>OX031065.1:25773991-27023991 GCA_943736015.1 Tridacna crocea
TTAAACAAGTGGATGTATTTGTAGGCTTGATTTCTTTCTCACCTTTTCTAAACGATATTTCAGTTACGGAAGGGTGACAATTCACCTTTTCACGCATTTCCTTTTTTCATTGATTTGTATGCCCCGATATATAATTCACGTTTTTTATGGCAAGCTAACGAGGAGTCGGTGTACTAAATCCTTTACCAGGTTGTGCAAATTGAAAGGACTTCGAGACAACAACAACACAAAAATCTGGCTAAAAAATATCACAATTAAGGAGGGGAAAAAAAGTGTAATTCCAACAGGGCACGAACTCGTGACCCTTGGAATTCGGGGCGAATGCATAACCACTGGACCATACATACTGATAAAAACAATTGAAACAATAATTAATATATTTTTGTGAAAGGGTAATTAAAAAGAAAAAAAAAAACATGGAAAGATGTTGATTGTCAGCATTTTCTCGTTTCCCAACAATGCTTTCTCAGGCCTCATTACATGTAAGGCTGTTTTACTCGGAATTGTTTGGTAGAAGAATCAGTAAACAAGAGGGCCATGATGGCCCTGTATCGCTCCACTGGTTAATAAGTAAAAACACTTCAAGCCAAACATTACAGTAATTGACCAATTGGTTTCAAACTTGAGGACATACAAAATCTTTTCTGTAAAATCCTACGAGAAAGCTGTAACCCCCAGGCAAAGCCAATTTTGACCGCAAAGCTATGATTACTTGAATCCTGGTGGAGTTTCACAAGATAAAGCCCCATACCAAATAATACAGGTCTAGAATGTGTGATTATAAACAAGAAGATTTTCAAAGTTTTCTCAATAAAAGGCCCTGTAAAACAGGAAATTCACGAGACAATGCTAAATTTAGTAGCTCTAGTCTTTTATTATGGTTAGTAACAAGATGACTAAGAAAGTTTTCACCACAAAAGCTCCATGTAAAACTTATGACCCCTGGTGTGGGAACAAACTTGACCCCAACGGTTATAATTTGGGCCTTCCTTGTAGAGACCCACTAGATACAGTTACATACAAAATTTGGTAGCCCTAGGCCTTATGGCTGGGTACAAGTAGATTTTTAAATATTTCCCAATATGAGCCCATGTAAAACTTGTGACCCCCAGGACGGGGCCAAATTTAATCCCAGGGCTATAATTTGGGCACCTTTGGTAGACAAACTCTTGATATAGCTAGATGCAAAATTGAGTAGCCCTAGGCCTTATGGCTTGGTATGAGAAGATGTTTAAAGTTTTCTCTATATAAGCCCATATAAAACTTGTGACCCCCGAGGCCGGGCCAAATTTGACCCCTGGCCTCTCATTTGGGCACTTTTGGTAGACAACCACTTGATAAAGATACATGCCAAATTTGGTAGCCCTAGACCCTATGGCTAGGTACCAGAAGGATTTTAAAGTTTTCCCTATATAAGCCCATATAAAACTTGTGACCCCCGGCGCGGGCGCAATTTTGACCCCAGGGCTATTATTTGAAGGAACTTGGTAGACATCTACTAGATAAAGCTACATGCCAAATCTGGTAGCCCTCGGCCTTATGGTTTCAGAGAAAAAGATTTTTAAAAAAAAATATTTTTTCAGTTTTGTTGCTATGGCAATTCTTTCAAGAAATTCTGAAGAGGACCATGACAGGATCAATTCTGTGAAGTTTCATCAATATTGGATGGGTAGTTTCAGAGAAGAAAATATTTGAAATAAAAGTTAACGCACGCACGGACGAACGAACGCACGGACGGACGCACGTCGGACACAACGCCATGACAATAGTTCTCTGGCCTTCGGCTAGTGGAGCTATAAACTCAAATTTCCCACTCATTGTCTGTCTCCGGTGTTGCGAAAGTATTCTATACTTCAACAAACTTATAAAAGTCAAGGCATCATAAAAGCAGGCCTATACGGCAAGCCCTGAATAAAGCAGACACAAAAGGAGGTAATTTATGCGAGGTGTGTAATGCAGCATTATCTCCCGCTTTATGACATTCTACAAATATACATCGTTGTCTCCACATGTCATATTCTTCGAAGATTCGAGTATTTGTAGAATGCCATCTAGCGGGAGATAATGACAAATACATATCTACCTACTGTGCATTCTGGGTACAGAACCGGACCACTTTTATACGCGACAACCGTTACTTTGAATTTCAAACTAAAATACATTACTCAATAAAACGCTACCTGATGCGATTCATCCAGCTATGATCAACAGTTTAGAGAAATCTGGAGCTAAAACAGGTCTTATTAACTCCTCAAATGTATTGATAAAAGCCCTTTTCTCCATTTCTACTCTATAACGCGTATTACTACAATCCCCCAGCTTTGGGGAGAGTGATGCGTCAAAATTTTGTCGTCTGGTAAAGAGTTGATCAAGTTATGGTTATGCGGGAACGAAAAAATTTCTCGCCACTTTTGTTGTTAACTCATTACCAAACAGCAAACTTTTAGTTTTATCCAAATCGAAAGCATTTGCAGACGACAAAATAAAAGTGGCTGAAACTTTGAAATTTGTTTTGTGAAGGGTAGAAAACATTGTGAGAAAAGGAGAAAATGGTTATGCGCATTCTCTCCTTTTCCCATGCTTTCTAAAGGCTTCTTTCTCAGGGTCGTGAAAAGTAGGGACTATGTGGCACTGGGTTAAGTTGTGACGCGCAACGGTAAAGAAAACAAAATATGTTTCGGCAGGACATAATTAGGACAAAAAAAATAAAAAGTTCGATCTCGGCAGGACTCGAACCTGCAATCTCCTGATCCGTAGTCAGGCGCCTTATCCATTGGGCCACGAGACCACACCTCCCCTTGTGCTCTTGAAAACAAGATTGTTAAATATAAGTCATTCACTTACAAGTTTTTCCTTAATGGGGGAAAAAAAAGTAAAAAACGTTCTGTTCGTTTTCAAAATTAAAATGAAAAAAGACAACTCGTTTCGTTACTCCAAGAATTTTGCCACATTATTAAAGGCGGTAAAGCACCTTTTACTCAAATATCGTTACAATATTTTCCTGGATCTCTATCATGAATTCATAGCCTAATTGGTTTGAGGATAAAATATCTATAGACTGTGTATTATAATATGACCAAAAAAATGTGAAAAAATAATATTTTCTTAATATTCATGTTTGTTGCATATTAGTGATGCGACTCTGAATTTTAAACGATACAAACTTTCAAACAGCAATTACATGCATAACCACCTTTAATCCATAAATAGCCATTACCCTACAACACAATCGTATGCTGAACCAGGAAGCATACTGTACTACACAAAGTAGGATTTACCTGCGCTGATATGTAAGTAGATCTATGGTTAAGTAAGTTTTTATGTAAAGCTATAAGCGGTCTTTCGTTGAAAAGCTAGTTTATATGGTAACAAATTGTTTTAAACGGGAGAAAATAAATCTATAAATGTCGTGCAGAACTGTACGTGTGCACTGCAAGAGCTTATTGGACGTTTAGTTTGATGCACGAGCCAGTTATAAATCCTGAATTAATAAATCTTGAGAAAGACCTCCAGATTCGAAGATGAAAAAGAACTAGATCTAGATCTAGTCTATAAGATCTAGCTACAGTTGAAATGCTCGTTTAAAGTTTCCCTTTAACTCTATAAATTTATACAAACCTTGACAAACAGCGTAGAGCAGAGATCAGCCTGCATAATGCCAGGCCCTAGGTCTGTATTCACCAACCATTCTTAAGAACATTGTTAGTCTTATTCTTCCGAATTTTGTCCATGTGAAAGTAACAGAACTTCTGATTGGCTAAACCAAATTGCTTAGCCAATGAGAAGTCCTGTTACTTTCATGGTCTGGAAATCTTGAAGAATAAGACAAGATATATGTTCTTAGAAATGGTTGGTGAATATAGACCGACTAGAAAAGTCTGTTTAAACCTTTACCAAACGACATATATTACACTGGTCCCAAATGTAAGCATTTGCAGACGACAAAATGCATTTCACTAAAACATTAAAATTTGTGTTTGGATAGGTATAAAACATCATAGTAAAATGAGAAAAATAATGCTGGTTACAAACATTTCCTCCTGTTCCTACTAGTTAATCTGTGTTTTATATAAAGGCTTCTTCGTTAGGGTAGAAGGCAAACGTAGGTGTTGTGTGGCATCTGAGGTTTAATCGCTGGGATTTAGCAATTTAAGTCTTTATCACTGTACAAAAATTTTGAACAGGTCCAAAATGAAATGATTTTAAACCTTTACCAAACGACAAAATTTTAGGCTTGTCCAAATTGAAAGCCTTAGCAGACGAAAAAATAAAAGTGAACCAAAAATTGAAATTTGATTTGGAAAAGGTAGAAAACATTGTGGGAAAAGGAGAAAATGCTGGTTACCAGCATTTTCTCCTTTTACCACAATGTTTTCAAAAGCTTCCTTCCTCAGGGTCGTTAAAAGTCGGGATTGTGTGGTAAAAGGTTAATTAAGACAAAAATTTAACTTTGGCACAAATGATGGAAGTTGTCTTTGATGTGGTAGAAAACATTGTGAGAAAAGGAGAAAATGCTGGTAACCAGCATTTTCTCCTTTTCTCACAATGTTCTCATAAGTTTTTTTTTTTTTTTTTTTCACAGAGTTGTTAAAACTCGGGATTGTGTGACGAAAGGTTAAGGCCATGTTGAGCTGGTCAGTATCCCCCAGTCGTTCTGTTGCTATGTTTCTCTGAAAATTCTAATCTGTTGGTCATATGGTAGCCACTGGGTGTGTATGGCTGTCATAATACTGGTTAAGGGTGCCACCTTAATAAAGTTTGTCCACTTTCCTGGCAAAAGATAATAAACTAATTTTTGTAACCAGCATTGTCTCTGTGCCAACTTTTTCAACCCTACCAAAATCAGATTTCAATTTTTGAGTCATGTTCATTTATGGTCTGCACATGCTTTGAGTTTGGACCAGCCTATTTTTTTGTAACGAGTCAATCAAGGTTTTCTTTAGGTTTCACAAAGGCTAGGCTGCAGTCAAACAGGGACATGCCACAGGACACATTATTAGAGTATGATGATCTTGAATCTACACTGACTATTACTGAATAATATATATCGGTAGATAGTCAAGTCAGAACTCAGTACAATGTTAGAAGTGACATAATAAATATTTTGATGCAAGTTGGTCTTCAAATCATTACCTGCAGAAGACAAATTTTAGACTTGCCCAGAGCTCCATTCCCTATGTTGTGGGTATTCATTAGAATCGTCCCGATGAGACGATTCCAATGAGTACCCACAATATAGGGTTTAGTTGAGTATAATTAATATTTTCAATTTTAAAATCAAAATCACTCCCTCTATCTAGAGCTCTGCTTGCCCAAATTTAAAACAATTGCAGATGATAATGAAATGTGGATCAAATAATTGGCAGTGTCTTTGAAAGGATAAAAAAAAAAACAGTGCAGGAAAAAGATAAATTTTGTTTATTTGCATTTTTTCCCTGTAAATGTTTTCTAAAGCCTCTCACCTTTGAGCTGTTAAAAAAAAAAAATCAGATTTTGTTGTAAAGGGTTAAAGTCCCTGAAGAAGTAGATCTAGGCCTTTTATTGACAAACTCCAATATTTATGACACATCTAGTATGTTGTCACCGAAATGCTTCTACATTTGACTAGATCTAGTTATTTTTTTTTTTGTTTTTGTTTAGTATAATTAGATCTAATTCCAAAGAGTGAGATTGCTTTCATCAATTTAGAGCTCTAAGGGTTAATGTAGCACTTACCTGTACTGTTTGATTTGAGTCATGCTCTGACAAAAGAGTGCCTAATGAATCTGCATTATGCATTATACCAAGCATTTGTATAATTTTGGATCCACAACAACAACTTTTTAACTCTTTACCACACAGCAGAATTTTAGACATATCCAACTTGAAAGCATTTGTAGATGATAATTTCATAGTGGCTCCAATGATGCAATTTTTCTTTGAAGGAGTAAAAAACTTTGTGGAAAAGGAGAAAATGCTGGTTACCAGCATTTTCTCCTTTTCCCACAAAGTTTTCAAAAGGCCTCTTCCTCAGGGTCGTCAAAAGTCGTCATTGTGTGGTAAAGGGTTAAATAAACAAACTAAATCATGCGGTAGGCAGGGCCATGGACATACAGAAAATTGACTATAGGTGAAAAGTTTCAGTCCAGGTCAGCTTGCACAGATTGTGCAGGCTGTCCTCAGTCAATACTTTCACAGATACTTTAACCCTTTACCCCATGAGGCATTTCTATGGCATCTCTAATTGACCCTAAATGACAGCAAGGATGAAGCCGTTACTTATGTGTAAATGACGCCTTTTGATAGCATAGAAAACATTGTGACAAGCAATTTCACCTTTTGCCACAATGTTTTCTAAAGGCTCCTACAAACGATGTGTAGAAATGAGTATCTATGGAGTAAAGGGTTAAGTTCCATGTTGTCAGCACATGGCTCATATATTCTCAGGACTTACCTGTATTGTTCTCTATATTTTCAGATTGACTTGCGGTGCCTGTAATGCTACAGATACATTGTACTATAACATGTTATATGTTTGGATGGAGAGAGACATTCCTTCTGAATAATGGCCAGTTTGGAAAGAAACCTTGACTGGTCAACAACACCCACAGATGTTCTTGTCCATATCTTCAGTTATTTAAAACCACATGATCGCTTCAACACTTCATGTACATGCAAAGCCTGGAACGAGGCCTTCAGACATCCATCGCTATGGCAACAGCATGAGTTTTGGTTCTTTTTACCATCTCATGATAAGTGTATGGAAGGGCTTACAATGTTTGGAAGATACATGAAAAAGATCAAAGTTGGAGTCAACCAGATGTTACAACCAAACAGGACAAACGCATGTTCTTTATTACAACAAATATCAAAAATTCACCGTAGACGTCTCAGTCATATTGAAATACTATTTACAGGTGAAAACCCTTTTTTCTATTCCGGCCAGGAGTTTTTAGACAGCTTGACAATTTTGTTTTCACCTCCCACTGACGACATTGAGCCACCACTGACTTGTCTGCAGTATGTAGATTTAAGTGGGATAAGTGTGCCTTATGATGATCATGTGATTGATATTTTGTCTCTTAATCATAAACAGCTCAAGTCTCTGAATATACAAAATAAGGTTTTGGTTTGCAAAGTTAGTCAATCTTGCATTTTAAGGCTTGTACAAAGGTGCACTAAGTTAACTGATTTACGTGTATATCATTGTAGTATGATGGATGATACGTTAAAAGCGCTAGCTAGTGAAGACCGTAAACCTATTGAGCATTTGTCGATCATTTGCAGACGAGATGAGAAGTATGGAGAAGATTTAACGGCTGAGGCCTGGAAACATCTTGTGAACAATGTTCCTAGTTTAAGGGTAACTTTAGGTTTTGATCATACTTGCCCATTTCATCTCATACCAGTCATTATCAAACCAGAAATACCAGTAAAAACATTGAAGCTGGAAACCTTTGCAATGTGTTTTGATGAAATTAACATGGCAGCAAGCTATTACAAAGATACCCTACAGAAACTTGTACTGCAAACAAGGAATTCTGTAGATCTTGAGCAAGCCTTGTTGAACGTGGCGCGTAAATGTACACACTTACGATCACTGCTTGTTTACTGTGTTGTTCGACAGGAAGTTATTGATGAAATATTCAGTTTACTTCCAGATATGAAAGCTCGTGGTACATATATTTTAAAATCTATTGTGGAACCTGAACCATGGGTGGTGGGGGTTGAGGAAGGGGACTAACAAATAAAAGGTTTATTCTAATTCTAAATTGCACTACTAGGAATTTGAATGGTATAAATATATTTCTTTGCCAATCAGATGACTGGTCTTGGAATTTAGAATTAGACTTAAATTTAGAATGATCAGTGATTAAGACCATAGGTTTGATAATCATGCTGCCACATCCGGTAATAATTTGCAACCAATCCTGCTGTTACCTAAATGGCTTTTATTACAGGTGCTAAAATGATATATGCACAAATATGTCTGCTGACGTACATTTTCTACCTTAGTTGAGATTTTAACCCTTTCCCAAACGGCAAATTTTGGACACACCAAACTGAAAATATTCTGCAGATGACAACTTTACAGTTGCTAAAAAGATGATTTTTCTATATGATAGGGTAGAAAACATTGTGGGAAAAGGAGAAAATGCTGGTTACCAGCATTTTCTCCTTTTCCCATAATGTTTTCAAAAGGCTTCTATTCCTGACCCGTAAAAACCAGGGATTGTTTGGGAAAGGGTTAATATTCAATCTTTAAAATGCTAAATGAACAAACTTTCTCACTAATTATAAGATATTGTATCCTAATTTGATTTTTTTTTTTTTTTTTCAAAAAGAAATTAATTGTATCAATAAAGTTAGATGCAAGATTTGATTGCCTGTTTTGTGTAGTCTGATCTGAATTCTGAGGGATTCACTGATCCCATGTTTCTTCTATCTGGAACCCTAAAATTTTCTCTAATCACCTCCTCCCTTTTAAATATTTGCCTACTTTTATTTGTTTGTAGGAGTTCTAATATGAAAAAGTCTAGGGGGAAAATGTGCATAGTTAATGTGATATTCTGGTAATTGCAATATCTGTTGTTTTGTTTTAAAGTAATGGATTACCACTTACCACATGCCAAAATTTTATCATCATCTCTAGAAAAAGCTTTTGCAGACAACAAACTTTAATGATGTGGCATGATGAGAATTGTCTGTGAAAGGGTAGAAAACATTGTGGGAAAAGGAGAAAATGCTGGTTAACACCATTTTCTCCTTTTTCAAAAATTTGTTTTCAAAAGCTGTCTTCCTTGTGATTACGAAAATACCGTACATTTGGCAAAAGGTTAATTCATTCTCTTCCTTGATCTAGTGCTTATTACCTGTCAAACATGTTTGTGTTTATATTTATTTGTTAGTGAGCTATTTTAATGCAAGAAAGATCAAAAAAGGTTTTGATTTTTTTAACCTTGTAATAAATTATTCCTACAGAAACCCAGAATGTGTTGATTATATTTTTAACCACTGAAAATCACAAGTATTTTAACTCATTCCTTCTGGAAACAATTTTGCAACAAGTGAATTTGGAAGCACAAAAATAAAATACAACTGATTCAAATGCACCCAGATCTATTACATCATTAACCCTTTACCAAACAATAGGAGTTTTCATGGCCCTCAGAAAGAAAGCTTTTGATAGCATTGTGGGAAAAGGAGAAAATGCTGGTAGCCTGTATTTTCTCCTTTTCCCACAATTTCTTAGAGTTGTTATAATTTGGGATTGTGTGGTAATGGGTTAACCCTTTACCAGACAACAAAATCTTGCACTTACCTACATTTAAAATTTTTGCATAACCATGACTGCAAACTAAAATTCACCTTTAGAAGAATAGAAATCATTGTGGGGAAAAAGGAGAAAATGCTGGTCACCAGCATTATCTCCTTTTCACAACATGTTTTTAAAGGGCCTTTTCCTCGAATCGTTAGATTTGGGGTTGCATGGTAAACGTTTAATACTATTTCAAAAGTCTGAACACTTTTCAGACAATCCAATGTTTATATGGGCCTGTAGAAGGAGACCTCTAAAACGCTGTATAAAAAGAAAAAATTGTTGGTATGTGGCAAGATATGATTCAGTGGGGATAAAATTTTTAAAAAAACAGATAAAAGAAAAATAAAAATAATATTTTACTGAGAAAAATAACAGCTATCTTTTGTCAATCTGTAACAATGTAAGTCGATATTCAATAACAAAATCACAGAAAGTACTTGGTACAACTGCTGATGCTTCAGGAAAGTGTGTAGACCAAAATGGGAATGCACTGAAAATTAAGTCTCTTTAGAATTTACAGTAATTTTGCAGATTTGTGTTGAGCAGCTACAAAGGCTAATTGGTACATACCTGAAAATAAACTAAATAACACATTACTGAGGACATGGAAGGGCTTTTTTTTATACTAATATTTAAAACATGGTGAGAAAAGGATCAATTGCTAATACCACATACACAA
The DNA here is from genome assembly GCA_943736015.1 of Tridacna crocea. NCBI lineage: Eukaryota > Metazoa > Mollusca > Bivalvia > Cardiida > Cardiidae > Tridacna > Tridacna crocea. The sequence goes on from OX031065.1 coordinate 25,783,972, forward strand.
TTGCTCCTTTTCTTTCAATGGATTTTAAGACCTTCTAATGACAGAGATATAAAAGCTTCTTGTGTTTGAGTGTTTACACTGGTGATACATTTAGTACGAAAGTCATTGATATTCTTGAATGTTCACTGAATCACAAATGAAAGTTATCAAATGATGATTAGATAAGAACAAAGATTACCAAAATTTTCATTTCAAAACTAATTACAAGTAAACTAAAATGAAAGGAATAGCATATCAGACAGAGAAAAGAAAATCATAAATTGGCAGTAAATTTTATAATAAAATAACTTGTTTGGAATGGCATCAATATCAATTCTAAAAAATAAAATATGGGTACTAAATTAGATTTAATTGCAATTAAGTTCAGTTTGCCATAGTAGTTTTCGTTCTTTGAATTCCCAACACCTTCTCTTCCTTTGAATCAAGCCATTCCTCATAGCAAAAGTAAGAATTTCCTCGCCGTCTTTCATCTAATGAACGTAGATAAGTTCGTAAATAACCTTCATGTCTTTGTTCACCTGTTGACAGTTTATCGAAGGACACATTCTCAGTTTGTTGTGGCACTGGTTGAGGGGCTGTTAGCGCTGTTGCCTTTTTCTCTGTCTCTTTATTGGCAAGCCAGGTTTCATAAGATTCACTCTTCTCTGCCTCTAGTCTCTTCCTGTAACAATGAAGTATAGAAAAATTTATATAAGAGCATGAGGTAGTCGCTGTTTCACTCTATAATTATTCAAAGGACATGAGTACAACAATAGGTTGATGTCTGAGGAAAATAAGGTCCTACTTGTAAGATAAAACCTTATCATATTGCAGAGCCTACTAACATGTACCTCAAAACAACATTTCAAACCTTATTACATTCTATGGTAATTTCATTAAAAGTTTATCCTGTAGTGTTGACCAAAACATGCATGAGAATAGGTCATGTGATAAGTGAAAGGTTATTCATAAAAAAATTGGATCCAATTTTTCTCAAAACAGGACACTTTCACCCCAGACCCCCTCATTCTAAAACATCAAAACATACAAATTTTAGGCTTGTCCAAATCGAAAGCATTTGCAGATGACAAAATAAAAGTAACTAAAAATTTGAAATTTGTTTTGTGAAGAGTGGAAAACATTGTGGGAAACAGAGAAAATGCTGGTAACCAGCATTTTTTCCTTTTCCCACAATGTTTTCTACCCTTTCCAAATCAAATTTAAATTTTTGATTCTCATTTATTTTGTCCTCCTCAAATGCTTTCAATTTCGACAGGTCTACAACTTTGTCGTCTGGTAAAGAGTTAACCCATTACCACACAATCCCTACTTTTGAAACCCCTGAGAAAGAAACCTTTCGAAAACATTGTGGGAAAAGGAGAAAATGCTGGTAACCAGCATTTTCTCCTTTTTCCACAATGTTTTCTACCTTTCACTAAAAAAATTTCCAATTTTCAGTCACTTTTATTTTGTCATCTGCAAAATGCTTTCAATTTAGACCAGTCTAAAATATTGTTGTCTGGTAAAGAGTTAAAACCCCTTTTCACAGGGCATGACACACATCTTTTGGTCTTTTCCCGCATAGACAATATACATCCCATTTAGCAGACTACAGTACACAGTAGTGATGATGCTAAATCTGGCAAAAAACCAAGCAATGACTAATCATTATATATCCTTAACTGTTTTTGAGTAAAACATCATTTTCAACAGTATACAAGTAAATTCTAAGATAGCAAAGGTCCTTAGTATACCAGTACATTCCTTGTTTTTCTTTCCTAGTATTACCACCAACACCATTTCTAAACATTTTGGTTGCTTTTCCTCTCTTATAAGCAAAACAATGCTGCTGTTTCAAAAACAATCACCAATGCTCTAAAAAGATTTTGGCTAGCTGGGATTCCAATTTCATCCTCCTTCATTTACAGCACTGCCCTTTACCATCAAGTACCAGGGCCCTATCTACAACAACACAGGACCACTCAACAGATAAGCCCTACTCATACTGTTGTGCATCCTTGTTGACCCAGTTTTGATTCATACTGTAATCGACCCTGGGTTATTTGGCTGGCGTTTTCTCGTTCTCATGAATTATTCATGAAGCATTTTGATTGGTAATCTCAGTTTTTCATTGAGAAAATTCAAACTATTTTTTATCGCGTCATTTCTATTTTTTGGTAACTGACGAAATGAAATTGCCCTCCCTATAAGAGAGATTGAATATCTTATCGATCTTTCGATTGGCTATTAGGGTACTTTCCGACCATATGAATATTCATAGGAAACGAAGATTTGCTAGTCAACTTTCCCAGGGGTAATGCATGGAAAGTAATGTAATGCTTAACCCTTTCCCAAACAATCCCTGGTTTTTACGGGTCTGGAATAGTAGCCTTTTGAAAACATTGTGGGAAAAGGAGAAAATGCTGGTAACCAGCATTTTCTCCTTTTCCCACAATGTTTTCTACCCTATCATAGACAGAAATTATCTTTTCAGCAAGAGTTGAATTGTTGTCTGCAAATGCTTTCAATTTGGTCTAGTCCAAAAGTTTGTCATTTGGGAAAGGGTTAAACCTGGGTTCCGAGAATGACTGATGTGGTGGGCTGCTAAAGAAGAACATATATGTCTTCTGCAGACAGCATAGATCAAGATCACACTGCACAAAAATTGCTTTCGAATCTTTGACCTATGATGTCTATTTTGGGAGGTTTCTGTTCAGGAAGCAATGAAAGCTATAATACTGATACTTTGGGTGTTTCTATTGGCTGGAATTTTCAATTCAATTCATTTAGCAGGTTAACTCTTTACCACACATCCAAATTTTAGATCCACCATAATTCGCAGGGGATAGTTTCATTGTGGCTCAAATGATGTAGTTTTTCTTTCACAGAGTAGAAAACAGTGTGGAAAAAGGAGAAAATGCTGGTTACCAGCATTTTCTCCTTTTCCCACTCTGTTTTCCAAGGCCTCCTTCACCAAGGTCGCTAAAATTCGGAATTGCATGGTAAAGGGTAGAGGATAACAAGATAATCAGCTCTTCATGAAGCAAATCTGTTGTATCAATGCACTATAACACACCAGTCCTGTCACTCAAGCAAAATTAGCCCTAAGAGCACTATAAAGAAAACAACATCATTAAAATTTTTTACACTAGAAATATGACTCGCATGACATAATTTCATTGTCATAGTTGCTTTTGTTAAAGAAATGGACAGTGTAGGTTAAAGATCAGACTACACATTCTGTGCAGCCTGATCCTGTGTCTATACTGGCCACAAAGGTAACTCAACCCTCTACCCGATAAGTTCTGGTTTTTATGGCTATGAGGTTGAAGGCATTTGAAAACACTGTGAGAAAAGGAGAAAATGCTCAAAACAACATTCTCTCCATTTTCCATTGTTTTTCCTTCCCTGACAGATAAAAATACACATATCAACTTTTTAGTCACACTAATTTTGTCGTCTGCAAATTCTTTCAATTTTAGCAGACCAAAATTACCTCATCTGGAAAAGAGTTTACTTGTAAAAGGACTAAGCATCATCTAATTGATCATAAAGCAAGTATTACTAGAATAAATTGACCTGAAACTGACCTTTATGCAAAGAATAATTAAAACATGAATATTTAAATCATCCGGTATAATCGGACCGTACGAGAACTCTGTTAACGGTAAATGTCGAGTTTGACCCCTACTGCGCCATAGTCAAAATAGAAAGCTTTTGCGGATGGCAAAGATCAAGATCAGTCTGCAACAGAAAGCGCATCATAGATCTAAGTCACCCACCATGTATTACCAATTTAAACCAACAGTATAATGGTTATCTCAGGTATTTCAAGTATTCTTTGAAGACACTATAAATCTATTAGCTGCATAACGAGTTTAGAAACGTGCACATAGTTCCGCATGCAGACAACATTAGCCGGAGGTAAGCTCGGACAATAACTCAAGCGTGTAATATATGGTAATAGAGGTCATTTATTTCATGTCAGTTTGTTCAGGTAATACCACCAATATATCTATCGCTGTATGACTGCCCGATTAATCATTCTGTTTATTATCTTGTGCTGCTAGCTCCTTTTTCTACATAAAAACATACATGAAAAGTGCAGTTTGAAGCCCTAAGTTACAACTGTGAAGGTATGCTTTGTGGTGAAGCATACATTATACTATCTTCCCTTTTATATAGAAATGACTAATGAAAGTGACACATTCTACAATCATAAAATGATGTTACATGCATCTAGATATCAATATTGGTAAACAGCATGCAACAAAGTAAATTATCATTTGAAAATAATCTTCACAAATGAAACTAGAGCTGTCAATGAATGTGAATTAATATCCCCGCCAGCGCTTTGACAGAAACAGGCAATTACTAGTATTTTGTATATGAACGGACACACAGACAGACAGGCTGATTCCAGTATACCCCTGAAAACATTCATTTTGTATAAAAAGGATATCCAAATCAATTAACCCTTTACCAAGCAATCCCTGGTTTTTACGATCCTGAAATAGAAGCCTGTTGAAAACATTCAGGGAAATGGAGAAAATGTTGGTAACCAGCATTTCCTCCTTTTTCGCACAATGTTTTCTACCCTGCTGGAAAATGATTTTATTTCTTGAGTTACGTTTATTTTGTCATCTGTGAGGGCTTTCAATTTGGACCTGTCTAAAATTTTGTTGTTTGTTAGGGAGTTAAATGTTTAAAAATACAAGCCTTAATATGTCCTTACTTTAGACAGATACTGAAAACATTATGAATAAAGCAGCACATGTTGATTTCCATTCAATCCTTTTTATCTTTGAATGGCTGAGTTTTTTCTTCAAAGATTTCTTCTCTCTGTCACAATGTTCTAGTATTTTAAATGGAACAAGCGCATGGACTTGGATTAGGTATTCACCCTTTTTTTTTTTAATCTTCTGTTGTTCACAAATGATAAAGAATACAAATAATCTAAATTTGAATAAAATTAAGATTTAACATTATCATGAATTATGCTTGGAAAGCCACTTTAAAGTGATGTAAGTAAAAATTCACTGAATTAATGCTTCAACGGTGAAACAAACTCTGTGATTGTTGGTTAAGTGTTAACTCTTTACCACACGAGAAAATTTTAGACTGGTTCAAATTGAAAGCATTTGCAGACGACAAAATAAAGGTGACTAAAAAACAGAAATTTGTTCTGGAAAAGGTAGAAAACACTATGGGAAAAGGAGAAAATGCTGGTTACCAGCATTTTCTCCTTTTCCCATAGTGTTTTCAAAAGGCTTCTTTCTCAGGGGCGTCAAAAGTAGGGATTGAGTGGTAATGGGTTAATATATATTCATATGTAAGGTGATAATCAGCTTTTTCTCCTTTTCCCACAATATTTTCTACCCTAGCAAAATAAAACTGCAACATATGAGCCAGACTGAAATTGTCTTCTGAAAATGTTTTCAAATTTGGACAGGTCTAAATTTTTGTCGTGTGGGAATGGGTTAACCCATTATTACCACACAATCCCTACTTTTGACGACGCTGAGAAAGAACCCTTTAGAAAACATTGTGGGAAAAGGAGAAAATGCTGGTTACCAGCATTTTCTCCTTTTCCCACAATGTTTTCTACCCTTCACAAGACACATTTCAAATTTTCAGTCACTTTTGATTTTGTCATCTGCACATACATTCAATTTGGAAAAGCCTAAAATATTGTCGTTTGGTAATGAGTTAAGAAGCCAAGACTTAGTAATATCAGCAGTTTCAAAATCAGAAATATCTGGAACTTACTTTAAACCTTGGATCACAATATTTGTTTTGAAATCTTGATTGCCGCTGTCTTTTGTTTGCATTCAAAGCTGTAGTTCCAGTTAGGCAATTTGTTTTTTGAGCTATGCATTTGTTGCAACCATGGGTCATACCAATGTTAAATTTCCATGTTGTGGAAAAGTTAATGGATAGTGAATTAACCCTTTACCACACAATGATGACTTTTAACAACCCTGAAAGAGAAGGTGTTCGAAAACATTGTGGGAAAAAGAGAACATGCTGGTTACCAGCATGTTCTCCTTTTCCCACAATGCCTTTCAAAGAAAAATCATTTCATATGAGCCACACTGAAACTGCCATCAGTTAATGCTTTCAGTTTGGACAGGTCTAAAATTTCGTCATGTGGTAAAAGGTTAACTGATTGATTGATTGATTGATTGATTGGTGGTCTGCATCACTTTCAACAGTATTTTAGTCCTGTCATGGTGAGAGCTAACATATTCATGTATTTCCTAGATTCTACCAGTACTAGGCTGAGGCTCTTAAGTGTTTAAGGATACTCCCATAAAAATCCAATGGATCCAGTGAAGCTTTGACCCAGAGCTTCCAGGTTACAAGTACAATACTTCAGCAGTGAGCCATGTAGGACTCCAACAGTGCTTTTAATTCTTTACCAGACAACAGAAATTTAGACTGGTCTGAATTGAAAGGGTTTGCAAGAGACAAATTAAATGTAAACGAAATGATGATTTTTGTTTTGATCAAGTAGAAAACATTGTGGGAAAAGGAGAAAATGCTGGTTACCAGCATTTTCTCCTTTTCCCACAATGTTTTTAAAAGCCTTGTCTTACAGGGTTGTTAAAACTCAGGAGTATGTGGTAATGGGTTAAAACAAATAGAAAAATATTTCGAGACCTTGTGGCAGGCTGATAGCACACCTTATATGGTAATGTTTTGAACAAGAAAGTGAATGCAACAGAAAAAAAAAATATCTATTGATTAAGATTCATTGTTTTGTTTTCAAAATGTCTTTCCAATATGTACATATTGAATGTTAAAAAAAAAAATGTTAGAAAATGATGTGAAACATAAGATTGTTAATAAATTGGAAAAATGAAAATAAATAAAAAATGCTTCATTCCATGTAAGAAAGGTGTACAAATATGAAATTGAAAAGGAAATGGGTTAGAAATGACTGTAAAAAGGTTTCACAAAGTTTAAAAAAAAAAACTTGTTTTAAAAAAAAAAAGAAATCTAAAAAAATTTTATATTACATCTGTGTTACTCATGGGAAGGTGCAAAAATAAATTCTTTTGTGAAAAGAAGGGAAATTACCTGCGTTCAGTTTCTTCATTTCTAAATATATAGAAGTAAAGGTGAAATCAAACTCTGATTGAAGTAGAACTGCATTTACCCATTACCAAAAAATCCTTTGGCTTATCAATCCTGAGGAAAAAGGCTTAAAATCAGGAAACATTTTGGGAGAAGGAGAAAATGCTGGTAACCAGCATTTTCTCCTTTTCATAAAATGTTTTCTAGGTTATCTAAGACATATATGGTCATTTGAGGCACACTGAATAATTAATTGGTCTGCAAATGCTTTTGATACAGATTATGATTTTGTCATGAGGTACGAAATTAATTAAGATATATCTAAGATGTTCACAGCTCTGTTCCTTCTTCAAAATGAAACAAACTCTTGGCATGCTATAGCTTCATTATATTTAGGTATGAGCTTAAGTTTTCTGATCAAACAGCTTAGAAGTAAGGAAAAAAACATAGGTCTTTTTCCTGGACTGAAAAGAACTGTTTCATTCATTTGGCATGCTAAGAGTTAATACATAAAAATTATTAACTCTTAGCATGCCAAATGAATGAAACAGTGTGCCTCAAATGACCATATATGTCTTCTCCCAGAAAGGGTTAAAAGCATAAAATAAATAGAATATTTGTTTTTTTTGGTGAAAGATAGAAACTTATTTCATCTCGTGAACACCATCGGTAATATTTTCACTCGTGGCTGTGCCACTCATGAAAATATTACCGATGGTGTCCACTCGATGAAATAAATTTTACACCGAAAAAAACAAATATCCTCCATATCTTATGCTTGCAAAATGAAAGATAATTTGTTGTAAATTCAAAATAAAGCATTTTTGGCATGCAATATGAAGAAATATTGCATTGTTTCTAATTTAAAAATGGCATTTTGGTGCATGCAACACAAATGGATCGCATCCAATGGTCACAAAATAATAAAAGATTTTTTACTGCTTGCGACCAGAAATGTGGGACAATCAGTAATTATATAGAAGATCTAATGACAATATTTTCTATTTTAAAATAAATCAGGCTAATTTCTATGTTTAAAGAAAATTGCAATTATATGCATAGCTCATTTCAAAATGGATAATCAATGGTTTTAAAATAATTATAGTGCTAAACATTAATTATCTTCTAGTGCAGTTGCTTTATGAAATTAAAAATTATTCACATAAGTCCCCTGTTATTGAAACAGAAAGAAAATCAACTTAATTACAGCCATTTCGGTTAGGAACATGGACAATATATTATACCCTACATTACATTCAAAATTAAGCCTTTTCCTTTCACATAATAATGCAGAATGATGAGAAGCTGACTTATGAATACATTCTTATGGTACAAAAAACATCAATAAGCTGTTAATTACAGTACTCCACATGCCACAATACATGTACTTTCTTGTTGACTAAAATGTCAAAGATCAAGTATGTGAGTATTACTTATTTCATTTAAACTGACCCAGGTCAACATCACTTATAAATTATTATTTTTATCCTTGGCATGACACGTGGCTGCATTCGGTATCACACGTGGCTGATTTCGATTTTGTCCCAAATTATCAGAGACATATTTGGTATCACAAACATATTCGATAGTGTATGCATGAACTGAATTGTTTACCAGTACCTTCCCCTGTATGTATAAATTCCCAAATAATATAGTATGAGTTCTATTATATACTCAGCATAAAGGTCAGGATCAGGTTAAATGAAGTGGTCAATATTATAGATCTAGTCATCATATGTAGTAGGTAAGCCATTACCAATGATGAAACATAATGGCTGGCTTTGTCTCTTGTGATACACATAGATCAAAGACCCTAACCAGTTACCACATAAACACACTCTTCTGTACCTCTTGCCACGGAATTTTTTTTAAAAAGATTCTAGGAATAAAACATAGTTATGACAAGCAGTTGCTTTTCTCTACAATGGTTAAAACTTTAAAATAATCAAACTGTTTCACCATTTCCAAAATTAGTGTCATTTATGTCAGGTATTTCATTTTTCTGCATGTCAAAAAAGTTCTCCACAGTATTTAGTGAATTAATACATAGGGAACATAGACTGTTAACATATACATGTATTCCTACCTTAAATAGTCATTTCTCTACAAAATCTATGATTTGGAAAAACTTTATTATGTAACTATTTACCATAAAACATAAAGTTTGGACTTGTTCAAATTGAAAGGTAACCGAAAAACATGAACTTTGTCTCTCATAAAGTAGAAAACATTGTCCTAAAAGGAGAAAATGCTACTCACCAGCATTTTCTCCTTTTCCCACAATGATTTCAAAACCCATCTTCCTCAGGGTTGTTAAAAATAGGGATTATTTGATAAAGGGTTTAAATGCTGAAAACATTATCCTTGTTTAACTCCATGACCCTTTACCAAACGACAAAAACTTTAGACTGGTCCAAATTGAAACTACAAGTTGAACGTAACTCAAAAATTGTAATTTTGAAATTTGTTTCCAGCAAGGTAAAAAAAAATTGTGGGAAAAGGAGAAAATGCTGGGGACCAGCGTTTTCTCCTTTTCCCATGATCTTTTTCTACCCTGCTTTCAACAAATTTCAATTTTTGAATTACGTTTATTTTGTTGTCTGCAAGTCTTTTGAATCTGGACCAGTCTAAAATTTTGTCACTGGATCAAGAGGTAATAGTGTTTATTCTAGAGCGGAATAGCAGGGCGCGCCGCCCTGCCCCTTTTTCACTCTGCCCTTTTGCCCTCGAATCTGTGAACACCCGCCCTGTTGCCCTTATCATATGCATACAAAACTTGTCTGTGTATTGTTCTGGTTTCAGAGAAAGAGAAACTAGCCTACATGGGCAAAAACTCGCCTTCAGTGTCTCAGCTACGTCTCGTCAAACTTGCACAGTCACAAAGGTTCGCCATAAATTTCTTCCGATCTGACTATATTCATGAAATACAGCCAGTCTAAGTCTAAGGGCGACACTAATTATCCTTTATCAAATTCGTCAGTTAAGACAGGACAGCAGGGTGTTATGATCCTTATCTATCACTTACTTGCTAAACCATCCCTTTATCCCTCGAAACCCTGACTATTTTTCCCCAACAGGTACTTTAGCGTCTGCTAATTTCTTCAAATGACGTCACACAATCAGTGATATTTATCAATACTTGAATAGTTTTAAAATAAAGCTGAATTAACTGTTATTGCAGCTGGAGATTATCATTTCGTATATTTTTTGCATAAATTACAAGTATGGATGGTAAACCAAAGTTGCCAACTATCTTGAAAATACTCGATGTTTGCTATTCAAGCATCGGCATTTTTTTTAAAAGCAAAATCTGCATTGCAGTGTTCTATTTTTAGCAGTCTATTTATAGAATGGCTTATGCAGTTAGTACACTACTCCATCAGTAGGCCTACACATTTTGTAATTCTTTTTATGTGATAATTAAGTTTTTTTGATGTTTTTTAATCAAAATTAATGTCATTTCTTAAAACAGCTGGGAAGACGTTTTTCCTTTTATAATTACTCCGGACATTTTTTGTTATCTGACGAGAAGTTAGGTAGTGGACCTGTAATAGAAAATAGCTATTTCCACAATATTATTATCTTACAAAATTTGCTAAAATGAGTATTATTGTACTACTTTAACCTAGCCACTTTTTCCTTTTTTTTCCTTCCTAGAATTATTATTTATAAATCCAAAACCATTGTATTCTCATTATAAAGCTAATAATTACCTCCCTTTTCTGAAAACTTGCAAAAGTATCAACAATTGTTTTTAAGATAGACACCAAAGGCATTTCTAGTCGGTCAAAAATATGCATAAGTATTTTATCTTTATAAATCCGTATTTATCAACTATCTAGAACTTTTATTCCATGCTACACCAGAAGTTGTCCGGGTCTACTACATTAAAGCCAAGTGTGACAGTGCATCATGGGATCATAAATTTTATGACAATCAAAACCTATATAGTCAGATTGTGTTGCTTTGAGTCTATGAGTTGAAAAGAATCTTTTCTTATTCTTTTCTTTAATATGCAGTTCATATCCAAAGTTATACTTAGAGCTTGTTTCGAAAAGAGTAAAGGACACTATTTTGTGTTTGTCTGATATGAGAAGTCATTCATCAAGGCACTGTTCCTCCCTGCCCCTTTTTCCTGCCTCCATGCCCCTTTTTCCTGCCTCCCTGCCCTTTTGCCTTGTCTAGAATAATCACTAAGGTAAATTCCCTCCTCACGGAGCATAGCTCCAATTCTATCTTTAGCAGAAAAATAGAACATAAGGACAGTGCTTGAGAAGCAGCAAAAATAATCTGTCAAACCAGTCATTGTCATACTGGCTGTAGAAAACAATATATTTCAAATGATATCTGGTTGAACCATGGACAAAATGGCAGATCTGCAGAAAATAAAAAAAAAACATCAGATGATTCCTGAATACCTGCGCAAACATACTTTACAGACATACATTTTTTTTTTCAAATTATTCTTGTCTTTTTCCTACATGCATACTTACAGTTTCTCCTCCCTGATAGTGTACAAACAAGCAAAAAAGAAAATGTCAGATTATACAAAAGAAAAATTTCATTTTAAGAGACTTTTACATATGTGGACTTCTCCTATGTACAAACTGTTTAACCCTTTATCTGACAATGCCGATTTTTAATGCTCCTGGAGAACCTTTTAGAAACACTGTGTAAAAATTTGGAAATGTTGTGGAAAAAGGAGAAAATGCTTCTAACCAGCATTTTCTCCTTTTTGCACAACATTTTCTACCCTTTTAAAGGAAAACTTTGCCAACTGAGCAATAGTGAAATTGTTGTCTGCAAATGCTTTCAATTTCGACAAAGTTAAAATTTTGTTGTCTAAGAAAGGGTTAAGAGATAAAGAGTTATTCAATGACAGAGTGCAATCCAACATGACTAAGAATAAATAATGTAGATTGATCCAAATTTGAGGCAAACACACACAAAACACCATTCCAAATTTCAAGCACACTGTAAATCATGTATAATTGAAGGTTATTATTTCTCACGATATGCTCATCTTTATAATTATGGCATCTTGAATATGAACCAATCCTTTTCCAAACTCTTGCCCTTGATTCACAATTTAATCTAAACTATACCGGTATGAAGATATTGAATTGAATTATCAGTATGTCCTCATCTTCAGAATAAACATTTAACAATACTTGCAAAGATGTATAGATAAGATCAATATTTTGCAATTTTTGTCAAACATTAGAACAATTCCACTGGAAACACTTGAGAGAAATACTTCTAATTCTTAGAGAACAACCAGTGCATGATAACTGCTGGTTTTTAGATAAATCAGCATTTCCAGATGGAAGGTACTTAAGTTTGAAATTATAATGGGAAGTTTGGTGGGGCATCAACTGGCTTATTTTGATATGACTATAACCTTGTGAATGAGGTTTTACATCCCTAGTGTAAACTGCCATTAATGGTGGAAGCCTTGAAGACACCAAACGGAAAGGATCTACTGAGTACTGACTGCCAATAATTTATTATTCATTATTCATATGACTATCAAAAGTCTTGTGTTATGCATTTTGATGGGAAAAACTTTCCTCAAAATGTCTTGAGTAAGTTTTGTATAAATAGTACTATAAACAAAACCAAGTTTAACTTTTAAATCATGTAGATACCAGGCCAACAAAACATTCTCAACCATAATGATACAAACTAATTTGATGCAGCCTGAAAGAAGGCATGTTGTGGTATTACACTATACCACCTTAACCCTTTACCGAACGACAAAATTTTTGCCTCAATCAAACTGAAAGCATGTGCAAACGACATTGCAAATATGGCTCAAGTGATGAAATTTGTCTTTGATTATAAAGGAAAACACTGTGGAAAAAGGACAAAATACTGTTTACCAGCATTTTCTCCTTTTCCCACAATGTTTTCTAAACTGTTGTTATTTGGGATTGTGTGGTAAAGGGTTAAACAAGCAAAAGACTCTGCAAGTAAGTCCAAATCAACAAAAAACACAACCAAATAGACAATAAATACCTTTCGTCTTCAGCAGTTTTCTTCTTCTCCTCCTCTGCTTTTTTCACATTGATGATTTTTTGTTCTGCTGATTTTTTCCTCCCCAACCACTGATCATATGTGAGACCTCCTCTCTTGCCAATTCGGGCTGGTCCACTGTAAGAAAAAAATGAACATCTACAGCCTGTACAGATTGACTATAAAACCATTCTGCAGACTCATTTAACTCATTACCAAACAACAAAATTTTAGGCTTGTCCATATCTAAAGCATTTGCAGACAACAAAATAAAAGTGACTGAAAATTTGAAATTTGCTTTGTGAAGAGTAGAAAACATTGCGGGAAAAGGAGAAAATGCTGGTTACCAGCATTTTCTCCTTTTCCTACAATGTTTTCTAGAGGCTTCTTTCTTAAAAGTCAAAAGTAGGGATTGTGTGGTGATGGGTTAAACAATTTTCTGATTGGTAAAAACTGTATTGTAGATATACTTTCATAAATACATGTATGAGCAGAAATTTGTCCAAATATTTGATGAATGGAACATTTTAACCCTTATCAAAACAATCCCATGTTCTTGAGAACCTGAGAGAGAAAGATTCTGTAAACAGGTGATGCATTTTCTCCTTTCCCAACAATTTTTTCTATGCTACCAGAGATCTTAGGTTAGGAAGCACTAGTTTTGAATAATTATTTATTATATACCTAGCAGTGAAATCCTGGAATTTCCCAGTGTAATAAATTTTGATATCATCACTAATGACGATATCAACTTTCACTTTCACTTCCTGCCATAATTTAGGAACTACTGTACTTTTTTTTATTAAACACTTATAGATAGTGTTAATTTAAGTTCTATATTTTCAACCAGTAGTCTTGTTTTGTTCTTTTAAATTATGTATTCATCCGCACTATGTCCCTGATTTCTTCTCTCTATCCAAAGTATTGATTTCGACTTTCAAACTTTCCACTTGGAAGAATAAAAAAATATGTCATTTACCAGAGCTCCAGATAAGAGGAAGTGATGGCATTCTAAATCCGTTATTTCTCTCCCAAACCCAATGGTGAGGGTACTCATTAGAATCGTCTCGATGAGACGATTCTAATGAGTACCCATAACATAGGGTTTAGTGGAGAATAAATAATATTTTCAGTAATGAAATCAAAATCACTCCCGCTATCTGGAGCTCTAATTTACCAAAGGAGATAAATGACCCATATCAGCAGCGTTATACAAGATTGAAACTACCCATATCAGCAGCATTACACTGATAGTAATGGGCTTTCAATGTCCTGGCTCTGAATATAAGTGTGATCCATTACAGAAATTATGAGACTGAACAATTAAACTGACTTAGACAACATGTTAACTCTTCACCTAACAACAGAGTTCCTGACTTGTCCAAATTCAAAGCAGTTATAGATGAAAATTTATGAAACAATCCCTGGTTTTTACAACCCAGAGGAAGAAGCCTTCTGACAGCATTGTGGGAAAAGGAGAAAATGCTGGTAACCATCATTTTCTCCTTTTTCAACAATGCTTTGTACTCTACTGAAGTCACATTTATTTTGTCATCTGCACATGCTTTCAATGACAATCTGGAAAGGCCTCAAATTTTGTCCTTTAAAGTATGACTCTACAACCTACCGTGACTTTGATCAGATCATTTCAACACTGCCTGCTCTGCTGAGAAATTTCTTGACAAAAGCAACCTTGAAATTACATTTACATGTACTTATCTTATTTCTAGATTGAAAACTACAGCTGTCACCGAATGTGACTTAATAAACCCATCAGCGCTTTGATTTTGTACACAGACGGACACACTGGCAGACACATGGACAGACAGGCTGATTCCAGTATATCCCCAAAAACATTCGTTTTGTGGGGCTATAATGAATGCTTGGTTTACCCTGGAATCAAAAGCTTAACCCTTTACCACACAATCCTGAGTTTTAACGATCTGAAAGATAAGACTTTTGAAAAAATTGTGGGAAAAGAAAATGCTGGTAACTAGCATTTTCTCCCCAACCCAAATCATAGACAGACAGTGTCATTTTGGGCTTATTTTATTTATTGTGTGCTAATGCTTTCAATTTGGTTGAGTCCAAAAATTTGACTGGTAAAGAGTAAAGTGTTTTACTTAAACATGCATCGCATTGACTGTACAGTATAATGTAAATATCTTAATATTCATAACTGCCTGGTCTGTTTGTGTAAATAAATACATTTTAAGTATAAAGGGCATGCATTTCAAATGAGACAAACACCAGCAACCATGCAACACAAAAATGCAAGCAGATAAAAAGAATCAATATTTGAAAACAAAATCAATATTAACATTATCATCCTTAGATTCAAACCATGCATTCTTACAATATCATGCCTGCAGTGATTTGTGTGACAGAAATCTAGTTTGAGACTGGTATCATATGATACAATATTTGTTGGGATCCACCAACATTGCTTTTTTATCATGTTTATTTCTTCAATGTTTAACCCTTTACCAAAAGACGATATTCAAGATTTATCCTAATTGAAAGCATTTGCTGATGACAAAATAAATATGGCTCAAATACTGAAAATTGTTTTTGGAAGGGTAGAAAACATTGTGGACAAAGGAGAAAATGCTGGTTACCAGCATTTTCTCCCTTGCCTACTATGTTTCCAACAGGTTCTTTTCTCAGGGTTGTTAAAAGTCATGATTGTGTGGTAAAGAGTTAACAAAAGATGTGCATGCTTTTATGTCCTTGTTGTTTGGTAAATTTCTAAGAGGCCTTTGAAAACATTCAAAAGCCTTTTTACCAAAGGTCATGAAAGGTTTGAGTTGTTTTGTAAAGCTCTAAGAAGCCTTTGAAAACATTGTGAGGGAAAAGAGGTCTATGCTGGTACCAGCATTATCTCCTCTTTCCATTAAGTTTTTGAGACTGAGACTGAGAATCACTATTATTTGAGCCACATCAAATCTGTCATTTGCAAAAGCTTTTCACCCTTTACCACACAATGACAACTTTTGACGACCCTTAGGTAGAATCTACGCTTTGCCTTCAAGTCACTGCCAACAGGATGTACTGGAAAGTAAAGAGACTTTTGCTAGTCAGTCAGACTGCTAGCCTTCAAGTTTAAGCTCTAAACTTGCTGTTTCAACTTCAGTGACTGTTGATTACAAGTTCTGAGCAAATCCATGCTAATGATATAAAAAGTATTAGACAATACACAATGTTCTAGCAAAGTTTCATTTCGTATGATGATAGTGTTTAAACTATCTTGACTTTAAAATGTTTTGTCTTTTATAGGCATTTGAATATGCTACTCCCGGCATCTAAACTGTCGTTCCTGGAATCAAGTTACTTTTCACTGTAATACCCATTACAAATTTTCTTATCTTAAATATGTTTGATGTCACATTTGTATGACATCATTTTTTGATGTCATTTAGCACAGATTTCATAGAAGCAAAAGGGTCTTTTAGGTATTACTGTGAAAGCATCTAAAGATGGTTTTGTATCTTATGGTCTATGATTTGAGAAATGTACATGTAGTTATGTGATAACAAGAATCTGATATTTGTTGGCATTTCAAACAGAACTTTATTACACTTTCCAAGAAAAAAATATTGTTAAGCTAGCCAGAGGCTCACTGACTATTTTCCCTTTTACTCATTTAATAAAATTTTATCACAAACACCAACTCAAGTCAGATCCCATAATGACTTGCAACACGTGAAAAAGGACATTCAGACATTTGCGTAAAGCGTTGTCTCGGATCAGCCTGAGAAGCCTGTGCAGGCTAATCCGAAACAACACTTTCCGTTTTTATGTTATTTTCTTTTTTTTGCAAGACAACTGTTCTACAAATTCTAATGTAGTCATAAAGTGCTGTTTAGGATTAGCCTGTGCAGACTGCGCAGGCTAATCCGAGACGACACTTACGCAAACGTCCGAATGCCCCTTTTGGCGTGTTGCAGGTCATATATAAGATAGTTCTTAAATTTTTCAAATTATGTTTGATTAATTTTTCAGTAATTTTCTTTTACTCCTGTACCAGTAAAATCATTGCTTTACTGATATGTACCGGTATATAAGCTAAACACAGTATCATGGACATACTTTCTACAATAAAATCTAAGGGGGTGCTGTGTGGCAAACCGTGAGACTACTTGCTAAGATTCTCATGTTAATTATCAATAAACATGTTAGTGTGAGGTAGAGTTTTTTTGCAATATTTACCCTAACTCTTTACCACAAGAGAAAATTTTAGACTGGTCCAAACTAAAAGCATTTGCAGACGACAAAATAAAAGTGACTGAAAAATTAAAAATTTGTTCTGGGATGGTTGAAAACACTGTGGGAAAAGGAGAAAATGCTGGTTACCAAAAGTAGGGATTGTGTGGTAATGGGTTAATTCCTGCATATATTCATACAATTTGTAGAGCAGATTCCTCCTCAACAATTTAGAATTTTCAAAATGTTCAATGTGATGACAAAATTTATTTGGTTTCCCAGGGATATAACTGGCCAAAAGTTTTTTGCAAGGCCAGCAGGTACTGAAAAGTATTTTGAGGTGAAAATTTCCCAGACTATCGATAACTTTAGCTCTTCACTAAAAAATCTGGGTTTTCCATGACTGAGAAAGGAGTCTTTTAAAAAAAAAAATTGAGAATAGGAGAAAACGCTGGTTACCAGCGGTTTCTAATTTCCTACAGTGTTTTCTACCCTTCCAAAAACATATATCACCTTTTAGGTCATTAGTCATCTGTGAATACTTTCAGTTTGGACCAGTCTAAAATTATGTCATTAGGTAAAGAGTTAAGACTTTAGTAAACATTTTCTTGAACTGATTTCACGCAGCTGTAATCAGATGCCAAAATTGTAGGTTTGTCAAAACAAAGGTATTTGCAGATGACAAAATTAAATTTGCTGATATCATGAAGTTTGCTTCACAGAAGGATGAAAGCTATTTAGTAAATTCAAAATTAGTTCTACATATAAAGAGTGAAATTTGAGAGGTAGGGAAAGGAAAATTGAGGGGATGGGGATTGAAGGGGAAACAACAGGTTGGGACATCAACACTGAAACTTACTCAGATATACTGGAAAAACAAAATATAAAATAAAAATGGTACTGATAGATAAAAAATAATACCGGTACCTCAAAATAATGAAATAAACACAATAATACCTCTGCCAAAGGAAACTACAAATATTTCTACTACACAATAAAAAATGCTAAGTGTTCAAATGGCTTTAACCCTTTCCAAAACAATCCCTGGTTTTTACGGGTCAGGAATACAAGCCTTTTGAAAACATTGTGGGAAAAGGAGAAAATGCTGGTAACCAGCATTTTCTCCTTTTCCCACAATGTTTTCTACCCTCTCATACAGAAAAATCATCTGTTTAGCAACTGTTAATTTGTCATCTGCAAAATGCTTCAATTTGGTCTTGTCCAAAATTTGCCGTTTGGGAAAGGGTTAAGAAAATTTGTATCTTCTTCCTTGGACTATTTATCACTTTATCAGATGACTCCCAGGTTTTCTTTACCTTCAGACAAAAGGCGGTAGGAAAAAACCAAATACATGTGTACTGTACTTCACATAAAGATCACATAAAGATCTATACATAAGAACTGTCTTATTTAAGAAAAATGTTGAATTCCACATAGGACTGGTGCAGTCTTATTTTAGAACAGTTGTCAATGTTGTCAACATTGTTCTAAGTTAAGAATGCACCTATGTAGATTTTTATGTGAAGTATCTAGTGTTTACTTTAGCCTTTTGTCTAAGGGTGAAGAAAACCAGATTTTCTGACCAAAACAGGACATGTATCAAATTTATAATATTTTTACTGAGTGAAAATGTCCATATTCTTTCCTTAGTTATTAAAAGAGTGAATTACTACATGTCATAAAAAAGATGAAATCAAAAGGAAGGTTGTGTTTACTGAGTGAAAATGTCCATATCCTTTCTTTAGTTATTAAATGAGTGAACTTCTACATGTCATAAAAAGATGAAATAAAAAATAAGGTTGTGCTTGTTGTTGTTGTTGTTTATGCTGCTGCTGCCACTGCAGCTTTGTGTGAGTAAAGCCCTATCATTTATTCTAACACTTGACCATATGACCAAGTTTTTCTCACATTCAAACTCAAAACTTTTTATGGAGTTTCATTAAGATGGCAGAAGTTTTTCTTAACATTGACCTTATAACCTATTCTTGGCTTTCAGTGATTGATATAAGAGGTTCTTCTTTGAGCCTCATAAAAATTTGTCTGAAAAAAAGTTGCCTGTACAATTGAATTTTTTTTTTCTAAAACTATATCTAAAGACCTACTCTACAAAAGTCACAGTGTTTTCCTGAGCTTTATCCTACATGCATGGTTTTTCATCAATGCTTTGTTCAGATTTGGTTCTAACATAAATTTTACCATGAACATGGAAAAATTTACAAAGGACAACGAAAAACTCAAACAAAAGGGAATCACAATTGCTCTACTGAGCACTTCATGCTCAAGTGAGTTGTAATCTAATGTTTGCTTTAGCCAGATTAAAATAATATACATTGTATGTGTATATGAGGTTTATACATGTGTTAGAAATGAAACTTTGCCAAAATAAAAATAGAAGATTTCATTATACACAATAATCATCTATGTTTATGCTAAGAATGACCTTGAGTGAAACTCTCTTTTACTTGCATGATATAATCTCATAGTTTTTTTACCTCTGCTTCTAAGATACACAACTTTAGAAATAGTATCTTAATTGAATTAAAAAAAATCAGAGCTCATTTTTTTGTCTTTAAGCTTGCAAACCTTAAAGAATACAACTAGTTACACTTTCATTTTTTTTTTTCATTTTCCATCATATTCAATATTGCCAGGAAATAAAATTTCACATCCAAACATTACTGACAGTAATGTTTACATTGAAAATGACACAATCTGTGTCTCATTCTATCTGAAGAGTGAGTTTACTCAAGGTCAATCATTTTCTATCTTACTTCTTCTCAGACCCTTTCTCTGCAGAACCCAAGTCAAACCTTACACTGGTTGTTCAACAAATACAGTACAATATATTAGGATTGTTTCAAATAATACAAACCATACTTAGAAAAAAAAAAATCCTAATTATATTTCTTTATTTATATGAAGAATGTATCCAACAAAACATGTTATAATATTAACCAGTTACCACATAATCCTGAGTTTTGATGACTCTGAGAGGGAAGACTTTTAAACAAATCATGGAAAAAGGAGAAATTAAAGCAACCAGCATTTTTCCTTTTCCCACAATGCTTTATATCAAATTTTCAAATTTACATTCAGCCACATTTAATTTGTCCTCTGCAAATGCTTTCAAGTTGGACAAGTGTAACATTTTGTCCTGTCTTACAGGGTTACATAATCACTAGTCTGATATCATACCCTCTGATAAATTATTGCACAACTGATTTAGCTGCAGAGAAAATGAGAAAAGATTCTTCAATACAGTGATACTGCGATGAAATATATAAGTTACTTGACACCTAGTGCAAAAAAACAAGTGAAATGAATAATCACTTTAAAAAAGCCCGAGACAAAACTATCTGGGTCTAAATAAAATTTTGAAATATATTTTTTATAATATGTCCAGTCAGTCTGTGGAGGATCTGCCGTCACACTACGATCTAAAATGCCCACAAAAAATAGGCAAAATTGGCAACAAACTGGATAAACCATCACTGCAAGAAGCAAAAAAGTTTCTCTTTTCCCTTTGTATCATTTAAAATGTTTCCACTGTGTCCTTAAATCCAGTTCACAGATTATTTACTTCACTTCATATATATGAAATAAGTGTTCATAAAGGATTATTCATAAGAGATTGATAAAAGTATTACACAACACAGTCCTGTCCAGAAAAAAACATAACAGCAAATAATGACATTCAACCTCAATACCAATACCTTAGACCCTTAGATGCTTTTACACAAGTAAAAAATCAGTCCAAGATAAATAAATGAGAAGACTGTCAAACATTTTTACCAGAAAACAAAATTTTTCACTTATCAAAAACTAATCTAGTCGCAGACGACATATAAAATGTTCCTGAACTGAGGGTTTTAAAGCTTAGAAAATACCGTGGGACAAGGAGAAAATATTGGTTACTATTATTTTATCCTTTTTTTTTTTTTGGTCATGTTTTCTAAAGTCTACTTCCTCTGTGTTGTTCAAAGATGAGCTTGTTTGGCAGTTTAAACATTCTTTCATGATCCACTGGAGATAAGAGAAAGAGTAGCCCAACAGATCAAGCAAAAAGACATAGAGAATCCAATGTTGTTACAAATTTTGTGGTGAAGGAAGAACTGATGCCAAATTTCAGAGTGAGTATTCCATACCTCAATGTTCGCAGAGAAATTGAACTCTTGATGGAATACTGTCTATCAGTTGTTGTGGAAGTTGTGGGGTCAGTGTTTGACTCACTGTATTACGAAAGGTCTTGAATAATTACATTATAATTCATTCAAAATCTTTTTTTTTCTTTCATCATGTTGGAGAAGTACCTACTTTGTTACACATTTCCTATTTTATTTTAAGCATGCGTAGAACAAACAAAGATGCTTATGTTCAATGCAAAGATCAGACTGCAGAGAATGATACATTATGCCAGGTAATCTGTCACATAATTATAGATTCATAGAGACAATTCTGTTGAAAAATGGGCTGCTGATAAGGTAGTATTGATCTTGGACAAGTAGGGAGTTTTACAAACAACAAAAGACATTGAATCATGTCAGCCTGCACAGTAGGCACAGTAGGCACAGTAGGCACAGGTTGACATGGGTCCATTAACCCATAACCACACGACAAAATTTTAGACTGGTTCAAATTGAAAGCATTTGCAGACAACAAAATAAAGGCTACTGAAAAATTGAAATTCGTTCTGGGAAGGGTAGAAAACACTGTGGGAAAAGGAGAAAATGTTGGTTACCAGCATTTTCTCCTTTTCCTACAGTGTTTTCAAAAGGCTTCTTTCTCAGTGGCGTCAAAAGTAGGGATTGTGTGGTAATGAGTTAACTCTTTACCACACGACAAAATTTTAGACTGGATCAAATTGAAAGCATTTGCAGATGAAAAAAGAAGGTGACTAAAAAATAGAAATTTGTTCTGGGAAGGGTAGAAAACACTGTGAGAAAAGGAGAAAATGCTAGTTACCAGCATTTTCTCCTTTTCCCATAGTGTTTTCAAAAGGCGTCTTTCTCAGGGGCGTCAAAAGTAGGGATTGTGTGGTAATGGGTTAAACCCCTTTTCACAGAGCAAGACTCAGTTTACAAACAGCAAAAGGTAATGAATAATGTCAGCCTGCGCAGTGGGCACAGACTGACATGAGCCCATTAACACTTCACCACACAATGACCTACTTTTAACGACCCTGGGAAAGAAATCTTTTTGAAAACATTGTGGGAAAAGGAGAAAATGCTGGTAACCAGCATTTTCCCCTTTTCCCACAATGTTTTCTACCCTGTCAAAGAAAGATTTCACCATCTGAGCTGCACAGAAATTGCTGTCTGCAAATGTTCTCAATTTGGACAAGGCTAGAATTTTGTCATCTGGTAAAGGGTTAAACCCCCTTTGCGCAGAGTAAGATAATATTTTAGTTCATGTACAATGTAGTGCCAATGCACAACTTTTGTCTTGACTTTGGTATCATTCTATTTTACTAATATAATGCAATTAGAAAGGTAGGTGATGTTAATAATATAGAGGTAATACATGTATACCTTTTGGCTCTCAGTTTTCTTTCTTCCTTGATTGCAGGCAGTTTTCCATCTTTATTGTACATGCAAAGAAAACAGCAAAAATATGTGATGATAATGGTAACTTGAATATTACTATAATTATATGGCTTGCAAAAGAAGCATTCCGACATCTGCGTAAAGTGTCCTCTCCGATCAGTGTGTGCAGTCCACACAGGCTAATCCGAGACAGCACTTTACAACTACATTAGATGTTGTGCATAAACAAAATTACATAAAAACAGAAAGTGTTGTTTCGCATTAGGGTGCCCGAATCCGAGACAACACTTTACGAAAATGTCCAAATGCCCCTTTTTGCGTATTGCATGCCATGAGAAGATTCTAATGATTAGCCATAACAAACGGTTTAGTCAGGGATCGTATGTGTATATAAGATCCCTGGTTTACTGAAGAATAATTAATATGTTCAATTTCAAAATCAAAATCATTCCCTCTATCTGGAGCTCTGTATACCAATAATTATGGTAATAGCATTTATCACTGGTGCTTTCTGGTTTCTAAAACAACTTTACGCTTTACTTCACTCAAATCTTGACTGTTTTCTAGTAACTTTTTTGCAGATTGACTAATATGCCAAAAATCTGGTTACATAGAATAGTTCCTCTCATTACCCATCAAACAGATTGCTACAGACAACTTTGAAAATATCCTTGTAAACCAGGAGTAACCAACACTGCCTTAACCAGTCTCAAAACAGCAAAATTTTTATCTTTTCCAAGTTGAAAGCATTTGCAGATGATGAAAAAAATGTGACTAAAAAAGTGAATTGGATTTGATAAATGTGAAACAATGTTGCAAACAGGGAAATAGTTCAATATGATCTATTTCTTTTTTGCACAGATTTTAAAATCAGTATGCTGCAATGTAAGAAATATTGTCTGCAGGGGGTTATGTGTGGAAATGAAAAAGTACGAAACCTACCTCTACCAATGGTGCCCAAGTCAAAATCCTCTTGAATGTCTTCTTCTTCATACAGCTTGTCTCTTCCCTTCTTGGGGGAATCGAACCTGGTACCCTCATATTCACCAGGCGGTAAAATGTTCATGAAGTATACCTGACATCTGCCGCCTTTTTTCCACACAGGAAATGCAGAATCAAAGTACTGATGGGCCATGAGTGGAGGTTCTGCACTTGGTCGACTTCGCTTGGCTCTCTCTTGCCATCGAAACAGAAACAGATGCCTTTCACACGTTTTGTGTCCAAACTTAGCCGCAATTGAAAGCGCTGTTTCTCCTTCATTGTCTTCTGCATCGATGTCTGCCCCTGTAAAAATGTTAGGTAGTATGGTTAATAGCAAACACTCAAAACTTCAAACACCCATCACAGCAAAACAGTACCATAAGCTTTAAAAGATTACCGCTGGCCTAGCACAATCACATCTTATAATTTGAAACACATTTATTTTGCCATCTGTGAATACCTTCACTTTAAGACAAGCCTTAAATTTCATTAACTCATCTGGTAAGGAAGTTAAGCAAGCACTTAATGCATACACAAAAGCGCTAATGAAATATATTTGCTTGCTTAATACCAGTATGCTTTCTCTTTCGACTAAAACAAAATTGCCTGCTCAACTCTTTACCAGATGGCCATTGAAAGTACTTGTAAACAACTACATATATCTTGTACAAATTATAAAATTTGTCTATGAATGAGTAGAAACATTGGCTAGTTGCTACCATTTTTCTCCTTTATCCCAAGATGTTTTTAAAGCTCTGTTTCCTTGGGTTGTTAAAACTCAAGATTATAATTATGGTAAAGAGTTACAGGTAATACAGATCGCTTGTTAAATCAAGGTGGCCACTAATGCAAGTTTCACTGTATTGCACCCTACTTTGGCACTGAAAATGTGTTTCATACATGCAGCAGGATTAATACAGTCATGTACTTCACATAAAATTAGGATTGTAAAACATACACAACATAAATAAAATGGATAAAAAGCAATAAGATATTAATTTGAATGATAAACAAATGACATATTTTACCTTTTTCAAGCAGTATATCTACAATGTTCCCATGTCCCTGTGATGCAACAATGTGTAGTGGGGTCCTCCCCAGTGGTGTACAACCGTTTACGTCTGCACCTAGAAAATGTCAAGCAGAACAGAAGTTATTGCTTGAGTCGTTCGATGAATTAAGGTAAATTATGTGCAGCATTTTTGTCCATTAACCCTTTACCAAACAATCCTTTGTTTTTACGACCCAAAGGAAGAAGCCTTAAGAAAACAATGTGGGAAAAGGAGAAAATGCTGGTAAACAACATTTTCTCTTCCCATATTGTTTTCTTCTATACTGGAAACAAATTTCAATTCTGAAGTCACATTTATGTTATTGTCTGCAAATGCTATCAATTTGGGCGAGTCTAAAATTCTGTTGTTTGGTTAAGAGTTACCTTTAGTTTTTTTGGGTTTTTTCTCCAATAAAAAGAGAACTTACAGCTACATTTCTCTACTTTTCCTTATGTACACCAACCTTATGTGCATTATCCCTTTACCAAACAATCCTGTTTTTAACAAATCCTGAGCAATACGACTTTTGCAATGCTAGTACAAAGAGGGTATGCTGGTTACCAGCATTTTCTCCTCACACAGCATTTTGTACCTTTTTCTAAATGGAAAATCCATCATCTAAAAGTATTTAGTATGGAAGAGTCTAAAATTTTGTAAACTAGGTCTCTATTCACTATCCATTTCTCAAAACATTCTTTGTGTCATTCCAAATAATTTTCTAAATTTGAAAGTATCACAATGCCTGATTAGTGAAGCCATTTGGTTTTGCCAATCAGAATTTGTGTTACTTTCTAAATCTGAAATAAAACTAAACTTAGAAAAAAAACTATGGATGGTTGGTGAATACAAGCCCTAGTAAAGAAATCAAATAAACGAAATGATCAATTTCTTTTCCTTATAAATCCAGTATTGTTGCAATTTTAAAGCCTTTTGACCAAAATAGTACTTAAAATATGGAACAAAGTAAATTCAACTCTTTACCACACAATCCCGACTTTCAACGACCTTGAAAAAGAAGCCATTTGAAAACATTGTCGGAAAAGGAGAAAATGCTGGTAACCAGCATTTTCTCCTTTTCCCACAATGTTTTCTACCTTTCCAAAAACAAATTTCAATTTTTCAGTCACATTTATTTTGTTGTCTGCAAATGCTTTCAATTTGCACAAGTCTAAAAATTTGTTATTTGGTAAAGAGTTAAGATTAGATTTGGTAAACAGTTAAGATTAGACTGCACATTAGCTTACATGTTATACTGACAGACTTTTTTCAAAGATGGTTTTCTGCAAGACATTATTAAATGTACAGTCAGGTGGCAGGGGACTTGGAAACTTGTTCATGGCTATGGTGAATCATGTCAGCCCAAGCCGAAGGCCAGGTGGTGACATGATATACCACAGCCGTGAACAAGTTTCCAAGTCCCTTGCAACCTGACTGTACAACAAATTTATTATACTGCAAGGTTTTACCATTCCAATGTTTGTTAGTGGAATTTTACTGAAAACTGATGTCACTGGGAAATGACGTCACTGAAACCTTGGTAATATGTGCTAAAACTTGCAGCTTGGCGCGTAATTTTGATGTTAATCTTGGACACTGTAGTCATGTATATGGGGCTCCCAAAAAGGAAACTGCTTTTGCAATGGTTTTGCCAGTGTACATGACATATATGTTTGGGCCATATTATCCAATCAGATCACAAGAAATTTCTTTGCAGTATGATAAAAAAAATTATCTTGTGTTGGTGATATATACTGAAGCATGGTCTACAACACACTTATAATTCAATATTTATTCAATCTTTGAACTATCCTGTCTTATATTTTCCAAAAAGTTCTGGCTGAATAAGCCTGAAAACTGTAACTATACTAGCCTTTCTAATGTCTGAATTTCAGTTTCATGAATTATCAGAATATGTTTCAACTTAGACTACAAGTTGTAATATAAGCATAATTGTGAAAAAAAAACAATATACTGAAGAATACGGATTCTCAAAATATAAGCTTTTCAAACACATTAAACATTGATTCCTATATACAATGAATAAACTGTAACTGTTAAGTTAGGTTTTGTTGTCTGAATATTATTTTCCATGTGTCTAAGTTAAGTTTCTAACACTCGAGCTTTGTCTTGAATTACAAATTCTGACCTTTTTTTTTTTAATGCACAGTAGGGGCTTTTAGGACTTTATCATTCTAGTAAACCTTGGAAAAACATTCTGTATAGTAAAATCATTAGATAAGCTATCCATCGCTGAAAAAAGATGCACAATTTCGTGAAAATAAGTCATTTAGAGATATTTCTTAATTGAAATGGGTAGCTTATTGATACTGACTGCTTTTTCACCTTTGACCAGAAGAAGGAGACTTTTGTAGAGATTACAAGAAAAGGAGACATTGTATTTTCTCCTTCCCCAATAATGTAATTCAACCGTTCAAGGACAATTCCAATCATTTGAATCTGCAAGTTCTCTCCCTATGGCTAAGTTTAAAATTATTTTGTGGTAGTCATAGTACCGTAAGTTACTGCATTTGCAGGAGTATGTCTCAATGTCTAAACTGTACAGAAAGAAACTTACAGGTAAGTTGTGTTAAATTCAGTATCTGCTAATAAATATATTTATGTTAAGGGTGCTTTGTTACTTATTATACTCTGTCGAGTGCATGTTGCGCACGGGCGCGTCTCATTGTAGTATAAATAGAGAGCGCGCCTCTTTTCTGGTCATTCGACGGCTAGACTACACACGGTTTACGACTTCGTATAACCCGCCCGCCCACCCGTTTTCTTTCTTGGAGGGAATTACTTCATTACTGCATACATTTCTGTATTGCTTTATATGTTTTTCGTATATTTAAGAGGTTGATATACATGTATGTTGAAAAATTCGATTACAATGCGTAGTCTAGGCCGCTACTCCTATTTCCGACTTCTGTTGTTTATTATTCCATAATAAGTTCATGCAATGGAACATAAATGTTTTATATTTGTCTGAGTGGAACGAAAGAAAATATAACATTTATTAGTTATCTTAAGTACAGGGAATGGACTTGTCAGTTATTTAGTGGGTTCCATTTTGGTTCAATAGTACATGTATAATATAGTGCTTGATGAGTTTGTTATGTGGTTATCAAGAACAACTCAATTTTTATTTTCACTTTTGAGAAAATTTAGGTTGGAATAGTAAATCATAACATTGGGCCAAAATATTTCACTAATCACACAATTCCTAAAAATCTTGACAATGTTGCTTGATTCACACACATGAATCATGGACTATACAAATAGTACATTTGTACATTTTTTTTTTCACTTTCTGCATTGATAAAACCATTATTAGAAAGTCCATGTACTGGGTAGAGATAAGTAGATACAAACAGTGTGTTCCTTTCATGTTATAAGTTGATTATATGTTATTTGTTTAAACTAATGTGTTAAAAGTAGCTGTATATACCATTATCACTGGCTGCAAATTATACAACAACAAAAACTACTGTAATATTGAAAAACTTAAAAATGACTTCTTTACCAGGACCCATTTTCTCTTACCATTCCAGAGAATATTCCAAGTCTATTTCCCACCACGTGCAACTCACTACCAAACAACAAAATTCTAGGTTTGTCCAAAAAAAGCATTTGCAGATGACAAAATAAAAGTGACTGAAAATTTGAAATTTGTTTTTCTGATGGGTAGAAAACATTGTGGGAAAAGGAGAAAATGCTGGTTACCAGCATTTTCTCCTTTTCCTACAATGTTTTCTAAAGGCTTCTCTCTCAAGGTCGTAAAAAGTAGGGATTGTGTGGTAATGGGTAAAATTTGAACAGAACACAACTCCTAATTTGTTAAACCATCTGGGTTAGCCAGTCAGAAGTTGTGATACTTCCAGTGCTTGAAAATCTTGAAGAAAAGACTAAGAATATCCTTAAGATTGATTGATGCATTCGGACGCAGGTGACAAAATTAGAGACTTGCCTGTATTGAAAGCAACTGCCGACAATAATATAGATTTGGTTTAAGATATATAGTTTTATCAAAGAAAATGATAAGAGAAATATTGTGGGGGAAAAAGAGAAAAAGCATGTTGTCAGCGTATTCTCCTTTCCCAACAACACTTTTGAAAGGTTTGTCCCTTATGGTCCTTGAAAAACTAAACAGGTTTCATTTAGTAAATTGTAAATTATTTAAACCTAACATACAACCTAAGGGGTTCAAATGAACCTACAGAGAGAAACTTTTGAAAACATTGAGGAGGAAGGAGAAAATACTGGCAACCATTTTTTTTTCCTTTTTCCACATTGTTTTCTATCCTTTCAAATATAAATTTCAACAATATTCCAATCTCATTTATTTTGTAGCCTGCAAATGCTTTCAGTTTGGACAAATCTTTAATTGTTTCATTTAATGAAAAGTTATCTTTTTACCACACAATTTGAAAACATTGTGGGGAAAAAAAGAAAATGCTGGTAACTAGCATTTTCTCCTATTCTCACAATGTATTCTATCCTTCAAATACAAATTTCAATATACCAATCACATGTAGTTTGTAATCTACAAATGCATTCAATTTGGATAATTTTTCAAACCTTTTCTTTGCTGAAAGTTAAGTACAACAGATCTATGATATATTGATATGTTACTCAGTGCAAATGATTCAAAGCCTACATTTACTTGCAATACAATTGGGTAATTGAAAAAAACAAAAATTCTTTCTACAGGTATATACATGTCAAGCATTACTAATTGTTCACTAACCCTTTACCAGACATCAAGCTGTTAGACTCATCCACATTAAAAGCATGAATATTTTTTTTTTCTCAGAAATGGTTGAAACCACTGCTGTCAAGAGAGAAAAAACAGGTAGTTACCCTTTCCGACAAAGTTTTCTAATGCCTTCTAGCACAGGGTTAACTCATTACCAAACGACAATATTTCAGACTTGTCCAAATTTAAAGCATTTGCAGATGACAAAATAAAAGTGACTGAAAATTTGAAATTTGTTTTGTGATGAATAGAAAACATTGTGGGAAAAGGAGAAAATGCTGGTTACCAGCATTTTCTCCTTTTCCCACAATATTTTCTAAAGGCTTCTTTCTCGGGGTCGTCAAAGTAGGGATTGTGTGGTAATGGGTTAACTATGATATGGGCCTGTTTGGTAAAGGGTTAAAGTATTACCTCCTGAACATAAGTAAAATCATACAACTCCTTATAAATTGGGTATAATCCACATGAATAAATGTTTAATTCATGTATTGCAATAAACACAATTTCTCTGATTGTCATGATGTTTTCAGATGTGCTCTGCCTTGAGTCTCGACAACAGCATCTCATGTGGGTGCTAACACTCAACTGCAAGTGCTTCTTCAGTGAAATTTCTAATTCAAACCAGAGGATCATTGGCCCTAAAGTGTTCACCTGAGTAAGGTCATTTACAATTGGTAAAACTGAAGAGATCCTGGTTATAATGATGTTAAAACAAGTAAGTGTAAATGACCTACTTTCTGACCCACCATGGCCCAATTTCCAACTTGTCCAAAATATCATCAAGACAAAGATTCTCACCAAGTTTCATAAGAATCAAGCTGAAAATGTGGCCTCGATGATGCACACAAGGTTTTTTTTTCCTGAGATTTGGCCAAGTGACCCACTTTTTGACCCAAAGTGATTCAATTTCAATCTTGTCCAATACATCATCAAGATAGTTCAATGATATATATATAACTATAGAAGCTGTGAAGCAAGCATCTTCAGTGTTAACAGAGATCAGAAAAAAAGAGTTTAACCCTTTACTACATATCCCGACTTTTAACCAACCTGAAAAAGAAGCCTTAGAAAACATTGTGGGAAAAGGAGAAAATGCTGGTAACACAAAACAATTTTCAATTTATGAGTCACATTAATTTTGTCATCTGCAAATGCTTCCAATTTGGACAAGTCTAAAATTATGTCGTTTGGTAAAGAGTTAAACTCAACAATGGGTCAGGCAGCAACAACAACAGTGCCATGACAATACCTGGAAGTTTCCTCCCAAAACAGCAGATTCAAGAAGTTGTGTGCAGGAGGTAACATATTAGCAGATTACTTTAATCTAAGATTTACCAAATTCATCACTTTCACCCTCTGGTTCCTCTACAGACTTATTTAATAGACGTACATCAGCTGCAGAAAATCATTCTTTAGTTCTTTTTATCAATAACTTAACCCTTTCCCAAACAAGCCCTGGTTTTTTACGTGTCTGCAGTAAAAGTCTTTTGAAAACACTGTGGGAAAAGGAGGAATTGCTCGTTATGAGCAACTTCTCCTTTGCCCACAGCCTTTTCTACCCTTTTTGAGAACTTTCTGCCATTTTCTCAAATTCTAAAATTGTCATCTGCAAACTCTTTCAGTTTGGAAGAGTCCAAAATTTGTCATTTGGGAAAGGGTTAAATTAACTCTTTAACACATGTCAAAATTTTAAACTTGCCCATGTTGAAAATTTTTATAGATGATAATTCATATGGTCATAAAATGACAGGTTCTGTCTTTGAACAAGTACAAGACATTGTGGGAAAAGAAAAGAAAATGCTGGTTTTCAGCATTTTCTTCTTTTCCAACTATGATTTCACAAGCTTTCTTTCTCAGGGTCAATAAAACTTAGGATTCTGTGGTAAAGGGTTAACCTCTTAAAAAGCCTTTCACCATTATCTAAATGTTGTTGTTAGTCCAAGCAAAGCAAATCAATGCAAATCAAAGATATGACAGCCTGTTTTTTAACAGTCTGATCTTCATCTACATTAACATAGATGAAGATCAGACTGAAAAAAAACAGGCAGTCATATCTTTGATATGCATTATTTGCTTTGTTGAGACATTCTAGGCAACCTTGCAATGACTCTAATTTGGGTCTCACAATATGCGTTACATGTACAATACTTTCACTTTCTGCCTATGGTACATAAAATGGGCGTCTGGTGTTCTATTCTATCATTTAGCCTGACCTGGTCAATTGTGGTACATGTATATTCATTCATCCAATCATTTCACTTTTAACCCTTTACCACACAATGCCGACTTTTGATGCTCCTGCAAAAGAAGCCTTTTGAAAACATTGTGGGAAAAGAAGAAAATCCTGGTAACCAGCATTTTCTCCTTTTCCCACAATATTTTCAACTCTATCAAAAAAAATACATCATTTGAGCCACACTGAAATTGTCATCTGCAAATGCTTTCATTTTGGACAGGGCTAAAATTTTGTCTGGTAAAGGCTTAAGTTACAAACTTTTACTTAAAATTGATCAGATTGATTGAATGATATCATAGCAACAGCTCACACTTTTATTCATGTCCTGGGTTTCACCAACACTAGTTTACAGCTCTGAAATGTCTTGCACAAGGACATTCCCTTTATAGAGCGTAGTATTATTTAAGTCAGCCCGCTTTCGGGGCTAGTAGTGATGCGTCATATAAGACAGTCGAATCTTCGAAGAATATGACATGCGCAGACAACGACAAAGGACCCCTAGAATTGATCGAACTGAAAACGTATACAAAATTCATGATATTGAGTATAAGATTTGTGCTGTGCTTATAAAACTTTAGTTCATACTCAGTTGAGTCGGTGCTCAAAGTTTGAATTTCATTACTGCTTCTGCATGCAGGAATGTGAGATTCAATACTTTCATTTAACCCTTAACCACACAATACCGACTTTTGACGATCCTGGAAAAGTCTTTTGAAAACATTGTGGGAAAAGGAGAAAATACTGGTAACCAGCATTTTCTCCTTTTCCCACGATGTTTGCTACTCTATCGAAGAAAAATAACACCATTTGAGCCACAATGGAATTGTCGTCTGCAATGCTTTCAATGTGGACACGGCTAAAATTTTGTCGTCTGCTAAAGGGTTAATCCTTTCACCGCCATAGGTGAAAATGGAGACATTAGCGGACAGCATAGATCAAGATCAGATGCCACAAAATGTGAAGCCTGATCTTGGATCTATACGCTCTGCTTGGTAAGTAAGGCCTTGATGATAGAAATCTGTAAAAGTTTCAGTGGATTAAATTTTCAGCCATCGAAAAAGGCCGAGTACATGTCTGGAGCTGAAAGAGTTAATAATAAGAAGGAAAGAGAAGTTTGAACAATAACTCTTTACCAAACAACATGTTAGAAAATTGAAAGTATAAGCTAACAATTTTAATGTTGCTCTAAATAGAAAAATTTGTCTAAGAAAGGGTAGAAAACGTTTTAGGAAAAGGAGAAAATGCTGGTTATCAACACTTTCTCCTTTTCCCGAAATGTTTTGTAAAGGCTTTCCTCTTCAGGGTTCTTGAAATTTTGGGACTGTGTGGTGAAGAGTTAAAATGTTTCTCTCTAAGGTATACAAAATAAATTCTGCATAATTTTGAAATTTCATGCTATGTTGTTGTTGTCTTAAATTCCTCAGTTTCTCTGTTCGGAGAACCTCAGAATGCACTTAGTTGTGAATCTGTAGTCGAGTATCTGTATTTTCGGAATAGAGGTTTTCAACTTCAATATCACTAATTCTATGTACGTCACACTATATACGCCACAGATCGCGTTGCATGCCTATAGACATCGCGTAGGATTTTATAGTTCATACTTAACATAAATATAGATTAAATTAGGAATTTGTTTTTATGCTAGAAATTCCAGTCTTTCCCTAGTGCCTAAGGAGATGCGGATTATCCTGCTAACTTCTTGGTGGGTACTGTCTAGAACCATCTGGGTAAACATATTTGGATCTAGAATTTTATGCTGAGTTGAGCTTGAAAAAAAAGTTTTATAAGCACATAACAAGATTTGCAATTTTTGTACAGAAAATTTTACCTTCTTCAATGAGTCGTCTGACTAGTTTTTCATGTCCCCTGTGTGATGCCAATAGTAGTGCTAGAAATGCCCTTTCTTTAAGCCAAGCCCTGCGAGCCCTCTTTGTCATGTAATCACTGCCTGGTGTGTGATATGTAGTTTGTGCAGTAACACCAAGTCTGAATACCTGAAGGATTAAAATGACTGTCATGTGAGCAGTGCTGTACATTTATTTCGACAGGGAAGTTTCTTGTCGGCACATAACTGTCATATTCTTATAAAAACCAACATGTCTGCTATGACGCATTACCCATCTCATGTGATAGGGAAAAGTAGAGCTTGCAACAAAGCTATTTCCTAAGCCTGTTGGGGCTGTTTTAATAAATGACTATGAAAAAGGTTAGCTTGCTAGCTGCTCATAGCTGAATAAATCACACCAGGTAATGTTTTATTGAGTAAAGAGTTATTTTATTTTGAAATTCAAAGTAATGGTTGTTGTTTTGAAAAGTAGTCTGGTTCTGTAGCCAGAGTGTTCAAATCAGATAGATGCAAATTTAAAGAATGCCATGTAAGGGAAGATAGTTCTGTTTACCTATGATCATAAATGATTTATGCTAAAGAGAAAGCAAATCAACCAGTGAGTCACCTGAATCATCACAAATACCAAACAGATTTTCTTTGCCCCTTAGACTACTTTTGAAACATGGTAGGAAAACTAGAAACCCTCTACCAAACAATCCCAAGTTTTAACAAATGTTAGAAAGATGGGTTTTCAAAGCATTGAGGGAAAGATGCTGGTAAATAGAGTTTTTTTTCAATTTTCCACAATGTTTTCTGCAGTTTCAAAAACAAGCCCTTCTGTTTTAGTCACACTAAAGTAAAAAACTGTTGCCATCTGCCAATACTTTAGCTTTGGACAAGACTTATATTCTGTCAGTTTCTGAAATGTACTTAACTTTTTACCAAACTACAAAATTTTCAACCAGTTGAAATTGAAAGCACATGCTGACGACAAAATAAACGTAATTCAAAAATTGAAAATTTGTTTCCAGCCAGGTAGAAAACAGTGTGGGAAAAGGACAAAATGCTGATTACCAGCATTTTCTCATTTACCCACAATGTTTTCATAGAAACCAGGGATTGTTTGGTAAAGGGTTAACTCCCCCATCTGCACATTCACTTACCCATTCAGCATCGTTAGTTGCAACAGCTTCAATAAGTTCTTTCCACATTGGCCATACCCTCATCTGTAATGTAGCTCCCGGAACAATGTCGTTGCTTCTAATATCCGTGGAATTTAAGAGCTCTCCTGGAAAAAACATTCACATGTAAAGTACAGATTGAGTCAAAAGCAAAACGTTCTGTTCCTGAATACATTTAGTTTGTCTATTCTATAATGGAATAGCTGTTTTGTCTCCTGTAAATTAAATATTTATATAAAAAACTTGTTTTACTATGTCTTATTCACCGCTCATCCGGTCCGTCAACCATGACTGATATTTCACTCATCCTCACCCACTTCTTAGTCATAAATACAGATGGACAAGTGGATTTTTTCAACCCTGCTTATGGTTACAAGGCTGATGCTCTATCCTACGGTTGACAGATGTTTCGGTAACAGATAAGTTTGGTAACATAGACTTATAGAGTAAATCGATTGGATGTTTCAGTAACAAAGCAATTATTTTGTGTTTACCGTAATTTGCGTATGTTTTGGGACACCCAAAAAATTGGGACACCATCAAAAATCGCGAAAATAATTATTTTTCATGACCCAAAGATTTGGGACATACTAAAAATTGCAAAGCGAGATCGGTATTTTTTTGTTCCAAAGAATTGGGACAGTGAAAAGCTATTTAGAGAAAAAGAAAATCTGTCAATCTGTATCAAAACGTTTGTTTGCAAATATTTATTTCGGCTTTCGCGTAGATCTAGTTTTATTTCTCCACACGTAACGTCGTGATCATGCTTCCCAACCCTCACGATTTCAATGGGAGTTACCTGATTCAAGACAAAAAAACGATCACCTGATGTAGTCTAACTTAAAGCCTAAATCAAACAGAAATCCGACGTAGCCTAAGTGTAAAAAGGGTGTGATAAACTTCTATCCAAGATCCGTAACGTGTGTACATCCGAAGTTGACAGAATTGACACGCGTGTAATTCATGGTCAATCGAGTTTAATGTCTATAAATAGAATTTCAAGGTACACAGTTTTACCCAAGGTTTATCGATCGAAGATCGACGAACCAATCAAATTTGAGATCGGTCCGAGTGGGTACTTGTCAGAGTGGAATTAACGTCACCTCACGTACATATAAGGAGGTAAGATATGTTGTGAATTTATCTACGCAACGCACAATAACATCTTCATCGCGATCTAAAGACGCAGACAATAATGAGTGACAAATTAATAATCAACAAAAATAATGAAAAAAAGCGAAGTTTTAAACTCTTAGTGCTCAAATTGATCGGTGGAATTCCAATCTTGCTAAAAATAGATCACCCTGCAAACCTGACATCAGTGACGTTCCAATATTTCAACGTCGGCAATATATTCGACGGGTTAGCGGCGAGTGACTTTCAGTATGTCAGATAGTCTTGTTTGACCATAAGTTTTGGGACAGCTTACAAAATAATTATTTTTTGTAGACCAAAGTTTTGGGACACGAAAAAAATTAATTATTTTTTACTGTCCCAAAATTTAAGCAAATTACGGTATGTTCTGTGACGTTCTTTACACAAGATAATGTATGGCTTTGTTTTGTTCAAAACTTTTACTTTTGCACTTTTCACCCATTTATTTCTTGATAGATAGGTTGAAACCTTTTATTCTTATCACTTTCCACCCTTTTCCCTTGATAGATAGGCAATCCACATGGTAAATACATACAGCATGGAATGAGGTACATAACAAAAAATTATTTATGAAACATAGTGGAAATTAAAATTCAAGGTTTTAAATAAAGAAAAAAGCCATGCATTGGATGTAAAGAACATCACAATACATAAAACGCTATATAATTGATTTGTTATCTAAACATCCAATTGAATTATTCTATTAGTCAGTGTTACCAAACTCGTCTGTTACTGAAACATCCGTAAATCTACCCTACAACCATGAACACCATGTTGTTAAAGAAGCTCAATCAATATTTACATTTAGAAATGAAAGTTATTGCAAGAATAAAAATGTAGTATACATGATAAATGTAGTAACTTGATAAATTCTAGAGCAAATTCTAAGGTATTGTATAGTCTAGTTATAAAATTTGTACCAAGTTTGTGACTGCCACAAGTATGAATTTGCAAATTTAGTTACAAACCATCATCCAGATAGCTTATCCGTTGCATGTGGACTGGAACTCCGGTAGCAAATTCCATATACATTTTCAGTTCCTGAATTTTCATGTCATTTGTTATGTTTTTCAGTGGAAACTTTTCTCCAGTGAATAATTTGACAAATATTGAGAACGATGATTTTTCTCTGTCTCTAGTTTGAACTCGTGACCTCAGTTTCTTATCACTGGCCATTTTGCTGAAGGTGTATTCAATATATATCTAACTATCGATAAACATCTTTGATTTGAGATAATTACAGTGACAGAAGCAAGATTTTGAGAGCACTTATCAAATCACGTAATTTTGTTTATGTCCGCCATATTGTTTACACAGTGACCAAAAGGACCGCAGAAATAGTATACGGATTAAAAATATACATATTTATATGTAAAATAATGAACATTAGCCCAATTATGAAAATAAAAGGAGGTTTGCACCCATTTTGAATCATAATAGTACTTTTAAATATTTTTTCATTATTATGCTCATTGTTTTCCTTTCCCATTCACTGCAAACGTCCTTACCTCGGTCTACTTCCATTGACTTACAAAACATACATTCTACGGTCAATAAACATCCTCTCGCTATATTATGTTGTCGGCAGGTCGCCGAATCCTGTCAGCTGTTGTAAGCAAATAGGAATATAACACTCTAAAAATTTTGTTCTTTTTCTTCCACGCAATTCATTTGATAAGGTAGATTAGGCTTCTGAAATTTCCGCCGCTGTTGTGAAAATAGTGGGTGGGGAATTCTGTCATCTCGTCCCATGGAAAGTTCGACCCAAATTGGAATATAGAGCTCCATATAACGTGTGTTGTATAGCATCTGTATTATTGCAACCAGCCAAATATCTTTGTTGAGGTTATTAGAGTATATTGACACTGTTATTTCTGAAGTGTTGAAGTGTGTATTTGGAAGGGCAGGATTTTTTTGTTGTTTTTGGAAAAGGAGGAGGTTTCAAGCATTTGAAAAGCTGTCTTTCTTTTAAAAGGATAGTTAACATAAGTTTGAGTGGGAAAGGGTTAACAAAGACTGTTATTATTTATACAGTGCTCTCAATAAGCGGACATTGACGTTTATTACGTCCAAATTTTTTGGAGAAATGTCGGCAATGTTTGAAAGTCGGATGTTTTTTTCAGTGTCCAGATTATGACAAAAATGTCCAAGAATTTTGACTAGGACGGTTTTTTTAAGTGCACAAAGGTTTTGAGGCATGTGGAACACTTGGATATTGTCCATAAGGAAGGCCCTTACAGAGAGTCTTTAAAATTATATTTAATGCCCTTTGGTGATCGAGATTAGGATGTACAGATTACAATTACACATGTGATTATTTATCCAATTTATGACCGGATTATGGTACATGTTTAACTGGTCTGTTAAATATGATCGCTAAGTAATCAATTGTCTTTAATTTGACTGCACACTGTGACAGTGGTAGAAATCAATGGATAAATGCAATCAATAAGGTATGCAATAAGGAATGCAGTTTGTTTGCAAACATGCAACATGAAAGAAACTTAAATTATCGAGTACATCTAATACAAATCATTTTTCCAACTCTTTAAAAGTCGGCAGGTTATAATTTTGATGCACATCTCTTTTGGGAATTATGCAGTGTATTTAGGCAGATTTCTTGAAAGAATCATTGTGTAATTTGACCGTTGTTACGGAGGAAGCCACATCTGTCTTAAAAAGGCGTCTTCCAAAATCCACTAGGAAACTGAAAGAAAATCATGCACATCAAAAAACAAGATAGATGGGTTAGGAAGTTCACTAGGTTTGAAGCAAATGACAAAAGAAACAGGCTGTTCTGCAAATAGTCATTATAACAGTTATGAAACAGTGATTTGTTTATTTATTCTTCATTCCAGTTTCCATGGTCCATCATTGCCAGCCAATCACATATCATGATCAGTGTTGTTATAGATACATATATGCATTTCTAACCCTATTATATAGTTATTCTTAGGACATGTCTCTCTGGATCAAATTTAATAGTAACCACAACAAAGGGTTTGAATTAAGGGTTGCAACCCACAATCAACATAAATCTAGGCCAAAGAACACAACCCTTTCCCAAACGGCAAATTTTGGACCAGACCAAATTGAAAGCATTTTGCAGATTTCCGATTAGCAGTTGCTAAAAAGATTATTCTTCTATATGGTAGAGTAGAAAACATTGTGGGTAAAGGAGAAAATGCTGATTACCAGCATTTTCTCCTTTCCCCACAATGTTTTCAAAAGGCTTCTATCCCTGACCCGTAAAAACCAGGGATTGTTTGGGAAAGGGTTAAAAAAATTCCTAAAATTTGAACATGGAATTATAAAAATTTCCGAAATGGGCCCTTATTGAGAGCACTGTTTATTTGCTGGTAACCAGCATTTTCTTTTTCTTCTACAGTTTCATAATTTGTTGTCCTCTGTTTCAGTTTGTCAAGGCCAAAATTTTGTCTTGTTTGTGAAGAATAAAGTGTTCATATACATGTATTCTTGATACCGGTACT
This sequence comes from Tridacna crocea, assembly GCA_943736015.1. Lineage (NCBI taxonomy): Eukaryota > Metazoa > Mollusca > Bivalvia > Cardiida > Cardiidae > Tridacna > Tridacna crocea. The sequence continues at coordinate 25,823,472 of OX031065.1, forward strand.
CAACTGCCATACATGTCATTTCAGTCACAGCAGATCAGGAGATTCCATGTTGCAGCTCCGACATATGGTGATCAGTTATTTATAGTAAGTTTTCTGATTGTGAAATTATTTTGACCTTTACTACACCATTCAAACTTTCAAAGACCCTAAGGAAGAAGGCTTTTGAAAACTTTGTGGGAAAAGGAGAAAATGCTGGTAACCAGCATTTTCTCTTTTACCCACATTTTTTTCTTCTCTTTCATATGAATTTACATAAGAATTTTCATTCTTTGCACCTCATTTAATTTGACCTCAGCAAATGTGTTTGATTTTGGCAAGTCTAAAATTTACTATTTGGTAAATGTGTGATTTGTCCTAATCAACTGCTCTGCATTTTGAAACATCAAAACTTTTTTGGTTGGGGATGAATAAACAGGGTACCTCCGTAAATTATGGGGAAGCGAATGACTAACAGCATCCTTATAGTTTGATTATCAGTTTTGATGTGGTTTAACCCTTTACCACATAATCAAGAATTTCAACAATTTGAGGAAGAGGGTTTCTTTTTCAAAGGTTGGAAAAGGAAAAACTAAGTCTTTGTAACTAAAATCTTCTCCTATACCCTTAATGTTATTTTAACAGTTCAAAGACAAGTTTCAACATATGTCATCTGTAAATACTTTGATAATTGACTAGTTTAAAAGTTTGGTTACCAGTATTTTTCTTTTACCCATTAGATTTCTGAAGGCCTTTTTTTCACCCTTCAGGGTAGTGAATACACAGAATTGGTTGGTACAGGGCTAAATATTTTCATAGAGCTTGATGTTTTGGTCACTGGTATTTTTTGCCACAAATTTGTACCTTTGCAACATTATAAAATTGCACTGCTCTAGAATCTGCTATCAGTAAATTTTTTTCACTCTCTATCAAATGACAATTTTAGAATAGTCCAAAATATAGTAATAACATTTTGCAGATGACAAATTTAAGGTGGACCAAATGACAAAATCTTAACTTAATGGCTTAGAAAACATTGTTGGAAAAGGAGAAGATTTTTCTTAGTTTTCAAAAGGCTTTTTCCTAGGGGTCATTTAAAGTCAGGATTGTGTGGTGAAGGATTAGGTGGAGTGTACTCTTCATATTTTCCCTGTAAAAATTTCTAAAAAATGCATGTCTTTATCATGGAACTACCAATGCGATCATCAATGATATTTTTATGTCAAATATCAAATATAAAGATTATTAAGTATCAGTTTTCCCGGAAGTTTTACCAAAGATCTCACCTTGTAACAACTTGCAAATAAAGCCTTTTTTAAACCTTGAGGGAAAAGGCATTTTATGTTGGTAATCAGTATACTAGTATTCTCTTTTTTCCACGGTATTTCTGTCCTTTTCAAAGACAAAACATATAATTTGAACCATCATTTCTATTATCATGTGTAAATCAATTTAAATTAGACGTCATAAAATTGTATTGCTTGGTAAGGAGTTAAAAGAAGTTTAGAACTACCATTGCAATGTGCCATTTCTGTTATTTTTTCAGCATAGACATACAGCAGACAACAACCCTGACACACCATTTGAGTTTACATCAGAAAATATAAAGGTAAACACTGTGCATTCTTATCCAACATTAGAACATTATGCATGTAGTTGTGTAAATGGCATTATATCATGATGCTTTATATGATTAATTCATGGATCAAACTGATTTACTCCCTGTGCATACATTTATTTACCTAGCTCATCCAAAGGAACAAAATCAGGTCTTGCACAAATTGAAAGGATTTGCAGGTGACAGATTGAATGTGGTAGAAATTTTGTTCCATTTGCCAGTACAATACATTTAAAATCTGTAGGCCTTAGGCGGGGGGTGAAGACTTGGTATTGTTTGATAAGATTTTAATGTTACGTGTCTATCTTGGTGTGTCTGATTATTGTTTCCCTTGCTTACTTTTTATTTCTCAACTCAACTCAACTCAAATGACTTTATTTGGTATTCGGCAAATAAAATTTTGCCATTGACCATTTACAAAAATATATCATGAAATATGGAATAAATATTTACAAATACAATATAGAAAATCTGAAAAAAAAGATGAATCCCAACTATAGTAGGATTAACCCTTAGGAAGCTAAGGCATGACCTTTTCTGGACATTGTAGATCAAGATCAGACGGCACAGACTGTATAGTCTAATGTGGGTTTGTACTATGGCTTGAAAGTTGCATTTATATTAATACAGTATAATCAGCAAGATAAGGATCAATAATATGAAACGTTATTTAAAAAGGTGTTTCGTAAATTAAATGCCCTTTTGATGAACTTTGCAGGATGTAATTGGATTTGTCTTTTTTTAGATTACCTAATTCTATTAAATTTAGCAATTGTAAACTACTGGGTATTTAAGTATTTTGACCTTAATTCGTAATATTTTTGACAAAACACATAAAAAGTGATATTCTGATTCTGTTCTATTATTTTATTACTTACATACATGCTGAGTTTTAACCCTTTCTTTACCACCTGGTTCTATACTTTAGCCAGACGACAAAACTGTTGACTTTTAAAATGAAATAGATTTGCCGACAACAGTGATGCTGGTTACATAAGATTAGGCTTTGAAAGAGTAAAAAGCATGATGGAAAATGAAGAAAATGATAGTGTCAAACAGTGTTTTAAAAAAAGCCTTTCTGGTCAAATAGTATAGAGAAAAAAAAACTGTGTTGAAGGCTGAAGTGTGCGGGGGGAAAAAGGAAGTGGGAAAAAGGAAGAGCAGTTGCTTTTCAAAACAAGGAATAGTTTTCTAGTTCTCTTCCCTTTATACATGTGCTGTTAAAAGTGGGTTAGTGCATTGACTTAAAATATTTCATCACATATGTATTTGCAAATAATTGATAATCATTGATATTGCATTTTTTATTTCTTTGCAATGTAGCGTGCAGAAATGATCATCCAGAATTATCCTGAAGGTCATGAAGCGGCAGCAGTGATGCCTTTGTTAGACCTGGCACAAAGACAGCATGGTAAATAGTAAAGAGTTCCATTACTTATTGGCCAGAACTGAAAAAGGAATTCATGATGATCTTGAGGACAGCTTAAGTCTTAAATCAGATTGCACTTTACTGCGGCAGTCTGCCCATTGTTATGTTTGATATTATGACCAATGCAATTTTTTTTTTTTCTTTGGTCTGGTATATGATTTATTTAATGCACTTAAGGGCCTGTCTTTAACTTTAAGGATACATTTTTTTCTTAATGCTTCTTTTGCACTGAACCATGCAATCCTGCTGTGGCCCTGTGAAAGACAGCTTTTAAACACAGAATATTAGCCAGCATTTTCTCCTTTTCTCAACAAGGTTTTCTACCCATAAATACACCTCCTCTTGTTTTAGACACATTTAACTCATTACCAAACAACAAAACTTTAGGTTTGTCCAAATCCAAAGCACTTGCAGATAACAAAATAAGTGACTGAAAATTTGAAATTTGTTTTGTGAAGGGTAGAAAACATTGTTGAAATGCTAGTTACCAGCATTTTCTCCTTTTTCCACAATGTTTTCTAGGGATTATGTGGTAATGGATTAATAAGTTGTCTGCCACTGTTTTCACAATGAACAAGTCGGACATTTTATCAACTGGTAAAGTGTTAAATCATATCATGACAGATTGAGACATTGATTATTTTAGACTATTTTCTATATGTCATCCTTGTTCCCCAGCAAAACAAATGTTTTCTGTGCTATACTGGAATCAGCTTGTCTGCGCATGTGTCCGTCTGTCTGTATTCAAATAATTGCCTGTTTCTATCAAAGTGCGGGTGGTGATTTAAATTCAAGTCACATTCAGTGACAGCTCTAAGAGATTTCACACAACAAATAGGTTTGATGTTGCAGATTTATAGAATGTTGTAGAGACTTTGTAGAACATAGGCAGTTACAGCTACATACATATTCTTTTTTCATATACGTAGGTTGGTTACCCCTGTCAGCAATGCATGCTGTTGCAGATCTGCTCAGGATGCCCAGAATGAGGGTGTATGAAGTGGCAACATTTTATACCATGTACAACAGGTATGCAGAGATACTGTTTTAGATATATTTCCTACTTGATGATTGATATTAAATTGCAGTATGATTTAGACTAAAGATGAACAGTTAACTCCTTACCAATCGACAGAATTTTTGGCTTGTCCAAATCGAAAGCATTTGCAGATGACAAAATAAAAGTGATTAAAAATTTGAAATTTGAGTTGTGAAGAGTAGAAAACATTGTGAGAAAAGGAGAAAATGCTGGTTACCAGCATTTTCTCCTTTTCCTGCAATTTTTTTTATAGGCTTCTTTCTCAGGGTCATCAAAAGTAGGGATTGTGTAGTAATGGTTTAACTCTTTACTCCTCTACTTAAGAAATAATCTTCTTTCTATCGTGGTATATCGTTCAAAAACCACATTTGTGAGTTATGAGGCGCAATAAATAATCCACGAGGGCGATAGCCCGAGTGGGTTATTCATTGTGCCTCATAACTCACAACGTGGTTTATTGAACGATATACCATGATGGAAAGAAGATTATTTCGATTCTAACGTGACTAATTCTTAATGAAAGGAAAACAAATTCAAAGTTAGAGTAAAAACGCGGATGAAGATGATGTTCCATTGAATAACTCACTCATTGATAGACAGATACAGAATGACGTCACTGTACATAGATTGTCGCAGATTTTACCACACTTTCCTTGCACTGTATTTATAGAGCCAAATTTGCGTGTCATGTTAGAATCCTAGTTTCGACAAGCTTAAGGAAGGTCTAAACAATGGTAAAGTGTTTAACTTATGTTGCCTCTTGAATTAAGTAGATAAGGATTGGGCAGCAAGGAAAATTCAGCATATTCTTGGACCTACCCTATACCCTGATTTGATTAATATCTTGCACAAGTTCTCAAAATTGGAACAGGTTTTTTTGTCAACACAGTTAAGGATTATCTCATTCTTTCTGATAAATACATGTACAGTCAAACTTCGGTAGCTCGAACACCCAGGGGACCAGCCGATTTGTTCGAGTTATCGGAAGTTCGACCGAGCCGAAGATCATTCACAGATTGCCGGATTCGATCAAGAAATATAGTATGTCCGCAGTAGGTTATGTCCGACATTACCTATGCCCAATAGCATTTTAAATGATCACACGGAAAAATTACAAACAAAATAGTTGTTCAGTAAAATAACTTTTATTTACTTAACTTAGCACATGTCATCTAAATATCATCTGATTTTTAATAAGAAATGCATACACAAGATATAAAACCATTCAAACATCCTCTTTTCTATTTACATGTACATTTATTCTATTTATAGAACACAAGTTTAATATACGGTCTCAGTTTGCAAGAAAAAAAGGAAGAAGGTAATGAATATCCATATCAATGCTTAAAAAAGTCGTGAATGCTAGTCTGGCGTGTGGAGCGTTTCTTCAAGTCAAATTTAAACAGAGATTTATACAAAGAGCACATCACAGACAGTTCATGTTCAGTGTCATTCTCAGATTCAAAAAAGCGGCGTAAGGTATCATGGGCTGTCATGGCTTCGGCGAGAGTCGGTGGTTCGGGAGCAGGCTGGTCGTCGGCTTCTTGAGTCATGTCGTCTTCTACGGGATTTCGAGCTGAGAGTAGGTCAGAAACAATGTCACTGTCACTGGTTTCGGCACACACTGGAATGTCTAAATCGACGTTAATGTAACCACTGATATCACATTGATCACGTTTGCACAATTCGGCTACACGAGCAAGCGGGATATCGTCTTCGTCGTCACTATCTGAAACACTGGGGTAAGGGTTATCTGACACAGAGTTAAATCCAGCATGTCGAAAACACTTGGAGATTGTTTGTGGTGTAACCATAGACCAGGACTGTCTCAGTAAACGTAGGGCGTCTAAGACAGTAAACACGAAGTCACTTTTATCTTAAATTGTCGAACATTCTGGCTATTTCTGTTTTCGACTTCTGACCTTTTTCGAACTCGATAATGGCGTTGAATTTCACTTCTAAGGGTTTCTGGTCAAGTTTTCTTTTTGTTCCTCTTTTCTCTGACTTAGATATCCCCCCGTTACCGGGTCCTTCGCTAAGTTGCTCAGAGATCTTTTCTTCCGTAGGTTGAGACATTTCTAATACGTTACATGTATGTTATGATACTGGGATTCAGAATTCTCCTCTTAAATACCGTCGAACACCACAGTTTGATGCAAAAGGCGTGAAAAATTGATTAAAGGCAGAGCAAACATCCAATCAAGAAAAAATACAATCATTATCAATCAGCATTAATTAATGAAAGCTAGTTATTTTTCACGGAACGGGTTAATATTACGCACCGTTTCAATCAGTGGACAAGGTGTCATAAACAGATAAACAACCTATATGTGTGAAATTCACCAACACTTGTCAACTAATTTATCGGTCAACCTTTTGTTCGACCTTTCCCAGGTAAAAAGTATAGTGATTTTACGTTTGGGACCATGAAATGTGTTCGAGAGTTCGAGTTTCACGGTGTGCGAGTTTTCCGAAGTCGAACTCGTTGAATTAAGAGCATTTTCTGTCGGGACTGAGATTCTTGTTCGAATTTTCGGTAGTGTTCGAAGATTCCCGTGTTCGAGCTACTGAGGTTTGACTGTATGTAAGATTCTGAAAGGATCCTTTCAAGTTTTGTTTACCAGTGTTTTTCTCTTATTTTTAGTGTCACCTTAGCTAGGTGTCTAAATTCTGTAAACTTTTTTTTTTTCAGAAAAACAGTCGGAAAATATTTCATTCAGATCTGTACAACAACCCCTTGTATGTTGGGAGGAGTAGGTTCTGATGTAATTATGGAATGCATAAAAGAAGAGCTTGGTAAGTAGTGGGTAAGAACTCTGTGGAGTTTAAGAATATACCTTTGTCTGGAAAGTTGTGTTGTTTGTTGTGAATTCCAAAGACTTTTCCACATGTTTGAACAGTTGTAGCTTGACTATGGTTAAGCCATTACCATACAGTTTCATTTTCTAAAAGCCCAGAGGAGTCAAAGGCATTTACTGGCAACAAATTAGATGTGACTGAAATGATGAGATTGGCCAGTGAAAGGTGCTAGTGAAAGGTTACAAAATATTGTGGCAGAAAATGCTGGTCACCAGAGGAAACACAGCGTTTTAAAGGGTTTGCATTATGTCTTGATTTATTTCAATTCTTAACTGATATCATTCAAAATGCAGTCTGAAAACAGATATGAGACTTATAGCCAAATTACAATTACAATTCAGGATTGTGTGGTACAGGATTAATGCTATACTGAGAAGTATTACAGATGAAATTCTTTTGAAATAGACATTAAAGATTGAGATAAACAGGCAAGTACATTGTACTTGGCACCCACAGAAGAAATTACAAAATTCAAACTGTTCTAAAAAGAATTGTGGACAGATAACAACTTATAAATTACTGTATTATAGTGTAATATAATTACACTGTTTCGAGCTTTGACCCCAGAGTTACAAACAGTATATTTGTTGGAATGTATAAGCATGCACAAAAGAGCTTCCTATTAATTACAAACTGAACATGTTTACTTGATAAAAATTGGCTCTGTCAAAACAGGTGTTAGCAATTAAATTTGACTGTATCTTCTGCACTGCATTATCCTGATTAACAACCGTGTCAAAAATGCCTTAAAGTGTGTATAGTATTCTGAGGAGTTACTTTAAAACCTTATCTTGTGTCTGTCATTTTAGGCATTGATGTAGGTGAAACCACCCCAGATGGCAAATTTACATTAGCTGAAGTGGAGTGTCTTGGTGCCTGTGTAAATGCTCCAATGGTTCAAGTTAACGATGATTTTTATGTAAGTTGTACAACAGATGTCGGTATTCCTTTTTTTTTTTTTCTTTACTTTCCAAGCAGTTTTAACCGTGCAATATGAATTGCTAGGTTTCCAGTATTCATACTGTTATGTGATAAATACTGTATTGTAACATGATTTTGCTCATCTTTTTATAAATTTCTGTGTCATTGCGATTAAACAGATAATCAAGTCAAGCTATTTGCAGATGAAAATTTAAATGTGGCATAAAAGGTAGATTCTGTCTGTGTACCAGTTAAAACATTGTTGATTAGTTTTTGCACCCTTTCATCTTTTCCCACTTTGTTTAAAAATCCTTTTTTCTTCGGGCTATCAAAATACAGGTATATTTACATGTAAGATAGGGAATAGCAAAGAAAGAAACCATACTTGATTTCTAAAGTCTAATATCAACAGGAAGTTTCCATCCAATCTGGTTGAACTACCACAAAATATATCTTATGTAGTATTCTCTTTTGTGTCACAATGTCCTCTACATAAATTTCTGAGGATGATACAAGAAGGGAAATTTTCAATGTCATTTTACTTATGTATTTCAGGAAGATTTAACAGTAGATGATATGAAAAGAATCTTAAATGACTTTAAAAAGGATGTTATCCCAAAGCAAGGACCCCAGTAAGTTTATTTACATGTCACAAGTGTATTTATGCCTATACTTACTTATCTCATGCAAGATATCTGTTTAAAAGAAAACTAGATACAGATATTGAGAAAAAAATATAAAACTGCGATACTTAGTCATAGATTTGTTGCAGAGGATACATCAAATTCAGATTTAATTCTTTCCTAAATGACAGTATGTTAAATGGGTCTTATTTGAAAGTGCTTGTAGATGGCAACATTTATGACAACGTTTATATGGCACAAATCTGGGAATTGCATCAGATAGTGGAGTACACTTAGTGGGAAAAGGAGAAAATGCTGGTCACCAGCATTTTCTCCTTTTCCCACAAAGTTTTCAAAAGGGCTACCTACAGTAGAATTTGAGTGGTAAAGGGTTAACTTAAAGTTTGTAATAGGGGCATTTAACTGTTCTTTAAAGTAGATTATTTTTCTCCTTTTCATGGGGAAATATTGTGGACATTATTACTATTACATAGAGCTACTGGTTGAATATCTATTACATTTGGAATGTTTTTTTTTTTTTTTTTTCCTTCAACTATTTAGCGACTACACTAAGTCTTGTTCCATAGCACAATTCATGTATTTTCAAACCTACTATGAAAATATATAGAAATTTATGTATATGAAATTGGTTTATTTTCAGATCGGGAGAAGGGTACAGATTTTCCTGTGAACCCAAGGGAGGGCTTACTGCCCTAAGTACAACCCCACGAGGACCCGGTTTTGGTGTTAGATCAGATTTGTAAATAGACTCTTTAATAGTGCACCTTAGTTTATCAATTCAAAGTGATGATTGCTTATTTAAAAAAAAATATGTGAAAATAAAAAAAAAAATCAATCATTATTTGTTAGTGGTGTTTCTGTTAAAATCCTAGAAACCATAATCTCAGAGCTCCAGATAAGAGGGAGTGATGGTATTCTAAATCCATTATTCTCTCCCAAACCCTATGTTGTGGGTATTCATTAAAAACTTCTCGTCTTGACAATTCTAATGAGTATGCACAACATTGGGTTTAGATGAGAATAATTAATAGTTTAAGATAGTTTTAGTTCAAGTTTGAAATCAAAATCACTCCCTCTATTTGGAACTCTGCTGCATTGCAGAAAAAGAAGCAACTAGAACTGTTGCAAAGTGGACAAAAGCCTTCACCTCACCTTTTTATTGAAGCAGTACAATTAGAGAACAGAAATAATTTTCAAAACAAAGTTACCATAGTACCTTGACCTTTGACCTATGGGACCCCAAAACGAGAGGACCATGATGGTCCTATATTGCTCACCTGAGTACTAAGCAGCAAAGGTCTACAACAAAGATTATAATTACCAAATATTGAGGTTCAAGGGCTAATGATAATGAAACAAGAGCAGGAAATTTGTCACAAGATATGCAATCCCACCGCCAGTTGTAAAGGAGGTATAATAGTTGAGAAGGGCAGGCAATGCAACAAACAATTTGACTTGAGACTTCAAAATTCCAATCTGGACAAGCAAACAATACTATTAAAATAAAGATCAAATTATAATTACTCAAAATCCATGCTAGGTAGAGTTATTGTTCTTGAACACAGTACTCTTGTGATATCACAATAAACATGCATACCAATTGTGAAGTCTTCTTACTTGAGATGACAAAGTTACATTCCGAACAAGCATTCAATGCAGACTCATGTGAGATTTTATTGAGATAGACATTCTAATCAATTTTCAATTCAGTTAAGCAAGAAATGTGGTCTCAAGAGTGCTCACAAGAAGACTTTTAAAGATTTCCCTCTTTATGTCTATGTGAAATCTGAGACCAACAACACAGGGCTAACTTTCACACCAGGACCATAATTTGAAGTATTTTGGTATAGGACCATATTAAAGCTGTAGCCCTTATGGTTTGGGAGAGGAAGATTTTCTAAGGTTTCCTTCTTTATTGCTATGTGAAATCCAAGAACCCACAACATAGGGCCATTTTCAACACTAGGGCCATAATTTGAGGTATGTTGGTACAGGGCCACTAGATGATGCTACATGCCAAATATGAAAGCTCTGGCCATTAGCGTTTGGGACAAAGAAATTTTTAAAGATTTCCTGTGAAATCCAAGACCCACAACATTGGGCCAATTCTTTACACCAGGGATATTATTTAAAGTATTTTGGCAGAGGGCCACTAGATGATGTTACAAGCCAAATATGAAAGCTCTGGCCATTACCATTTGGACAAGAAGGTTTTTAAAGATTTCTTTCCTTGTCTCTATGTGAAATCCAAGACCAACAACATAGGTTTAATTTTCACACCAGGGCCATAATTTGAGGTATTTTGGTAGAGGGCCACTAGATGATGCTGCATGCCAAATATGAAAGCTCTAGCCCTTACGGTTTGGGACAAGAACATTTTCTAAGATTTCCTTCTTTATCTCTTTGTGAAATTCGAGACCCCACAACATAGGGCCAATTTCCGCACTAGGGCGATAATATGAAGTACTTAGTAAAGCCTTACAGTTTGGGACAAGAAGATTTTCTAAGATTTCCTTCTTTATCTCTGTGTAAAATCTGAGAACCCACAACATAACGCAAATTTCAATACTAGAGCCATGATTTGAAGTATTTTGGTAGAGGGCCACTAGATGACGCTACATGCCTAATATGAAAGCTCTAGCCCTTACAGTTTTGGAGAAGAAGATATTTAAAGTTTTTTCACTTGGTTGCCATGGCAACAAGAGTTCTTTATGGAATTCAAATCCTTTAAGTATTTTAAAAGTGCATCACCTAGGGATCATTTTTGTGAAGTTTTATTGAAATCTGATAGTTTAGGAGGAGAAGATTTTTTTGTAATTATGAACGGACAGACAGACGACGGACATTGATCGATCACAATAGCTCACCTTGAACTCTTTCTCAATCAGAAGTTCCCTTTGTAAATGTATTGAATTTCATAGCATTGCTTAACATAATCATGAGAAAAAAGACTTTTTTGTGAGAAAAGGTGAGAATGCTAATAATAGTCAATTTTCCCATCTTCCCTTTCTATGTCAAATCTTTTCATTTAACCCATTTCCACACAATCCCTACTTTTGACAACCCTGAGAGTGAAGCCTTTAGAAAACATTGTGGGAAAAGGAGAAAATGCTGGTAACCAGCATTTTCCCCTTTTCCCACAGTGCTTTCTACCTTGACAAAACAGATTTCAAATTTTCAGTCACTTTATTCTGTTGTCTGCAAATGCTTTCAATTTGGACAAACCTAAAATTTTGTCGTTTGGTAATTAGTTAAGTCTTATCTATCAACTGCCAATGCTTTGAATAGGGAGACGTCTCGTACCGGTATTCTTCTTTGTCTTTCTTTACAACAGTTAAATAAAAGTTGGGTAACTAGGTTAAACATAAAAAAAGGCAATCAATAGAGACGGATGAAGTTAAATTTACTCATTCTTTTATTTCTTCTTTCTCCCAAAATGCCACACACAAGTATACCATGACAAATGTACATAAATATTTAACAAAAAAAGAAATTCATGACTTCACCCTTGAAGAGCTAGTAAAAATGACATAGAACTTTGTCTAACTGGAGAATAGTCATAATTTAAAGTAACATTAAAGGCCAGACATAAACGAAGTGGGTTTTTAGTGCCAAATATATAAACTAAACCTTTTCCCACTGCAATTAAAACAATCCACTTAAACTTACAAAGATTTGAGTTGTATAGGTATGACCAAACAAGATGACAGTGTAGATAAAAAAAATCAAACTGCATGTCCTGTGCAGTTTTACCCTAATCTATGCCATCCACAAACACATCACAGTTTTTGCCTATTAAACCAAAAGGGTTAACTCAATACCAAAAACAAAATTTTAGGTTTGTCCAAATCGAAAGCATTTGCAGAAGACAAAATAAAAGTGACCGAAAATTTGAAATCTGTTTTGTGAAGGGTAGAAACCATTGTGGGAAAAGGAGAAAATGCTGGTTACCAGCATTTTCTCCTTCTCCCACAATGGTTTCTAAAGGCTTCTTTCTCAGGGGTGTCAATAGTAGGGATTGTGTGGTAATGGGTTAAATGCATTTGAATTTATATCATAAAATTCAAAAGTGTGGAAATCATTGTGAAGATGACAACCTGTCATTGTACAGTCAGTTTAAATGTTAGTCTCTGACAGAGAAACTAATTTCACAATGTGTAAATCGTTCCAAGGTGCTATGTCTTTTCTTACTTTTTTCCTGTTTTTTTTTTTTCTGCCAGCAACTAACAAATGGCCAAACCCCATAATAGCAGACTGTAATCTCCATAATATTTTCCATCCTTTAACCCTTTCCCAAACAATCCCTGGTTTTACGACCCTGAAATAGAAGGCTTTTCAAAACATTGTGAGAACGGAGAAAACGCTGGTAACCAGCATTTTCTCCTTTTCCCACAATGTTTTCTACCCTGCTGGAAACAAGCTTCAATTTTTGAGTTGCGTTTATTTCGTCATCTGGAAATGTTTTCAATTCCAACAAGTTAAAAACTTTTGTCGTTTGGGAAAGGGTTAAATAGAATGATTCAAATTTAAATGTATAATGACACCTGTTTTGATATTTTAGGCTTTACTGTTCATGCCAAAAAACAATTATCTACAAAAACTCAATGATTTTTTCAATGATCAAGCCCTAAGGTTTTGACAAAGGGATGTAAAACATTCAAAACATATGCAAAAGCATGATAAACAATATAAAAGTATGACAAATATGGGAATGAAAATACATGAAATGTATAAATGCTTACATGAAACCCACACATACATACATTTTTAGCTTTATCCACAGTTCAAAAAAATCAAAGTGAGCAATTTATTGTGACAAAAATAGTGTCTACAAACAGAACTACCGTACATAACAAACTCTTTATCTGACAACAGAGTTTTAAAATCATCAAAATCAAAAGAATAGTACATGTATTTTCTCATTTTTGCACAATGATTTTTTACTATTTAAATACAAATCCCCATCATTTGAGACACTTTTAATTAAATGGTCTGTTTGGTATATTTTGGGCTCAAAGGTTTAAATCGGCTTTCCTGGTACCTCCCCTGGGTGGTCTGTGAATGCAGGTTTGACTTTCTATTTTTACATAAGATTGCAACTTTATGACTTTCATCCAACAGCATGTTCAATGATGTAGGCGTAACCAAAATTCCTTTGCAATTTGATCATTTATACAAATTTTCAGAGGACCAACAAAAGCTATCTTCAAAATGCAGACAGTAAAATTGACATAGTCAGTGTATACAACAAGCAACAATTTGGAAAAACAAGAGCCGTCAGAGACGGGCTATGCTCCCCGAACAAGTGCTTGTCATAAAATATAAGAAATTGATATAAATTCACTTCTTTTATCCTAGAAGAACCTGTTCATGCCCCCCAAAATTTGAAGTGAAAAGGCAATTACTATCTTAGAGATAGCCAACACAGACTTGTAGAGGACAATAAGCCCAATGAGCCCCCTTTAAGCCCCCTTTTCCCATAAGACAATATTGGATCATTGCAATAACACAACGGGTGTGTGGTTTGTGGCATTTTTGAATAATAATTCAAAATTCCAAATTTCATAAAATTTTGAGCAGTCATGTATTTAATATTACATAAAACAATTTTTCACATGAAGCCCCCTTTTTCCGAGACACAGCCTGAAATTGAGAAAAAGGAAGAGAGGTACCTGGGCAACGTTGCAACAAGTTCAGATTTGAAATTTCACAAAGTGTTGAGCACTGATAAAGGAAAACCTAGTGAAAAACAATTTTCTCCATGAAGTCCCCTTTTTCCGTGATGCAGCCTTAATTTGAGAAACCAGGAAAGACGTATTTGCGCATTAATTATTCATAGATTGCAAAAACAAAGGGCACATGTTGAAACTTGTAAAGCAAGATATAACCATGAAATGTTGACAAAACTGAACAAGATATTAGTAAAAATTGCAATTTTGCATTAGGGCCCCTTTTTCATTTTACAAGAAACCCCCTTTTTCCATGACAGAGGGTCAAATTGAAAAACACTTAGATAAAGAAACAAGAGCACATGGTGAAACTTTGAAAAAACAATGTAACCATGAAGTTTAATGAAATTTTGACCAAAACTGAATGAAATATTAGTAAAAATTGGAATTTTGCAAGAAGCCCCCTTTTTCCATGACAGAACGACAACTTAAAAAATGCCCAGATCAAAAATAGCAAGGGCACATGCTAAAACTATCCATAAACAATATAACCATAAAGTTTCATGATATTCTGACAAAAACTGAATGAGATATTGGTAAAAATTGCAATTTTGCATTAAGCCCCTTTTTTCCATGACACGGGGTCAAATTGAAAATCCGGGAAAAGTATATCGGCACCTGACCCTAAGGAGTTCATATATGAAGTTTTATCCAATTCGGTCCAAGGGTTGTGGAGAAATCACTTCGGACGGAAGGAAGGACGGACGGAAGGACGGACAGACGGATGGACAGACGAAGCGGCGACTATATGCTCGCCCTTCGGGGAGCATAAAAAACACATTTTAATAAAATCTAGTCCACATATTTATAAATAAGTTAACCTCTATTTAAGAAAACCCGCTCTTTACCACACAATCCTCATTTTTAACAACCCCACAAGAAGAGTTCAAAGCTATCTTAATCCTTTACCATATAATTCTGAGCTTTAAAAACCCTGCAGTAGCAGGCTTTTGAAAACATTGTGAGAAAAGGGAAAAATTTCTGGTTACCAGCATTCTTTCCATTTCCCACAATTTTTTGTATCCTCGCATAGAAATGTCTTAAACTTTGATCCATATTTAATTTGCTTCAAATCTGCACCAGTCTGAAATTTTGCAGTCTAAGAGAGTTATGAGAAATGTGTAAGTTTTTGAATCAGTACAACACTGAAGACTACAGGGCTACAACGATAGCTCCATGTTTTCTTGGAAAACAGACGAGCTAACTTCAAAAACCACAATGGCAACAAATCAAAGCAAAATCATTACATTTCCAAGGGCTATATACAAAGTGTTTCACACCAACTGGCATTGATAACTACAAGTATTTACATAGTTGACAAATATATCTATTTAACCCATTACCACACAATCCTGAGGTTTAAGAACCCTGTAGGAGGAGGTTTTTGAAAACATTGAGAGAAACATTGAAAACATTGTGACAAAGGGAGAAAATGCTGAAAACTAGCATTTTCTCATTTTCCAACAATGTTTTCTTCCCAGGATAAACAAAAATCATCTTTTCACTTAAATTCAATTTGTCGTCTGCAAATCTTTAAACTTGGACCAGCCTAAATTTTTGTAGTCTGGTAAAGAGTTAAAAAGACAGGGTCCTACAAAATCCCTAATGAAGTAATGCCTTTAACATATAAAAAATTTCAAGCCAAAAAAATGTACAGCAAAGCCACCACAATTAACCCTTTACCACATGGTAGAATTTTAGGCCTATCCAAATCGAAAGCATTTGCAGACTATAATTTCATAGTGGCCAAAATGATTCAACTTTTCTTCGATAGAGTAGAAAACTTTGTGGGAAAAAGGAGAAAATACTGGTTACCAGCATTTTCTCCTTTTCCCAAGAAGTTTTCAAAAGGCCCCTTCCTCAGGGTCGTTAAAGGTCGTCAATGTGTGGTAAAGGGTTAACCAGTCACATTAGTTTCATGTGAAGAGTGTACAGAGGTCTTGAATATGACTGAAACTAGAAACTGAAAATGATTTATATCTTTTGTTTAGCATCAGAGATTTGATCGTAGAAAAAGATGCCAAATGCTGTATTTATTTAAGCCTATTGCCTGGAAAATCTTGCACTAGAGTAGGAAGTGAAGATCAAACATCAGATTGCAACTTTTGTGTATTGAGTTCCACTCTGCAGTAGATCTCTACATTATAAGCTTTTAACCCATTACCATACAATCATTACTTTTGACGCCCCTGAGAAAGAAGCCTTTAGAAAACATTGTGGGAAAAGGAGAAAATGCTGGTAACCAGCATTTTCTCCTTTTGCCACAATGTTTTCTACCCTGCACAAAACAAATTTCACATTTTCAGTCACTTTTACTTTGTCGTCTGGAAATGCTTTCAATTTGGACAAGTCTAAAATTTTGTCGTTTGGTAATGAGTCAATTCATATTGAGGCATATGATTAGGTTAAAATCACAGTCTGTTCTCCATTGAAAACAACTAAGTCATAGATGCTAACAAGTGGTTACCAACACTTTCTCCTTTTCCCACAATGTTTTCAAAAGCCTTTTCTTTCAAATTCATTAACAGTAGTGATGGTGTGGTAATGGGTAAATGTATGAATATGAAAAGAATGCAGCAAAAGGAGAAATTGCTGATTTCAACAGAGTATTTTCTCCCTTTGGAACACTTTTAAAACTAGTTTCTTGGAAAAAAAACACAATCAAGTTTCATGCATGAGAATATAATTTAAAATGCATCTGAATGATGATGTATAAAAAAAAACTTATCACAGACAACTACCTGGATAACCTTATAAAGTGAGAAAATGACCAAATTGTATCTAAGATAATGGTGCTTTAATTCTTTATCAGATGACAAAATTTTAAATGCATCTATATTGAAATTATTTGCAGTAAACAAATAAACGAGCCATGCATATACCGGCATATGGGCTGTCAGTGAAAAAGATTAAAATCTAGAATGCCTACAGATATCCAAACTATAAGAGGCACATGCACAACAGCACATCCTAGCGATCATTCATTGAGGTAAGTTTGAACTTGTTTCAATGAAAACTGCAGGAGAAGTTGCACACACACGAAATTGCTTACTGACGGACGGATAAACAGACAGGCGGACGGGCAACATAGACCATAACATAATATGACCCTCTGTGCATATAAAAAATATTGCTCAGTCAAATAATGGGACTTGACTTCCATATGTATATAATAGAATATTTTACGTCCTTGGATAAGGAGCAAGTGCTGGTTGCCAGCATTTTCTCCTTTACCCAAAATGTTTTCGAGAACTTCTTTCCAGATGTGCAACAAATGACTGTCGAGAGTACAGTTTGAGTTTTGGCTATGAAAGGCAGGTAACATAACTATTGAAAACCCAGATTGTGACACGATTCAACCGCCGTCGTGAAAATTTTGAGACCAGCTTATAAAATGATCTATCAATGAAGAAGATGAGACAAGAAAAAAAAAAACACAACAAACTTAGAACCAAATCAGAGGAACTGATCAGTGTAGTATTGGGCTCTAAGAACATTACTTCTGTTCTTCATTTAAACCTATGCTGTGGACTCTAATTAAAACTGTCTCCATGAGAGGATTCTAATGATTAGTCACTGCATATATTCTCATGAAGAAATAATGTTTTAACCCTTTACCACACAATGATGACTTTTAACACCCCTGAAAGAGAAAGCTCTTGAAAGCATTGTGGGAAAAGGAGAAAATGCTGGTTACCAGCATTTTCTCCTTTCCCCCACAATGTTTTCTACCCTGTCAAAGAGAAAGCATTTGATATGAGCCACACTGACACTGTCATCTGCAAATGCTTTCAATTCACACAGGTCTGAAATTTGGTTGTGTGGTAAAGGGTTAACTGTTTACAAAACATTCTTGTGTTTTGATGAATGATGTAGACAGCTTTTGAAGACATATAATTATGTGGTAGGAAAATAAGGCTGCTACCTTGCTTTTTTTCTCCATTTGCCACAATCTTTCATATCTTTTTAAAAGTGCAAAATATCAACAAACTACTTTTCATTCCCCTTCTTCAAATGTAAGTCTTCCCTTTTCAGCAAAAAATCGGACTCTTCCGATTTAAAAAATCGGAAGAGTCCAAATTTTTGCTGAAAAGATAAGACTTACTGAATAAATTACCCTAACTTATCTAGACCTCTACAACCACTTGTATTGTGTCCTTTCTTAACTCCTTCACAGTTTACATCTACCCTACACTGATGGATGCTTATATCCATATAGTGCATTTTGTATTTTTTTCATCCTTGGACGTTTTCGTTTCGGCTTCGATCTTCCTTTGTAATACTGATTTAATAGAAAGAGAAGTACCAGGAGCATGCCAATGAATGCCACAGCTGGAAACACAGCTGATTTGTCCATATCTTGATGATAGAGAAGCCCAGAGTCTTTCATTTCTTTCGGAATGCTTGGATTTTCTTTGATTGCACTTTCAGCCTCGTCCAGGAGAGGATCTTTAACCTCAGCATGTGGTATCAAATGTGGTGCTTCCAGACCATTAATAGATAACAGTTTCTGAGGCTGATACACATTCCTGAAGAACAAAAATTATAAAATATTTTTGCCACTCAGAAATTACGTTTTCATACATTCCTGCAAAAAGAAATATTATTATACAATGGTTAACTCTACCACATGAGAAAAAATTTAGACTGGTCCAAACTGAAAGTATTATTTTGCAGACGACAAAATAAAAGTAACTGAAAAACTGAAATTTGTTCTGTGAAGGGTAGAAAACACTGTGGGAAAAGGAGAAAATGCTGGTTACCGGCATTTTCTCCTTTTCCCATCGTGTTTTCAAAAGGCTTCTTTTTCAGGGGTGTCAAAAGTAGGGATTGTGTGGTAATGGGTTAAAGACCCTGAGAAGGAAAGCTTTTGAAAACATTTTGGGAAAAGGAGAAAATGCTGGTGACCAGCATTTTCTCCTTTTCTCCCTGCAATGTTTTCTACCCTTCCAAAATCAAAAATTCAATTTTTGATTCACATGTATTTTGTCGTCTGCAAATGCTTTGAATTTGGAATGGTCCAAAATTTTGTCGATTGATAAAGAGTTAAGCCTATACCAAATTACTTTCTAAATCTAAAAGTGGATGAATAAAATTGAATTGTTGGTGAATATAGCACTAGAGATATTTTAAATGGTTATAAAACTCATAGGAAATGTATTTTGAACTATGGTATTTTAATCTCCAAAGTGATACATTGGTCAGAAAATTCAATACTAATCATGAGCGATTTCACCTTGTGCCACATTATTTTTAGATACATGTATATATTTAACCTTGTTCATTCTAATAATGTACAGTTTATGAGGATGTTTTTAAAGTCATCCTGACTTTTAGAAGGTAGTGACTTAAATTGGTAACAATACTCATTCTACTTACGACGTTGCTGAGATGTTTAATGGATATGGTTTTGCCCACATCAAGTTCGGACATGCAGGCAAAGGCCTCGACCTTGGTGCACCAAGATGACCTTCAATGACCTTTGAATATCGATGTAAATGGTTTCCTGTAAAAATAAAATTGTACAACACATAAAAAATCGTGTGTATGGTTAGCCAAAACCCTGTATTTGGTCATCTTTTATGTGCCTTTGCAAAAGAGATCTGCAAGTCTGCTTTCTGATCAAAGTCTGCTATTTTTTATTTCCAACTGGTTTAACCCTTTCCCAAACAATCAACTTTTGGACTAGACCAAACTGAAAGCATTTGGAGACAACAATTCAACTCTTGCTGAAAACATGGTTTCTGTCTATGATAGGGTAGAAAACACTGTGAAAAAAGGAGAAAATGCTGGTTACCAGCATTTTCTCCTTTTCCCACAATGTTTTCAAAAGGCTACTATTCTAGACACGTAAAAACCAGGGATTGTTTGGGAAAGGGTTAATGTAGAATCTTTGGCCACTTCACAACGGCAAAAAATATGTAAACTAATGGTTAAATGGTAATCTTGAACAATTTTACTTTATGCTATAATGTTTCCTACCAAGACACACATCACGAAAAAATAATCTGAAGGTATCTGTGGGTGGTCTGAATATTCTATAGAATGATGGTTTTAGTAACTGACTAAATACACCCTTTGCCAAAGAAGGTTGAACAAACACAGCTGACTAACCTAACACCTTCAAATACATACACAAATGTACAAAATAAGCCGAGGCTGCTAGCTAACTCAATTGTACACAATGCTTGAAATCCATGGATGACTGTCCTTGCGACAAGAATCATTCAGCTCTCACCAAAGAACATTTTTTCAATGATGTTAACGTGATAAAGCAGCCAGTTACTTGGAAGAAAGTACTGTGAAGTACCAGTGATAAAACTCAAAGCAAGCACTGGCTACCATGAAATAAGTGAAATAAGAGCTTTGTAAAGCGGCACATATACGCCTAAAGGGAAATGAGTTGAAATCTAGAATGCCTGCAGATATCCAAATTGTTTAAGTCATAAGCACAACTGCACATCATAGAGATTCCAATGAAAACCGTAGGAGGAGTCGAAGACACTAAAAATTGCTAACAAACATATGAACAGACAGACAGGCAGACTACCGCAGCCATAACATAATATGAACCTTTGGGCATATAATATTGAGGAGTGCATAATATCAAACTACTGACATTACAAACATGTAAAAGATCTGACATTTCAAATACAATAAAGTTTGCTCTAAGTCAAAGAAAAAAGTGGAGATTGAATAAAAATAAAATTCTCACCTTCCATTCTCTCTGGCAGAACTGGAGATGGAGGCAGGATTACCTCCCCTATATTGGAAAACACTGGAGGTGTGACATTGTGGGCTGTATACTCTAGAAGGGCACTTAACATCCAGAAACAGTCTGAAATGAAATATAGCTATTTGTACAACCATTCCTTTAACAAATATGGATACATGCATGTTATTTGACAAAAACTTCTATCAATAGACAGCTTAACTCTTTACCAAACAATCCCTGGTTTGAGTTGTGGTGTCCGTGGTCGTGAGGTAGAGTGTCGGCCTCATAACCTGAAGGTCCTGAATTCGATACCTGGGAGCGGGTGTCAACTTTGGGATTTTTCATTGGCCCACACATTCGGCGCAAGTACTGTTGTAGTTTCCAGGAAGCAGAATCGAGAGAGATTAGTATAAGTTGTAAGAACTTGTTTCTCAATCAATGTAAAATAAATATGTTTAAACTAATCCCTGGTTTTTATGAAAGTAAAAAGATGCCTTTTGAAAACATTGTGAGAAAAGGAGAAAATGCTGGTAACCAGCATTTTCTCCTTTTCCCATAATGTTTTCTACCCTGCTGGAAACAAATTTCAAGTTTTGAGTTACAGTTCTTTTGTCATCTAAAACTCAGAATAGTGTTGTTAAGTGTTAACTTCAACCAGGCTTGGGTGCTACGGTGTTTCGCCCACATCAATCGCAGCAATGGCAGACGACAAACATGTTTAGCTAGATTATTAGTTCGGCCTTTCCTGTCCTGGAAATGTAAATTTCAAGCAGACAGATATTTCTACATACACTACCTTTCTGCATGTGGCTGTTATCTAGACAGTTTGAGTCTCCATACAAAACCACACGACCACTGTTTCTTTTCTGTCTTGTTTGATACAGACCTAATACAGGCACTTTTTCTGCAACCTTTGTTGATGAGTGTATAACTTCATTTCCTTCAATAAGAAATACCATTTGTTAAACAACAACATTAAGCCATTACCAGACAATAGCTACTTCTGACGACCCTAAGATAGAAGTTTTTAGAAAACATTGTGGGAAAAGTAGAAAATGCTGGTTACTAGCATTTTCTCCTTTCACCACAATGTTTTCTACCATTTACAAATCAAATTTCAAATTTTCAATCACTTTTATTTTGCTGTCTGCAAATGCTTTTGATTTGGACAAATCTAAAATTTTGTTGTTTGGTGATGAGTTAATACAAAATTGATAGCTTCACAAGCAAGTACCCCTTTTCCTAAACTGTTCTCTATTGATCTTATATGCAGAGACTGTAAAAGTTGTTAACTTTTACAAAAGGGTAAAACAGAGATACAAAAAAAATATTCTTTCATGTGAACTAAAATGTTTAGTGACATCAGTCTGTAATATTTCAAACATAGATTTTATAAAAAATAAAAACTGCTTTATGATGAGAATTTCATCTGCAGAGATTCTGACAAATAGTTTTTACCTCTTATTCTTTCTTGAGGAAGGGAGCATCCATTACAAACAAGAGGGGCAAATTGTCGCAAGATACGCCCGTCTTACCCTAAGTTGTAAAGCAGGGGCATGCACCAGACAAAATTCAAGTATGAAAAACGACAAAGGGCAATAACTCAAAAATTAGGCAAGCAAGAGTTATGATTGCTAGGCACTGCACTCCCCCTTGATGATATCTATCCACCCATGAAATTTCATAACCCTAGCTAGTATAGTTTTGGAGATATGCTCCGGACAAAATTCAAGTATGAAAAGCAACAAAGGGCACTAACTCAAAAATTAAGCAAGCAAGAGTTATGATTCCTGTGCACTGCACTCCCCCTAGATGAGATCTATCCACCCATGAAATGGCATAACCCTAGCTAGTATAGTTTTGGAGATATTCACCGGTCAAAATTCAAGTATGAAAAACGACAAAGGGCACTAACTCAAAAATTAAGCATGCAAGAGTTATGATTCCTGGGCACTGCACTCCCCCTCGGTGAGATTCATCCACCCATGAAATTTCATAACCATAGCTAGTATACTTTTGGAGATATGCTCCGGACAAAATTCAAGTATTAAAAAAAAACAAAGGGCAATAACTCAAAAATTAAGCAAGCAAGAGTTATGGTTCCTGAGCATTGCACTCCCGTTTGATGAGATCTATCCATCCATGCAATTTCATAACCCTAGCTAGTATAATTTTGGAGATATGCTCCGGACAAAATTCAAGTATGAAAAACAACAAAGGGCAATAACTCAAAAATTAAGCAAGCAAGATTTATGATTCTTGTGCACTGCACTCCCTCTCGATGAGATCTATCTACCCATGAAATTTCATAATCCTAGCTAGTATAGTTTTGGAGATATGTTCCGGACAAAATTCAAGTATGAAAAACAACAAAGGGCAATAACTCAAACATTAAGCATGCAAGAGTTATGATTCCTGCGCACTGCACTCCCCCCTTGATAAGATCTATCCACCCATGGAATTTCATAACCCTGGCTAGAATAGTTTTGGAGATATGCTCCGGACAAAGAATTGGACGCCGCCGGCCCGGATGCCCGCCCGCCCGCGTCGGGTGATCCCATAATACGTCCCGTCTTCAACGGGCGTATAAAAATAAACTTATGTACCACTACTATTGATTTATGAAAAAGAGTCACACAAATTCTTTGATCAATTATGTTTTTATCAATTTTTACAGATAACTGTTCATTCTAACTGTACCTAGAACAAGAGATGTTTGTAAAACATGTATGCCCCCCTAATGGCATCCAATGTGATCATAAACTCTTACGTTCAAAGTATAAAAACGAACAAAGGGTAATTACTCAAAAATTATTAATGATAAATTAACAATTCTTGGGCACTGCACTTCCCATTTATGTTAACTATCAACTTTTAAAGTTTCATGATTTTACCTCACATACTTTTTGAGTTATGCTCTGGAAAAAAAATAAGTACGAAAATCAACAAAGGGCAGTAACTCCAAAAATATAATGGGCAGAGTTATGGTTCTTGTGCAATGCACTTCTCCTGAATAAGATCTATCCACATAAAGTTTCAAGATGATACCTGAAAAACCTTTTGAGTTATGCTCTGGACAAAAATTAAGTATGAAAATCAACAAAGGGCAATAACTCCAAAAATATAATGGGCAGAGTTATGGTTCTTGTGCACTGCACTTCTCCTTAGTAAGATTAATCCACCTATGAGGTTTCAAGGTGATACCTAAAATACTTTTTGAGTTATGCTCCAGACAAAAATTAACTATGAAAATCAACAAAGGGCAATAACTCCAAAAATATGATGGGCAGAGTTATGGTACTTGTGCACTGCACTTCTCCTTAGTAAGATCTATCCACCTATGAGGTTTTAAGATGATACCTGAAATACTTTTAGAGTTATGCTCCGGACAAAAATTAAGTGTGAAAATCAACAAAGGGCAATAACTCCATAAATATGATGGGCAGAGTTATTGTTCTTGTGCACTGCACTTCTCCTTAATGAGATCTATCCACCTATGTAGTTTCAAGATGATACCTGAAATACTTTTTGAGTTATGCTCCGGACAAACATGTGGTCTACGGACACACCAACCGACGGACCGACCGACGGACCGACCGACAAGTGCAAAGCAATATACCCCCATTTTTTCGAAAGGGGGGCATAAAAATTAGGGTAGGAATTATAATCTATCATTGTTTTATCAATGCCAGTGCTGCATGAAAAATGTATCCTGAATGGAATGCGTAGCGAGAAAAGAGAAAACCTAAAGTTGAATTAAACCTTTCCAAAACAATTCCTGTTTTTAACAACCATCAGAAAGAAACCTTCTGAAAATGCAGTGGAAAAAGGAGAAAATGCTGGTAACCAGCATTCTATCCTTTTCCCACAATGTTTTCTACTCTTCCAAAGTCAAGTTTCAATTTTTTAGTCATGTTTACCTTGTAGTCTGCAAATGCTTTCAATATGGACAAATCCAAAATTTTGTCGTTTGGTAAAGAGTTAAACCACATGATAAGAAAGAATTGTCTCACCCTGATCTTTAAGAGTCTTTGTAACAATAGTTCCATTCTGTGGAAACTTTGCTATACTGGTACCTGATGCATAGTACACTGAAAATAAATTAATAGCACTGATCATCTGCTTGCAGATGGCTGTGGAAGTATCGTAGTGAAATAGGATAATCAACATAAATATTTTAATGCATAAATTCAGGCGGGTATATCGATGCAAAAGTAGAAAGAACAAAATAAAAGAAATTTTTCCTTTTGCCACAGTTTTTCTCTAAAAAAATCCAGTCCAAGACATAAAAAATAATCTGGGAGAGTTTATTAGTTAAATAAGTTACAGTATCGAATCTACTATACTTACTATCATGATCCCCAATGCTGAAGTCGCCCTCATACACTTGATCACTAAATGCCATACCCAGCGGTGCTAGCAGATCATTTAGGGCTGGGATATTTGCCCCTCCTGTGTCTGGCATCCACCATTGTCTAGATAAAAAACATCATTACAGGTCCAGATTAGCAGGGCTATATTCCCAATCTAAAATAATTAGTTCTTCATCAACATCACATGACTTCTTGCAAGGATTATAATCATTTTCCCAACAAATTGCTCTGGATACAGTCATTACTCAAGTATAGTACTGTTCTAAAACAACAGTGGAAGGAAATTCTTACTTTCTTAAACATGGGGTGTGTGATTGTGTTATTGATGATATGCATCAGGAATTGTTAACAGACAGTTGGAGGAGAGACAGACAGACATAGGAATGGAGGTACGAATCTTGTAGAAAAATGCATTTACATTCAATACATAGTACTGAAATTGATGGTATTACCATTCACAGGCATTTATTTTTTTCAAAACAATATACCTGACCTATAGCAAACATACCAATCTCGACCTTGAATCATTACCTCCTTAAGCTGATTCCAGTCAATCCCTTGACTATAAGATTATTAGCTTTATGATTTTAAATGGATGCAGAAAAAGAGCATACCTTGTGTTTTCATCATAGAATTTTACTTTCTTCATCACAGATACATTGTACCAATCTGCCAATATTATAATAGATAGACCATTGTCAATGTCTCTCTTCAATTTAGTGACTTCCTCTGGAAAATACTCTTCTTCAGCATCTACTATAAGTAAGGTGCCTGAAATATGAACAAATGAAAAAACTATGTCACAGGCTGAAATCACAGAAAGGTATAGGAAAATTGTGTGCATTAACCCTTTACCAAACAATCCTCATTTTTACAACCCTGAGATAGAAGCCTATTGAAAACATTATGGGAAAAGGAGAAAATGATGGTAACCAACATTCATCTCCTTTTCCCAATATATTTTCAACTCTGCTGGAAACAAATTTAAACTTCTGAGTCATGTTTATGTTGTTGTCTGCAGGTGCTTTCAATTTGGACCAGTCTCAAATTTAGTCGTTTGGTAAACAGTTAAAAAATTGCTCACTTCCTAGTATGTTCAAACTATATGCAAAATCCATGGTTTCTGCTTCAAACCTGACTGGAAGATCTGATGTTTACTATGAGGCTGTGGGTGTTCATTCATTTTTGTTTAACCAACAGAACAGAACATTCAAGCAGCAGATAATTGATTCTTTCTTCTCGATCTAGAAAGCAGGGCACAGGTCAGATGACATATACAATTAACTCTATACCAGGTGATGAAATTTTATACCGGTACAAATTGAAATCACCTGCAGACCACAAAATAAACATAACTCAAATACTAAAATTTATTTTGAGCATGGTACAAGACACGTTTTTTTTAATGATCCACTTAGCCACCTTTTCACAGAGCCTAATTCAGAAGTAAAATGGTAAAAGATCTGGACCAGATATCTACATTTAAAATGCATTAAGTGTACTGAAATGTTATTGTTTGACAAGAAAAATATGACATGTTATTTTAGGGTAAACTCATATTAAATATAAAATCATTTATCTCTATTTTGCAAAATTCTTGTATCAGCATAACTGAACCCTTGAACAAAATTGAAAATGACACATATAACAAATTCAAACAAATAACTT
Organism: Tridacna crocea; assembly: GCA_943736015.1. Classification (NCBI taxonomy): domain Eukaryota; kingdom Metazoa; phylum Mollusca; class Bivalvia; order Cardiida; family Cardiidae; genus Tridacna; species Tridacna crocea. The sequence goes on from OX031065.1 coordinate 25,850,443, forward strand.
ACTGTACTGTTTTGAATCAAAACAGGTAAAAGGAGAACCTGAAAAATACACAGTAAATACCAATTGTTAGAGTGACATCAAGTTCTATGATAAATCATGATCATAAATTTCATCTTACAAGAGCACCTCAAGTGGGTGCTAATGCTCCACTTCAGTTGTATTCAGAAATATATTGATTTTCAATAAAAATGCTTGGTCTAAAAAGGGAAACAAATGTGTAAAATATACCTGGTTACTTGCTCCTGCTGTTTGGGTTCACCTTTAGCAATTTAACTCATTACCAAATGAAAATATTTTAGGCTTGTCTAAATCGAAAGCATTTGCAAACAACAAAATAGAAGTGACTGAAAATTTGAAATTTGTTTTGTGAAGGGTTGAAAACATTGTGGGAAAAGTAGAAAATGCTGGTTACCAGCATTTTCTCCATTTCCCGCAATATTTTCTATAGGCTTCTTTCTCAGGGGTGTCAAAAGTAGGGATTGTGTGGTAATGGGTTAAAACTTAGTCAAAGTTTAAAGTGAATATCTTCATTAACTAAGAGGTATTATAAAATACAAGGTCTTTTGCTCCACAATTAAGCAGACAACAAGGGTATGACCATATCTCAATATTTTCTTCAAAAACAACCGAGCTAAAAATGTGAGGTACCTTTACAAAAATCTTGTCATGTAGAAAGCAATACAGCAGTATGACAATTATCTGTGCAAAAGGGTACTTTAATAATGATCCAACAATATCAAGACAAGAGGGCCAAGATGGCCCTGGATCGCTCACCCAAATTTTTGAGAGAACCATAGCCAATTTTTGTCTTTAGATTTTGAAAGTTTGGAAACAAAACAATTATATTGCCAAGGAATTTTGAAAAGGTCACATGTAAAAGTCATTTCAAAATCTTTCACCACCTGTACAATCATCACCACAGCAATGATTTTGATGAATCAGAATTCTGCAAATAAATTTTTCGATAGATCACCCAAAGACAATTTCTTGAAGAAGAGCACATGCTCGATAGTGACTAAAGATGTAAGTCAAACAAGAGCACCATATGAATGGCTTTTACTTTCAATGGATGAAAATTTCTCTAACAATTTTTGCCATTTCAGAGAAGCCATTTAAGAGAAGAAGAATTTTTAAGAATATCTTCATTTCTGTATAGTGCAGGTAGCCCCCATTTACTACAGCCATGTTTCTTGACAGATCAAAATTTGGCTAACAGTTTTTGAAAAGGGTCACCGAAGGAACATCTCCGTGACAGTATTTCAAAATCTGACCAGCGGTTTCAGAGGAGAAGATTTTTAAGTAATTTCTTAGAAAATTCCATCTGGTTGCCATGGCAACCAGCATTTTTGATGGAATCAAATTCTGTGAACAATTTTAAAAGAGGACTTCCCAAGGAACATTCCAGCCAAGTTTGGTCCAAACTGGCCCAGCCATTTAGGAAGAGCTGATGTTTATAGAATTGTTGACGACGGACGAAGGACGACGCACAATGGACACCAGGTGATGCTAAAAGCTCCACTTGAGCAAGTTGTGCTCAGGTGAGCTAAAAACAAGAATAGATTAATTCACTTACCAAGTACTTCTACGAAGTAACCTGCAGCTCTTAAATGTTGATACATATCCTTAAAGTTAGTATGGATGTGATCTCCATTCCTGATAAGATACAAGAATAAAACAAACCTTCTTGAGAATTTACTTTTAATCCTTTATAAAACAATTGCAACTTTTTACAACCTTGAGGAAAAAGGCTTTAGAAAACACTGTGGGAAAAGGAGAAAATGCTGGTAACCAGCATTTTCTCCTTGTCCCACAATGTTTTTTTTCTCTTTCACAGCCAAATCTCAAAATTTCATCCACATTCTAATTGTTGTCTGCAAATGCTCTCAATTTGGACGACTACACATTTTTTGTCAAATGGTAAAGGGTTATGAATAAAACAGTGCAAAACTAAAAGGATATAAATGGAATTTGTCTACTTTTATACACATATATCTCTGCATGTGTATTTTTATTAGCTTGAAAAATGCTGCTGAAATTAATCAGATTAACATTTCATTGTAAGACAGAATTGCTGGCATGTCCCAGTCCAAAAAACTTGTAGACTACAAATTAAATGTGAGTCAAAGTGGGGAAATATGTTTTGATAAGGTAGAAAACACTACAGCCAAAGAAAAAATGTTGATTATGAACAATTTTTCCATTTCCCAAAATGTTTTGAATAGCATTCTTCCTCAAAGTTATAGAAACTGTAGGTAATAAGATAAAGGGTTAAATAAGCTAAGTAAATGCTTAGTTTGTGTTTTTCATTTAACAAAGCCCATTAAATGTTGCAGATTTGTACACAAGTCTGCATACCAATATTTGTTGAACGAGTCACATAAAATGAGCAATGTGTTCGTCTGAAGTTCCTTATCTAAAATTTCTTGGAAAATGGAATAGGAATAGTTGTGATTACTTATGTTTGCAACTATTTTCTGAAGGCTCGATGAGACGATTCTAATGAGTACCAGCAACATAGGGTTTAGCGGTGAATAATTAATATTTTCAATTATGAGGTCAAAATCACTCCCTCGATCTGGAGCTCTGTCGTGAAGTTTTCGTGCACGAGTATTGATGGAATTCAGCTTACCAATCCAAAGGGTCGTTTTTCATCCTTAAATTATCTCTTGGAAAATAGCCAGGTGGATAACGTAAGTTGTGATATTGATCCCACAGAATTCTTTGACTGAAATTAAAATATCAAAATAAGTGCAAAGAAAAAATTTTGATTATTTGATCATTCATGATTTCAATGATTAAATAGTTGATACATTTGAAATTTAAGATGACACAAAAGAACGGAGTTTATAACACTCTAAACTCTAACCTTCTTTTCCTTTTACATTATTGCCTTTCATATTAATTTCTTTACTTTTTTTCAAATTTGATAAAACAATTACTACTTATATAACTGTCATTGTTTTAATACTTTATATCTGAAGATGAACTGATGAAAGCAATAAATTTTAATATTTTCATATGAGTACACTAGTTAACAAGCCAAAACCTTTATCTTATATACTAGTATGTGACCCATCACGCAAACAGGGACCATCTAGAAATTCTGTACGTTAATTGGATGAAAAGAGACCAATGAGAGTGCAGGTCAGTTTAAGTAAAGTTGATAATTCAAAATGATTGTGCAACAAGGTACAATGACCACTTTTCATACAGAAAATGTCATTAAAGCAAAAAGTGTCAACCCTGGTCAGCCTGCGCAATTCACGCAGTCTGACCAGGCTGACACTTTTTGCAATTCCCAGAAGGTCCCTTTTTGCATGATGGGTCACATATGTTTAACTGCCAGGTCCATTCAACACTGTAACAACTAGAACAAAATAAACTTACCTTCTAGGGGGTGTAGGAATGATCTTAACTCTAATTGGAAGTTTGAGTTTGGATACTCTGGGTTCTGTTTCATCCCCCTAAAAGATATAAATCTACCTATAGATCATCTATCATAATTACATAGCACTTTATAAAACAAATTTCAAAGTAACACACTTCTGATTGGCTACATCATTAGTTTTGCCAAGGAAAAGTTGAATTTCTTTCAAATTTAGAAAATCCTAGAGAAAAAGACTGACATGCTCTTAACTTAAGAATGGTTGGTAACTGTTTTCAAGAGGCTTTTACCTCAGGGTTGTCAAAAGTCACCATTGTGTGGTAAAGGCTTAACAACAAATAGCAGCAAGTATTGACCAAGATTAACCTAGTACTGTGACCATGAGCTGGTGACAATTTGCATTCCACATGCCCTGTATCCATGGCGATCATTTGAGCCAATTATCTTAAAATCCGATTATGCATCTAAGAATTATTGGCTGGACTAGAACAGCACAGGGGTAAGACTATATCCCCCCTCTTTTTAAGGAGGGGGCTTAAAAAGATTAATCACGAGCAAACAAGCATTTTCTTCCATTTTCACAATGCTTTTAACCTGTTACCACAAAGCAAAATTTTAGCCTTGTTCAAATTTAAAGCATTTGCAGACGACAATTTCAAAGTGGCTCAAAATGTGCAATTTTGCTTCAGCTTAGAAAGGGCAGAAGACTTTGTAGGAAAGGAAAAAATGCTGGTTACCAGCATTTTCTCCTTTTCCCACAATGTTTTCAAAAGGCTTCTTCTTCAGTGGCATTAAAAAAGTTGTTATAGTGTGGTAAACTGTTATGTCTTTCATGTGAAAACATGAAATGTTCTGTAAAGGATTAAGTGATAAGTTTACCTCTGGAGGAGATTCCACAATCAATGAGACTTGACCATGAGCAATACCTTCCCATTTAGCTGCATGCTTAGCCACGGCTATAGATACTGCTAGGTAGCCTGACCATGGCCACAGGGTTTTGGAATAGGAGAAAGAGACGTCTATGTAGTTACCAAACTGTGGGGTATATGGCTGCCAAACAGGCTGAAATGTGAAAAATGATACAGCATTTTATCAAGAGATGTTTATCTCTAAAGCTTATGAAACATTTTACACTTTACAAGTCAACAAAGTGTTATGCTTGTTCAAATCAACAGCATTTGCAGACACCAAATCAAATGTCACTCACATTGGCAGAGTTATCTTACAAGAAATAGAAAACACAGAAGGAAAAGGAGAAAAAGCTGATAGTAGGCATATTCTCTTTTTCCAGAGTAAAAAAACTCCACTTGTCCTCTAGTATTTATGAGCAAGAAATGGGTGAGGATAAGTCTCCTATCATATTAAAAGGCAGATGCTGCTGAGAACGGCCCAATGGCTATTATGAACATGTCAATGTCACACTATATTTAACGATGAGCCAGTCTATGATCTCTAACTCTCATTTTAAAAGATGGAAGTTGCAGCAATTTGCCAAATAACCTTTACAAAAATAGTCAATGTTTACTGATGAGTCAGGAGCTGTAGAACTCAAATTAAAAGATATTTTCCTTTCCTTCAAATATCCATCCTCTGCAAATTTTCTTATGCTTTATGAGTATTTCAATAATTGCCAGTGCAGTAACTGAGTAAAAGTCAGTCCTATTGTGTTATGTTACCCCTATAATGTTACTTGTAATTGTTAAAGGTTTTTTTGTTTTTTTTTTTGGTGGTATGTTAAAATAATTTTTAATCCTTCACCACACAATCCCGACTTTTAACACCTCTGTGAAAGAAGCCTTTTGAAAACATGGAGGGAAAAGGAGAAAATGCTGGTAACCAGCATTTTCTCCTTTTCCCACAACGTTTTCTTCCCTTCCTAAAACAAATTTCAGTTCTTCAGTCACATTTATTTTGTTGTCTGCATTTTGGACCAGTCTAAAATTTTGTTGTTTGGTAAAAGTGCAAGAAAATTTACAAAGAGCTGTCCTACCTTATCTACAATTCTGCCTGTGACTCCCATACCATTTAAAATGGTGACATTCACAATAATAGGCATGGCATCATAGTATATAGGTTGTGAACAATAAGGCCACATATAGGGACACTCTGTCAAGTCTAGATAACTGGGACTGAAGCTGTAAATAATAGAGACACATTTCATCGAACAATGTAAGGTCACAAGATAACTACATGCAGGTGCAAACCCTGGCTTGCAGTTGTTGTTGTTTTTTTTAAGAGAAAACCGATGACAAAGAGACACAAATGAGTCAAAAATATTTTGAGTTACCTGACCTACAAATAGGTGGTCCGCTTCTGACAGTAAACAACCAGCATGGATTTCAAGCACATACCTTTAGTGATAACAGAGATCAGAGCTCCAGATAGAGGGAGCAATTTTGATATAAGAATAGAAAATATTAATAATTCTCTACTAAACCCTATGTTGTGGGTACTCATTAGAATCGTCTCGATAAGACGATTCTTGTTATTGCATGATGTCACACAATGTTAAACACGATTAATTTGTGCACTTTCAGACCAATTCAAATTCAACAAGGGTGATTTCTTATACATATGACTTTCAAAAACGAACAAAAAAATGTTTGTTAACTATCCTCCAAAGTCATTGTGAAATACCCATTTGCAATTTTGTTGTTAGTACTTTAGAAGATGCCTCAAAAACAGGAAATGATCAAGCCGAGTCCATTGGAATTTCTATATCTAAATTTATTTATTTACGTTTGAAAATGGACTGCAGCGATATCTGGTTCATCCCACCATAAGACAGAATAAAGTAGACATCCCCTCGATCAGTTTTTGAAGGTCCTCAGGCCTAAATTGACTTGCACTTTCGCTGATCTGTTTTCATTTAATCGATGTACAGAATTCCCAGATGGTCCCTTTCAGTGTGATGGGTCACATATAGAGTCTGAACTTTCTTCTTTTCCCACAATGTTCTCCACCTATCCAGACACAAGCATCTTTACCTGATCCATATTTCATTGTCTACCATAGCTTACAATAACAAACAACAAAATTTTAGACTTTTTTGGGGATGAAACAAATGAGTGTGACTCAAAAATTAAAATTTGTGTTAGAAGGGGTAGATAATTTAAGGAAAGGGACAAAATTCTAGTTATAAGCATGTTTTCTTCTTGTCCAACAATGTTTTCAAAGGCTTTTTGTTCTCAGTTGAATGTCTGTATCGCATGATAAACTGTTAAAAGAAACGACATAACAAAGTATACTGCTACTGGCAGGTTCTTTACCTTGCTTGTGGTTTGTAGGTATGTAGAGTCTGATAAGCCTTTATAAGGTCAAGTTTACCATGTCCCTGTTCAAACATGTTCACATTGGAATCTGGCAGTCGACGAGCAGAGGCAATCAATGCCTGTTTCATACTGGCAGGATTTATGATGTCAGTTCTGTCCAGGACAGCACTAAAAATACAAAATACATCTGTATTTCTACCAACTGATAAGTTAACTCTTTATAAAATAACATAATTTTAGACTGGTCCAAATTGAAATTATTTGCAGATGACAAAATCAATGTGACCCGAAAGTGGAAAATTGGTGTGGGAAGGATAGAAAACCATTTTGGGAAAAGGAGAAAATGCTGGTTACCAGCATTTTCTCCTTTTCCCAAAATGTTTTCTAAAGGCTTCTTTCTCAGGGTCGTCAAAAGTAGGGATTGTGTGGTAATGGGTTAATACTGATCTTAACCCTTGACCAAATGACAAAATTTTGGACTGTCTCAAATTGAAAGCATTTGCAGATGACAAATTAATTGTTGCTCAAATGATGATTTCTTTCTTTAATTAGGAAGAAAACAAAGTAGGAAAAAGAGAAAATGCTGGTTATCAGCATTTTCTCCTTTTCCCACAATGTTTTCAAAAGGCTTTTGTTAGATGGTCGTTGAAAGGTGGCATTGTGTGGTAAACGGTTAAACAAAAAGATTCCATGTTTTTAAGATCTTGGGGAGAGAAGCTTCAACAGAAAATTGACGAAAATGGAAAACAAGGGGAAAAAAGCATTCACTCTTTTTCCAGTCATCTGTAAATCCTTTCATAGTGGAAGAGTATCCGTTTGTTTGTTAGGGTGGGTGTCGGAGACAAATTATACCCAACATACCCTGGTATTTATTTTGTGCATGTATTTTCTTTCTTTACCACACAATGCTGACTTTTAACTATCCTGAGAAAAGAAGCCTTTGAAAACATTGTAGGAAAAGGTGAAAATGCTGGTAACCAGCATTTTCTCCTTTTTCCCACAACGTTTTCTACCCTTTCCAAATCAGATTTCAATTTCTGATTCATCTTTATTTTGTTATCTGCAAATGCTTTCAATTCAATAGTCTAAAATTTTGTTGTTTGGTAAAAGGTTAACCATCAAAATACTACCTGGCATACTCCAAACATTGAATGTGTAATTGAAAGCATTTCCAAATGACATGTTAGATTAAAAGCATTTTCAAGACGATGGTTCACTTTCAATAAAGCCATGACACTTCTTTTAACTCTTTACCACACATTGACGACTTCCAAAACCCCTGTAAGGAAGAGGTCTTTTTAAAACATTGTGGGAAAAAAGAGAAAATCCTGATAACAAGCATTTTCTCCTTTTCCCACAATGTTTTCTACCCTGCTTTTACACAAAACAAAATAAAAAATGATTAAAAAATTGTTTTGGAGGAAGAGAGCTTCTCTATGGGAAAAGGAAAAATGCTATTTAGTAGAATTTCCACCTTTTTCCAACAATGTTTTCAAAACCTTTCCTTTGCACGGTCATTTAACCTATTACAACACAATCCCTACTTTTGACGACCCTGAGAAAGAAGCCTTTAGAAACATTGTGGGAAAAGGAGAAAATACTGGTTACCAACATTTTCTCCCTTACCCACAATGTTGTTACCAGCATTTTCTCCTTTTCCTTACAATGTTTTCTACCCTTCACTAAACAAGTTTCAAATTTCCAGTCACTTATATTTTGTTGTCTGCAAATGCCTTCGATTTGGACAAACCTAAAATTTTGTCATTTGGTAAAGAGTTAAAGTTAGAGTTCAGTGGTAACAGTTTTACTTGTCAATAGCACCCAAAGGGATGACTACAAAAATACCTACCTGTATAACAGGGTAACAGCACCAGCTACTACAGGAGATGCCACACTTGTGCCTGACAGGGATCTACATCCACCTCTGTAATTATACAGTCATGTTTCTGTTTGGTGTTTCACATGTTTTAACCCATTACCACACAATCCCTACTTCTGACAACCCTGAGAAAAAAGCCTTTAGAAAACATTGTGGGAAAAGGAGAAAATGCTGATAACCAGCATTTTCTCCTTTTCCCACAATGGTTTCTACCCTTCACAAAATAAATTTCAAATTTTCAGTCACTTTTATTTTGTCGTCTGCAAATGATTTTGATTCGGAAAATCAAAAAAATATTGTTTTTTGGTGATGAGTTATAAACAAGTGCACTGTTTGCTGGTGCCAACATCTGACTCCAAGTGCTTGATTTTAATCAGAGACTTGAGAAGGAGGCATAAAAGAATAAAAAATACTTTGAAAGTAACCTGCCCTTGTTGCACAGGTTCCCTGTTCGGTAGTTATTACTTACTTCATTTAACCTGACCCAGGTCAAAAGCATTTCAATACATTAAACTCTATTTTTACCCTCGATATAGCCAAGAGCTGCCTTTAGCATATGCCCTGAATGGTCAAAGAAATATTTAGCACACTTTGAACGAATGACATTGCTTACCTGTGAATATAAGTACCTTCTCGTGTATAAATAACTTTCCGAAAAATAGTCTGCAGTTCTATTTATATGCCTACTTATATATTCAGCATAAAGGTCAGAATCAGGTTAAACAAAGTACACAGTAACAACTTTGAGTTTTAAGTAAATATTTTCAGTAATAATAAAGATATCCCAAAATGTCTAAGGTTTTCTGCAACATCTACAATGCAGACGACAATGACACTAGGGTTACGACAACAACTCATTGTCTCAGTAACTGGGGTAAAAGTTAAAGTTACCTTACAATGAAAATTGGTGACCTGCAAATACATATCCCCTGAACTCTTTACCCAATTGCAAAATTTTTGACTTGACCAAATTGACACAATTTGCAGACGACACATTAAATGTAGCTGAAATGATAATTTTTGTCTGTGATAGACTAGAAAAACATTGTGGGAAAAGGAGAAAATGCTGGTAAATAGCATTTTCTCCTTTTCCCTCAATGTTTTTGGAAACTTTCACTGTCAGGGTTGTTAAAACTCGGTATTGTATGGAAAAGCGTTTTGATGTTCTTAAGAGTAAGGACAGAAGCAGTTGGTTCATGCATTTGTCCAATGAAACTTGACTAAATTAGACAGAGACAGGTTGTCTTACTTTAAAGCTGATCCCCTTACTGCAGATCCATAGGTTACAATATCAGGCTTCATTCTTCCATACCCTCCTGGTAACTCCTTAAGATATCCAGAAAATAAGAACGAATTAAAATAACCACTTTGAGAAAAAACCTGGATAATACCACCTTTTTTCTTACCAAACGTAAAAGACAATTACAATATGTACACATTATCTTGGTTTTAGAGATGAATAGTGGTTTAAGGATTGGAATACCCTTATCTGGACCTATAGTTGGAAACTGCAAATTGGCAATGTAAACTTTGTCATTTTAGGTATTAGTAATTTCTTACATTTCAGATATGAAACAATTTCTACTTTGTACTGTTTACATCACATATTGTTTTTCTTATAAGTAACATGATACTTTATTGAAATCAGGGCTAATGAGGTCATACCATTTGTTGATTTTGTTATCATCTGCAAAAGTCGGAAAAAAAAAGAGGTTTAAGTAGGCAAATTGTCCGATCTTTAACTTCCACCTCTAACACGGTCACCTGTCAGCCTTAACAGCAAAATATTGTGAAAGTATGATAATTTTCAAATGTAATTCTGTCTTGAAATAATTTGTAGTTGTTTTCGGGAAGGGGTCTTTGTGCTAATGAAATTATGATATCTGTTTTGAACATGAGCTTTTTAAAGTTGCTGATTTGCCTTCTTAAACCTAATTTTTCCCACAATGCTTTCTACCTATCAAAGAAAAATTTGAGCCACACTGAAATCGTCATCTGCAAATGCTCTCAATTTGGACATTGCTTAAGTTTTGTTATCTGGTAGAGGATTAAGCAGAAAACGGAAATTTAAAAAAAAAAATGCTGGTTATGAGCATTTTCTCCTTTTCTCACAATGTTTTCAAAAGGTTTCTTCCTCAGGGTCGTTAAAAGACAGGACTGTGTGGTAAAGAGTTACTTGATAACAGAGTTTACCACATCATATTGTTTCAGTTCATTAGCTTACCCAGGTTGTCATTCCACGTGAGGAGAATCTTGCAATCTGATTGTCAAAGTTAATTCCACCAACACCAATCACATCCATCTGATCAGCTGGATTGTTTAAAGTTCTGAAATATCAGATAGCATACTTTTTTCACATTCAGAGAAAAAAGAACTGTTTTAATTAACTCTTTACCAAATGTCAAAATTAAAGACTGATCCAAATTCAAAGGATTTGCAGATGACAAAATTAATAGGACTAAAAAAATTAAAATTTGTTTGGGAAGCTTAGAAAACACTGGGGGGAAAAGGAGAAAATAATGGATACCAGCATTTTCTCCTTTTCAAATAATGTTTTCAAAAGGCTTTTTCTTTAACTCTCTACCAAATGACAAAAATTTAGACTTACCGTATCCAAAATGAAAGCTTTTGCAGACAACAAAATAAACATGACTCAAAAATTGAAACTTGACTTTTGAAGAGTAGAAAACATTGTGGGAAAAGAACAAAGTGCTGGTTACCAGCATTTTCTTCTTTTTCCACAATGTTTTCAGAAGGCTTATGGGTCGTAAAAACCAGGGATTGTTTGGTGAAGGATTAAGGTTGTTATAACTTGAATTGTGTGGTAAAGGATTTATCCTAACTTAGATTAACCCTTTTCTATAACAAAAACTTTGAAATTGTCCATACTGACAGCATTTGCAGGCCACAAATAAAAGATGGCGATCACAATGAAATTTGTTGAAAAAAAAAAAAATTTGTGAAACTTCTTCCCCCAATTATTTTCATATACCTCTTTCCTCAGGGTTACTAAAAAGTTTAACTGTTTGCTAAAGGGTTAAAAGAAAAGCTAATTCAGCAAACTATTTTTTTTTTCTATAAAGATTTTGATATTTAATTTTTTTTTTTCAAATTTCTAACAACTAAAAGGGAATGAGAAGTTAAGTACCGTGTTTTGGTGCGTATAACACGCACATTTTTTCAGCTCTGAATAATTTCAAACTGGGGACTGCGTGTTATATCCTCCGAGTATGCTTTTTCACGCTACACAATAATCACGCACCCTTGATCGCCAACCGAATATGTCCTCTACACAATTACCCATGATGTCATACATAATTTTAGCGTCTCCATCCAAATATCTTTCGCTACATGTCATTATGTGGAAAGCAAGGAATCTTCCAGTAAGTTCTTGATCAAATTGTATAATCAGTGTCATTTTGATACATATTTCTTAACCCCAAAAATTTGAAGGTGAAAGTGACATATTTTTTTTCGTTTTCAGTCATCCAACTCGACTGAGAGTTTTCATGTGTTTTTGTTTACATCTGGGCTACAAGGTCACTTGACTATCACATGATTATGAATAAATTATCTAGAAATTATGGAGGTCCAAACAGACCATACTTGTTACATAAAACAGAAAAAATGAGAACTGTATGCACTAGACACATTTAAAATTCTGTTGCAGCAGCTAGTGACTTGGAGCAAAAGATCTTTTTTATTGCCTTTGCCAAAGTCTTCCATGTGTATCTGTTGAAGAATAAACTCTTTAAAATATTTCAAAAACCAAATTTATAATTATGTTCATTTCTTTGATTCAAAAACTGTTAGTTACTGTTGAGATATATTTTTGTTTGATTTTTCAACAGTTTCCAACTTAAAACTTATAGATTTCACCACTTATAAACTCTGCTTCAAATTGATAAGTAAGTTAGAATTATGACCCACTTGGTCCTCCATACAGAACTCACTTTTGAAAGTGCGTGACTATTGATGACGTATAGGGCAAACAACCATATTTGTATTGGACTTTCGGATTGACAACTACAGTGAATGACAATCAACTTCTTAAATTCTCATTGGTAAAAAAGAATGGATTAAAGTAAATGAAGATAAGAATATGAATTTTTTTTTAGTTTGACCTTCTTGCTTTTTAAAAATAAGCCGCGGAACGTTAGGTGCGTGATTATTGCTTACACTGGGATACACTACAATAGGCAAAACCATGTTTTTTCTCCTTGAAAGTCGGCCGTACTGTATAGGATGGTCCTCGATGGTACTGCGGTACTTAATTTTACCGAAAATTTTTTAACAGAGAGGAAACTCACATGTATTATTTTCGAATACTGTGATAAACTGTTGCATGTAAAGTTACAATAAATGTGCACGATCAAAGCTTCAGTCGTGTTTTTCAGACAAAAATATCTAGGTCAAGCTAACATGTCGACTACAGGGCTCCGAAGGGAGTCCGCTATGATACCGCGGTAACACTTGAAATTTGGAAAATAGTAACAAATATGACATTTATATTCAAAAACTGATTTAATACCGTAGCTTTTGTTTCCGGCGAGGACTATGGCGCCACAGCAGTTGACCTTTACTCGTCAAAAGTGAATTGTCGGTTTTTTGAAGAGTTGGGGGTAATTAATTACAAAACATGGAGGAAAAGTGTGCATTAACTTTGCAATTTGTGAATATTGAAAGTAACTCATCATTAATGAAGATATATCTAATATTTTTTAACCGATGCGACACAAAAACACTTCTGCTTTTGATTTGATAGAGTAAACATTGGTTAGGTGGCGCTCGTATGCAAATTAGGTATTTTCAGGATTACCGCGGTATCATAGATGACGCGGTACCAGCGAGGACAACTATACCTGTTTGAAGTGGGTGGGTGGGGGACGGGGCGTAGGTACAAAACGGCAAAGTTCTCTTGCCACATCCTTAACTTTCGTCATCATCCCATTTCAACTTTTACCGATTAAAAAAAAAACATTATGTTTTAATTTTGTTAAAATGTACTTGTACATTCTTAATTTGTGGATTAGGATTCGTAATCTGCCGATTCTATCAGCCATTTTGGCAATGGCGAACATACCCCGGAATGATAAATATTGATTTTCTGTTACCGTCTGATTCGTCTCATATTTTTCTTAATTCTTTGTTAATGGCTAAAATTGAACAATTACAAAAGAGTAAAATAATGATTCAGAAAGAAATGAATGATTTAAAAATATATATATTTATCGCTACTTTTTACAAAAACCGTGATTTACATCATATAGATCTATGTTTATTTCACGCCTGTCACATTTGTCGATCGGGGTGAGAAAATAGGAGATTAACTACGATATGGTCGTCAGTTCAATGTGTGAATTTGCAACATGTCATAAGCTGGCATGTTTTTATAATCCCCCGAGCACACATCGAATCATTACCATTTCCACTTTGATTAAAAATGGTTATTTCCCTTTGATAAAGTATCGCCATTTACAATTTTCAAGATAGCGTCGTAAGCTTCAGATGTTACGAAATTTTGGTCAATTTTTGATGCGTGTTGTACATCCGAACAACCTTTTTTCCTCGGATCTGATGCTGAAAAAGGCCTGCGTGTTATACATGCCTGCGTGGTATACACAGCGTTTTACGGTAGTCATAACACAGAAAAGTTTTCGAATGAGAAAAAGAAAAAAAGAAAAGTTTTCGAATGAGAAAAAGAAAAAAAAAAGTCTTATGGTATCTATAGAGCCTAAAATTATTTGAAACAGATACTAAGATTGGATGACAAACTCACCCATAGAGAGGTCCATCATTACCAATAGCTGAGACTAGGATCACTTTGTTAGCTGTCAGTTCCCATACTTTATCTACAAATGGATGATCCATGAAATCTGGTCCCCCAATACTCAAGTTCAATATGTTAATCTTCTTTAAAATGGCATAATTAAAGGCATCCAGAAACCAAGATGTGTAAGAGACCTGTAAAACAAAAGCACAGCATGCAGGTATGTGTGGTACAAACTGAAATTGATATTCCTAGTCTACACAATTCCTATCCTAAAGATGCAAACACTGCAATTTAGAAGTTTTTTTTTTGTCAGAATAAAAGAAAAGTTGCAGATAATGTAGATCCAAAATTCTGTGAAGTCTGATCTTGGGTCTGCACTGTCCATATAAGCAATTTAACCCCAGTTCAGCACAACAAAGTGTGGAAGTCCTACAGGTTTAGTGAGCAGCCATGCCAAGCCTTTTATATCAGTCTATAACATACAGGACATGAAACCAGCTAGTCGCTCCTTTGACTCCCTAGCTCCTCCATTTAAACTTCTTTCCCTGAACTGATGATAGTCACCATGCCAGTATTCATTCCTCTTTCACTGCTAAACACTGTTTTGACAATAGTTATGTGGAAAAGCAGCCAGTGACTTGGGAAGAATATTGTGCCTTTCTCTGTCGAAACATATGCCAGGAAAGCATGGATAGATACACTACTCCTCAATATACATGTAATTGAAAAATTAACCCTTTACCAAACAATTCCTGGTGTTTACGACCCTGAGATAGAAGCCTTTTGAAAACATTGTTGGAAAATGATAAAATGCTGATAACCAGCATTTTATCCTTTTCCCAGAATGCGTTCTACTCTGCTCGGAACAAATTACAGTATTTGAGTAGCATTTATTTTGTCATCTGAAAAAGCTTTCAATTTGTACCAGTCTAAAATTTTGTAAAGAGTTAAAAATACCACTAAATACTTCAATAAACAATAAAAAGATTAATTTGTACAAGCTATTAGACAGTTTCAAAACTTTACAATTACCTGACTGTTAGTGAATACTCTGAACACATAGATATCTGCATTTGGAGCAAATCCTAGACACTCTCTATGACTCGCTATCACACCAGCCACAAATGTACCATGGCCCAAACCTGCAGAAAAAATAAACTCTACAGCAAAACCATAACAAATTTTACACTTTTGTCATGATGAAAAAACTATTATCTTTAGATAATTTCATTCTGCTCTATGTATTGATTTGTTGGAATCAGATATACTGCTCCACTTCACATTACCACCATCTGAATCTTAGTTTTGAAAACATTGTTAGAATGAGAGGTTGCTCAGTAGAAGCAATTTCTCTCATTCCAACATACTTTTCATATGAGTGTACAGTGTACCCCAGCCCTTAAGTTATCTTGAAATCATCTAAAATTGCAATATATTGGGGTTTCATTCTATTCCTGTATTTTAAGTTAACTAACACAAAGACTTAATATCACACTTTGGTGCCACAAGGGTAATTCATCTTTTTAATCATACCCAACACAAATTTTTATCGGCCATTCGGGGAAAAGGGATGACCCTTTAAAATACCAATTACAACTGATAAAGTTATAATTGATACAAACAGAGATAAGGTTCTGTTTTAAGGTGAAAAACATCATGGGAAAAGAAGAAAATGCTGGTTACCAGCTTTTTTTCCTTTTTCCCATAATGTTTTCATAAGCTTTCACCAACAGGGTTGTTCAAACTCTGTATTGTAAGGAAAGGACCTGAGCAATGAACATTAAATGCTTCATGCTTGAGCACTGCAGATTACAGCATAACCTATAACCTACCATCATCCAAAGTTTTCTCATTAGTCCAATTAGTTCTGTCCTTCACTCTTCCATGTTTGAAATGTGGATGATTCTCTGCCAATCCAGTGTCAAATATGGCCACCCTGACACCCTCACCTAAAGGCAGGAGCATAATCTGTTCAGTCAAATATCTAGCAAACAAACATTAAAATTATCCTAGATGAAGACATCACAGAAAATAAAGACATTCATTTTTTTTTCCAACCAAAATCTTCATGCTATGTCTGACTGTTAGTATATTTCACTAGTGAACAACTCCCTACCAAATGACAAAATTTTAGACAAGTCCAAATTGAAAGTACATGTACATGTATTTGCTGACGACAAAATAAATGTAACTCAAAAATTTGAACTTGACTTTAGAAGAGTAGAAAACTCTGCAGGAAACCTGAAAAGGAGAAAATGCTGGTTACCTGCATTTTCTCCTTTTCCTACAGTATTTCACAGGCTTCTTCTTCTGGGTCGTAAAAACCAGGGATTGTTTGTTGAAGGGTTAACAGTATTTCTACATAGATATGGTTGCCAAGGTACTTTTTCATGTGTACCTCTAATTTGTTGACCTTTTATATACACATTACTCTTTCAAAGCCACTGGCTGCTCTACCACATGATATTTTTATAATTTTAACTCTTTACCACACAATCCTGACTTTAACGACCCTAAGAAAGAAGCCTTTTGAAAACATTATGGGAACAGGAGAAAATGCTGGTCACCAGCATTTTCTCCTTTTACCACAACGTTTTCTTCCCTTCCAGAATCAAATATCTATCTTTCAGTCATATCTATTTTGTTGTCTGCAAATGCTTTCAATTTGGTCCAGTCTAAAATTTTGTTGTTTGGTAAAGAGTTAAGAGTTTTCAGTGATGCAAGTGGACTTCTAGCAGTATGGATCATCACTTAATACCCATGTTGACACTTTGTAAATATTTCCATATCCTTGTAGTACTACAATCAATTTTGTCTTACCTGTATAGCCCATGTTCCACAAAATTTCAGCCTGAAGAGCACTAGCAATCTGCAACAAAATATACAATGATGAACCATGCTCTGTGAAAAGGGGGTTAAATGCATTTGTAAAAGGAATTGGCCCATATCTGGCTACACATGTCCAAGTTTTTCAATGATTTGACCTAGCAACTTAGTTTTTTGACCTGATGCGATATATTCTGCAACTTGTTCAAGATATCATCAAGACAGATATTCTTATCAACTTCCATGATTATTGGCTTTTGTAGTATACACAAGGTAATTCTAAGATATGACCAGGTGACTTAGTCTTTGACCTGATGCGACCCGTCTTCAAATTTCTGAAAGATCTCTTGAAAGCAAACATTCTGACCTGTGACCAAGTTTTATGAGTATCAGACTAGAAATGTGCCTCTAAAGTGTACAACAAGTTAAAAGTTGACAACGGATAACACATGGCAGACAATGGACACAGAATGATCCCAAAAGCTCACCTTTGAGCATTTTGCCGTAAGGTAATCATATGATGCTAACTTTTTAATTTAAAAAAGCAAAAGGTATTGTAACCGTTTTCACACATGACCTCCCAAGGCAGGAATTTGAACTCTGGACTTTTGGCTCACAAGACAAATGCTCTACCATGTCGCTACAAAACTAGCTCTATTGCAAGGCAGTATAAGCTTCCCCTTATACAAACACAAGCCATACATTTATATCTACCTGAGGGATAAACCTGTATACTACATACTCCACTGCCATATGAAGATACATAAGTACACAAATCTTTCATTACTGTTATTTTAAGTCTCAAATAACAGTGTTTTAGGATGGGTACCAATGTAATGGTTCTAACAAATGACCTCCCAAGGCAGGGATTTGAACCTTGGACCCTCAGGCGAATACTCTCAAACGTCGATTCAAAAACTAGCTTTATAGTAAGGCAGTATAAGCGTTTCCTTACACAAACACAAGCCATACATTTATATCAATCTGAGGAATAGAACAGTATACCACATAGTCCTTTAAAAATGTGATAAAGGTTATAAACTTGTTACTCTCACTGCATCAATCAAAGACGGTTAATTTGTTTATTATTTGGGGTTTACCAACAGACACAGAGAATATAAGCTAAATGTTCAATACCTGTTTCGGAACAGCCCTTAATAGATTTCTATTCTTTCTGGATGGTGAGTGCCAATATGCTGTTGCCTAAAAAAAAAGTCTTATCATGTTAGTGTTCCAATAAAGTCATGAAAAAAACAAATCATTTAAAGTTTTGCTGTTATATACAACTAAGTAAGTTTTTGCAGACATGGTCAACTAAACCTGACTGCACAGACATGCAGACTGATCCTGGGTCTTGACTGTGCAATAAGGTGAAAATGTTTTTGCATAAGAAAGATCCTGGGAATTGTAATTCATATTGGATATTAATTAACCCTTTACCACACCATCCTGACTTTTAACGACTCTGAGAAAGAAGCCTTTTGAAAAAATTGTGGGAGAGGAGAAAATGCTGGTAACCAGCATTTTCTCCTTTTTCCACAATGTTTTTTTACCCTTCACAAAACAAATTCCAAATTTTCAGTCATTCTTATTCTGTTGTATGCAAATGCTTTCGATTTGGACAAACCTAAAATTTTGTCATTTGGTAATGAGTTAAAGAGTTAAAAAGGCAATCAAAGTATGAACCTCTAGACAACCTCACAACCACTGAGAGTGACACTCAAATTTTTAACCCATTACCCACAGTCCCTACTTTTGACTACTCTGAGAAAGAAGCCTTTAGAAATCAATGTAGGAAAAGGAGAAAATGCTGGTAAGCAGCATTTTCTCCTTTTCCCACAGTGTTTTCTACTCTTCACAAAACAAATTTCAAATTTCAAATTTACAGTCACTTTTATTTTGTTGTCTGCAAACAATTTCGATTTTGTCGTTTGGTAATGAGTTAACCAACTGAATTAAAAGCCATTACATACATGCATATATCTTCATGTCAAAACAACAATAAAGGCTTGGTCAGACCGGCTAACTGATAAGTAACGATGAAAGAACGGACAAAAACATGCAGAATTACAAAATTCATCTCCTCTGCCGCTCAAGGCCCACACGATTGGTGTGTTGAAGAAAGAAGCCAAACAATGAGTACTGTACATGTAACAGAAAAAACGCACATTTACAGGATATGTACTGGATCATAAAGGGTCTGTTAAAAGATGTATCATTATACAAGTAACTCGTACCGGATAAAACAGAAGTGCAATGCATGAGAATCAGACAAGACGTTCTTCCAAAGTACAATGAAAAGAAATTTACCGAACATCGACATACAAGGAACGTAGTGATCAAGTGACATGCCAAGGGTTTGAAAATTAAATAGTCAGGTGCATCCAAAGTCTGTCATTTGCACATCTCTGTCCATTTTGTTTGGTGGAAATTTTTTAACAAGTTCAAAACTTCCTCAACAGAGGGAAAGGACATAACCTGACATTGCCTGACAAGTAGCCAGATAAGAAATGGACATAGAATAGATACAAATGGATAAAATATTTTTTATCTGTTACTTGTCTGCTAGCTGGTATGACCAAGCTTTTAAGATATCTACACTAACACATACCAATGACAAGCTCTGCCTGTTTCTATTTCTTAGGATGGAAGATATGGTATCTGAGCTATCACAGGGCTTCTCTGCTTCTGTAACAACAACAACAACAACAACAATGACAAAAATAACATCAAATAACATAATTATGTTGAGCTCTGGCAAAAGGGGGTCTAATGTATTTTTGTGATGTATGATGTCATGCATGTCATCACATAATCATGGATCCACAAAATCTGTTTTGTAATGCAAAATTTGCTTCAGAAAGGGTAGAAAACATGATGGGAAAAGGAGAAAATGCTGGTTACCAGCATTTTCTCCTTTTCCCACCATGTTTTCAAAAGGTGGGGCTCCAGGTTATGAGTCTTACACTAAGCCACTGAGCCATACTGAGCACCTCGAATAAGCCATGATTATAAATCAAAACTAATTGTATTACTTTCTCATTCAATCTTTGAACACATTACCTCTATCAAACAATCTTTTTATTCCAGCTGACCACTTTTGAAAACAATGAGACCAACAGTCGAACTGCTCAAGCAAAGAACTTTTTCCACAATATTTGAATATTGTACTTACTTATCAAACCAAAACTCCTGTAATCTGTATCTTACGAAAAATGTTTTCAAAGATGTTTTCTGTTAGATTTTATCAAAACATAAGCAGTAAAAATTTTCAATATTAACTTACCACAGTTGGCTGATAGATTGTATGGTTTTAAATTCTGTTTTCAACATTAATTCAGTCATATTTCAGCTGCCAGTGCACCTATCAATCCTTTCTTTGATTGTTTTTTTCCAGTGTTTTGCACAACTTTCTTTCCAAGCCACTGGCTGCTTTGCCACATAACCACAATCAAAGCAACAGCTAGTGGTGAGAGAGGAATGAATCCTGTAACAATGACTATCATCAATCCTCAGAAAGAAATTGGTGAAGCCATGGATCAAACTTACCATTGACATATTTCAAAGTTCTTGTCACTTTCCTGTGTGGAGATACAGTTTTAACAACTGGATGATCCTTCAAGGCTTTTAAACCTGACGTCTGATTATCATGTATCTGAAAATTAACAGAAAAGCTTGAATATGGCTCTAGTGAAATATAGTTAACCCTCTACCATACAATCTTGAGTTTTAACCCTTTCCCAAACAATCCCTGGTTTTTATGTGTCTAGAAAAGTAGCCTTTTGAAAACATTGTGGGAAAAGGAGAAAATGCTGGTAAACAGCATTTTCTCCTTTTCCCACAATGTTTTCTACGCTATCATAGACAGAAATAATCTTTTCAGCAAGAGTTGAATTGTCGTCTGCAAAATAATTCTTTCCATTTGGTCTAGTCCAAAAGTTTGTTGTTTGGGAAAGGGTTAAAAACCATGAAAAAGTAGGCCTTTGAAAACACATTGAGAAAAGGAGAAAATACTAGATAATAAGCAGCATTTTCTCCTTTTCCCACAATGTTTTTGTAACCTTTCAAGACAACTTTATAGATTTGAACAACATCAAAATTTATTGTCTGCAAGTGCTTTGAACTTTGAATAGTCCAAAATTACACCTCCTCTGACATTTCTCTACCAAGTTTCTGGCATTACCTGCTCTTTATATCTTGGCCTGCTTACAGCTTACACAGATTCTGCATATCAAGATCAGACTGTGCAGAGTGTATGTTTTGCTTTGCAGTCTACTACTTCACATACACTGCAAATTACTAGTATGCAAAGTTTCTGGTGTTCACGAAACAAGGTTGGCAAAAAGCCGGTCAATATGAGTATTGACCGGGCCGGCGGTTTTAACCGGTTAAAACCGGTCAATACTGGTCGATTGGTGGTCAATTGAAGTGGTTGATTGGGTCAATTGAATCACTGACTTAGATACCTGTCCTGGTTCTAAGCTAGTCTTAAAAGCTCCCCTAAATCCTGTACTATAGATATTTTACATATTATCATCAGTATCATAGTTTTTATCAGTAAGGTCCCTTTTTTTTTATCATAATTCAAAAGACATTACTGCTGGTCAACTGAGAAGGTTGTTTGGATTGACCTTCCTCTTTGAACTTACATGCAGGTCAGTTCTTTTCAACCAAAGATCTTCAGAAGTTTTATTTATCATCATTCCTTACAGGTTAGATATCTATTTATAGTACT
Source organism: Tridacna crocea (assembly GCA_943736015.1). NCBI lineage: Eukaryota > Metazoa > Mollusca > Bivalvia > Cardiida > Cardiidae > Tridacna > Tridacna crocea. The sequence goes on from OX031065.1 coordinate 25,872,313, forward strand.
GCATCTTTTCTCTTTTTCTCTTCCCCACTACCACCACAAATATACTTTGGTTTTAGATTATTTAAAAGTTCAAAGATAGCATATAAAAGCAGCTACATGTAATTTGAAACTTTCATGTAAAATTGAAGAAAAAAGTGTCACCCATGTGTAAACCATTATGAAATTTACCTGTCACTAATCTATAGGCATATTGAGTAGCCATAAAGAGGCTGTGACTGATTAACTAAACAATAGTTAGGGATACATTAATGTCTGAAGCATATTCCGGTGTCTACCTACACCTTTACATTGTTGTCAAAACACATTAAAAGGTGTAAAAGTTTCCCCTTTCTATCCCAGTGGGTGTGGCTTAAATTACAACTAGAGGCGCTCGAGCGCCTGTATCGCTCCACAGGCCTGATTTTTCTGTAACAGTGAAGAGAAGTTTTTAACAATTACCATTCATTCCTGCATTTTAGGTCACTTAAGAAAAAAAGCTATGAAAATCATTGTGAGAAAAGAAGAAAATAAAAGTTACCTGCATTTTCTTAGTTTTACACAATAATTACTACCCTTTTTGATACAAGTTTTACTAATTTGAAGATTTATTAGGTTGTCTGCAACATCTTTCAATTATGGCCAGTTATAAAAGTTTTCTCTTCTGGTTATAGTTAACTCATTACCAAACGACAACATTTTAGGGTTGTCCAAATGGAAAGCATTTGTAGATGAAAAAATAAAAGTTACTGAAAATTTGAAAGTTGTTTTGTGAAGGGTAGATAACATTGTGGGAAAAGGTTACCAGCATTTTCTCTTTTTCCCACAATGTTTTCTAAAGTCTTCTTTGTCAGGGATCAGTTTGATTGGATAACAAAATGCCTTATCACAACAGTAAAGCCCTGTCCCTCTTTGTACCAGGTCACCAGTAGGTCAACAAACCTTTACCAGAACTAATCAAAGTGCAGAGTTTCCCTTGTTTTATATGAAAAGGATTATAGATTACGTAAAGCAACCGTCTTTAACTCTTTACCAAACGACAAAACTTGGGATGTGACCAAACTGAGAGCATTTGCAGACAACAAATTAAACATTGATGAAATGATGATTTCTCTCTTTGATAGAGTAGAAAAAACTGAGGGAAAAGGAGAAAATGCTGATTACCAGCATTTTCTCCTTTTCCAAGAGTGTTTTCCAAAGGCTTCTTCTTTAGGGTCCTTAAAAGTCAGGATTGTATGGTAAAGACTTACCACCATTGGAACTAACCTTCAATACAACAATGAAATCAAAACAAGTAGTTTGAGAGAAGAAATTTTTCAAAGATTTTACTTTATACCATAAAAGGAAAATGAGTCTCCCATAAAAGCCATGTTTTTTGACGGATCTTTCTTTTTTTAAGGAATTCTGTAGACCTCTATCTAAGGAACATTCCTGCAAAAAAATAATGCTATCCAATTAGCGGTTTTGGAGGAGAAGATTTTTAAAGATTTTTTACTTTGGTTGCCATGGCAACCAGAATTATTCATGGAACACAATTATTTGAAGGAATTTGAAAGAGGACCACCTAAGGAACATTCTTGTGAAATTTGGTAAAAATCCAGTCAATAGTTTCTGAGGAGAAGTTTTTTAAAGAAAAAGTTTACGGACGCATGCACGGACGAACGCACGACGGACACAACGCCATGACAATAGCTCGCTGGCCTTCGGCCAGTGGAGCTAAAAAGGACCAATCATGTATCCCTATTTGTGGAAGAATACTTGACACCAGGCCTATTCTTCCAGTGTGAAATACTGACTTATATGCAATCAAGTTAATATCTTATCATACAAGCAGTTACTTATGGCGTCAAACATGAAACCTAAACACCTTATTAGGAACTTATATAGAGTTTTGGAAAACTGGCAAAAGCCAGCTGATAAGTAGCCTTGGCTGGGACAACACATTCTTTCCCCTAAAGTCAACTCTCATATTGGTGAACTCAACCAACCTTGGAACCAAAATAGGAAAAAAAACCCACAATAAACATCCACTAAATAGCATCACTATCCACTTAAAATGCATCTGACCAGTAAAATTTCAAAATGACCACTACAAATATCCAATTGACCAGTATTGACCACTTTGGGAGTATTGACCGGGGCGGTTTTAACCGGTTAAAACCACCCCTGGTTTCGACCACCCAACCTTGTCACGAAATAGACCTCTGTTTCAGACAGCAGTCTGAAAGTTCAAACAGATTAACATAAATAAAAACCTATGCAATGATTAACCAACACTGTTCTGAATCACATTCTTAGTCTAATTCAAGTTAGAAAAAAGGAACATAATTTCTGATTGACAAAACGAAATGGTTAACCTTTAACCACACACATTTTAGGTTCATTGAAATTAAAAGCATTTGAAGAGGACTAATAAAAAATGTCTCAATTGATGAGGTTCATCTGGGAAAGGGCAGAAAACATTGCAGGAAAAGGAGAAAATAATGGTTACCAGCATTTTCTCCTTTTCCTACAATGTTTTCACCAGGCTTCTTTCTTCAAAGGTCATTAAAATTTGGGTCTTCTCCAATGATGAGGCTCATCTGGGAAAGGACAGAAAACATTGTAGGAAAAGGAGAAAATGATGGTTACCAGCATTTTCTCCATTTCCTACAATGTTTTCACCAGGCTTCTTTCTTCAAAGTTCATTAAAATTTGGATCATCTGATAAAGTGTGAAGTAAATCAGAATTATTTATAGGCAATTCTTGAGAATCACAAGGCCCAGGTAAAGTATCTCTGGTTAGACATACACTTACAGTGACAACATCAAAATCACTTGGATACTCGTAGGCTGGATTATCTCTATCGATGATCTTCCATGACATCACATCTGAGCTATTCAAGGCTGTTGTCAAGTAGCGCCTTCTTGTTGCTTGACTGTAGTATCCAGTGAACGTCACTATGTATTCTGCAAAAAATTAGTAAGGCCTCAATTTCCATTTTTCTTCTTTTTATCCCCCGCTAAAGGCAGAGGAATATATTTTTAGCATCGTCCATCAGTCCATCTGTCTGTCCTTCCAGGAGTTGTGAGTCCGTCCGAAAGAATATCTCTAATACCACTGGACAGAATTCGTGAACTTCATGTGTGTATAAATAACCAATATAATACACTTTTTTTTTTGATACCATGCAAAATGGCTAACTGGGAGCAATGTCAAGTAGCATGGTCTAGTAATCTTTCTTTTTGGCGGGGCATATTATTTCAAAGAAATTGCTTGGTTTTTCAACTCTTTAACACATGACAAAATTATAGACTGGTCCAAACTGAAAGTGTTTACAGATGAAAAAACTACTCTTCTAAAGACAAGTTTCAATTTCTGAGTCATGATTTTTTTCTGACATCGGCAATTGCTTTGAATCTGGAAACATCTAAAATTTTGTGTATTTGTAAAAAGTTAAAATTGGAATAAAAAAAAAAACAATTTGCATACAGGAAAAAGATAAAAAAAAGTTAAATTCAAGATACAGTACCTTGATCTACAACAGCTGATGCAAACTCTACATTCAGCCTCTTTCTTGGTTCACTGTCATGGGTTTCATTGCAGCCATTTTTTTGAAAGTCCAAAGTATCTAAACATATTGCTGGTAAAATCTGTAAAACTGCTGTTAGCAACAGCAGAATTCTACCTCTGATCCACATCCTCATTTATTGTATGAAATATCCTCAAATTATCTTCATTTTACATGTTTGCCTTCCCTTGAAGAGAAATTATCTCCCAAGGTTTGCAGGAACAAATATTGGAATGTTTCCTTTTGGCTTTTGTCATGTGACCAGTCAGCTAGGTTACATATTTGGTATAGGTTAAGTCATTATCTGCAAAAAAAAGACGTAATTTTAGTGTTCAACACTCTTTTTAATATAATTTCATTGATATTGCTGCAGCCAACACAGTGATACACCTATTCATGCTTTCCTGGGTCTGTATTCACCAACCATTCTTAAAGGTGGGTACTTAGAATTTTCACATCTCACCAAAACAAAAAATATATATATCACTGAAATTTATATGAAAGAAAAATACAGATCATCAATAATTAAGAATCATAAAATTACCCCAGAAAAAATTTTGATGGTATTCCCTTAAAAGGCTACGTAGCCTCTTAAGATATTTTTTAGATTTCGCGCCAAAAATTAAAAAATGCATTGTTGGAATGTTAAGTGACTGGCACGTGACCATTGACGCTTAAATTCCATTACATAACGAACGTGTATTTTTCTTTTTCATAATATCTTCTTTGGATGCTATGTTTGAAATGAGCGAGTTGTTCATGTAAAAATAGAACATGTTTCCCGTCGATGTTGACCTTGGCCGTAGTAAATCTCTAATTTCTCGTGTTATCGGATGGTTTTCGACTACTGGGGTTTTATGAATGACGATTATAAGGCTTTGGGAGTATAAGGATCATAATTGTGTATTTTTGTAAAATTTTCATCCCAAATTCTGAAGGGCCAACTTTAAGAATATTCTTTATCTTAATCTCCAAGATTTTCTAAATGTGAAAGTAACAAAACTTCTGATTAGCTAAAGAATGGCTGGTGAATATGGACCCTGGAGTTTCTGGCCAAGCAGAAAATTCAAACCAGGCACTATCTGGATTCAAGCCAGAACCATTACAGACTGAGCTAACAGGCCTGATAGATACAGCATTTGTAACTCATTTTATGAGCAATGGTCTTGCACAGATGGAGTTTTAACTCATTACCAAACAACAAAATTTCAGGTTTGTCCAAATCGAAAGCATTTGCAGACGACAAAGTAAAAGTGACTGAAAATTTGAAATTTGTTTTGTGAAGAGTAGAAAACAATGATTGTGGGAAAAGGAGAAAATGCTCGTTACCAGCATTTTCTCCTTTTCCAACAATGTTTTCTAAAGGCTTCTTTCTCAGGGGCGTCAAAAGCAGGGATTGTGTGGTAATGGGTTAACTAATTACCAAATGACAAAATTTTAGGTCAGTCCAAATAAAAAGTATTTGCTGAAGACAAAATAAAAGTGACTGAAAATTTCAAAATTGTTTTTGTGATGGGTAGAACACATTGTGGGAAAAGGAGAAAATGCTAGTTACCAGCATTTTCTCACTTTACCACAATGTTATCTATAGGCATCTTTCTCAGGCTTGTCAAAAGAAGGGATTTTGTGGTTATGGGTTACCAGTAACTCTTTACCAAATGACAAATTCATAGACTGGTCTAAATTGGAAGCATGTGCAGACCACAAAATAAATGTGACTGAAGAATCAAAATCTGATTTGGGAAAGGTAGAAAACATTGTGGGAAAAGAAGAAAATACCAGCATTTTCTCCTTTTCCCACAATGTTTTCAAAAGGTTTCTACCTCAGGGTTGTCAAAAGTCATCATTGTGTGATAAAGGGTTAACTCTTTACCAAGCCATAAACTTTAGACAAGCCTATATCAAAAGCTTTAAAAGATGACAAGTGAAACCTAACTGAAGAAGTGAAATGTATAGATTTGGAAGGAAGGTACCTTAATCCTTTCCCAAACGACCAATTTTGGACTCTTCCAAACTGAAAGAGTTTGCAGACGACAATTTTAGATTTTGAGAAAATGGCAGAAAGTTCTCAAAAAGGTTTGAAAACACTGTGGGAAAAGGAGAAATTGCTCGTTTTTCGTAACGAGCAATTTCTCCTTTTCCCACAGTGTTTTCAAAAGACTTTTACTGCAGACACGTAAAAACCAAGGCTTGTTTGGGAAAGGGTTAAGTCTGAAGGTGTCTGCTCCGATGCTATTTTTGCGACTGGTCTTCGCATTCACCTTCTGACCAACGCTCATTAAAAGTATCTGGAACAAATATGATTTTACCTGCATCTTTTCAAACGGCTCTATGCGACCTTATTCCAATTACAACTAATAAAATGGGCATGGATCAATAGATAAATGATTAATCTTTAAAAAAAAAACCCTGATGTTAGTTAATATCTAAATCTTACCTTTGTGCAAATCTGTACTTTTCAACGTAAATAACTGCCGACCTACATCACCAGAAATCAAAACATGGTGACATCATCAATAAGCATATCTCGGCAAAAACCGCAGTATCTCCGACACGTTACAGGAGGGTTTAGTTGTGAATATCGCTGTTGACAAAGGAACCTTGAGCGAAAATGGTTGTTAGGGTTAGGGAACCAGACTGTCCAAAATTCAAATTCCATTGAATGTGCATGCCTATTTAACTGAACTTGTCGTGTTAGTTGTTTACAAATTACACTGGATTTAAATAGGTTGGGAAAAAAGGTAAATTTCTATTGATTCAATTGGTATTTCGCAGCACAGTTTGTGTGATGGTAAAGATTAATCATTTATCTAATGATCCATGCCCATTTTATTAGCTGTCATTGGAAGTTTTGTCACATAGAGCCGTTCGAAAAGATGCGGGTAATATCGTATTTCTTCCAGATACTTTTAATGAACGTTGGTCTGAAGGTGAATGCGAAAACCAATAACTAAAATAGCATCGGAGCAGACACCTTCAGACTGAAGGTAGAAGGAAGGAAACATGTCTCTGCATGGATATTGGGCCCATATTCAAACTTATTTTTTCAAAAAATTACGATGACACTAGAATTTCACACACCTGTTCCTTGCATACCCAATAATCCTTTCTTTAAAATAGTAATATTTTCAATTTAAATGCTACTGTATACATTAAGATCCCTGAAATCGTGAAAGAATAGATGACCAAGTTGCCAAGGTATGAAACGACCTGGGTCCGCAACGACTGGACCATCTAGACATTAAGACATTTAACCATTTGTTAACCTTACTTACCACTACAGTATCGAGGAAGGGATTCGTAGAGAAAGCTTGTTGAAAATATGTGAGACTAAAGAGATGAAACAATTAACCTACGGATATAACCCGAGTGTTTGTCTAAACCGGAAGTAAGAGTTTCGTTTATAGCTCGGATATTTCAGAGTCGTACGGAATTTATCGGATGATCACGAATCAACTCTAACAGCCATTTCCATAATTCTATTTCATTCATTTAATAAATGGATATCCAAAGAGCAGTCTGTTTTAATTTTTTTCTTAATATTTTGTTAAGAAGAAAAGGATTTTTTTTCTTCTGATTCTGCTTACTTTTTTATTCCCCCCCCCCCCCCCCCACTTTTTCAGATTTCGTAGAAGCGAAAAAATGGAAAAAGTATTTCATATATCTTTTTTTTTTTTAATTTATAAGATTTTTGTATTCATATGCTGTATATATATTCTATGAAATGAGTATGCAAGTGAGGAAGTGACAAAATTTATTTTATCAATATAGACAAAATAACGACGATGACGATAATGAAATATTTTACTGTTCCATACTCTATTAGTTTTACCATCAATCACAAAATGGCCGACAAAATTAATTTTGTTCGAAATCGTCTGAATAAGTTGTTTTTGACGTTAGTTTAATCACTTGTCACATCATGACTCATTAATATCGAGTAAGTACCTTTATTGTTTATAAATGAACATTGTTTCATTTTGTTATTTGAACTTGCCGCTTGAGCGGAGAGGGAGTTTGAGTGGCTAGGTCAACATTGATTCACTGTGTTAATCTTGTTATTTTTAACTCTTCGCCTGAATATGCTTCTTTATATCTTATTTTACTAATAAAATGGAAGAAGACACTGAAAATTACTAACCTAAGATATGCATTATTTCAAAAAACGGTTGTAACTCGCATTAATCACAGGAATCGGACGTTTATTTGGTGAAAATAGCTAAATGTCAGCCGAAGTGATCACTCTCTATTATAAAATATACAAGGAATGCAACGGATTCCAGATCAAAATTTGACACGACTGTCACCGAAAATCATCTCTGAAAATGCGGTCAAATCAATATTAGCCGACATAAAAACACACCTACCGTGCTCTTAAAAATCTAATCTGCAGATTTATTAAGTCCCTACCTGCCGTGAGTCACTCTTTCCACGTCATTCATCCGATTTCCCTAGGGCGATATTTTTCAAGAATCAGCCTCGGCGAATCCTCCATTGTGCACCAACTTCCGGTTATCGGAGTGAATGAAGGTATCCCCAATGAATGAGTTGGATTGTTTCAATATTTAGTCTCTACTCTTTGTAAACTAGACCATAAGGTAAAAATATATATATTTGATTTGCATCGATTGTGTTGATATAAATATAACATGATTTTTCTTATTTTTAACTTGTACCTACGGAAATATTATGAAAATTTTCTGACGTGATTTATTGGAAAAACTAAACTGACATTTTCATTCACTCCGATAACCGGAAGTTGGTGCACAATGGAAGCTTCGCCGGGAGGCTGATTCTTGATAAATATCGCCCAAGGGAAATCCGATAAATGTCATGGAAAGAGTGATTCACTGCTGGCAAGGACATAATAAATCTACAGATTAGATATTTAAGAGCACGTGTGTGTTTATGTCGGCTTATATTGATTTGACCGCATTTTCAGAGATGATTTTTGGTGACAGTCATGTCAAATTTTGATCCAAAACCCGTTGCATTCCTTGTATATTTTATGATAGAGAGTGACCACTTTGGCTGACATTTAGCTATTTTCACCAAATAAACGTCCGATTCCTGTGCATTAATACAGGTACCAGTGTTTTTACACTGATTTGATTTTCCAACAGACCAACATGACCACTTGATTCCAAATTTTACAGGTCCATCTGACATAATACAGGTCTACCAAATTTATCAGTGTATGTTTATTTATTGTCACCAGAGGTTGCTTGCATTGGTATTCTTCATATGTACAACCTACCAAAAGGCTTATAAACTATTCTGATTATGCCTTTAGAACAAATAACTGTCCCCAAAGGCGATGTTAATTTTTGACTGGTCGCCTCTGCGTACAGAGACAATCCAGATAAAATCAGTTGAAAGTTCTGCACAGATTTTGTGCGCAAGTTTGAACTCCCATAATTTCGCAGAGCACAAAACTAGGATTTAAACATACCTGTTGCTTGCGTATTCAATATTCCTTCTTTTGACATACAAATATTTTCAATTTCAATGCTGATCGTGAGAAAACACAGTGCATTTCATCGGTAACTCGAGTTGTTTACATTCCCGAAAATATACAAAATGGCTGCCACGCACGATTAATTTTGTCAGTGTTTTTTCTGAGATAAACACGAACGACTTCTATAAGCTCTTTAAATCATGAATAGTTTAAGAATTTGTTCTTGGTCATGTTTATTACTAAAAGTTAATTGCATTTAGCTGCAATACAGATAAAACCGACGAAACAGAAAGTCAGTATAGCGCACTATATTTGCTACCAGAAAATTTACAATGGACTTGAGACGCGACGGTGTACAGTAAATGTCCAAAGATGAAAAAGATCACTGGAGCGTCTCATTATTGAGACTAATTATGCCTTATTCCTAACCTTTTACCAAACAATCCCTGGTTTTTACGACCCAAAGGAAGAAGCCTTCTGAAAACATTGTGGAAAAAGGTGAAAATGGAATTTACCAGCATTTTATGTTTTTCCCACAATGTTTTCTAACATGCTAACAACAAATTTCAATTTTTCAACCACATTTATTTTGTCATTCTGCAAATTAATAATGGATTTAAAGTACCATCACTCCTCCTTATCTGGAGCTCTGAGTACTACCTCTGAACCTCAAAGTGTCATGCTTTAGAATATTTTTTTTCTGAATTTGGGTATGACGATGAGTTTTGTTACAGTTAAAACTTATATCACTCTTACTTTCAGCCTACAATACAGTAGATCTTGCTGAAGTAAGGCTTTTAGCACATCTATGTGAAGGTGCCACATGTGGTAAATGAGATCCAGATACAGCATGATGATCAGGACAAAGATTAAAAATGAGAATGGAAAGTGACAAAGATAGGAGCAAACAAAATAGTAAGGAAACACTCTGCGAGAATTCAGTTGTCCGCAGAAAGAGTTATGCTAATTCACTTGGTATACAGAGGTGTCATTCTGATGGAGTTCTTACCCAACAAAATGGGTATACAAAACGCAAACCAGCAAGCAAATCATCATCTGAAGCAAGTATTGATGGAGCCCAGGACCTTGAAGAAATATTAATAGTGCAAGCTTATGCAAATGGCTTTGTTACAAATGGTGCTTGTGCCTTAGATAACAATCTTAATTCAAATGATACTGTCGAAAAGAAAAGGAGAAGTAGCAACAAGAGAGACTTTCAACATCAACAGTCTAACAATAAAAAGGATAGTATCAATGTCAAAAATGCAAAAACTTGGAGTCAGAGAGCTATTGAAAGGAGACAAGCATGCACTAGAACAAGTGCACATAAAGATGATTCTGATGATGATGATCAAGTTCCTACACTGTTTAATGGTTTAGAACTAAATGTAGATGTATCTGCAGATAGGTCAGATTACTCATCTGATGTTTGTAACACTTACAGACATGAAGCAGATATCCTATTTGGACGCACAAGAGGTGGTGTGAAAAATGATACTTATTTAAAGCATTTAGTAAACAATGTGCCAAGTAGACTGGACAATAGGAGCAATGTTGATGACATGCTTGTTTGCAGTTCATACCACTCAAATAGTAATTCAACTGCAACTGAAAGCATTGAAGGACTTGAAAGTCAGCCTCCTAATTACCAAATGGTTGTTGCCCCTCTTGCTATTCCAGAGAATTTGTCAGATGAGGAAATAGCTTCATGTAATGGAAGTGTTGAAAATCACTCTGAACAATACCAAGAGAGTGCAGGTGGAATGACATGTAATATAAATGACAGTTGTGATAATGACAGAGTCCAAGATGTTACAAATGAATCCTTGTTTTCTAGTCATCCTGACAATATTTCAAATGGTGCTCATCGTGAAAGTGAGGATGAAGGTTGCAATGAAACACAAGAGTCAGAGCAGGTAGCTGAAGATGAAGGTATTTCAAACAATGAAGAATGTGAAGATGGAGATAATAATCTTGAAAATGATTTAGATGAACACGTAGAACAAATTTTAGAACAAACAAGACCAAGTTCATCTTCTAGTTTTGACAGTATTGATGATATTGGGGATTTCATTGAAGCTGATCTTCCACCCAATGTAGAAAGACTTGCTTTCTTTGCAAGAGAATCTTCTTCCTCAAGCACTACAGAGGAAGATGAAGGATGTGGTGATGAAGTCTTACCAAATCCAAATGATGATGAGGAGTCTGAAAATGAAACAATTGACCCTTTGACTCATGCTGAACAGCATCATGTTTCTGGAGAAATTGCCTGTGAAAGGGGAATAAAGCTGTTAAATAATACCTCTGCAGATTTATTAAGCTACTCAAATGACTTTACTAAAAGTCCCTATGCATTTATGAATTCAAATTCAGAGAGAGGTGCATGCAACATAGTTTGTAATAAAAGTACTGAAGACAATGAGTGTGTTGGTGAAATTTCCGGTAATGCTCAATCTATTTTTTGGGAGGAGAGAAATAGACTTAGCATGGAGTCAAATGATAGTGACTGCTTTGGTAATTCTGGCTTCTCTGATACAGATAGGAGAAATGGTTTGTTTGTGGAGAGAGGCTGTTATTGTGTTAGCTGTGATAAGCTTGTAGACAAAGACTCACAAAGACATGATGATTTAGGGGTTGTTGTCTGTGATAAATGCTACAATGAGAGGGAGTTTCAGAGGAATAAAAGGTTGGATGATGGTGTAAGAAAGAAGGTGAGGCCTGTTCAGCATTCAATTTCGGCTAGTAGACATGTTTATAAGAATAACAGTGAGAGAAGGAACTCCAGTGATAAAGTGACTAATGCCAGTAATTGTTTGGTTCGACTCAGTAGCAGTGATAGTGATCCAATTGACAGACTCTATGTCTCAGATTCTTCTGAATTAGTGTCCCCAGATGTAGAAACTGGTTTGGAGTCAGTGTTACCATCTTCTAGTGCCAGCTCAAATGGAACTTCAGTGCAATATAACCAGGTTAGTTATGTTAAGGTATTATTAGATTAAGACCTATTTTGATACATTACATGGGGGCATTTTATCTTACGCGTACATGTATGAAAAACTCTCTCATAGAGACATTTCCAGAGAGTATCCACAACACAGGATATAGAAGATTTTGGAAAAATATTTTGCAAAATATATCATTTCAATTGATGAATCCTTTACCAGCCAACCATGCTTTTTGAAAATATAGATTAGGGGTTTTGAAAATTAAGCGTTTTGGAAAGAGGAGAACATGCTGGAAACCAGCATTTTGCTCTTTTCCCACAATCTTTTCTAGATTCTGCCAAAGATACTAACCCATTACTACATTACAAAATTTAAGAAGCACCCATATTGAAAGCATTAGTTTTGTAGTTGAGGAATTATTTTTTCAAATGAAAAAAAATGAAGAAATATGTCTTTGAAAAAAAAATGCATTTTGAAAAAAAAAATGCAAAAAGGAGAAAATCATTTGTTGTATCATTAATTGCCTAAAACCCTTTCCTGTTTGGATTTTTCTGACATTTTTTTTGTTTGGTAAGGAATTAATTAACTACTCCTAACCAGACACCTTAATGTCACATGATGTGTCTGAATTGAAAGTATTTGCAGGCAAAAAATTCATTGTTGCTCAACTTATTAATTTTGTATGTGAATGAATAAAGATCAATGTGGGGAAAAGGAGAAAATGCTGGCAATCAACATTGTCTCTTTTTCCCACAGTGTTCCCAAAAATCTTTTTTTATCAGGTTTGTTTAAACTCAGGATTTTGTGGTAAAGGGTTACATGCTTTATTTTGTTTACAGATCAATTCTATAAGTATGGGCGGTAGACACTTGCCTGGAAGTCTGGCGTTTCAAAGGCATTCAGTGTCCCTTGAGTACGATACTCCAGATGAGGTACTTTATTGTCCGTACTATACACGACGATCTAGAAGTTTGGATCAGGAGTTGTCAATCAACGGAACATGTAACAGGTATGGAAACATATTTTAAGTTTTTATTGTTATTTATGTGCCATACTCTGTAAAACTGGGATTTAACTCTTTATCAAATGGAAAAATTTTAGACTTGTCCATATTTAAAGCATTTGCAGACAACAAAATGAATTTCACTAAAGAATTGAAATTTGTTTTAGGAAGGAAAGGAAACATTGTGGGAAAAGGAGAAAATGCTGGTTATCAGTTTTCTTAAGGCTTCTTTCACAGGGACATCAAACCGGGATTGTGTGGTAAAGAGTGAAACATCCTTTTTCCACAGCATTGCTCTTTCATAAGTTTTCAGTTAATCACAGCAACTAGGAAGTAATACTCTAGACTGCTTAACGAGGGAAATGACTGCTTTCAAAATATAGTATGGGAAGCTCATAGCTGAACTTAGACTGGTCCAAATTGAAAGCACTTGCAGACGACAAAATAAAGTTAACTCAAAAATTGACATTTGTTTCCAGCAGGGTAGAAAACATTTTGGGAATATGAGAAAATGCTGGTTACCAGCATTTTCTCCTTTTCCCACAATGTTTTCAAAAGGCCCCTGTCTCGGGGTCATGAAAACCAGGGATTGTTTGGTAAAGGGTTAACTTGTATGAAGTTCGAGATTATACTGTTATAAAATGTGTGCCATATAGATTCATGTAAAGGGGTGAAGTATTGCACCTTGACACATTAAAAGAAAAAAGTAATACTTTCATTGCAGGTCCCCAGAGAGAGAGGATCCTTACATTTCTGTTTCCCGCTCAAATTTTCAAGAAGATGAAAGTAACAACCAAGAGAAAGTTTTTGAAAAACAGCCCTACCATGTTGAGGCACCAATACCCACATACAGTAGTTCTGATGAAGAAGAGAATACCCGGGTACCAGCACCTTATCCCAACCATGAAAATGATCTACAAGAGATGGCTGCAGTTGGGATCCAGTCAAGCACAAATCACTTGGTGTTTAGTCATGAAATGAACCACCATGAGTATGACATGACAGGACAGAATATTATGTAAGATTTTTGTATTTTTGCTATAGCTTTTTTAACCATTTACCAAACAACCTCATCTTTTGATGAAGGAAAAAAGCCTTTCAAAACATTGTGGGGGAAAAGGACTAAATGCTGGTACAGTGCATGAAATTTTATCCCTTTCTTACAATGTTTTTATCCTTGTCAAGCAAAAATTCCATCATTTGATCCACATTTAACCCTTTACCACACAATGACGACTTTTGATGACCTTGAGGTAGAAGCCTTTTGAAAACATTGTGGGAAAAGGAGAAAATGCCAGTAATAACCAGCATTTTCTCCTTTTCCCACTATGTTTTCTACCCTTTTTATAGCAGATTGTAACTTTTTAGTCACATTTATTTTGTCGTCTGCAAATACCTTTAATTTGGACCAGTCTATAAATTTGTCGTTTGGTAAAGAGTTAATGTCGTCTGATAGTGCTTTCAATTTGGATCAACAGTTGTATGTTCATCTTTCTTCAATAGTCATTATGTTCATTTTACATGATGATTATGGAGAACTTTCTCCCTCAGGGTCTTTATCAGGGTCTTTATAACAAGAGGTTGATTGGTAAAGGGGTACTATATACATGTATTTTCTTGTTACAAATCCAAAGTGCATACTCTAGAGGACCCAATTTACATGCATGTATATTCTATGTTGTAGAGTTGCTGATGAGCCTATATATGAAGATATTGAGGATTTGTTGGAAGTGGGGGTCAGTGACGGAGAGTCAGATAATAGATCACAGAGTCAGCCAATCTGCCAGGCTATATCAAAGGTATGAAAAGTCAGCTTTTGGTGACCTGAGCAGCACAACATAGCTTGATGATTAAAACACAGTATCACATTATAGATTTTATGGTAGATTTGTTTTATGTATTGTAATTTCTGCATTTGCAAGCGTTCCATGTGGCTCAGTGATAACATGCGGGACTCGTAACCTGGAGGCCCCATTTTGAGTCTCACCGTAAGCACTGGATCTTTTGTAGAAGTATCCTCAAGTAAGAAATTTCAGGGCCCTAGCCTTGTACTGGTATGAATCCAAGACATATATGTATATGGGCTGTTACCTTGATATGAAATAATGTTCAAAGTGACTTAAAAGCACATTCAATCATATTTGCTTTTGCCAAGGTATTCCCCATGTATCAAATATGTATCAGTTTATTTTAATCCATTACCAAACGACAAAATTTTAGCTTTATCCAAATCGAAATCATTTGCAAGTGACAAAATAAAAGTGACTGAAATTTTGAAATTTGTTTTATGAAGGGTAGAAAACATTGTGGGAAACCTTTTCCCATAATGTTTTCTATAGCCTTCTTTCTCATGGTCGTCAAAAGTAGGGATTGTGTGGTAATGGGTTAATTCATGTATTTGCTATTTCAGGGCTCCAGATAAGAGGGAGTGATGGAATTCTAAATCTATTATTTCTCTTCTAAACCCTATGTTGTGGGTACTCATTAGAATTGTCTCAACGAGATGATTCTAATGAGTACCCAGAACATAGGGTTTAGTTAAAAATAATTCATATTTTCAACTTTGAAATCAAAATCACTCCCTTTATCTGGAGCTCTTTATTTCACATGGATATTTTCAAAGCTTACTTCAACATATGATTCAGGAGGAAATGTATAAATCTAGATATATGCCATAATATAATGTTAATGTTTCTGTACGTTGTTTTGATCTTTAGTTGAGAACAAAAAAGAGATCTAGAAGCCCAGTCACAGATGTAGAAAAAGTGATGATCTGGAATGAATATGAAGCTTATGTTGTGCAAGTTAAACAGATAGGGACATCTGCTTGTGGACCCACGGCTGTTTTGAATGTTCTTGTAAGTCATTATGTGGTTTTCACTTATTTCCTTATCCCTTTACCAAACGATAGTATTTTAGACTGGTCCAAATGGAAAGCATTTGCAGATGATAAAATAGAAGTGACTGAAAATTTGAAATTTGTTTTGTGAAGGGTACAAAATATTGTGGGAAAAGGAGAAAATGCTGGTTACCAGCATTTTCTCCTTTTCCCATAATGTTTTCTAAAGGCTTCTTTCTCAGGGGCTTCAAGAGTAGGGATTGTGTGGTAATGGGTTATTTCGGCGGATCACTGTATTTTCAGTTAAACTTGTAAAGTTCTGCTGATGAACTTGTCCAGTCATCAAGTCTCTGACTATATCTGGGGCTATATATATTCAACCCTTTACCACACAGCCCCATGTTTTAAAGACTCTAAGGAAGAAACCTTTTGAAAACTTAGTGAGAAAAGTAGAAAATGGTGGTAACCAGCATTTTTTTCTGTTCCCACTATATTTTCAACCTTTCAAAGACAATTTTCATCATTTAACCATGGTTTCATTGTTATCTGCAAATGCTTTCAGTTGATATCTCAGTACATGTAGTCTGGTAAAGAGACAAACATTCTATGTTATGTTCTACCAATTGGTTGGCCGACTGGTTATCTGATTTGCTGAGATAGAGAGTCACAACCAATCATAGAGCTGTTCTAGTGATTTTGAGCTAGAACAATCTGAAGAGTTTTTTGTGAATGCAGGCCCTAATTTAAAGATACTATAGTTATGCTGATGTTCTAAAGTTCCCTGACTTATCTGTGTAATATCTTTCATGTATGTTAAATCCAAAACCATCCTATTTTTTTTTTTACAAAAAACTAAAAAGACATTAGCAAACATAGTAGAAAATTAACCCTTTACTCCATGGATACTCATTTCTATGCATTGCTTGTAGGAGCCTTTGGAAAACATTGTGGCAAAAGGTGAAATTGCTTGTGATGAGCAATTTCAGCTTTTGCCACAATGTTTTCCCTGCTATCAAAAGGTGTCAAATACACATAAGAAACAGCTTCATCCTTGCTGTTATTTAGGGCCAATTAGAGATGCCATAGAAATGCCTTATGAGGTAAAGGGATAAGACAGTGATGATTACCGACATCGTCTTGTTTTCTCACAATGTTTTTACCCTTCCAAATACAATTCCTACAATTTTAGCCTTATATCATGAATTTTGCAGTCTGCAAATGCTTTGGTTTTGGCAAGTGTAAGAGTTAATTGTTTGGTGAAAGATATGCCATAAAACATCAATAACTCAATCAGTCTTTGTGATACCTACCTATTATACAGGAGCGAGTAAGACTAAAACATGAACTATCGGTGAAAAGTTGCTATATTATGCATCTTAAGGATGACTACAACTATGTATTTAAATACTGCTACCTGCCAATAGACTGAAAAAAGATTTTTGGAAAAAAGGAAAAATTGTCCATAAATGAATCAATTCTGATCTGTGATAACTATTTGTAGTTAACCAGGGTGTTTTCAAAGTTTTCGTGTTGCAAAGTTGTGTCGAAACCAAACTATGTATTCTTAAATGGTTTGGTTTCAAAGCGAATTCAAGGCAAATTTTGAATTGTTGTTCAAACTAGGAAGTAGCTACTTTTATTAACCCTTTACCAATCAATCCCTGGTTTTTATGTCGCTGAGACAGAAGCCTTTTGAAAACATTGTGGGAAAAGGAGAACCAGCATTTTGTCCTTTTCCCATAATGTTTTCTATCCTATCAGAAACAAATTTTTAAATTGAGATACATGTATTTTGTCATCTTCAAGTGCTTTGAATTTGGACCAGTCCAAAATTTTGTCATTTGGTAAAGGGTTAAGCCATAAGCACTACAGCTACACGGGCTGTAAACTATACTTGGACTATTCATTCACTGTTGCAGGCAGTCATTTTGTGCCAAGTCTAAATATGAATGACCTTATGCCTTACCTTCACATTTTACAGAAAGCCTTTGACTTTCAAGTGGAGAAAGAGGAAGTAACTCAGAAAATATCTTCGACCATGAGGATGGAGGGAGCCCCCATTCCATACTACCTGTTCTCACGCTATTCTGCAGGTAAGAGGTCCAGTCTTTATTTACATATTGGCCATACTCTGGCAAAATGGGGTTCGAACATCTTTGTGATGCATCATGCTGAGCAGTCCATCACATAATTATGGATATACAGTATGTTACCTAACAACTGTCTGAATGGTTAGATTGATCCTGGGACTGAGAGAAAATTTATGAATAGCAGAGTTTTTACTGTGTCAGTCTGTGCTCTGTCTGTACTGCACAGGCTGACATAGGCCAATACTTTTTGCAGATTAATTAACACCCCCCCCTTTTTCACAAAGCATGACTGCAGACTGGCATAGATTAGAATCATAGACAATCCGGGCTGGTATTTACCAGTTATTCTAAATAATAGCTCTACATTCTATTATACTATCTGAGGAACTAACCTCATATGAGTCACATAATTTGTTATGCAATCTTGAGTTTTAACAACTCCTAGAAAAAAGTAACCTATATTTTCTGCTTTTCCCACAATGATTAAGTGTATTTGTAGACCATCAATATTGTTGTATATTTGTAGGAACCACAGCTCAAGCTCTTGTAGATGGTGTTTGTACAGTCACTAGAGGTGCTATTAAAGGAAGATTTTTCCATTTTTATCCTAAAAGAGATGTAGACTTGCTGAAATGGCTTGGTCAGTGGATGAAGAAAGGTTAGTGTGGCAATTTGTTGTCGCTGGTTTGTGAAAACACGGATACAGTTGTTACATTTATTAACTTTTCCAAATTCAATGATATATTTAACTCTTTACCAAACGACAAAACTTGAGACTGGTACAAATTGAAAGCACTTGCAGATGACCAAATAATTATAACCTCAAATATTGAAATTTGTTTCCAGCAGGGTAATAAACAAATCATGCAAAATCAATCATGTACAATAAATAACATTTCCTATCATTTATCTATTATTCCAGCCATTGAGTATGTAAATACATGAAAATTAACTCAAATTTAAGACCACAGTTAACACACGTGAAAAAGATTAGAGAAAGTTTTAGTGTCTTCTCGAACATATGGAATCTATTTTTAAAGCCCCAAAGGCGTATAGTAAAAATTTAATCAAGTATGCCTTATAGTAACCACGAAAGTAGCGTTGAATCAGTCTTAATTCACTCTTTTATTCTTTAAAAAAAGAACCCCAATCAAACAGCAGATTAGATCAAGTGAGCCAAGTCAGCAAGCCAACAGTAAGTTCATGTATTAACTATTAAAACTATAGATTGTTGAACAAGCTATTGGCCATTGTTATCAATATCGGACATAGCAATCGATGCAACTCTAATCGGGACAGTCACAATCACAATGCATCGATGTATCATTAGACCCCTACTGGTTACCAGGAGTTTCTCCTTTTCCCACATAGTTTTCAAAGGGCTTCTAAGTCACAGTCATAGAAACAGGGATGCTTTGGTAAAGGGTTAAAGGTATGGAAACATATTGTTTCCCAAGACTAGATCTAACAATTAATGGTGAATTCTGTTTCATACCAGGTGCTGTGCCAGTAGCTACCTTAAATCTGCAGAGAGGTGTGAAACCTGGATGGACAATACCAGATGCCTGGCATCATCAAATGGTGTATGGAGTCAGTTCTAAAGGTAAATATGAAGGGTCACTAAACTTACAGAGTCTTGATCAAGATCAGGTAGTGCTATACATGCTCTCTGATCTAGTATCTACTTTGTTGGCCTCTGGGTTACATCTTCTTGCCAGAACACTTTCAAGTGTTGCAATTGATTGACTGTTTCACCTGATTTGCAAAGGTCTTTGTTATTACCCCCTTATCTAATGAAAAAAAACGAGATACTTTTCCAAGGTGAAAGCGTTTGCAGGCAACAAATTAAATATTGCTCAAGTAGAGGGATTTGCCTTCAAAAGGATAGAAATCATTGTTTTACCAGCTTATTCGCCTTTTTCCACACTGTTTTAAAAATGTGTCTTCTTCAGGGTCATGAAAACATGTGATTGTTTGGAAAGGGTAAATTTAGCCCTCTGATATATGCATGAAGCTCTTAATTATAATTTAGATTATATATAGCAGGGTTTTACAGAGCTTTTGGAAAAATGGGAGTCCACTGGATGCAACCTCAAAAAAAATCAGGGGTCTCAAATTTTAGGGGTCCCATATTACAAGGCCTGACTAGTGCTTTTGGCAATATTAATGCAATAATGATTGGGAATTCAAAAAACCTTAAGTAAAGGGGTTGGAAGAAACTTTCGCCAATCATGCTATCTTTCTCAAATCGAAGCCAGCAGTATTTTTCCTGCCAAAGTTGTTGACATTTGCGATCTTTGTTCGCAACTGACGTACTTGTGTAGAGATAGAGGAGGATTGCCTAAATAGCTTTTAATCTTCGACTTCATCACCCGGTGATTCCTGTCTTTCTTTCCCCCCCCCCCCCCCCCCCCCCCCCCCCCAAAAAATGAAAAGACTTAACTGTTTTGACATGTCTGCAAGCAAGTTTTAGTTTACAAGGAAGAAATTTGAAAATGTCAAATGATTTATGCAGGTCATTCTCGATTAGTAATTATAATACTCTCTCTTTTTTCCAACAGGTATTTGTAAGTATTTTTACTGTAAATGCTGCTCAGTCAGTTATTTATTCAGAGAATCTACCGTTCAAAAATGTAAAAAAATTTTAATTATTTATAAAATCATGATTAGTTTTGTCCGTATAAGCAGCTAATGGTCATGATTATGTCGATTGACTCAATTTAAGATAGCGTGACATAAGTTGTTGGATATCCCAAATCAAGTGTGCCCGGTGCCAGTGTCCAAAAAACTGCAGAAGTTTTCCCTTTTTTCAAAGAAATGCCAATGATCAAGAGGCATTGAGTAGTATTCACAAATCTTTATTTCAGTATTGGAATTAATTTTTATACATCCCTGGGATGTTAACTCAATATAAACGTATGTACAGCTCAATATTTATGCGTATATGGACGCGGAAATCTGTGTCCCATAAAACCCTGTACATGGATTGTGGAATATTGACTTCCAGGCTCCCGAAGATCCATTTCTCACACTGCTTAACAGCAAGTTTTATTTGAACATAATAATGGAAA
Source organism: Tridacna crocea (assembly GCA_943736015.1). Lineage (NCBI taxonomy): Eukaryota > Metazoa > Mollusca > Bivalvia > Cardiida > Cardiidae > Tridacna > Tridacna crocea. The sequence continues at coordinate 25,893,246 of OX031065.1, forward strand.
AGCAACCAGCGACCTGACCATTGCTCAGGCCTGTATTCTATGTGTGTAATGTTTTCAAACAGCATTTATCACTTAATAAACAATGAAATACAACATTCTTGACTTCAACTTTTTCAGGTGTTTATCTCACAAACCCACTTGAGATTGTACCTGAAAGTGTCATCATGGAACAGCTAACAAGTGACTCTGTTTTACTGGTCAGAAAACAGGATGTGGTCAGTAGATTTCGGGATTGGTGTCCACTCAATGAAATACTCAAACAGCGAGATCCACGTTGGATGACCATGAATGTGCTTGGTAAGATTTGGTCTTATTTCTAGTCCATGACTGTTCAGACTATTTGTATATGGTCTGCAGCACGCAAAAATGGGCATTCATATATTTGCGGAAAGTGTTGTCAAATCAGCCTTCGCAATCAATGGAGGATAATCCAAGATGGCACTTAACAACTGCATTTGATTTTGTGCTACAGCAGACCAGACTTGCACACAACAGAAATTAAATAAAAACAGAAAGTGTCATTCGAATTAGCCTGCACGGACTGTGCAAGCTGATCCAAGATGACACTTTCTAGCAACAGGAGGTTTAAGGCATCTCCATTGTACTGAACAAGCCATAACAAAACTATCCGTTTGTCTAACTGAATCATGTAGTAGACTGTAGAAAATTGACCAAAAAAAGAGTTTGACCCAGGTAAGCTTCTATGGAATGCATAGGCTGACCAGGTTAGTTTCCATGGAATGCATAGGCTTATTATGCAACTCCATTTTCACAGATCCTGGCATTTTGGTGGCATTTACTTTCACAGGAAAGGAAATAGTCTAGGGTGGGTGACATTGAAAGCAGAGCTCCAGATAAGAGGAAGTGATGGTATTCTAAATCTATTGTTTCTCTTCTAAAACTTATGTTGTGCGTACTTATTAAAATCGTCTCAACAAGACGATTCTAACAAATACCCACAACATAGGGTTCAGTGAAGAATAATTAATATTTTCAATTTTGAAATCAAAGTCACTCCCTCTATATGGAGCTCTGTTGAAAGTATTACAGGAAAATGGCTAATTCAAATAAGCTATTGCTGCTCATCTCAAAGTATCTAAAAGGAGAAAGCAATTGACCTGAAAAGTCTTGTTGATGTGATTTTGGATTTATGTTTGTTTATAAATGATATTGTCTGGATTTGATTGCAGATAATGATGGTTATGATAGCCTGATCTATTCCCATTGAGTTCTTGGAAATTATGCACATGACTTTAGTAAATTTTGTGGACAAAGTAGATCAAGATCCATGCTATCTGACTTTGATCCAGCTCTTCTTAGAAGCCATCAAAACATACATGTATATACAATATGTAGGTTTGTTGTCATTGATGCAGTTAATGTCTTGTTTGACTCTCAGATTGGCTTTTTTTCTAAACTCTGAACCTCCAAAAATAATTGTACAGCAACCAACTTGGAAAACATCATCACAGAGTAGTTGAAGTCTGTGTGAATTGCAGTTTGGTGCATTGATCTGTACAAAAGCATTGTGGCCAAAGATGCATTCTTTTTTATTATACCCCCGCAAAACAAATGTTTTCGGGGGTATACTGGAATCAGCCTGTCTGTTTGTGTGTCCGTCTCTGTACAAAATACTGACAAAGGGTTGCGGGGGTATAAAGTCACATTCAGTGACAGCTCTAGGTCTATCTGTACAAACTGAATGATTGAAACTTATTTTCAAGGTGAAAAAGTGGATTTTTAGTGCAGGTCATCATCTGGCATTGTGTAGAGAATGATGTAGATCAGTGATCAGACTGCACATTCTGTGCAATCTGATCTTGATTTTTGCCATACACAAAAACTTTTGAAGTCATCATTGGAAGTGAATGTTTTAGAATTCAACTTTAAGTCAAAGACAGGTCAGCTGTAAGTCAAAGATAAACGGAAGTAGTGACCGTGTTTATATCATAATTTTTCTTATTTCAGGTCAAATTGTACACATGTTAAGAGAGCAGTGTATGCCTCAGGATCAGCTAGCCACAATGAGAAGTCAGCTTACCTCACATATATGTATACCAGCTGCATACAAAGCTGGCATCATACTGTACATGAGATCAAATTCAGAATTTTTCGAGGAGCTGATGCAAGCCCCCGAGTTACCTCTTAAGGATGACAGTGACAGAAGTTGAGTTTTTTTTTTTTCGTGTTGGAACCTAGTTCAGCTGTACTTGCCTTTTTTTATTTGCCTGTACATGCAAAATTATTTTGGTACGTTCTTTCACTTTAAGCAGACAAAAGAATTATACTTCACTACATTGAATGTAAATGACAAAGAAAGCTGAAATAACTGGATTTACTTTCAATTGGGTAGAAAGAATTGTTGGTACGGGAGAAAATGTTGATTTCCAACATTTTCCTTTTTTTCCACAATGTTATTAATCCTTACCACACAATCCAGACTTTTAATGATGCTGAGAAAAAAGCCTTTTGAAAACATTGTGGGAAAAGGAGAAAATGCTGATAACCAGCATTTTCTCATTTCCCAGCAATGTTTTCTACACTCTCAAGAGCAAATTTTGTCATTTGAAACACTTAATTTGTTGTCTGCAAATGGTTTCAATTTGGACGAGTCTTAGATTTGTCGTTTGGTAAAGGGTTAAAAGGATGATTTCGTAAAAGATTCATCTATCACCAGTCACTCTGGCCATATGGACTGCAGTGTTTTTTTCTATGTACATTTGTGCCAGGGACAAGAGGAAATGAGAAAACGGTTGAAAACAACAAAACAGATTTGGGTATAGCATGGATCTAGAGCAACCTGTACATCTGTGAGGCCTGTTCAGGATCAACGCTGTTTTCTGTCTGACAAACTGTTCATCTTTCAGCCATCTTATAACATGCAATAACCTGTTCAGCAGGTGCACAGCACCTCATTTCCTTTAGAACAGTCAAAACATACTCTGAAGAACATGGCACAGTGTTTCGAAATACTCCTAAACCTAGAACATGTTTGGAGCACCAAAAGGAATGTGCCTAACGAGTCTATAAGCATGTTGCAAACAAAATGTGGTGTGCTTTTTTCCCTGCTTTGTTTTCACACTTTTATATATTGTTGTGGTTATTGGTTAACTCTTTTCTTCATATAGACATGCTTGGAAGTTTTCTATAAAGGAATGTTAGTATCATGTTGAAAAGCTGATATTTAATACAACAACCTTGGCTTGTGATTTTGTTTTTTCGATGTAATTATCATTCAAACTAATTCATACAATTTTTATACCTGCGCGAGAGGAAGTTTTCGGGGGTATAGTGAAATCAGCCTGTCTGTCTGTGTGTCCGTCTGTGTACAAAATACTAGTAATTTTGTGTTGCGAACTTCTACAGTTTTCCTTCAATTATATTGAAACCTTGCACATATGCTGATCATATATTGAGGATTTGCAAGGGGCGATTTTCAAGTGTCAACTCTTCCTGGTTGAGGAATTATCTCCCTTTGAACTTGACTTTTTTTTTTTTTGTATCAAAGCACTGGCGGGGGTATTAAGTCACATTCAGCGACAGCTCTAGTTTAGTCTGCAAAACATGGTTATGTAATTCTTTATTGGACAGCTAAATATTAGACTCATTAGACAAATTGTAAGCATTTTCAGACAAGTGCAGTGTTGGTTGAAGGACTGACATTATCTTTGAACAGGTAGAGGCACTGCGGAAACTGGAGAAAACTCTGATAAACAGTTTTTTCTCCTGTACCAATTATGATTACAAAAGCCGTCTTCCTCAGGGTTGTTAACTCTTTACCAAATGATAAAATTTTAGATAGGTCCAAATTGAAAGCACTTGCAGACAACAAAATAAGTGTAACTCAGCAATTGAAAATGGTTTCTAGCGGGATAGAAAACTTTGTGGGAAAAGGAGAAAATGCTGGTTACCAGCATTTTCTCCTTTTCCAACAAGGTTTTCAAAAGGCTTCTAGCTGAAAACCAGGGACTGTTGGTAAAGGGTTAAAACACAGGATTGTTAGGTGAAATATTAAATTTGGACAAGTCAGAGTACTGCATTAGAATCAAAGCCTAAAGCATAGAAGCTATCAGAAATCATGCTCTATTTGATAATTTAGCAAGCTTTTTTTTTTTCTTCCCATTTTATCTTTTTGTAAAAGTTTTATAGCATTATTTTCTGTATTGCATTGCCATCACTTCTATAAGTGGCAGAAATAGCTTTTGTCATTGCATGTTCATTTATCTGCTCTATTTATTAGTAAAAATCAAATTTTAACAATCCTGAAGATGGAGGCTTTTGGAAACAGTCCGTGTTCGAGAGGAAAAAAAAAACACTGGTTACTTGCATTTTCTCCTTTTCCATATGGTATTCTACTCTTACAAAAACAAATACTTCAATTTGAGCCATATTTAACTCTTTACCACATGGCAAAATTTTGGACCTATCCAAATTGAAAGCATTTGCAGACGACAATTCCTTATTGGATAACATAACACAGTTTTCCTTTGATAGGGTAGAACACTTTGTGGGATAGGGAGAAATTGCTGGTTTCCAGCATTTTCTTATTTTTGTACCCACAATGTTTCTAGAGCATTTCTATTTGGGGTTGTTTTAATAAAGTATTGTTTGGTAAAGAGTTATCAATGTCAGGTTCCTTTCGTTTTTAACCCATTACCACACAATCCCTACTTTTAATGCCCCTGAGAAAGAAGCCTTTTGAAAACACTGTAGGAAAAGGAGAAAATGCTGGTAACCAGCATTTTGTCCTTTTCCCACAGTGTTTTCTACCTTTCCTAGAACAAATTACAATTTTTGAGTCACCTTTATTTTTTCGTCTGCAAATGCTTTCAATTTGAACCAGTCTTAAATTTTGTCGTGTGGTAAAGGGTTAAAATGCACCAGCCAGTAGAGCGACCATGTCCTAATAATGCCTCTTGGGTTGAATTTCTGAAATTGGAAAAGAATAAAACATAATTATTCTTCCATGAAAAAGCTTAAAAAAGTCTATGAAGTTATTAACCCTTTACCTAACGATCCTTAGTTTTTACAACCCTGAGATAGAATCCTTTTGAAAACATTGTAATTGAAGGAGAAAATGCTGGTGACCAACATTTTCTCCTTTTCCCACAATGTTTTCTATTCTGCTCGAAAAGAAAATTTAATATCTGGGCTACAAGTGCTTTCTTTTTGAACCAGTTTAACATTTTTTGGCTGTTGTTTGGTAAAGAGTTAACTCTACCAAATGACAATAGTTTTGACTCATGGAAATTGAAAGCTTTTATAGATGACATAATATGTTGCACAAAATACATGATTTTTCTCTGAAAAGGTAGAACACACTGCAGGAAATGTTTTCAGAAGATTTCATCCTCAAAAACGTCGTAACTCAGGATTCTGTGGTAAAGATAAACGTTTGAAAGCATTTTTTAAAAGTTTGACGTTTTCCCTCAATGGCTTTTTTTCTACCTTATTAAGTATACCTTATCCACAAAATGATGAGTTTTGACAACCCTGAATTAAAAGCCTTATGATCAAATTTCGATTTTTCAGTCAAATTGTTGTTGTTTGCAAATGCTTTCGGTTTGGATCACTCTATAAATTTGTTGTTTGATAAAGACTTAAATACAGACCTCATCATTCGAGCCACGCTCTATTTGTTATCTGTAAATGCTTTCCATTCAGATGAGTTTGAAATTTTACCACTTGGTCAAGAATTTTAACACTTCACCTACAATCCCTGATTTTTAAGACCCAGAGGAAGAAGTCTTCTGAAAACATTGTTGGAAAAGGAGACAATGTTTGTAACCAACATTTTCTCCTTTTCCCACAATCTTTTCTACTCTTCTAAAGTTAAGTTTTGATTTTTTAATCATGTTTATTTTGTCATCTGCATATGCTTTCAATTTGGACAGGTCTAGAATTTTGTTGTTTGGTAAAGAGCTAGGCCTGTAAAAAATTTACAAAGGGAAATTGGCAGGTCAATTACTTACATACCAGGCAAATATTTTCAGATTTGTCAAAATTTAACTCTTTACCAAACAACAAAATTTTTCACTGGTCCAAATTGATAGCATTTGCAGACAACAAATGAAATGTTACTCAAAAAATGAAATTTGTTTCTGGCAGGGTAGAAAACATTATGGGAAAAGGAAAAAATGCTGGTTACCAGCATTTTCTTCTTTTCCCAAAATGTTTTCAAAAGGCTTCTATCTCAGGGTCGTAAAATTCAGTGGGTGTATGGTAAAAGGTTAAAGTATATGTACTAGTAGACAGAAATCCAAAGTGTCTCAACTTTTGGGATTTGTCTTTGAAAATGGAATAAAACATTGTAGGAAAAGGAGAAAGTGGTGGATACCAACATTTTCCTTTGTAACCTCATTGTTTCCAAAAGACTTCTTCCCAAATGGTCATCGATACTTGTGATGGTTTTGCTGATGCAAGACATACATTCCATCTAACCTTTCTTTATTTCAAGTTAACTCTTTACTGCGAAATCCCGACTTTTCACGATCCTGAAAAAGAAATCCTTTGAAAACATTGTGGGAAATGGAGAAAATGCTGGTAACCAGCATTTTCTCCTTTTTTCCACAATAATTTCTACCCTTTCCAAATGAAATTTAAATTTTTGATTCACATTTATTTTGTTGTCTGCAAATGCTTTCAATTAGGACCAAGTCCAAAATTTTGTCATTTGGTAAAGAGAAACTTACACAAATTGTAACAGGACAAATCAAATCAAATCATTTGCTGTCACTAATAAGAAAGTTTGTTCCTTTTGAGATTTAGGAAATCCATTAGAATTATTTTAATTTGGTGGTGTTTGATGCCATTCTCATTGCTATCTCAACTATTCTGCAGTATTCAGTACTCCTGTCTATGCTTACCAGGATTTTCTTTTTTTACGACTTCTTCAAACAACATTCTTTCTAAGGCTTTGGCTACTTTTCCACATACTCACCATTAGAACAGTGTTCAGCCCCTTTAGAGTTAGACAGCAGTATATGATGGTTAGTTAATAGAGCCCCAGTTTTACTATGCTCGTAACTAATTACAAACGACAAAATTATGTAGACTGGACCAAGTTGAAAGTATATGCAGATGACAAAATAAATGTGACTGAAAAATTGAGTTCTGGTTTGGGAAGTGTAAAAAACATTGTGGTAAATGGAGAAAATGCTGGTTACCAGCATTTTCTCCTTTTCCCACAAGGTTTTAAAAGGCTTCGTTCTCAGGGTTGTGAAAAGTTGGGATTGTGTGTAAAGACTTAATACCTTTAGTATTTAACTTTTTCTTCCAGTTTGTTTGATACATGTTATAGTTAGATAGCATACCAATTTTTTACTATGAATATATACCTAGTATAAACTGTTCTCACAGAGTCAGACTTAGTGTAATATAATTATGTGATAGAGGATTGATCACACTGTTTGTTAAGATGATGTTAACTAATTTTGAGTATCTCTGTGATTTGTAATAATAAATCATACTGACAAAATATACCTTTGAACCAGTTAGTTGTTATTTTATGTTTTATTTAATACCTTCTGTGGTGTCTGTGGCTATGAGGTAGAGCATTGGCCTTTTAACCATAAGGTCCTGAGTTTGATACTCGTGAGCAGGTGTCAACTTTGGGATATTTCATTGGCCCGCACATTCAACGCAATGTACTGGTATAGTTCCCAAGAAGCAGAATCAAGAAAGATTTGTGTTAGTTGTTAGAACTTGAAATAAATATGAGTAACTCTTTACCAAACAAAAAAATTTTAGATTAGCGCAAATTAAGAGCATTAGCAGATGACAAAATAAAAGTGACTCAAAAATGAAAGTTGTTTCAGAAAAGGAAGAAAACATCGTGGGAAAAGGAGAGCATTAATAGATGACAAAATAGAAACGACTCAAAAATGAAACTTGTTTCAGAAAGGGAAGAAAACATTGTGGGAAAAGGAGAGTATTAGCAGATGACAAAATAGAATTGACTTAAAAATGAAACTTGTTTCAGAAAGGGAAGAAACATTGTGAGAAAAGGAGAAAATGCTGGTTACCACCATTTTCTCCTTTTTTCCCATAATGTTTTCTAAAGTCTTCTTCAGCAGCATTGTAAAAAGTCGGGACTGTGTGGTAATGGGTTAAACTAAATTATATCTTTCAGAGTACAGATGGACTGTAGCTTTTACCGGAGATTTTGGGCTTTAGTCCCTATGGGTTATAAAACTATTAGTTTCTTCTTCCCATACAGCTATGGATTCTGTGGTTTGCATTACCATTGGTATGACCCTGTCAGGAAAAAGTTTTTTTTTTTTCCTTTGGGTTGTTACGAGAGCTTGTATGGTAAAGGTTAAAGCGTTTTGAGTTAACCCTTTAACACACTTTGCCATCTTTTAATGACCCTGAAAAGTTTTGAAAACATTGTGAGAAAAGGAGAAAATGCTGGTAACCAGTATTTTCTTCTACTCCCACTATGTTTTCTCTCCTATCAAAGAAAATTTGCACTATTTAAGCCATATTGAAATTGTGGTCTGCAAACACTGTACCCTCAGCTTGGACAAGCCAGAAATTTTATCCTCTGTTAACTCTTTACCAAATGACAAAATTGTGGACTAGTCCAAAATGCCACCGTTTTAAGACGACAAAATTAACATGAATAAAGAACTGAGTTTTTATTTTAGAAGAGTAGAAAACATTGTAGGAAAAGGAGAAAATGCTGGTTACCAGCATTTTCTCCTTTTTCCACAGTGTTTTAAAAAAAAAAAAATTCTCAGGGTTGTTAAAAGTCGGAATTGTGTGGTAAAGAGTTAAAGGATTAAAAAGATACTATAAGTAACATTCATAGTGTTTAACCCATTACCACTCAATCCCTACTTTTGACGCCCCTGAAAAAGGAGCCTTTTGAAAACACTGTAGGAAAAGGAGAAAATGCTGGTAACCAGCATTTTCTCCTTTTCCCACAGTGTTTTCTACCCTTCCCAGAAAAATTTCCAATTTTTCAGTCACTTTTATTTTGTCATCTGCAAATGCTTTCAATTTGAACCAGTCTAAAATTTTGTTGTGTGGTAAAGGGTTAAAAGTGTATCATAGCACATAAATGTCAAGATAAATGGTTTTTTCCTCGGGTTTTATATAAGAGCTTGTATTGTAAAAGGTGAAAGAGTTCTGATAACACATTGCTGGAATTAAACAGATACTATAAGTAACCATCATAGTGTTTTAAAAAGTGTAATATAGCACATAAACATACAGATGTAATTAAGATATTTAGAAAACATCTAACCCTTTACCAAACAATCCCTGGTTTTTACGACCCAGAGATAGAAGACTTTTGAAAACATTGTGGGAAAAGGAGAAAATGCTGGTAACCAGCATTTTCTGCTTTTCCCGCATTGCTTTCTACCCTACTAGAAACCAATTTTTTTTTAAGTAATGTTTATTTTGTCGTCTGCAAGTGGCTTCAATTTAGACCAGTTTAAAATTTTCTGATTTGGTAGAGGGTTACATTAAGCTTTTCGATGCAGCATGACAATTATGAAAAATGTTTAGGAAAGTCAGCCTAGTAACAAGAACAAAGAGAACATAATCATTTGAATACAGATGTAGAATAATTAGAAAAGAAAAAACGAAGAGACCAAACTCATAAACTAAACTCATATTAAGTAACAATTTCATCATAATTACTTGTAAGAGCGGGCATATCTAAATCTGTAGTGGTGGGTTGATTGTCATCAACTCTCAGGCCCCCTGAATCATGGGACAGTTCGGTTGCAGCACTGTGATACATTGCCTCTGTTCTGAAAACCAGATTATCATAATCTGCTAAAACATCATCAATACTTTTGGTTGCATTGTCATAACACTGCTGATCACAGGGCTCGTCTTGATCATGTAAACAATTGAGGTCAAAATTTTCATTTTCAATGGAGTTGTAGGTTGTTTCCAGTTCAAAGTCATTTTCTCCCTCCTCTTCACTGTCTGTCTCCAAAGAGATTTCATATAAGTCACTGTCGCAAGACTTGGCTTCGTTCATTATCCTTGATGCATAGTCCATGTCAAGATAATCACCACTGCTGCTCCCAGCATTGTTACTGGCATCACCTACTTGTTTGTTTTGTTCTTTGTCATGTTTTGCAAACCGAACAAATGTTTGGGGTGTTCCAGTGTGGCTTGTTATTGTTATGGTATAAATGTTATCAGAACGAGATTCATTATGCTGTGTATTACTACCTTCTTCTTTCTTCCTTTCACTACCTGCATAATTGACATTTACTATTCCATCCATTCTGTACTTTCTCTTATTGGTTCCCACTATCTTATTCTCTTCCCTGCATTTTGAAATGACAGTGAGAATAACTAGAACAAACAGGGAACCAGCCAGTAGGATCATCAGTAAATATTTCTCTATAAATGTCCCATCATTTCTTCCTCCATAAACATTTATCTCTCTAAAAATATTTTTAACAGTTGCATGGTTATGGTGATGATGATGGTTATCATCATCATCGTCATGGTCATCATCAACATCAGAGGCATCATGAACCTCAGAGCTATATTCATTGCTTTTATCAGAATCATGACCATGGTTGTCTAAGTGATCATGTTCTGTACCATGAGGTTTGTGATTTTCATTTTCTTCATCAAAAAGTATATCCAGTATTCCAGACTGTTTTCTATCTTTGTATATTTTTACTTCAATATCAAATGGTTTATTTGTAGAGATAGCTTTCTGTTTTATAGTTTTGTATTCATGAAGAGTCCAAGTCATACATTTCTCTGTACTCACATTACAGTACAAATATGGTGATCCACAATCAGTTTTCATCTTTGAACAAGATGGCCTCTGAGCAAAAATAATATTTTCAGCAAAAATCTCAGAGCTTCCATCAATGGCCACCAAGTTTCCCAAACCCATGGGTGCATATTTATGATGCCTTTTTGCACCATAGTATATATCCCAGTCAGTCTCAGGGTCAATGCCCTTTGACCTCTGGTGATTCCTAAAGTCTTCCCAGATAAGACTTATGAAAGAGTGATAGATGAAGAAAAAAGGATCATCTGCTGCTGATTGAATGATTCTCATTTCCCCACCCACCCATCGATGTACACGGTTGTGCGTAAGCTCAAGTATGTGCTCATTATCTTTTAGAGCTGTTTTTGGATAGCTGATGTTCCCAATATGAGAGAATTTAAACAGTCGGGAGATATTTCTGTGTGTTAGAGGTCCCTCCATTATTCCAACAGTTCTGTACAATTTATCAGCTTGAGTAGTCCAGTCTGAAAATACACAGAAGAACTTGGGGTAATATATATGTAGCCTCAAAAATAAAGGAACTTTTTTGTGACATGATATGATAGGATGACCCCTCAATATTGCAATGATACATCATATCTCCAGTATGCCAGCCAGGTTTTGCCATACATAGCTCCCCCCCCCTCCCAAAAAAGAAAACTGTCTTGGATTTGGTATCTGTTATATATTCTAGATAAAATACTGAATTACCTGAAGTACAAGGATACCCTTATTTTTTATTTTTGATGTATCACATAGGGTGTGAACACTAACTCTTTCTTCCTGTATTTTTCTTTGAGATAAAGGGTACCAGTGAAAGAAATTACTAGCCAATTGGAATTATTTTGTTTGCAGAAGACTAATCAAATGTGGCTCAAATGGTTGGCTTTGACTTTCAAAGATAAGAAAATATTGTGGTAAAGGGAAAAACATGGTAGTTACCAGTATTTTCTTCTTTTCCCCCAGTGTTTCTAAGAGCCTTCTTCCTCAGGTTCTTTAACTTTACCAAACAAGAAAATTTTAGACTGGTCCAAATTCAAAGTACCAGCAGACAACAAAGTAAACATTACTCAAAAATTGAAATTTGTTTCCAGCAGGATTGAATACATTGTGGGAAAAGAAGAAAAAGGTGGTCACCAGCATTTTCTCCTTTTCCCACAATGTTTTCAAAAATCTTCTGTCTCAGGGTCGTAAAAACCAGGGATTGTTTGGTAAAGGATTAACCGTACAATCCAGACTTTTTTGAACCTTTGAAAACAATTTGGACAAAAGAAAACATTCTGGTAAATAATATTTTCTCTTTTTCCCACAATGTTTCTTACCCTTCTCAAATCAAATTTCAATTCTCAAGTCACATTTATTTTGTTGCCTGTAGATGCTTGTAATTCGGAATAGTCTTTCATTTTGTTGTTTGGTAAAGAGTTGACAGGTTTAGTAAATATCAAACCTTTGAAAACTCCAATTTTGACAAATCCATCGCCATTACCCATAAAGTCCTCGCTCCATAGACATGACTTCCTGGGCACAGGTAGCTCCCCATCTAATGTACTGTCCCAATAGGCCATTGTTACATTGGGCTCTTTTTCTCGGAGTGCATTCTCCATTCTAGAAAAAAAAAAAAGACAAAATAACCTTTAAATCTTTAAAACTACTTTAACTCTTTACCAAACAACATAATTTTAGACTGGTCCTAATTGGAACCACTTGCAGAGGACAAAATTAATGTAATTCAAAAGTTGAAATTTGGTTTGGGAGGGATAGAAAACATTGTGGGAAGAGGAAAAAATGCTGGTTACCAGCATTTTCTCCTTTTCCCACAATGTTTTCTAAAGGCTTCTTTCTCAGGGTCGTCAAAAGTAGGGATTGTCTGGTAATATGTTAAATTGTTTACCTCACAGTCTCGCATTTTAACCCTTTACTACACAATTAGACCAGTCTGACTTGAAAGCATTCACAGATGACAGTTTCAGTGTGGCTCATATCAAATGTTTTTTCTTTGATACTGTAGAAAACATTGTGGGAAAAGGAGAAAATACTGGTAACCAGCATCTTCTCCTTTTCCCACAATTCAGTCAAATTCAAAATTTTGAAGTGTTGTAAAGAAATTCATTCTTAACTTTTTATCAATGACAAAATATTACACTAGTTCAAACTGAAAGAATTTTGGAGACCACAAATCAAACATGGCTCAAAACTGGAATTTGCCATCAAAAGGGTAGAAATCGTTATTGGAAATAGAGAAATTGCTGGCAAACATTATTTTCTTCTCTACCGTAAATATTTTCAAAAGTCTTCCTTGTCAAATTTGATATTATGATTCTGATTTGTAAAGGGTTAAAATGCTGAATAAATCAGACTAAACTTTAGCCAAAAGTAAAATCCAAACATTCCAATATGAAATGTTCTTTTCATGTAAAATATCTCACTGTACCTGATAGCATAAATCCTAGGTCAAACTGCATGTCCTATGCAGACTGATCTTGATCTACTCATCTCTAAGAGTGCATTGTCTAGGGCTTACAGACAAACAAAAGGTGCTTTAAATCATTTAGACAGTGTAGATAAGAAAAATTTCAGTTTGTCAACAGTGTACTTTTAAGGAAGAAATATAAGTCAGGGTAAAGGAGTCAAAATCTGGAGGCCTCCGGTTTAATCCTCACCCGAGTTGCAAGATTTTTCATGGCAATGTCTTTGGGTAAAGCGCATGCCCAGCACTTGTTAAATACAAGAAAATACCATTTTAAATTATTTGTTGTTGTAGTATCGGTATGTCTAAAATATTGTTGAAAATAGCCCAAGTTTTAAAGACCTGGCAAACTTTTACTATGTTGGTTTATGCTCATTTTCTGTTTGAACAGATTTAGAACTCTTTAACTTTTACCACACAATCCCGAGTTTTGATATCCTTATAGAAACAGCCTTTTGAAAACATTGTGGGAAAGGAAGAAAATGCTGGTAAACAGCATGTTCTCCTTTCCTGCAATGTTTTTTTTACCCTTACCAAAACAAATTTCATTTTTTGAGCAATGTTTGTTTTTTGTCATCTGCAAATGCTTTGAATTTGGACCAGCTTAAAATTTTGTAATTTGGTGAAGAGCTAAAAGACAAAAAATGTAGTGAATTCTGGGTAATCAACATGAATTGAGGATAGAGGCATATATGTAAAAACATTTTAGCAAAATTAGAACTTGTTAATTTGAGCAATGTTTTCTAATGTTATCTGCTTCACATACAAAATCTGTCATCTGCAGAACGTGATGAACAAACATTTGATTAACCTTTTACCACATTGTGGCTTAATATATGATGCAATTTTTCTTTGATAGGGTAGTAAACATTGTGGGAAAAGGAGAAAATGCTGGTTACCAGCATTTTCTCCTTTTCCCTCAATGTTTTCAAAAGGCTTCTTCCTTGGGGACATCATTAACCCTTTACTCCATAGAAACTCATTTCTACGGATTGCTTGTAGGAACCTTTTGAAAACATTGTGGCAAAAGGTGAAATTGCGCATGACAAGCAATTTCACCTTTTGTCACAATGTTTTCTATGCTATCAAAAGGGGTCATATACACATAAGAAACAGCTTCATCCTTGCTGTTATATAGGGTCAATTTGAGATACCTAAAGGGTTAAAATTCGGCATTGTGTTGTAAAGGAATAATTGACTAAATCATGTTTTTTGCCATTTCCAACATTGTTTCAGTCATATCATGTCTGTGGTTTCATAAATATTGAGGGAAGGCTCTGAAATACATGGACTATACTCTGTGAAAAGGGGGCTTAATGAATCTGCGAAGAAAAGTATTGATTCAGATCAGCCTGCGGAGTCTGCACAGGCTGATCTGTGCCAAAACCTTTCGCTATTGGTCAATTTTCTGTATGTCTAAGGCCCAGTCTACCTCATGGTTAAGTCAGTTCTTGAGAGTTAACTATTATGGATCCATGAGTATGTAAAGGCTTGCTAGGTAGCATGCATTTGGGGGATGCATTAAGCCCCCATTTACCATAGCCCTTTACCCCATGAGGCATTTCTATGGTATCTCTAATTGACCCTAAATAAAAGCAAGAATGAAGCTTTTTCTTATGTGTATATGACACCTTTTGAAAGCATAGAAAACATTGTGACAAAAGGTGAAATTGCGAGTCACGAGCAATTTCACCTTTTGCCACAATGTTTCCTAAAGGCTCCGACAAGCAATGTGCAGAAATGAGTAAAGGAGTAAAAGGATAGCTCAGTGTAATATGTATTTCAAAATATTCCCAGTGACTGTTCATCAACTAATCTACTTACAATAGGGTAAAGACCCTGTGCCAACCCAGAAACCCTGGACCTTGGTGTGCACTGTTCCTGGAAGACCTTCTAGCATGTAATGATGCCAACAGGTCATACTTGTTGGGAGAGACAGACTGAAACAAAGCAAAAGCATATATCAGGGCTCCAGATAAGAGGGAGTGATGGTATTTTAAATTTATCATTTCACTTCCAAACCCTGTGTTGTTGGTGCTCATTAGAATCGTCTCAATGAAACGATTCTAATGAGTACCAATAACATAGGATTTAATGGAGAATAAATTATATTTTCGATTTTGAAGTCAAAATCCCTCCCTCTATCTTGAGCTCTCACATGTTCTCAAACCTGAAACATAATTGTCTTGATCATACGTACTGTATTCTTGCACTGAGTTTTGATTCATAATTATCATTGGCATCCTATTTTATCATAGTATTTTCAATAATTTTTGCCATAAATTTTCTACTCTTCACCACCCAACAAAGTAATCTCTTATCATGGTTTATCCTTCAATAAACCATGATGTGAGTAATGAGGTGCAATTAAACCACCTAAGCTATCGCCCTTGTGGATTATTTATTGTGGCGCATAACTCACATTACTATGGTTTATTGAACAATAAACCACGATAGAATGATTATTTTTCAATTAAGCAAAAGATTGGATGGATTTGACCATTTTTTCCCTTTTCCAACAAAATTCAACAACACTTTCTTTTGCAGGGTGTCAACATTCAAGGTTGTGTGGTAAGAGGTTAAACAGCGAAATTGGGTTATTTTTATACTTACAATTCTGACTATTCATGTCAGGTTCAAGTATTAACCCCTAACCGAACAATCCCTGTTTTTACGACCCTGCAATAGAAGCCTTTTTTTAAAAACATTTTGTTCTTTACCCACAATGTTTTCTACCCTGCTGGAAACAAATTTTCAATTTTTGAGATTATTTAGTCGTCTGCAAGTGCTTTCAATTTGGACCAATCTAAAATTTTGTCAGTTGGTAAGGGATTAAGCAGTACTAAATTTATGGTACTCATTATTCACTCACTTTATCTTGTTTCAGCTTCAGAAAGGCATTATGAAATGTTTTTCTTTCTTTATCCGTCAACATTCTGTATTCCTTTCTTACTCTTGGTGTTTCAGGGAGGTAAAATAGTGAGTTCAACCATTGTTGATCACTTGGAGAGATTGGATTATCTTCTCCTATTTCTGCCCTCACCATGACAAGCAGTAAGCAAGAAAGTATAGTTCCAAACATTATGTAGGTATTTCAAAAACTCACAAACCGGTTTATTTTAGCACCATGAAATGAAATCCATTTGAGGAAATATCAAATGTTTGAGGAAATATCACATGTTTTTTGTAAGTTTTTACACGAAAGTTTCTTTATCAAAGCGGTTAACTTACAACACACTCATGAACAAAACAAAAAAATAGTCAAAAGACAGAACAATAAATGAAGATGATTTTAAAATAACTACGCCTGAACAAACTTTTTTCTAAAAATTCACATTAAGTGGTTTCCATTCTATATCCAAGCCTTGAGTGACATATATATGTATGTATCAAAATGAACAGTTCACTGTAGATTAAGTCTTTCATTTTTTTATACAGAACATTATGCACTTTATTTTTCCTCATATATTTCAAAATATATAAAACATTTAATTCGTAATCAAAACTTTGACTAATTATAATGCGTAGTTTATATTTTTCAAAACATGCGACTTTTGCCCACAGGGAATTTTAACTTCCCCCTACATCATTTTAATAATCCAATTTTTTGTAAGTGACAGAAATTCAATCCTTACAGGCCTGTAAACTCTTCAGACATTAGAAATCTATGAAAAAGATCCTAATAATTGCAATTCTAGCATTGTCCATAAAGTCTCAGCAAGCTGTATGTAGATATAAGATCAGAATGGACCATTTGTGTAGCTTGATCTTGATCTACCCCAAGGCAACTAGAGATAAGTTGCTTTTGCCCTTTCCCAAACGGCAAATTTTGGACCAGACCAAATTGAAAGCATTTTGCAGATGACGAATTAACAGTTGCTAAAAAGATGATTTTTCTGTATGATAGGGTAGAAAATATTGTGGGAAAAGGAGAAAATGCTGGTTACCAGCATTTTCTCCTTTTCCCACAATGTTTTCAAAAGGCTTCTATTCCTGATCCTTAAAAACCAGGAATTTTTTGGGAAAGGGTTAGGGACCTTTACTAGCCTTTATCCCTATGAAGGCAATTTTAGTTGTTTTGATTTTCCTTATACTGAACAGTGCCATCTTTTCACAACACTGCAGTAGAAAGCTTTTGAAAACATTTTAGGAAAAGGAGATATGCTGGAAACTGACATTTTTACCTTTTCCAGCATTATTAGAACTTAGGTTCATTTCACAAATGTTGAAATTGTCATCAGCTTAACCTTTTACCACACAATGACGACTTGACGACCTTAGGAAAGAAGCCTTTAGAAAGAACTTTGGGGTAAGGAGAAAATGCTGGTTACCAGCATTCTCTCTTTTTCCCACAATGTTTTCTACCCTATCAATAAACAACTGCACCATTTGCACCACACTGAAATTGTCGTCTGCAATTTTTTTCAAGTAGGACGGGCTAAAATTTTTTCATCTGGTAAAGGGATAATTGTTTTGAATTAGAGTTAAAATTTGTGGGAAAGGGTTAAAAATGATTTTCTGCTTTTTTCAGCATAATATGTATCTATCATACCATATCAACAGCTCACTTATTTATGTGTTTTTTTGGTTTCACCATAAAATAGCTCTGAAATGTCTTGCCTAAATTCCGGTCCATCAGTTGAGTATTAATCCAGGACTCCGACTTCAATGTGCTGGTAACTAACTTTCTCTCATTTTCCCATAATGTTTTTTACCCTTCCTCAGCTATTTCCCACATAACAAATTTGAGACTGCTACATATTCAAAGCACCTGCAGACAACAAATTGTAAATTGATACAAATGAGCTTAACTCACAATCCCGACTTTTAACGATTCTGAGATAGAAGCCTTTTGAAAACATTGTGAGAAAAGGAGAAAATGTTGGTAACCAATGTTTTCTACCCTGCTGGAAACAAATTTCAATTTTTGAGTTTAATATAATTTGTCGTCTGCATGTGCTTTCAATTCAGACCAGTCTACAATTTTGTCATTTGGTAAAGAGTTAGGCTGTGTAATAGGGTAGAAAAAATTGTTGGAAAAAGAGAAAATGATGGCATTTTCTCCTTTTCCATCTATGTTTTTTACCTTTTCATACAGGGATCACACCATTTGAGCCACATATAATTTACCATCTGCAAATGCCCTCAATTTTGCCTAGTTTTAATTTTTTTGTAATGTAGAGATAACCCGTCACCACACAATTCCTACTTTTGACGACCCTGAGAAAGAAGCCTTTAGAAAACATTGTGGGAAAAGGAGAAAATGCTGGTCACCAGCATTTTCTCCTCTTCCTGCAATGTTTTCTACCCTTCACAAAACAAATTTCAAATGTTCATTCACTTTTATTTTCTCGTCTGCAAATGCTTTCGATTTGGACAAGCTTAAATATTGTCGTTTGGTAATGAGTTAAAAGGCATATTGTTCGTATAATTCAATTGTTATAAAAAGAAATCTGTAAATTTTAAGTTACTGCAGTGGGTAATAAAATCATGTGTTGAAAATGGTTTATTTAAAGCACCAGTAGGTGATAAATTGTTTGACAAATGCAATGATAGATGTGGAATTTCTATTGAAAAAAATGTCATCATAGATAGGTCTTTATACATGACAGTATTCAGTTTTCGTATAGGGAATAACAAAATGTATACATGTACATTGTACATCCAAACACCTTCACCTTGATTTTATTCTCAATGGGATAGTCTGTTGAACATCCATTAACCCTATAACCCTTTACTACATAGATACTCATTTCTACACATTGCTTGCAGGAGCCTTTGGAAAACATTGTGGCAAAAGGTGAAATTGCTTGTGACGAGCAATTTCACCTTTTGTCACAATGTTTTCTATGCTATCAAAAGGTGTCATTTACACATAAGAAATGGCTTCATCCTTGCTGTCATTCAGGGTCAATTAGAGATGCCATAGAAATGCCATATGGGGGTAAAGGGTTAATATACTTCACATGTGAAATACTCACTCTACAGTTTATCACAGAGTTTTATTTTAATGCATATTTTTCCAGCAATTCTTTGCTTCTCACCTGTGATATATGTGAGAAAGTTGTCAGTGAGTTGGAAAAAAAAGTTGTTTCAGTATTGGTGTGAGAAAGCCAGGAAACACAATGTGTAGATGCACTAGCTGCTGTGATATGACCTAAGCTGTTAGAACAGCATTAAGCTTGAAATCAAACAATAAATTCAATGCAAATTTTCCAAAATTTACACAATTCATGTACCATGTAAGAAATATACTACCCCACCTTTGTGCAAAAAAGGGAAAAAAAATAAAGGTATTGATTTATTTTAAGAAAAAAATCATAAATTGACCAATCAAATGCGTTGATAATTTGTGATAGCTTTGACACATTACTAAATCTGCTTGAGGCAAAATACATGTAACATGAAAATTCTAATTTCTGTATTCAAATGTTTTTAAGCCCTACTTCCTTTAACTCTTTACCAAACAACAACATTTTAGACTGGTCCAAATTGAAAGCACTTGCATTGGACAAAATAAACATATCTAAACAATTAAAATTGTTTCCATCAGGATAGAAAACATTGTGGGAAAAGGAGAAAAATGCTGGTTACCAGCATTTTCTCCTTTTCCCACAATGTTTTCAATAGGCTTCTATCTCAGAGCTGTTAAAAGTCGGGATTGTGTAGTAAAGAGTTGACAAAGGCGTGACCTTAGATTCACCAATTACGCACTGCAAATCGAGAGTGCTACATCACCCTTAGGTTTCTCCCCAAGGCTTAGGTCTTCTATAGACAGCATAAATCAATATCAGACTGACCAAAACCTTCACTGGATTTTTCAAAAAGATCGGATGTACAATCTCATTTCATTTTACTTCACAGTTTTAGGCTAAATTATAAAATTAAGTTGTTCTATAAAGTGATTCAATAATGTTACACCTGTTTTCAACAATAATGCACATATTGTATGTACAGGACACTATGCCTTTGTTGCATATATAATATTTTTATTATCCCATAAAATATTTCTTGGCAAAATATTTTTCATTTTTTCAAGGTCAAAAATATGAATGCCAAGATACATAGATTCAAGGCAAAGTGTTACGTTATGTAATGTGTGATGAATTGAACAAATAGTGAAATAATTGAGGTACATTTTCTCAAAATCAACGGTCTGGAATCCACCCAAATTTGATAAGGTCTCAGTACACATTCTATTACCCTTTTACCACAATGGCGACTTTCGACGAACCTGAAGAAGAAGTATTTAGAAAACAAGTATTTAGTAACCAGCATTTTCTCCTTTTCCCACAATCTTTTCTACCCTTCCAATAGCAAATTTTAACTTTTTTGTCACATTTAATTTGTTGTCTGCAAATGCTCTTAATTTGGACCATTCCAAAAATTTATCACTTGGTAAAGAGTTAAACAACCTTCAAGTTTCAAAGAAATAAGACCAATTATATGGACTGTGTTGAGTAAACAAGACAAACTCATCAAATAGCTCCTCATCCTACATTGATGGATGGATTTTCTTCATTTCTAGTGGGATTCAATTGGTTGATCATAAAAGTTAACTGTGCAAGTTTCAAAAGAATTGGTTAGAATATGCTGACTTTATCCCGTAAACAAGAAATGTCAACTTTCAACTTCAAATGGCTACTTTTCCATTACTAATGGTCAGATGTTTTTCAAAGTCAATAGGGTTCAAACTATTGATGATAGAAAGCAACTGTGCTAGTTTCATGAAAATCCAACCACATATACAGACTTTATCATTTAAACAAGAAATGTGAATTTTCAATTCTAAATGGCTATTTTTTCCCTTAAAGGTGGCCCTTCAGATTTTGAGACTAAAAGTTTACAAAAGGACAAAAAGTCATCCTTATACTCCCAAGGTCTTACAATTTTCATTTATAAAACCCCAGTAGTCAAAAACCATCCAACAACAAGAAAATTAGAGATTTACTATGGCTCAGGTCGACACTGACGGGAAACATGTTCTATTTTTACATGAGCAACTCGCTCATTTACATACTGGAAATAAACGGACGAAGCTGCAAACATAGCATCCAAAGAATATATTATGAAAAATAATTACATGTTTGTTATGTTATGGAATTTAAGCGTCATTAGTCACATGCCAGTCACTTAACATTCCCAGAATGCATTTTTTTATTTTTGGCGCCAAATCTAAAAATAGCTTAAGAGGCTAGGTATAGCCTTTTAATGGAAGGGAATACCATCAAAAAGTTTTTCTTCTGTAGTTTTATGATTCTTTATTATTGATGATTTGTATTGTTTTTTCATATAAATTTCAACGATATATATATTTTTTACTTTGGTGTGATGTGAAAATTCTAAATACCTACCTTTAAGTATTGATTGTCAGATTATTTTAAAATCAGTATATTGATGAAATAAATGCCCTTTTTTACTCTTTCTTCTCCCCAACAACAAGATTTTAGAAAGGTACAGTTGAGGCATAAAATTGCCTAAAAAACAGGGTCCGTATTCACTAACCATTCTTAAGAACATTCTTTGTCTTATTTTTCAGAATTTTGTCAACATGAAAGTAACAGACCTTCTGATTGGCTAAACCATTTGGTTTAGCCAAACAGAAGTTTTGTTACTTTCACAGTTAGAAAATCTTGGAGAACAAAACAAATAATGTTTTTTAAGAATGGTTGGTGAATACAGACCCCAGGTTATCTCAACCTGATACTGAAGTCGCAACTAGCAGATTACGCATCAGACATTAACGACTGAGCTATCTGGCTGGGTTGAGAAATACTTTGAGTCACACTATGTCAAGGACCATTCTATCTCATGATTCAGTAGGTCATTTGACAAAACTTATTTTTTGGATCCATAATTAGTTACGTGATGACTTGCTTGGTATGATGTATCAACCTTTTTGAACATTGAACATCTTTTTGCAAGAGCATGGCTCATTTATAACAAACACTGTTTGCAGGGTTAAAGTACTAAATATAGCATAAAAGATCAAAACAAGTCTGTCAATGTATATTCTTTTATTTCTGTCTGTCAGTCAAGTCTTGGTACAAATTTGGCAACTTTAAAGAGTTAACAATATTTCAAATACAAAGCCGATACTAAAGAAAGCACACAGTTTTACATGCAATTGACAAAAGATATAGTACATGTATTTAACTTGTTTTCTAATAAATTCTATTTAAACTCTATATACTTAACCCATTACCACACAATCCCTTGTTTTGACGACTCTGAGAAAGAAGCCTTTAGAAAACAATGTGGGAAAAGGAGAAAATGCTGGTAACCAGCATTTTCTCCTTTCCCCACAACTTTTTCTACCCTTCACAAAACAAATTTCAAATTTTCAGTCTCTTTTATTTTGTCGTCTGCAAATATTTTCGATTTGGACAGGCATGAAATACTGTCATTTGGTAATGAGTTAAACCCATTACCAAACAATCTCATCATCAATGACCTTGAAGAAGCCTTTTGAAATATTGAGGAAGAAGAACAAAATGCTGGTAATCATTTTGTCTTTCTCCAACACTGTCTACCCTTTCAAAGACAATTTCCATCATTTGGGAAAAACAAATTTATTGTCTGCAATTCTCTAAGTTTCAATAAATATAGTGTGTGATGAGGAGTTAAATAATTATACACATGCATGAACATGCAAAAGGTTTTGAGATACTGCCAGAAAACATCTTTTATACATAAAGCAATACTGTATGCTTTTGAAATATTTATAAGCCCTACTTCCTTTAACTCTTTACCAAACAACAACATTTTAGAATGGTCCAAATTGAAAGCACTTGCAATCAACAAAATAAACATAACTAAAAAATTAAATTTGGTTTCCATCAGGATAGAAAACATTGTGGGAAAAGGAGAAAATGCTGGTTACCAGCATTTTCTTCTTTTCCCACAATGTTTTCAATAGGCTTCTATCTAAGAGCTGTCAAAAGTCAGAATTGTGTGGTAAAGAGTTGACAAAGGCGTAACCTTAAGATTCACCAATTACCGGTACGCACTGCAAATTGAGAGTGCTATATCACCCTTAGGTTTCTCCCCAAGGTCTGTATTTCTCAAGTAAAGTATTATATAAATGACTTACATGAACTGAAGTTGAATATGCACATATATATGTGTGTGAAAATGTGGCAAACAGAGAAACTGTTGGGTACTAGGGGTATTTTGCTTTAGCCTCAATGTTTACAAAATCACTTCATCAGTTTTTACAATACAATTCATAGTTCCTGTCCTAATCCTTTACCAAACAAAAAAATGTTTAGCCTTTTTCAAATTGAAAGCAATTGATAACAATTTTCATATGGCTCAAATGGTGCACCTGTTTATTGATAGGACAGAAAACATTGTGGGAAAAGGAGAAAATGCTGGTTACCAGCATTTTCTTCTTTTCCCACAATGTTTTCAAATGGCTTGTTTCCAAGGGTTGTCAAAAGTCATCATTATGGTAAAGGGTAAAATACCTCAGTTTACCCAGCTACTAGTACTTGACTTTTAACCTGATAAAAAAATATATAATTGAAAACTGGAAGCAATAGCAAAAGACAAATAAATGTGAATCAAATGAGAAGATTTTTTTTCGAAGGGTTGAAAAAATTGTGTGAAAAGGAGAAAATTCTAGGTACTAGTATTTTCTCCTGTTTCCACTATGTTTTCCAACATATCTTCTAAAAGTTTATTGAAACACAGAATAAGCAGCAATTTCAAAATCAAAGTGGTTAAAAAACTTTCATTCATTTTCTAGGTTTACCATAGCTTCTTGATCATGTCCCAGTATTTCCACAGACCCATTGATGAGATTTTCTGACCCTTGCAAAACAACATCTCCTTCAGGCCCATAATCCCCTATTGTGTAGGTCTGCTCTCCAGAATCCCCTGTATTTGTTACTTCATGTGAACAAACAAGACCTCGATCATCCGACACCGTCACTATGTCAACTGGTATATCAATCACATCATTTTCATTAACACCAAGGGCATTCAGATGGTCTTGTTGTGACACAGTCAAGGTTACTGGCTGACCTTCAATTATATGCAATGGGTGATAGGTAGTACCAGATGAAGGTGGAGAAATTTGTATCTGTCCATTCTGTAATGCAGTTGAGAACTGCAACTGTCCAGCAAAGTCTCCTGACGGGATAAGCTGTGCATGCATTTCACTTAGATCACCTTGGCCAGTGCTGGTTAGATGCACAGTGACATACCTCTCTACCACAGATACTGGTACCATACTGGCTGGCGGAGCTTTCACATAGCATTCTGGCTTTGCTTTCTTTCCCTTTGTCCCTAGTTCTTGTGCAGTATCTATTACATTAGTGTCTGGAATACTAACCGTATTAGCAAGTGTTGCAATTTCCATGTTCTCTTCAGGTAATACGACTGTGGATATCGGCTCTGTTTTATCCGACATAACAGTCTCACATATATTGCCAGCAGAGCTATCAGTCTCCTGGACAACAGCGGATTCTGGAGTACTTATTTTTACAGTTTGCTTTTTCTTTATCTTGTGTCCAGCTGGAGCTGTCTGAACAACAATCCTCTCACTACCACCTTTCTTTGTTGAGTTTATAATTATTGCATTTCCCTCTACTCCTTGTTTTCTCACAATCTTTCGTGGTCTACCTGGTTTGCGTTTCATTCTTCGAGGTTGAAACACTCTCTTTCGTATTATCTGCCCATTGGCATCTTCACATTTATGTTCTTTGAATAATTTAGGCCTGAAGAACCCTCTGTTACATTTGGTGCACTTATAAGGATATTCCTCACGATGAGCTTTCTCGTGTTCCTTTAAATGTGGACGTCTGCCAAACTCTTTTCCACATATCTGGCAAGCAAATGGCTTGATGCCACTGTGGGTTATGATATGAGCTTTCAGTTTGTCTGGTCTGTTAAACTCTTTATCACAACCTGTAACATATACCCTGTATTTATTAACTCTTTGCCGAATATCAGAAATTTTGTCATGTCCAAATTGAAAATATTTGCAGATGACAAGTTAAATTTACATCAAAAGATGGTTTCTGTCTTTGACAGGGCAGAAAAAATTGTGGAAAAAGGAATAAATGGTGGTTACCAGCATTTTCTTCTTTTTCCACAATATATCTGTATGGATTCTTTCTCAAGTTTGTAAAAGTGCAATGAAGTAAATGAAGTAAAGGGCTAATTGGATCTTGGTCAATATGCAAACATGAACAAGAGCTGCACACAGTGCCGACTCATCTCTTCACAGAATGTTAGACTAGTTCACTTTGAAGTAACACAGTAGTTTCTTATAGCTAATGTTAGATGACGATCTCACTGTAACAACCTTTCTATTAGTCAAAAAATATACATGTAGTTCTAATAGTATTGTTTCGGTGAGAACCCTTACTTCTCTAGGGGTTCTTTAGAATGATGATACATTGTACTCTAAAAACCAAGGGTGAAGTGGAAAGCCCCAATGTAATGAAACCATACACATGTACTTACAAGATATGAGATTTTGAAGAAAAAAAAATAATCAAAATCCAGATTTATGCTGAAGAAAACCTTACAATGCAATAAAGGTCAAAGAGTGATCTTTTCACCAAACAACAATATTTTAAACTTGACAAAATTTAAAGCATTTGCAGACGTCAAATGTGTCTCAAATGAATAAATTATTTTCTGGAATGGTAGAAAACATTGTGAGAAAAGGAGAAAATGCTGGTTACCAGCATTTTCTCCTTTTCTCACCATGTTTTCAAAAAAGCCTCCTTTGTAAGAATCGTTAAGAATTATAGGGTATAGAATTAAAACCTCCTTTGTAAGAATCATTAACCCATTACCACACAACAAAATTTCAAACTGGTTCAAATTGAAAGCATTTGCAGACGACAAAATAAAAGTGACTGAAAAATTGAAATTTGTTCTGAGAAGGGTAGAAAACACTGTGGGAAAAGGAGAAAATGCTGGTTACCAGCATTTTCTCCTTTTCCTACAGTGTTTTCAAAAGGCTTCTTCCTCAGGGGCGTCAAAAGTAGGGATTGTGTGGTAATGAGTTAAGAATTATACAGTATAGAATTAAATGACAAAGGGTTCTGTACAAACCTGAGACAGACTTGAATGGACACTTTACTCTGACACGTTTGTCATGGATAAGATTATGTCTCTTCAGTTTATCTTTTCTGTTAAACTTCGCTCCACATATTTCACACTCAAAAGGTTTCTCTCCTGTGTGTATCAGGGCATGGTTCTTCAGGTAATGCTCAGTCTTAAATGTCTTTTGGCAAACAGTACACTCAAACTGACCTGTTAAGAAATACGATCAGCACTCTCTTTACATATGTTACAGTCTGTGGCTTTTGTGTGAAAAAGAAAAATTACTTAGTTCAAACATACATGTATTTATTTCATATCGATTGAGACACAAGTTCTAACAACTTATATTAATCTCTCTCTATTCTGCTTCCTGGGAATTACACCAGTACTCATGCCGAATGTGTGGGCCAATGCTCCCGGGTATCGAACTCAGGACCTTAAGGTTACGTGGCCAACGCTCTACATCACAGTCACGGACAACACAAAAATTACTGGCAACCAACAAAAGCTCTTTTTCTTACACAGCATTTCTAGATTGTATTCTTTTACTTCAAATTTTCAGTTCATGTATTTTTCCAAATAAATTTGGATAGATGTAAAATGAGCCTGTATAATACATAGTTAGCTTCCTGCTAAGAATTAAATGACCACATTTTTGGTACAATCTTTCGTCTACCCTGTCCTTTACTTCGGATTATGATTTAACCTGAAGATAAATGGAATCACAATACTGAGGGCTTTTTCCAAATAGATGGGGTTCTGGTTGTTCTTTAGTGTGCAAGCTGGATTGGTAATCAAGAATTTAAGTGCATACTTGGCAGCTGTATTGTTTGCAGGACTTTCCTAAACCCTGCCTTGTACTTGTGAATGCAAACAAGAACTCCTACTGTATTAAGATTCAACCAATCACATCAAAATAAAACATTAACCCTTTCCTACATAATGAAGACTTTTGACGACCCCTGGAAAGAAGCCTTTTGAAAACATTGTGGTAAAAGGAGAAAATGCTGGTAACCAGCATTTTCTCCTTTTTCCACAATGTTTTCTACCCTATCAATAAAAAATTGCACCCTTTGATCCACATTGCAGCTGTCGTCTGAAAATGCTTTTGATTTGGACAGTGCTGAAATTTTGTCATCTGGTAAAGGGTTAAAGTTCTCTAGAGGTTAACATCTTGATACAATTAATCCCTATCCTTCCCGATAAGTTACTTGAAACTTTCACGCCGATGGCAAAAGTCCAAATAATGCTAATGTACTTCAATCAACCCTACCAATTAACCCCTATCCTTCCCGATAAGTTACTTGAAACTTTCACGCCGTTGGTTAAAGTCCAAATAATGCTACATGTATTTCAATCAACCCTACCTTTTTGGAGAAAAGTATGTCTTTCAAACTTCTGTTCCAGGAATAAAAGTAATTAAATGTTTCAAATTGCTGCGTTTTCTGCTAAAAGTTGACTCTTTCAAAATATACAAACTTAACATGTTTCAACAACTAAATAATTATATAGTAAAACAAAACCTACTAAAATTTCTACCTTGCAGGCTTGACAAAACAAGCAAATGGTATAGATTTAAGATCAGACTGCACATTTTCTGCAGTCTTGTCTTGATCTATGCCATCAGTAATAATCCTTTCTTTGTCTTTGGTGTTGAAAGAGTTAACAAAGTTGGATTCAAAAGCAACAGACAATGTGGAAAAAAAAAATAACACGCAGAATCGAGAGAGATTAGTATAAGTTGTAAGAACTTGTTTCTCAATCAATGTAAAATAAATATGTTTAAACTGACTAGAAAAAAAAATAACAATACCTTCAGTTCCATGGAAAACTAGATGTCTGCGTAAAAATCTTTCTGATGTGAAGTTTTTCTGACAATGAGGGCATGGAAATTTATGATCTGTAGTGTTAATATGATGTTCCAAGGCCTCCGGTGTAGAATACTTGTTTAGACACTTGTTGCACTGAAAATATCTGAAAAATACAATGTGTTTATTACATATAATGAACAGTATATCAGTAATGAACTTGTGTCTGATAAAGTAATGTAATCTAACAAAAGAGATGAAAACCAAAGCATTAATCAAGATAGACACTGAAAAAGAAATACCTTTTTCAAGATTCAATAAAATCACACCACCCAACCTTATGAAAATGATTTAGGTGAAATTTCATTAGGAAGAGTGATTATTGTAGTTGAGCACATATATATTTTACAATGCACATTAATAGAAATAAAATATACATAAAGACAGTTCATTCTCATACACCCCTTCATCTCATTTGAATTTTTAGTAAACTAAAATTTCATTATATGCATGTCACCTCCCTTGTGTTGATTGAACGAATGACTGTTGATAACTTGATTAAGCCTTCACGACACAACAAAAAGCAGAGCTTGTCATAATGATAAAATTAAAACTCTAGATTTTGTGAAAGTAGATGTCTTTGAAAGAATAGAAAACTTTGTGCGAAAAGGAGAAAATGCTGGTTACCAGCATTTTCTCCTTTTCCTACAAAGTTTTAAAAAGTCTTCTCGATCAGGTTTCTTTAAACTCTAGTTTGTGTAGTTGAAGGTTAATAATATTGGCACTGGATCCCATACCTATATTCTATATGTTTCACACTTTCATATGCTTGCTCCTATACCATACCAATATTCTATATGTTCTGCACACTCATATAAAGCTGACTTATACTAAAATACAAGTTGTGCAATTGTTAACCCATTACCACACAATCCCTACTTTTGATGACCCTGAGAAAGAAGCTTTTAGAAAACATTGTGAGAAAAGGAGAAAATGCTGGTAACCAGCATTTTCTCCTTTTCTCACTATTTTTTCTATCCTTTACAAAACAAATTTTAAATAGTCAGTCACTTTTATTTTGTAGTCTGCAAATGCTTTCAATTTGGACAAATAAAATTTTGTTGTTTGGTAATGAGTTAATTACCTAGGTCCAGATTTATTTGAAGGATGTTGATACATGCTATGACTATACTGATGTACACCCAAATCATAGAGAGAGGAGAATACTTTGCTACACAAATGACATCTGTAGGTTAGTTCATCACTGTGGGAGGTTGTATGTTCCAAATAGGCATCAAGATCCTTAAAAACTGACCCACAGTTCTTCACCACACATTTATAAACCTGAAAAATTGAAAGTGTACCAGTACATATATTTTCAAAAACTGACTCATTGATTAACTCATTACCACACGAGAACAATTTAGACTGGTCCAAATTGAAAGCATTTGCAAACGACAAAATAAATGTGACTGAAAAACAGAAATTTGTTTTGGGAAGGGGAGAAAACACTGTTGGAAAAGGAGAAAATGCTGGTTACCAGCATTTTCTCCTTTTCCCACAGGGTTTTCAAAAGGCTTCTTTCTCAGGGGCGTCAAAAGTAGGGATTGTGTGGTAATGGGTTAAAGGTGGGTATTTAGAATTTTCACATCACAACAAATTAAAAAATATATATATTATTGAAATTTATATGAAAAAACAATACAAATCATTAATAATTAAGAATCATAAAATTATTTAAAAAAATTTTTTTGATGGTATTCCCTTAAAAGGCTACGTAGCCTCTTAAGCTATTTTTAGATTTCGCGCCAAAAATCAATAAAGCATTGTGGGAATGTCAAGTGACTTGCACGTGATTATTTACGCTTAAATTCCATTACATAACAAACATGTAATAATTATTTTCCATAATGTCTTCTTCGGACGGATGTTTGAAGCTTTGTCTGTGTTTTCCTGTATTTAAATGAGAGAATTGATAATCTAAAAATAGAACGTGTCTCCCGTTGGTGTCAACCTGGTGCGTAATAAATCTCTAATTTCTCATGTTATCGGATTTTTTTCGACTGCTGGGGTTTTATGAACGCAAATTAAAAGGCTATGGGAGTATTAGGATGATTTTTTTGCATTTTTGTAAACTTTTCGTCCCAAATTCTGAAGGGCCACCTTTAAATGGTGTATAAGTCCCTTTCAACATTATTTCAGTCATAGTTCAGCAACATTTCACTTAATTACGTAATGAAATATGTCCTGAGTTTCTCCAGTAAAAGACTAGGGTTTAACTCATTATCACACAGCAAAATTTCAGACCTATCAAAATTGACAGCATTTGCAGACAACGATTTAACTCAGTACCACACAACAATATTTTAAGCTTGTCCAAATCGAAAGCATTTGCAGACAACAAAATAAAAGTGACTGAAAATTTGAAATTTATTTTGTGAAGGGTAGAAAATATTGTGGGAAAAGGAGAAAATGCTGGTTACCAGCATTTTCTCCTTTTCCCACGTTTTCTCAAGACTTGTGTCTCAGGGGTGTCAAAAGTAGGAATTGTGTGGTAATAGGTTAAAGTGGCTTAAAAGGTACAATTTTGCTTTGATAATGAAGAAAACTTTGTGGGAAAATGATAAAATGCTTGTTACCAGCATTTTCTCCTTTTCCCACAATGTTTTCAAAAGGCTTCTTCCTCAGTGTCCTTCAAATTGGTTATTGAGTGGTAAAGGGTTAAAAGACATTCCAAAAGACAGTTTCATTAGACAAATAGTACCTTTAGTGAGACTGGAACTACAGGCTTTCAAAGTATGAGTCCTACACTTTACTACTGAGACACAAAGGACAACATATCTTCATTACAGGACAAGGAAAATCAGTGCATTCCACAGTATAATAAGTTGGAAAACTAACAAAGCATTTCTTACAAGAAATAGTGAAGACACAAAACTTAACCCTTTACAGCTCTAACTAATTTTAACAACCAGAAGTTTGCCCAGAGGCAAAATGTAGAGTATGCCACGGAAGAGTTAGTAAAAAGGCTCATAAACTGCATAAAGTCTTTCACAAAATATCAAATTGCTCAATGCACATCTGTCTTATTCCAGATCCCTTATTTTCAATTTTCATGAACACAGAAGTAGTCTCTATTATTCAACAAGCAGAAACCTAATTCTATTTGTGATATTATTATAGTTGACTTTAACTCATTACAAAACAACAAAATTTTCAGTTTGTCCAAATCGAAAGCATTTGCAGACGACAACATAAAAGTGACTGAAAATTTGAAATTTATTTTGTGAAGGGTAGAAAACATTGTGGAAAAGTTACCAGCATTTTCTCCTTTTCCCACAATGTTTTCTTAAGGCTTCTTTCTTAGGGGCGTCAAAAGTAGGGATTGTGTGGTAATGAGTTAAAGTGTGACCTTGACCTTGGACAAATTATATGAAATGTTTTAAATGGCACATTCACTCATACGGAGAATAGCTGTGCCAAATCATTTTGAAATCCACACAAAGTGTAGAATTTATGGCTCTGACGTGCTTTTAGTATTGATAATTTCATTATCTGAACTTTTAATGTGATCTTGACCTTGGACTTTACTGAACAAATTATTTAAATGACACTTCCACTGATACAAGAGGACACTTCTATAAGATTGATTTTAAAATCCATTTATTAATGTAAAAGTTATAGCTTGAATAAGTAGGCTCAACTGAAATTAAGCAGAAATAAATAAGGTAAATATAAAACAGGTCAACAATAAAGATTTATTCCAAAGAGCATCGCACTGATCATTTTTTTTTTGTATGCAATAAAGATTTCATTTGATATAAATATGTCACTTATTGTACAAATATTGAATATTTTGTATATGTGTAAGGGCCAGAGGCCTAAATACTTGAATAAAGATCTAAAACACAACAGAGTTCAAGGCTTAACAACCTACCTGAACGTTTTTATGTTTAACCATGTGAGACTTAAGTTGATAGTAAGATTTGAACTTTTCTGGGCAATACTGGCATAGATAGGAGTTGTCAATGATAACTTTAACTTTGTAGTTCTGGGTTGTCTCCTCAGTTATTTGTTGTTTTTCTGGTTTATCTGTAATAATCTCTACATCGTTCTGTACTGGAGCCTACAAAAAACAAATCCAAGTTTAACCCTTTAACCCAGAATCCCAATCACAGCTTGGTTTTTCTATCCAATCACAGACAGAAATAATCATTTGAGATAAATTTAATTTGTCATCTGCAATTGATTTCATTTTGATCTTGTCTAGAATTCAATCCTTTGGTAAATGGATAATCCTTTAAGGATTCATATGCAAGACCAAGAGGAAAAAGGTTTTGAAAATATCGTGGAAAACACACAGTATTTGCTTCTCTCTCAAAGTTGAAGCTTAGTATTTCAGTCACATATAAAATGCTTTCAAAATGGACAAGTCTAAAATTGTGTTGATTGGTGAAGAGTTTTAAAATTTGTGACTGGAGTGTAAATGAAACATAAATGGTCATATAGTGTCTGAGAAAAAGACTAACTTGTTCCTGCACTGGTTGTTCAGGTAGAGCCTGTGTTGTTATAGTGACTTCAGCCTTCTGACAGTCATCAACAGGTACAAGCAATGCAGGTGGTTGATCTGGTAGTGTAGACCCAGGACCTGTTGGCCATACCTGTAGCATAAAAAAAGGTAAGTGTGTGTTGTAATGTAAGATCCAGACATAAATAATAACATTTATACTTTCATCAAAGGCATAGCTAATAGCACAGCTAATTTAAGATTGGTATCACCAATCAAGACAAAAACTAGAGTTGTCACTGAATGTTGTTACGGGAGACTAATTCTCGATTTAAATACAATACCTGACAACTGCCTCAGGGAGATATCTCTATGGCTCAGTGGTTATGGTACTGGTCTTTTAATGCCCGAAACATATTTTGTCATCACTATTTCAACATGTAATATGTTACGCCTTTTCATGTACATGTACTTAGACTTAATGGGTTAACCTCTGGAGACAATCTGGTAAAATTGGGACAGTTTTGATTGGTACAAACCTTGTGTGTTGCCATGTGCTTTTTAACATTAGATTTCTGGGCAAAAGCTCTCCCACACACAACACACTGAAATGGTCGTTCCCCAGTATGTGACCTTATATGTTGTTGAAGGTCAAAATTCTTAGTAAACTCTTTTCCACAATAGTTACAACTCAGCTTTTTCTTTCCCATATCATTCCCTACAGCTGCTCCAATACGAGGCCGTCTTCTTGGCGATGAGTCTGCATCGTCAAGCCCTCCACCACCCACTGTCCCTTGACCTGGTTTTCTACCTACAAAAAATAGCAAATTGAAATAGCTTAACACTTTCATTGTGCAACAAACAGGAAAGTACAACACAACATGATCATAGCATGTTTTTATCTAACTGTTGCTCATTTATCCCAATAGCTTTTTACCCGTACTCCATCCCAAATTATAAATTAATTATATCTTTTTTCAGGAGTTTTGTGTTTTTATCTGAAAATTATAAAATGAAAAAAAGCAGTTTTCTTTACTTTAAAAACAATCAAAGCCTATAACAAGTATATGAAAACAGTTGCCATAAAACACTGTGGCAAAGAAAGAAAATGTTGGTTACCAGCATCTTCTTTCCTTGTGTTTTTAGACTGCTTCTGTTTGACAATTTACCATACCTGGTTTGATAATGTTTGGCTTGACAACATTTGATCCTGCAGGTTTAATTTCTGGCAACGGTGTGGCTAGAGTGATCTGTTGGGTTGGCTGAACAAGAGACTGCAAACTGTTGATTGAGACGGGATTGGTTAATGTTGTACCATTAGAGGGCGCCAACGTAGTGGTGCTCTGTACAGGACTAATAATTGTCACATTGCTGTTGGCTGGACGGGGAGCCAGCTGAGCAACTTGTGACAGAAATGGTCCTGCAGCCTGTACAGCGTTTCCAGTCTGGAAAATAACAGACAAAAACATGATAAAGTCTTTATCAATTGAACCTACAATACTTAAACCTTCACTAATTACAAAATTTTACCCTTATCTTAAGTTCAACCATTTGCAGATGACAATTCTGATGTGGCTGTTGCTTGATGTGTCTTTGATTGGTTAGAAAATGTGGGGAAAGGAGAAATGCTGGTCACTGACAATTTCTCCTTTTCCCTGAGTGTTTCATAGCCTTCGTAGTATGGATTGTTATAGCTTTTGACGATCCATACCAAGAAGGTTTCGAAACAGTCCATGAAAAGGAAAAAACATCTGTAACAAGCATTTTCTCCTTTCAACACAAACAATATTTGTAGCCCTTTTAACAGTTTTCCTCTGGGTTAAATATATATCCAGTCATTAAAAGTAAAGATTTGAATGTCTTGAAGAAAGAGTAAATTAAGTGTACAGAGTCATGAAGACCGTGAATCTAATGACAGTGAAAGACAGATTTGTAAACAATGAACAAAGATGAAAATACTGACAATCAATATTTTTTCCCTTTTTTTCAAATGTTTCCACCCTTTCAAAGAAAAAACAATCATAATAATACCACTTTCAATTTTGACATCTGCAAATGCTTTGAATATTCTCAAGTCTAGAATGATATTGTTTGGTACACAAAGGAAAATTATTTGAAGGAAAGGCAAGGCTTGAACAAGAAGGAATACAATGAGCAAAAAGGAGCAAATTCTTATTCCATAATGGTTTCAAAAACTATGCATCCCAGGAGCATTGAATACTATTGTTACAGTAGTAGGCTAACTCTGTAATTTAGATAAAAATCAACAAAAGCAGAATGTTTACCAGATGCAAGGTGGAACCTTGGATGATACCATTTTGGACTGCTGTTCCAAGATCACTGTAGGTCAATATCTGATCCTCTCCCAACACCACACTGGGTGCCAGCTGATTCAGTGTGGACTGTGAAACTGTTGTAAAACTGGGTAATGTAGTCTGAAATGTTATCATTTGACTTATACATCTATCAACCAAATAATCCTTTACCAAGCAACCCTGTGTTTAACTCATTACCAAATGACAAAACTTCAGGTTTGTCTAAATTGAAAGCATTTGCAAACAACAGAATAAAAGTGACTTAAAATTTCAAATTCATTTTGTATAGGGTAGAAAACATTGCGGGAAAAGGAAAAAATGCTGGTTACCAGCATTTTCTCCTTTTCCCACAATGCTTTCTAAAGGCTTCTTCATCAAGGTCATCAAAAGTAGGGATTATGTGGTAATGGGTTGAATAATCCTGGGGAAGAGGCTTTGTGGAAACTATGCAAAAAGGAGAAATTGTTGGGTATCAGTTTTATTTCCTTTTCTCATGATGTTTTCATAGGCCTTTTTCTATTAAGGTCAGTATAAGAAGGTACTGTTTGGTAAAGGGCTAAAATGTATAAAGAATGTGAATATATATACCTGTGTCAACGGGGATTTCTGAATAGTTTGTGCAACTGCTCCATTGAGTGTGCCTGTATTAAGTCCCTGAAGGACTGATGGTTGGAACGTCTGACGTGGCAGGTTCAGGCTACATCTCCCTTGCTTATGATTGACAAACATGTGTAGGGAAGTAAACTGTTTCTTACACTTCCCGCATTGAAATAAATCCTCATCGTCAACTAGAATACAAAATATAATCATAAAGAATATACATTGTTTGCTTCAGTGTTAAGGATCAGAATAACATGTGACTAAGTGAAAATAATTATGACAGTATGAAAATGTGTTCATGAATGGTACATGTATTACATGTATCTTGATTTAACACAGAAATTATTTTTCTTCTTCTTACAGGCTGAAAACTGACAAAAAAATGAATCTATCAACATTTTCCCTACTTGATATATCAACAATGTATTTCAGATGCAAAACATACATAATGACAAAATCTGACACATCATCAATATCTTTAACGACACAAAAAGAAATATGTTTAATATATCTGCGACCCATGTGTTCAATTTTTTATTTTCGGGTTTTTTTTTGTCGTCTGCAAGTGCTTTCAATTTGGACCAGTTTTAAATTTTGTTTGGTAAAGAGACCGAGTTAATGCATCTCAAAGATGGATGATACCCAGCAAATCATTAATGGATCTTGGATCCATAACATGCAGTTTGTCTAACAGAACACAGAATAATGAGTTAACCCTTTACCAAGCAATCCCTGGTTTTTACGACTCTGGGATAGAAGCCTTTTGAAAACATTGGGGGAAAAGGAGAAAATGCTGGTAGCCAGCATTTTCTCTTTTTCCCACAATGTTCTATACCCTGCTGGAAACAAGTTTCAATTTTTGAGTTATGTTTATTTCGTTGTCTACATGTGCTTTCAATTTGGACCAGTCTAAAAGTTTGTCGTTCGGGGTTAAACTGGTCCATAGACATACAGAAAATTTACCAATAGCTAAGAGCTTTGGCTCAGATCAGCCTGCGCAGACTGCCCAGGCAGGCTGGCCTGAGTGAAAACATTTTGCAGATACATTAAGCCCCTTTTTCACAGAGTAAGGCTCATATACAATATACATGTACTTTGTACCTTGTGTACTTGCATTTTCAGCTCCTGTTTGAGACTCTAGAATGGACTGAATTGCTGACTGGTTTTCAATGGTTGATATTCCACCTGTAAAAAAGGAATTTACTAAGAAATTTACTGTGTTCTGTCTATATTCATCTCTTATGTTTTTTTCAAAACATGACACTCTTTTTCTTGCTTAACCCTTTACCACACGACAAAATTTTAGACTGGTTCAAATTGAAAGCATTTACAGACGACAAAATAAAAGTGACTGAAAAATTGAAATTTGTTCTAGGAAGGGTAGAAAACACTGTGGGAAAAGGAGAAAATGCTGGTTACCAGCATTTTCTCCTTTTCCTACAGTGTTTTCAAAAGGCTTCTTTCGCAGGGGCATCAAAAGTAGGAATTGTGTGGTAATGGGTTAAATGCTTTACCACAAATTGCCAACTTTAAACAACCATGGGAAAGAAGCCTTTTGACAAGACTGTGGGAAAGGGGAAAATTGCTGGTAAGCAGCATTTTTCTCCATATACGTTTGCTACCCTTCCCAAACCAAATTCCAATTTTTCAGTCAATTTTGTCGTCTGCAAATACTTTTAATTCAATCTGGTCCAAAATTTTGTTGTTTGGCAAGGAGTTAATTTGAATCTTAATTCTTAGACCTTTAAAAATCTTGTGAGGGGGAAAGAATTTGGTTTTCAAATCAAATATATGTTGACCAATGCCTGGAAATGCTTTCAGTATGGACAAGTACATCATTTATTGGTAAAGAGGTTAAGATCAAGATACATTTAAATTATCTCAATTACACCGAAATTGAAACACTGGTAGATACAGTATATACATGAGGTAACTAAATTTGTATTTTCAGATGTTACTTGTTTGACTGATTGCAAGGTGTTTAACAACCCTCACAGCATTATTTCAGTCATATTGCAGCAGCCAGTGCTTCAGTTCGAAGGGTGCTCCCGCCCCCCGCCCCTCCAAAAAAAAAACAACTTCAGTCTTACGCTGGGTCCACTTTCATCAAGATCAAGACCAATGAAATACTGAAAAATAAGTAGATCTCCTTGAGAAACATTGGAAGTTTGGGACCCATTGCTGCTAGATCTACAGGCACATAAATTTCTAAAATTCTGGATTTTCGTTTGTTTGTTTGTTTGAATGGTGTTTTACGCCGCTTTCAACATTATTTCAGTCATATCATGGCGACAGCTCACATTCATATTTCCCTGGGTTTCACTACTAGGCTAGGCTCTGAATACCTTCAGTCTGAAGGTGTCTGCTCCGATGCTATTTTTGTGACTGGTCTTCGCTAACACCTGTCACAAAAATAGCATCGGAGCAGACACCTTCAGACTGAAGGTAGGCTCTGAAGTGTCTTGCCCAAGGACATTCCTGTGAAATACTCCAGATTTTCATACAAGATACCATTTTGAATAAATTGAAAACACTGAAAAACTTAGTTCGTATCCATTAGTGATGTCTATTTAGGGTAAGTCAATTTTCCTACTTTTAACAGGGTTTTAAACTTTTCACGAAAGTAAGCAGATGACAGCGAATCGCCGGATCACGTGTTTTGTGTTTATTTTGTGGCCATTCCGGTCAGTGATCACTAACTACATCTT
This sequence comes from Tridacna crocea, assembly GCA_943736015.1. NCBI lineage: Eukaryota > Metazoa > Mollusca > Bivalvia > Cardiida > Cardiidae > Tridacna > Tridacna crocea. The sequence continues at coordinate 25,931,475 of OX031065.1, forward strand.
TCAGTGTCTACAGTGTTCATCAGCTATTTCAAAGATACACTTAGTACGACTGATTTATGTTTTTGATTAATCATTAAAAAAAATACATTACTTCATGTCGGTGTATTGTATTACAAGAAAAATAATGAGGACAAATTAGGTTGATAATATTGGGTAAATCAAAATGGCGGAATATCGACTGGCCATTCCGCGGTCATTCCAACAGCCAAACAAATAAGACAACTCCAATATGCTTTACCTTTGGATTGATAAACTAAAATGGGGCCGGGTAGATGAAGAAAAAATGTTTTTCACTTAATACTTACTAGTCAAAGCATCGAATAACGACTGAGTCATTGTTTATGATGCACGTCTCTTTGTGAAAATCTGCTCCGTCTGTACGGAATAAAATCTGATAGGGGAGGTAACAGAGAACAGCTACTTTCGGCTTGTTTCGGTCCCGTCTTCGAAATTATTTTCCCGCCATATGTCAGTTGTCGGGTAATGCCGGGAACAGCATGGCACAGTTTGATCTTTCAGTGATAATTCTTGACCGTTCACCATCTAACATTAACGAGACAGATTGTAAAAATCTAGGGGTAACCAAGGATCTTATAAACACTTATGATACATCTATATATTTAACTCATTACCAAATGAAAAAAATTTGGACCAGTCCAAATTGAAAGTATTTGCAGACGACAAAATAAAGGTGACTGAAAAAATGAAATTTGGTATGGGAAGGTAGAAAACACTGTGGGAAAAGGAGAGAATGCTAGTTACCAGCATTTTCTCCTTTTCCCACGGTGTTTTCGAAAGGCTTCTTTCTACTAAGGTGCGTCAAAAGTAGGGATTGTGTGGTAATGGGTTAAGATCCTTGGGGTAACCGAATAGTTATAAACGAAAAGATAAGGTACAAAGGGTCGCTGGTTTGAATTCTAAGATCGGTCAGTTTCTTTCAAGCTTAGGATCGATAATTATCATATTGACAGGATTCGTGCATTTATGACAGGATAATCTTTTACCAATCATCAGTTTTCTGGGAAAGTAGTCAGTGGCTTGGAAATAATGTAGAGGGAAGTACTAGTCTAAATGAACACTAGGCGTTAAACACCATACCAGGGACCTTATATACATAAGTATATAAAATCCCTGACCATACAGACAAACAAAAACTATCATATTTAAAAATTACTTGTATCAGCTAAACATCAGCTAAACCTGTACAGTCTGATCTTCCATGTTAAATGTCGATAAATTATTCAAAATTCTGCATAAACCTGTCGCGACGGAACGATTTTATTTTTTTCTCAGTCTCTTTCTAGTGATTTCCATAACACTTATTTAGAAGTCAAAAAGTAAACGAAGATACTTAGAAAATGGAAGATGTATAGAAAAAAAATTGACGTAGTTTTAAACGTTTACTAGACAATCCCTGGTTTTCACGACCGTAGAAAAGAAGCATTTTTTCCCCTTTTCCCACAATGTTTTCTACCCTATCAGAGACCTAAGCTACTTTGTACCAATTCTGAATTCGTCGTCTGCAGATGCTATCAATTTGGAAGAAAATAAAATTTTGTCGATTGGTGAACGGTTAAAAGATTATGTTGTACTGCGAAAAAAAACGACAAAACTTGAGGCATCTCCATAACTTCAGAATTTTCAGGCGAATAATTGATAAGACTCAAATGATAGAATTTTCCAACGTTAGGAAAAGAAAACAATGTGATAAAATGAGAAAATCTGTTGGCCAGCATTTTCTCCTTTCCCCACAATGTTTTTAGGGGCTACCATTCTCAGAGTTGCGTAATATAGCCTAAATAGATCTATCTTTTGTAAAGGATTTAACAATTATGCGATATACACCTGTTTGATTCATTAATTTGCCCTTTACCAAACAATCCCTGATTTTTTACAACCGGAGGAAGCATCTTTCTGAAAACATTGTGGGAAAAGGAGAAAATGCTGGTAACCAGCATTTTCTCATATGCCACGATGTTTTCAACTCTTCTAAAGTCAATTTTCAATTTTTTAAGTCACGTTTATTTCGTCATCTGCACATGCTTTCAATTTAAACAAGTGTAACAATTTGTCGTTTGGTAAATAGTTAACTTTGGATGCCAGGTATTCAACCATCAAACGTGGATAACGCAATACCAACGCATATATACATGTACTACTGAAAATCAAACCATTCAACTTTAGCACAGTCTGATCCTGCACTGTCCACGAAAAGCAGCTGAAGAGACAATGTGGACTTGAACGACAAAATTTTAGACTGGTCCTATAATTGAAAGCATTTGCAGACGACAAAATTAACGTAACTGAAAATTTGAAATTTGATTTCAGCAGGGTAGAAAATGTTGTGGGAAAAGGAGAAAATGCTGGTTGCAGCATTTTCTCATTTTTCCACAATGTTTTCAGAAGGCTTCAATCTCAGGGTCGTAAAAACCAAGGATTGAATGGTAAAGGGTTAAAAAGCCTTACTTGTCAATTCATTTCCTACGAAAATACATGTAGCATTTGATAAATCCGTTAAATCCACTTAGTTTGTGCATGTACGTGTTCGAAATCATTTTAAAGCAAGTCATTTACACCCACGCATAGAAAAAGTAAGAGAAACGAGGAAAAAAGGACAGATGAAACGTTTGAATGGGTGTAGTTTTCTGTCTGTTTTTGGCTCATCTCTTAACTCTTTACCAAACGACAAAATTTTTAGGTTTGTCCAAATTGAAAGCATTTGCAGACGACAAAATAAAAGTGACTAAAAATTTGAAACTGGTTTTGTGAAGGGTAGAAAACATTGTGGGAAAAGGAGAAAATGCTGGTTACCAGCATTTTCTCCTTTTTCCACAATGTTTTCTGAAGGCTTCTCTCTCAGGGTCTTCAAAAGGAGGGATTGGGTGGTATTGGGTTAAACGTACAGCTCTATCAACAAAAGGAGAAGGGTTATAAAGTGATCAAGTATGAAAATGTCAAGGCTTAATGTCCAAGTACATGAATTTACATGTGTTGAATTCATGCAATAACATGTACACACAGAATATTCAATTTCATGATTCTATGATTTTTGTACCCTTTAGAAAACCAATACAGAGGAGACAGCTTCTGAAAGCATTGTAGGAAAGTGAGAAAACGCTGATAACCATCGTTTTCACGTTTTGTCGCATTTCCCCCTCATTTTAGCTCTGTCAAACGGTCTCAGTTCTCAAAGAACGTCTGGTACATGGTCATGCTTTTTTTTGTAACTTTGCCATACGAAATATGACTTTTTACGTCACTGCAATTTTTGAAATATTGGCAAAACTATAATTTTGATTTTAATATCTTTATGCACTTATATACAATTCCTAATTTGATCGTATTAGTCACATAAATTCATGTAAGAGTGAAAAGTTCAGTGTTTCTTTCCTTATTTTTGAGTGTTTTTGTAAAGATATAGTGGGATATTTCCAAAGTCGATAAGAAAATAGACCAAAACCTGATCTTATTATTTACAATTGGGCTTTGATAGATTTAACCCTTTACTCCACAGATACTCATTTCGACGCATTGCTTGTATGAGCCTTTGGAAAACATTGTGGCAAAAGGTGAAATTGCTCGTGACAAGCAATTTCACCTTTTGCTACAATGTTTTCTACACTATCAAAAGGTGTCAAATACACACAAGAAATAGCTTCATCCTTGCTGTTATTTAGGGTCAATCAGAGATACCATAGAAATGCCTTATGGGGTAAAGGGTTAAACCATTGGACTAGGCCTATATATCCTACATTGGGACCTTGTGGAAAAAAAGAAGAAGATCAAGCTAATACTAACTGCTCGTCGATGAAGGCAGTATATTGTCAAACACTTCGATGAATATAACAATCTTGTTAGCTAAACCCTTTACCACACGACAAAATTTTAAACTGGTCCAAATTGAAAGCATTTGCAGACGACAAAATCAATGAGACCCAAAATTGAAATTTGTTTCCAGAAGGGTAGAAAACATTGTGGGAATTGGAGAAAATGCTGATTACCAGGCTTCAATCTCAGGGTCGTAATAACCAGGGAATGTTCGGTAAAGGGTTTTAAGCAGGTTTTCTAGAGCCTTCAGTTGTATAAAGGTCACTGAATTCCATTTCACATCGAAAAGATCCGAAGACTTTTTCTCTATCTTAATGTATTTCCCTAATAATGTAGAATTATAGAAGTGTAACATATTAATAAGCATTCTTTTGCGTCTTTTTTCCCATAATATTTTAGACGCCTGTTCAAAAACAACTTCCATTATCCGTGTCAGATAGGCTAAATTTTGTCGTCTGCAAAATACTTTCCATAGATAGACAAGTCTTTTAAATCTTGTCTTTTGATCAGGATTTCAAAATCTACAAAACCTTAATGAAAACTTTATTTCAAACAAAAGACTAGAAGTTAAGAGTAAGTCAATGTCCGTATATATAATCGGATTTTAATCTTACAAAAGGGGGAAAAGGGGGGGATTAAGACGTTTGACAGTTATCACGTGATTTTGTTTACACCCGAAAGATTTGTTACGGAAATAGCCGGAATTAGAGTCACATGACTAAAATGCTGCACAAAGATTGGTTGGTTCTGACGTCACTATTCATTCGTTTACCCAAAATTCCCTACTCCAGCTACGTCGAAGTTTATTTATAAACAAAAAGATGGCAGATCAGTCGGAATCCGCCCTATCTGTCATTTCGTCTAATAGCGAAAATAAAGAAAACGAGGATACAAGCTTCGAACCAGAACAGAAAAAGCGCAAGTTAGAGGCCTCAGTTGCGCAGCCCGATTACAAATTGCAGGAGAGATTGAGCGGAATTCTGTGCTGCACAGTTTGTCTGGACCTGCCAAGAACATGTTTCCAGGTTAGTTTCCACTGCATGACAGAGGCAGATTGTTCTTTCAGAAACACATCAAGTTTTTTATCACCGCAATTTTTACAGTGATATTTGTAGACGTTTTCAGCAATCTTGTACAGTGCATTTCCTTGGCCACTGTATTCTGACCTAGCCATTTGGCTCAATGTCAAATTTAGTTAAGAGTGATGCATAGATTGTGCATTTGATTGCGTAGTTTTCTTTTCCAAATATGAATGAAAGTGATTCTGCATGTCTGAAAAGGTGCATTTGTACATTTTTGTTTAAAAATAAACTGAGATCTCAGATGGCAAATATTCTTTTACAGTTTCTGCTGTAATCGACTTTGACAGCTGGTGTTCACTCTTGCTACGTACCGTGACCTCGGGATCATGTTTTTCTCACGTGATCACATGTAGTCTGCTGTTCACTGTCTGGCGTGCAGCCAACTAGGATCATATATTCAAGATAATGGTTGATAGATAAAATACACTATTAAAAAGATGATCTTTTTCTCATAGAAGCATAATGATATATTAGAACATTTACTAAATGAAAAGTGGTACAGCTATGCTTGAACTATTCTATATCATTTAGTCTGGATGTTGGGACAACCTGGATTTATCATTAACCATTAACCCTTATCCTGCTTAACCCTTTACCACACGACAAAATTTTAGACTGCCACAAAATGAAAGCACTTGCAGACAATGAAATATAGGTAACTTAAAAACTGAAATTCGTTTCCAGCAGGGTAGAAAACATTGTGGGAAAAGGAGAAAATGCTGGTTACCAGCATTTTCTCCTTTTCCCACAATGTTTTCAAAAGCCTTCTATCTCGGGGTTGTAAAAAACAGGGATTGTTTGGTAAAGGGTTAATAACTTCAAATGAAACTTTCAAGCGGATAGTAAAAACCAAATTTCTGCCCTTTCAAAGCTATTTTTGGGGAAAATTATCAAAATTATCACCATACTGGTCATCTAAGTTGTCTGCTAAAAATCAGTTAGTCATGCTTAGCAGCCTAAGATAATAGCAGAATATAATTCAATGGGTAAGTGCAAGACTATTGTAAGTGATATATTCATGTTCTTTTTTCATTGAAAAAAAAATCAATCCCGTTTAAATGCGAAGGATTTGCAAAAAAACAAGATGATCCACTGATTTGATCAGATTTGTTACTGAAAAGGGTAAAAACATCGAGTGTAGGACAATTGCCCCTGCGGACAATTGCCCCTGGGACAATTGCCCCTGCGGACAATTGCCCCTCCGGACGATTCCCCCTGCGGACAATTGCCCCTGTGGACAATTCCCCCTGATTCATTATTTTTTTACTTTAATTGATGTTATTTTTTTTCAAATTGTAACTTACATTTGATTTTGAGTGATATCATTTGTAATCTCAGAAATTTACAGTTAATAAGTTATAAGTAGATGAATTTTTTCGCCGTTTCAGTTTTCACAGACACCTTAATTATTTACTTTTGTGCCTATTTGATGTTTTGTTTCATTTCTTGACAGTTTTCAAAATATAGGCTTCTTTAATCAATTGATTTGATTGTTAAACAAAGAAAGGATCAAAGATAAAACAATTTAGTATAATTGAAAAAATTAAGTTGTTGCACTTATTTTTGTAGAGAAGGCTGTAATTAGCAGTTTTGTTAAGGAATACTGTAACTAATCACTACCATATTCATGATCAAAGGATATCAATGCAAATTCTAGTTCAAAGGATTATCATAACTATAATTAATTTATTCAATTACAAATTTAAGTCAGTAGATCTATTAAAGTAAAGTTTTTAATATCAATTGAAATTAATTTGTTCTATTTCTAAAGAAACAAAGATACGCTTGTTATTTCTATGTTAGAGCTAACATTTTGCACATCTTATATAAAAAATCATAAAGAAAGTGCTATGAAATGCTATGAAAAAAAGTCAAATAAAAAAAATCAAACGGAAAATCTATATAAAAAATGCCATAAAACAGACTTATTTCAAAGAAAAAAAAAACACATGTTATATTGTTAAAATAAGACTAAATTTTTCAAAATAATAATGAAATTGCTATAAATTTAAAGATTAAAGCAAACAGAAATATTTCCGATTAAAATAAAAACCATTTTTAAGCTTTTTAAAAATTCAGGGGGAAATGTCCAGGTGAACAAATTCTGCAGGGGGAAATGTCCACAGGGGCAATTGTCCGCAGGGGTAATTGTCTCAGGGGCAATTGTCCGCAGGGGCAATTGTCCGTACCCCAAAACATCATGCTGATAGGAAAAAATGCTATTTGCTAGCATTCTGCCCATGTTTCACAATGTTTTCAAAAGCATTTTCAGCAGGGAGTGATTTACTCCATAGATACTCATTTTAACACATCAACAACAGACTGCTTTTGAACAAATTTTGGAAAAATGGAGAAATTGCTTGTAACAAGCAATTTCTCCTTTTTCCACATTATTTTCTACTCAAGCAATTAATTGTATCCCCATTTGTCCATATATTTGCCATCATATCTTTATTTGGTGCTGAATTGGAAGAGCCTAAAGTTGGCATAATTTATGAGGTAAAGGGTTAATTGTTGAAATACCTGTAGAAAACTTTGATAACTGAAAGGTAGTACCTAGAAAGTGATGATTTGATGTTTTGTTCTTAAACTGTTTCTCATGTCATCAATAGAAGATGCTTTATTGTTCATCAAATCTTTCACCTCTTACCCCTTTGTTCAAACCAGCATGATTGGCTGAAATTTGTCTTGATGTATAAATCATCAATGTATGACCATTCTGCAGCCAGAAGTCAACAGCTTTTGTCTACAGACAATGTAAAGTTTAACCCTTTACCAAACTACAAAATTTTTGACTAGTCCAATGTGAAAGCACTTGCAGATGACGAAACAAACGTAACTCAGAAATTGAAATTTGTTACCAGCGGGGCAGAAAACATTGTGGGAAAAGGAGAAAATGCTGGTTACCAACATTTTCTCCTTTTCCCACAGTGTTTTCAAAAGGCTTCTGTCTCAGGATCATAAAAACCAGGGATTGTTTGGTAAAGGGTTAAACATTGTGATTAGAAGATAGAGTGGTCCTTAGTCTCAATAATGAGACGCCTGGTGATCTTTTTCATATTTGGACATTTACTATGCACCGTACCAGTCAAAAAATAACATCGCCTTTGGGGACAGTTATCTGTATTGTACTAGAGTTGTCCTTACAAGCTGTTTCTTTTTGCATCACATAATTATGTACACATTATCCTTTTTCTGAACGAACCTGAGGGCAACAACCTTGAGATAAAAGGCCTTTTTAACATTATGTGAAAAGAGAAAAAAATGCCGGTACCCACAATTTCTCTATATACCACAAAACGTTTCATTCTTTTCAAGACAGTATTCCATAATTTTAATTGCAATTGTAGAGTCACATTTATTTTGTGGTCTCCAAATGCTTTCAATTTGGACAAGTCTAAAATTTTGTTGTTTGGTAAAGAGTTCAAGGAGTAATACAGGATCTTTTATGAGTCCTGGACTCCATTGGTGAGTGCTGATTAGGATATTGATTCTAAGAGAAATAGTAGCTGATGACCTGAGAGTAGAGACCTTTGATCAAGGCCAGATGTTACTAATACCAAGGCCAGTGATAATCCATAGAAGCTGGATATTCCTACTGAATGCAGACAGTGAAGATCAAGATTAGACTGCACAGAATGGGCATATCTCCACTGGCCAGCAATTTTATGTCATGACCCTGTGTCTGTCTTGTGTTTGTCTGTCAGTCAGTGAGTGTGTGCAAATGATTAGTGTTTTTTACAAATGTTTCTGAAAATACCCTTCCATTTGTCATGAAACTTCTCAGAAATAACCCTGACATGAATTTCTCAGAAATTCTTCAAAGAAGTTTATTTCAGCGAAAACTCTGGCTGCAACAAAACTGAACAGTTTTGAACATCTTTAAAAATCTCCTTGCCAAAAACCATTAAGCCTTGGGCTACCGAATTTGGCATGTAGCTTAATCTTATGGACAGCTTTTGTTTAAAAAATGGTCTATGTCGGTTCAAAATTGGCCATATCCGTGTTTGTGCGTGGTGGAGAGGTTTTAAGTTTTACATAGGCATTATACAAAAATCTCCTTGGACCTTCATCTACTGGACCTGTATTAAGGTTGTTTTTTTTCCAATTGCAGGGATCAAAATTGGCATCACCACAAGTTTTACATGGGTACATGCATATAGGGAAAACTTTAAGAATCATTTTCAACGTAAGTGTAAGCTCTAGGACCGATAAATTTGGTATGCTCCTTTATGTTGTAGAGCTTTACCTAGATTGCCTGATTCTAGTCAAATGAATTATTGAAATACATTTTATGTGTCGGGGAAAAAAGCTATTGGAAATAAATTTTTCTCTTTTTTTTTTTTCAAAAAGTTGCACAAAATTTGATTATTCAGATCAGCAAGATTTGGTGTATTCTGATCTAGTCTCAATAATGAGACGCCCCGGTGATTTTTTTCATATTTGGACATTTACTGTACACCAGTCGAAAAGTAACACCGCCTTTGGGGACAGTTATCTGTACTATATTCTGATCCTGATCTAAACAGTCTACAAAAGCAATAAAGAATAACTGAATCATGATTTTATTCTCATTTCAGTGCACAAATGGGCATTTGATGTGCTGTGGATGTTTTAATCATTTACTGGCAGATGCTCGACTGAAAGATGAAACAGCAACATGCCCTAATTGTAGATGTGAGATCAGCAAGAATCTGTGTACTAGAAACTTAGCTGTGGAGAAAGCAGTTTCAGAACTTCCATCAAACTGCCAGTTTTGTTCTGAAGAACTGGCAAGAAACTGTCTAGAACATCATGAAAGAGAACTTTGTATAGAGAGGTGAGGCTCCTTCTTCACTGGTAAGCTAACCTTAATCTATAGCAGATAAGATTGTAACCCTTGATGTATGGCATGGAGGTTCACTGTGGAAGAATGCAGGTGTGTTGCTTGGGGAAAAAGTATAAAACACACCTGGAATCTTACCTAGACTCCAGACTGTCATGTTGTTTGAAAAATGCGATGTTCTTTTCCATTTTTCTACCAGAACAGGATGAGTTATGGATAAGTAGTTAATGAAGAGGTTGACAACGAGAGTTTTTCATTGGTTGGCTGTGTTTGGTCAATCGTAGACTCTCGCCAAGGCAGAAAATGTTTGATGGTGGTAAAGTGAAGATGGCTTTGGGTCCATTTCCAGATGTCTCCATTCGTTTTTCAGTCACGGGCAAGTATCTTCCACATTTTTAAGTTGTCAAGTTATGTAGCATGTTTAGTGAAATATCATGACAAAGTAATCTGTATTATGTAACATGAGCAGCCATAAAGAACAATAGGCAGTCAGTCTAGGTCCGTGTTGGTTCATGACCTTCCACAAACCTAAAATGAGAAATTTATACAAAATCAAAGTACAAAAGTATTAGCAGACCTTATTTTATTAAGCTTACCTCAGCACATGTAGTGCACAAGATGAGCCTTTCGTGATTGTGCCGTGTCTGTCATCGGTGGTGTGTCATTCACTGTTGGTCGTCAAGATTTACCTTGCATGTGCTCCAGAGACCCATGTTTTCAGTCAGTTACTCCTGAAATTTTGTCAGAATTATATTTTGATAATATTTTGAACTTAAGTTTGAAATTGGGTCACATTGGGTCAAACGAAGGTCACTAGTTAAATCCTAGAAAAAGTTGTGTGCACTCTGGAGGCCACATTTTCAGTCTGATTGCTTGAAGCTTTGTCAGAATGTTTGTCTGGATAATATCTTAAACAGGTTTGAAATTGAGTCAAATTTGGTCAAAAAGTAGGTCTCTGGGCTAAATCTGATTTTCAGCCTGATACTATGAAGCATGGTCGGAATAGTTATATATATATCTTGTTGTTATCCCTGACAAATTCATAACTGGTTCATGTCGGATCAAAGAGAGGGCCAAATTTGGGGAAATAAACTTTGTGTGCACTCTAGAGGCCACATCTTTGAAATGATACTCATGAAACTATGGTAGAAAGGTAGTCCTTATGAAATTTCAGACAAGTTTGAAATTAGGCTACAACAGATAAAAAAATAAGGTCACTGGGCCAAATCTAAAAAAAAACTTGTGAGTAGTCTAGAGGCCACATTTCCAGTCTGGTACTCCTGAAACAATATCAGAATATTTGTCTGGATGATACGGTATTCTCTGACAAGGTCAAATGAAGGTCAAATTGGTAAAAAATTAGGTCACTTACATGGATTTTACATTTGAGCCAGGATCTCTCTTCAGCTTTTTCAACCATGGAAGACTTAATTTAGGTGAGTGCATTAGGGCCAATGGCACCATTGGTATTTTCAGCTTTTTATCTCCTTAAACCAACTTACTGCTAACAGCTTTGAATATAATTATTTTTGTAAAACTATGGATAATAAACTTTCATCATAAATGAAGCTTTAACTGTTTACCAAACAATCGTAAGTTTGGAAGATCCTAAAGACTGGGACTTCTGAAACCATCTGGAAATAGGAGAACATGCTGGTTACCAGCATTTTCTCCTTTTCCCACAATGTTTTCAGAAGGCTTCTATCTCAGGGTCGTAAAAACCAGGGATTGTTTGGTAAAGGGTTAAAGCTTTCTGTCATGTTATGAAACAATAGATAGTTACATTCAGAAATACATAGATAAAAAGAATCTATTGAAAGTTTGGATTTTAATGAGAATGTTTTAGATACAAGTATAATTCTGGTTAATGTTACTGTTATTATTTAGTGTATTAATTAAGTCATTAAAAGCATTGCCTAGTCTTAATGGCTGTGAGTGAAACATGGTATAGATTTTTTCATTTGTCATGGAATAATATGGTTTGACATCTATCACTGATTCTGACTGACAAAGTGTCGGATGCTTTTGAGGGGTCCTTCATGGCCAAAGGTTATCTCTCGGGATTTTAAAATGGGTGTCAAGTTATGCCCCAACTGAAACTGTCCATTGTCGAAGTGCTGTTGAGCAAGACATAATTCCAGGGTTGAAGTACTGGTAGATAATCCAGGAAGCATGGATAAGTGCAGTGTAAGTCCCTTCAATATGTCTGAAATGCTGTTGGTCACTGTGTTTAATACTATGAAGTGGGAGTAATACATGTATAGATATGCTTATTGAAAAAAGTATGATTTGCATCTTGACTGCAGAAATGGTTGGGAGTCAGAAAGATTGAACTACATTTTGTTCAAAATGTTTTACCCTTTCTCAACCACTAATTATTGAAAACAGTAAATTGAGCTTTTGATGTGTTCATACATTTGATTGCACAAACTGTAGAGGCTGGACAATGAATATTTTAGGCAATAATGTACCCTACTGCAGGTTGAATGCCACTGTTTGACACAATCTTTGAATCTGCTATGGGACAAAATGTACCGGTAATTGTCTGTTGAAAATGATAGATTTGATGGACTACAAAAATACTGTTTCTAATATGGGAAGTAAGGAAACATAATTATACAGTTTTTAACATTTAAACAAGATGAAGATTTGAGAGTAGGGCTTTTTTTTTCCTCTCTTTTTATTTTTCTTGTACCTAACTCTTGCTGACTGAGTCAAGATTGTATGGATGGCTTGATTTATGACAGCAGACCTTGACAGGATTCATTCCTATTTTCATACTGATACAATGTTGCTATTGCAAAAATCTGTAAGATATTTTTTTTTTTTTTTCAAAAAAATTTTGAAGATATCGTTTTCTTTAAAATTTAGGAACATGTACATGTAAGGATTAAAGCATATTTTGGCAGTTATATATATATTTTTGGAATTTTATAACCTTTGATTTGTTTCCACAATACAATTCCAGAAATTTACTCTTAACTTACTGGAAAGAGAGCCTTACTCCATGCTCAGCTTTTTAATTAAAATTTCACCAACACATGTCTTTCTGTTGGTGATGTGGAAAAAAGTAATTATATAATTGGCCATCTGAAACTTTATTAACATTAATATAAAAGATGTGTGTTTGACTGTGACTAAATTTCAGAAATAGAAATTTTATATTACATGAGCGCCAAAGAAATTTAGTTAGCTTTGAAAAACTATTTTGTATTTTTCTTTTATTAGGAGTGTGAATGTGCATTGAATGAATGTGGGAACCTTTCTTTAAATAGTATTTACATCTGTGGCCTACTGAAAGAAATAATGGAATGCAGTATATCTGCTTCACAGACAAAGACAACAATCTGTTTTCAAAAGAAATAAACACAAATTAGTATGCAAAAGGAGACACCTGTTTTCTTTCAACCATCTCTAGAGGTGAACCTGGTTCCTTTGCTTTACACAAATGACAGAATCTGGAGATGTACTTGCTGCTATGACCATCTGTTGACTGTAAGGCCAGATGTCTAGAAACTGACTTGTATTTTTCCTTTTCAGCTTCCATTGACAAAATGAACACAATACATCTTGATGGAATGAAATCATGGATCAAAATGTCAAATGATAGGATAACATGTTCACAAACAATCTTTCTGTTTCAGATAAAAATGGTATCAAAACTTGATGTTTTTACTTGAAAAGAGAGAAACAATCTCATTTAGTAAAATTTCATGTCAATAACAAGTCATATTGTTCATTTTATTTGATGTTCTTTATACTTGAACAGCATAAATAAATTATAATGAAAAAAGAAACTGCCCCACATACAGCCCATCCACATCACTAGTTGCCTTGTGGCCAGCACATACCAAGATCAGACTGCACAGAATCATTCATGATCTTAGATCTACATTGTCTGCTTTGCTGAGATATTTTGGTCAAAAGCAGCTTTTGATTAGTGGTTGTTAGGGCTTTATTTCCCAGATGTAAAGTTTCAAGTTTGTGTATTTGGAACTTTAAGGGTTAACTGTGCACATTTTTTCTGTAGAATATCAATTCATAACTTTGCCAAATTTAAGTATGATGAAGAACAGTAATTTTATAAAAAAGCTTTTTTTAAATTCCAAAACTTGTTAAGCCAATATTATAAAGTTAAGAGGAGGCCCTCCAATGATTTTGTTACAAAATGAAGTCAGTCAAGTTAAAATAAGGTAAGTTTCTTTGGTTGTAGGGGGCAGGTAAGTTAATGATGAAATATGATGAAAATTTATATAAGCATACTTTCTTCAAAATGTGAAGGAAACTGGTAGGTATGATACATATAAGATTTTGATACTACATATGAAAAGAATCTATTTGGCAAAGTTATGGAAAATAGAGTGTTTTATTTAAAATTTTAATCTCTCTTTTCAAGTTAAGTATCAGGTTTAACATTCCCTCTGGCCCTTGATAACCGTGAACTATTTTCTCTCTTTAGACCAACCATATGTAAATATGCTAGAATTGGATGCCCATGGAGAGGACCATTCCATGAGTGCAGTGTTCATGAGGTAGACTGCACCCACCCACAAAAATCTGGTCTGGAAATTATGGAGTCACTGAACAAGATGGATGATCTACAGCAAGAACAACAAAAGCTTCATAAAGATCTCGTCACTCTCTTGTCCTTTGAGAAAGTTACATTCAATGGTAAGATGTGATAAACAACAGTATGCAGAGTTGACTCTTCAACACAATTTTACACTTGTTAGAATTGGAAGTATTTGGATGCAGATACCGTTTTGAATGAATTTCAAATGATGTGGGGGAACCGTAAAATGCTGTTTACAAGCATAACCTGCAGTAATCTCACTGTTTTTAAAAGTTCTTTTTCTCAAGGTTGTTAAAGACAAGCTTAATAGATGATAACATATGGCAGATGAAGAATTTGACTTTCAGCATTTTCTCTTATCTGTTTATATCCTTTCAAAAGTTTTTTCTCCTAGAGTTGTAAAGTCAGATTGTTTAATTGGGTATTATTTTGCCATAACATGTAGTTTATTTGCATTGCTTTTCCCTTTTTTTCAGATATTCAGCTGAAGCCATATCGTACTGATGACTTCATCACTAAGCTTTTCTATGAGTCAAGTAGATTCTCTGCATTTAATCACCAATGGGTGTTGAGAGCCAAGATTGTTCATGACCAGAAGGACCCTGCCCACTCTTCCCAGAGGTCTCTGACCTTCCAGCTGGTCCTGAAGAGCAAACTCTCACAACCTATGACCTTGCATTACCTTGCCATGAAGGGACCATATGGGGACATGAAAGCAAACCCAAGCATCAACAAGCATGAGTTTACAGCAGAAAGTTTGGAGAGCGACCATCATGAACTGCCTCTTATAGACTCTGTTGAGTGTAATAGGCTTCTTGCCTCAAAGTTGATAAACTTGAGATTGATCATTTTTCAAGTTCCTTCCTAAAAATGAAAGGACAGATAGGCAAAGTTTCTCTGATATTGCAGCTTTCTCATGGTTGACTCATTTCCATTGCTTATAGATACAGGGTATTTCTTAATAGTCTGTTGCCATTTTTCTGTCTGAAAATTTTCAAGATGTGAAGTTATACTAGTATTCAATTAAAAATCAGTTAGCAATAAGAGATGATATGTATAACATTATTTTGCTAACTATCTGGGGCTAAACCTGAAAAGAACTTTTCTTTAACTCTTGAATTGTGTTTCTGGATTCCTAACCATAGGGGAATTTACATTACTGTTACCAAATGACAAAATTTCAGACTGGTCCAAATTGAAAGCATTTGCAGAGGACAAAATTAATGTGACTCAAAAATTGAAATTTGTCCTTGGAGGGTGGAAAACATTGTGGAAAAAAGGAGAAAATGCTTGTTGCCAGCAGTCTTCTTTTCCCATAATTTTTTCAATGCCTCTTTTCCCAGAATCATGAAAAGTAGGGATTTTTGGTAATGGGTTAAATCACACTTGATTAACTTTTTTGTCTACAATTGTGATCAGTTTTGACCAAATTTATATTTTGTTGTCTGACGAAGGTCAAGTGTACCACCTCTGTGTACCACCACTTTCCTTTGGCAATGCTACCCTGAAAATATGACTTGATTTGAACAAATCGGAATATGAAGTCATGATTTCAATGTCTTCCACGGATTTTTACATTAACCCTTTACCCCATAAGGCATTTCTATGGTATCTCTAACTGACCTTAAATAACAGCAAGGATAAAGCCGTTTTTTATGTGTATATGAAACCTTTTGATAGCATAGAAAACATTGTGACAAAAGGTGAAATTGCTTGTGACAAGCAATTTCACCTTTTGCCACAATATTTCCCAAAGGCTCCTACAAGCAATGCATAGAAATGAGTATCTATGGAGTAAAGAGTTAATTTACTTCAAATTTTATTCTATCTCTTTAGAGTTCCATACAACATTGTTTCTGTGTGTTGCATTTATGTTTTAATTACTGGTAGCTTGTAATGGTAACATATTTGGAAACACCCTGTATATCTTGCTAACTTATGGCTGTTACTGTAATTTATCTTGGATAATAGTAGTAATGTATTTAGTAGCTTACGCTTACTAGGTGTAGACTCTTTAAGTAGGTGAGATTTAATAGATTATCAGAGGAGTCTAGACTAACAGAATAAATTCATACAGACAGCCGCAATATATATTGCAAATATGTACATGTGGCAACTGATTTACTAGCCCCAATTGTCAAAGGTTTGTGAGCTTATGTCATGGCCCTGTGACAGTTGTGCGTCTGTAGATATAGCAGTCTGGTGGCCACGGCAACAAAACTGAAAAATATGGAAAATCTGTAAAAGCAGTCTTGTCTGAAACCATAAGACCTTGGGCTACAAATTTTGCACATGGCTGTATCTAATTGAACTACCAAGATTCTTCAAATTATAACACTTGGGGAAAAAAATTGGCTACTTCATGAATGGGCCAAAAGCTTTACAGCAGGTTATTTATTGAAAACTAATAGGTCTTCTCCTTCCATAAAGCCTATTGCCACCAAATCTGGCATGTACTGTAATTTTAAATGATGGACATCTAATGAAACTTGTCAAATTATAGTCCTGAATTCAAATTGGACCTGTCACTGGGGTCACAAGTTTTACATGGGCTTATAAAGCTAAAACTTTAAAATCTTTCTATTCCTGCCATACAACCCAGGGTTACCAAATTTTTCATTCATATTTATCTAGACTAGTGGAATGTAATGAAATATTACAGTTATAGCCCAAGGAGAAAAATCGGCTGTATCCCACATGTCACAAGCGTTCCATAGGTTTACATAGTGAAAACTTCAAAAAACCATTTTGTTTTTTACTAAGCTACAGCTGTATGATATTTTGTGAGTGTTTATTAGCTAGCTGATCTCTTCCTAAATTTTTCAAATAAAAACTCCGGTATCAAACTTAGCCCCAGCCTATTTAACATGTGCTCTTACAGGGAAAATTTATATGGAGGATAAGTTCAAAATTGGTTCTCTGAATAGCTCTAGGGTTGAAATTAGTCTTGCCTTGTGGGTTTATGGGTCTCATATTTTACAGGGGTTTTATATGAGAAATTAAAAGAAAACTTCTTGTTTGAATCCATTTGTCATAGAACTGTAATATTTTGTATGTATGGTTTGCATTAATTACACTGTGGAGTTATACATGGCCATCATGGCCCTCTTGATCTTTGCCACCATGCTTTCAAAAATTGTCTTCTTCAGATTGCTACAAATCTGTCTGTATGAATAAAAAGTTACAGGAAGATAAACATGAACACTTTATACAGGAATCTTTTTGTACAAATGTTTTCCAAATTGACTGGATGTATACCTCTAGAAATAAATTTGTATTTTAGGCAACAAATTAGTCTAGCTCAAATGATTGAAATATTTTTCAAGAATGGAATAAAGCAGTGAAAAAGGAGCAAATATTGGTCGCCAGTATTTTCTCTTTTTCCCTTTCCTAGGATGTTTTCAAATGCCTTTTTTTCTTAACTCGTTTCGAAATGACAAAATTTGGATGGATCAAATTGAAAGCATTTTCAGATAACACATTAAAGGCAGCCCAAATGTCAAAATTTGTCCTTGATGGTAAAGGAAAAAATTGTTGGAATAGGACAAAATGTTGGTTACCAACATTTTCTCCTTTTCCCACAATTTTTTTCAAGGGGATTCTGCCCTAGTCAAAAGTTGGGATTGAGTGGTAAAGGGTTAAGCGCATTTAAACATTGCAAAAGGGTGAAAACAACCCTATGGAAGGCCAGATGCAATCTCTACAATAAATTTGTTTTGAAGGAAAGAAATTCAGTAGTTTTTATGTATTGCTGGATGTTATAACAAAATACCTTGATGATAATGATATGTGGTTATGTACATAATATATAAGATTTTTAGACAATTTTTAAACTCTTCCATATCCGAAATGTGATTGATGGTCAGTATTTAATGTGTTACTAATTATTTGGTTCTTGCAGAAAACAGATTTCTAACACAATGTCAGCAAAGTAACAGTCTCTTGTTGCAAATATTTGCTCCTATAGCCTCAATATTTTTCATATCATTCTTGAACTATTTCTACTTTCGGCAACATGCATTGATTGGCGGTAATAGGTTAAATTGAAATAGTTTAACACTTAACTAGGTAAAAAAGGGCAGAAAATATTGTGGGACATAGAGAAAATGCCTACAAGCATTTCCTCCTTGTCCTACAAATGTTTCAAAAGACTTCTATCTTTGGAATCTTATTAAAATTTTCCATGTCAAAGGTACTTTGCAAGTCATTATAGTAAGACAACAACTTCTGAAACTTTACTTGTGTAAAATCTGTTGCTACATACCGGTACATGTTACTAAATGATAGTTTTGAGTTTAGAACCTACAGAATTCAAATTGACTGAGAAATGGTCATTTTAATCATTCAAGCATTATTAACTTTCTAAAAAGTCAAAGACCTAGGCCTGTTAAATAATGATCTTACAAATTAATGAGAGGAGTATTTTTTTTTAAAACAGGATTCATTTTGTAGTGCTTTTTTTTTCTCCATGTTTCCCTCTTGAAATGGGGGGGGGGATTACAAAACAGGAAATTTTTACTTTTTCACCATTTTATACCTTAAAATGAGCCATTTTTTCACTCCTTTTGTGCTTAATTGTTTGTTTTTAAGCTGCAGTGGCCAAAGGCCAGCCAGCTAATGTCATGGCCCTGTATCCGTTGTACATCCATATGTCTGCCTGTTTTTCAGTGTTTGTGTGTTTTGTGTAACTTTTATTTCAAACATCAAACTTCTCTAAAAATACCCATCCAATATTGATGAAAACTTCACAGAAATTATCCTGCCATGGTCCTCTTCGGAATTTTTTGAAAGAATTTTATTTTTTCAAAAACTCTGGTTGCCATGACAACAAAACTTGAAAAATATTGAAAATCTTTGAAAAATTTTTTGTCTGAAGCCACAAGGCCTAGGGCTGCTGAATTTTGCATGTCGCTTTATCTAGTGGACCTGTTCAAATTATAGCCCTGAGGTCAAATTTGGCTCTGCCCTTGGGGTCCTAATTTTAGTATGGGCTTATGTAGTCAACTTCAAATTTCTTCTTGTAGGTAGCGTTATAAATTGGGCATCTGTCCAGAGTGCCCAAATCATAGCCCTTGGGTCAAATTTGGCACTGCCTCCGGGGAGTTTTATACGGGCTGATATTTGGAAAAGTTTAAAAATCTGCTGGTACCTAACCATAAGGCAGAGGGTTACCAGTTCTTCATGTAGCTTTATCTAGTGGGTCTCAACCAAGAAGTCCCGAATTATAACCTTGGAATGAAGTTTATAACCACTTATTCAGAACCTGTACTATTTGGTATGGGACTTTCTGTTGTGGACCTCCACTGGGATTCAAGTAATTCTAGCTGTATGACGAAAAATGGCTTTCCCACAGGGTCATAACTTTCTCTTATGAAATCATAGAAAAAAAAAATTGTATAATTTTCTTTTAGTTTAAAACCAATCAGCCAGTTATTGTATGTTTGGCTAGTAGTGTTTTGATCTATTAGCCAGTGGAGTGATACAGGGCCATCATGGTCCTCTTGTTATTTACTTTTCTCTTCAAGAAACAATGGGATGAAAGATATCACAGATCCATGCTTTTCATATTTAACTAGATCTATTCATACATGGACTTAATTGTATTGTTTGACCTTTATTGTTATAGCATATAGTTGTTACTGTATATATTAGTGAATATTTGTTTATCCTATTTTTATCCTGAGTTGTAACAATCCTGAGGAAAAAGGCCCTTTGAAAACATTGTGAGAAAAGGAGAAAATGCTTGTAAACAGCATTTTCTCCTTTTTCTTTCTCTGTTTTCAAAAGCCGTCTTTCTCACCTTCATTTAAAAAATGGGATCATTTTGTAGAAAATGTATAGCACATCATGAAACCATGAACTGATATTGTACAATAACATTTTCATGAGTATCACCATACACCTATATAACCCCTTTACCACACAGCCCCTAGTTGTAATGATCCAGAGAGAGAGGCCATTTGAAATCATTGTTATAACCAGCATTTTCTCCTATATTTTCTTACAATGCTTTTTACCCTATCTTATAACTTAAGCTAGTTTGTAATTATTCTAAATTTCGCAACCATGGAAACTTCCAGTTCAAAAACTTGTTGTCTAAACATATTTATTTCATATTGATTGAGAAACAAGTTCTTACAACTTGTGCTAATACTATTTAGATTCTGCTTCCTGGAACTACATTGTTACCTATGTTGAATGTGTAGGCCAACGAAAAATCCCATAGCTGACACCTGCTCCAGGGTATCCAAGTTGGGACCACATTGTTATGAGGCCAACACTCTACTTCACAAACATGGACACCACACGACTTGTTGTCTGAGAATGGGGTCAGCTTCCTTACCTTATTCAAGAAACAAGAGACATAACTGGTACTGTCTTTAAAGAACAATGAATGTCGTGCCTATTGCAGTATGTTAGCACTTTTATAAAGCTGTTGTTTACCATGTACCACTGTCCTGAATTTTAACAACCCTGAAGGAGAAAGCTGAAAAAAATGATGGAATAAGGAGAAAATGCTGGAAACCATTTTCCCAAACATGTTTTCTACCCTCTCAAAGAACTTTAATTCATTTGTATCACTTTCAAATTTGTTGTCTGCAGATCCTTTCAATTTGGAAAAGTTTAGAATTTGTTAATAGGTAAAGGGTTAAGATTTATGAAACCTGTACTGATAAAAAGGTAAAATCAGCAGGGGTACTGATTGAAAAAAAAAAATGTTACAAAAGATTTTATAAAAGATAATGCCAGGGTCCGTATTCACCAACCATTCTCAAGAATGTTCTCAGTCTTATTCTTCAAGATTTTCAGATAGTGAAAGTAACAGAACATCTGATTGGCTAAACCATTCGGTTTAGCCAATCAGATGTTCTGTTACTATCACAATGACAAAATTTTGAAGAATAAGACCAAGAATATTCTTGAGAATGGTTGGTGAATACGGACCCTGGACTTATCAGGGTTTGCATTCACCAACCATTCTTAAGAACATTCTTAGTCTTACTCACTTTTAATCAGAAGTCTCACAGCAGTTCTGATTGGCTAAACCATATGGTGTTACTTTCAAATTTAGAAAAAGAGCAGAAGATGAAGGATGTTCTTTAGAATGGTTGCTTAACCCATTACCACACAATCCCTACTTTTGACGCCCCTGAGAAAGAATCCTTTAGAAAACATTGTGGGAAAAGGAGAAAATGCTGGTAACCAGCATTTTCTCCTTTTCCCACAATGTTTTCTACCCTTCACAAAACAAATTTCAAATTTTCAGTCACTTTTATTTTGTCGTCTGCAAATGCTTTCAATTTGGACCAGTCTAAGATATTGTTGTTTGGTAATGGGTTAATATGAACCCAGGTCTCTTTACAGATTATACTAATCTAGATTTGTGATTTTAGTCATAGTTGGAATAATGTTATAGAAAAAAGAAATTGTGTCATGGTATTAAAATGTTGCTTTTTGCATTATTGCCGCAATACGAGTCTGTCTTCACCAACCATTCTTAGGAACATTCCTTGTCTTATTCTTCAAGATTTTCTGACTGTGTAACTAACAGACATTCTGGTTGGCTAAACCAAATGGTTTTGCCAATCAGAACTTGTATTACTTTCACACTGACAAAATTTTGAAGAACAAAACTTAGAATGTTCTTGGTGAATACGAACCTGAGGTCACTATTCACCTACCATTCTTAGTGTTATTCACTAGAGTTTTCTAGGTTTGAAAATAACCACAACTGCTGGTTGGCTAAATAAAATCAAAACTTGTGTTTATAAATAAATGTAGACTAAGACTTAGCATAACATTAAGCATGTTTGGTGAATATTGACTCGGTATACTGGGTCCGTATTCACCAACCATTCTTGAGAATATTCTTAGTCTCATTCTCCATGGTTTTCTAATTTTGTAAGTAACACAACTTCTGATTGGCTAAACTGAATGGTTTAGCCAATCAGAAGTTGTGTTACTTACAAATGTAGAAAATTCTGGAGAATAAGACAAAGAACGGTTTAAGAATGGTTGGTAAATACAGGCTCTTGTACTATCACAACCTGCTGTGGTCAAAAGGTTTGTTACCTGGATAGATCAACATTGAAAATTGGGGAAAAAACTGTCGGAGAAATACCAGTAGTAGACTAGCTAGGCCTGTATTCACAAACCATTTTTAAAATAATTTTAGTCTTATTTTCTAGATGTGAATAAAATTCAATTTCTGATTTGCTAAACCATGAAGTGCAGCCCTAGGAAAATTCTGTTACTGAATTTAGAATAAGATAAAGATTGCAAACTGAGAATGGTTGATGAATGTGAGCTGTCTAATGTTTTCTCTGTTGGCTCTTGTATAACCTTCTATTTATTATTTTTCTTATACGGGTACAGTAATGTATTTTGAAGGATTTAGGAGAGAGATGTCAATATTTACTCTTCCAACTTTTTTCTTCTCATCTCTTTACCAAACGACAAAATTTTGGACTGCTCCAAATTGAAAGCATTTGCAGACGACAAATGCGACTTAAATATTGAAATTTATTTTGGGAAGGGTAGAAAACTTTGTGGGAAAAGGAGAAAATGCTGGTTACCAGCATTTTCTCCTTTTCCCACTGTTTTCAAAAGGCTTCTTTCTAAGGGTCGTTAGAAGTCGGGATTGTGTGGTAATGAATTGAGTTTTGGATTTCACGAGCCATCTGATTGCCGAATGACTCTTCTGTCTAAGCCAATCAATTTTGAAATACAATCAAAATTTATTATTGGAGGTAAAAACTTAAGTTTTACGAAAATGCAAAGTGTTACAGTGTACATGATTGTAAGTATTCACAAAAAAAAAAAAATTTAATTGTCCGATTTATCATCAAAACAGTTGGAAACATTGTGGGGAAAAAAGAGAAAATGCTGATTACTGGCATTTTGCTCTATTTCCAGTAGGGTTTTAAAAAGCGTTCCTTATATCATGGAATTGTTTGGTAAAAGGTTACGTGACAATTTTGGAGTTTGTATTGATGTGAACAGCTGGTAAGGAACTGAATACTCAATTTATTGTAGTTTGGATCCTCTTGCCATGTTTTTGCTTAAAATTTTGTGTGTATATTCTTACACTGCCATGTTAGTGTTTTAGTTAATTTCACATTTTCAGATATAAAAAGTTTAATGATGTATCAAGAGCTCTCTTTCCAATTGCATTTATTTCATTTACCACTGCATTAGTATCTATTGTTTGAAATTTTGCCATTATGTTGAAAAATTATTCACTGTGTAGATTTTGAATGCAAAGGATGGTGTATGTTATTTAGATAATTATCCCTTTCCCAAACAATCCCTGGTTTTTACGACCCTTAGATAGAAGCCTTTTGAAAACATTTTAAGAAAAGGAGAAAATGCTGGTAACCAGCATTTTCTCCTTTTCCCACATTGTTTTTCTACCCAGCTGGCAACAAATTCAGGATTGTAAAATCAGGATCATTTGATAAAGGGTTAGAGAGAATTTAAATTCCAAGGAAAGGTTTTATGTCTCTGTTGTACACATGTCTCTACTGATTGAACATTGTGAGATGACTTTTTTTGTCATTTATGATGCTAGATGATGCTCAGATGTTGAGACCTATCATTTATAGGGTAGAAAACCATGCTGTAACATACATTCTCATATTTCTAAAATGTTTTCAAAAGCCGTCTTCTTCAGGATTGTAAAATCAGGATCATTTGATAAAGGGTTAGAGAAAATTTAAATTCCAAGGAAAGGTTTTATGTCTCTGTTGTACACATGTCTCTACTGATTGAACATTGTGAGATGACTTTTTTTGTCATTTATCGTTTTGAGATTAACTCAGCCATCTGACTTGTAGTTTCTGTCAAAAAATTTTAATTGGCTTTGAAGAGAAATTTTTGGTGTGGATATAGGATAAAGAATTCCAAGCTGTTACATGTCCTCTATGGACAAAGAAAACAACTTGTATTTATGATGAGTTATTGTGGTATTCAAGTGGAAACTTTTACTTATTTTGAATTAGAATCTGTATCATCATAGATTTAATTCCACTAGATAGATTTGACAGATTTTGATTGGTGAAAAATCCTCTGCGGCCCTTGTATAATAAGGATATTGCTCTTTGTAGCCTTGTTTTTTTTTTCAAAATTCAAAATCTGAGCTGCTTGTAGTGATATATGTAGATTAAAAATAAAAGAAAAACAGCAGAAACTGAATTTCTAGGCGAGGTTGTTTTGACTGAAAATATCCATGAGCCCTGTAAAGGCGTAGCTGAACTATGTCAAAAGTAAATATATCCAAAATTATAAACAATTCAAAATTTTAATGCTCATACAGCCCTTTAAAGATTTAAACCTGTATCCAGTGTGTGTCTTGTAAGGAAGGGTTTATAAACAATAACAATATAAGGTATGTTCTTTTGCATTTGTGTACATAATTAGCTGAGTCATATTGTAGGTGCTTGAAGGCACACTTAAGGCCAGTTACCAGTGTTGTATTCTTTATGCACAAAGTTTTCGAAAGCTTTCCTCCTCAGGGTTGTGTATCTTCAGAATTATTTATCAAGGGTAAAGCCTCACTGAAGGCCCTTGTTGTTTTCATCAGGCAAAGTACTGAAAAACCAAGAAACATGCAGCAGTTGACTGTTGTGATAAAATTGCTAAAAAAAAAGTTTAAAGCAGTGAAAAGCTGCCATGTTAAAATATGTAATATATACATGTATATTGTTTATAAAGCTGTGAATTAATTCTTCTTGTAATGAACTGCTCACAAGAATAACTAAACAAATTTTCTGTATTTAAATGAATGTGAATGATGGGTTTTTTTTTTTTGAAATGGGCATCATGGATAAAGGCTGCAAAATAGCATCAACAAGATCTGAAACCTGGTCCTACAATTCATAGCAAAAACACAAATTGCCTATAAAAACCTTTCCTCTTGAAGCAGTTAATTTGTATATATCATGTAAGAATACTGTTACAGTACTAAAGTCTTGTTTTCTCTGTAGACATGATAAACTATTCTATCATCCTCAATTTAGTCAGTCCTTTAAACACTGTGAAAAAAAGTGTAAAGACAACTAAAAGAAATTACAAATGGAATTTTTTCCAGGGAGTAACAAAGTAAAGAAAATTAAGTTATTGCATATTTGAAAGGTTTTGTTTACAAAAAAATAACTTATCATCAGGTTTCAATCAGGATTTATAAATTTATGACAAACCATTTGCCATGTTTTATATTTGTTGGTGTTATCAACCAAATGCAGTCATGGTATCTCTACAAGCTGCACGAATTGAGTAATTCATTTACATGTGGAAATATTGGGTGCTAACTAAAGATTGTATCTGAATTGATGGAGTTTGAACTGTAACCTGTACAGAAACAAAATCCAACTCTTGAAAGACTCGCAATTATTAATGGGTGAAGTGAGCCCTGTTCCCTTTAGGGGAGCCTTTGGGGTGGGGTCTTCACTTTATATAGCCCATTTCAGACCTACATGTGCTTGAATCTTCATGAAAGATGTACATTATTATAATGGATGAAGTTTTGAAATGTTTCTGTTGCTCTGGTTACAACTAGACTGTTGGAGTGCTTTTATGCTTAAATAAGTCATGAGAAATGGTATTGCAAATGGCAGCTTTTGTATATTTGAACAGTTACCTGTACATGTACTTATGTACATGAATCATCTTAATGACCACTATGGCTACATCTAGAACAAAATGAACACATAAAAGCAAACTTAATTCCAATTTCTATTAAATCAAATAATAAGATATACCATAGTAATCAGGGGAATAAGCAAAATTGAATGTATTTAAACATATATTATACTGCAATACTATTTGTATGGATCAGGCTTAAGATTTTTTGAAGAACATACTAATTTCCTTAGAAAGAGAAATTATGGCAAGAAGCAGTTATCAGTTCCTTATCAGGTGAGATTTCTACAGTGTTGAACTGATGATGTCATATTTACTTTCAATAGAACACAAACTTAATTTTCTGTTTCAGTGTTGAAGTATTTCAAATTACCTATAATTAGACGAAAAAAATAAGTTTTCAAATATCTTTTGGGCTCTCATGAACCTCATAAATGGTATTCACAAGATCAGTAATAACTTTATCGTTATGTGTAAAAAGATGATTTACTGTGAGGTTTGGGTGCCTATTGCCCAGGTAGATAAACTTAAGTTTGACACCCTACCACTAGCAGCAGTTAAAACTATTAAATATGGCTACACAATACAGCTGTTTATTTTATGAAGTTTATTTTAGTGATATTAGGCATTATATTACTACAGGTATTTGCATGCATCAGGTCCCCGTTCATTGCTAATATATCAAGTAGTAAATCTGACATGAAGCAGGCAGCTGCATTTTAATCAGGCTTTTGTATTTCAAATCCTCTTCAGGGTGGCTGTTGGGACAGAGCCAAGAAATTATAGTAATGGTAAATCTCTACATTGCCGACATGATAAGCATCTCACAATGATTTCCAACAGTTCCAGGAAGTGTACATATAATCTATTCTAGTAATTTTTTTTGTGTACTCCATTATTGCATCAACACTTGTTTAACTCTTTACCAAATGTGAAAACTTTGAACTAGTTCAAATTTAATTTGGAAAGGGTAGAAAACATTGTGGGAAAAGGAGAAAATGCTGGTTACCTTTTCACACAATGTTTTCAAAGGCCTATTTTCTCAGGGTCGTTAAAAGTCAGGATTGTACAGTAAAGAGTTAAGCATGTGCAAAACAAGACAATTGTATTAGCATTTTTTCTTGAGTTTGTAAACAATCCTGTGGTCATTTCATTCACTTGTACATGCACTGTATTTTCTAATACAGAGTCTGATAATTATCATTTTTCAGGCATTAACCCTTAACTAAACAACAAAATTTTAGACTAGTCCAAAATTAAAAGCATATTTCGATAGGTGAGTGCAACACTATTCTAAGTGCCTGTACAGTGTACAGGCACTTAGAATAGTGTTGCACTCACCTATCGATTTGCAAATGACAGTATGTGACCTAATAGTGAAATTTGTTTTGGGATGGATAGAAAATACTGAGGGAAAAGGAAATGCTGCTAAATGGTAGAATTTGTCTTTGATAGGATAGAAAACATTGTGAGAGAAAAAAAAAGAGAAAATGTAGGTTCAAAGCTTTTTCTTTTTTTCACACATTATTTTCAAAAGGCTTCTTTCTCAGGCTTGTTAACAGGGTTGTTAAAAGTCGGGATTGTGTGGTAAAGAATTGAGGGAGAGAATTAAGTTTGATGTCTGACATAGTATAAAATTGTACTTTTCTGATTGATAGAAGAACACCCTGTATTATACTACATACATGTACATTATCTTACATCATCTCAAATCTTTATCAGGCAGAGTATTTCAGACACAACTAATTAAAATAATTTGCCGAAATGCGACTCAAAGATTTAAATTTTTTCTGTAAAGGAGGGGGAGGGGGGGCACGGATAATTATAATTTTAGGATTTTTCACCTTTTCAAAAGCCATCTTCCTCAGAGTTGCTAACTCTTTATCAAATGATAAAATTTTAGATATGTCTAAATTGAAAGCATTTGCAGATGACAAGATAAACGTTGACTCAAAAATTGTAACTTAACTATAGAAGAGTAGAAAACATGTGGAAAAGCAGAAAATACTGGTTACCAGCATTTTCTCCTCCTACTCTTTCCAGAAAGCTTGTTTCTCTGGGTTGTAAAAACCAGGAATTGTTTGGTAAAGCATTAAAGCAAAGAATTTTACGGTAAAGGGATAAGTTGAACTAACCTTGTATCAAACTGACATGTGTGGGTTTTTTTTTTGTTCATGCTTTTATTGTATCATTTTTATCTCACATTTTGTATTTCTTGTGAATTATATATAAAGTATTAATACCTGGCTTCTGGTTTTTTCTTTCTTTCAAATTCCAGTTGCTAAATTGTATTTGATTGACCCAGTACCAAACAGCAATATTTTAGGCTTGTCCAAATCAAAAGCATTTGCAGACAACAAAAGAAAAGTGATTAAAATTTGGAATTTGTTTTGTGAAGGATAGAAAACACTGTGGGAAAAGGAGAAAATGCTGGTTACCAGCATTTTCTCCTTTTCCCACAATGTTTTCTGAAGGCTTCTTTGTCAGGGTCGTCAGAAGTAGGGATTGTGCAGTAATGGGTTAAACAGCAAGGAGACTTATTACATAGAGCAATCTCTTTCCATGTAGAGCTTACTGTTTCTTCTCATTACCACATGACAATATTATAGACTTGTCCAAATTGAAAGCATTTGCAGACGACAAAATAAAAGTGACTGAAAATTTGAAATTTGTTTTGTGAAGGATAGAAAACATTGTGGGAAAAGGAGAAAAAGCTGGTTACTAGCATTTTCACCTTTTCCCACAATGTTTTATAAAGGCTTCTTTCTCAGGGGCGTCAAACGTAGGGATTGTGTGGTGATGGGTTAAACAACAAATTGTTAGATTTGTCCAATTTGAGAGCATTAGGAGAAAGAGATTAGAATAATGGGATTTGATTTTCTAATTCTTTTACCAAACAATCCCTGGATTTCACACCTCTCAGGGAGAAGCTTTTGAAAACATTGTGGGAAAAGGAGAAAATGCTGGTAACAGCATTTTCTCCCTTTCCCAATATGTTTTCTACTTTCCCAGAACAAATTTCAATTTTTGAGTCACATTAATTTTGTTTTCAATTATGACTAGACAAAAATTTTGTCGTTTGGTAAAGAGTTGACTCTTTAGTCTTTACCAAACAACAAAATTGTAGACTGGTCCAATTTGAGAGCATTTGCAGATGATAAAATGAACGCAACTCAAAATTTGGAATTTGTTTCCAGTAAGATAGAAAATATTGTTGGAAAAGGAGCAAATGCTGGTTACCAGCATTTTTTCCCTTTTTCCATGTTTTCAAAAGGTTTTTATCACAGGGTCGTTAAAACCAGGCACTGTTTGGTAAAGCGTTCAAGTGTAGGAATCACAGAATAATGTTAGAAATCTGTGTCAGTCATTTCTTTCCAGCTCATCTGCATGAACTGTGTATATCTTCATGTATGTGTTTCAAATAGCACAAGCTTTCATACCTTTCTACCAGAAGACATAACTTTAAAACTTCTACATGTTGAAAGCACTTGTAGGCAACATATCAAAATTAATGTTTCTCACAATATTATGGTAGACAAAAGTAGAGCTGTCACTGAATGTGACTTAAAGGTGGGTACTTAGAAATTTCACTTCACACCAAATAAAAAAATATATATATCACTGAAATTTAAATGAAAAAACAATACAAATCATCAATAATTAAGAATCATAAAATTACACCCCCAAAATTTTTTTGATGGTATTCCCTTAAAAGGCTACGTAGCCTCTTAAGCTATTTTTAGATTTCGTGCCAAAAACAAAAAAAATGCATTGTGGGAATGTTAAGTGACTGGTACGTGACTAATGATGCTTAAATTCCATTACATGATTACTTGTAATTATTTTTCATAATATCTTCTTCAGACGCTATGTTTGAAGCTTCGTCTGTGTTTTTCCAGTATGTAAATGAGCGAGGTGTTCATGTAAAAATAGAACGTGTTTCCCGTCGATGTCGACCTTGGCCACAGTAAATCTCCAATTTCTCTTGTTGTCGGATGGTTTTCGACTACTGGGGTTTTATGAATAACGATTATAAGGCTTTGGGAGTATAAGGATGATATTTTGTATTTTGGTAAAATTTTTGTCCCAAATTCTGAAGGGCCACCTTTAATACCCCCGCCAGCACTTTGACAGAAACAGGTAATTATTTGTACACACACGGACACACAAAAGGACAAACAGACAGGCTGATTCCAGTATACCCCCCGAAAACATTCGTTTTGTGGACATAGGCGTAGCCAAGAAAAACTAAATTATATGAAAGCCGAAGTTGGCCATTTTTGAGGCAGGTGACGAGAGCAATTCTGAATCAGCCTAGTGGAATCAGAGCTGTAAAATCAAGATACTTCTGATCTAGGCTGATTTAGAAACATCCAAACTGAAAAATATGTGAAAAGAGGCAACCTACAACCTGTTCTCGACTTTTTTTTACATTACACACATGCGTGATGTGCGTAATAGAAGTTACGCCTATGGTGGAGGAATAATAAAATGTCATAAATTTGTCTTTAAAAGTGGAAAAAGCATAGTGAGAATTCCCCTTCTCACAGAAGATTGTAAAAGACTTTCTCCTGGAGTAGATTGTAAGTTACCAGCATTTTCTCCTTTTCCCTCCATGCTTTCAAAATCATGCTTCCTTATCACAACAGGGCGCATTTAGTGTGAATGTGATCTCTGCCAAGACTTCAAATTTTACTGAAGGGGCTAAAAATGGTCCAGCCTTGGAGAGAGATGATTGATAACAAATTTCAGTTATGCAGCAAGTTTGAAAAACCTTCAGTAGCCAAACTGTGAGACATAAAGTTAACCCTTTCCCAAACGACAAGCTTTTGGACTAGACCAAATTGAAAGCATTTGCAGACGACAATTTAACTTTTGCTGAAAAGATGATTTCTGTCTATGATAGGGTAGAAAACATTGTGGCAAAAGGAGAAAATGCTGGTTACCAGCATTTTCTCCTTTTCCCACAATGTTTTCAAAAGGCTACTATTCAAGACCCGTAAAAACCAGGGATTGTTTGGGAAAGGGTTAAACCATTATGACATAATCCCGCCTTAACACAATCCTTAGAAAGAAGACTTCTGAAAACATTGTGGGGAAAAAAGAGGAAATCCTGGTAACCAACATTTTCTCCTTTTCCCCACAATGTTTCCTACCATGTTGGAAACAAATTTTAACTTTTGAGTTATGTTTATTTTGTCATGTGCATGTGCCTTCAATTTGGACCAGTCTAAAATTTTTGTCGTTAGGTAAAGAGTTAACCCTTTACCAAACAATCCCTGGTTTTCACGACCCTGAAATAGAAGCCTTTTGAAAACACTGTGGGAAAAGGAGAAAATGCTGGTAACCAGCATTTTCTCCTTTTCCAACAGTGTTTTCTACCCTTCCCAGAACAAATTTCAATTTTTCAGTCACCTTTATTTTGTTGTCTGCAAATGCTTTCAATTTGGACCAGTCTAAAATTTTCTCGTGTGGTAAAGAGTTAAAAAACATGGTGCAATACTTGGCACTATGGATCATCCATAAGGATCAAGGTAAGACCTAGATAAGGATTCATTTCAAACTTCTTTAACCCTTGACCACACAATGATGACTTTTGATGCCCCTGAGGAAGAAGCCTTTTCAAAACACTGAGGAAGGAGAAAATGCTGGTAAACAGCATTTTCTCCTTTTCCCACAATTTTTTTTACCCTATTAAAACAAAATTGAGTGTTTGAGCCACTTTGAAATTGTCATCTGCAAATACTTTCAATTTGGATAGGTTAAAAAATTTTGCTTGCTTGTTACAAATTAAAACACAATCCAGAGATTTTATAACGTGGATGAAACCTTTGGAAAAAGTTGTGGCACAAAGGAGGAAATTCCAGTTGCAAGCATTTTCTCCAGCGCCCTAATGTTTTCTACCCTATCAAAGAAAATTTGTTCATTTTGGCCACATTTTTTTTTTCAAATGCTTTTTAACTCATAACCAAACAATAAAATTTTAGGTTTTTCCAAATCAAAAGCATTTGCAGATGACAAAATAAAAGTGACTGAAGATTTGAAACTTGTTTTGTGAAGGGTGGAAAACATTGCGGGAAAAGAAGCATTTTCTTCTTTTCCCACAATGTTTTCAAAAGGCTTCTTTCACAGGAGCGTCAAAAGTAGGTATTGTGTGGTAACAGGTTAATCTAAATTTCTGTCGTTCGGTATAGATTTAGCTAAAAAAAAAATAAGGAAGATATAAACATCTAGTATACATATTTGATAACAATATAAATATACAATATATCAAGAAGGAAATGATTACAGATACAAAATGCAAAGACTGTATAAAGTACTAGTATGTGAACCATGCTCTATGAAAAGGGACCTTGCTGCATCTTTAGAAGTATCAACCCAGGTCAGCCTGTGCAACCTTGGCCAAAACTTTTCACTACTGGTCACTTCTTTTGTATATTCACCTCAAGATTAAGTCAGTTCATAAAAAAGGTGGCAATTATGAATTCATGATTACGTAACAACTTGATTGTATCATGCATCATGGAGATGCATTAAGCCCCTTTCGCTAGAGCATGGCTCACTTTTT
Source organism: Tridacna crocea (assembly GCA_943736015.1). Taxonomy (NCBI): domain Eukaryota; kingdom Metazoa; phylum Mollusca; class Bivalvia; order Cardiida; family Cardiidae; genus Tridacna; species Tridacna crocea. The sequence continues at coordinate 25,963,991 of OX031065.1, forward strand.
TTTTCTCACATGACTTGTATGTTAACAAAGTGATAGAAAAAGCACTTCAAACATCAATGAGATCGGTCTTTGATCAATTTTGCATGAGCAAATACTCAATTTGGGCCAAATATAGACATTTTACATTTATTTTATGAAAATGGGGGTGAATCTTATAAAATTTCATCTCATTTAACAATCAAAAAAGAACATGTATTTACTGTACAATGTAACCATATCTAATGCATTTCATGAATTAACTCTTTATTAAATGACACAATTTGCACTAACCAAATTTAAAAGGTTTTGCACACAAAAAAGTAAATATAATTTGGGAAAAAAATTAAACTCCTCTTTGAAAAAGTGGTAACATTGTGGGAAAAGAGGAAAATGCTGGTACCCAGCATTTTCTTCTTTTCTCACAATGTTTTCCAATTTCTACCCGACTTCTTTAGAGCTAGAAGTCATTAAAACATGGAATTGTGGGGTACAGGGTTAAAGCCACAGATATGATACTGAAAACCTGGTGAAAAGTCTTTCGTGTTTTAAAGACTAGTAAACAAACATTTGGGCAAATACAGAGAACAATAAGGATGAATTTTTTTTCTATCACATTATATCTGCAGTGGTTTGCCATCAATATTTCAACATATTGTCTGTCTACATGGTAGAGAAAGTTCACTTGAATGTAAAAGCAAGAATGAAGTCTAAGTGATAATCAATTTCTTATGTATTCACTATTGTTTACAGTAATCAAAATAACTCTAGCAAGAATTAAGTGTACATTACATAGAGCAAAGAGATGCTAACAAGAACTGAGTTTTAAAAAAGTTGGAACTTGACCCATCATCAATTCATTGAGGCATTCAATAGCAAAAACTGATTGCTGAGAACTCGATAAAATTCTGCTTCAACAAAAGGCATTAGTTTTTTGACAGTTTATCTCCTACAAAGTAGTATATTCATTTGTCATGACGCTTTAGGGGGTAAAGTTCATGAAAAATAAAATAAAATGTATGTGGTTTTGTAGAAAAACCTGTTGAAAATAATCCAACAGCATTCAGACAAAAACTTTGAAACCTATTTCCCTTAAGGTTAATGCTTTAGATATATCAATATTCACAGAGTATGAAGTTGGAACTATATTTAATTTTTTTTTTTCAGTATGTATAAAAAAGTTTCAAAACATGTCACCTATCAATCATACAGTTGCCTATTTGTCAATGCTTGAATTTCAATAAGCCATGGTAAGACATTAACATGAGAAGAGTTTCCCTTTACAGTTGATTGTCTCATTCCCACGACTGACATTTATTTTGATTAAAGACATAGGGAAAACTATTTTAAACTGTGATATAATAAAAGTTATAGAAGTATACTGTATTCAAATGTCAATGATAGAATAAACTAGAGCTGTCACTGAATGTGACTTAATACCCCTGCCGGCACTTTGACAGAAAAAAGTGTCAAGTTCAAGGGGATATAATTCCTCAACCAGGAAGAGTTGATACTTGAAAATTGTGTCTTGCAAATCTTCAATATATGATCAGTATATGTGCAAAGTTTCAACACAATTGAAGGAAAACTGTAGGAGGAGTTCGCAACACAAAATTACTAGAATTTTGCACACAGATGGACACACAGATGGACACACGGACAGACAGGTTGATTCCAGTATAGTACGAGTATATCCCTGAAAACATTTGTTTTGCGGGTGTATAATAAAAGTTTGTTCCTGATAAAAACTAGTGAAAGAAGCACTTTCAATACATTGTATCTTCAAGTATACTTTGAAAATGGTTTGGTTCATCAAGAACATGGCAACAAACATTTAATTGAATTTAGTTTATGACAATGCTCTCAAGAAGAACAAGTTTCCTATCACTAATACATAATGTAACCAGTCAACTTTTTGAAATGACAAAATAACACCATCTGATCCAAATATCATGCCCCCACCCATGTAGATCACTCCTGCAGCAACTCCATTCCAGTTACCAGCATACAAGGACAAAAAGGTTAGGGAGAGCAAAGAAAGTCCACTGCAGGCCTGACTGTACAGCTGTTTATTGTCAGCACTTTGTAAGGGCCAAGTAAATGTAGCTGCAGCAGAGAAAATGAGGATGGCACCACCAAGGTTTGCAGAACTGTATTTTAGACAAAACTGATAAGCTATCAATGCCATCCCAGCTGCTGCTGACAACCAGGAAAGGAATTTGTGTGTTTTGAAAACTGGTGTCCTCTCTGCATGTTTCACACCAAACCTTGCTACTCCAACAGATGCCGCTATACCCAGGATGGTGAGCCCAACAATGAAGTATGGATATAATCTAAACTCCAAGTTAAGCACTACATAGAACACAGAGCAGGCAAGCGCAAAGTCTGAGATAACTGTGCTGATCTGCTGCACCATATCTATAATCCTTTTATCCACTTCAAGTTGAGATCAGTGCTGCTGGAAAATAACAATGATACGAATTTTAGATTTTTTAAAAGCAAAGTTCTTCCCATTCCACTTTCTTAGTGTGTCAGGGTTCAGGGTACCACATTACAAGATGTGGCATTTAACGTATTATATTTTGATTTATAAAAGAGATTTCATTTTTTTAAGAAATTATATATTTTTACATGAGCAACAGGTGAATATAAGTACAATAATGGTGAATAGGCTTCTGAAAACATTGTGGGAAAAGCAAAAAATAGCATTTTCATCTTTTCTTACAATGTTCTCTACCATTTCGAAGACTAAATTTGTTGTCTGCAAATGCTTTGAATATGAGTAAGTCTTACATTTTTTTCTGATGTAGAGTCAAACACCCAGGGTTTTCTTGGATCCCTTGTTTCTTTAAATTTTGCCCTAAATTTTCATATGTGCCTCCTTTTATTCATTTGATGGGAGTCAAATGACCCCAACACCAGTATGTTCCAATATAAAACCTGAATACCTTATTGATACCCTTTAACTCATTACCAAACAACAAAATTTTAGGTTTGTTCCGAGTTGAAAGCATTTGCAGACAACAACACAAAAGTGACAGAAAATTTGAAATTTGTTTTGTGAAGGGTCAAAAACATTGTGGGAAAAGGAGAAAATGCTGGTTACCAGCATTTTCTCCTTTTCCCAAAATGTTTTCTAAAGGCTTCTTTCTCAGGGTCATCAAAAGTAGGGATTGGGTGATAATGGGTAAAAACAGAAATTTTGTCCAGTTTAAGATACCACATACTTGTATTCTATATTTGCTGTACACTTCAAGTCTACAGCCCCTAACTCTCATATTTAAAGATGGAAGCTGCTGCAAAAAGCCTCTATGGTAAATGTTACACAATATTCACTGACAAGTTAGTGAGTCTACGGTCTCTTACTCTCATATTAAAAAACAGAAGCTACCAAGATTGGCTGAATAACCTTTAGGAAAACATTGATTTTACACAATTATATACAGATGAAATAGGGGTTGTAATCCTTAATACTCTAAAAGTGGTTCACAAAGACAATATGTTGTAGGGCGATGGTATGCTTGGTCTGTCAATAGATTGTCATCTGTATTGGGTTTATCTGTAAGGTTGAAAACTGATGTAAGAAAGCTTGTTTGGTGTAGGTATATTGCAAATAATATCAATTGTGAAAAGCAAATGAAATATTTTCTTTCAAAATGAGAAAATTACTTTTTTGTTGCATTTTTGTGTCTTATTCTTATTCGATAGAAAAATGCTATCGATGTAGGATAGTATGTTATGCATAATATCTGACCGAGAAGAATAGAACCAGGGTGAAACAAAACGTCACGAGGGCTTATTCCTTCCACTTTAGTACATGAACGGAGAAGTGAGAACGAACGGAGAAATGAGAAAAGGCCATAAACCAGCATTTTCTGATTTCTGCGAATCTCTTTCCAAAAATTTCTCTGCTTCTTCTAAACCACATTCCAATGTTTGAGTTAAATTTAACTTTTCATCTCCCAATGCTGCCGATATGGACGAGTCTAAAATTTTGTCGTCTGATAAAGAATTGAGAAATCATGATTATCCGAATTATTTTTTATCCGAATACTATGACTTACAAAGGTACAATCCAGACAACTGATTTTTCACAAGGGAAAAATGAAGCTAACATCATTATTCTATACCTTATACAACAAAACAAGTCAGATGAATTTGCCCTGGCTTTCAGGGTATGACAGTATTATATTTTCTGTCCCTAAAAAAATATTTTCGAGCAAAGATAAGACAGAGCTACTTGTTTAACAAAAGAAAAATATTCGTTGAATTATGTTCCGGTGTCATCGTGTTTTAAAATACATTTCGTCGTTACTAGTCTGTAAACACTATGTTTAACTCACCTTGTTTGTAGGCAGGAAGAAGAAGAAGAAGTAGAAAAAGAAGAGAGAGAGAGAGAGAGAGAGAGAGAGAGAGAGAGTGGGGGGGGGGAATGCAGTCACTTCGTACCATAACCATTTCATACCATTCTGTTTATGACCATTTCGTGCCATAGATTTACCACTACGTGCCATAAATTTACCATTTCGTACTATAACGTTACCACTTTGTACCATGATAATACTATCTGGTACCAAGACCAAAAGTATCAATACTGTGACAGTAAGATACATAAATTTAATGTATTTATTTTTAATGTATTTATTTAGTATAAACAAATGCTTTTGTAATCAAATCTTTATTTGTATCATATACCTGCTAAATCAGTTGCTACTCAGAAAATAGTTAATTGGTATGTTTTTAGCTCACCTCAGCACAAAGTGCTAAAGGTGAGCTATTTTGATTGCCCTGTGTCCGGCGTCCAGCGTCCGTCGTCTGTCAACAATTTCTTACAATGTCTTCTTCTCCTAAACTTTTGGGCCAATCTTGAAACTTGGCAGGGATGTACCTTGGGTGAAGCTCTACCAAAATTGTTCAAAGAATTTGATTCCACCCATAACTCTGGTTGCCATGGCAACTAAAACAAGGATTCTATATGTATGATCCCTGACTAAAAGGAAAAAAAAAATCTTTGAAAATCTTCTTCTCTGAAACTACAAGCTATACAGCTTTGATATTTGGTATGTGGCATCTCCTAGTAGACCTCTACCAAGAGTGTTCAAATGATGCCCCTGGGATGAAAATTGGTCCCACCCCGGGGTCACAAGTTTGAGCAAGTAAGGAAAATTTTAAAAATCTTCTCCTCTAAAACTTGAAGGCGTAGAGCTTTGATATTTGGTATGTAGCATCTCCTAGTGGACCTCTACCAAGTTCATTCAAATGATGCCCCTGGGGTCAAAACTGGCTCCGCTCCGGGGGTCACAAGTTTGAGCATAGGAACAAAGAAGGAAAACTTTAAAAAATCTTCTTCTCTGAAACTAGAAAGTGTAGAGCTTTGATATTTGGTCTGTGGCATGTCCTAGTGAACCTGTATCTAGTTTCTTCAAATGATGCCCCTGGGGTCAAAACTGGCCCCAACCCGGGGGTCACAAGTTTGAGCATAGGAACAAAGAAGGAAAACTTTGAACAAAGATCTTCTCCACTGAACTAGATGGTGTAGAGCTTGATATTTGGTCTGTGGCATCTCCTAACAGACCTCTATTAATGTTGTTCAAATAATGCCACTGGGGTAAAAACTGGCCCGCCCCGGGGGGCACAAGTTTGAGCATAGGAACAAAGAAGGAAAACTTTAAAAATCTTCTTCTCTGAAACTTGAAAGCGTAGAGCTTTGATATTTGGTAAGTAGCATCTTCTAGTGGACCTCTACTAAGTTTGTTCACATGATGCCCCTGGGGTCAAAACTGGCTCCGTTCGGATGATCAAACTGATAACATTAAGCTGAACATTCAATCAAAGGATTATGATTGTTTGGTTACTCTTGATTGCCCTGATCACGGATGTTATATATGGTACCTCAGTCTGTCATCCATTCCATTTCGGTCTGGTTTATTATTATTTTTGCAAATATGATGCCTAGACAAGGACTAGGTCAAACGTCATGGTCAATGTGACGATTTTATTTCTCGTAAAATCGCCATTTACCACAATATTCATTTGCTGAAACAACACAGTAAACAAAATCAGAAATTTAGTTTTTATGACTTTTAGAGAAACTGCTTTAAAGACATTATTTGAATAGGAGATAATCAGACATTTTTATTGCACATTTCTATCATAATTATATTGCTTCACTTCCATTTAAATTTAACTTTAATTTATTATATAAATAAAACTTTAAAAAAAATAGCATTTTTGATTTTGTTTTTCTTCTTTCAAAATCGTCAATGATTATGGTACAATGTGGTATACCCTATGGTACGAAGTGACAGGTACGAAATGGTAATGGTACGAAAAGTCTGTAATTCGAAAGCGAACGAACAAATTATAATATTTTACGGATCTAATTATTTGATAAGTTAGAATCAAACGCAGCTCCCTTTTGTTGACAAAGGTCAAACTAAAATGGTCAGGTGATTTATTTATTTTTTTTGTTTTTCGATGGTTGTACGGTTTGAAAGAAATTGAAAACGGCCATTTGATATTGTTAGAAGTATACAGTGTAATATATTTCCTAATAGTTTTAATTTCAAGAGGTCATGCAAACCGTTTTTCATCTTGGAAACATCAAAACACATGTTCAACATGCAAACTATTTTTCGTCCGCTACCAAAAAATCCCGGGAATTTCTAGCAGGGGTATCTCACAAGGCCGTGAAATCTGATCTTTTCAAAATTTTGATCATGAAAATGTTTCTTAAAAACTCTACGTTGATACATATCGAATTATTTCTTTCGTATATGTGCAAAAAAATCAAACCTTTTTCACAAGCCCTTTGATTTTGAAGTAATGGCAAATTTTCCGAAACTCCTTACCATTTTATTAAAAGACGGGAAAGAGTTTCTACTTATTTGCTTTTCAGTGTCTGAAAAACTTGAACTTTATCTACAGCATACAGTTTAAATCTTACGGTCACTCAGGAAGCAAGCTGTTGCAAGCATTGCGGGAAAAGTAATTATTTTCTTTTCTCGGCAAAACAGTACAAAAAAAAAATTCAAAACTCTTTACCATTTTAGTGAAAATATTTTGGTAAAATGGTTTCTGATACTGTTTATGGAGTTAATGCTTGTTATGGATTTGAGTCATTTCATTTGTTTCCAGTAGTTTTGTTCCTGCTGTTTGAATACCAACCAAAATTTAAAATGTAATGAGGAAATTGTGTAGCCACGTGAAGCAAAACACATCCATGTACCTATGTAATTACAAATATTTATTTCTTTTTTCTTATATTTTCTCACGTATTTATTTCCCTTTGCGCTCTTCATTCGAATAAAACCCGAATCAAGTTCTATGTTTCATTATACTGAAGACTGGCAAAATTGCAAACATTTAATGGCCTAAGGGAGACAACTCGTACTTTCTTAAATCTTCGTATGTCCCAGAGTCGTCTCCCTTACAATGTTGAGCCGCCTAAAACCAAAGACGAATAAAATATGGTACACGCTCATAGTTTGTGGAGACGATCGGCATAAAAAAAAAACTCTTAAGCTTACTTATAATGGATTATATAATCTTTTCACGATGGTAACGTAAATATTTACGTTTCTGAAGGATTGCTGTATAATCCTAAATCAAGAGAGGCGTAAAAGAATGATAGTAATACTTTAAACCAGTCGGTAGTCTCCCTTGCGTGTCATCTCGTTTGTAAACGCAACAACCGCTACAATTCGAAGTTGTAAGTGCCGATTTATTTATACTGTTAAGCAGAATGTAAACATAATTCGGATTATTAAACATTCAAACAACATATAAATCGGAAGACGAAATTCTATCTAATAGATTATTGCACGTATACTTAAATATTTATAAAGTAAATGGGGATTGATAGCGTCGGACATCCGGGCATTTTCGGTGATCACGTGATAGCAACAAGGGCGGAGGTGAAAACGAACGGCATCTGAATATACGCGTATAGTTATTTGGTGACATTTTAGAAATGAAATTCACCGTAAAAACTATAAATATGCCAAAAATCGGCCGTGTCGGTAGTTGTATCCATTATCACTTTCGAAGAATCAAAAACTGTCAATTTATCAATTTTCCGGTATCCTACAGAAAAAAGAGTTATAACTCAGGCGCTGCTTCCTTTTGCTTTTCATAGAAGCTTTCGTGTGCAGACTATACATTATTAATACCGAGAAAGAAATAATAATTTCTAGCAAACTACCTGAGATTTATAAGACAAGAATTTAAAAAAATATGAAATGCGAACTGTAGTTAAATCAGGGATTAATAAAAATGCATTTGAAAACGAAACAAAAGTTTTCGGAACTCAAAAATGAGAATGAACTTACCCTATGTAAAAAAAAGTTGATTATTCCAAATCCTGTTTTCCGTATTTACAAATGATAAAGTGAAAATTAAACAGGACAGGCACATTTTTATGACATGTGTGTGTTAGTCTGTGTTTAGCAAAGACCATGTGTCACCTACTAAGTACTTCAGTGATATACCGAGATCAAAGGAACACCCGGCTAACCCTTTACCAGCTTTAATACGAAAACAGTTTAGCACATACTTTTCCCTTAAAATGAAACTGACACCACCATTTTTGGAGGGAAAGAGAAGTTTAAAATTTGAACAGACCTTCGTCGTTACAATAGTCATAGATTAAGAGGGATTTTAAAAAATTGCAAGTGAGAAGATATATAATATCTTCTTCGGCCCGAATTTTATCAGGAAACTCAAACTTTATCGTGTTCCAACTTTCAACAAATGGTCTGTTGGTGTCTCTTTGCACACAATAAAACTCTTTTTTCTCATTACAGAAATGACATTTATCACAACACTAATCCTTTTCAAAAAAAAAAAAAAGACATCTCCAACTTGAAAACATCTACTCACTTCAATTTCATATGGTTTAACTAATGTCACTGAATAGAAAACATCATAGGGAAAGGAGAAATGCTTGTCACGAGCAGTTTATACCCTTCCTACAATGATTCTTTTTTTTTTTTTTTTTTTTTTTTTAATTCGGGATTGTAAGGTAAAAGTTTAATGGTTAAAATAAATCGAACCAGTTATCCCTGTGTTTCAAGCCCTGCACTTTACCAACTTAGAAAAGTCCGACATGTGCTGAACAATCAGACTAGCTATCGCAATTTTTATAAACTTAATTTGTCCTTTTCAGAACGACAAAATTTGACTTGTCCAAGTTAAAAGCATTTGAGGATAACAAATATAAGTGTGGCTCAAAACTGATATTTTGTATATAAAGGGTAGAAGACATAGTAAAAGGAGACAATGTTTGTAACTAGAATGTTCTCCTTTTCCCACAATGTTTTCTGAAGGATTTTTCTTTCTCAGAGTCTTTAAAAATCGGGTTTTGAACAATGAGAGTAATGGCTTATTGGACTAAAAATTTCAGTAAACTGCAAACCTTGGGACCTATCAAAATCCATAGCATTTGAAGCCGACTGTTTAGATGTGGGTCAAATTGATGAAATTGTTTTTGAAAAAGTAGAAAATATCCTGGGAAAAGGAGAAAATGCTGATTCCAAGCATTTCACTTTTTCTTCAGGGATCCTTCATTTCCAGGGTTGTTAAAACTCGGTATCGCTTGGTAAAAGGTTTAAGAAGCTTTTCGGTGTCTTGAAAGAAATAGGGACAGTCAATTTACTGAAATTACACAACTGAAAGCATACTTTTGAATTTTTAAGAAAGTTACGATTTAAAAAAAAAAAAACTTCGAACTTTTATGTTGCGCATAATTCAGTCATGTGCCTAAACATGGCTTCAGTTCAAATCTTCAATTTTCCATCCCCATTCACAAAATACTCGTATTTATAATCCAGGTTGAGTTCTCAAAAGTCTTAAAAAGTACTAGTATACTTTGTACGTGTCATATGAATCTTCACAAAATGGGTGAAGGGTGTTCCGTGTTCTTTTGATCTCGGTATCGCACTGCAGGGTGGACAACCCAAGAGCTGTAACGTAATTGCTTGGTGGAAATAAAAAAATAACGCGCACGTGTCACATTACACTGACTGTTTATGTCTGCTACTGATTTTCTTTCACCCTTATGGTGACCATTTGTGTTTAAAATTTGGATTTTTTTGCAGATTACAGAGGGTAAGTCCATTCTTCAAACTAACACATTTATCCTAACACATTTATCACAATTAGAATTTTCGAACAAGACATAGACTACCAAAGCCATTTTTTTTTTTTTTTTTTTTGATATAGTAGCAATATTGTGGAAAAAAGAAAGGATGCTGATTGGTATTTTCCTTTCACTGCAATATTTTTCAGAATTCTCTCTCTCCATGGTCGGAAAAACCATGGATTTCTTTTGTACTGGGTTAGATCTTATCAGGTCGGTCTCGGGGCAAGGTTTAAAAAGACTGCCCCTTTTTTTTTTTCGCTCAAATATTAGACAATTAAAATGATAACCATCAAATAACAAGATATTTTACTGGTATAGTAATTTTTAATGACTAAACTTGAGATGTTTAATAGCTTATCAGCCTTTGAAAATTCAGGAAATCGCTCTGGTCAGAGAGAGAGAGAGAGAGAGCGAGAGAGAGAGAGAATCCTTGGGAACCATGGAATTCTTCGACCTTTCTTTAAGTCTGATGAACAACATAATGTGTTTACACTCTTTTAAGGCTCGGACATGAAGCAGACTAAGACAAAATGAACATTCATTTCTATGTCTGAAGGGTCTAGATATATAAATGGTAGGTCTATTTGTGCAGGCATATTTAAAGAAAATCGTCTCAAAGAAAAATTGACAACTCGTCATTCGTATTCTAAAGTATATTTCTAATAGTTATCGTAACTGTTAAAAGCTTTTGATTCGTGAAAAACGTAGTTTTTCTCAAGGATAAAAATTGCAAACAGCACTAAAACATATGGTTGCTATGTTATCGATTCACCTCCGAAAATGGCCGCCGCTCGTTGTTAGGGAATGTGACGTCACGCCGATGTACCCTATTCACATTGTCCAGGTCATGGTTGAACTAAAAGGGCAAAGCGTTTAAAATATTTTTTACTATGTACTGATATCCATAGACTCCGGTATCACCGTATATACACCGGTATATTTGAGTGGCCGGGACTACTTTGACGTCAACCTCACTGCCATCTATAGTTAAAACTGTACAACCATTTTAGTTGACGCGTTGACAAATCAGAGACGATCTGCTAGACAGTAAATACGCTACTGTGAGTAGGTTCTGCGTTAAAAAAAATATTTAGATATAAGTTTATTTATCTGTTTAGCAATAGACTATTCTGATATTTTGTTAGATTTTTTTCTCGGGTATCAGTCTTGGTTGGATGATATCATAGCGGCAACGTCTGAAACTGAAAGATTATGGAAGCAAAGCCATGTCATGAAATGCGGCTTAGAACTATCGCTACAGATCTGATTTGGTAGTGTCAAATGTCTCCGATTACTCATACCAAAATTGACATTATCATTAACCCATTACCAAACAACAAAATTTTAGACTGGTTCAAATTGAAAGCATTTGCAGACGACAAAATAAAGGTGACTGAAAAACTGAAATATTTCTGGAAAGGGTAGAAAACATTGTGGGAAAAGGAGAAAATGCTGGTTTTTACCAGCATTTTCTCCTTTTCCTACAGTGTTTTCAAAAGGCTTCTTTCTCAGGGGCATCAAAAGTAGGGATTGTGTGGTAATGGGTTAAAGTTTATCAACTGACTACATGTAAGACCTTTCCGAAATGAAAACGTTTGCAGATGACTATGCAGAAAGGAAAGGGAGTAATAGCTGGTTCCAGAGACATAAAATAAGAGTATTGTATGTCTCTGCTGGTTCCAAGCACTTTCTGATTTACCTGATGAAAACATTTTGAAATCATTAGTTTAATTTTTCAGATGACGAGATTTTGTGAAAACAAAGAGTAGAAGGTATTTTCCACTTTCCCCACAATGTTTTCAAGGTACTTAAACTCTTTTCCAAACAACAAAATGTTAGACTGGTCCAAAATTGAAAGCATTTGCAGACGACAAATTGAATGTATCTTGATTTATGAAATTTGTTTTGGAAAGGGTAGAAAACCTTGTGGTAAAAGGAGAAAATGCTGGTTATTAGCATTTTCTCCTTTTACCACAAGGTTTTCAAAAGCTTTCCTTCCAAGGGTGGTGAAAACTATGGTTTGTTTGGTAAAGAGTTAACTCTTTACCACACGACAAAATTTTAGACTGGTTCAAATTGAAAGCATTTGCAGACGACAAAATAAAAATGACTGAAAATTTGAAATTTGTTCTGGGAAGGGTAGAAAACACTGTAGGAAAAGGAGAAAATGCTGGTTACCAGCATTTTCTCCTTTTCCCACAGTGTTTTCAAAAGGATTCTTTCTCAGGGTCGTCAAAAGTAGGGATTGTGTGGTAATGGGTTAACCACAGGATTACTTGGTAAAGGGTAAATGAGGTTTCTTTGCCCAGTGGTCGGACTACAACAAAATATTGTCCTGTAGCCACTGTTGTCGGTAGAGGCACTTTTTTTTAATGCCAAGCCATAGTGAAAAAGTTAAAACAGCACCATTTCCTCCTTACCCACAGTTTTCTGTTTAAACCTTTACCAAATGACAAAATTATAGATCAGTCCAAATTGAAAGCATTTGCAGACGACAACCTAAGTATGGGTCAAAAATTGAAATTTATCTTGGGAAGTGTAGAAAACATGGTGGGAAAAGGAGAAAATGCTGGTTACCAGCATTTTCTCCTTTTTCTACAATGTTTTCAAAAGGCTTCTTTCTCAAGGTCGTAAAAAGTCAGGATTGTGTGGTAAAGAGTTAAAAGTATGTTTTTCAGCATAAGAGCATTGTTTGGAAAAGGATGAAGTCATGTAGATGGAATCAATGTGTTTTTCTTAAAGCGTATTAAAAACAGGCTGCACTATGCAGTGTGATCTTTAATCCATTACCACACAATCCTGCCTTTTAACAACCCTTTGAAGACTTTTGAAAACATTGTGGGAAAAGGAGGAAATGCTGGTAACTAGCATTTTCTCCTTTTTTCACAATGTTTCCACTACATTCATTTCTTGGCTATAATTACTTTGAAATTTTTTATTAAATTTTTTCATTTTGTAGAAAAGGATAAGACCTTAGTCTAATGGTTGTGGGTGTTCATTTTTCAAAATCTTTATTCGTTCACTAAAACTACAACTTGTGGGTAGTAACAACACAACAGAATTGTACTGATCAAACAGCAATTTCCCCTTTTCCCACATCGTTAAAAAAAAAAAAATTGTGTAGGTTTGTTGTATGTTATGGTCCTGGTTGTCCATCTGTCTGTCCATCTGTCTGTCCATCTATTAGCAATTTCTTGTGTGTGCAAGTTCTTCAACAATTTCCATCCGAATAACTTAAAAATTGCCACTATGAATCTCTATAATGTGTAGTTGTGCATGTGACACTAAAAGTTTGGATCTCTGTAGTCTGTAGGTATTTCACTTGTTAGCCATTTCACTGACAACCTTCCCGGGCATATACTGGTATGTGCCACTCTGCAAAGCTCTTGTTATATAATTATTCTGAGGCTTGAAAACCATAGATAGCTGATTTGATTCCTAGGCTAGCCAAATTCTTTTCAAGGGTTTATGTAGTCTCAATAATGAGAAGCCCCGGTGATCTTTTTCATATTTGGACATTTACTGTACACCGTACCAGAGGCGACCAGTCGAAAAGTAACATCGCCTTTGGGGACAGTTATCTGTACTAGGGTCGTTGTCTGCGCATGTCATATTCTTCGAAGATTTGACTGTCTTATATGACGCATCACTACTAGCCCCGAAAGTGGGTTGACTGTACGCTCTATAAAGTAGCAATGTTGAAAATAGCTTTTACGTATCAATACGTTTGAGCAGAAATGAGACCTGCATTAGCAACAGATTTCTCTCAACAGGTGATCATAGTTTATTGGGTAAACCTTGTTTATGTTTTAAATTCAAAGTAACGGTTGTCGCGTAGGAAAGTGGTTCGGTTCTGTACCCAGGATGCCCATATCAGATAGATGAGTATTTATAGAATGCCATCTAGCGGGAGATAATGGTACTAGGGTTTATGGTACTCATTGTGAAATTTTTTTATTTCATTCTAACTTCTGAAAACTGATATGAAAGGGAAAGCTGCCTATGGCATGGAAAGAATGTGCAAAGGACTGAGGAAAGAAACCCGTAGCACATTGGCTTCCTCTATATACATATGCATCCTCGGATACCCCGGGGTCTCCCTATTTGCTACGCTACATCGACCCCTGGGACAATTAGTTGAATTTCCTTCGCTTTACCGCTGGCCGAATGCTGGCTTTTCATTGGTTCCATCATCATTTTGTGATGGGCGAGTGTACTGTACGCTATGACGTTTCGTATCGATTTTCGGCGGCTCGCTTTACCGCTGGCCGAATGCTGGCTTTTCATTGGTTCTATCGTCATTTTGTGATGGGCGAGTGGACTGTACGGTATGACGTTTCGTATCGATTTTCGGCGGCTGATTCAAAGTTTTATTAGTCAATTGTCCCAGGGTCGATGTAGCGTAGCAAATAGGGAGATCCTGGGGTATCCGAGGATGATACATATGTATACCTCAATTACATGTTGTAAACAGCATTAAGCACCATACAAATGAGCTAACAAACAAACAGGTGACTTAATTGAGCTTGCAGACATTGTCAAAAATTCATTATGGCTGAAGGAGAAATTGCCCATGAGCAACTTCTCCTTTTGCTAAAATGTTTTTATAAGTGTTCAAATAATGAACCTTATGTACAACGATACTTCTTTCAGTCGTCTGCAGCTAGATAAAGTTATGTAACCAATAATTAGGTTGAGGGGAAGGTAAATCAGATACCATTAAACCAGAAGCTGTGTATGGATTGTGATATAGCTTGTAACAGTATCATACAATTCAGTGGTTGATTATTTGAGTGGGAGGCTGTACACAATTTTGTGGTTTAGTATTTGAGTGGAAGGCTGTCAGAGTACATGTAATTATAAAACATACACTAAGTCTTGTTGATGAGTAAAATGTAGTTATGTCATAAAGTTAGTTGTACATGTAATATCAAAGTGTTTTAGATTTTTATTTTGAGCTTGGATTTTGTTTTCTCTTTGGTGATGCATTTTGTTTAGTATTCATGTATTCAATTGAAAAGGAATTTTAGGAATTCAAAGTGTGTAAGTTTACAGAAATATACTTTCCACTGTAAGTTTAACCTTTTACTAAACAATCCTATGTTTTCATCACCCTGATAAAGTAGATCTTTTATCAACATTGGTGGCAACCAGCATGTTTTCTCCTTTTCCCACAATGTTTTTTTGCTCTTTACAAGAAAAATATAATAATACATGTACCTCTTACGTTTGAAGAATTTGTCTGCGAATGCTTTACTTTAACCCTTTACCATATAATCCCGATTTTTAACGACCCCCAAGGAAGAAGGCTTTGAAAACATTGTGGAAAAAGGAGAAAATGCTGGTGACCAGCATTTTCTTCTTTTCCCACAATGTTTTCTACTCTTCTAAAGTCAAGTTTCAGTTTTTAAGTAATGTTTAATGTGTCACTTGCAAATTCTTTCAGTTTGGACCTGTCTAAAATTTTTGTGATTTAGTAAAGAGTTAAGATTGAAGTTCACCTGAAATTGATGTCTTAATGAAACATCTTCAAGCTTTGATGATAGATAAAGAGCCATTTAGTATAAACTTCAAATTTAATTACAGATAGCCCACATAAATTGACCTCTAACAATCTTTTTCAGTTTGCCTGAATTTAAAACCTTGACTGTAGACTGTAGATTTATATCAGACTTCTACTATTTCTTCTTGTACTTTACAAAGAAAACTAGAATTGTTATTAGATTGCATCTGGAAATTTTGAAACGATAGAAAACTTTGTAGAAGAAGGAGAACATACTGGTTTATAAATTGCTTTTCCTGGCGTCCTGGGTGGTTTAGTGGTATTGTGCAGAACTCGTAACCTGGATGTCCCTGGATTTTGCCTTACTACTAGTCTCAATAAGGAGTCGTTGCGGTGATCTTTTTCATACTTGGACATTTACTGTACACCGGAGGTGACTAGTCAAAAATTAACATCGCCTTTGGGGACATTTATCTGTACTAGCCTTACTACATGCACAGAGTTTTTCTAGGAGTGTCCTTGGGCATGACACTTCAGAGCCCCTGAGCCTTGTACTGGTAAAACCCAGGACACACATGAATATGAGAAATGTGGCCAATGAGATGAATGAGCTGATGTCGAAAACAATGTTGAACACATCTAAATCATTCAAAAACTGCTTTTGCCACACTTTTTCAAAAGCTGGGATTGTTTGGTATAGGCTTAAGTATTTAACACACAATCCTGATTTTTAACGACCCCTGAGAGAGAAAGCCTTTGAAAACATTGTGGGAAACGGAGAAAATGCTGGTTTCCAGCATTTTCTCCTTTTCCCACAATGTTTTCTACCTTTTCCAATTCAAAATTCAATTTTTGATTCACATTTTTTTTGTCGTCTGCAAATGCTTTCAATTTGGACTAGTCCAAAATTTTGTCATTTGGTAGAGAGTCAATACATTTCCTCCTAGAGATTTGTTTTTGCAGCCAACCAAATTAATATATTTAACCCTTTACCCCATAATCCTGTGTTTTAATGACCCTGAAAGAGAAGCCTTTTGAACATATTGTCTGGAAAAGGAGAAAATGCTGGTAACCATTCTAACCAACATTTTCTCCTTTTCCCACAATGTTTTCATCCCTATCAAAGATATAATATCATTTTAGGCCACTTAAATCATTGTCTGCAATCACTCACTTTGGACACATTTATAATTTTGTTGTGTGGTATAGAGTCAAGATATTCCCTTCATGTGGATATGAGTCAATAATTGACAAATTGCCTTATTGTTCATCAGTCATGAGTTTTAATGACCCTTAACCCTTTCCCAAGCAAGCCCTTGTTTCTATGTGTCTGCAGTACAAGTTTTTAGAAAACACTTTGGGAAAGGGAGAAATTGCTCGTAACGAGCAATTTCTCCTTTTTCCACAGTGTTTTCCACCCTTTTTAAGAACTTTTTGCCATTTTGTCTAAATCTAAAATTGTCGTCTGCAAACTCTTTCAGTTTGGAAGAGTCCCAAATTTGTTGTTTAGGAAAGGATTATCCGTTCCCCAAACAATCTCAAGATTTAATGACCTTCGTATGGATTGCTTTTGAAA
This sequence comes from Tridacna crocea, assembly GCA_943736015.1. Taxonomy (NCBI): domain Eukaryota; kingdom Metazoa; phylum Mollusca; class Bivalvia; order Cardiida; family Cardiidae; genus Tridacna; species Tridacna crocea. Next base: position 25,981,187 of record OX031065.1, read on the forward strand.
AAAATGTGGGAAAAGGGGAAAATGCTGTTTATCCAGCATTCGCTCCATTTCCCCCATGATGTTTTCCATCCTGTCAAACGCAAATCCAATCATTTTGGACATGCTGGTATTTGATATGTTGTTACATAATACTTAACCCTTTCCCAAACAAGCCCTTGTTTTTACGTGTCTGCAGTACAAGTCTTTTGAAACATTGTGGGAAAAGGAGAAATTGCTCGTAACAAGCAATTTCTTCTTTTCCCACAGTGTTTTCTGCCCCTTCGGATATGCTATTGTTATGAAAGTTAAAAGTGTCTGCAAACTCTTTCAGTTGGATGAGTTTAAAATTTGTTGTTTGGGACAGGGTTAAGTTTTATATTTTGGATATGTGTAGAATGTTATCGTTTGGAAAAGACTTTTGAAAACATTATAAAAAAGGAAGAAAAAGCTGGCTGTCAGGTAAAGGGTTAAAAAGGAGAAAATGCTGGTAACTAGCATTGTCTCCTTTTCCCACAATGTTTTCTACCCTTCTTTTGTTGTCTGCAAATACTTTTGATTTGGACAAACCTAAAATTTTGTTGTTTGGTAATGACTTAAATATTTGTTCTATGAAAAGGTAGCAGATGTTGTTTGCACCGAAGCAAACATTTATGCCAGCTGTAGCACTCGTTTTTGTGCTCTATTTGGAAATTTCAATAGTATTATTAAAGCAATATTTTTTTTTACAATTATTGTAGTCATACTACATGTACTGTACAAGAGCCTTCTTTCATATGCAAGTTTTCAGCAGGCATAAAGGAAATAGAAATGTTTTGTGAAGGGTAGAAAACATTGTGGGAAAAGGAGAAAATGCTGTTTACCAGCATTTTCTCCTTTTCCCACAATGTTTTCTGAAGGCTTTTTTCTCAGGGGTATCAAAAGTAGGAATTGTGTCGTAATGGGTTAACTCTTTACCAAACAACAAAATTTTAGACTAGTCCAAACTGACAGCATTAACTAGCAGACAACGAAAAGGATGTGACTCAAAATTTGAATTCTGATTTGGATTACCAAACAATCCCTACTTTTGATGCTCCTGAGAAAGAAGCTTTAGAAAACATTGTGGGAAAAGGAGAAAATGCTGGTAACCAGCATTTTCTCCTTTTCCCACAATGTTTTCTACCCTTCACAAAACAAATTTCAAATATATATTTTGTCGCCTGCAAATCCTTTCAATTTGGACAAGTCTAAAATTTTGTTGTCTGATAATGAGTTAACGAAACTGATTACCTCATTCTGTATGGGAAAAAAAATTAGTTCAATAACTTCCTTTCGTGGATTGCAGGTTATTATCAGGGGATATAAAGTGGAAAAAAAAAAAGATGATGAAGGGATAAAAAGTGGAAAAAAGGCTGTTGTAGTGTTGATAATATTGATTTTCCTGAAGGCGAAACATCCTTTGATAAAAATCAGTGAACCATGCACTTACCTGGAAATTCATTTAAGTCGTTACTTCATCATGCAGAAGTGCTCCAGGGAAGAAGATAAAACAGAATGAGATATGGAAAAATTTTAATGATAAGGCCACTTTTTATCTTTTCTCTTGCTGTTCAGATGATGGTGACCACAAAGTGAAACTCAAAGAGACATTAAAAGTTCACAGTTATTGGAAAAAAGCCATTTACATCCTGAGGGCCAGTGCACCTATCCATGCTTCTTTTCACTAGTACAATAGAAATTGGCGTAGCCAGGGATCAAATCCAAGACCCCCTGTTCTCAAGTCCTACACTCTACTAACTGAGCTACTGAGCTCGGCTTTGAAAGGCAAGCCCATTCATAAATAAAGCCATATTTTATTTGTAGCCGACAAATGCTTACAATTGGAAGAGCCTTTTTTTATCACATAACCTCCCTTGTTAACGGTATAATATGCTCATTAGGAATTTTCTTATCTTATACAAGTTTGATATCACATTTGTGTGATATCATTTTTGATGTCATTTTGTACGCATGAAATCATAGAAGTGAAGTGGTCTTCTGGATATTACTGCATCTTTGAACGTTTTTGCATCATCTGATCTATATTTTCTGAAATACCGTAATACGATGAAAAGAATCTGACAACCGTGGGCATTTGAGATAAGTTTTTATTAAACTTGCCAAGGTAGAATGTTATTAAGCTCTCCAAAGGCTCGCTTAATAACATTTCCCTAGACTCGTTTAAAAAAATCTTATCTCAAAAAAGCCTATTCATATCAGATCCTATATATCTCATGGTAAATATTAAACACTTTTACAGAATAACACCAAGTTTTGATAACACCGTGAAAGAAAGTTGAAATTCTCCTTTTCACAAAATGTTTTCTATCCTTTAAAAGACAAATTTCATCATCTGAGCCATGTTTAGTTTGATTTCTGCACATCTAAAATATTTGTCATTTGGTTAAGCCATTACCACACAATCCCTACTTTTGACAATTCCGAGAAAGAAGTCTTTAGAAAACATTGTGGGAAAAGGAGAAAATGCTGGTAACCAGCATTTTCTCCTTTTCCCACAAAGTTTTCTACCTTTAACAAAACAAATTTCAAATTTTTAGTCTCTTTTATTTTGTCGTCTGCAAATGCTTTCCATTTGGGCAAACCTAAAATTTATTGTTTGCTAATGAGTAAAGAGTTGATATATTTTCACTAGGAGCTAACTTGATCCTAATCTGTCTGTTGCATTGTCTGAAATAGCTTCTTTTGTAGGGTTTACTTTTTTGGCAGGCATTGTTCACTTGCATTAGATCAAGAGAATTAAAGATACTTTAGGACGAAGGAGATAGCTTTAGCCTTATTGTCAGAGATAATCTTAGTCTTGTATGAATTTAACAATTTAAGTCCTACAACAAAAACACACTTTGCAGTTTTGAAATATGAGTCTGAAAGGGTATACAATTTTGTTGGGAAAGGAGTAATGCCGGTAAAAAGCATTTTCTTCTTTTGTTGACAATGCGTTACAAGGCTTCTTCATTAGGATCGTCAACAATTGGGATCATGTGATGAAAGGTTACGAAGAATCTGCTGATTGATTGATTGTAGGGTGTTTAATGCTGACATAACTTCAGTTATATAGAGGTGGCCAGTGCACCCCCGTTCATGCCTTCCTTGAGTTTCTTTTACCAGTACTCTGCACAATATACTTTCCAAGCCACTGGCTGCTTTCCCTAATAACCATCGTTGAAACAATGGTTATCTGTTAGAGAGAAATGAATCCTGTCGCAATGACTGTTATCAATCTTTGGAAAGAAATTGGCTGAGCCAGGGAATGAACCCATGACCCCCTGATCTCAAGTCCACACTACTGGCTGAGCTACTGGGGTTTGGCAGGAAGGATTTGCACTTGATTTTTTTTTGTCTCTCTTTGCTTGACAACAAAATTTGCAACTTGTTTAAATTGAAACCATTTTCTGATGTCAAATTCAATATTGCAAAATGATGTACCATGTTGTAGAAAGAGGGGATAAATTGTAACAAAGGAGAAAATGCTGGTTACCAGCACTTTCTCCTTTTCCTACAAATGTAAAATTGATTCAAAAGCCTTTTCCATAAGGTTGTTTAATCCTTCATTACACAGTCCCAACTTTCAATGACCCTGAGAAAGAAGCCTTTTGAAAACATATTGGGAATAGGAGAAAATGCGGGTAACCAGCATTTTCTCCTTCTCCCACAATGTTTTCTAAAGGGTTCTTTTAAGGGTTGTCAAAAGTAGGGATCATGTGATAATGGGTGAACCCTTTCCCAAACAACAAAGTTTGGACTCTTCCAAAACAAAAAGAGTGTGCAGATGACAATTTTAGATTTTGAAAAAATGGCGGAAAATTCTCAAAAAGGGTAGAAAACACTGTGGGAAAAGGAGAAATTGCTCGTTACAAGCAATTTCTCCTTTTCCCACAGTGTTTTCAAAAGACTTTTACTGCAGACACGTAAAAACCAGGGCTTGTTTGGGAAAGGGTTAACCTTGGGATTGTTTTGCAAAAGAATATGCGATATAACACATCTTGATATCTGTAGATACAATGAAACCGACACCTTGACAAAATAAGTATCAAGTACTCAGCTGTGAAATTATTTTGGTGTAGATTTTCATTCATTTTCTTAGATTTCATCTTCCTTATTTCTCTAAGGATTACATCAAGGTGCAGTGAGGGTTTGGACCAAACATAGATTGGCCATGCAGTTCAGGCATTTTGTGACCAGAATATTTCACAAATAGACAGACATTGAAGATGTATGAGCAGACACACTCTGTGCTGTCTCATCTTGTCTTTCTGGAAAACCTGAACTAAGTTGTGTTAAACCTTTGTCCAAATTGAAAGCAAATTTGCAGACAACAATTTATTGTGGTGACAAAATAAAGGTGACTGACATATTAAAATTTGGTAAGGGAATGGTAGAAAACACTGTGGGAAAAGGAGAAAATGCTGGTTACCAGCATTTTCTCCTTTTCCCACAGTTTTTTCGAAGGCTTGTCTTTCAGGGTCGTTACTAGTTGGGATTGTGTGGTAAAGAGTTAACTCTTTACCACACAAGAAAATTTTAGACTGGCCTAAATTAAAGGCTTTTACAGATGGCTTTATAAATGTGACTGAAAAATTGAAATTTGGTTTGGGAAGGATAGAAAACATTGTGGAAAAAGGATTTCAAAAGATTTTCAAAAGGTCTTTTTCTCAGGACACTAATGCATGTCAAGTATAGACTAGCAATGACTGAAACATCTTCGCAAGCCAAGGCTGACGATTTACTACGCTACTCTACCCTTGGCGGATCGAGCTTGATTTTTAAATTCCGGGGCACGATATGCTTTTTCATTGGATGCAGCCAGCTCTAACTGCAACGAATGAAATGGCTCGTAGCATTTCATCTTTGATAAAAACAGAATAAGGTCGCTACCTTTCGAATAGAAGTTAAACATGGAAACCCACGTGGATGTCTGCTAATCGCTTCATGTGTATTCGTAAGCGGTTTGTAAAAGGATATTTCATTGGCTTTTAGAAATATGATGCAAAGGGGGGTAGTAACCAGCATCCAATAGAGGGCGCATAGCAGGAATCTCGAAATCAGGCTGAATCAGCCAAGGTAAGATCCACATTGTGATCGTAACCTTGGCTCGCAAAGATGTGACTGAAAGTAATTGAAATAGTATAGTACGACTGTGAATGTTCAATGGTATGCAGTATTTACAAGCAAATGGTTTAAACTTAGGAAAAGGTGTAGAAATGTTGTCCTTGTAAAGAATTAGATTGGAATGCAGAAATGTTTAACCCTTTACCAAACAACAAAATTTTAGACTAGTTCAAATTGAAAGCATTTGCAGACATGATAAAAGTCACTGAAATTTTGAAATTTGTATTGGGAAGGATAGAAAACATTGTGGGAAAAAGAGAAAATCCTAAATTTGCAATTTGAAATTTGTGTTGGGAAGGATAGAAAACATTGTGGGAAAAGGAGAAGATGCTGGTAACCAGCATTTTCCCCTTTTCCTACAATGTTTTCAAAAGGTTTCTGTCTCGGGGTTGTTAAAAGTTGGGATTGTGTGGTAAAGGGTTAAGAAAAGGAAAAACCCATGTTTTAAACGAAAAGGTTGTGTCTACTCACTATAATCTGTATATGAAGAAGAAACCATTTCACCACAGGTAGCCTGTGAAAAATGTAAAAAATCGATTTATTTAACTCTAAACCAAAATTTGATAACAAAATTTAGTTTTGTCCAATTTGAAAGCACTTGCTGATGAAAAATGTGGCTCAAAAGATGAAAGAAGAAGTCGATCTTTGAAAGGGTAGAAAATTCATATGGAAAAGAGAAAATGGTGGTTATAGGTTTTTTTCCCACTGCTTACATTGCTTCCAAAGGCTTCTTCCTTAAAGTCGCTGATAAAGGTTTTCATTTAGAAAAGGCTTTAAGATGAATGAAATTCAAATAGAATAGAAAAGTGTGCTTGAAATGAATCTAATGAGTCATTAGTCCTATTTATAAGACTCTATGCATGTTATTTCACATTTTGACATTCATCGTGAACTTAACATGCAAAAGAAAAGTAAAATGTGAAATGTCCGAAAAATAAATGTTGAAAGGCAAACAAGCATGTGTATGTCTAAATATTTGGACTAATGAGTCATATGAACAAAAGAAAATAGATTGGAGCTGTGCTCTGTGAAAAGGGGGCTTAAGGCATTTGCAAAAAGTATCCACCAAGTTCAGCCTCCACTGTCTGTGCAGGCTCACCTGGAACTTTTCCCTGTCGGTCAAGTTTCTCTCTGTTAACCCATTACCACACAAGAAAATTTTAGACTGGTCCAAATTAAAAGCATTTGCAGACGACAAAATAAAGGTGACTGAAAAATTGAAATTTGTTCTGGGAAGGGTAGAAAACACTGTGGGAAAAGCAGAAAATGCTGGTTACCAGCATTTTCTCCTTTTCCCACAGTGTTTTCAAAAGGCTTTTTTCTCAGGGGCGTCAAAAGTAGGGACTGTGTGGTAATGGGTTAAGCGGCCAATCTACCTCATGATTAAGTCAATTTTTGAAAAAAGTGGCTCCTATCGATCCATTATTATTTGATAGCCTAGACTAGTATCATGTATAAAGCAGATTTATAAACCCGCATTTAGCTAGAACATGGCTCATTTAAGATCAGTATGTGCCAGGAAAACTGGTGCCAGGAAAACTGGTTCCAACATACCTCATGAAATATTGGACAGGATAATTCATGATTTGGTTGTCAGAGCTCCAGATAGACGAAATGATTTGGATTTCATAATTGAAAACATTACTTATTTTGCACCAAACCTTATGATGTGGGTACTCATTAGAATTGTCTCATTGAGACGATTCTAATGAGTACACACATCGTAGGGTTTTGAAGAAAAATAATTGATTTTATTTTAGAATACAATTACTGGTACTCCCACTTATACGGAGCTCTGGTTGTACTTACTGCACAGTTTGATCTTGATGTACATTGTTGCTGTCAAGGCATTATCTCCCGCTAGATGGCATTCTATAAATACTCACCTTTCTAATTTGGGCATCCTGGGTACAAAACCGAACCACTTTCCTATGTGACAACCGTTACTTTGAATTTCAAACTAAAATAAACGTTTACTCAATAAAACGCTACCTCGTGCAATTCATTCAGCTATGATCAGCAGTTTAGAGAAATCTGAAGCTAAAGCAGGTCTCATTTCTCCTCAAACATATTATGAAAGCTATTTTCTACATTGCTACTTTATAGAGCGTAATATTACAGTCAGCCTGCTTTCAGGGCTGGGGTACGTCATATAAGACAGGTCAAATCTTCGAAGAATATGACATGCGCAGATAACAGCCATCAAGGTGATGCTTCCTATGTGGGTTACTGTAAGATATGAGAATTGGTTGATTGCCCCATGACTCTGCTTGATTTGGGTGACAAGTCTCGAGCCATGACTTTGATTGTGAACCCTTTTGTATGTATACAATCAAGTTTTAATGACCTTGAAGCAAAAGCGTGTTGAAAACATTGTTGGAAAAGGCGGAAATGCAAGTAACCAGCGTTTTCTCCTTTTTCCACAATGTTTTCTTCCCTTCCTGTCACAAACTAGAATTTTTCAGTCACATTTATTTTGACGTCCGCAAAATGTTTTTGAATGTGGATGGTCTAAAATTTTATTGTTTGGTGAAAAGTTATATCGGAAGTAAAAAAAAATTGCATCAAGCGTTGTACTCTTTATGTTTGGTAAACAGCAACCTGACTGTATCATTGTGGTTTTTAGAGGAGATATCAATATAACACACTTTATTACTGCACATTAACTCTTAACCAGACGGTTTAGACGGGTCCATATTGAAAGCACTTGCAGACGACAAATAAAAGTAACTGAAAATTTGAAATGTTTTGTTTTGAAGGGTAGAAAACATTGTGGGAAAAGGAGAAAATGCTGGTTACCAGCATTTTCTCCTTTTCCTACAATGTTTTTAAAAGACTTCTTTCTCAAGGTCGTTTTAAAGCTGGGATTGTGTGGTAAAGAGTTAATGCAAATTTCTCAGGGAAGATTGTTTGAATGCAGGCTCTGTTTACTTGTATGGAAAAAAAGAAAGATGGAAGTGTCAAAGACAAAATGTTTGAAACAGGCAGTTGTTCCTTTGTGGTCAATTTTCGCATGGGTGTGTGAAAGTGTTTGAGAATTAAAAGTTTTATTCACATGCTAATTGAATAAGTATTGCCCGGAAAGAATTACTCAGTAAGGATCCTATTGGAATGTTGGTGGCTGCAGTCGGTCACACTTCAGATTTGTGAAGGTAGCATTGTCCTCCTTTGATCTCGTTAGTCTGTCTTTGCACAGGTGATAGTATATTGTCGATTTACTTCCAAAACCCCGTAACTACAGCTTGTAACAAGCTTTAGTTGCGAGGTTTTTGAAGTAAACTGGCGATATACCTTAACTCTTTACCAAACCACAAATTTATAGACGGGCGGTTCAAATTGAAAGCATTTGCAGACAACAAAATAAAAGTTACTGAAAATTTGAAGTATGTTTTGTGAAGAGTAGAAAACATGGGAAAAGGAGAAAATGCTGGTTACCAGCATTTTCTCCTTTTCCCTGAATGTTTTCTAAAGGCTTGAACTTTCTCAGGGTCATCAAAAGTAGGGATTGTGTAGTTATGGGTTAAACCTATAATAAGTAAGGAAAGGTCATGAGGATGTGACTGTATACTCTTAGCTTGGGAGAAATTTAAAAAAAAAAACATCGGATTTGAACCCATGACCTCAAAAATAGTTGTCTACGACTTTACCAACTGAGCTATTGGGACTACTGATATTTTGACCTTGTAAAAAAATGTAGTTATCTGTTGTTGTGCATTAACCCACACAATGGCGACTTTTAACGACCCTGAGAAGAATCCTTCTGAAAACATTGTGGGAAAAGGAGAAAATGCTGCAAACCAGATTTTTCTTCTTTTCCTACAATGTTTTCTACCCTTCCAACCACAAATTTCAATTTTTCAACCACATTTATTTTGTCATCTGCAAATGCTTTAAATTTGGACTGGTCTAAAATTTTGCTGTGTGCTAAAGGGTTAACTGCTTTACTGTTATCTATAAAAAGTCCTTATTTCTTTTTTAGTAAAAATATGTTATAATTCAGTAACAGCATGTTTTCTTTGTGTATTTCTATATTATACTTTAAAACCCAAATGACAAAACTTTAGATTTGTCCAGATTGAAAGCATTTCAAGATAACAAAATAAAAGTGACCCAAAAATTGAAAGTTGCCTTCAGAAGAGTAGAAAACATTGTTTGAAAAGGAGAAAATACTGGTTACTAGCATTTTCTCCTTTTCCCACAATGTTTCTACAGGCTTCTCCCTCTGGGTTGTAAAATCCAGGTATTGTTTAGTAAAAGGGTTAATTTTAAAACCATCATAACACATGATTGAATATTTGCAAAGAATTTAAAAAAAAAAAAGTCACTAAATGAAAACTGCTTTAACCCATTACCACACAATCCCTATTTTTGACGCCCCTGAGAAAGAAGCCTTTAGAAAACATTGTGGGAAAAGGAGAAAATGCTGGTAACCAGCATTTTCTCCTTTTCCCACAATATTTTCTACCCTTCACAAGACAAATTTCAATTTTTCAGTCACTTATATTTTGTCATCTGCAAATGCTTTTGATTTGGACAATCCTAAAATTTTGGTATTGAGTTAAAGTCCATTTAACCCTTTTCTAAATGAAACTTTTTTGGTTACTCCAAATTGAAATGATTTTCAGACAACTGAAAAATTGAAGTCTATTTTGGGAAGATTAGAAATCATTGTGAGAAAAAGAAACATTGATGGTTATCAGCCCATTTTCTATCTCGCACAATGATTTCAAGAGATTTCCAAGGGTCCTTTAACGTTGGAATTGTGATGGTTTATGATTTCTATGATTGGTAACAACATAGAATAGAATGCAGTTGATTAAAACTACTGTGATTTGTTTGTTCATGCACAGTGCATGAATCAGGCAGCCTCACAAAGATTTACTGGTCTGTGGAAAACCAATTTGTGTGTTTTATTGTAATTGATATGGTGAATAGGAAACTCATCATTTACTCTTTACTCTATAAGTTGATATTTTTGCAACATGGAAATTTTTGTGATTTCATGAATTTGAAAAATTTGCAGACTCTTCTGTTTATGTATTTTACCACAATAATACTTATAAATAATGAGTGTCTTCGATTCACAAACATTTCTGTATGCAAAATGTCTGTAATCGGTAATTTGCAATTTTTCAATTCACATATAAATCCACATAATATATCCACATACACTGCTACATTGTATATGACAAAATCTGCTCTTCTCTGATTGGTGGCAGTTGACATTAAATGTGGCTCAAATGATGGAATTTGTCTTGAATAGTATTGAAAACACTTTTGGAAAAGGAGAAAATGATGGTAACCAGCATTTTCTCTTTTTCCTGCAATGTTTTCAAAGGTATCTTTCCTGAATGTATCTTATTGCAAACTTCAGTTTTTACATGGTTTTATTTTTACAATTTCAGATAGAATGTTAATCCCATGACAGTAGTGAGAAGATTTGAGTGAGGAAGCAAGATGGCAACCCGTGTTGTACGGCTTGTGTGTTACACATTGTATCGGGTGTTACTGCCAGTGGTGTTACTTGTCTGTATGTATCATATTGACATGATTTTTGCTCTTGATTTAACTTTCTATCATCTTAAACTAATCATTATCAAATATTGAAAATCAATAGAATTAAGGTTTATTTTCATTAATTTATACAAAAAAATTGTCAAAAAGAGGAGTCATGCTATGTTCGTTAAAACTCTACTTTGTGTAGTAAAAGGTTCAGACTTCATTTTTATATACCCCCACAAGGTAGTGGAGGGGGGTATACTGGAATCACCATGGTTGTCTCTCTGTTTGTCTGTCTGTCTGTCTGTCTGTCCGTCCGTCCGTTCGTAGACACAATTTGTGTCTGGAGCAATACTCCTACAGTTTTTGCACTCAGTGAACTCAAATTTACACACAAGAAGTTGTGCATGTGCAATTTTCATGACCCTGCTGGGATTTGTCATGGAATTATCTACCCTTGAGCTTTTTTCAACTCTTTTATACTAAACCATTCTGCATTCTGTAACAAAGACCTGTGTTTGTGACAAGGAACTGGTGGGGGGGGGGGGGGTTATAGTCACTTTTAGTTATAGCTTTAGTTATTGCCAAGTCCAAAAGCTTGATCAGTAAGATACAGGGCTCGAAACCCAAAGGCCACTGGTTTGATTCCCATCCTTGGCCAAATTCATTCAGAAGATTGATGATAGTTACTGTGATGTGAGAGGCTTTGTTACTCCCTAACTGCAAGACATTGTTTCATCAATATTTATGAAAAAGGAGTGAGTGGCTTGGAAAGAATGTAGTGTTGTACTGGTAAATGAAACTTAACCCATTACCACACAGTCTGTACTTTTGATGACCCTGAGAAAGAAGCCTTTAGAAAACAAAGTGGGAAAAGGAGGAGAAAATGCTGGTTACCAGCATTTTCTCCATTTCCCACAATGTTTTCTACCCTTCACAAAACAAATTTCAAATTTTCAGTGACTTTTATTTTGTTGTCTGCAAATGCTTTTGATTTGGACAAGCCAAAAATTTTGTCGTTTTGTAAAGATTTAAGTTAAGCATGGTGCACTGGTAGATACAATGTTACGGAAATAATGTTGAAAAAGGCCAAACAAAGAGAAAAAAAATACCAGATTTATCCAATTCTATTTTGTTCTCTATTTAACAATGATAGTGTCCTGTCTGACTGCCTATTGCACAAATTAACCCTTTCCCAAACGACAAATTTTAGACTCTTCCAAATTGAAAGAGTTTGCAGACGACAACTTTAACTTTCATAACAATGGCAGAAAATTATCTGAAGGGGCAGAAAACACTGTGAGAAAAGGAGAAATTGCTCGTTACGAGCAATTTCTCCTTTTCCCACAGTGTTCTCTAAAGGCTTGTACTGCAGACACGTAAAAACAAGGGTTTGTTGGGGAAAGGGTTAAGCATATTGCATATCAATTTTTTACCTTTTTTTTTTTCAGGTGCTGCAGTGAGATTCAATGCTCTCTCGTTCTTGTATACCATATTTCTTCTCCTGAATCCATTACTGAGTTCGCCAACACCTGCTACAATTAGAGGTACCATATTTAACCAAATTAACGCCTAATCGGTCATTGTAGCACACCCTACTATATTACTTATTCCAGAGGCCCTAGCCGGCCCGGGTGGCTCAGTGGTGAGCGTGTCAGACTCATAACCTGGTGGTTGTGAGTTCAATACCTGGTTGAGGCAAACTTTCTTTCTGACATATTTTTGCCTCTGACCTCTGCTGAAGCATGTGAGAAAAGTAGTTGGTGGCTTTGGAAAGAAAGTTGTGTTTGTACTGCTGTGAGAAACCCAGGAAACACATGTGCGTCACCGACGGCCATGATATGACCTTAGCTGTTAAATTGGCATTAAACCCCGATACAACCAACCAACCAGAGGCCCTAGGACAACCCCCTTTCACACTTGTCCATACCTTAAAATAGATGACCTAAGTGACAAACTTCCAAACTCAGCATAGCTTCACCAAAACATTTCAAACACAGGCTGACAAAAATTATTGATGACCGGTATTTTAATAATACAAAAAATTAAACCATCAACGTAATCCTAATTACTTCACAAAATGATATGAATAACAACAGACAGTCCTTCTATACAAATTTGTAGTTTGGTCATTTGGTAAAGAGTTAAATGGTATGAGTTAAACCTTTCCCAAATGACAAATTTTGGACTCCTCCAAACCAGAAGAGTTTGCAGACGACAATTTTAGATTTGGAGAAAATGCCTGAAAGTTCTCAAAAATGGTAGAAAACACTTTGGGAAAAGGAGAAATTGCTCGTTACGAGGAATTTCTTCTTTTCCCACATTGTTTTCAAAAGACTTTTATTGCAGACATGTAAAAACCAGGGCTTGTTTGGGAAAGGGTTAAGCAAAAGTAATAAAGATATAAAAGATAATCTGGTAGAAATCATTCAAGTTATCTGGAGCAATTTTTTTCTCTTGTCATATTGTTTTGTAGTTGAATGGACCTGAGATATTTTGGGAAAATAGTTAAACTACTCAGCATTCAACCACTGAAAAAATATATTTAAATGGAAATTGTTAGTTCAATACTGTTTATTTAACTCATTACCACACAATCCCTTCTTTTGACACCCCTGAGAAAGAAGCCTTTTTGAAAACACTGTGGGAAAAGGAGAAAATGCTGGTAACTAGCATTTTCTCCTTTTCCCACAGTGTTTTCTACCTTTCCTAGAACAAATTTCTATTTTTTAGTCACCTTTATTTTTTCGTCTGCAAGTGCTTTCAATTTGGACCAGTCTACAATTTTCTCGTGTGGTAAAGAGTTAACCTTGCCAGCAGGCAAACATTTGTCATAGTAACATATGTTGCTTCAATTAACTCTATACCACACAACATACTTTTAGACCGGTCCAAAATCAATGCATATGTAGACAACAAATTCATTGCTTTATTGCTTAAATTGCAAAAAATTGTCTTTGAAAGTGTAGAAAACATTGTGTGAAACGGGAAAAGTGCTGGTTACAAGCATTTTCCCATCTTCCGAAATTGTTTTTGCAAGTATTTTTTTTTTTTCTATGGTTGTTAAAAGTTGGGAATGTGTGGTAAAGGGTTAATAAAAGAAAAATTATGCAAGTAGAATGCCACTTGTTACCAAGCAACATGCAGTAAAATTTAACATTGTTTCCTTCATTCACTATTTGATGTTAAAGAAGCAAATAGCTAGCCATATGAAATTACTTGTAATAAACATTTACTCCTTTTCCCACAATGTTTTCAAAAGCTTTCTACTGCAGAGGCATGAAAAGTGGTCTGCTTGTGATTGGTAATTTGTCAATCCAGTAATTTTGTCCACTTCTTTATTTATCACTGTAGCAAACAGTCTCCTTGTTGATGATAGCTTTTGAAAACATCATGGGAAATGAAGAAAATGCAGGAATCCAGCATTTTCTGCTTTTCACCCTGTGTTTTCTTCCCTTTCAGAGTCAATTTTCATCATTTGAGCCATGGTGAATTTTGTAGAAAATCTGTCAAACAAGTCTGAAGCTTTATCCCATGGCCACACAATCCCTACTTTTGATGACCCTAAGAAAAAAGCTTTTTGAAAACATTGTGGGAAAAGGAGAAAATGCTGGTTACCAGCATTTTCTTCTTTTCCAACAATTTTTTCAAAATGCTTCTTATCCAGGAGCATCAAAAATTGTCATTGTGTGGTAAAGGGTTAAAGAATGCTTCAAAAAAAAAGTGAGCATGTAAGTGCCATAATAGGAGAGTATTGATAGGTGCATTTGATGTCTGGATAAAGACAAGAAATTAACCCTTTCCCAAACAATCCCTGATTTTCTTGACCCTGAAAAAGAAGCCTTTTGAAAACATTGTTGGAAAAGGAGAAAATGCTGGTAATCAACATTTTCTCCTTTTCCCACAATGTTTTCTACTCTCTCTGAACAAATTTCAATTTTTGTGTCACATTGATTATGTCGTCTGCAAATGCTTCCAATTTGGACTAGTCTAAAATTTTGTCGTTTAGTAAAGAGTTAAATGTGGCTCTAATGATGATACTTATTTCTAAATGAGAAGAAAATATTGCAGGGCAAGAAGAACATGCTTGGTTACTCCTTATACCACAATGTTTTCAAATTCCTTTTTCTCCAGGGTTAGTAAATCATAGAATATTTTGGTAAAGGGCTAACACTGCCATTGATATTGTCTTACCTTTTAGGAGGGACAGGTGTATATCTAAGGATAGTGTTTGTGGTGGGGTTGCTAGGAGTATTAGCTCATGCTGTATTCCACATCACCTTGGCTGCCATTGCGACAGACTCGGAGCCCTATGGATCTATGTTCTCAAACTGTAAGTTACTTTTTTTTTAACTCTTTACCAAACGACAAAATAATAGACTGGTCCAAATTGAAAGAATTTGCAGACGACAAAATAAAAGTGACTGAAAATTTGAATATTGTTTTGAGAAGGGTTGAAAATATTGTGGGAAAAGGAGAAAATGCTGTTTACCAGCATTTTTTCTCCTTTTCTCACAATGTTTTCAAAAGGCTTCTTTCTCAGGGTTGTTAAAAGTCGGGATTGTGTGGTAAAGTGTTTTAACCTCCATTGTTTTCAGAGGAAATTTCAAAGAACCATCATAATCCTGGTGTCATCATCTGCATCAACACTGTCTGTGTTGTTGTGGTGCAACATTGGTTGCTTAGTGCTGAGAGAGGAATGAATTCTAACAAACTGACTGTCATCAGTCCTTGTTGACCATGACAGGGTAACAAACAAGCCCTGTACCTTGCAGACAGCTCGGTCAGTACTGTAGAATTCTTGTAGTCATGATTTTATTAGCTTGAATCCCAGCTTACCCACACTCTATTACTGGAATAACAATGGTTGTTTCTGTGAGATTCATTTCACTCTCGCATCAGGCTGCTTTCTCTTGTAAACACAGTTGAAACAGTGTTTTGCTGTAAGGGAATAATGAAACCTGTCACAAGTCTTTATAATGACTATTGCTGATTCTTGAAAAAAGCAAGGCAGAACAGGGATTTGAACTCATGAACCCTAGAGCACTAGCTCTTTATGCTACCAGCTGAGTGTCTGGGTTCAACAAAATGAATTTCTACACCATACCCTTTACCACACATGGTGACCAGCATTTTCTTCTTTTACCATAAAGTTTTCTATCTTTCAAAAACAGATTGTCATCTAAGGTTGTATATAATGTTGTTTCCTGCAAAATGATAAGAAATGATACAGAGAAAATGCTGGTTACCAGGTTTTTCACCTTTTCCAACCATGTTTTCCAAAAGGCTTCTTTCTCGGGGTCATTAAAAGTTGCTATATATTTGTCAGGGTCATAAAAACATTGGTAAGGTTGGTAAATGGCTAAATAGACCTTTGGTTTTCCAAACTAAAACCAGTTTATGTCATTGACTAGACAGAACATGAACTTTATACAGCTCCACTGAGTAGAATTATTGTAACTTCCTTCAATAAAACAAAGTTCAAAAGGATTAGTATTCAATTAACCCTTTACCAAACAATCCCTGTTTTTTACGATCCTGCGATAGATGCCTTTTGAAAACATTGTGGGGAAAGGAGAAAATGCTGGTTACCAGCATTTTCTCCTTTTCCCACAATGTTTTCTATCCCACTGGAAACATATTTCACTTTTTGAGCAAGTGCTTTCAATTTGGACCATTCTAAAATTTTGCAGTTTGTTAAAGGGTTGACTAGTAATTCCTGCAGAGGATACTTTGTTCAAGCTGACCACTTCTGATAATAGTGTAATGTAAGGAGAAATAACTGGTAGCAAGCAATGTTATTTCTATCCCTTGTTCTCTTGACTGATTGCATAGTGTTTAATGTCCTTTTCAACATTATTTCAGTTGCATGGCCTGTGCACCTGCCCATGCTTTCCTGGAGTTTCTTTTACCAGTACTCTGCACAATATCCTTTCCAAGCCACTAGCTGCTCTCCCACATAACCATTGTCGAAACAAAGATCATCATTGAGAGAGGAATGAATCCTATTGCAATGACTATCATAAATTGTTGAAAAGGAATTAGCTGAATCAGGGATTGAACCAGCAGCCCCTGCTCTTGAGTCCTGTATGCTACCGACTGTGTCACCGAGCTTGAATATCAATGTTCTGTATAACACTGTGTACACTTGTATTAAAGTCTTAACCCTTTACCAGATATGCCAGTTTGAGGCTCTTCCATTTCAGCAGCAAATAAAGATAATGATGTCAAAAATATGGACAAATGAGGATAAAAATATCTGACTGAGTGCAAAACATTGTGGGAAAAGGAGAAATTGCTCACTATGAGCAATTTCTCCTTTTCCTACAATGTTTTCAAAAGCTGTCTGTTGTTGATGCGTCAAAATGAGTATCTATGGAGAAAAGGATTAACTCTTCACCTCACGACAAAATTTAAGACTGTTCCAAAAAGACAAATTGAGAAGCATGGTACAAGTAATGAGATCTGTCTATGAAAGTATAGAAAACATTGTGAGAAAAGGAGGGAATGCTGCTTACCAGGGTCAGACCTAATTCATGTTAGTTATCAATATTTTTCAAGGATACTTTCAAGCTTTTCTACATGGCTTCAGAGGGCAATTAGCTCATTACCAAACAACAAAGTCTTAAACAAGTTAATATCAAAAGTATTTGCAGACAAACAAATAAAGTAAAGATTGGAATTTGTTTTGGGATGAATTGAAAATGTTGTGAGGAATGAGAAAATGCTGTTTATCAGCATTTTCGCCTTTTCTAATGATGTTTTCAAAAGCTTAGCTTTCTTTGTTAGGGTGATTAAAAATCAAGATTGTATAGAGAAGAATTAATAACAATTTTTAGTGAAAAGAGATTTTTCTGGTTTGCTTGTTTGAACAAAAATTTTCGCTTCATTCAACATTTTAACCCTTTACCAAATGTCAAAATTTTAGCACTTGCAGTCAACAAAATAAACGCAAAAGTCAAAAATTGAAAATTGTTTATAGCAGGGTAGAAAACATTGTGGGAAAAGGAGAAAATGCTGGTTGTCAGCATTTTCTCGTTTTCCCACAATGTTTTCAAAAGGGTTCTATCTCAGGGTCGTAAAAACCAGGGATTGTTTGGTAAAGGCTTTTAAGCATTATGCAATCTTTTCGATCTTTTCGAGAAAAGTTTGAAAAAGGTTGACTAAGCAGATGATAGTGAGATGATTAAGTTGTTTTTTTTCCTGTCTGGCATTTTGTGAAATTTTGCAGATGTTACCACTAGCTGTGAGAAAAATAATCAATTCTTAACTAATATAACAGAATTTAAAACTCCTATTTTTATATGTACATATATACAGACAACAAAATTTGACTCAAATGATAGGATATGTCTTTAATCATTGACCACTTATTGCCACCTTTAAACGACCCTGGAAAAGAAACCTTTTGAAAATACTGTGGGAAAAGGAAAAAATGCAGCATGCTCCTCTTCCCACAATGTTTTCTTCCCTTCTCAAACAGATTTCAACTGGTTAGTCACATTGATATTGTCTTCCACAAAATCGTGTAAATTTGGACTTGCCCACAATTTTGTAATGCGATAAAAGGTTTAAATTGGGCCAAAAACATACCCAGAAGAAGAGAAAACGATGGTTACTAGTACCTTCTCTCTCCTGCTATGTTTTTAATTCCTTTCTGACTTAGGGTAGTACAAAATGAATAAATGATTGTAAAGCAGTATCTTTTCTAGAATGTGGGATTGCAGGATCCATTCCATTTCTTTCAAATCCTGTTAACTCTTTACCAAACGACAAACATCTAGACTGATCCAAATTGAAAGCACTTGCAGAAGACAAAATAAAAGTGACTGAAAATTTGAAATCTGTTTTGTGAAGGGTAGAAAACATTGTAGAACAAGAGCGGCAAATTGTCGCAAGATATGCCCATCTTACCCCAAGTTGCACCGGACAAAATTCAAGTATGAAAAACGACAAAGGGCACTAACTCAAAAATTAAGCGAGCAAGAGTTATGATTCCTGGGCACTGCACTCCCCTTTGAAGAGATCTATCCAGCCATGAAATTTCATAACCCTAGCTAGTATAGTTTTGGAGATATGCTCCGGACTAAATTCAAGTATGAAAAACAAAAAAGGACACTAACTCAAAAATTAAGCAAGCAAGAGTTGTGATTCTTGTGCACTGCACTCCCAATTGATGAGATCTATCCACTCATGAAATTGCATGACCCTAGCTAGTATAGTTTTGGAGATATTCACAGGACAAAATTAAAGTATGAAAAACGACAAAGGGCACTAACTCAAAAATTAAGCAAGCAAGAGTTATGATTCCTGTACACTGCACTCCCCCTCGGTGAGATTCATCCAGCCATGAAATTTCATAACCATAGCTAGTATAGTTTTGGAGATATGCTCCGGACAAAATTCAAGTATAAAAAAAAAAACCAAAGGGCAATAACTCAAAAATTAAGTGAGCAAGAGTTATGGTTCCCAAGCGCTGCACTCCCGTTTGATGTGATCTATCCATCCATGAAATTTCATAACCCTAGCTAGTGTAATTTTAGAGATATGCTCAGGACAAAATTCAAGCATGAAAAACAACAAAGGGCAATAACTGAAAAATTAAGCAAGCAAGAGTTATGATTCCTGTGCACTGCACTCCCCCTTGATGATATCTATCCACCCATGAAATTTCATAACCCTAGCTAGTATAATTTTGGAGATATGCTCCTGACAAAATTCAAGTATGAAAACAACAAAAGGCAATAACTCAAAAATTAGGCAAGCAAGAGTTATGATTCCTGTGCACTGCACTCCCCCTTGATGAGATCTATCCACCCATGAAATTTCATAACCCTAGCTAGTATACTTTTGGAGATATGCTCTGGACAAAATTCAAGTATGAAAAACAACAAAGGGCAATAACTCAAAAATTAAGCAAGCAAGAGTTATGATTCCTGTGCACTGCACTCCGTCTTGATGAGATCTATATATCCACCCATGAAGTTTCATAACCCTAGCTAGAATAGTTTTGGAGATATGCTCCGGACAAAGAACTAGACGCCGCCCGCCACGGGTGATCCCATAATACGTCCCGTCTTCGAGGGGCGTATAAAAAGGAGAAAATGCTGGTTACCAGCATTTTCTCCTTTTCCCACAATGTTTTCTAAAGGCTTCTTTCTCAGGATCGTTAAAAGTCGGGATTGTGTGGTAAAGAATTATTCAGATCCAATATTCATGACAGTCCCTGCATACAAAATGGACAAGGGAAAAGTCCCAAAACAAAGAATTTATTCTTGCCTTGTTGAAAATACCACTGTTTTGAATAAAAGGGCATCATTGCTGAAGCTGTTTTTTGCAACACATATGAAGTCAAGCATTATCTCCTTTTTCCACAAGGTTTCTTATCTATAACAAAGAAATCTCATCATTAATTTTGAGCTACCACACCAACGTAACCCTTTATTAATTAAACAATCCCTGGTTTTTACGACCCAGAGGAAGAGGCCATCTGAAAACATTGTCAGAAAAGGAGAAAATGCTAGTAACTAGCATTTTCTCCTTTTCCCGCAACGATTTCTTCTCTTCATTAGTTCAGTTTCAAATTTTTAAACACATTAATTTTGTAATCTGCATAAATTATGCTTTCAATTCGGACAAGTTTAAAGTTTTTAGGTTTGGTAAAGAGTTAAGGACCTTACCGGTATTAGTATTATCAGTATGTATGAATCATCATTTAGACCTATTACCAATTCTTTACCAGATAACGAAATTTCAAACATTACCAAATCCATGGCATTTACAGACAATAAATTGAGGATAGATCGAGATATATGTTTTATCCTATAAAAGTTAGACAGTGCTGGTGCCTTGCATTTTCTCATTTTCCCCCCAATGTTTGAAGTCTGCTATCTGTAGATGCTTTAACCCATTACCAAATGACAAGATATTAGACTGGTCCAGATTGAACGCACTTGCAGATGACAAAATAAACCCAACTTTAAAAAAATGAAACTTGTTTACAGCAGGGTAGAAAACATTGTGGGAAAAGGAGAAAATGCTGGTTACCAGCATTTTTTCCTTTTCCCACAATATTTTCAAAAGGCTTCTTGCTCCGGGTCTTAAAAAACCAGGGATTGTTTGGGAAAGGGTTAACCCTTTCCCAAGCAACAAATTTTACACTACGCAAAGTGTTTGCAGATGTCAATTTTGAATTTGATGAGAATGGCAGAAAGTTTTCCGATTGGATAGAAATAGAAAACACTGGGGGGAAAGGAGAAATTTGCTCATTACGAGCAATTTCTCCTTTTCCCACAGTGTTTTATAAAGACTTGTACTGCAGACACAAAAAAACCAGGGCTTATTTGGGAAAGAGTTAAACTCAGGATTGTGTGGTGAAGGGTCAAGACCTTGAATGGCTCTTCTGGTAATGTAAATTATTAGATAATATTGAAGTATTTCCTGGGCTTTGTCTCTACTCTTTAGTCTTTACCAAATGACAAAATTTTAGTGTTGTCAAAATTGAAAGCATTTGCAGATGACAATTTTTATGAGGCTTAAATGGTGCAATTGTTCATTGATAGGTTGAAAAACATTGTAGTTATTTGCATTTCCTCCTTTTACCACAGTGTTTTCTATCGGCTTCTTTCCATGGATTGTCAAAAGTTGGCATTGTGTGGTAAAGGGTTAATTCTTGAAATACTAAATGACAAAATTTTAGACTTGTCCAAAATGAAAGCATTCAAAATTCTGCAGACAATGAATGGAATGTTGTCCAGATGATGATTTCAGTCTTTGAAAGGTTGGATAACATTGTCAGAGAAGGAGAAAATGCTGGTTACCAGCATTTTCTTTTACCCCCACAATGTTTTCAAAAGGCTTTTTCCTCAGGATTGTTAAAATTGGGATTAATTGTGGAAGGGGGTTTCAAGACAGTTCCCCGACACAAGTTTTGGAGACAGTTCCCCGACAGACTTGGAGACAGTTCCCCGACAGTTTTGAAGACAGTTCCCTGACACTTTTGTTTGATGTCAAACAACAAAATAGATATTATCGTATATAAAAAGAAATTTTTGAGAAGGGATTATATGGATAAATGATCTTTTGTGACTAGTTGAAGTATGTACATTTGATCATCGTGGCAATGTCTATAACTTAGTTTGTACATTCTCCGAAATGCTGTGCATACAAAGAGAGAACTACAATATACATGTATGTAAAATTGTTCTAGAGCACAAGACAAACAGAAAAGGTATTTCACTCGGTAAACCCCCCTCGCCCTCTCTATGATACTGTAGGCCTATCTCTATAAAAGAGGGGAAAGCATGTAGGCCTACACGTAACTAAACTACAAATTATTAAAGACTTTATAGAATCAACACAAAATACTCATTTTGATGCTGGCTAAAAGTGCCCTTAAAATTCTGTTATGTTCAATACAGTCGTGATTCATTGTGAATTCATCCATGAGACAATAACTACCTGTCAATTTATATATAGCAATCTTCTTCACAGGGTACAGATAATCCGATCACAGCATCAATTATCCACGAATAAGTCAATTTCTCATGATTATCAATTATAAAATTTTGTTAAGTCTACAGTATAAAAGGTAATTTTCCATGAAACAAAAGTGTTGGGGAACTGTCTTCAAAAGTGTCGGGGAACTGTCTCCAAATCTGTCGGGGAACTGTCTCCATTGGAGTGTCCATTGGAAAGACATTATAGAGCCCTATCCTTGAACAGCCAAAACCTAGTAGGTGCATAAATATGTAAAGTCCCCATCACACCAAACTAGATCTCAGAACATCTTATCTCATCCCGACATAATACGGAAAAAGGGATTGCAGGCATCGCAGAATGTGTAATTTTGACCTAATAATGCCTGAAGCTCCTGTTTCACCAAAGCTATTCTAAGAAAGTCTTACAGCAGTGAACAAAATCGTGAAATGGGCTGCAGTTGGGATAGGACGAGTCTGTCTGTACAATGGAAATGCACTGCCAAATTGATGCCCGACTGCACCATGTCTCTATGTGGATCGAAGTACGGCATTTCTGTTTGTAGTACATTCATTTCTTTTCAAGTGCGTTGTCACTCTGTCTAATTACAAGATGGGATGGACAGCAAAAAATATTTTGAGCAGGCTCAAAGTTCTGGAGCACCCTTCCCGTCCTAACCCATCCATTCATTTTGCAAACAGATCGTAAAAGGTTACTAATTTGTCCACAACGTCAGAACACAGTTTACATCCGTTTGGACTGGAGTGAGAACAAGTTTTGTGTGACAGGGGTGTAAGCTGTGGCTTTGATGTAACAGAAATATTATTGGAGGTGGCATAAAGCAATATAATATCACCTTAGCACTTACACTGAAGGTGAGCTTTGATGATCATGGTGTGTCCTGTATCAATAAATTTGACCACAGTGACCACTTGACCATTCTGCATTTTATCGACTCTGGGAAAATTGCCTGTGAAAACATTTTTCGAAAAGGAGGAAATGCTGGTTACCAGCATTTTGAGCTTTTCCCAGAAAGTTTTCTATTCTTTCGAAGGCAAATTCCAAGGATATGGCAGTGATTAATTTGTCGTCTGCAAATGCTTTCAATTTGGACCAGTTTAAAATAAAATTTTGTTGTATGGTGAAGGGTTACATGTATTAATTAATCATAAAAATATAAGTGGCTGAGGCATGAGTCCCAGTGGACATGGTTTCATCACATTTCTTTTCATCTCTTTGATTGTATTGTGGCTGTTGTTTTTATTCAACACTCATTACTATCTTGGGAGATCATATAGAATGGGAAATGATAATTTTATGACCAACTCAGTGCAAAAACAAGGGGCCTCACCTTTGTGTGTTAACTCTCTTATCAAGGGACCTTTCCAAACAGAAAGCATTTGCAGGTAACTGAATATTACCTGCATTACATTTAGATCTAAAGATGTGATTTGTCCATGTAAGGATAGAAATATTTTTGTGGAAAGAGAAAATGCTAGTTTCCAGTTTTTTCTATCAAATGACAAAGTTTTAGAGTCCTAAAGATTTAGAGTTTTGCAAACAATGTCAGAAGTAGTGTAATTCAGTGTAAAGCATATTTCTTGTAACAGATAGAAAACTTTGATGGCAAAAAAGAAAATGCTGGTTACCACCATTTTCTGTTTTGCCCAAAATATTTAGAATTGTTCTTCCAAAAGATCTATAGTATAAGGGCTTGTGTGATAGAGGGATAAATTACAATCATTGTTTTTACGACATCAGCATTACAGAATAAACAGTCAGATTTGATATTTACAAGATTTACATGATATAAGTAGCCATTAAAATGCAGTATTCGGGATCTTTTTTTGAGTGCCAGGCTTAATATCAATTCATTTTCACTAATTTCACTTTTGTCAAACTGTTTGCATGGCTGCTTACTAATCTGACAAGGCTGTTGTCTGATATTTATATTGATAGTCTATTGGGCACAGGGGACTAAATAGTTGGTTTGTGGTATTTACATAATTCCTCAGTGGTAGGCAATCTGATTTCACATATCATTACATCATAATGGTTTTGTTAAAGGTGGCCCTTCAGATCTTGGGATGAAAATTTTACAAAAATGAAAAAAAATCATCCTTATACTCCCATAACCTTTTAATTTGCGTTCATAAAACCCCAGGAGTCGAAAACCATCCGATAACACGAGAAATTCGAGATTTAATACGGACCTGGTTGACACCAACGGGAGACACATTCTATTTTTAGATTATCAATTCTCTCATTTAAATACAGTAAAACACAGACCAAGCTTCAAACATCCGTCCGAAGAAGACATTATGGAAAATAATTATTACATGTTTGTTATGTAATGGAATTTAAGCGTTATTAATCACGTGCCAGTCACTTGACACTCCCACAATGCTTTATTGAATTTTGGCGCGAAATCTAAAAATAGCTTAAGAGGCTACGTAGCCTTGTAAGGGAATACCACCAAAAAAAATTTTTTTTTGTAATTTTATGATTTTTAATTATTGATGATTTGTATTGTTTTTTCGTATAAATTTCAATAGTATATATATTTTTGAATTTGGTGTGATGTGAAAATTCTAAATACCCACCTTTAAAAGACAATAATTTGTTGATGACCGGCTGAAAGGTTATTTGTCTTTTGGAGCAGACACCATTTTAAAGCATTCTTCATGATGTAAAAATAACTTGTAACTTTGAGCACTTTCTCCGGTGTGCCATAAGGTTTGTTAGCCAGACTGTTTTCGAAGTAGCCTTGGAATTGTTCTGAAATTCTGTATTACTTTGCAATATTGTCAACGACTTAAATTGATATGTCCCAGATTAAAAGAAAGGAACATTTCAGTAGGTCAAAGGTCAAGGTCATTGTAAGGTAAAATAAGTTTAAAAAGAGAAAAATTTAGATGTTTATGTTTGTGTCTGGCCTGTAACTTTTTCACTTATTGATGAATTTCACTGCAAGCATGTAGGATAGTCATCATTTAGTCTGTTAAAAAAAACATGTGCATAGGTCAGGGTCAGGGCAAAGTCAGATGTCATGTTCCATCCTTATCTTTTCCTTATTCTTAATTTCAGATTGTTTTCAAACAAATGTTTACCACATCAAGTTGGTATGTAATGTGCAGAAGTCATGTCTAGGTTATAGGTCAAGATCATAGCAAGGTCATAAGAGTTTTTTGGTGGTAATGTTTGCATCCAGCCTGTAATTTTTCAAATCATGAATTGATTTCATGACTTTTTGAAATAGTCATTCACATATTTACTTACAATAGAATGCACCTAGGAACCATTGTGTCAACAGGTTAACTCTGCACCACATAACCCCAACTTCAAATGACTCTGAGGAAGCGGCCTTTTGAAAACATTTTGGGAAAAGCAAAAAATGCTGGTGACAAGCATTTTCTCCTTTTGCCACAATGTTTTCTTCCCTTCTGACTAGAAATTTCCATTTTTTATTCCTTTTTATTTAGTCGTCTGCAGTTGCTTTTGATTTGGACCAATCTAAAATTATTTGTCATTTGGTAAAGGGTCAAAGGCCAAGGTCAGGGCATGGTCAAATATCATTTTTGGATTGTATTCCTTTTTTGCCTTATACACTCAATTCTTGAATGAATTTCTATAGTACTGCAGAATGGTCAGCCATATTAACTCTTTACCCTATAGCATTTCTATGGAATCTCTAACTGGCCCTAAATAACAGCAAGGATTAAGCCGTTTCTTATGTGTATATGACATCTTTTGATAGCATAGAAAACATTGTGACAAAAGGTGAAATTGCTCGTTACGATCAATTTCACTTTTTGCCACAATGTTTTCAAAAGCCTCCTACAAGCAATGCGTAGAAATGAGTATCTATGGAGTAAAGGGTTAAGATGATGTGATGCGCTCAGTAACTATTTCTGTAGGTAAAAGGTCAAGGTCATGGCAAGGTGAAATGTCATTGTCCATGTTCATGCCACGACTCTTCTCCCTATCACTTGGTATCAAAATAAACTAAAAATTCACTGACACCTTCTTTCAATTTCAAAACAGTTGTTTCCCTTGTATGATAGAAAATAGGTAAATCAGGGATTGTATGTGTAAATAAGATCCACTGGGTCAATGGATACATATTTTCTCTTAAACATTTGAAAGACAAACCTGTCTTAGTGTGAGCAACTAAAGTTCATGTTTTCATGACAAGTGAGTGATTCGCAGCATTTTACTTTCGTTGATCAAACCCTGCTGCGAAAGACGCTAACTTAAAATGCGCGAAACCATTTCCTAGTTTACAGTACTTTGTTTGATCATGTTATGTACAAGTCCTGAGGGACACAACGACTTTAGTTACGTTTTTTGTTGGGAGTTTTTCTGTACAGCTTTTCCTTTTTCAAATTATGAATCAATTTCAGAATAACTTGCCAAAAATGTCAATTACTTATGAATAATATGTAGCATGCAAAAACCTTCGAAAGTCAGTCAACTCTTTATCGAACAACGAAATGATATACCAGTTCAAATTGAAAGCATTTGCAGATGACAGAATAAATGTGACTGAAAAACTGAAATTTGGTATGGAAAAGGTTAAAAAACATTGTGAAAATAAGTTACCAGCATTTTTCTCCTTTTTCCGTACAATGTTTTCTAAAGGTGTCTTTTGCAGGGTCATTAAAAGTCAGGATTGTGTGGTAAAGAGTTAAAGGCATGGTCTGAACATTTTGTAAGTGCTCTGTTCATAGTCGATTTCGCACAGCTGCCAAAAAAAGGTTTCTTTTTTTTTTGGGGGGGGGGGGGGGGAAGGAGATCAGTTCCTTCTTAGGAACACATCTTGTTTCCTCCTCTTCCAACATGTTTTGTACTCTTTTTCATATACAAAATCAATAATACGAGTAAGTTTTGAAGGTCTATAATTTTGTTATTGGGTAAAGAGTTAATAAACAGATCCAATGTTGTTTTATGTCTAGGAATCAGTGATTGCTATATTGTACGTTGTTATGATACAGAAGGATGACAGTGCAACGTGACAATGAAAAAACAAAACCGACGCCAGTGCTGATTGATCAGAACCCTTTACAAAATAACCCATTATTATTCATACAGCCTTTGGTACAAAGGTTTTTGACTCTTTATCACATTATTCAGACAATAAAGAAGGACTTATTCTTTTGAAAGCATTGTGGGCAGAGGAGAAAATGCTGGAACCAGCATTTTCTCCTTTGTCCACAGTGTTTTCTCTTCGTCCATAGACAATTTCTATCATTTGAGGAATGTTACACTTGTTGTCTACAGTTAATTTGCATGTGAATGACTCAAGAATTTTGTTATTTGGTAAGGTGCTAGAACATTGTTGTGAAAGAAAAAAGGTGATGATTTTTTTCTTTGCCACACAAAAAAGATGTAGACTGGTTCCAATTGAAAGCATCTTCAGTTGGCTATTTGAAAGTGGTACACGTAACAGTGTTTGTCTGATAGGGTAGAAAACATTTTGTGGAAAAGGAGAAAATGCAGGTTACAAGCAATTTCTCCTTCCAAAAATTTTTTCAAAATGCTTCTTTCTCATGGTAGTTAAACTCCGGATTGTGTGGTTAATGGTGAAATCCCCTCATTTAAGCTATTTTTATTCTGTTGTCTGGAAATGGTTCCATTTTTCACAAGTCAAATTTTTGTCCACTGGTAAAGAATTCAAACCCTCTACCAAATAATCCGGTTTTTTTTTAGCTGAACAAGACAACTTCTGAAAACAAATGTGGAAAAAGGAGAAAAATTTGCTGTTAACTGCAAATACTGTAGACATGGAAACATCTTGATTTTGTAAAGAGAAAGAAAAAAAAAATTTAGCATTTTGCCATATTGAAATTCATTCCATATTGTGCAATTCCACAGCTGTGTCTGGCTCCATTGTCCAGACCACATAATGGATTCATGACTTCAATCTTTGCACTGCAGATCTTAACTCATTACCGAATGACAATATTTTAGGCTTGTCTGAATGGAAAGCATTTGCAGACGACAAAACAAAAGTGACTGAACATTTGAAATTTGTTTTGTGAAGGGTGGAAAATATTGTGGGAAAAGGAGAAAATGCCTTTTCTCCGTTTCCCAAAATGTTTTCTAAAGGCTTTTTTCTCGGGGTCATCAAAAGTAGGGATTTTGTGGTAATGGGTTAAACTCTTTACCACACACTCACATGTTTTAGCCTCCCGCAGAAAAATAGATTTTGAGACAACATGGGAATAGCAGGAAATGCTGGTACATGATTAAACCAGTACTTCCTCCTTTTTTCCCCACAGTATTTTCTTCTCTTCCCAGATCAAATTTCAATCTTTGAATTACATTACATTATCATCTGCAAATGTTTTCAATTGGGACTAGTTATTGGTTTTTTTTTTGAGAAAAAATTGATAAACATTGTGTGTAAAAGCACCAGAGGCTGTCCCTAGCATCAGAAACATATAAATTTATGATCGTTTGCCAGAAAAACAAACCTTGAATTAAGTAGAGAGATTCTGAGATCAGAGCATTCTTGTATGCAATCAGACTTTACCTATTATCAAATAATCATATATTTCAACAACCAGTGAGGCAGAAGTTTCTTGAAATCATTGTGGGAAATGGAGGAAATGCTGGTATCCAGCATTGCCATCTTTGGCAGCATTTCCTCCTTTTCCCACAATGATTCACAATCAAATACATAATTTGTCATTTGAGCTACAATTTATTAGTTGTTTACTATAACTGTACTTTCAAAATAGACAATACCAAGCTTTTATTTTGTTGTAAAGAGTTAACAGTGACATAAAAAAGGGGACAGATAATTAACTCTTTCCCAGACGACAAAACTTTAGGCCTGTCCAAATTGAAAGCATTGCTAGACAACAATTCAAAAAACAGTCTTCTATATAGAGATTTGTCTTGGAAGAGGTAAAAATTGTCAGAAAAATGAGAGAATGCTGGTTGCCAGGATTTTCTCCTTTTCTGACTATGTTTTTCAAATTTTTCCTTCCTTAGGGTAGGAAAACCACAGGATTGTGTAGGAAAAGGTTAAAGTGAAAACACAGACATTATACCTGCTGAAGGGCAAGCAAAAATTTTAGATGAAAAGGAATAATTAATAGCCATTGAAATGAACAAGGCTAATTGGAGACAAATTCCAAGGACTTTAACTCTTTATCAGACAAGAACATTTTAGACTTCATCAAAGTAAATGTGGCTGAAATTATTAACTCTTTACCACACAGGAAAATTGTAGATTGGTCCAAATTGAAAGCATTTGCAGATGGCAAAATAAATGTGACTGAAAAATAGAAATTTGCCTTAAGAAGGGTATGAAAACATTGTGGGAAAAGGAGAAAATACTGGTTACCAATGTTTTCATAAGGCATCTTTCTCAGGGTCGTCAAAAATCAGGATTGTGTGGTAAAGGGTTAAAATGGACTTTGTAAGAGTAGAAATTCAACATTTTGAAAAATAAGGAGAAAATTCTGCTCAATGGCTTTTTCTCAAATCTCATAACATTTCAAAAAGCCTGCCTTTTCAAGGTCATTAAAACTCGGGATTGTATGGCATAGGGTTTAATTTTACAAAAAATTTTGTGCAAAGTAAACCAAAGGCATTGTCAACATTTATCCCAGGAAGTAAGTGTATATAGCAATTTATTATATATACTACTAAACTTTTGCTTGGGATCAAAACCAAAATATTCTTTATTTTTTTGAATGGGCAAATCCGTTTTTTTCGTCTTCCACAATGTTTGAAAGAACTTTATTCTGTTTATTTGATATTGATTTCCTTTACTATGACCATAGATGAAATTAACTTGTTTTTGTTAGAATAAATTTAATTTGGGGAAAAAAAAATTCATTTTTTGTTTTGATATTGTCCCCATGTATTTGCACTGGATGAAAGTATGCAATATTTTTCCATATGGCATACTTGGATATTACATAGTTTAGAGCTTTTTTCCTGTGCATTGCTAAGTACAGAACAATTTTAGAACTTGCCATTTCTCTAGAAATCAAATGTGAACGGCCGCCATTAACGGTATAAAAAAAATTCAGCGTAAGACTTAATGTTCTACAAACTTTTCTATGCATAATTCTTGTTAAAAACATGAAAAATAAGCAGAATATTAAATATTTTGTTTCCTGAATAACAGTTATGACAGAGGTATAAAAAATTTGGCTATCGAACATATTTATTGTCAATGAATTTTATAAGCGATGAAAAAGGATCCTTGGTTGCCGTCTTGTTTGTTTACATACCGTTAGCAACGGTGACGTCATCAAAAAGCGAAAATTGAAAATTCTGTGAAAGCGTGATGTGGCGACAAAACAATTTTCTTGTTGCTTTTTTAAGAAATAAGACTGTTTTGAAAAAAGATAAATCAATGAATTCGATAAATTTTTATTGTTAACCCATTACCACACAATCCCTACTTTTGACGCCCCTGAGAAAGAAGCCTTTTGAAAACACTGTAGGAAAAGGAGAAAATGCTGGTTACCAGCATTTTCTCCTTTTCCCACAGTGTTTTCTACCCTTCCCAGAGCAACTTTCATTTTTCCAGTCACCTTTATTTTGTTGTCTGCAAATGCTTTCAATTTGAACCAGTCTAAAATTTTGTCGTTTGGTAATGAGTTAAATCACGGAAAATTATGTACAGAAGATCAAAGTATATAATTAAAAGTTATTTGCACTTGTATGGGAATATATTGTGTTAAGCTCGTTCTTTTGGGGTAGTTGCCCTCACAAGCTCGGGCAACTCTGCCAAAAGAACTAAATGTTCAACACAATATATCCCATACAAGTGCAGTAACTTACAATATAATTATATAAGTCCAGGAAATATGATTACATGTGCCATCATAGTTGAATAAGTGATTCTGTTTATAAGACATAAAATGCCATCCAATGTGCAGATCCTGAAGCTGTAATCATCAGCTATTTGATAGGTGAGTGCAATACTTTTAGAATAGTATTGCACTCACCCATTCATTGTATTGTTATTTGCAATAACTGATGAAGTGGGATCCAGTTTCTTATACAGTTATCTCAAGAACTAGTTACTACGATATACTGCAAACAGCTTGCAAGTTGACTATAATGTTGACAGTTTATTGCAGTTTTATGGCGGATTTCCAAGTTACACCTGCGGATTGGTTGCAATACTGGCGCTCTCCCTCTTGCATTCTTTTGCACATGGTGGAAATACTTGTGATTTTTCACCTTAGTTAAAACTAATCCAACATCAAATAAGTTCACTTTTTAGCTCTACTGGCTGAAAGCCAGCAGAGCTTATGTCATGGCGGGGTTTCCGTCATCCGTCCATCCGTCCGTCCATCCATCTGTCCGTCTGTTAGTCTTTTTCTTGTTTACGCAATAAAGTCTGCATTTGTTGTCAGATTTTCGTGAAACTTGCACAGATTGTTTATGTTATCAATAGCTTCAATCCTGTAGATTTTGAGAAAAATCCAACTAACAATATGGGAAAAATAGCCATTTCAAGTTGAAAATTTCAAATTCTTGTTTACACGATAAAGTCTGCATTCTCATCAGATTTTCATGAAACTTACACAGTTTATTTATCTGATCAATAGCTACATCCCTATTGAATTTGAGAAAAATCCAACAAATAATATGGGAAAAGTAGCCATTTCCAGTTAAAAATTTCCAATTCTTGTTTACGCAATAAAGTCTGCATTTATTGCTAGATTTAAGTGAAACTTGCACAGTTTGTTTATCTCATCAATAGCTTCAACCCTATTGATTTTGAAAAACATCTAACAAACAGTATTGGAAAAGTAGCCATTTCAAGTTGAAAATTGCAAATTCTTGTTTATGCAATAAAGTTTTCATTTGTGATCAGATTTTCGTGAAACTTGCAGTTTGTTTATCTCATCAATAGCTTCAATCCAATTGATTCTGAGATATCCAACAAACAGTATGGGAAAAGTAGCCATTTCAATGACCCCAGGAATAAAGCTTTTTGAAAACATTGTTGGAAAAGGAGAAAATGCTGGTAACCAGCATTTTCTCCTTTTCCCACAATGTTTTCCTCCCTTCTTATAACAATACACCTATCCATGCTTTCCTGCAGTATCTGTAATCTGTACTTTGTACAATAATTCTTCCCAAGCCACTGGCTGCTTACTAACATAATTACTGTCGAAACATTGATTAGCAGTGAGAGGTGTCCCCTGTTGCAAATTACTATGCATCAACCCCTGGAAAGAAATTGGCCGAATTAAGGAATCAAACCAGCAATCCTCTGGTTTTAAGCCCTGTATGGTACAGACTGTGCCACAAGGGCTTGGCTCATAGTTACAGAGAAGACTGGATTTTTTCCCACAGAAAAAAGAAGGCAAAAAATGCTTGTTGTACATGGATTAGTAGTAAATTCCAAGCATTGTTGGTTTATACTAATTAACAATGTCTGTTATGAACATCATGCTGATAAATCCCTTACCAAACAGTCCCGAGCTTGAACAGCCCTTAACCCTTTACCACACAATCCCGACTTTTAACGACCCTGAGAAAGAGGCCTTTTGAAAACATTGTGGAAAAAGGAGAAAATGCTGGTAACCAGCATTTTCTCCTTTTCCCACAATGTTTTCTAATCTATCAAGGACAAATTTTGAAATTTGAATCACACAGAAATTGTCATCTGCAAATGCTGTCAATTAGGACCAGTCTATTATTTTGTTGTGTGGTAAAGAGTTAAGTTGCAGACTTCTGAAAACATGGTGGAAACAGAAGAAAATGCTGTTGAAAAATGCTCCTTGTACATGGATTAGTGGTAAATTCCAAACTTTGTTGGTTTATAATAATAAACAGTGACTATTATGAAGAATTTATCAAACAATCGTAAGTTTAACTGATCCCAAGGAGGAGGCATCTGAAAACATTGTGGGAAAAGGAGAAAATGATTTTCTTCTTTTCAGACAATGTTTTGAAAGGCCATCCACCCCTGGGCTATTATAACATTGCATTTTGTAGGGAAGGGTTAAAGAGGTAATGGAGTAAAAAAGTGAAATATATCGTGTAAAAATGCTTCATGTGTGGTCCTGGGTTTCTCAGAGATGGAGATGTAGCAAAGTTGAAGGTCTGTGTTTGATCCTTGCTTGATGTAGTTTTTTTTTTGTTAGAGAATTTCCTTGGTCAAAGACATTTCATAATTGGTAGCCTTAGACCA
Source organism: Tridacna crocea (assembly GCA_943736015.1). NCBI lineage: Eukaryota > Metazoa > Mollusca > Bivalvia > Cardiida > Cardiidae > Tridacna > Tridacna crocea. The sequence goes on from OX031065.1 coordinate 26,014,467, forward strand.
ATGAAACCAACAACACAATGATGTAAATATGTAAGCTTTCATTGTGATATGACTGAAATAGCGATGAAAGTGACAAAAAACACAAATTATTCAGTCAATCTAAACTGCTCTAGGTCTTTACCAAACGACAGAATTTTAGACTGGTCCAAGTTGAAAGCATTTGCAGGTGACAAAATAAACATGATACAAAAATTGGAATCTGTAATTGGATGGAAAGAAACCATTGTGGGAAAAGGAGAAAATGCTGGTAACCAGCATTTTCTCCTTTTCCCACAATGGTTTCAAAAGGTGTCCCCCTCGGGTTTTGTTAAAACTTGGGATTGTGTGGTAAAGGGTTAATGTAAAGTCAAAGGTTTGTTTTTGTTGGTGCCTAATTCTTGTCTGTGTTCCAAGTAATTCTTATGTAGCCTGGGATATACAAAGAGTAAATACAAAATAATAATTTACCCTTACCATACAGTCACATGTTTTAACTCCATACCATATACCTTCAGTCTGAAGGTGTCTGCTCTGATGCTATTTTTGTGACTGGTCTTCGCAAACAATCACAAAAATAGCATCGGAGCAGACACCTTCACAGACTGAAGGTATGTACCATATAACAAAATTTTGAACTTGTCCATATCAAATGGCATTTTGCAGACAGCAAATCGAATGTGGCTCAATTAGGGAAAGTTGTCCAAGAAAGAGTAGAAAGCATTTTAGGAAAAGGAAAAAAGGCTGGTTATCAGCATTTTCTGTTTTTCCCAAAATGTTTTCAGGAACCTTCTAGCTTTTGGTCATTAAAATTAGGGATTGCTTTGTGAAGGGTTAACAAAACTGCAGTGGAAGGCATTTGAAGACATTGTGTGAAAAGGTAGAAATGCTTTTAAAGAATTAATTCTGGGCAGAAATGTGGACTTGTGCAAGTTGAACACATTTTTGTAGACAGCAAGTAAATTTATGACTTACCTCTTTACCTCAAAAGTCTGAGATATTAATTACCCAATTGATTGATTGATTGATTTCAACATTATTTCAGCTACATCATGGGGGCCAGTGCACCTATTCATGCTTTCCTGGAGTCTTTTTCACAATTTTCTGTACAAACTATTGGCTGCTTGCCCACATAATCATCTTTGAGACAGTGGTCAGTAGCGGGAGAGGAATGAATCCAATCAATCCTGGGAAAGAAATTAGATGAGCCAGGGGTCGAAGTCAGGGATCAAACCATGGACCCTTTGTTCTCAAATCCTGCAAGTTGCTGACTGAATTTTGTTGTGATCAAAATTTTGTTTGATGATAAAGGATCAAAGGATAAAAAACATTATGAGAAACTTGAAGTTAAATGAAATACACTATATTGTACTGTTGTCTATATGTTTTTTCAGGTTCATTTAAAGAGAAATTGGCTAGACAGATTGCAGTTGAAAGGTAAGAGATTATGATCCTTTTTCTGTCAAGAATTGTTAGACCTAAAATGCTATATATCCTAGAGGCCGAGAAATACACAGAAGTTTAACCCTTTACCTCACAATTCAGAGTTTTATTGACCATGAGAAACATGGCTTTTAATAACATTGAGGTTTAAAGGAGGAAATCCTGCTTGGCAAACTTTCTCTTTGGTGACTTTCTGTCTCTCACCTCCGATGGATATGAGAAAAGTGGTTATTGATTTGGAAAGAAAGTTTTGTCACTACTGATGTGAGAAAGCCAGGAAATATATGCATAGGTGCAGTCACTGCCATGCTATGACTATAGCTGTTAAACAGCATAACTCTTACCAAACGACAAATTTATAGACTGGTCCAAATGAAAACATTTGCATAGGACAAAATGAATGTGACTGAAAAATTGAAACTTGATTTGGGAAGGGTAGAAAACATTGTGGGAAAAGGAGAAAATGCTGGTTACCAAAAGGCTTCAACCACAGGGTTGTCAAAAGTCGTCATTGTGTGGTAATGGGACAAATTATATAATGAAACATGTAAGAAAATGCTTGTAACCAGATTTCTCCGTTTACCACAATGTTTTCAACCCCACATAAAAGGAATTTTTCAGTAACATTTTTTTTTATTCCCTGCAAATGCTTTTACTTTGAATAAGACTAGAACTTTGTTATTTGATAGCTTTATCTATTTAATGAACTAATTTGTTTATTTTTGAGAGCTTTTGCAGATGACAAAACCAGTGCAAGTCAAAAATTGATTTTTTGTTTTTGGAAAGAGTAGAAAACATTTTTGGAATTGGAGAGAATGATACTTACAGGCATTTTGTTCTCCCACTGTACTTTTAAAAGCCTTGTTCCTTGGGATTGTAATGAACAATTATTTGTATGTTATCATTGCTAAGATAAATAATGGCAAATTCATTTGTTCATCGATCGGTTTGATGTGGTGTAACCAAAGTATGATGCAGGTTGCCTTTTGGTTTTAATTAGAACTGTATTTTATGATATTGACACAAAGGAAACAAAGATGTGCATGGTAGCAACAGAAGGAAATATGATTCTCTTGACTGATTTTAAGGTAGAATGTCTCAGGAAGATGCATTAACCCTTTACTGTACAATTCTGACTTTAAACGACCCTGAGAAAGAACGTTTTGAAAACATTGTAGAACAAGGAGAAAAGGCTGGTAACCAGCACAAATTTCAATTTTTGAGTCACACCTCCTTTTCATAGAGCATGGCTCATATTTTATACCATTTAGTATTTATAATTCATATCCTCTTTCAGACTAGATGGAGTTCCAGCAGTGGATGTAGTTCGACTAGTGCTACCAGATGTATTGGTGTTTCTTGTTGGACTGATTGTCTACATCACATGCTTCAAACTTCTCCCTGTTGAAACAGAACAAATAGAACTTCCTTCCACTGTGAAGAAACAGACTAGACCTAGATTTAGTGACTTCTTTACATTTATCGGAGAATTCATACTCCTAGTGTTTTTGGCAGCTAGTGGTATCATAGTGCCTGGTGTACTCTCTGCTGTTTACTTTGTAACGTTTATATTTTTGGCGACTTTGTGGGCCTTTTATGGTCACCTGGGCGTAAAATTTTCTGTATTCCGTTTCATATTGCTCATCTACTCCGCTGCTCATATTTTAGTCCTTCATCTCTACCAGTTCCAGTTTTTTCAAGATGCTGTATCACCGGATGACTTTATTCCAAGGTAGAATTTTCAAGGTTCTTGTAAATGTTTACCAAAATTTTCTTACTGTGAAACTCTACACTAAACAACAAAATTTTAGACTTGTCAAAATTGAAAACATTTGCAGACGACAAATCAATCATCACTCAAAAGTTAAAAGTTGACTTTGGAAGAGTAGAAAATATTGTGGGGAATGTTGTGGTTACCAGCATTTTCTCTGTTTCCCACAATGTTTTCAGTAGGCTTCTTCCTCAGGGTCGTTAAAACCAGGGGTTGTTTGGGAAAGGGTTAAACTCTTTACAAACAGTGACATTTTCCATCTGTCCGAATTGAAAGCATATGAAAACAACATAAATGTGACTCAGAAGTTGAATATTTTTTTAGTAAGGGTAGAAAATGATGTGGGAAAAGAAGAAAAAGTTGGTTACTGGCATTTTCTTCCTTTCCCACAATGTTTTCCAAAGGAGTCTTTCACAGGGTTGTTTTATTTTTTTTAAACTCCTTTAAGTTTGAGCAATTATTGTAGATACGTTATTAAATGTTGCTGAAATAAGGTGGTTTGTATGTGAAAGTGTTGAAAATATTATGGAAAAAGGATCAAAAAGGACAATCAGGCTTTTAATTCTACTTATGGAAAAGGCTACATACTTTGTGGACAATCCTTGTATCTCCTTTTTTTGGTCTTAATTTAGTGAGACCTGAAAGATGAAACTATAGTTATGAAAATTACATGAAAAGAAAGCAAATCAAATTATGCAGTGAACATTATTTTCAGTCTAAATTGTAACATGTCATAGATGCAGCTGTTTAAAAATTGATCAGTATTTTAGTAATACCCTCTTTTTCATTGATGTCAATGGCAACATCCCCAAGCTCTAGCAAAATAGAAATAACAACACTGTTTTTTAGATACCTACGACTTTGATGTCAAGCAACAAACATTAACAGCAAAGTAGTGTAAATTTGACCAGAAACCTCACTTTCTATCTGGATAGTTTTCCTTATGATTGAATAATCAGAGGTATTGTTCTTATCTTTATGTACCCTGAAAAATGCATATAAGTTAATAGGAATTTGATAAAATATTTATGGTCACTTAGTGTGCATGATTTTTTTTCCCAGATTGCTTGGTCTTACAGCCGTGGTTTATACAGACTGTTCTGCACCACACGCAATTTACTTCAAGGATGTGTCAGAATGGCCGTGGTTTGTCAATCCAGTTTTTCTCCTGCTGTTGTATTTTACATTGGCTTTTGAGGTCAGACGCCACTGTCATAGAAAAGTAAGTTTAAATTGTCCCACATTTAGGTGTATTATACTTTTAATTGAACCTTCCCTTTTCTATTAACTTTCACCTTTATACTTTTTTATCAAGTAAAGGACTTTCAGTTTCTTTATATAGGTCTTAACTCTTTACCAAAGGACAAAATTGTGACACTACCAAATTAAATGATATTTCTTTTCTGTGTTAAGGTAGAAAACATTGTTGTAAAGGAAGAAAATGCTGATTAACAGCATTTTTCCCGTTTCCCACAATGTTTTCAAAAGGCTTCTTCCTTAGGGTTACAAAATCTGGGGATTTTATGATTAAGGGTGAACCATTTTGCACATAATCCTGAGTTTAAAAGTACCTTTGAAAACACAGAAAGGAGAAAGTCTTGGTCTTCAGCAATTTCTCCTTTTTCCACAGTGTTTTTTAAAAGCCCTTTTTCTCAGGGCCATTAGAGAGTTTATTTTGTGAAGGGTTTAGATAATTATGACACCTTTGGATTTTACCACATTATTTTTCAAATCATTTTGTCTTAGTCAATCAGATATCTAGTTTCAGATTTTAGAATAAATACTGAAAGTAGAACTGCTGATGACTAGGCACTTTGGTTTCAATTTTCACCAATATTTAAGGGGATTTAGTGTCTATCGACAGGGCAAAGCTTCAACAGAAACAACACGTATTCACTCTTTACTATAAGACAACATTTTTAGACTTCCCCAAATCAAAATCATTTTACAGAGGATAAGAAAAAGCAGATCAAATGTTGGATTTTGTTGATAAAATGATAGAAAATGTTTTACGAGAAAAGGAGAAAAAGCTCCCTTTTTCTGAAATGTTATCTATAACCTTCTTGCTTGGGACTGTGGGGTAAAGGGTTAAGTGTCACAGAGCTTATAAATCCTTTACCACACAATCCTGATTTTTAACGACTCTGAAGGAGACAGCTTTTGAAAACGTGGGAAAAGGAGAAAATGCTGGTAACCAGCATTTTTTCCTTTTCCGACAAAGTTTCTACTCTAAGAAAAATTGCATCATTTGGGCCACTATGAAATTATTGTCTGCAAATGCTTTCCATTTGGATAGAACTCAAATTCTGCCATGTGGTAAAGGGTTAAATGGTATGCTTTAAATTTATTTGCATCTAAGCACCTGGACTGCTTACTTTTGGCCTTCAGTAACCCATTACCACACAATCCCTACTTTTGACGCCCCTGAGAAAGAAGCCTTTTGAAAACACTATGGGAAAAGGAGAAAATGCTGGTAACCAGCATTTTCTCCTTTTCCCACAGTGTTTTCTACCCTTCCCAGAACAAATTTCTATTTTTTAGTCACCTTTATTTTTTCCTCTGCAAATGCTTTCAATTTTGACCAGTCTAAAATATTCTCGTGTGGTAAAGAGGTAACACCTACAATTTTGTCATATTGTGAAGAGTTGGATATGAATTGAAAGAAGTATCACAACTAAATATGATCATTATCATGTATTGCCGGTACGAGATACATTTTTATCACATAACCTCCCCTGTTTTCAGTGTAATATACTAATTACAAATTTTCTTATCACATACATGTTTTAATTTAATATCACTACTATGTGACTTCATTTTTGGCGTCATTTCATATGTATTACATAGAATTGAATGGGTCGTATGGATATTGCCACAGTTGTATTTATGAATGTTTTTGCATCATTTATATTTTGTGAAATGACGTTATGTAATAAAAAGAATCTGACATTCATGGACATTTGAGATAAAATTTTATTAAACTTGACAGGGAAAAAAATTTAATGTCCCTTGACTCGTTTTATAAAATCTGATCTCAAAAGCTCAATCATGTCGGATCCCATTTATTACTTTTTTAGAAGTAGAAGAACTTTAACATAGTTCTTCCCAAAGTTATCCATATAACGGCGCCATGGTCTTTGAAAAAGAGGGTTCATTACATCTCCAAAAAGTGTTGACTCATGTCAGCCTGTGCAGTCCTTGCCAGCTGACATGGTTTAACCCATTACCACACAATCCCTACTTTTGACGCCCCTGAGAAAGAAGCCTTTTGAAAACACTGTGGGAAAAGGAGAAAATGCTGGTAACCAGCATTTTCTCCTTTTCCCACAGTGTTTTCTATCCTTCCCAGAGCAAATTTCAATTTTTCAGTCGCCTTTAATTTGTCGTCTGCAAATGCTTTCAATTTGGACCAGTCTAAACTTTTCTCGTGTGGTAATGGGTTAAACACTTTCATTCTACCTCCATTCCTAGTCATCTTTCAGACAAAATTGATTTCATGGATCCATGATTATGTCATGAATTACCAGGTAAAGTGTGGCACTTAAATGCATTGAGCTCCCTTTAGCCAGAGCATGGCATATATCTATTTTCTTTCTATCTATTATTTATCAGGTACAGGAAACGGATGAAGATGTATGTATAAAATTTCATGTAGATGGAAATATATAAAACAAGTACATGTAACACACTTATACCAGTACTTCTTTGCGTGCGAGAAGTTTGAAAAAGAAATTTACCAGCAATGAAGAAAATTTTTACGGCATTATTTTAGGCTTATCCAATTCACCCCTTTACGAAACAATCCCGGGTTTTCACAACCCCTGCAGAAAAAGCCTTGTAAAACATTGTGACCAGTATTACCACTTCATCAGTATGGATATCCGTAGGTGCTAGACCTTTGTCATGCATGTAATGAATCTCTACTCTTTGATCAATTTTGTCCAAAAGTCACTTGCCTTGTTTTCAAACAGCCAAATGAAACCAGTCTTCTGCTTCACAGCATTTAACTCATTACCAAACAACAATATTTTAGGCTTGTCCAAATTGGAAGCATTTGCTGCTAGCATTTTCTCCTTTTCCAACAGTCTTTTCTAAAGGCTTCTTTCTCAGGCTCGTCAGAAGTAGGGATTGTATGGTAATGGGTTAAATGTAGGAGAGTACTAGGGCTGAAAGGGACATCTCTTCTTAAATTTTTCGATACAAGGCTCGCAAGTTATGAAACACAGTCTTTGTACTGTATGAAAAGATTGTGGGCAAAGGTGAAATCAACATGCATTTCTCTTTTTCTACAATATTTTCACATGTGGCTAGCTGCTAGCAGCTAGAAAAATTTTTGCTGGAGTTAATTGACAACTTTAGGTAATGCATACTTGATATCTTTTTCTCTTTTAATGCTTTACCAGACAGTTAAATTTTGGACATACAGATTGAAAGCTTTTGCAGACATCAAATGTTGCTCAGATGATGGGATTTGTCTTTGAAAGGGTAGAAAACATTGTAAGTAAATGAAAATGCTGGTTACATCAGAGTTCCAGATAGAGGGAGTGATTTTGATTTCAAAATTGTAAATATTAATTAATCTACGCTAAACACTGTGTTATGGGTACTCATTAGAATCGTCTCATCGAGATGATTCTAATGAGTACCCACAACATAGGGTTTGGAACAGAAATAATGGATTTAGACTACCATCACGCCCTCTAATCTGCAGCTCTGTTACCTGCATCCTTTCCTTTACTCACTATGGTTTCAAAAGCATTTTCATCAGGGTTGTTAGAACTTTTGTTTGTGTGGTAAAAGATTGACAGTTGAATGATGGAATGGGTTTTAATGTATGGCTGCAAAATACTGCTTTATGTATTGCTTGTTTTGTGTTTATTCTCTTGCTTTTTTGAACTGACATGTTCATTTGCACTCTTTCTCTTTCTATATAGCGGTATTTGAAGATTTAGTTAAGAAGGCCTAAAGCATAATTTCTAATTCATTCATAATTGGTAATAGATCTCCCGGAACTTAAGACGGAAAATATAAGATATCAGTACACAGTTTATTTACAACAAGCTGGAGGCTTCACCCTTTGAATCCCTGTTACAACAGTCACTTTGCTTTTTACGGAACAACAGAATATTAGACACATCCGAATTGAAAGAATGTGCAGACAAGTTAAAGGTGTCCCTAATGGCTCGTTTGTCGTACAAAAAAGGAAACATTGTGGAAGTGGAGAAAATGGAGGCTACCGTTTCCAATAATGCTTTTAAAATCATTCTACCTTGGGTTGATGAAATTTGGCATTCTTTGGTAAAAGGTTACTGGACATACCAGATCAAGATCTATACTGTAATGAGCATATTCCTGACACATTTTAGGTGCCAGTACTGTTGTAGTTACCATCTAGCAGAGTTAACCAATTACCACACAATCCCGACTTATAACGACCCTGGGTAAGAAAGCTTTTGAAAACATTGAGGGAAAAGGATAAAATGCTGGTAGGCAGCATTTTATCCTTTTCTCACAATGTTTTCTACCCTAGTAAAGACAGAAATCATTAGTTGAGGTACATTTATTTTGTCATCTGCAAATGCTTACAGGTACATTTTAGTCCACAATATTTGCTAAAGTTTTAACTTTTTATCAACTGACAAAATTTTAAACTTGTCTAAATTCAAAGCATATGCAGCTGACATAAAAACATGATTGAAAAATCGAAACTGGACTTTAGAAGAGCAAACAAAATTAAGGGAAAAGGAGAAAATGTTGGTTACTAGCATTTTCTCCTTTTCCCACAAGGTTTTCAATAGCCTTACTTCCCAGAGTTGTTAAAACCAGGGCTTGTTTGGTTAAGTGTTAAAAAAAAGAAAGGGCTCGTTTGCAATCGGGGGTCATTTTCACCAACCTTCTTAAAAATACTCTTACTATTACTTTATAAAAAAAATCTAAATTGAAAAGTAACATAAGTTCAGATTGGCAAATCTATTTGATTTAGCCAATCAAATCTATTTGATTTAGCCAGTCAGAAGCAGTGTTACTCTCTAAATCCTGAATTGGATGAAGTTTGTAACTAAGGTTGTTTAGTGAATATGGACCCCCGTTCATGTAAAAGAAAATTTTATTTGATGTTCCAAACCATTATATGTTTATGAAATATAAAATAAACTAGGAGTACTGTTAGGCTTTCAAAATAACAAATCATGTTGCTGTGATATATATATATAAATTAAGTGATATTGTGTGGTGTTTGTGGTTATGAGGTAGAGCTTAGGCCTCGTAACCATAAGGTCCCAAGTTCAATACCCAGGAGCAGGTATCAACTATGGGATATTTTATTGGCCCACACGTTCTGCATGAGTACTGGTATAGTTCCTAAGGAGCAGAATCAAGAGAGATTAGTATAAGTTGTTATAACTTGTTTCTTAATCAATCTAAAATATGTATGGTTTAACTAAACTGAATTAATTTGCATGCCTTTATCTCTTTGTGCACTGTTTGTGATTTGCTGTGTTTCTTTTGCATGCTCTCACTACAGAAAGGAGAGGTTGATATGACTGATGGAGCTGACCATCATAGGCGCCGACGACGACAGAAAGCTGGAGAACACCAGGTAGCAAGCAACCTGGAAGAGAGTCAGAAGGAGGTTCGGTGGAATACCTTTGTTAACACATGAATATTGTGCATTTGTCATGATGTCATAGCTTAGTCATGTGTTGATGGTTTTCTAACATTGCCTAGATTTTAACATATTCAGTCTTCAGTCTGCAGTATATAGGTTCAACCTAATTTTGTGTTTTTGTCATTGTAGTTGAACCTTTCCCTAAAGTGACATTCACATTAGCTAAACCACATTTGATTAGTCGGCTGCAAAATCTTTAAATTTTGACAAATAAAAAAATTCTTTATCCAGAAGGAAACTTAATTAACTCATTACAGAACGACAACAATTTAGGCTTGTCCAAATACAAAGCATTTGCAGACAACAAAATGAAAGTGATTGAAACTTTGAAATTTGCTTTGAGAAGGATAGAAAACATTGTGGGAAAAGGAGAAAATGCTGGTTATCAGCATTTATGCTGGTTACCAGCATTTTTCTCCTTTTTTCCACAAAGTTTTCTTAAGGCTTCTTTCTCAGAGTCATCAAATGTAGGGATTGTGTGGTATTGGGTTAAAGGTTTCAAGAAACCTCAATGTACTATGAAGAACAATCATAAGGATGTTTTAAAATTATGGAATAGTCACTCATACTGGGTAGAAATAATATTTTTGAAGATTTTTACAGAGTTTGTCAACTTAGATGTGTCACTTTGGGGAAAGATATTGGGTACAACACAATAAAAACACATTGTACAACCTGAGCATGCCTTTAATACACATACACATTGTATTTTCTTTGCATAAAGGTCTTATTCATTATGTTATTTTATCTTATGCATGTAGTGCTTCCTTATGGCATCAATGCACAAGCTTTGAAAACTCTTGCTATTCATTTATCTGATATATGTGGCTTCAGAAGAGATCAAGACAAGGGTAGAAATACATGCATACAGATTTTAGGGACAAGAGATTTTAGCTTTTCTTTCTCTTAGATTTTTCCTAATTTGCTACAAAAAGCTTTATGCAGCCATTCTTTTATGCTGAACTCTTTACCAAATGAAAATTTTTTGGGCTGGGCCAATTTCAAAGCGTCTGCAGACGACAAATTAAATCTTGTTAATATGATTTCTGATTTTGATAGGGTAGAAAATATTGTGGGAAAAGGAAAAAATGCTGGATACATACATTTTCTCCTTTTCCCACATTTTCTTTAGGCTTCTTTCTCAGGTTTGTTAAAGTCGGGATCGTGTGGTAAAGAGTTAAATGCTATAAAAACCAAGATACTTTTTGCAAAATCTGTACTTGTTGAAAACTGCAGTATTTTCATAATTATGTGTTTGATTTTGATGTGGAATTGTTGTTGCGCATCATGTGTGATTCTGGTGAAGAATGATACATGATTCTCTGTTGTGTGAGTTATCCTGTTTGTTTGTTGTGATTTCTTTCTGTATTTTCATCTAAAAGACTGAAATTAACCCAAGAGACAAAGCTAAAATAATATTTAAGAATACTGTTTTACAGTTGTACTTCAAGATCTTTTTTTATATTTAATACTAAAAGAAAAAAGAAAAATAAACTTATGAAATTGGTGTATGCACATGATATTATAAAGAGAGATAGCAAGGATTTCTTTCGATGTGCTAATGGATTGATTTCTTACATCAAATTTGGCTGTCATGAATTATGCATACTTTCTATAGCTTTCGACAAACAGCCAATTTGGTTCTGATAAATTCTACATAATTTCTGTAATTTTTGACATATAACAAATTTTGAAGTAATAAATTATGTAAAATCATGCAAACTTTTGACACAATTTCAAATATTAAACTTCTTTAATTTTAAGTGAGTTTTACGGATTGCACGCAGTATCTTTTTTTAGGAATGTACAGGGTGATTCATAATTTTTGCTAGACTTTTGAAATCTAGATTCATTTTGCTGTTCATATACACGGGCACAAATTTTTGATATATTCATAATTAGAGTTTTTAACTCATTACCAAACGACGATTTTGTAGGCTTGTCAAGGTCGAAAGCATTTGTAGACGACGAAATGAAAATGATTGAAAATTTAAAATTTGTTTTGTGAAGGGCAGATAACATTGTGGGAAAAGGAGAAAATGCTGTTTACCAGCATTTTCTCGTTTTCCCATAATGTTTTCTAAAGGCTTCTCTCTCAGGGTCGTCAAAAGTAGGGATTGAGTGCTAATGGGTTAACTCTTTCATTACAGAATAAAAAAATTGCATTTTCTCAAACACTACATATACAGTTTTCATGCAAGATGAGGAGAGAGTTCAGCCATAATCCAGAATGAATCAGTGGACAGTGTAGATCAGAGATCAGATTGCACAGAATCCATCTCAAATATGAAGATATACAGGATATTTGTTTTTTTCGGTGAAAGATCAAAATTTATTTCATCAAGTGAACACCTTCGGTAATATTTTCACAATTTGTGCAGTCACGAGTGAAAATATTACCAGTGGTGTTCACGAGATGAAAATAAAATTCGATCTTTCACCAAAAATAAAAAAAACAGCAAATATTGTATTTCATGCTTTTAACCCTTTCTAGAAGGAGCTTTATAAAAATCCAGTGCAGTTCTTTTCCGTTATTCCCCGTGGCACACCCCTTCCGCATAGCAAAGCATTACAATATTACGTCAAGTGCGAGAAATGCTAGGTATATGACATCATATTTCCCATCTGGTTGTGAGGCACGTGCAATTTACCTAGGCAACAAGAACGTGAAAATCGGTATTTTCACTGGTGGTACATGTACCAGTGTAAGATCGAAAAATATTTTCACTGCTATTTCTCGATATCCTACCGTAAAACATGAAATAAGTCAAGTTCTTCTTTTGAAATTGAAAATGATAGGGGCATACAGTTGTGAGATGACTTGTCACAATTCCAGATGAAATGCTGTTTTCAGTTTTTGCACAACAGTTGGTTAACCCTTTCCCAAACAAGCCCTTGTTTTTATGTGTCTGCAGTACAAATCTTTTGAAAACACTGTGGGAAAAGGAGAAATTGCTCATAACAAGCAATTTCTTCTTTTCCCACAGTGTTTTCTACCCATTTGGAGAACTTTCTACCATTTTTATCAAATTTGAAATTGTTGTCTGCAAACTCTTTGAGTTTTGAAGAGTCTAAAATTTGTAATTTGGGAAAGGGTTAAATGTACCAGAAGAGCAAAAAACTCAAGGGAGATAAATCAGGGGAATGAAGAGGGCCATGCTTGCTCCATTTTCAGAAATCCTTCAGGGTATGAATGTATGAAACATTCAGTGAAACTTTCAGTGACAAAATACAGAAATCATCTTACGCCTGTGTGTCTCGATCATTTGCCAGCTTCAACAAAAGGACACTTGACATCATCATATTGGCATAATAATCGCAAGATGGATGTCACATTGAGTAGATTTAACTTTCATATTCTGTTTGGAACAAGTAAAAATGTGTTGGTTTATTATGTTACATACCAACTAAAATCTAATTACCTCAGATTATGAATGAACATGTATGAAAAATTTACACCTGTATATGTCATGACAGCAAAATGATAGTGTTTTCAAAGAATAGCAGATATTATTAATCACCCTGCAGAACAGCATTTGTTGTGTAGGCATGGCTTACGAGTGTAAGATTATGTACTCACCATCCCAATTTAATCATTAAATCACACAAAAACAAAATAGTTCCCAATTGTTTTCCAATATTTAATCCTCATTCATTTATATAAATGAACATTTTAAAATGTTTGAGAGAAAAATTATGTATTCAAAGGCTGGTTTGGCAAGGCAGAGCTAGCCAGAAAATGTTAGACAGTGAATACCCAAGATCAGCTTGTACATCTGTACTGTCTGATCGTGATCTAAACTAGTGTAAAAGTGCAGAAGGCATTTCCAAAACATTGTGGTTAAAAGAAAAAATCCTGGTAACTGGGCACATTTAATTTGTTGTCTGCAAATGTTGAATATGGCTGGGTTTTTTTTTTGTTATATGGTACATGGTTAACTCTTTACCAGATGATAAATGTAAGACTTCTATAATATCTGTAGGGTCATTGAAACAATGGAGTCCTCAATAAAGCATAAAATATTAGATTTACGGAAGACATATTAATCTTTGATGTGACATGCTCAGGTGTACCAAGGATATTCATATACTACAGACTGTATGATTGAGGTAGAGTTCACACACACAAAAAAACAAACAATTTCTTTTATTTAAGTACTTTGATTTGTTCCACCCAGCCTGCTTTTGTTAAATTTAGTTAAAAACAGAGAAATAGAGTATATAGCAATTATATTTCAAATTATATTGAATGGATATTTTATTTATTTAGACCCAAACTAGTTATTCCTTATTCAGCATTAACGAAGACTTAGTTGCCACAAATGTACAGTATATTTTGTTTGCATGAACCCTTTACCTAACAGTTAAGTGTTTCTTATACTCTGAGAATGGAAGCTTTTAAAAAATTGTGGATCTTTAAGAGAAAATGTGTGCATCCAAGTTACTATTTAGTCAGGAATAAATCCCACCATTTAACCCTTTACCATGCAATCCCAGCTTTTAACAACCCTATGAAAGAAGCCTTTTGAAAACATTGTGCAAAAAAAAAAAAACTCTGGTAACCAGCATTTTCTCCTATTCCTATAAGTTTTCTACCCTGCTGGAAACAAATTTCAATTTTTTAGTCACATTTATTTTGCCATCTGCTATTGATCAATTTAGACCAGTCTAAAAATTTGTCAAGGGTTAAGCCATGTCTGATTTGTTGACTTGAATTACTTTCAGTTTGGAAAAGCTTATTTTTGTTGTCGGGTAAATAGTTGTTTAACCCTTTACCACACAATCCCTACTTTTGATGCCTCTGAGAAAGAAGCCTTTAGAAAACATTGTGGGAAAAAAAGAAAACGCAGGTAACCAGCATTTTCTCCTTTTCCCACAATGTTTTCTACCCTTCACAAAACAAGTTTAAAATTTTTGGTCACTTTTATTTTGGCGTCTGCAAATACTTTCGATTTGGAAAAGACTGAAATATTGTCGTTTGGTAATGACTTAACTCTTTACCACGCAATCCCCAGTATTAACAGCCATGACAAAGAAAGCTTTTGAAGACATTGTAAGAAGTGAGAAAATGCTTACAAGTAACCAGCATTTTTCTCCTTTTCCCATAAACTTGTGTATTCTGTCGAAGTCAGAAATCATTATTTTAGCTTGATCTAGTTCTACATCTGCAATGCTTTTTATTTGGTCATGTCCAAAATTTTGTCCTTTGTGGAAAAGAGTTTTAACCCTTTCCCAAACGACAAATTTGGGACTCTTCCAAACTGAAAGAGTTTGCAGACGACAATTTTAGATTTTGAGAAAATGGCAGAAAGTTCTCAAAAAGGGTAGAAAACACTGTGGTAAAAGGAGAAATTGCTCGATACGAGCAATTTCTCCTTTTCCCACAGTGTTTTTAAAAGTCTTTTACTGCAGACATGTAAAAACCATGGCTTCTTTGGGAAAGGGTTAACCTAAAGAGTGCTCATTAGAACTATGAGAATGAATCTCATGTATGAAATAGGAGGAAACACAGCAAGCTGTACTAACAGAGGTAAAATTAATTTCGACACAATATATTAGAAGTATATTTAGGCTTTCATGTTTCATTTGTTGTTCCGTTTGGGGTTATAGTTAACGATTTGAAAACATAAAGGGCACTGTTTAGGTTCAAATAATATTTGGCTGAGTGGCAAGACTTGTTCATTTTCTTACCGTTATGCACAAGAGTGCACAGATACTCCATTTGACAGCGGATTACAAAAATTGGTTGACTTTTACAAGAATGAGTAAAGGCCCTTTAACCCTTTCCCAAACAATCTCTGGTTTTTACGACCTTGATATAGAAGCCTTTTGAAAACATTGTGGGAAAAGGAGAAAATGCTGGTAACCAGCATTTTCTCCTTTTCCCACAATATTTTCTACCCTGCTGGAAACAAATTTCAATTTTTGGGTTACTTGTATTTTGTTATCTGCAAGTGATTTCAATTTGGACCAGTCTTAAATTCTGTTGTTTGGTAAAGGGTTAATTGTCTTCTAGATCAAGTGACAAGCCAAGGTGGGGATATTTATCATCCTGTCACAGTTCTATTTTCATTTGTTTTCACATTTATTTTGTCTGTTTTTTTCTTAATATAATATCATTACTATTTATTTTTTCTTCTATTCCATAGACGCACGGACATCAAGTATGTCACTGTTTATGTTTTCCCTCATTTCAAAAGTGATCACAGTCACATTCTGCTTTATTTTCTTTACGAACAACTCTGTTTTAGTGACCTTGAATAAGTTTTGAAAACATCGTGAGAAAAAGAAGAAAATGCTGGTTTCCAGCATTTCCTCCTTCCCTCACAGTTTTCTATCTGTTTAAATTCTACTGTTTGAGCCACATCTAATTCCTTTTCTTAACCCTTTACAAAACACTCCCTGAGAGGAAGTAGCCTTCTGAAAACATTGTTGGAAAAGGAGAAAATGCTGGGAATCAGCATTTTCTCCTTTTCCCACATTGTTTTCCGTTCTAAAGTCAAGTTTCAATTTTTGAGTCACATTTATTTTGTCGTCTGCAAATGCTTTCAATTTGGACCAGTCTAAAATTTTGTTGTTTGGTAATGAGGTAAATGCTTTCACTTTGGACAGTTCTAAAATTCTATCTAGTAAAGAGTTGATGCTTTGAGCACTTTCCTCACACTTGGTTTCTAGCTTAAGTGAGTTTCAATAGTTACACAACAGCAAAGCTTCATAAAGCAGTGAAAGCATATATGACTTTGTCTATGGTGTTTGTTGGGATCTACTTACTGTGTATTGTTTGAGCATGTCTAAACATATGAGATGAAAACAATTCTATGAGTTTCCTGTCTTGCAAGTTTCTTTGGCAGCTTTTTCGCATGATGTATCAGCACACAAAGCACTAAAACTGACTAAAATGTTATTGTCATTGAAACTACTGCTTCATTTAACCCAGTACCACACTATCCCTACTTTTGATGCCCCTGAGAAAGAAGCCTTTTGAAAACACTGTAGGAAAAGGAGAAAATGCTGGTAACCAGCATTTTCTCCTTTCCCGACAGTGTTTTCTACCCTTCCAAGAACAAATTTCAAATTTTCAGTCACCTTTAATTTGTTGTCTGCAAATGCTTTCAATTTGGACCAGTCTAAAATTTTCTCGTGTGGTAATGAGTTAACCCATTACCATCCACTTCAGGGCCTTCTAGTTTTCACTATGTTTTCTACCCTATCCAAATTAATTTTCAATTTTTGATTCACAATTATTTTGTCATCTGCAAATGCTTTCCTAGTCCAAAATTTTGTCTTTTGTTAAAGAGTTAACTCATTACCAAACGACAAAATTTTAGGTTTGTCCAAATCGAAAGCATTTGCAGACAACAAAATAAAAGGGACTGAAAATTTGAATTTTGTTTTGCAAAGGGTAGAAAACATTGTGAGAAAAGGAGAAAATGCTGTTTACCAGCATTTTCTCCTTTTCCCACAGTGTTTTCTAAAGGCTTCTTTTTCAGGGGCGTCAATAGTAGGGATTGTGTGGTAATGGGTTAAATGCTGCTCTGAATTTCTTAAAATTGCTGATTGACCCTAAATAACAGCAAGGATGAAGCCGTTTCTTTTGTGTAAATGACACCTTTTGATAGCATAGAAAACATTGTGACAAAAGGTGAAATTGCTCGTCTCGAGCAATTTCACCTTTTGCCACAATGTTTTCCAAAGGCTTCTACAAGCAATGTGTAGAAATGAGTATCTATGGAGTAA
Source organism: Tridacna crocea (assembly GCA_943736015.1). Lineage (NCBI taxonomy): Eukaryota > Metazoa > Mollusca > Bivalvia > Cardiida > Cardiidae > Tridacna > Tridacna crocea. Next base: position 26,032,061 of record OX031065.1, read on the forward strand.
AGAGTTAAGTTGTTAACTCTCTACGAAGTGACAAATTTTTAGACAGGTTCAAATTAAAGTCACTTGCAGACAATAAAATAAATGCAACTCAAAAATTTTAACTTATTTCCAGCAGGGTAGAAAAGATTGTGGGAAAAGGAGAAAATGCTGGTTCTCCTTTTCCCTCAATGTTTGCAAAAGGCTTCTATCTCGGGCCGTGAAAACCAGGGATTGTTTGGTAAAAGGGTTTAAAATGAAAGAATTTTGGACCTTTTCAAATCCAGATTACTACTAGACAACAAATCAAATGCAGCTCAGTTAGAGAGGCAATTGTATTTGAAAGGGAAGAAAACATATTAAAAGGAGAAAATGCTTGGAACCAGCATTTTCTTCTTTTCCTATAATGTTTTCAAAAACCTCCTTTCCTCAAAAGATTGTGTGGTAAAGGGTAATTAATTCCTAGCATGTGCAACTATAGTTGTTCTTGTTTTTTGGTGGCCTTTTTCTTTCTTTTTTGCACACTATTTTCCTGTGTTTCTTGCATAATATCAGCATGAGGGGAAAAGGTACAGAAAAACCAAAATGACAACAACAGATTTGAAATACAATGTAGTTGGTTACATTGACCACTGATCAGTTGAGTTGCTTTTAGCAGACATTGTCTTATCAAAATCACACTGCACAGTTCATGCTGACCACGAATCTGCACTGTTATTATCACACTTTGGCAAATACTGTCTCCTTACTGCAATATTCATTTTTGTTTACTATTTGAAAAGGTCAAAGTCATGGCTAAGGCGCTCTGAAAGATTAACCTACTAAATTCTATTTCTACAGCATTTAGTAGATGCAGAGGTAAGAGACTACAGTTCCATAGAACAGCCAGCGGGTGAAAGATCTGGATCTACAACAATGTTGGCATCAGACACCGAAAAAGAGGATGAAGATCAGATGGATAGACCAGAGAAAGGGCCACCAATGAAGCGGAGGCCACTGGTATCCGTATTTGTCTATGTGATGGGACAGAGCTATGTTTTGTCTTTGATTGCCATGATGGTAGGTTTTACTGCATAGAAAAAACTAATTTAACTTATCAAATACCATGGCTTTATGTATGGATATTGTAACAGTTGGCCTGAAGATCATGAATACATAATTATTTATGGATTGTTACAGATTTGTACTTTATTGCTCCATATCAAATGGCTTTGTTTCCTGCTTGTTTGATGACTTATTACTACTTATTCACTCTATAAGAAATTGCTCCTAATTTTTAGCTCACCTGAGCACGAAGTGCTCATGGTGAGCTTTTGTGATTGCCCAATGTCCGTCGTCCGTCGTCCGTCGTGCGTTGTCCGTCGTCCGTCGTGCGTCGTCCGTCGTCCACAATTTCTTTAAACATCTTCTTCTCCTAAACCATTGGGCCAATCTTGATGAAACTTGGCAGGGATGTTCCCTGGGTGATGCTCTACCAAAGTTGTTTAAGAGATTGAATTCCAGCCATAATTCTGGTTGCCATGGCAACCAAAAGGAAAAAAAATAGCAAAATCTTTGAAAATCTTCTTCTCTGAAACTAGAAGGCGCAGAGCTTTGATATTAGGTATGTAGCATCTCCTAGTACACCTCTACAAAGATTGTTCATATGATGCCCCTCGGGTCAAAACTGGCCCCGCCCCAGGGGTCACAAGTTTGAAACATAGGAACAAAGAAGGAAAACTTTAAAAATCTTCTTCTCTGAGACTAGAAGGTGCAGAGCTTTGATGTTTGGTATGTAGCATCTCCGAGTGGACCTCTAACAAGATGTTCATAATGATGCCCCTGGGGTCAAAACTGGCCCCGCCCCGGGAGTCACAAATTTGAAACATAGTAACAAAGAGGGAAAACTTTAAAATTCTTCTTCTTTGAAACTAGAAGGTGCAGAGCTTCTATATTTTTTTATGGAGCATCTCCTAGTGGACCTCTACCAAAATTGTTCATATGATACTCCTGGAGTCAAAACTGGCCCGCCCCGGGGGTCACAAGTTTGAAACATAGGAACAAAGACGGAAAACTTTAAAATTCTTCTTCTCTGAAACTAGAAGGCGCAGAGCTTTGATATTTGGTATGTAGCATTTCCTAGTGGACCTCTACCAAGATTGTTCAAATTATGCTCCTGGGGTCAAAACTGTCCCCGCCCCGGGGGTCACAAGTTTGAAACTTAGGAACAAAGAAGGAAAACTTTAAAATTGTTTTTGTCTGAAACTAGAAGGCGCAGAGCTTTGATATTTGGTATGTAGCATCTGCTAGTGGACCTCTACCAAGATTGTTCATATGATGCCCCTGGGGTCAAAACTGGCCCCGCCTCGGGGGTCACAAGTTTGAAACTTAGGAACAAAGAAGGAAATCTTTGAAATTCTTTTTATCTGATACTAGAAGGTTTGTTTATATGATCACTGTGGGGTCAAAACTGGCCCTGCCCATGGGTCACAAGTTTTAAACATAGGAACAAAGAAGGAAAACTTGTAAAATTCTTCTGCTAAGAAACTAGATGGCGTAGAGTTATGATTTTTAGTATGTAGTATATCCAAGTGGACTTCTACCAAGTTTGTTCATATATAATGCCTTTTGGGTCAAAACTGGCCCAGCCCCAGGGTTCACAAGTTAGAAACATAGGAACAGAGGATGACAAAGTTATTCAGATTACATTGATCCAGTAGATTTCTCCAGCTGATTTATTTCAGTTTAAATCCATTTTGCCAATTGATGTTTTCTTGCGCCTCATTTAAAAATTTATCGCAAATGGTGCTAAATGCGAAGCCGAACGGGAACCCTGATATTATAGCAGTGGTAGGTATAGGCCTGGGGGTCAAAACTGGCCCCATGCCAGCAATCAAAAGTTTAGCATTGGCTTATTTGATGAAAGTTTAAAAAGTAATTGAAGGGAAATAACTCCTGTTTATAAGAGAAAATTTGTTACTATATACCTCCCTTGATTATCAAAGTGCAATAATACATGATTGATGTCGATATTCAACTTTTTATTATCTTTGCACCAAAGGAAGTTATGTTTTTTTAGCTCTACTGGCTGAAAGCCAGCAGAGCGTATGTCATGGTGTGGTTTCCGTCGTCTGTCCATCATACTTATAGAAAAGAACAGCCATATGATTATTTTTATTCTTAGGCAATAAAACCCCTACTACTGGCAAGCAAAAGTTAGAAATCTCTGTAAACTCTTATTGATGTGTAAATAAATTTGCAGATTTGGCTTGTGCGGGATTTAATTTGTATTTCAGGTTTCCACTGAAGATAGAAGTTACAGGAGATTTCCATATCAGATGCTTGCCTTTAGTGAACAAACTCAAGCAATTTTATAATTTGATGGAAAAAGATTTAGAATCCTATCATTCAGTCACGCATTGATTTGTTGAGTACCTGAAAAAGTAACCACTTCACACAGGCTTTCTGTTAGGAGAAATTGTATTTTGGATTATTTCACAAAATTTGTTATGTATCATTTGTTTTACAAAAACAGAATAAGAGCATTAAAAAAAAATGTTCTAAGTCCTGTGTTTGGGGTAGTTACAGGTGTCAGTCTGTACCGGGTAAGTGCCTATGGTGAAGGATAATATACTTGAGGTCATTACTTGAAATAATATGTGGAACCTGGGTCATACAACAAATTAAGACAGCAGTAAAATGACGTTGCTATTTATGATTCATCGTTTCTAAAATTTCTACCAATAGTTTGGCATTAAGTTCTGAAATGTATTTTTTACTGTTATTTACTTCACCATTGTTATGGTAGGGCATCACCTGGGAGAACCGCCTAGTTGATAATGGGTCATAATTCCATTTTACATTTACACATATTCAATATAACTTTTTGTGTTCATAACATTGTTAGATGAATTCTAAATTTTCCATAAAAATCCTTCAATAGATTTTAAGTTTATAGATGATTCTGATTGCTATATTATGTAAAGATGATGAGGCTTTCATTACTTTTTCTGTCCTGCGGAAATAGGTTTAACTTTTTAAGGTGGAAAAAAAGAGAGAAAAAGTTCACACCCAATTGATGTCAAGGTTTGAGCCGAGCCCCGGTAGCTCAGTTGGTAGTGTGTGGGACTTGAGGTCAGGGGGTCGTGAGTGCAATCCCAGCCTTTTTTTTCTTAGGAATGATGATAGTCATTGCGACAGGATTAATTCTTCTGTCACTGCTCATCAGTTTCATCTATGGTTATGTGAGAAAGCAGTCGGTGGCTTGGAAAGAATATCGTGCGGAGTACTGGTTACATAAACTCCATAAAAGCATGGATAGGTGTACTGGCCGTCTCAATATAATTGAAATAATGTTAAAAACAGTGTTAAACACCATACAATCAATCAGTCATATCAATATTTGAAGGCTGTTTGGGCCAGATGATCACTCAAAGTATTTGATTGTATAGATTTAGATTAGACTGTATGCTGTGTGCAGTCTAATCATGATCTATACTGTCCCTTAAAGCAACCTTAGTTGTGTGTAGCACATTTGAAAACATTTCTATGAAATGAAGAACCACTTCATGTATAGAAAAAGGAAAATAGGCTTAAGTACAGAAGATTCAGGCAAGAACAAAGCAAAAGATCTTTATTTTTTACTCGTATAACAATGAAGAGAATGAAAATAATTTTAATAATGCCTTTTTGCAATAGAATTAAAAGCCATATTTCTGGATATTACAGTTTTGTTAAGATAATTATATGAAATTATCATGTCTTTCCCTTATCCTGCAGGTGAGAAAAAAAAAAACTGTTGAGAAGTGATATCAACTAACAGCTATTGTTTATTTCTTGTGACTTTTTGTATTTCCTACACTTATTGTAACTATCAGTGATATTTCAATATTAGTGGTCATTTTGCTTTATCTAAATTGAGATAGTGACTCAGTGACAGTGCCGTGTTATATTATGTTATATTTGTGTATGGAGATAGTGACTCAGTGATAGTGCTGTGTTATTTGTGCTTTATTTTAATATTGAGATGGTGACTCAGTAACAGTACTGTGTAAAGTGTTTAAAAGAGCTGAGTGACTGTCTGGCAGTATTGTGCATAGAGATTAACAGAACTCTGTAAGAAGACACTAGTGCAAAAGTAAGTATACAGAACCGGGAACAAGACAGTTCCCCGACAAGACAGTTCCCCGACACAAGTTTTGGAGACAGTTCCCCGACAAATTTGGAGACAGTTCCCCGACACTTTTGAATACAGTTCCCCGACACTTTTGTTTCATGGAAAATGACCTTTTGTACGGTAGAATTAACACAATTATAATTGATAGTTATGAGAAATTGAAATATTCGTGGATAATTGATGTTGTGATCGAATTATCTCTACCCTGTGAAGAAGATTGCTATATATAAATTGTCGGGTAGTTATTGTCTCATGGATGAATTCACAATGAATCACGACTGTATTGAACATAACAGAATTTTATGGGCACTTTTAGCCAGCATCAAAAATGATAAAAGAATAGAGAGAATTTTGTGTTGTAGTTTAGTTACATGTAGCTTTTGTAGGCCTATATGCTTTCCCCTGTTTTATAGAAATAGGCCTACAGCAGAGAGGGCGAGGTGGGGGGGTTACTGAGTGAAATACCTCTTCTGTTTATCTTGTACACTCGAACAATTTTACATTGGCCTACATGTATATTGAAGTTCTCTCTTTATATGCACAGCATTTGGGAGAATGTACATGTATTTCGATAATGTCTTGATATTTTGAGACGATAGGCTATCAAATTGTTCTGTCACATAGTTATCAAGTTATAGACGTTACCACAATGATCAAATGTACTCGCCAATCACATACATGAACAAAGACTTCAATTAGTCACAAAAGATCATTTATCCATATAATTCCTTATCAAAAAATTCTTTTTATATACGATAACGATCTATTTTGTTGTTTGACATCGAACAAAAGTGTCAGGGAACTGTCTTCAAATCTGTCGGGGAACTGTCTCCAAAACTTGTGACGGGGAACTGTCTTGTCGGGGAACTGTCTTGAAACCTACAGAACCGATAATTATTTACCAGATGACAAAGTTTCAGCATATTTTAACTTCACAGCTTTTGCAGATGACAAATTGCATGTAGTTCAAAATGTTGTTCTTGAAAGGGTAGAAAACATGGGAAATGGAGAAATGCTGGTCACCAGAATCTGTTCCCTTGTTCACAGTGTTTTCATCAACCTTCCTCTACAGGTTTGTTAAAACTAGGATTTGTGTGCCAAAGGGTGAAAAAACAACATATTTAAGACTTTCCAAAAACAACCAAATTGCAATTCAAATGATGGAATTAGTAGGGCAGTATTGTCAGAAGGGACTTGTCTGGAGCGGTAGTTTTTAGCTCTACTGGCCTGTGGGATTACATCATGGCCTGGTATGCTTGTGGTCCGTCCATCTATGGTCAGTTGGTTTTATTGGGGTTTAATGCCACTTTAACAGCTAAGGTCATATCATGGTGATTGGTGACATGCATGTTTCCTGGCCACCAGTACTAACTCAACTTTCTTTCCAAAAAAGCAAGGTTTTGTCCAGATTGAAGGGATTTGCAGACAACACAATAAATGTGCTTCAAAAATTGTAATATGGCTTGGAAAGGGTAGAAAATATTGTTTTCAAAACAGTTCTTTCTCAGGATTGTCGAAAGTTGGCAGTGTTTTGTAAACACGTAGGTAGAAAACATTATGGGAAAAGGAGAAAATGCTTGTAACAATATTTCAAGGTTCTAGGCCTAGATCCTTAAGTCCTATATGCATTTAACCCTTTACCAAACAATCCCTGGTTTTCACGAGCGGAGGAAAAGAGCCTTCTGTGCTGGTAACCAGCATTTTCTCCTTTTCCCACAATGTTTTCTTCCCTGTCAACACAAATTTCAGTTTTTGGCTCACATTAATTTTGTTGTTTGCAAATTCTTTTAATTTGGACCAGTCTAAAATTATGTCGTTTGGTAAAGAGTTAAATAAAATCATGCCCCTTGCTGGTTTAGGACTTTTGTTTTTAACCAGCACTGAGAATACTTGAGCACTGCTATATACTGACAGCTCTTGTTATATATTTCAGGTTGACCTCAAGATGCCACGCAAGAAGACCTGGAAGAAGGCAGCTGTGAAGAAGAAAATGGGTGTCTCAGTAGTATCAGATGGGGGACTAGCCCACCCTTTCTCTCCTTCAGCCGAAGGAGAGCCATCTGTGTCCTTGAGCGAAACTATGAGCAAAACGGGTGACTCAGTATTATCAGATGGGGGACTAGCCCGCCCTTTTACTCCTTCTGGAGCATCTGTGTCTCAGAGCTTTCCATGTAGTGTTCTTGATAGCTTTTCATGTGGTGTTCTTGAAGAAAATCTTGATAGCTTTTACTGTAGCAATACTGAATGTAAAACACGGGACATTTTTGCAGAGAATTTTAATGATGAGAATACATTGAAGCAAAAAGACAGTGTGCTTGAATTTAACACTATGGTGAATCATCCAAAAAAGGGAAATATTGGAAACCTGGAGGTGCATTTCAGGAAACCCCTTGCTTTTGGCAGTGAAGAATGTGTTTACCATGCAACACCAGTAATTGATGATCAGAGTTCAGGTATTGAGGTATTTGATTCTTCTTTCAATGGGTTGTTTAGTGCAGAGAAAGTCATATTTGGATCATTCCATCAAGGGGATGCTATGTTCAGAGAGGTATCACGAGGAAGCCAATGTGTAGTAAATTGTGTTTGTGCTTTGCTGTATGCTTACAATAATGAATGTGAAATAACTGAGGGAACAATTTTGGATACAATTCTAAAGGATGGTGATTGTTTGTACAACAAAATTATTGTTGATCTGAAAGCAAAGGGTATTTTTAAGAGTAATTTGCTTACATTTGATGAAATACCATCTGTTATAGATATATCTAGTGTTAAATATAATATACACAAGTCGGATATCATATCTGGTATTGCTATTCAACTAAATGAAGATCCTGGGCTGCCTTCTTTGCAAGAATTGCTTTGTCTATCATTTCAGTTATCTACATATAATTTAGTGTTGATTGGGGCAATTTGCTCAGCAGTGTTTAAGAAAGACAGTAAATTCTATTTTTTTGATCCTCATTCACATGGCAATGATAGTTTGTCAGCTTGTGATGGCATGTCTGTTTTACTTTCATTTAAATGCCTTGAAGACTTAGTTGGCTACATGTATGCATTGTATGACAGTATGATGATAGATCTTGGATCTCAGTTTGAAATTCTTCCTATCAATTTCTCAGATTTCAAAGAGAATCAGAATGCAAAGTCATTTGAAAATGTAAGTGTTGAAACTAATCATTCACATTCAAGAGACCAATCAGCCACAAAAAACAAAGGAATAGATGCTACTGTAGCTAATTGTGAAAATAATTTGATTGATAGGTATTTCAAAGATCAGAAAGAAAAAGATTCTTTGAAGAAAGATTCGAAAAGAGGAAGCAGAAAAGAATATTATAAGGAATATAAGAGAAAAAGGAGACTTATCCCTGAGTTTAAAGATAGAGAGAGTCATTTGAAAAAACTATCAAGGAAAAGCATTAATCAAAGAGTCAAAGATAGAAAGAATACAAAGAAATCAAAGGATAAGGCTAGAGAAAGTACTGATTTCAAATTGAAAGAATTAATTAGCAAGCAAGAGTCTAGAAAGAGAATGGAACAAAAGGAGAAAGACAGAGCATGCACAAAGAAATCCATGGATAGGGCTAGAGAAAGTGCTGAGGTCAGATTAAAAGAATTACTTAGCAAGCAAGAGTCTAGAAAGAAAATGGAACAAAAGGAGAAAGACAAAGCATGTACAAAGAAATCAAAGGATAAGGCTAGAGAAAGTGCCGATTTCAAATTGAAAGAATTAATTGGCAAGCAAGAGTCCAGAAAGAGAATCGAACAAAAGGAGAAAGACAGAGCATGTACAAAGAAATCAAAACATAAGGCTAGAGAAAGTGCTGATTTCAAATTGAAAGAATTAATCAGCAAGAAAGAGTCTAGAAAGAGAATGGAACAAAAGGAGAAAGACAAAGCATGTACAAAGAAATCGATGGATAAGGCAAGAAAATGTGTTGAATTCAGAAAGAAAGAGTTAGAAAGCAAGAGAACTTTAAGACAGAATACAGAACAAAAAGAGAAAGATAAAGCTATTTCAGTGTTATCAAAGAAGAGGGCTAGAGAAGATGAGAAATACAGAATGAATGAAGTTGAAGCTAAGAGAAAGGCAAGAAGATTGGCTACAATGAAAGCTAAAGAAATCATTTACCAAAGAGCTTCTAAAAAGAAAGCTAGGTCAGACCAGTACACCAAAGAAAAAGAGCGTGTAAAGAAGCAGGAATGGCGATCTTCTCATAGAAATAAAAATGTTGAAAAATTAGGTGATGCAGGTAGGAAAGCCTTGAAGAGAAGAAATCCTGAGTTTCAGAGTGTTGAAATAAGTGCTGCTAAGCAAAGAAAATATGGGTCTGACATTGATAGTTGTATTAAATGTTTTGAAGTAAATATTGCAAATGGTCCTATATTCATTTGTTCTTGTTGCCACCAAACATGGTTCAAACAAAGTGTCTCAGAGATAAAAAGTGATTCTTGGAATTTGCCTGCTAAATACTTAACAAATTTGAAATCAGTTGATGGTAAAGAATGGATATGTTCCACATGCAAAACCACACTTTCAAGTGGAAAAGTTCCAAAGTTGTCTGTTATTAATGGTATGGCATGGCCAGAGAAGCCTAGAGAGCTTGATTTGCATCCACTAGAAGAACGTTTAATAGCACTGCGTATCCCTTTCATGCAAATTAGAGAGTTGCCTAGGGGCCGCCAACTTTCTATTAAAGGAAATGTGATAAATGTTCCAATGGACATTCAACCTGTTGTAAATGTTTTGCCACGGCCATTTAATGAGAATGTTACGGTAGCTGTGAAATTGAAAAAGAAAATTTCTTACAAATCATGTGTGTTTTCTGAAAATGTTCGGCCACTTAAAGTTCTTGTTGCTTTAGATTGGCTAATGAAAACAAGTGATCTGTATAAAAATTCTAACATTAATATTGATCATCACTGGATTAATCAAGTTAATGAACAAAGGGACGAAGTTGTAGATGAGTTTTTTGAAGCAGAAACTGTTGATAGTGACAAAAAATGTACAACATCAGGTACAGAACAAAAAGTAGAAGAACTTTATGACTCAGATGCTGAAGAAGTGGCCCAAGAAAATGTTGGCAATATTGATACCATGGTTCAGGATGCAAATGAAGAAAATAGGAATTGCACGTTTACTTTTGCTCCAGGAGAAGGTCAACAGCCTTTAAGTCTTTATCAAGACAAAGATTCTGAGTATCTTTGTTTTCCAACAATCTTTTGTGGGAAGAGGAGAAAGGAAAATGAAGAAAGATTAGTTCCTGTCCATTACAGTGATATTGCAAAATGGGAATTAAGAAGTAGAGACAGACGTGCTGCAAATAGTGTCCCTAATATATTTTTCAAGCTGAAAAAGTTACAGATGAAGCAGCTCAGTGATAAAGTGAATCTAGCTGTCAGGAGGTGTCAAGTATCTGGTCATAATATGACTGCTGCTAATGCCAAAGATTCAAGTTATCTAGAAAATTTTGTGAAGAAAGATGAGGGATATTACATATTCAAACAGCTCCGGAATTCACCTGCTTATTTAGAGAGAAGAAAGAAAGATGTATTTGCCATGATCAGACAGCTTGGTCTCCCAACATGGTTTATGTCCCTGTCTTCTGCTGATACAAGATGGCGTGACTTATTAAAAATGTTATCAACCTTAAATGAGAAAGCAGGTTATAGTGATGAAGAAATAGAAAACCTCACCTGGGAACAAAAAATTAACCTGATACAGAAAGATCCAGTAACATGCTCTAGGTATTTTGACCACAGAGTGCAGGAATTCATAAACATTGTATTAAAAAGTGTCCATGAACCGCTAGGAAAAATGGCAGATTTTTTCTACAGAGTAGAGTTTCAGCAAAGAGGTTCTCCTCATATCCATATGCTTGTTTGGATAGAGAATGCACCGAAATTCAACAGAGATACAAATGAGGAAATAGCTGCTTATGTTGACAAATACTTACAATGTAGTAATTCAGAGGATGAAATTAAACATCTGACCGACCTTCAAGTTCATAAACACTCAAGAACATGTCGCAAAAAGCAAGATAAGTTGTGTCGTTTTGGTTACCCATTACCACCTCTTCAAAGAACTGTTGTGTTAGATCCTCTTGAAGAAGATAAAGATAAATATCAAAAGAAGTACAATGAATTACAGAAGACAATGAATGATGAAAAAGATGGATATCATTTGACTTATGAAGAATTCCTACAGTCAGTAGCAAATATGACAGAATCAGAATATATCAAATGTGTCCGCAGTTCTCTAGCAGCTCCAAAAGTTTTTCTTCAGAGAAAACCAAGTGAAATTCGAGTAAACATGTACAACAGGAATGTACTGAAAGCATGGAAAGCAAATATTGATGTTCAGTTTGTGTTAGATCCATATGCCTGTGCTGTGTATATTGTTTCATACATAAGCAAATCTCAGAGGGGTATGAGTAACTTACTGCATGCAGCTGCAAAAGAGGCTGGAAATGGAAATTTAGATATCAAAAGGCAAGTGCGGCATATTGGAAATGTTTTTTCAAATAGTGTTGAAATTAGTGCTCAAGAGGCTGTGTACCTTGTCTTGCAAATGCCTTTAACTAAAAGCACTAGAGATGTCACTTTTATCAATACATCAACTCAAGATAAACGTATTCAGCTTTTAAAATCAAAGTGTGCACTTGATGAACTACCTGATCAGTCAACTGATATTATGTCTGATAACATCTTTAAAAGGTATGCTAGGAGACCAAAAGCTCTAAGCAACTGGTGTTTAGCTGACTATGTTTCTCAATTGGATGTTTCTTATCCAGATCAGTCAACAATTGAACTACATGAAGAACATAATAAGGATGAAAATGAATTTTGCAATGAGCAGTTTAATTCAGATGTAACTATCTTATCACTTCGCAATGGCATTACCATCAAGCGACGCAAAACAAATAGAGTCATACGTTATGTAAGATTCAACAAAAGAACAGATGAAGAGAATCATTTCAGAGAAAAGTTACTATTATTCCACCCATGGAAAGATGAAGATATAGATTTGCTCAGTTGTTATTCCTCTTACAAAGAGCATTATGAAAGCATTAAACATATAATTGATCACAAATGCAGCCAGTATGAACATCACGTTGATGAGCTTGAAGCAGCACGAGAGCTAGCAGATGCTGAATATGATGCATATGATGAAGTTGCTCCTGGTACTCAACAAGTTGAAGCTGACACTGCCGAGGAACAGCCAGTTGAATCGGAACAGTTTATATATTTTAATCCTGACAGAGTTAGCGAGCATAGAGAATATGACATAGGTAATGAGATTGGGTGCTGCGTTTCTTCAGCTCAGGTGAATATTAATGAAAGCTTATTGTCTGATGATGAATACAGAAAACTTCTGCGATGCTTGAACTCAAAGCAAAAACAATTTTACAACCATGTCATTCATTGGATTAAGACAAAAGATTCTCCTCTATATGCATTTCTGTCAGGTGGAGCTGGTGTTGGTAAGAGTGTTGTTATAAGAGCATTGTACCAAACTTTATATAGGATGCTTAATCTTAAGGAAGGTGAAAATACTGATAACATTAGAATTCTTTTGTGTGCTTATACTGGTAAAGCAGCATTTAATATTGGAGGGTCAACTATTTCTTCAGCTTTCAAACAGAAATATAAACAATCTAATCAAACTTTAACATGTGATAGTTTGAATACATTTAGATCCAAATACCGGGACTTGTCAGTTGTGATGATTGATGAAATTTCAATGGTTAGTTGTTCCATGTTGAGTTTCATTGATCAAAGACTGCAAGAGTTAAAGGGCACAAGAATACCATTTGGTGGTGTTAGTGTAATAGCAGTTGGTGATCTTTATCAGTTGAAACCAGTGACTGGTGACTGGATATTTAATGACATGACTCATGGTGCATCAAGTTTATCTACAAATTTATGGAAAGATCATTTTAAAATATTCGAACTCAATGAAATAATGAGACAGAAAGATGACAAGGAGTTTGCAGAAATGTTAAACCGACTTAGAGTAGATGCCTTGACTGATGAGGATAAAATGAGGTTAGAAAAGTGTAAAGTCTCAAAAGATCAGGATAATTATCAGGTTAATGCCCCCCACCTATTTGCTGAAAACTATTTTATGCATTTATTCAATGAATCCATTATAAGTTCCCTTGATACAGAAAAGGTTATAATTCCATCCCATGATTCCGTAATTTCACCAAGTTTATCAAAAGAGAAACAGGAGCGTGCTGTAGCAAGTTTACCTACAGATCCAAATAACACAGCAAATCTTCACAGCTCTTTGACTGTTGTTGTAAACATGATCTATGATCTCACGGTTAATATCAATACTGAAGACGGTTTAGCAAATGGTGCATCATGTACTGTAAAATTTATTGAACACAAAATATCAGAAACTGATCGTCCTAGTGTAATATGGGTTCATTTCCATGAGGAATCGGCAGGATTTGAGACCAGGGTTAAGTTCAGAAATAGAGGATTTTATCACAGTAATATTGATGTTAAATGGACACCTGTCTTTGATGTAGAAAGGACCTATGTTTACAATAAGAAAACATTTCAGAGAATTCAGTTTCCTCTACAACCTTCTGCTGGACGTTCTGTACACAGAGCACAAGGTAGTACTTTGGATAGTGTTGTAATTGACTTGTCACAACGCAAAACAAGGAAAGTTCCACATTTACATTATGTTGCTGTCAGCAGAGTCAAATCTATGGACAAACTTCAAATAATCAACTTCAATGAAAAGGCATACAAGATAGATAGCCAAGTTCAAGTGGAAATGGACAGATTACTCAGAGAAGCTAAACTAGACTTGTGCTTTACACCATTTGAATTAGTTGATTCAAATGTCCACTTCAAAGTTGCTTTCAATAATTGCAGATCTCTACATTTGCACTATGAAGATGTCAAGGCTGATCAAAGTTTAGTTTCATCACATGTTTTTGGTTTAGCAGAGACTAGATTACACAAACATGATAACAGTACAGATTATGACATAGATGGATTTCTCCTCATAAGGAATGATCAAGATCAGTCATCAGGTAATAGACCTGCACATGGGCTATGTGTTTATGTCAAGAAAACTGTGAAAGTAACAAGTCATGTCAGTTACAGCTCAAAAACAGTTGAATTCATATTAATCAATGTTGCACATGGTTTACAAAGCTATCAACTGGTATTTTTGTATAAATCACCAACTTTATCAAAGCAACATTTTATTACTTGTCTTGAACACAATCTTTTACCACATTTGAAGAAAAACGAACAGTTGGTTATAATGGGTGATTTTAACATTAACTACTCACAAGCGAATGAAAAAATTTGGAAGGAAATTCAGTCTAAATTGTCGTGCAAAGTCCTAAATGAAGCAACTACAACAGACTACATGTCAATTTTGGATGTAGTGCTGTCAAATTGTCATGGTAAAGCAGGTATTTTAGAAGCATACTGGTCAGATCACAAGATTGTGTATTTTCATTCCTTATAACCATGACATTGTGTTGTCTATACTTATTTAATAGATTTCACCCAGCATAATTAGTTAAAATACCAACCAATTAGTGGTTGGTATTTTTGGTGGTTTTTCATGATGTGGGTGGCCACCATTTAGGTGTTGGAAACACTCAATACCCAACCAAGATCAATGTTGGGGGTTTAGTGGAATCAGCCTATTCATTTCATATGTATTGTTGTGTTTATTGATATAAGGTCACGAAACATGGGTACTTGTTTTGCGACCTGTTCTGTTATTGCATATTTTGCACATTATTAAGAAAAATCATTTCGTTCAACTGTTGGCTCAAAACTTGGAATAAGATCCCTTTCACATGTAGAAATTGGGAATAGCCTGGTTACCAGCATTTTCTTCTTTTCCTACAATGTTTTCCAAAGCTTTTTCTCTTGGAGTTGTTGAAATCTGGAATTGTTTGATAATCAATCACATCCTTGAAAATTGAGTGTTGCTACCTTTTGTCAGTAGGAAAATTATGCCTTCATATACCATAAAACAATGGTCAAGTGAATTCAGCTGAGTGTGGTGGTCCATTTGGAACTTATCTTGATTGTAAAAAACAAAACTGCTAGGATCTTCTTATCAATTTTCTTTTTGTAAAGAGAATACTGTATAGCCTATAAAATCCCACAGCAATCAACTTTGGACTTTTTCATCAAGTACATAAAGACTTATCTTCAGATTCAAATATTTGTTTAAATACATAGGATACTAAATTCAGCTTGAATAATTCTTTTATGCGAGCTGAATAATTGTATAACACTTATTTTTTTATTGTTTTCATTCAGTTGTTGCACATACAAAACTGGTTATGCAAACAGATTGTCATCAATGACGAACTAAGACAAGCCAGAAAGGTTGTCAGTTCATTCAGAGACAATTCATGAATTAAAATAGTGCATTTATCTGAAGTAGCAATATGAGTACTACGTTCTCACATGAAAAAAAGGAGCATAGATAGATGGACTTCTCAGTCATTGCAATTGCCAAAAAACTCAAAAGAACTGAGAATCTTCACCAGCTACTCATGTCATTTTGGTCATTATTATTTTTGAGGAAGTGTATTCAATAAAATAAGCAAATTGCATATTCAACACTTCCTCTTTGAAATACTTAGTGATTTCAGTCCTTATTGATTGCAAACCATTTTCAAAGTTTGTAAATACTGAGTGGTACTATTCACAATATTTAAAATTCATGTAACTGTCAAGCTAATGATACATAAAATCATGTTTTTGATAATGTATGATTGTTATTTCAATATGTGTTTTATTCTTCAGTCAATAAAGTAGTATAATAGAAATTTGTGTTTTTAGTGTTTTTTCTATCTTAAACCGTTATCACCTAGATTTAAATGGATACATTCTTCTACATTACCTTTCACACACAGGACTTGTCAAGCCCCGATAGATCAGTCAGTAATGTTGTGAGCTGTTAGTCTAAGGTTCCCAGTTTGCGCTGGCTTGATTACTGTCTCAGCCAACATCCTTTGACATTTGATAAAAAGTCATTGAAACAAGTCTCATTTGTGCCTTGCCAATGAGTGAATGATGTTTTTTTAACCTCCATGACCATTATTTTGACCAGGAAAATTTACGCCTGGCCTCCAGTGTTAATTCAGTTCCTTAACATATGGAGTGCAAAACGCGAAAAGGTGCATTCAGACATGGGAAAGTGTCGTTTCAGATTAGCCTCTGCGGACTGCACAAGCTAATGGGAGATGACACTTTATGCAAATGTCCGAATGACCCTTTTCGTGTGTTGCACTCCATATAAGGCATTTTCGGAAAAGAAGAAAATGCTTTTTGCACAGTTACATACCCTGTCAGAATCCTTTAGCCTTGAACTTTGATATTTGGTATTTATCTTCATTCTAGACCTTTACTGCTTAGTACTCAGGTGAGCGATATAGGACCATCATGGTCCTCTTGTTTACATGTAGAATAAATGCTCTGTATGGTGTTTGCTCAATTTGCTGTTTCATAGTTTTGAGTCTTGCATAAACAAAAAGATTATCATGATATCAGTGGTATGCATGATACTCATTTTGTTTGATATTTTGCCCAGAAAAAAATGGATATAAAAGCAAAGTTGCAATGGTAAGGTTAGGTTTTTTCCGTTTACAAAATTCA
This sequence comes from Tridacna crocea, assembly GCA_943736015.1. Lineage (NCBI taxonomy): Eukaryota > Metazoa > Mollusca > Bivalvia > Cardiida > Cardiidae > Tridacna > Tridacna crocea. The sequence goes on from OX031065.1 coordinate 26,048,847, forward strand.
CAAACTTTGTTTGATCTATGTGGGTTTAATGTGTAATTTTTATCAACAAGAGAATAGTGAAAAGATAGACTGTTTTTTAGTTTTTCATTCCTTAATTTTCCGATGTTGCATTGTTATCTTCATTACAACAGTAAAGAAAACATTTAGCCAACTGAGAAATTTGAAAAAAAAGTGAAGAAGATCTACTAAATAATTTATGTCCTTCAAAGAGAAGATTACATTGAATTACCCTTTACCTCATAATCCAGAGTTTTATTAGCCTCAAGGAAGAAGGGTTTTGAAAACATTGTGGGAAACGTATATTTAGAAATAAAGTAAACACAGAGGTGTTTGACAGTCTGTCAATTCTAAAAATTCCCATATCAGTCTGTCACATTCATTACTGGCAGTAGACTTGACTCTTACTGTTTGACAAAATTCTAAACTTGTCCTAGGTGAGAGTATTTTGCAGACAGCATATAATAGGTGGACCAAATGATGAAATCTGTCTTTAAAACGGTAAAAACATTTTGAGAATAAATACTCTAATATCTCCTTTTCCAACTATCTTAACTTATTCCTTAGGGTTGTTGAAATATTAATTTTGATTATGTGGTATAGGTTTAAAAAAATGTTTTGTTAGTGAATTTTTTCATTACAGGCTTGGAGTATCACATTTCACAGCTGGCTGACCTTTGTGCTACTTCTGGGTGCCTGTTTTATCTGGATGATGCCAAACTCCCGTCGTGTCTGTAACATCCTGTCACCCGTAATCTTGCTGTATGGTATAGCACTGTTAGTCATACAGTTTGTGTATGGACTGAACTTGACGGATGTAGAGTTACCCATAGAGAGGAATGGTGTCAAACTAGCAGATATTGGTCTGAAGAAGTTTACATACCCATGTCTACAGCTTGCACTCCAGGTTGGTGAATTTTTTTGGGGTCAACTTAACTCTTTACCAAACAACGAAATGTTGTAACAGTCCAAATGAAAGCATTTGGAGACGACAAAGTAAATATGAATCAAAAATTGAAATTCGATTTTGGGAGGGTAAAAAACAAACTGGGAAAAGGAGAAAATGCTGGTTTCCAGCATTTTCTCCTTTTTCTACATGTATTCAAAAGCTTTCTATCTCAGGGTCCTTAAAAGTCGGGATTGTGTGGTAAAGACTTAATGAACATATTACAGTACTTCTGACAGATCTTTTTTACAATATTTCCTTTCTTCCACATAGTTTTCACAGATATATCCATGTTATTTGTCTTTATTTTATGAGTATATACTCACAAGTGTGAGTTTGCATAATTAACTCTTAACCAAATGACAAAATTTTGGACTTGTCCAAATGGAAAGCATTTGCAGACAACAAAGTAGATGTGAATCAAAAATTCAATTTTGACTTTGGAAGGGTTGAAATTATATTATTATATATTAACATTTTGACCAATCAAATTAGAAACCTAGATATAAGTAGTTGGCAGGCAGTTACAGAGGGTATATTGTAAGATTCGAGCACAGCTTGGGTGTCCGCCAACAGAAATTCATGCTGATTTGCAAAAAGTTTATGGGAATGGTGCTTTAAAATATGCTACAGTTTGCAAGTGGGTATGTTGTTTTAATGATGGTCGGGAGTCAATTGAAAATGACCTTCGGGTGGATAGGCCAGTTTCCGCTATGACGTAAAAGAATGTTGCTACTGTGAAAACGTTAATTGAGGAAGACGTATGTTATACCATGCAAGAGATAGAAGAATTAAGTGGCATTCATTCCTCAAGTGTTTTGAAGATCTTACCTGAACGACTTGGGCTAAGTAAGATCTGCGCGCGCTGGGTGCCCCATTTGCTCACTGATGAGCAGAAACAAAGTCGGGTTAGACTTGCATTGCAAGTTATAGAAAAATATGATAAATGTGACCCACGTCGTTTGGAAAGAATAGTTACAGGTGATGAAACCTGGATCTATCATTTTCAACCCGATTCTAAGGCTAAAAATAAGGTTTGGCTTTCATATGAGGGCGACAGACCTGTCATTGCGCGCCGTTGCAAAACATCAAATCGCATGTTGTATGCGATATTCTTTGATTCGAAAGGTCCAGTCCTTCAAATTCCAGTCCCGAAAGGTAGTTCTGTCACTGGAAAGTTTTACAGAGAAAGTGTTCTTACTCAACTTGTTGATTTCTATCAGAAACGCAGACCACGCACCGGTGTCCACGGCATCAAATTACTCCATGATAACGCACCGGCCCATAAATCCGCTACGGTACAGGAATATCTGAAAGAATCTGGGCTCGATGTCTTAGATCTTCCCCCATACAGCCCTGACCTGTCCCCCTGTGACTTTTGGTTGTTCCCAAGACTAAAGGAAATGCTGGCAGGGCACCGTTTTGAATCCTGTTGTGGTGTAGGCAGTGCGGTCTACCAGTGTCTGCAACATATACCTAAAGAGGACTAGCGGGCGGCGTTCCGGAAATGGATAGATCAGTGTAAAATGTGTGTGGAGGCAGACGGGGCATATTTCGAAGGTCTTCGATAAATAAAATTTTGATATTTCAAGCGGTTTTAAAAAGACTGCCCTACTCTACGAAATTAAAAAGTGTCCCTCGTATTATTATCATGACACCATGCTTGGAAAAGTATTTGACACCGTAGAAAAGGACTTTTGTCCATTGATTCCAAATTCATCTTTGCAATGCATGTGTTTAAACCTAAAAATTTATATAGATATATGAAAAAAGAATAATTTCTGAAATAAAGAGCAGATATTACCAACACATATAGAAACTGATATTTAAAATTGCTTAGAACAATTTTTCTTTTAGATATTGTATACTGCAATGTTCTGGCTGACAGTTAGACAGTTTATGAGAGAAAGACGCCATTCCATACTGGCAGAAGGAGAAAAATATCCTCTGGAACCGGTATCGACGTCCCCTTCTGCACCTCCAGTCTCTCCACAGTCCCTCTCTGAAATGCTACGTAAGTTTTCACTAACAGTAAATTATATTATGAATATTAGAAAAGTTTATGTTGACCTTGTGTTGTTATAGTACCATATTCAACTATTACAGTGCCAAGTGAATGAAATTGGTTTTCCTTTAACCCTTTACCAAACAATCTTGGATTTTCACGACCCTGAGCAAGAAGCCTACTTAAAACATTGTGGGAAAAGGAAAAGATGCTGATAACCAGCATTTTTTCCTTTTCCTACAATGTTTTCTACCCTTCCCAACCTAAGTTTCAACTTTTGAGTCACATTTATTTTGTTGTCTGCAAATACCTCCAATTTGGACAAGTGTAAAATTATGTCCTGTGGTAAAAAGTTAACTCTTTACCAAACAACCACTTAACCCATTACCACACAATCCCTACTTTTGACGACCCCGAGAAAGAAGTCTTTAGAAAACATTGTGGGAAAAGGAGAAAACGCTGGTAAGCAGCATTTTCTCCTTTTCCCACAATGTTTTCTATTCTTCATAAAATAAATTTCAAATTTTCTGTCACCTTTATTATGTCGTCTGCAAGTGCTTTCGATTGGGACAAACCTAAAATTTTGTCATTTGGTAATGAGTTAATTTAATAACCCTAAGGAAAAGTGCTTTTGAAAACATTGTGTAAAAGGAAAATTATGGTAACCAGCATTGTTGTTGATACATGCTTTTAATTCAGATTAGCATGAAACTTTGTCTTCAGTGAAGAGTTAACTTGTTACCAGTAGACAAAATTTAGTCTTCCTGAATTTGAAAGCATTTGCAGATGACAAATGTGTCTCGGATGGTCAAATTTGTCTATAAAAGAGTGGGAAACAATTTGGGAAAAGGAGAAAATATTTGTAAGCAACATTTTCTCCTATTTCCAAATTATTTTCAAAAGCTTGCTCTGTTAGGTTCGTTTTAAATTTGGATTATGTGGTAATGGGTTTAAGTTATGTTTGCCACTGTCAGAGTTGAAACCTTATTTAGATAGATTACAGATGCATTTTGTAGGTTAGGGAATGTTGTTTGGAAAGTTTATGGTTTAAACGATGTATTTACTTAAGATGTCTCATTTCTGGTTTTGGTTTGACATTTTGTCTTTTGTCTGTTTGATATATTTAGGATTCCAGATAATGAAAATTTGAAAGCAAGGATCCCTCTCCAATGTGCTTTTAATCCTTACACCATTTAAAAAACAAACAAAAAGACAATTGTAAAAAAGATGATCATACAGTAATGAAACACATCTTTATTGGGAAAAAAGAAAGACTAGACTGCCTATTCCATACAGAATTGCGTATAGTAAAGGGTTGAAACAGTTCTTGATTAGACTTCCAGACTAGCCATTTAAATTTCCTGATACATGTGATTATGTTCTGGTTGGTACATAGGACCCAAGGTTTTCAAACACTTTACACCAGCTTCCCGAAATTTTAGGTCAGAGGTCAAACATGTCTATTTTTATCTGAAAAATATCTACTTGATTGGATGCTCATTCACCCTTTACTAAGTAATCCAACAACCTTGAGGGAAAAAAAAAACAAAAAACTAATGAACAGGTCTATAAAGAAGGAAATGCATGTAATCAGCATGAAAAATGCTGAAACAAGCATTATTGTTATATTCTTTTTCCACATTTTGACATGTTTAGGGTTTTGTTGTCTGGTTAGAGTTAATGAAATTATACTTGTACAGAAATATAAGAATTATATTTACAGAATAATCATTTAATTACCAGTAAATCCCATGTAAATCCTATATCATACCTGAAAATATTTTTGCATAATTTTGTAGATTATAACTCATCTACACACTAATTGAACTTGATGAAAAAAAGACTCCTACTAATTAAACTTCGATAGAAAAATTGACAATACATTACACCGGTCAAGTGAGTAAAGAGAAAATTCTATACTTCCTCAGAATGTTTTAAACAATCCTATTAACAGCAAGGATGTTTAAGCTTGGGTATTTTTTCTCTTAGGTAATGAGTAATGTCAAATCTGATTGACTGAGATATTTTGTTTCAGCCAATCATGAAATGTGAAATTGAAATATAATAAAGTAGATTGTGATAACAGTTACATACATTTCATTGAAAATTTTCCATAATTTTGTTACTTGTGCATTGATAACCTTTGTGCAAATTGCAGCGAATGCTATTTGCTAAGTGTTTATCTATATGATAAACAAAGCTTTTGTTTCACATATTCATTCAGAAAAGAGATACATAGCAGACATTTATGGCTTGTTTAGTATGTATTATAAAATATGTACTTATGTTCCTGCTAAGTTTGTTACAACCAGCTTGCTTCCCTGTTATTTATGCGATATACCTCATGGCAAATGACAATTATAAGCATTATGTCTTACATAGTTTTTATGTATGAGGGTTTAGGTATTTATTTACTTGTTTGATTTGTAAAGGAACTAGAAATTGAGAATTTTTTGTAAATTAGGTAAACTGATGCACTTTCTAAACCTGTTTATAGCTTTTCTTTAAAGCCATAAAAATAAATGATACATATACATTACTGAAATAAATAGAATTAGCATTTGGGGCTGATTATTTTACCTGAACTGATACAATGAGAAAATTTCTTAAATTTCTTTAGACACCAAACTTTAGACTGGCCCACATTGACAGCATCTGTATGACAAAAATTCTGTTTCCAACAGTGTTTTCAAAGTCCTCTTCCGGAAAGTTGTTAAACAAAATAATGTTTTGTAAAAAATTAACTTGATAGATAAATGTATCGATCAAGGCACAATTTTTCATATTTAAGAATTGTTAATGGCATAGAATTCATTACATTGTCACGTTTTCAATTTATCAGTTATAATTCAAGATGTTTCACCATCAATGTTGTGAATTATCAAATAGATTTAGACATTGTTGATGTTATTTATTGTTATTCATTTTATTTCTGTTATAGCTTATTTAGGTAACTTTTATTTAATACCATAGATACTGCTGTGCTCATGTGATTGGATTTGTAGTGTGTTACCATAGTTACCAGCTTTTTAAAACCTTTACTATATTTGTGGGCACCAGTCTGTGATGTAGAAATTGGTTCCTTTTTAGCTCCACTGGCCGAAGGCCAGCGAGCTTATGTCATGGCCCGTTGTCCGTCGTGCGTCCGTCCGTCCGTCCGTGCGTTAACTTTTTCTTTAAACATCTTCTTCTCTGAAACTACCCATCCAATTTTGATGAAACTTCACAGAAATGATCCTGCCATGGTCCTCTTCAGAATTTCTTGAAAGAATTTAATTCCTTCAAAAACTCTGGTTGCCATGGCAACAAAACTGAAAAATTTTGAAAATCTTTGAAAATCTTCTTGTCTGAAACCGTAAGGCCTAGGGCTACCAAATTTGGCGTGTAGCTTTATCTAGTGGACCTCTACCAAGTTTCTTCAAATTATAGCCCTGGGGTCAAAATTGGCCCCGCCCCGGGGGTCACAAGTTTTACATGGGCTTATTTAGGGAGAACTTTAAAATTCCTCTTCTACCTAGGTATAGGGCCTAGGGCTACCAAATTTGGCATGTTATTTTATCTAGTGGACCTCTACCAAGAGTCTTCAAATTATAGCCCTGGGGTCAAAATTGGCCCTGCCCCGGGGGTAACAAGTTTTACATGGGCTTATATAGGGAGAACTTTAAAATTCTTCCTCCACCTAGCCATAGGGCCTAGGGCTACCAAATTTGGCATGTAGCTTTATCTAGTGGACCTCTACCAAGGATGTCCAAATTATAGCCCAGGGGTCAAATTTGGCCCCACCCCGGGGGGTAACAAATTTTATAGGGAAAACTTTCGAAGTCCTCTCACACCTAGGTATAAGGGCTAGGGCTATCAAATTTTGCATATAGCTTTATCTAGGGAGTCTCTTCCAAGAGTGCCCAAATTATAGCCCTGGGGTCAAATTTCGCCCCGTCACAGGGGGGTCACAAGTTTTACATCGGCTTATTTAGGGAAACTTTAATAATCTACTTGTACGTAGCCATAAGGCCTTAGGGCTACCAAATTTTACATGTAGCTTTATCTAATGGGCCTCTACCAAGAGGGCCCAAATTTTAACTTTGGGGGTCAAGTTTGACCCCACCCAAGGGGTCACAAGTTTTACATCGGCTTTATAAACCTGTCTCATGGGTCACATATTTTACAGGGCCTTTTATTGAGCAAACTTGTTTTACAGGGCTTTTTATTGGGCAAGATTAAAAAATCTTCTGTTCATAACCACACATTCTAGTTTCATATTGTAGGTCTGGGGTCAAAATTGGCTCCATCCAGGGATCACAAGTTTAACATGGGCTTCAAAATGTAGTCACTTCAATTTAAACATTAATCAAGGGAAATAACTTTTTATGAAAGATAAAGTTTGGTACTATTTACCTCCCTTGAGTATCAAACTGCATTGATACATGATTGGTGCTAGACATTAAGTTTTTTGATAGAAAATATTCTGTTTACAAGTGTGATTCATTTTGATGCTAATAGTTATGCTCACATGAGGTGAATAATAAATTCAGAGTAAGGTTTCTATCATTCAGCTTATTTTTCCAAGGATTTTACCTTTCATGCTAATGAATTAACCTGCTTGTATTGCCTGACAGTGTGCATTGTTTTTGAAGGCCTTCTTTTTCATGGTCATGAACACTTCAATTTGTGTGGTAAAGGGTTAAAAAGCCAGTGGAGCGATACAGGGCCATCATGGCCCTCTTGTTTTTCTTCATTGTTTGGCACATTTTTGATTTTTTTTCACTGAATAGTTTGCTTAAACTTTTATAAACTCCTGAACTTCTAAATTAGATTAGGTTTCAGCACTATAAGAGTTAAGATGATATTGCTAAGGCTTTAATGAATGGACATATGGAAAAAAAGCTCATAAAATCACTACAGTTAAATATGGTTATCTTATCCATATAAAAATAAAAACTTGTTCAAATAGAAAGCATCTGCAGGTTAAAAAATAAAAGGTTATACAGGAATTGAGTCTTGTGTGTAAATCAGCATTTTTAGTGGAATTAATTTCGAATTGATTTGGCATTCAGTTGTTCTGCATTGATTTTTAGTTTGTCACAGATTTACTGACAAACACAGCTCCAACATCTAAAGAAAAAACTCTGTAGCATGTATGGAACACTCTTACACTTAACCTTTTTCTTTATCACAGACTGATTATTTTGTGTAACAGGATACTAACAAAATCCTTTAATTGTGAATCAAAAACTCAAAAGCAACAACAAAGGAATATGCTATCTCTGAACCATTCGACAAAATTTTGGACTTGTCCAATTCTATAGAATTTGTGCACATTAAATTAAACTGTGGCGCAAATAGAGTAAACTATCGTATGGAAGGTAGAAAACATTGTGTGAAAAGGTGAAAAAATTCTGTTTGCCTTATATTCTTTCCCCAATTTGTTTTCAGAAGACTTTTCTCAGGGTCATTAAAACTTAGGGATGTGTGGTAAACGGTTAAAAATTTGAAGGGGTGAATGCTACTGTACAGGCAAGAACTGTCGTCTTACTTTGATAAGGGAACCATTCTAGTTGCATGTATCCAATGAACCCACTGCACATGGTTTGTTGGATGGCATATTGGCGGTTTACTTCAAAAACCTTGTAAATACAGCTTGTAATAAGATGTAGCTACAAGGCTTTCGAAGTAAACAGACAATATGTCAAAAAAAATTTGAACACGCAAATAAAATTATTGACTCAAATAACCTACATAAATTTGTACTGAAAAATATTTTAGAATAATTAGCTAACAAATCTTGGGTATGCCAGGGAACAGCAAAATATCTCCATACATTGGCATTGGTTCGGTCAATTCATCATAGTGTAAAGATGCCCTAAGTATTATTGGGTTTTATAGATCCATCTTAATCCTTTAATTATTCACTTCTCTGTAAATAAACTGACGTAGAGTGATTTGTTGTGGTACATGTATTTTAACACAGATTTTCCCTTTGGTGTGGACACCCCAGATGGGTATGATAGTAACACTATGACAGTGTTAGGTAGGGTTCAAACCTGTAACTTTTAGGCTCAGATCAGAGGTAGCAAATTTCATCTTAGTACAATTTTCTCCATACAACAAAAGTTTAGATTCATCCAAACTAGGGGTAAAAGCTATTGCCAACAAAGTTTCACAAGTTGCTACGATCAAGGTACTTGTTGTTGATGATAAACATAGTGGGACAAAGAGAAAATGTAATTACCCACATTTTTCCTTTTCCAGCTGGTTTGAAAAGCTTCCTGTGTTATGGTTCTTAAAGTTTGGTAAAAAGCTAATAGGACAGTCAGTCTGTATTTTTTTAGCTCACCTGAGCACGAAGTGCTCATGGTGAGCTATTGTGATCGTGCTGTGTCCGGCGTCCGTCGTCCGTCGTGCGTCGTGCGGCGTGCGTCGTGCGTCGTCCGTCGTCAACTTTTTACCTTGTGTACGCTCTAGAGGCCACAGTTTTAGTCGGATACTCATGAAAATTGGTCAGGATGTTTGTCTCGATGAAATCTCGGACGAGTTCGAAAATGGGTCATGTGGGGTCAAAAACTAGGTCACTAGGTCAAATCTTAGAAAAACCTTGTGTACGCTCTAGAGGCCACATTTTGAGTCGGATACTCATGAAAGTTGGTCAGGATATTTGTCTCGATGATATCTCGGACGAGTTTGAAAATGGGTCACGTGGGGTCAAAAACTAGGTCACCAGGTCAAATCTTAGAAAAACCTTGTGTACGCTCTAGAGGCCACATTTTCAGTCGGATACTCATGAAAGTTGGTCAGGATGTTTGTCTGGATGATATCTCGGACGAGTTCGAAAATGGGTCACGTGGGGTCAAAAACTAGGTCACCAGGTCAAATCTTAGAAAAACCTTGTGTACGCTCTAGAGGCCACATTTTCAGTCGGATACTCATGAAAGTTGGTCAGGATGTTTGTCTGGATGATATCTCGGACGAGTTCAAAAATGGGTCACGTGGGGTCAAAAACTAGGTCACCAGGTCAAATCTTAGAAAAACCTTTTGTACGCTCTAGAGGCCACATTTTCAGTCGGATACTCATGAAAGTTGGTCAGGATGTTTGTCTGGATGATATCTCGGACGAGTTCGAAAATGGGTCACGTGGGGTCAAAAACTAGGTCACCAGGTCAAATCTTAGAAAAACCTTTTGTACGCTCTAGAGGCCACATTTTCAGTCGGATACTCATGAAAGTTGGTCAGGATGTTTGTCTGGATGATATCTCGGACGAGTTCGAAAATGGGTCACGTGGGGTCAAAAACTAGGTCACCAGGTCAAATCTTAGAAAAACCTTTTGTACGCTCTAGAGGCCACATTTTCAGTCGGATACTCATGAAAGTTGGTCAGGATGTTTGTCTGGATGATATCTCGGACGAGTTTGAAAATGGGTCACGTGGGGTCAAAAACTAGGTCACTAGGTCAAATGTTAGAAAAACCTTTTGTAGGCTCTAAAGGCCACATTTTCAGCCGGAAACTCTTGTAAGTTGGTCAGAATGTTTGTCTTGATGATATCTCAGACAGGTTTGAAAATGGGTCATTGGGGGTTAAAAACTAGGTCACCAGGTCAAATCTTAGAAAAACCTTGTATATGCTCTGGATGCCACATTTTCAGTCCAACACTCTTGAAAATTAGTCAGAATGTTTGCCTTTATAATATCTTGGATGAGTTTGAAAATGGGTCATGTTAGGTCAAAAACTGGGTCAATAGGTCAAATGTTATAAACACCTTTTGTATGCTCTGGAGGACACATTTTCAGTCTGATACTCCTAAAACTTGTTCATAATATTTGTCCTGGTGATACCTTGAATGAGATTGAATATGGGTCATGTGGAGTCAAAAACTAGGTCAATGGGTCAAATATTAGAAAAACCTTGTGTACACTCTAGAGGCTACATTTTCTGCCTAATATTCTTCAGACTTGGTCAGAATGTTTGTTTTGGTGATGTCTCAAAAGAGTTTGATAATGGGTAATTGTCGGGTCCAAAACTAGGTCACTTGATGAAATCTTAGAAAAACCTTTTGTACACTGTAGAGGCCACATTTTCAGTCCAATACTCATGAAACTTGGCCAGAATGTTTGTCTTATTGATATCTCAAAAGTGTTTGATGATGGGTAATGTCTGATAAAAAACTAGGTCACTGGGAAACTAGATGGTGCATGTTTGGTCAATAAACTCAGGTGAGCGATTTCAGGGCCATCATGGCCCTCTTGTTATGTAATATCCTAGGAATTTCATTAAAATACGGAAAAAAATCAAAGAAATACTTCTCTTATCTGAGGCTATTTTCCTCTCTTTGCGTGGACAGTGGTGATTGTTGTGAGGTGTGGGTGTCTGCTTATTCTGATTTCTTCAGCCTTTATACATTTTCTTGCCATAATAGTGACTCATTTACACATAGACTTTTCAAACATGCCAGAAACTAATTTATGTGATACAAAGGGTAAAGAAAATATCTTTTGAATGCTGATGAGGAACATTGTGGAAAAAGAGATAGTAGTTGTAAGAAGCAGGAACTGGTAATGGCTTACCACCACTGTTTCTCAAAGATTCTATAGCAGGTTGTTTATACCTTTACAACAAAATTTGAGCTTTATTCAAATTGAAAGCGTTTGCAGGCAACAATATCGATGTGGCTTGAATGGTGCAATGTTTCTTTAATAGGGTAGAAATAATTGTGGGAAAGGGAGAAAATGCTGGTTACAAGCATTTTCCTCTTTCCTTAAACTCATTACCAAACGACAAAATTTTAGGTTTGTCCGAATCGAAAGCATTTGCAGATGACAAAAATAAAAGTGACTGAAAATTTGAAATTTGTTTTGTGAAGGGTAGAAAGCATTGTGGGAAAAGGATTACCAGCATTTTTTCCTTTTCCCACAATGTTTTCTAAAGGCTTCTTTCTCAGGGGCATCAAAAGTAGGGATTGTGTGGTAATTGGTTAATGTTTTCAAAAGACTTTATTCCTAGGATCGTTCAAAGTTGTCACTGTGCAGTAAAGGGTTAAAAGTTATGTGATATTAGTAATGGGTTATTTCAGCAACGTAGAGACAGGTAGTACCAGCCCAGCACCTTGTAGTTGCAGCTTTTTATGAAACAAAGGCACAATAAGTCCTTGGTTTAAAAACTCTGTCTCTTTGGCAAACTGCTTAACACTTTACCAAACCACAAAATGTTTGGGCTGGTCCAAATTGAAAGCATTTGCAGACGACAAAATTAACGTGACTCAAACATTGAAATTTGTTTGGGGAGGATAGAAAACATTGTGGGAAAAGGAGAAAATGCTGGTTACCAGCATTTTCTCCTTTTCCCACAATGTTTTCAAAAGGCTTCCCTTACAGGGTCGTGAAAACCATTGTTTGGGTAAGGGTTAACTCTGTATTGGACGACAAAATTTTATACTCTTCCACTTTGGGAGCAGATGACAAACTGATTGTGACTCAGATCAAAGCTTTTGTTTTTGACGGGGTCGAAATCATTGTGGGAAAAAAATCATAATGCAACCATTAAATTGTAGTTACATGTATTTGAGTTACCGTATCTAATTTCTTGACTGAAAAATGTTTGTTGGCTTTTACTTACTTTATACTTTTGGTGCAAATGGAGGACATGTCAAATTCTGATGGTCAGCTATGAAAGTGGGCTGTGAATAGTTATAGTTAGGCTGATGAGAGAAAGACCTTGTGGAGTGCTTGATATATGTTCACGATACAAGATACCCATGATATTCTTCCAATGTACTCAAGAAATATGTACATTTTCTAGTCTTTGCCAGTGCAAAAGCATTATCTCCAGCCAGATGGCATTCTATAAACACTCATCTATCTAATTTAGGCATCCTGGGTACAGAACCGAACCACTTTCCTATGCGACAACCGTTACTTTGAATTTCAAACAAAAATAAATGTTTACTCAATAAAACACTACCTCGAGCAATTCACTCAGCTATGATCAGACGTCTAGAGAAATCTGGTACTAAAACAGGTCTCATTTCTCCTCAAACGTATTGATAACTACTTTATAGAGAGTAATATTACAGTCAGCCCGCTTTTGGGGCTGGTCATGCGTCATATAAGACAGTAGAATCTTCGAAGAATATGACGAGTGCAAAAGTTACTTTCAGCCAATTCTCCCGAGAGACCTTGCTGCAAGACACAGCTTATAGATACATGTTGCTTGTTGTTAATTTTAGGTTTCTTCAATCATAGTTCAGTTTTACCTCCTGTACTGTTTATGTATGTGCACAGTTATAGAACATAATTTGTGGCAAATCTCTTCTAAATATAAGTTTATTTAATTTCAAATTCTGTTCCATAAATTGGGTTTAACCTTGGTATTTTTTAAAGAGAATAAAATGGATTGATTCTTTGAACTGTCTCCTTATTTGAACTCTCAAAAAGCTGATGAAGAGATCAAATAAAGAACTCTAACCTTGTGCCAAACAATGCCTGTTTTTTTATGACCTAGAAAACAGTGTGGGAAAAGGAGAAAATGCTAGTAACCAGCATTTCTTTCCTTTTCCCACAATGTTTTCTACTCTTCTAAAGTCAAATTTCAATGTATGATTCATGTTCTGTTGTCTGCAAATGCTTTCAGTTTGGACAAGTCTCAATTTTTAGCTCTACTGGCTTTCAGCCAGCAGAACTTATGTCATGGCGTGGTTTCCGTCGTCTGTCCGTCCGTCTGTTAGTCTTTTTCTTGTTTACGCGAAAAAGTCTGTATTTGTTGCCCGATTTTCCTGAAACTTGCACAGTTTGTTTACCTCATCAATAGCTTCAACCCTATTGATTTTTAGAAAAATCCAACAAACAGTATGGGAAAAGTAGCCATTTCAAGTTGAAAATTTCAAATTCTTGTTTACTTGATGTAGTCTGCATTTGTGGTCAGATTTTCGTGAAACTTACACAGTTTGTTTATCTCATCAATAGCTTCAATCCTATTGATATTGAGAAAAATCCAACAAATAGTATGGGAAAAGTAGCCATTTCAAGTTGAAAATTTCTAATTCTTGTTTACGCAATAAAGTCTGCATTTGTGGTCAGATTTTTGTGAAACTTGCACAGTTTGTTTATCTCATCAATAGCTTCAACCCTATTGATATTTTGAAAAATCCAACAAAAAGTATGGGAAAAGTAGCCATTTCAAGTTAAAAATTTCTGATTCTTGTTTATGCGATAAAGTCTGCATTTGTGGTCAGATTTTTGTGAAACTTGCACAGTTTGTTTATCTCATCAATAGCTTCAACCCTATTGATATTGAGAAAAATCCAACAAATAGTATGGGAAAAGTAGCCTTTCAAGTTGAAAGTTTGTAATTCTTGTTTATGCAATAAAGTCTGCATTTGTGGTCAGTTTTTTGTGAAACTTGCACAGCTTGTTTATCTCATCAATAGCTTCAACCCTATGGATTTTGAGAAAAATCCAACAAAAAGTATGGGAAAAGTAGCCATTTCAAGTTGAAAATTTCTAATTCTTGTTTACGCGATAAAGTCTGCATTTGTGGTCAGATTTTTGTGAAACTTGCACAGTTTGTTTATCTCGTCAATAGCTTCGACCCTATTGATTTTGAAAAAAATCCAAGAAACGGTTTGGGAAAAGTAGCCCTTTCAAGTTGAAAATTTCTAATTCATAGAAAAATCCAACCAACAGTATGGGAAAAGTAGCCATTTCAAGTTGAAAATTTCAAATTCTTGTTTACGGGATAAAATGTGCATTTGTTATCAGATTTTCGTAAAACTTGCATGGTTTGTTTATCTTGCCAAAAGCTTCAACAGTATTGATTTTTAAATAAATCCAACAAACAGTATGGGAAAAGTAGCCATATCAAGTTAAAAATTACCAATTCTTGTTTACGCATTAAAATATGCATTTCTTGTTTATTTCTTTTGTACATGATAAAGTCTGCATTTGTTATCAGATTTTTGTGAAACTTTGCAGAGTTTGTTTATCTTATCAATAGCTTCAACCCTATCGATTTTGAAAAAAATCCGACAATCGGTATGGGAAAAGAAGCCATTTCAAGTTGAAAATTTTGATTTCTTATTTAATCTGTTGAAGTCGGCATTTCTGGTTTTAATCATTGTATTTTTTTTCTTTTTGCATCATGAATTCATAGTATATGCTAGAATAAAAGCAAAATCTCTGCCAGTAGAGCGATATCAGGCCCTTCGGGGCCTTCTATTTTTTGCTTGGTAAAGAGTTAAATACCTTCCTCTAAACTGTGAACAAGTACCAGTACCTTCCACTAAACTACGTACATTAGAAATTTGCGTACACAGTTTTTGTAAGCAAGTATTAAGTCTTTAGACCAGTTTCACTGAACTACATTACTTCATGGAGTATTTATGTAACATTACGACACCTTCTTAGTCAAATTTGATTTGTCATCTTCAAATGCTTTCAATTTGGATGAGTCCAAATTTTTGTCATTTGGTGAAAAGTTAAAATGTTTTAGGAGAGTAATTTCAGATGATCTCAATGTTTTCTGTAGTGACAATGTCTGTCATTTATTCACTACTTTAACCCATTTTCGTATGGCAAAATTTTAGACCTATCCAAATTGAAAGCATTTCCAGACGACAATGTCATAGTGGCTCAAATGTTGCCATTTTGCTTTGATAGGATAGAAAACTTTGGGGGAAAAGGAGAAAATGCTGGTTACCAGCATTTTATCCTTTTCCCACAAAGTTTTCGAAAGGCTTCTTCCTCAATGATGTTAAAAGACGTCATTATGTGGTAAAGGGTTAAGTGCTTATTATGTGGACAAGGGGCTTGCTATGCTTTGGAGGCTTTTGTAGAATGTACCCATATATCATTCATGATAGTGGAATGTATAATTATTTACTATATCTAGAAAAGCAGCTTTATTATTTAATCTGCATTTATGCTTTTCCCGATTTTCTGCTTTTGGCTAGTAGAGCTTTTGACATGGTGCAGTTTCTGTTGTCCATCCTAAATAATTTCTAATATACATCACAGAAAAATGTCCTTAGAGTTGGCCAGATTGCTGTGAAACAGAACAGTTTGTTTCTGTTATGATAGCTTGAATTATATCAGTTGTGCAATACAAATGTGACCATTGGTTATTGAAAGTAACCATTTAAACTTTAAAGTTTCTTGTGTGGGTGATAAAGTCTGCATTTTTAAATAAATCCTTTGAAACAGGCATAGAAGAACACAAGGTTGAAACACACTGAAAATGAAGAAAACCTTCTAATGGATAAAGAAGTGGGTCTGTTTGATACTTTATCAATTAACTATTAGATGGAAACCTGTCCACATGATACTAGTCACATTTCTTACATTTCGTATAGTATACAGGTCGTGACCCCGACTTAATACGACTTGATCTGGGATCAATACAGTTGACCTTGTATCAATATTGATGACCGTGCGACCAATACAGAAATCCTTGAACATGATTGGTCAAAAGTAAGCGCAGATGCTTATGCGACTGAACTTTTGACCAATCCATGTGGCTTGGAAAGAAACTGTGCAGAGTACTGGTAAAAGAGACTCCAGGAAAACATGGATAGGTGCACTGGCTACTGCTATAAAGCTGAAATGATAGAACAACAAAATATTAGACCGTCCAAACTCAAAGCATTTGCAGGTGACAGAATAAATGTGACTGTAAATTTGTAATTTGGTTTGGGAAGGGTAGAAAACATTGTGAGCAAAGGAGTTACCAACATTTTCACCTTTTCCTACAACGTTTTCAAAAGGCTCCTTTCTTAGGGTCGTTAAAAGTCGGGATTGTGTGGTAAAGAGTTAAGCACGATGCCTTCAATAGAAGCAATTCTCCATTTACCAGAGAGTTTCTGCAAATCCAAGATGTGTCAAAATGCATTACTTCGAGATTTAGACATTAAGTGACTGCTTTTGAGCAATTTTTGTTGAATATTTGATGCAAGTAATTCTCTGGTATCACTGAAGCTGTTTGTAAAGTGATTCTAGTCAATTTTAGCTTGGCTGTTTTGTAATAGCTCGGCTTTGATCGTGTCTGCATCATGAAATTTAAAAAAAAAATTATGATACCTCTGTTATTACTGATGATAACACTTCATTGGACTTGTTGTAAACTATCCTCAGCAAAACCCATATAAAAATATTTTTGACAAAGTTATGCTCCTCTTTTGATTTTTAGTGAAAGTAACTGCAACCAAGCATTGACACCCGCATGCAGTACTCTTGTTTGAAGAATGGCCTCACTGACATTGATTTTGTTATTACAGGACAATATGTGTGGTATATCCTTTGTAAATACTGGATCTTTGTCTGCACTGGTATGCTACTGGTCATCTCCTTACAGGAAGTGGTGGTCTACCGAATTATTTACATGATCCTTTTCTTGCTGTTCATCTTGACTTTCCAGGTAGGTTAGTTTTGTAGGTTTTAATAGACCCTTTACCCCTTACCCCATAAGGCATTTCTATGGTATCTCTAATTGACCCTAAATAACAGCAAATATGAAGCCTTTTCCCATGTGTATATAAGACCTTTTGAAAGCATAGAAAACATTGTAACAAAAGGTGAAATTGCTCGATATGAGCAATTTCAACTTTTGCCACAATGTTTTCCCAAAGGTCCTACAAGCAATGCATAGAAATGAGTATCTATGGAGTAAAGGGTTAAGGGATATAATTGGCTCAATCTGCCCTTCCTACTGCTTGTAGACAGGATGCTCATCTCTCTACAGGAAAAAGTAGTCCACAGAATTATCTAAATGATCCTCTTCTTGCTCCTCATTTTGATCTTCCAAGTAGGTTTCATAGCCCCTTTTGCAAATAATCCAGTTTTATTGACCCTGGAGAAGGCTTTTAAAAATATTGTGAGAAAATGAGAAAGTTAATAAACAGTCTAGAGACCACAGTCTTAAATAGTCTTATATTTATGAACAGTTATCAGAATGTTTATTTGAATAAGTGTGACAAGTTCAAATGTAGGTCAAGTCTGTCAAAAAGTAGGTCACTTACATTCATTATGTTTTACATCATTTAAATCAGGATCTCTTCAGCTTTATAAAACATAGATGACTATACTCATGTGAGCGCTTAAGGGCCAATGATCCCCTTGTCATTATTTTTGGAAAAGGAATAGACGAAAAGTTTCACTGTGTAATTTGTTTGTTAGAACTTATTGAAATAATTTGTTTTTCTTGACATTTCAGTACATCTATGTGCTCTGGAGACTGACATTGTTCCTGTTTTGGTGGGTGGTAATTGTATATTCCATGATCGTTTTAGTCATGCTCTACACCTATCAGTTTGACAATGTGGCAGAGCTTTGGCAGAATACCACCAAGCTCTCTACTGAAACGTAAGTATACTTTTAAACTCTTTACCATACAAGCCCTAGGCCTATATTCACCAACCATTCTTAAGAACAATCTTTTTCTCATTCTCAAGAATTTTCTACATTTGTAAATAACACAACTTCTGATTGTCTAAACCATGTGGTTTAGCCAATCTGAACTTGTGTTACTTACAAATTTAGAAAAAATCTTGTAGAAAAAGACAGAGAATATTCTCAAGAATGGTTGGTGAATAGAGGCACTGGTTTTCACGGCCCTTGGAATGAGAGATTTTGAAAACCTCTTGAAGAGGAGAAAATGCTAGTATCCAGCATTTTCTCCTTTTCCCACAAGCTTTTCTACCCTTTCAGAGACAAATTTCATAAATCAAGATACTTTTAATTTGTCATCTGCATATTCTTTCAATATGGACATGTTTGACATTGTTTTGTGTGGTAAAGAGTACATAGGCAAAAAGAGGTAATGTGCAAAGGAAAGAGACCTCATGTTTTGATAAAGAAAAGATATTAGAAGAAAAGGAATATTTACTGAGTAATCATTACACCATGTGCTCAAAAAAAAAAGAAAGAGCTGTCCAGGTCACAAAAAATGTGTCTGTGTGGTAACAAGGTTAGTGGCTGGATTTATTGTTTTGCATGATACCAGTAGTATTAGTATTTTTTATTTGGCTTTTAAATTGTAATTATACCCCCCAAAACTCTGTTTGCGGGGTATATAGGAGTCAGCTTCTTATTCAAACTTCACAGGTAAACTCAGTATCAAGCAGAGATGTGCATGTGAAATGTTTGTTATGGTTCATTGATTTTTCACTGAGTTATGGCCCTTTCATGAAATTTCTTGTCCGCTCTTTTTCTCATCAACTATGGGACAGATTTGGTTCAAACTACACAAATAGACTCAGTATCAAGCAGAGATGTGCATATCCCATTTTGGTTATGGTTTATGTAGGTTTCATGGAGTTATGGCCCTTTGATGATTCTGGACAAATTTCTTTCAAACTTCATGGATAGACTTTGCACTCAGCAAAGATATGCATATCATAAATTGTTCTTAGTTAATTAAATAAAATTTCCAAGAGCTAAGCCCTTTTTTGTCGTTCTCTTTATGATGGTGCCCTTGCTGAATTGATGAAAATAAATTATACTTTTGATAGAATACTTTTCACACAGCTGTCCGTCCGTCCGTCTGTCGGTCTGTAGCTTTTTGTCCGCTCTATTGGACGAATTTTATTCAAAGTTCACAGGTAGACTCAGTATCAAGCAGAGATGTGCATATGAAATGTTGGTTATGGTTCATTGATTTTTCACTGAGTTTTGGCCCTTTCATGAAATTTCTTGTCCGCTCTTTTTCTCATCAACTATTGGACAGATTTGGTTCAAACTACACAAATAGACTTAGTATCAAGCAGAGGTGTGCATATCCTATTTTGGTTATGGTTTTATTTAGGTTTCACGGAGTTATTGCCCTTTGATGATTCTGGACAAATTTCTTTCGAACTTCATGGATAGACTTTGCACTCAGCAAAGATATGCATATCATAAATTGTTCTTAGTTAATTAAATAAAATTTCCAAGAGCTTAGCCCTTTTTTGTCGTTCTCTTTATGATGGTGCCCTTGCTGGATTGATGAAAATAAATTATACTTTTGATAGAATACTTTTAACACAGCTTCAAGACGCCATTGCAGGATATTCATCACCTTCAGTGATAGCTCTGGTATAATTGACTCTCCAGTCACTTATTTTGCATTCCTGTGACATTAATCTGTTTTGTGACAAGGAGCTGTTGGGGGGTATGATCACGTTTAGTGATAGCTCTAGTTGAACATAAAGTGAAGTATGAGTTAGAACATGTCATGTCTGTTTTTACTGAGAGTTACTTGTTACACGCAAAATTATAGGTTATAAAACTTCCTATGACAAGGACTGGTTGTCATCTCAGAATGTTGTTACAAATTGAGTGTGCCCTGAAATCACTGTAGGATAATTATCATTAAACTGTACATCTTTCATTCAGACTGTCTGATATTGGATTAGAAAAGTTTGATACTGCTGGATTGTTCATCCGTCTGCTTACTCCAACAAGCTTTTTGATCTTCATCATCATCCAAGTGCATTATTTCCACAAGCCTTTTCTGCTTCTGAGTGACCTGGATCGGTTCAAGTAAGTATGGATATTTTTCTCCAAATTGAATAAAATCAAAGTGACTAAGGTAACCAATAATTGCATTTTTAGCTGGGCTGTTTCCAAAGAAAATGATGATGTACTGTCATAGCCATGTGATTTTCTGCCTTATCTTCTGCATTGTTATGCATGAAGTTTGACATTT
Source organism: Tridacna crocea (assembly GCA_943736015.1). NCBI lineage: Eukaryota > Metazoa > Mollusca > Bivalvia > Cardiida > Cardiidae > Tridacna > Tridacna crocea. The sequence continues at coordinate 26,069,457 of OX031065.1, forward strand.
TGTAATTTATTTGTCCTTAATGAAGACTTTATTTTAAAACTTGGGTTGGTTATTAGCTGTAAAAAAGGGTAAGCCAATACAACAAGGGCAGGCAGTCATAAAAATATTTTTGACAAAGTTATGCACCTTTTGGAATTAGAGTTTTCACTAAAAACCAAGGTATGATGACTATAGCTTGACAATGTAACTAAAAAGGCTATTTATATCCTTCACCATAGGAAATGGTATGATAAATTTGTGATTGGAATTAGAAGAGTTAATATGGCTATCTAGTAGGGTGTTAGGTTTCCTTTACCCATAGTTTTAGACAAAAATTGTAGTCTGAATTGAAAGCATATGCAGACCACAAATAAACTGTACCTCAAATGATCAGAGTTATCTTTCTGGGGAAAGATAATATTGTCAGGAGGGGATGGTTAGGGGTAGGGTTTATAAATCATGAGGTTTTGTGGCAAAGGGTTGGTAAAGGCATAGGCCTTTGAAGCTTTATAGGTCTATCAAGACTGAAGACCATATGGAGAGACAGAAACATCCCTCTCGGAACCAAGGTGAAGCTTCTACGCACGCTAGTCATCTCAATTATGCTGTATGCATGCGAGGTATAGACACTGCATGCAGACCTACAAATGAGGATCCAAGCAGTAGAAATGAGATGCCTCAGAAGACTCCTTGGTATCTCATACAAGGACCATATCACCAACAATGAAGTCACTCAACAAGTGTGTCACTATGAAGACCTACTGACCACGGTGAAAAAGAGGGAACTCAGAAGGTATGGACACGTAACACGTTCAGGACTTGCAAAGACAATCCTGCAAGGAACAGTCCAGGGGAAGAGAAGGCGGGGCAGACAGAAGAAGAGGTGGGCTGACAATATCCTTGAATGGACAGGGAAAAGCTTTGCTGTCACCCAGGCAATCACCCACAACCACACAGGTGGAGCCAGCTGGTCCATCATTCATCCATCATGCAGCACCCCTATGACCCTGGCGGGTTACAGGACTAGTGAGTGTGAATGTGAGGTCTATCATGGGATGCTGAAATTGTCCTTGGTCAATCATTGGTCACTTATAGCACATTGGTGCACTGCCCGTTTATCACAAAATATATATTCAAATTTTCATCTCTGTTTCTATAAATAGCACACAGGTGACTCCCTCTGTATTGCATATAGTAAGACAAGATGTGCAGTGAAATAAAAGAAATTGACCCTCTGTCCTTTTTCAGAGATAATATTTAACAAAAAATGGAAAAATAAACCCAGATGGGTTCATTTATCAAGGTTCATTTATCCATTTTCGTTTAAATGTTATTTCTGAAAGGGGCTGTGGTAAAATTTTCTTCTGTTTCGCCTATTATGCCTTGTTTTACTGTAGACATAGAGGATACAAAGGAAATCCCCCCTATGTGCTATTTATAGTAATGGTGTCCTATAATGAACATTTTGTTACCTCTTGATGACCCAATACATGGATCCGTGGCGATAAGATAAACCGACTACCTTAGTTACTGTTGCCAAGGTCTCACAAACAAACGTAGTCAATACATATACAGTATAGCAGATAGGCTACTTAAATTGTGCTGTCATGACTGTTTCTCTCAATAAAATTCCGAAAAAAGTACTTTAATAATATATTTCTATCGATGATAAATTCTCAGTAAGCAATTTAAAGATGCTTGACTAATTTACATACGGAGATGTATTAAAAGGGCGAATTATGACGTACAATGTAACAGATTTACATGTTTAAACAAAAATTTGGACATATAAAAAACATCAACAAATCTCCGTTTTGCCTCAGAATAATAGAATTAACGATACTTACTGCTTTCATTGGGCTAGTAAAGTAATCTCAGCATCATACCAAATTAAATAACACTGAATTACAAGCCTTTCGAAAAGTTTATAGAATGTCTGATTCTACAGAGAGGTTTAAGTTAATGAAAAATTTCAATATTATGTTAGGGGGAAAAGGGTTGTCTGATGATTATAAAATGTGTCAAGTGTGTTGTCAATTAAGAAAATTGTTAATATCACTGACGGTAGTATATGATATACTGATGACAACGGGTGGTCAAGTTGATTAGAGTGGCAATTTGCTTTGCAATGAAACACACTTCCTATCAAATTAACAGTTTACCAACATACCCTGTGTGCTAATGTGCAGATGTGCTAATCCATTTAAACTCGTCACCAAATGACAAAATTTTTAGAGCAATCCATACTCAAATATTTGCAGACAACAATATAAATGATTCAAAAATTGAAATTTGTTTCTGAAAGAGAGCAAAACACAGTGAGAAAAGGATAAAATGAATGTTACAAGCATTTTCTCCTTTTTCTGCAATGCTTTTAAAAGCTTTCTACGGGTCGTTAAAACTCGGTATTAAGTGGTAAACGGTTAAAACATCAAGTCAAGAGAAAAATTTCCAAGTTCCACCAGATCAGAAGTTAGACTTTTTTCAAAAATGAAATATACTCCTAGTGAGAAAGAACTACACGTCAAAGTGCTTATTGTAATCAGCAGGTTCTTTAAATCCAAGACTAATCATCATGTAATTTGCAATCTGATCTATATCTACACATCAGAGATCGTATATACGATCCCAATACACATTAAGCATGTTCTTCATGCACCATGGGTTAAGACTAATGTCAAATTGAAACATTGGTAACAAGTTATGCAGCCACTTTTTGGATGTGCATAGGTTATTGAACAAGGTTAATATTCAAGTAAAAGTATTTCTTTTTATTAGTACTTCATATAGGTCTATTTTTACCTTTGTTTTTCAGTTTTCTCTTTCAGAGATGAAAAATTACAGAATACTTTGAATTAATCCATCATCCAGCGCTGATCAGCTCTTTGCATAAGTTCAAATTTACAGTAATCATCACAATTTAAACTTGTCTATAGCCTATGCGTGATCTCATGTCATCGGTACACATTCGCAAAGCACATTTTTTAAGCTTTTCTTTAAATTCAAACGTTAAAAACACAACATAAATAAAGAGAATTGCATTCTTCCAACGTTAACAGTCGTTTATTTGTGAGCCGAAATAGCAGAAACCAAGGTAGGACATAGGGTAGAATAAATGCGATGTCCTGATTGGTCAAATATCGATTTCCACGGATCCATGTATGGAGTTTCAGAGGCCTATTGTAAAGGTGACTACCAAGAAAGGTATTTCTGTACATATTTCAGGAGTGAGGATAACAATGCCCCAAGAAGTCCTGCAATGTTACCCTCCAGTGCTAGCACTACAGATGCTGAGGGGGCTGAAGATGGCACAGAAAAGAAGAAAAAATGTAAACTGTCTTTGCGCTTATGTTATTTATAAACTTTTTTTGTATGTTATTTACCTAAACTCATTAGAGACTTTGAAATGTGTAAGAAAACAATTGTGTAAGAATAATTATTTTTTATTTATTATTTTTTTTTGTTTACCTGCATTTTCTTCTTTTTCCCACAATGTTTCCAAAAGGCGTCTTTCTCAGGGTCGTGAGAACTCGGGATTGTTTGGTAAAGGGTTAAACCTCTACCTTGCAATCCTGTGTTATAATTACCCGGAAGAAGAGGCCTTTTGAAAACATTGTGGGAAAAGGAGAAAATGCTGGTTGCCAGCAACTTCTTTTACCACAATGTTTTCTTCCCATTGAAAGACAACTTTTCACCATGTGAAGCACATTTAATTTGTAGTCTGCAAATGCTTTCAATTTGGACGAGTCAAAAATTTGTCATGTTGGAATGAGTTAACCCTTTACCACACAATCCCTACTTCTAACGACACTTAGAAGGAAGCCTATGGAAAACATTCAGGGAAAAGGAGGAAATACTGGTAACCAGCATTTTCTCCTTTTCCCAGATTGTTTTCTACCCTTTTCAAAACAAATTTTGAATTTTCAGTAACTTTTATTTTGTCGTCTGCAAACATTTTCTGTTTGGACCAGTCTAAAATTATGTCGTTCAGTAAAGAGTTTAATGGTATGATTTGTCCATGAAAGGGTAGAAAACTTTATGAGAAAAAACAAAACAAAAATGCCAGTTATCAGCCTTTTCTCACCACATTTTCCATTGCCCACGTCCTCAAAGTGATTAAAGAATCGGGTTTTGCGTGGTTAAGGGCTTCATGATTTTACTGTACTTTATTTCAGCTTTCAGAAAACGTCTCGGACAGAATTTCAGATCCCTGTGGATTTCAGCTAGCAGCACATGGGAAACAGTTACTAGGTTTTTGTGGCGACTTGCAGAAATACATATCTCCAAACTGGTAGCCTTCACAATCATCATGGTCTCTGTGAATGAGGTAAGATTTGTTTACCAGCATCTTAACTCTTTACCACACAAAAACCCGACTTATAACGACACTGAGAAAGAAGCCTTCTAAAAACATTGTGGGAAAAGGAGAAAATGCTGGTAACCAGCATTTTCTCCTTTTCCCACAATGTTTTCTACTCTATCAAGGACAAATTCCGCCGTTTGAGCCATCTTTAATTTGTCGTCTGCAAATGCTTTCAATTTAGATCAGTCTATAATTTTGTTTTTGGTAAAGAGTTAACTCTCATTATCTCCGAGTAAATAAAACATAATAATGAGCTCTTTTTTGTATGTAAAAAAAGGACTTTATGCATCTCCATGATGAATTATCCTTTTACCAGTGGACAAAATTTCAACCTTGTCTAAAATGAAAGCATTAAAATTTTGTAGACAATAATTTCAATGTGGCTCAAAAGGTGCATTTTTTCTTTTAAAGAGTAAAAAACATTTTGGGAAAAGTAGAAAATGCTGACTTCCAGCATTGTCTCTTTCTTTTCTTACAATGTTTCAAAAGGCTGCTATCTGAGAGGCTTTAAAAGTTGTTATTGTGTGGTAGTGGGTTATATCGAGCAAGTCATTTAATTATGGATAAATAAAAAAAAAATTTAACTCTTTACCACACAATCCCTACTTTTAACGACCCTGAGAAAGAAGCCTTTTGAAAACATTGTGCGAAATGGAGAAAATGCTGTTAACCAACCCTTCACATAATGTTTTCAAAAGGCTTCTTTCCAAAGGTCGTCATTGTGTGGTAAAGGGTTAAAACTGCTTTGTCTTTTGCCAGAGTATGTCTAAGATGTAGTGATAGTTTCTATTCTAATACATGATGACAAATTTAGTAACTGCTCAACTTTAGCAACTTCTCTGTTATAATAGTGTCTGGCTCTGCTATCCTGTGCAACAAATGAACTATATGTATGTGTATTATGTATGTTGATGAGCTATCTTTTTGTTGGTATATTTGTCCCCCCAACTGAACACCTATTGATAAATCTGTGTATGACCAATAATCTATATATTATCAAAGAGGTTCTGTCAGATGGATCTATCTTTTATTTGCATAACTGCATACAAGAAATTTTTACGCAAAGTGAAAATTGAAACCATTTGCAGACAACAAAATAAGCGTGACTAGAAAATTGAGGTTTGTTTCACAAATGGTAAAAAGCAATTTGGGAAAAAGAAAAAATGCTGGTATCAATCATTTTCTTCTTTTCATTTTTCATTGGCCAACACATTCGGTGCAATACTGGTGTAGTTCTCAGGAAACAGAATTGAGAGAGATTGGTATAAGTTGTTGGAACTTGTTTCTCAATAGATGTAAATACATGTGTTAATATTCGTGGTAAGCTTTAAAACTTAATAATGACTAACCAAATTAATTACACAGGTATCAGCTATCACAGCAGTGTATGTTATACTCCTGGTAGTGTTCTTACCTATGACTGGATGTCCGTCAGTTCTGTCACATCTCGTCCAGTTCTGGACTGCCCTGGTCTTGCTGGCCAAAATGATTTATCAGCTGGGACTGGTGGATAACAGTCGCTGGTTGTCCAACTGTACAGTAAGTGGTTCTTCATTTCGTTCAGTTTAACTCTTTACCAAACGACAAAATTTTGGACTAATCCAAATTGAAACTATTTTCAGACAACAAAATGAATGTAAATCAGAAATTGAAAATGGATTTGGAAAGGGTAGAAAACATTGTGGAAAAAAGAGAAAATGCTGCTTATCAGCATTTTCTTCTTTTCCCACAATGTTTTCAAAGACATTCTTTCTTAGGGTCGTTAAAAGTCATGATCATGTGGTAAAGAGTGAAAGTTTAGTTAATGGTACATGTATATGGTTATTTGTTGAAAAGTTTTAAGAATAGAGTGGGAAAATAAGAAAATGATGGTTACCAGTGTTTTCTCCTTTTCCTATAACTTTTTATGCCCTTTTACAGATAATTTCTACCACTGTCTTCATTTATTGTCATCTATAAGTACTTTCAATTTGGACGAGCTTAGAATTTTGTTGATAAAGAGTAAAGTTTATATTGTAGATCAAGTTATTATCTCCTTAATTTGCAAAGAAAAATCTTAAAATCATCTTTTTTCATATTTAGTTTATCAACTTGACGTAAGGTTTGATTTATGAATACATTTGAACTTTTAGCAAAATAAGAAATTTCTTATTAGATGGGATTTCTCCAATTCCTACAATATGACCCCCCCCCTCCATGACAAATATACTGCAGTTTCCATAAGATGGACACTATAGAAAGATATTCAAAGATAACTTTCATATGTTGTTTTGCGAAGTGCATAGTCCCTGAACTCTTTTTCAAACAACAAAATTTTAGACATGACCAAATTCAAAGTATTTGCAGACAACAAAATAAATGTGTATCAAAAGATGAAGTTTGTTTTAGGAGGGATAGAAAGCATTGTGGGAAAAGGAGAAAATGCTGGCTACCAGCATTTTCTCCTTTTTCACACAATGTTTTCAAAATACTTCTTCCTCAGCTTCGTGAAAACAAGGGATTGTTTGGTAAACGGTTAAGTCAATATTTTTTTGCTGTTATTTAATTTTCAGAACAATTCCTCTGTTGAAGCACCATTTGATACAACTATAGACAATGCCATCTGGGCAGGACTTCATAAAACAGATAACATTGGCCACTATCTGAGGGTATGTACATAGTGTCATTTCATCTCATTTAGAATTTATTCACTTACATAGTATTTATATTATCACATTAACCCTTTACCACACGAGAAAATTTTGGACTGGTCCAAATTGAAAGCATTTGAAGACGACAAAATAAAGGTGACTGAAAAATAGAACTTGTTTCTGGGAAGGGTAGAAAACACTGTTGGAAAAGGAGAAAATGCTGGTTACCAGCATTTTCTCCTTTTCCAACAGTGTTTTCAAAAGGCTTCTTTCTCAGGGGCGTCAAAAGTAGGGATTGAGTGGTAATGGGTTAATTTTTAGATACATGCAATATGAAAGCACAGACAAAAAGCTAACACACATATAAATGAGCCATGGCATGTGAAAAGAGCGCTTATTGCATATGCAAATGGTATTGACCAAAGTCAGCCTTCACAGATTGCGCAGGCTGACCTGGGCCAAAACATTTTGCTTGACAAAGGAACAACCTACCTCCAGCTTCATTCAGTCTATGGACTGAATGGATTTTATAGAGCTTTGATTATGTGATATTTGCTTGGTATAATGCATGGCAGAAATGCATTAAGCCCCTTTTTCACAGAGCATGGTTCAAATATAGACAAGCCATGCTCTGTGAAAAGGAGTATCAAGACTTGCTCATACTGTGCAGGCTGACTTGATTAGAAACTTTTTGCAATTGGTCATCAAATTTTTGCACTCAAAGGACTGTTCTACCTCGGAACTCAGCCAATTGTTAGGTGAATTGGATTTTATGGATGCATTATTTTGAGATGAACTACTTCGTTTACTGCATCAAAAGATGCATTGTTCCCTCTCATACCACAGTGCCAGATAAATGTCAAAAAAGCTTGAAGCATGATATAGGCTTTTGAATTAGAAGAGTATTTCAAAAGTGAAAGCAAATATTAACTCTTTACCAAATGACACAATTTTAGACTTGTCAAAATTGAAAGCTTTTGCAGACTGCAAATTGAAGAGACTCAAATAATGAAATTTTTCTGTGACAGGATAGAAAACATTGTGGGAAAAGCAGAAAATGCTGGTGACCAGCATTTTCTCCTTTTCCCACAATGTTTTCAAAAGCTTCCTACACCAGGGTCGTCAAAAGTCGGAATTGTGTGGGTAAGAGTTAATTGGTTGGTACTTGTTCATGGTTTTCTTCAGTATTGTTCACAGAGTTCTGTAATAAGTAGTTTCTCTATCTCCCTCAATGTTTTGAACCATCAATTGAACAACATTTTACCAGTCATCTGCTTTTCACTTGGACAAGTCCATAGATAACCCTTTACCAGATGACAAAATTTTAGCCTTGTCCAAATTGAGAGCATTTGCGGAAAATGATTTCATTGTGGCTTCTATGATGTAATTATTCTTTGATAGGATAGGAAACATTGTGGCAAAAGTAGAAAATGTTAGTTACCAGCATTTTCTCCTTTTCCTACAATGTTTTCTTTCAAGGCTTCTTTCCCAGGGTCATTAAAAAGTCATAATTGTGTGGTAAAGGGTTAATTTATCTGGTAAAAGTTGATTGACATGTTACACAAATCATTATATCTGTTTCAGAATTACATAGGTATTCTGCTGGTTGTCCTGTTTGAGCGTATAGTGGTGTACCATCAAAAACAGTACTTCAACACCCCAGATATTGTTAAACCCAAAACAGGCATCATTTTCCCAGATATCAACAGACAGAAAGCTGATGAGGGACTTATTTCTTGTCTGAAATACTTTTTGAATTACTTCTTCTACAAGTTTGGACTGGAGGTTAGCTTGGTGTTTGGTGTAATGCTGTTTTGCTGGGCTGTTTTTAACCATTTATCACACAATGACGACTTTCGACGACCCTGAGGTAGAAGTCTTTTGAAAACATTCAGGGAAAAGGAGAAAATGCTGGAAACCAGCATTTTCTCCTCTTCCCACAATGTTTTCTATCCTTCTCAAATCAAATTTGGATTTTACAATCACAGTTATTTTGTCGTCTGCAAATGCTTTCAATTTGGACCAGTCTATCTGTTGTTAAATTTGTTGTTTGGTAAATAGTTAAAGAAAACATCAAGATATTGTCAAGCCCAAACACCTGCAGCATTTGTGCGGTTTCCATGACATTATTGTTACTAAAGATATTTAATTCACACTGGATTGGGGCAAGGTGTATTTTATCAAACAGAAACCCATGCGGACAACTTCAAGAAAAATTGACACAGTTATGCCCCTTTTTATACGCCTGTCGAAGACGGGACGTATAATGGGATCACCCGTGGCGGGCGGGCGGGCGTCCGGGCGGGCGGGCGGCGTCCAGTTCTTTGTCCGGAGCATATCTCCAAAACTATTCTAGCTAGGGTTATGAAATTTCATGGGTGGATACATCTCATCGAGGGGGAGTGCAGTGCGCAGAAATCATAACTCTAGCTTGCTTAAATTTTGAGTTATTGCCCTTTGTTGTTTTTCATACTTGAATTTTGTCCGCAGCATATCTCCAAAACTATACTAGCTAGGGTTATGAAATTTTATGGGTGGATAGATCTCATGGAGGGGGGGTGCAGTGCGCAGGATTCATAACTCTAGCTTGCTTAATTTTTGAGTTATTGCCCTTTGTTGTTTTTCATACTTGAATTTTGTCCGGAGCATATCTCCAAATTATACTAGCTACGCTAATGAAATTTTATGAGTGGATAGATCTTATCAAGGGGGAGTGCAGTGTGCAGGAATCATAACTCTATCTTGCTTAATTTTTGAGTTATTGCCCCTTGTTGTTTTTCATACTTCATTTTTGTCCGGAGCATATCTCCAAAACTATACTACCTAGGGTTATGAAATTTTATGGGTGGATAGATCTCAGCGAGGGGGAGTGCAGTGCGTAGGAATCATAACTCATGCTTGCTTAATTTTTGAGTTATTGCCCTTTGTTGTTTTTCATACTTGAATTTTGTCCGGAGCATATCTCCAAAACTATACTAGCTAGGGTTATGAAATTTCATAGGTGGATAGATCTCACCGAGGGGGAGTGCAGTGTGCAGGAATCATAACTCTTGCTTGCTTAATTTTTGAGTTATTGCCCTTTGTCGTTTTCCATACTTGAATTTTGTCCGCAGCATATCTCCAAAACTATACTAGCTAGGGTTATGAAATTTCATGGGTGGATAGATCTCACCGAGGGGGAGTGCAGTGTGCAGGAATCATAACTCTTGCTTGCTTAATTTTTGAGTTATTGCCCTTTGTCGTTTTCCATACTTGAATTTTGTCCGGAGCATATCTCCAAAACTATACTATCTAGGGTTATGAAATTTCATAGGTGGATAGATCGCACTGAGGGGGTGTGCAGTGCGCAGGAATTATAACTCTTGCTCACTTAATTTTTGAGTTATTGCCCTTTGTCGTTTTTCATAATTTAATTTCGTCCGGAGCATATCTCCAAAACTATACTAGCTAGGGTTATGAAATTTCATGGGTGGATAGATCTCACCGAGGGGGAGTGCAGTGCACAGGAATCATAACTCTTGCTTGCTTAATTTTTGAGTTATTGCCCTTTGTCGTTTTTCATACTTGAATTTTGTCCGGAGCATATCTCCAAAACTATACTAGCTAGGGTTATGAAATTTCATAGGTGGATAGATCTCATCAAGGGGGAGTGCAGTGCACAGGAATCATAACTCTTGCTCGCTTTATTTTTGTTTTTCATACTTGAATTTTGTCCAGTGCATGCCCCAGCTTTACAACTTGGGGTAAGACGGGCGTATGTTGCGACAATTTGCCGCTCTTGTTCAAATTTGAATTTTCACTGATAAAGTACCTATTGCCAAGCATTGTCAACTGTTTGAGGTGATTTGTTTACCAAACGATAAATAGAGAGGGTAGACATTTGGCTTATGTAATTTTGACTAGTGCTTTTTATCCCCCGCTGAGGCGGAGGGATATAGTTTTAGCGTTGCCTGTCTATCCCTCCGCCTGTCCGTCCCGGTGAATATCTCCAATACCATTGAACAGAATTTCGTGAAACTTTATACATGTGTACAGTAACCCATGCTGCAGACATCTTTTTTATCCCCCGCTGTAGGCGGAGGGATATAGTTTTAGCGTTGTCCGTCCGTCCTTCCGTTCGTCCGTCCGTCTGTCCGTCCGTGTGTCCATCCTGGCAAATATCTCCAATACCATTGGACAGAATTTCGTGAAACTGTATACACATGTACAATGACCCATTCTCCCGAGACACTTTTTTTGTTTTTTTGATTCGATGCAAAATGGCCGACTGAGAGCGATTTTAAGTTTCACTTAAGTAACACTTAAGTACACTTTTGATGTTTGGAGTCTTCTCTTCAAAACTATACAAAGTTTTTACATTGAACTTGTCACATCTGTCAACCTCCATTAGGAAATGCAGGAAAAGAAGTTTACCTACGTAGACCGTGCAATACCACAGTTATTTGCCCTTGTTTTTGTAAGAAGGTGTCATGGAAAAAGGGGTTTCATGTTATATTTCATTTCATTTCTTGTGAAGGCAACTCCTTCCACATTTGTTGAAGGAATTGAATGCAATTTTGACAGAATATTTTTTGTCATGTGACCTATTGCATATTTTCAACATTTTGCGATTTGTAGCTGCGTCATGAAAAAAGGGGGCTTCATGTTTTATTTCATTTTATTTCTTGTGAATGCAACTCGTCCTATATTTCTTGACAGAATTGAAATGAATTTTCACAGATTGTTTCTCATCATTTGACCTATTGCATATTCTCAAGGTTTTACTATTTGTAGCTGCGTCATGAAAAAAGGGGGCTTCATGTTTTATATCATTTTATATCTTGTGAATGCAACTCGTGCCATATTTCTTGACAGAAATGAATAGAATTTTCACAGAATGTTTCTTATCATCTGACCTATCACATATTCTCAACGTTTTGCAGTTTGTGGCTGTGTCATGAAAAAAGGGGGCTTCATGTTTTATTTCATTCTATTTCTTGTGAAGGCAACTCCTCCCACATTTTGCAGATTTAAGTGGAATTTTTACATTATCATGTGACCTAACACAATGCCTCCCGCATTTCTTGGCAGATTTGGATGGAATTTTCTCTTGATCATGTAACCTACGGCATATTGTCAAGGTTTTGGGATTTGTAGCAGCATCATGGAATAAGGGGGCTTCATGTTATAATTTAATTTTTCACCTGTATCTCTTTAATTACTGGACATATCTCAACAAATTTGGACGAGATTTTCGCAGATCATGCAACCTAGCACATGTTGTCAGGGTTTTGAAATTTATCACTGTATCATGGAAAAAGGGGACTTCATGTCAAATTTAATTTTTTATCAGTGTATCTCCAACTTTTGCACATTATTTTCATAGAACTTCATATTTTTATTGGTTGATCAAAGCCAGTGACCAATGAGTCAATTGTGCATTCGTCTCTCCATGCATCTGTCTGTTCGTAAACCTTTTAGATGACAAGTAATACCATATATCCTTTCAGCTAGCCAGGCAGGTGCTACAAATTTCAACACTTTAGTCTCTAGCTACCTGCTTGAAATGGCAGCAGTGTGACGGCTTATATTGTGAGAGGGGTTTTTATGTATATTTCCTTTGTTTGTTTCCATTTTATGAAATGCCAAGTTCTGCAAAAAGGGTACTTAATGTATAATCCTGTAATGGACCTCTTTTATATTTTTTTTATGTAATGAAATCCTGTGCCATGGAACAAGGGAGCTTAATGTATAATTTCATCATGGACCAATAACAAAAAGGCCACATGTACATGCAAAACACAATAACTCTTATACGTTTGTATCAAAAAAGGTCTATTTTGGCGGGGGATGTCATTTCAATGAAATTGCTTGTTTTATTTGATGTAAAATGGCAGACTGGGAACGATATCAAGTTAAGCAGGTCTTTTTTGGTGGGGGATATCATTTCAGCGAAATTGTTTGTTAACTCTTGGTATACAACAAATTTTAAACTTGTCAGTAATAGGACATATTGAAACACGTTACATGAAAAGGAGAAAATGTTGATTACCATTTATTCATACTTGTCAGTTTCCTGCATTGTCTTCCACTGTTTGTCTTTAAGGTTATAAAATCTGGTATCTGTATATGGAAAGAGTGAAGAGAGTCATTTTCAGCCATAGCTGTTGGTGTAAGGGTTGATGTTACTTTTATGCTGTGTCATTGATTCATACTCTCCTGTTGGAACTAATTTTTTTTTCAGTTAGCATAGAAAGTTTTTTTAACCTTTTCCCAAATGGCAAATTTTGGACCAGACCAAATTGAAAGCATTTTGTAGACTACAAATTAACAGTTGCTAAAAAGATGATTTTTCTATTTGATAGAGTAGAAAACATTGTGGGAAAAGGAGAAAATGCTGGTTACCAGCATTTTCTCCTTTTCCCACAATGTTTTCAAAAGGCTTCTATTCCTGACCCGTAAAAATCAGGACTTGTTTGGGAAAGGGTTAGGAACAATCTGTATTTTATATTTTCAGCTGTGTTATATTATATCAGCTATAGCCATCTGTGTGAGGGTTGATGTGTTGTCATTAATCTACGCTCTTCTGTTAGGGCTGATACTGTTGTTAGGTCGGCGTGGAAACACAGTATTTTGGCCAATATACACTATCATCCTGGTTGTCCTGTTACCTGTGCAGTTTTTACTAGCTCTGGGTTTGCCAGTGGGATTGTGTTATAGTAAGTATGATTCTGAAGAAGCTTAGTATGTATTGTATGTATTTTGTTGTGGAACACCTCAAATTGTGAAATGATTAACCCTTTGCCAGACAACAAAATTTTAGCATTGTCCAAATTGAAAGCTTTTGGAGATGACAATATCAATATGACTCAAATGGTGCTATTTATTTTCGCTAGAGTAGAAAGCATTGTGGGAAAAGGAGAAAATGCAGGTTACCAGCATTTTCTCCTTTTCCCACAATGTTTTCTACCCTTTCCAAATCAAATTTCAATTTTTGATTCACAGTTATTTTGTCGTCTGCAAATGCTTTCAATTTGGACTTATCCAAAATTTTGTCGTTTGGTAAAGAGTTAATGCAGGTTGCTTACGTCTGTCTGTTAACTATTACTTCTGCCTGCAACTCCTCATACATGTTTCATTGAAATAAATTCAAACTTAGCACATGAATCTCTATATGTGTAGTTGTGTATGTGACTTTGTGCATGTGACTTACTGGCATTCTCAATTTTAAGCCATTTCACTGACAAGTCCCTTTGGGCATATATGTTTCTTTAATCATCTGCAAACAATAACTTTTATTTGATTAATGTTTAATTTGTCGTCCGCATATGCTTTCAATGTAGACAAGACTAAAGTTTTATTGTATGGTAAAGAGTTAACCAATTACCACTTTCAATCCCTACTTTTGACGACCCTGAGAAAGAAGCCTTTAGAAAACATTGTGGGAAAAGGAGACAATACTGGTAACCAGCATTTTCTCCTTTTCCCACAATGTTTTCAACCCTTCACAAAACAAATTTCAAATTTTCAGTCACTTTTACTATGTCGTCTGCAAACGCTTTCAATTTGGACAAGCCAAAAATTTTGTCGTTTGGTAATGAGTTAAAGAGCATGCTTTTTATTTGTCCTTTCTACTTCCAGGGTATGCCTGGGACAAGCAAGCTTTCTTCAGCCGGCAATTAGAAAAGTGGTTATACCTACCAGACTATCTCCACCCACCAAATGCAACTAAATTGGTTGCCGACTTTTTCCAGCTCTTGTTTGTTTGTTTACAATGGCGAGTATTCAGGGTAGAAAGGGTCAGTGGCTCCAATATACCTGATGGGGGTAGTAATGAAGAGATTCTTCCAGAAGTGGAGGCAAAAATGAGAATTCCAGTGGAGGACTTCACTACAAAGATAAAGTAAGTTTGTTATGGTGCTTTTTTTATGGCTGAATTTTTAGCTCACCTGAGCACGAAGTGCTCATGGTGAGCTTTTGTGATCGCCCAATGTCCGGTGTCCATTGTGCATCGTCCATCATCCACAATTTCTTTAAACATCTTCTCCCCCTAAACCACTAGGCCAATCTTGATGAAATTTGGCAGGGATGTTCCTTGGGTAAAGCTCTACCAAAGTTTGATATTTGGTATGTAGCATCTCCTAGTGGACCTCTACCAAAATTGTTCATATGGTGTCCCTGGGATCAAAACTGGTCCTGCCCCGGGGGTCACAATTTTGAAACATAGGAACAAAGAAGGAAAACTTTAAAATTGTTCTTCTCTGAAACTAGAAGGTGCAGGGCTTTGATATTTGGTATGAAGCATCTCCTAGTGTACCTCTACCAAGATTGTTCATATGATGTCCCTGGGGTCAAAGCTGGCTCTGCCCCGGGGGTCATAAGTTTGAAACAGAGAAATAAAGAAGGAAAACTTTACAAATCTTCTTCTCTGAAACTAGAAGATGAAGTGCTTTGATATTTGGTAAGTAGGATCTCCTAGTGGACTTCTACAATGTTTGTTCATATGATGTCCCTGGAGTCAAAACTTGCCCTGCCCCGGGGGTCACAAGTTCTAAACATAGGAACAAAGAAGGAAAACTTCTCTGAAACTAGAAGTAGTAGAGCTTTGATATTTGGTATGTAGCATGTCCTAGTGGACTTCTACCAAGTATGTTCATATGATGCCCCAGAGGTCAAAACTGGCCCCGCCCCGGGCGTCACAAGTTTTAACATAGGACCAAAGAAGGAAAACTTTGAAATTCTTCTTCTCTGAAACTGGAAGGCTTAGAGTTTGATATTTTGTATGACGCATCTCCGAGTGGACCTCTACCAAGATTGTTCATATGATGCCCCTGGGGTCCAAACTGGCCCAGCCCTGGGGGTCACAAGTTTGAAATGGGGGGAAAAAAAAGAATACTTTAAAATTCTTCTTATTGGAAACCAGAAGGTATTGAGCTTTGATATTTGGTATAAAGCATCTCTTAGTGGACCTCTGCCAAGTTTATTTATATGATGCCCCTAGGGTCATAATTGACCCAGCCCTGTGGGGGTTACAAGTTCAAACATGGGAACTAAAAAGGAAAAATTCAAAATTCTTCTCCTCTGAAATTAGAAGGTATAGAGCTTTGATATTTGGTATGTAGCATCTACTACTGGGCCTCTACCAAGTTTGTTAATAAGATACCCCAGGGGTCAAAACTGGCCCCGCCCAGGGGGTCACAAGTTCTAAACATAGGAAAAAAAAAGGAAAACTTTAAAATTCTTCGGAGGGCTTTGATATTTGGTATATCAAATTGACCTGAGAATTGGTGAACATGTTTGTTGTATTGCCTGCCCTTTGCAACTATTATACCTCCTCGACAACTGCCGGTGAGATGGGCATATCTTGTGACAATTTGCCACTCTTGTTTCATTGTCATTTGGCCTTGAACCTCAATATTTGATATTTATCTTCATTGTAGACCTTTACTGCTTAGTACTTAGGTGAGCGATATAGGACCATCATGGTCCTCTTGTTTAATCTAAACCTGCTACTAAATAAGTTCAGTGAGACTATAGTATAATGTTGCTATTTCAAAGTCTTTTATTGAAAAAAAAATCTCCTTAACTCTTTACCACACAACAAAAAAAATAGACCAGTCAAAAATGAAAGTATTTGCAGAAGGCAATTAAACTGAAGTTGAAATGATGGTATTTGTCTTTGATAGAGTAGAAAACATTGTTGGAAAAGGAGAAAATGCTGGTGACCAGCATTTTCTCCTTTTCCAGCAATGTTTTCAAAAGGCTTTTTCCTCAGAGCCGTTAAAATTAAAGGTGGGTATCTAGAATTTTCACAACCCACCAAATTAAATGATATATATATCTCTGAAATTTATGTGAGAAAACAATACAAATCATCAATAAATAAGAATCACAAATTTACAAAAAAAAATTTTTTTTGATGGCAATCTCTTAAAAGGCTGCGTAGCCTCTTAAGCTATTTTTAGATTTCCCGCCAAAAATATTAAAAAAAATGCACTGTGGGAATGTTAAGTGTGGGTGGCACTGGACAAATGACTCTGAAATTCCATAACATAACAAATGTGTAATTATTTTCCATAATGTCTTCTTTGGATGTTATGTTTGAAGCTTCATCTGTATATTTCCGGGGTGTAAATGAGCAATTTGCTCATGTAGAAATAGACCGTATTTCCCGTCGGTGTTGACCTGGGCTGTACTAAATCTCTAATTTCTCATGTTGTCAGATGGTTTTCGACTACTGGGGTAAACATGAAAATTATATTAAGGCTTTTGGAGTATAATGATGATCTTTTTTTGTTCTTGAAAAATTTTCATCCCAAAATCTGAAGGGCCACCTTTAAGTACTGTGTAGTAAAGTGTTAACTCATTACCAAATGACAATATTTTGGGCTTGTCCAAATTGAAAGCATTTGCAGACAACAAAATAAAAGTGAATGAAAATTTGAAATTTGTTTTGTGAAGGTGGAAAATAATCTGGGAAAAGGAGAAAATGCTGGTTACCAGCAATCAGACTGCATGTTCCGTGCAGTCTAATCTTGATCTACACTATCCACAAAGGATCCATGAGGCACCCTAGCAGCGTAATGTAAAAGGTGAAGGTAGTGTCAAAGCTTTGTCCTCACATCTGACTCTCTGACATTTTTCTGATGTCTCCACTAGTACTGTGAACAATTAATTCAGATTTTGACTTCTTGTTAACTATGATAAAGAGAATTTTTGCCATAAGGGCATGTAACTTCAAGATATTTTGAAAATATTAAGTTATGACTGGTTTTGAATTTTAATTAAAAGATCAACTTAAGCCAAACATTGGCACCTGCATTTGGTCCACTTTCTTCTTGTAAGGTTAATGTTGGAATAGGTGATTAGCAGCACTCTTTCTTTTCTAAAACATTTTGTAAAGCTTTCTTTTTCTGAGTCATTAAATCATGAGATTGTTTTGTATTAAACCATGCTTGTATCTATATTTCTACTCCAGATCCTATTTAGACATCATCAAGAACTTTGTATTTACCTACATGTACTGGGTAACCTTGGCTATTGTATTCATTGCTGGTACAGCCAGAATCAATCTATTCAGTATGGGCTACGTGATAGCAGTGTTCTGCTTCATGTGGTTTGGCCAAGAATTCCTCATCAAGCCCTTGAGAAAGCTGTTAAGAGCGTAAGTAGACCCAATTCTTATCTATTGTAAAACAGGGCTCGTATTCAACAACCATTGTTAAGAAAATTCTTAGTCTTATTCACCAGCATTTCATTGATGTGAAAGTAACAGAACTTCTGATTGGCTAAACCATATGGTTTAGCCAATCAGAAGTTCCGTTACTTTCACAGTAAGACAGTCTTGAAGAATAGAGCAAAGAACATTCTTAAGAATGGTTGGTGAAAATGGAGCCAGATCATTATCAATTGGACAATTAAACCTTTACCAAACATTTTGTCCAAACTGAAAGTATTTGGAGACGACAATTTCATTGAGGCTAAAATGAGACATTTTTTTTATTTGATAGGGTAGAATACATTGTTTGAAAAGAAGAAAATGCTGCTGGTAAATGTTTCTCAAAATGTTTTCAGAAAGCACTGATCCTGATGCTTAAATGCTGGTATTGTTTGGTAAAGGGTCAAATGAATTAAATAAAATACATGTAGTTTCATGCCTTCATAGACTCGGGATATATTTTTGTCAACACAACATTCTGTTAGTCCTGTTTCTATTTATCAACCCTTTACCCCGTAAGGCATTTCTATGGGATCTCTAATTGACCCTAAATAAGAGCAAGGATAAAGCCGTTTCTTATGTGTATATGACACCTTTTGGTAGAAAACATTGTGGCAAAAGGTGAAACTGCTCGTCACGGTTCTACAAGCAATGGGTAGAAAAGAGTATCTATGGTAACTCTTTACCAAACAGCAAAATTTTAGATTTAAACAGATTGAAAGCATTTGCAGACAACAAAATAGAACTGACTAAAAAATTAAACTTGACTTTGGAAGAGTAGAAAACATTCTGCTTGTTACCAGTATTTTCTGCTTTTCCCACAATGTTTTCAGAAGGCTTTTTTCTCAGGTTCGATAAAATCTGGATTGTGTGGTAAAGGGTTTAAGCACTTTCTTTATTTCTTTTTCAGTTGGAACTTTTTGATTGGATACTGCTTCTTTGTTCTTCTGTTTAAAGCAGCCCTTCAGGTTTGTATGATGAACTTGATTCAGTAAGTCCTTAACCCATTCCCAAATGACAAAATTTTAGACTGGTCCAAATGGATAGCACTCGCAGGCAACAAAATAAACTTAATTTAAAAATTGAACTTTGTTTCAAGCAGGGTAGAAAACGCTGTGGGAAAAGGAGAAAATGCTGGTTACCAGCATTTTCTCCTTTTCCCACAATGTTTTCTAAAGCCTCTTCCTTCAGGGTCGTAGGAACCAGGGATTGTTTAAGAAAGGGTTAAACATATTTGCAGTGGGAGACATGGAAAACATTGGTGTGAAATATTAATGGTTAACTTAAATTTAGGTGAATACATGTGGATCATTTGTGTTCAAAAAAGAAATTGTTGATTATGTGCATTTTCTCCTTTTATCTCAATGCTTTTAAACTTGTTCTGTTACTAGAGGAAAAAAAACATTGTTAGTATGAGGGAGTATTTTCAGTCAGTGTACAGACTGTTAAAATTTCAAGGCAGGTTTGGCTAGAATATTACAAGTATCATACAGCTAGGATAAAACATCACACTGAACTGAAGATCTTTGCATACAGCTTGGTTCAAAGATCAGACTGCCTCATTTTGATCTATACTTTCTGGAAAGATAGACAATATAGATTAAAATCAGGCAGTCTGATCTTTGATCTGAGCTGTATGTAAAGACAATATCATCAGAATCCTGAAGATAAAAGATTTTTAAGGAGTGGGTTGCATATAATTATGTTGTGCCTGTATATTTAAATATCTTTGAAGATTGAAGAAGGCACATTGGATTTCAGAATGTAGAAAAGTTTTCTACCTGAATTTCAAATTAATGACAAAGTGTTATGACTTACAGATACATGTTGTACTTTGCCCAAAAACTGGAAGCTAGAGGTCAGGTCAATGCCTTGATTTCCACTTAGTTTTCTAAATCCATAGAAGTCAACCCCATGGCATAATGAAGATAGCTTTTACCCTTTACCACACAACCCCGAGTTTAACCCATTACCACACAATCCCTACTTTTGACAGCCCTGAGAAAGAAGCCTTCAGAAAACATTGTGGGAAAAGGAAAAAATGCTGGTAACCAGCATTTTCTCCTTTTCCCACTATGTTTTCTACCCTTCACAAAACAAATTTTAATTTTTGAGTCATGTTTTATGTGTTGTCAGCAAATGCTTTCAATTTGGACAAGTCTAAAATTTTGTCATTTGGTAAAGAGTTAACATCTCTGAGAGAGTGGGTTTTAGAAAACATTAATGGAAAAGGAGAAAATGTTGGTAATGGAACAGTTTAGGTTATGACTATTGATAATTGTTGGACAATATATGGTGCTTTTTGCAGATAGTTTAAATCAAGATCAGACTGCATAGAGATCAAGATAAGGGATTCATAGAATATGTCACATGACTTTGGATTTTTGTTAGGATCAAGATTAGACAGCATTATTATCTTACTGCAAAGAAATTTTTCGTGATCTGATTGGTTAACATGATGGGAACATGTATCATGTACCCTGGCAAAAACCATGTAAAGCCAGTTTCTCTTTTGAGTGCCCCTTAAAAACACAACAACACATGCAACACAACATCCAAAGCGGTGGCATTGATTGATCTCCAGACTGCATGTTTATGCACCAAACTGCATTTCTATTTCGTCTGCTTACTCGATTTGTGAGATTAAAAAACAAGAAAATTTCGCTTAACGCGCTTTGAAAGGGTAAAAACTTTGCAGTATAATAAATTTGTTGTATGGTCAGGTGGCAGGGGACTTGGAAACTTGTTAACGGCTGTGTCGAATCATGTCACCTGGCCTTTGGCTCGGGGCAACATGATTCACCACAGCCGTTTTCAAGTTTCCAAGTCCCCTGCCACCTGACTGTACAACTACTAATGTTCCCTGTGTTTTCAAAACTCAACTTGGAACAAGTGATCTTAATTTGACTTGCTCTATAATTTTGTTAACTAGAATTTTTTTATCCTGTTACAGCTACCAGGCTGTGTCTACATTGAGAAAATGGTGGATAATGCTTGTTGGTTAGTACAGCTACTGGGACTGACCTGTTTAAAACCCGCATACAACTATCCTGATAGTAAGTATAAAATCTTCTCAGACAGACTTCCTTAGGGAAGATGAAAAAAGTATTATACCAAACAAACTTGTTGCCTTCTAAAATGAATCAGTAGCCGATGGATTCGAAAATATCAGTGTTAACATGGATATAAAATTATCATAAAGTTGCGAGTTCTTGATAGCTACTATCAAAGCCCTGGTGTCCTCATCATCTGAGCAGTCATTGTTTAAACCTTTACCAAACAATCCCTGGTTTTTACGACCCAGAGGAAGAAGACTTCTGAAAACATTGTGGGAAAAGGAGAAAATGCTGGAAACCAGCATTTTCTCCTTTTCCCACAATGTTTTCTATTCTTCTATGTTCAAGTTACATTTTTTGAGTCACATTTGTTGTTTTGTATGTAAATGCTTTCAATTTTGACAAGTCTAAAATTTTGTCATTTGTTGAACAGTTAAAATCTTTGGCATTTTGTAATATCTCTGTTATTACTGAAGATATTAACTTAGGACTTGGACATGGGGAACTCATACAACTTGAGCAGGTTACCATCAAGTTGATTTTGAAACATTTATGCCCTATTTCAACTGAAAAGTTTCACTAAATATCAAGCACATGTGCTGAGCTATTGCATCCACATCCAGTGCTCTTGTGAAAAAAATTGGCAAAAGCACAATGAGTTCTGATTAGAAAGTATATACTAGTTGTTGTTAACTCTTTACTAAACGACAAAATTTCTTGCTTGTCCAAATTGAAAGTATCTGCAGATGACAATGTCAATATGGCTCAAATGGTGCAATTGTTTATTGATAGGGTAGAAAACATTGTGGGAAAAGGAGAAAATGCTGGTTACAAGCATTTTCTCCTTTTTCCAAAATGTCTTCTAAAGGCTTCTTTCCAAGGGTCATCAAAAGTCACCATTATGTGAGAAAGGGTTAATCCAGCAATTTTTTTTACAACCATAAGATGGTGCTAGATAATTCTCTTAACTCATTACCGAATGACAAAATCTTAGGCTTGTCCAAATTGAAAGCATTTGCAGACGACAAAATAAGAGTGACTGAAAATTTGAAATTTGTTTTGTGAAGAGTAGAAAAAATTGTGGGAAAAGGAGAAAATGCTGGTTACCAGCATTTTCTCCTTTTCCCACGGTGTTTTCTAAAGGCTTCTTTCTCAGGGGCGTCAAAAGTAGGGACTGTGTGGTAATGGGTTAAGAAAAAAAACTAACATACATTTTTTTTTTTAATTAAAGCGTCAAACACATGTCCTGTAGCAGCAGACAATACCGGACTGGCCTGGGACGTGGTTTGCTTCACTTTCCTTCTGCTACAGAGGAGAATCTATGCCAGCCATTATTTTAGACACGTAGTGTCAGACTTTGAGGCTCAGAATAGGCTGGCATCAAGGTATTTTTCTTTTGTTTTAAGAATTTTTCTTTTTGATTAATTCTTTTTTTAAAATGTGTGTATAGACAATATTTCTAAACATAACAAATTATTAGCCCATAACCAAATAGTCCCATGTTTTAACGACCCTGAAGAAATACACTTTGAAAATGTAGCAAAAACAAAGAGAAAATGTGGGTAAACAGCATTTCTTTCATTGATTTCTGCCATCATAATGACAACCCTGTATCTGAGCTACCTTGAATTTGTCATCTGCTATTACTTTCAATTTGGACAAGTCTCAGATCTTCTAAAAGTGAATTAATTTTTCCTATGATTCATTATTTATTAGTCCTTTACTTAACAATGACATGTTTTTAATGTCGAAAAAGTTAGGGAAAAAGAAATAAAAACCAATTTTCATTTCGTTTCATTTACAATTTCTATCTATTTACTGTAGACTAATTATTAAGTGCTGTTATCAGAGAGATCTTGTCATGAAATATGTACATTACAATTGTTAGAATCAATTTTATGAACTAAACATATACACTCTGATATCAAGTTCCTATCTAGCTGTGTCGTGTTGCTAAATGAACACTCACAAAGCAGATAAACAATACAAAATAATGCTACCTCAAATCAAATTATGTAAAACCTTTACATAAAGACAAAAGTTACATGTCACTAACGTCGGTAATTCAGTTTACCTATGGTCTATGGCCCATAACTCATCAGTAAACATTGATATTTTCCTAAAGACTATCCGGCCATCTTAGCAGCTTCCATGTTTAACTCTTTACAGCACAATCCCGACTTATAACAACCTCGAGATGGAAAGCTACTGAAAACATTGAGGGATAAGGAGAAAATGCTGGTAACCAGCATTTTCTCCTTTTTCAACAATGTTTTATACCCTGCTGGAAACAAATTTTATTTTTTGATTATGTATATTTGCCGTCTGCAAGTGCATTCAATTTGAACTTGTCTAAACTTTTGTCATTTGGTAAAGACTAAAGAATGAGAGTTAAAGGTGGCCCTTCAGATTTTGGGAAGAAAATTTTACAAAAAGACAAAAAAAATCATCCTTATACTCCCAAAGCCTTATAATTTTCATTCATTAAATCCCAGTAGTCGAAAACCATCCGACAACTAGATAAATTAGAGATTTACTACAGCCCAGGTCGACACTGAAGGTCTATTTTTACATGAGCAACTCGCTCATTTACATACCGGAAATATACAGACGAAGCTTCAAACATAGCGTCCGAAGTTCTAGACATTATGGAAAATAATTACATGTTTGTTATGTAACGGAATTTAAAAGTCATTAGTCACGTGCAAGTCACTTAACATTCCCACAATGCTTTTTTAGCTCCACTGGCCGAAGGCCAGCGGGCTTATGTCATGGCCTGGTGTCCGTCGTCCGTCTGTGCGTGCGTGCGTGCGTCCGTCCATGCGTGCGTGCGTTAACTTTTATTTCAAACATCTTCTTCTCTGAAACTACCCATCCAATTTTGATGAAACTTCACAGAAATGATCCTGCCATGGTCCTCTTCAGAATTCCTTGAAAGAATTTTATTCCTTTAAAAACTCTGGTTGCCATGGCAACAAATCTGAAAAATATTGAAAATTTTTAAAAATCTTCTTCTCTGAAATCATAAGGCCTAGGGCTACCAAATTTGGCATGTAGCTTTATCTAGTGGACCTCTACCAAGTTCCTTCAAATATTAGCCTTAGGGTCAAAATTGGCCCCACCCCGGGGGTCACAAGTTTTATATGGGCTTATATAGGGAAAACTTTAAAATCTTTCTGGTACCTAACCATAGGGCCTAGGGTTACCAAATTTGGCATGTAGCTTTATCTAGTAGACCTCTACCCAGAGTGCCCAAATGATAGCCCAGAGGTCAAATTTGGCCTGGCCCCGGGGGGTCACAAGTTTTATATGAGCTTATATAGTGAAAACTTTACAAATCTCCTATTGGGAATTTTTTAAAAATCTACTTGTACCTAGCTATAAGGCCTAGGGCTACCAAATTTTGCATCTAGCTTTATCTAGTGGGCCTCTACCAGGAGGGCCCAAATTATAGCCTTAGGGTCAAGTTTGTCCCCACACCAGGGGTCACAAGTTTTACATAGGCTTTTGTGATGACTTTCTAAGTCATCTTGCTACTAACCATAATAAAGACTCGGACCACTAAATTTAGCCCTGTCTCATGGATTTTTTGTTTTACAGGGCCTTTTATTGAGAAAACTTTGAAAATCTTCTTGTTTATAACCACATATTCTAGACCTGTATTATTTGGTATGGGGCTTTATCTTGTAGACCTCCACCAGGATTCAAGTAATTATAGCTTTGTGGTCAAAACTGGATTTGCCCAGGGGTCACAACTTTTTTGTTGGTTTTTATGGAAAAAAATTGTATGCCCTCAAGTTTGAAACCAGTTGGCCAAATAATGTAATGTTTGGCTTGTAGTGTTTTTACGAATTAGCCAGTGGAGCGATACAGGGCCATCATGGCCCTCTTGTTTCATTTTGGCGGGATATCTAAAAATAGCTTAAGGGGCTACATAGCCTTTTAAGGGAATACCACCCAAAAAAATTTTTTTTCTAATTTCATGATTCTTAGTTACTGATGGTTTGTATTGTTTTTTCATATAAATTTCATTGACATATATATTTCTTAATTTGGTTTGGTGTGAAAATTCTAAATACCCACCTTTAAGGGCAGTAGACTCACAAACTCATTCGAAAATATCTTGTAACATCAATGTTTTTATAAAGGCTATTCTAACTTTTCGTCTTTTAATATGAAAGTTGAGGGACGCAGACATTAAAATGAACAAAATGATAAAATCCAGGATGGATGGTCCAGTTACAGAAGTAAATGAGGACCATGGTCATTCTCTTTGATAATTTTGCAGGGGTTGTCAGCTGATTAACAAAATACTGAGGAGAGAAGTGGAGAAACAGAGACAAGAGGAGAAGACTATACTACAGAATATCAAGAAGAAGATGGACTTTCTCAGAAGTAAACAAGCTCGTTTCAAAGGGAACTATGTTGAACCAGAGGAACATTTCCAAGGTATTGTAAGTCAGAAGAAAGCTGGTAGTAGAGAACAGAAATTAGTGCCAGGATCTGGTAGCTGTATTGTTTGTACATAAGGCTTGTCATTCAGTGACATAGCTCTTTATCAAATGATAAAAGTTTAATCTAGTCCAAAATGAAAGCATTAGCAGATTTCAAAATTATTCATTTTACCTTCCATTTTACATCTTGACTCCTTATGACACAAAAAAAATGACCTGTAATTATATCCCCCACAAAATGAATGTTTTTAGAGGGGTTTACTGGAATTAGCCAGTCTCTCTGTTTGTCCGTCTGTGTGTCGATCTGTGTCCCCATCCGTGTGTCCATCTGTGAACAAAATACTAGTAATTGGCTGTTTCTGTCAAAGCCCTGGTAGGGGGATATTAACTCATTACCAAACGACAAAATTTTTGGCTTGACCAAATTGATAGCATTTGCAGATGACAATTTCAGCGTGGCTCAAATAGTGCAATCGTTTATTGATAGGGTAGAAAGCATTGTGGGAAAAGGAGAAAATGCTGGTTACCAGCATTTTCTCCTTTTTCCACAGTTTTCTTAAGGCTTCTTTCTCAGGGTCATCAAAAGTAGGGATTGTGTGGTAATGGGTTAAGTCACATTTTGTTGACAGCTCGGTGCAATCGTGTATTGATAGGGTAGAAAGCATTGTGGGAAAAGGAGAAAATGCTGGTTACCAGCATTTTCTCCTTTTTCCACAGTTTTCTGAAGGCTTCTTTCTCAGGGTCGTCAAAAGTAGGGATTGTGTGGTAATGGGTTAAGTCACATTTTGTTGACAGCTCTAATTTGAATTGTTTCTTGACTAGTTACAATAGAAAAAATTTAGACTGGTCAAAATTGAAAGCATTTGCTGACAAACAACATTTACTGTTTCAAAAATTTTGAATTTTGTCAGTATAAGGGTAAAAAAATCATGAGAAAAGGAAAAAATCCTGGTTACTAGCATTATCTCCTCCCTCAATGTTATCAGCCAAGTCCGGAAGCTGAGTGGAAAGCATACTTGACTTGTAACATAGTGGCTGCAGGTCCAATACCTGGTTGAGGCAAAATTTGTTTGAGGCCATTTTTCGCCTCTCACCTCTGATGCATATGGGCCAAGCCCCAGTAGCTCAGTTGGTAGGGTTCATGACTTGTGAACTGGGGGTCGGTGGTTTGATCCCAATCTCGGCTGTTTTATTTGGAAGGATTGATATTAGTAATTGTGACAGGATTCATTCTCCTCTCACCACTGACTGTTGTTTCAGCTGCGGTTATGTAGGAAGCAGCCAGTGTCCAGTGTCTTGGAAAGAATAATGTACAGAGTAGTGGTCAGGGAATTTCCAGGAAAGCATCAAGAGGTGCACTTGTAGCTGTTATATATGTGAAATAATGTTGAAAATAGCATTTTACTTGAGACAATGAATCAGTTCAATACATGTGAGAAAAGTAATCATTGGCTTGAAATGAAAATTGTGTTTGGAATCTAGTCATCAGTTACCTATTCATACCTATGATATTTTTTTGACTCATTACCGAACAACAAAATCTTGGGCTTAATCAAATTAAAAGCATTTGCAGACGAAAAAATGAAAGTGACTAAGAATTTGAAATTTGATTCAAGAAGGATAGAAAACATTGTGGGAAAAGAAGAAAATGCTGGTTACCAGCATTTTCTCCTTTTCCCACGTTTTCAAAAAACATTGTGGGAAAAGAAGAAAATATTGGTTACCAGCATTTTCTCCTTTTCCTACAGTGTTTTCAAAAGTGTTTTCTACCCTTCCCAGATCAAATTTCAGCTTTTCGGTCATCTTTATTTTGACGTCTGCAAATGCTTTCAATTTGAACCAGTCTAAAATTTTTTCATATGGTAAAGAGTTAAAGAGTTAAATTTCAATTTTCCAGCAATAAGATCTGGTGATTATTACCTGTTTGAGGACAGTGAGGAAGAGGAGGAGGAAGGAGAGGAGCCAATAGATACAATCAAGTTTGGTATGGATGATGACAAAGAGGGAGAGAAAGGACCTTCACCTTTACAGGTAAACATACATGTGTACTTATCATGTCACCTTTTATAATATCTGGTCTGTTATGTTTAACCCTTTACCAAACATTCCCTGGTTTTTATGAACCTAAAGTAGAAGCCTTTTGAAAACATTGTGGGAAAAGGAGAAAATGCTGGTAACCAGCATTTTCTCCTCTTCCCACAATGTTTTATACCCTGCTGGAAACAAATTTCAATTTTTGAGTGTGTTTATTTCATTGTCTGAAGTTTTGTCGTTTGGTAAAGAATGAAAAAACATTGCATCTTTCCACAATGTATTTTTTGTGGGTATACATCGTGTTTGTGACCCATCAAATATTAGTTATAATGTCATAATTGCACCTTCATACTCAGAGGTCTTTACTTGGTTCTTCATATTTCAAATTTTCAGATAGGGAGAAGGATGTCAATAATTATATGCTTTGTTTTTTAGCAAAATATTCAGTTTCACTGATTTTGGATTATATAATTGAAAAAAAGAATAAATGAAATAGACTGTTGTTGTCTTGAATTGGGAATGTATATCAAATTCTTCTCTGGAAATTTATTAAAAATACGGTCTTGATCAGTATTTATGTTTTCTATTCAAGTTTGTTTTATTCTGTTACAGTGAGTGTCAGGATAAATAGAATAGATGGTTGGTGTCTTAACCCTTTACCCTATAAGGCATTTGTATGGTATATCTAATTGACCCTAAATAACGGCAAGGATGAAGCAGTTCCTTATGTGTGTATGACACCTTTTGATAGCATAGTAAACATTGTGACAAAAGGTGATATTGCTTGTCACAAGCAATTTCACCTTTTACCACACTGTTTTCCAAAGGCTCCTACAAGCAATGCGTAGAAATGAGTATCTGTGGAGTAAAGGGTTAAATGAGTTTTGGGGGCTTGGCTCTGTTGTTGATACGTCAAAATGAGTATTATGGAGTAAAGGGTTAATAAGAGTTGACTGAAAATCAAGTGGAGTGTTGACAATTACAACCCATGCTCTTGTTCTTACAGATTTATGTTAACTCTTTACCACATATGAAACTTTTTGACAGGTTCAAGTTGAAAGCATTTGCAGACGAAATAAATGTGACTGAAATACTGAAATTTGGTCAGGGAAGGGTAGAAAACATTGTGGGAAAAGGAGAAAATGCTGGTTACCAGCATTTTCTCATTTTCCCACAATGTCTTCATCAAAAGGCTTTTTGGCTCAGGGTTGTTAAAAGTCGGGATTGTGTGGTGATGGGTTAAACTTGTTTAATAAATTCATTTTTCACTAAAGTCTTGCTCTTGTAAGATTTTCTGTAATATAATGAAAAAGTCTTCATTTTCATGATTTGCCGTTTCATTTAGTAAAATGCCTTGAGATTCTGTTTGATATTTCATTACCAAATTTGTATAGAGCTTACTCGGACCTTTTTATTGAATTTTCAGTTAATCAATACAGCAGTGACACAAGGTACCGATGATGCTGTTAAACAGGCAGCCGAGGCAGAGGAGGTAATTGTTGATGCTTTACCACGTAACAAAATTTTAGACAGATCCAAATTTGAAGCATTTCGAAAGAACAGTAAATGTAGCACAAGTAATGGGATCTGTCTGTAAAAGATACAAAAGCATTGTGGGAAAAAGAAGAAAATGCTGGTTACCAGCATTTTCTTCTTTTCCCTCAATGTTTTCTAAAACTTTCTTTCTCAGGCTTGTTAAAACTCAGGATTGTGTGGTGAAGGGTTAAATGCAAAAAAGAAAAAA
This sequence comes from Tridacna crocea, assembly GCA_943736015.1. Lineage (NCBI taxonomy): Eukaryota > Metazoa > Mollusca > Bivalvia > Cardiida > Cardiidae > Tridacna > Tridacna crocea. The sequence goes on from OX031065.1 coordinate 26,098,914, forward strand.
AAATCAATCAGATTTATTAGATGTATCAAAGAAAGAGAGGCATGCTGTTAGATAGAGTATTATATCTGCAATACACATTCCCAAACTTTAATGACCATAGAAAAGTCTTTTGGAAGCATTGTCGGAAAAGGAGAATGTGGTTGTAAATAAAGTTTTCTGCCCTTCAAAAGCAATATTCTGCCTTTCGAGAGACACCCAATTTTTGTCTAAAAATTTGTTATTTTGTATGTCAAGTCTTTACCAAATGACAGAATTTTGATATATTCCTAATCAAAACGTTTGCAGACGACAGTTTGAATATTGCGCAAATGATGAGATTTGTTTTTAACGGTGTTAAGAAGAATGGAGAGAAAAGGAGAACGGTTACCAGCACTTTTTATCCCCACAAAAGGAATATTTTCATCAGCCTGTCTGTCTGTCCTGGTGTCTGTCGGTCAGTGTGCAAAATACTAGTAATTGCCTATTTCTGTCAAAGCGCTGGCATGGATATTAAGTCACATTCAGTGACAGCTCTAGTTTCTCTTCCCACTTAAGTTTTATAAACCTTTGTTAGGGTCACTAGAACTCAGGGTTGTTTGGTAAAAGAGTGGACTATTTCTCCACAGGCTGCAGGTGCCAGTAAACCGTCCAGTCCTAAACCTGCAACCAGTGATGAACCAGACAGTCAAACAGACGAGGGTAAAGAAAAAACCAAGGAAGAAGAAGAAGAGAAAGGTTAGTGCACTTTAACTCGACAAAAAATTAGACTGGTCCAATTTGAAAGGATTTGCAGACGACAAATGAAATGTAATTGAAATAGTGATTTTTGTTTTGGATGGGGAAGAAAACATTGTGGGAAAAGGAGAAGATGCTGGGTTTTCAAAAGGCTCTTTATACAGGGGTGTTAAAAGGGTTTCGGGCTTGTTCGTCCCAAAAACAGTTTGTCCCTGGGCTTATTCATCCGGGCTCGTTTGTCTGGGCTTGTTCGTCCCACAAGAAATTGGTTTCCAGCAAGGTAGAAAACAGTGTGGGGAAAAGGAGAAAATACTGGTTACCAGCATTTTCTCCTTTTCTCTCAATGCTTTCCAAAGCCTTTTGAAAAGCCATTACCACACAGTCCCTCCTTTTAATAAACATACATATTTATTTTACATATTTATTTTACATCAATTGAGAAACAAGTTCTGACAAGTTATACTAATCTCTCTCGATTCTGCTTCCTGGGAACTACACTGGTACTTGCGCCAAATGTGTGGGCCGATGATAAATCCTGAAGTTGACACCCGCTCCTGGGAATCATACTCAGGACCTTTTGTTTACGAGGCCTATGCTCTACGTAACGACCACGGACACCACATTTCTTTTACTTTGGTTTCTTCTATAAACGAGATGGGGATCTTTTTTGTACAGTTATAACTTTGGTTGAGTAAAATGGAAAGCGAAAATGCACAGTTAAAACCTTTTCAAAATCAGTGAAGAATTCACTATGAACACTTTGGTTTGCAGATAAATAAGTTGGGGTGAACAAGCCAAGACGAACAAGCCCGGGCGAACAAGCCCAGGGACGAGAAAGCCTGTTAACGTTAAAAGTTTTGATTGTGTGGTAAAGAGTTAACATTTTCAAAAGAATTGCAGATAATAGGAGGCTAAAATTCTGGGATTTGAATATGGTAGAGTAGAGTAGAAAACATGCTGGGGAAATGGAGAATGGTAACTGAAATTTTTTCATCTCCTTAAATTCTTTTTACCCTTTCAAAGTTGAATCAAGTTATAAGGGGAGCATTTGATTTGTCGTCTGTAAATACTATTAGTTTGAATGTATCAAGGATTTTTTCGTGTGGCAGGAAGTAACCCTTTTCCAGACAAAAAAATTTTAGCCTGTTTCTCTGATAGGGTAGAAAACATTGTGGTAAAAGGAGAAAATGCTGGTTACCAGCATTTTCTCCTTTTCCCACAATGTTTTCAAAGGGCTTTATTCACATGGACAGCATTATTTGGTAAAGGGTTAAAATAGACAGTGTTGAAAATGGCGGTTTGGATGAACAAAATTTGTTTATTACAGTTGGGATTGTGGCAAAGATTGTCAACATCTTCAAGTTTATTTTTGCCTTATTGGCAAGTGTGATCGACTGGTTCATTAGATTGTTCAACAAAATATCGAGGAACTACAGACTGGTAGCTGCGAAGTTGAAGAATGACCTTATTAGGGTTAAACAACAAATACAGGTATTATTGGACCCAGAAAAGAATTATCTCTCCATTATTTATTCTTCTTTACCCCAAACCAAACCTTTCTTAATTATTTACCTAATGGCAAAATTTTAGACTGGTCAAGTTTGAAAGCACTTGCAGACGACAGAACAAACATAATTCAAAAATAAAAATTTATTTCCACCAGGGTAGAAAACTTTGTGGGAAACAGAGAAAATGCTGGTTACCAGCATTTTCTCCTTTTCCCACAATGTTTTCAAAAGGCTTCTGTCTCAGGGTCGTACAAACCAGGGCTTGCTTGGTAAAGGGTTAAATTTATAACAAAACATAAATCTAAATGTCTTGCATCATAATTCAGACTTTGCTGTTATGACTTCCAAGGACTGATGATAGTCATTGCAACAAGATCCATTCTTGTCTCATTGCTGACCATTGTTTCAACAACGGTAGCTTGGGGCAGCAGCCAGTGGCTAAGGAAGAAATTTTTGCAAAATACTGGTGAAAGGAACTCCAGGAAAGCATGGACAGGAGTACTGGTCCCGTCGATATAATTTTGAAAATGTTAAACATTAACACCAAACAAATCACTGCTTTGACATTTAAAAAACCCCACTGAACAGACCTGTCAAAGGGGGATGGTATTTTAGTGCATATAAATTAACTCTTTACCAAATGACAAAATTTTAGACTGGCCCAAATTGAAAGCATTTGCAGACGACAAAATAAATGTGACTGAAAATCAAAGTTTGTGTTAGGAAAGGTAGAAAACATTGTCGAAAAAGGAGAAAATGCTGGTTACCAGCATTTTCTCCTTTTCCCTCAATGTTTTCAAAAGGCTTCTTTCTCAGGGTCGTTAAAAGTTAGGATTGTGTGGTAAAAGGTTAATGGGATATGGTTACATATTCTGAGGTGTTCATTACACATCTAGAAAAAACATGTATACTTTGAATACCAGAAATTGCAGATTAAATTTAAGTTCCAATAGTTAAAGATAATTTGGTTTGTTACAGGAAATTGACATAGTGCAGATAGAAAATACTTTGTACTAAGACCAATAGTATTGGTGAATAACTGAATATCTATCCCCAATGGTATCTAGGCCATGCTCTGGCAAAAGGGGGTTTAACTCTTTACCAAACAACAAAATTTCAGACTTGTCCAAATTGAAAGCACTTGCAGACGACAAAATAAACGCAACTCAAAAATTGAAATTTGTTTCTAGTAGGGTAGAAAACATTGTGGGAAAAGGAGGAAATGCTGGTTACCAGCATTTTCTCCTTTTCCAACAATGTTTTCAAAAGGCTTCTATTTCAGGGTCGTAAAAACCAGGGATTGTTTGGTAAAGAGTTAATGCAGATCCATTCATTTTGTCTAACAAACGACTGAATCATGAGGTAGAATAGTAATTTTAAATGCAGAATATTGACCAATAGCAAAATGTTTTGACCTGGATCAGCCTGCACCATCTGTACAGGCTAACTAAGGTCAATACCTTTAGCAAATGCCTCAAACCCCCTTTTCACAGTGCATGACTTTTTCTTCTCAGTCGGAGCAGATAGACATTAAAGAAAAAGAGGTAGAGCTGGAAGAAAGGACAAAAGCAGATCCTGAAAAACAAGAGGACCAGGCTCAGGATGGGTATAACAGCTTTTATCTTTTGTAGGGATTCATTTATCTTTTTAACTGTTCACCAAAGGACAAAACTTTGAACCTGACCAAATTGATAGCAGATGATAAATGTAGCTGAAATGTTGACTTGGATTTTTGTTGTTCATAGGGAAGAAAACATTGTGGAAAAGGAGAAAATACTGGTTACTAGCATTTTCTCCTATTGCCTCAGTGTATTCAAAAGCCTTCTCTTTGAGGATTGTTTAAACTCAAGATGGTGTGGTAAAGGGTTGGCAGACTTAAAAATTTTAGCCATACATGTACATATATTGACAGCATTTGTAATATACAAGTTAAATTTTTTCATCTAAGAAAACATTGTTGGAAAAGAGGGAAATGCTAGTTATCAGCATTTTTTTCTGACCGTCCTTGAAACTTTGGATTGTTTGATAAAGGATTAAGTTTGATACCAGTATTCTGAATAATTTCTTCATGGTTACCTGAAGATATAAAGATTTTTTTCTTTTTTTTCCAAAACCTAGAATTGGACTTGTCCAGTTGGTTTCTCTTATTTTTCTTGGCCTTGATTTTTTTTTAATACTAGAACACTCTCAGATGACAGGTTATTTTTGGTTAAAATAAAAGATGTGTCCTTGAAAGAAGGTAGAAAACATGGTGGAAAAAGGAGAGGATGCTGGTACAAACATTTTCTTGCTTATCTATAATGTATTGAGAAGTGTTTAGTCTATAGTCATGTTTGATGAAGGTCAAAGATAGTAACTAAACTTGTTTATCAAACAGGGCACCATCTGAGACTACAGATCTTGTGGAAGTGACAGTGGAACCTGTCGTGGCATCTGATGGTGCTCCACTGAAGACTGACCCAAGGTAAGATGTTTTAAACTCACAGTCTGATTGACATTATTTCACCCTTTACCAAACAACACAATTTTAGACTTCACTATATTCAAAGCATTTACAGGCAGCAAATTAAAGGTGACTAAAATGATTGAATTTGTCCTTGATATTTGTCCTTGATATGGTAGAAAACATTGAGGGAAAGGAGAGAATGCTGCTTACCAGCATTTTCCCTTTTTATACGCCCAAAGGGTCGTATTGTTATACCCCCAGTCGTCCATCCGTCCGTCCGTTAGCAATTTCTTGTGTGTGCAACTCCTCCTACAGTTTTCATCGGAATTATTTGAAACTTGCCACAATGAATTTCCATGATGTCTATTTGTGCACCTGGGTCTCAGAATTTTGATGGCAGTTTGCGTTCTAAAATTATCTGCCCTTGATTTCTGAAATAACCAACTTTTCACTTTGAATTTTTGTTCAGGCCTTAACTTCCATACCATAAAAGGTATCAACTTGAAACTACATACACTGATAGAACACATTATGGAGAAGTGCAGTGCACATGAACCATAACTGTGTCACCTTTATTTTTTTTAGTTATTGCCCTTTGTTAATTTTCAGTTTGAATTTTTGTCCAGGCCATAACTTCCAAATTATAAAAGCTATTAACCTGGATCTTCATACGCTGATAGAACACATTATGGAGAAGTGTAGTGCACATGAACCATAACTCTGCCCCCTTTTTTCTTTGAGTTATTGCCCTTTGTTAATTTTCAGTTTGAATTTTTGTCCAGGCCATAACTTCCAAACTATAAAAGCTATTATTTTGGAACTTCATACACTGATAGAACCCATTATGGAGAAGTGCAGTGCCAATGAAATATAACTCTGCCACATTTATCTTTTGAGTTACTGCCCTTTGTTAATTTTTAGTTTTAATTTTTGTCCAGGCATAACTTTCAAACTATAAAAAGTATCAACTTGAAACTACATACACTGATAGAACACATTGTGGAGAAGTGCAGTGCCCATGAATTATAACTCTGTGACCTTTATTGTTTGAGTTATTGCCCTTTGTTAATTTTTAGTTTTAATTTTTGTCCAGGCCATAACTTTTAAACTTTAAAACCTATCATCTTGAAACTTCAAAGACTTATAGAACACATTATGAAGAAGTGCACTGCACAACAACCATAACTGTGCCATCCTTCTTTTTGAGTTATTGCCCTTTGTTAGTTTTCTCTTTGAATTTTCGTCTGTGCCATAATTTCTAAAATATAAAAGCTATGATCTTGAACCTTTCAAGACTGATAGAACACCTGGTGGAGAAGAGCAGTTCACAAAATTTGTAACTGTGCCACCCTTTTTTTTTTAGTTATTGCCCTTTAATATTTTTCACATATCATGGAGATTAACTACTCTTCATTCATGGCCCTTCTGTCATTTCAACTCATTTCACTGACAAGCCCCTTCGGGCGTATATGCGCCCCTTTGTGAAGCTCTTGTTCCCACATTAATTTCAAAAGGTTTCTTCCTCAGGGTTGTTAAAAGTTTTGATTGTGTGTTAACCCTTTACTACACAATGCAGGCTTTTAATGACCCAAAGAAAGAAGCCTTTTGAAAACATTTTGGGAAAAGGAGGAAATGCTGTTTACCAGCATTTCCTCCTTTTTCCACAATGTTTTCAGAAAGTTTCTACCTCTGGGTCATGAAAACAAGGGATTGTTTAGTAAAAGGATAACCCTGTATACCAAATAAAAGAAATATCTTTACAGCTTATCTGGGACAGAAGATGATGACAAACTGGACGAGGAGGCGGAGTTTGAGGAGAACCAGCCTCGTGTCTACAGACTGCTGGTGGCGACCTACTTTGCCCTGATCTCTCGCACGGAACTGCTGTGTTATTTCCTGATGATACTGAACCACATCATGAATGCCAGCCTTTTGTCTCTCCCACTACCAATGTTTGTGTTTTTGTGGGGAATGTTGTCTGTACCCAGACCTACAAAAACATTCTGGATCACAGTTATAACATACACTGAAGTAGGATCATGTTTATACTCTGGTGTTTTATCTTGATTTCATTATACAGTCTTCATCATAAAACCCTTTACCAAACAGGCTTAACTTTTTACCAAACGACAACATTTCAGACTTTTCCAAATTGAAAGCATTTGCAGATGACAAAATGAAAGTGACTGAAAATTTTAAATTTGTTTGTAAAGGGTAGAAAACATTGTGGGAAAAGGAGAAAATGCTGATTACCAGCATTTTCTCCTTTTCCCGCGATGTTTTCTAAAGGCTTCTTTATCTGGGTGGTCAAAAAATAGGGATTGTGTGGTAATGGGTTAAAGCATAATGTAACTAAAATTAACTAGTTTCAATATGGTAATGACTTGTCAAGATCCAAAGCATTAGCAGAAAAATTCAGTACTGCTAACTGATGTGGCTCATCTTTGGAATGGCAGAAAACAATGCGAGAAAAGGAGAAAATGCTGGTTTTCAATTTCAGGATGATTAAAATAAAAGATGGTTTTGTGAAGGTTGAACATGAGGATATGAGATAGTGATCCATGAAATTTCTATCCTTCCACAAACCCATATTTGTCATCCAGTTTGGTGGTATCTGGGCTCAGTTACTATTCTTGTGCAATACAGTGTTGAAGCAGTGGCCTCTCGCATCAAAGGTTTATGGTTCAAATCTATGAAGTGTGTTGGCTGCCATGATATTAGGGAGATAATGTTGTTTGTTTAAATAATCCATTCATGGGAAACATGGATTATGGTTTAATGTATGAATACATAACTTTGCGTAAACAGTTTAACAATGGGAGAAATTCCATGTTTATTATAACAAGCAATTTGTCTGTTACCCCTCGAGGCTTCAAAGTGGTATGCTGCATGTTGAAAATGTTTTCTGCAGGTGGTAAAGTGTCCGAGGAAGAAGAATCAAATATATTTATAAGCCGTGTTATGCAAAATGGGATCTAAATGCATTTGCAAAAGCATAGACTCGGGTCACCCTGCGCAGTTTGCACAGGCTGACCTGGGCCGCAACTTTTCGCTATTGGTCAATTTTTGGTATGCTGGAGGATTGGTTGTTTAACCCATTACCACACAATCCCTACTTTTGACGACCCTGAGAAAGAAGCCTTTAGAAAACATTGTGGGAAAAAGAGAAAATGCTGGTAACCAGCATTTTCTTCTTATCCTACAATGTTTTCTACCCTCCACAAAACAAATTTCAAATTTTCAGTCACATTGATTTTGTCGTCTGCAAATGCTTTCAGTTTGAACAAACCTAAAATTTGTCGTTAGGTAAAGAGTTAAAAAAAGAAGCAGATGTTACTGATCCATAAGTATGTGATGAGTTGTTTGGTATGACACATCATGGGAGATGCATTTTGTCAGATCATAGCTCTTATAAAAGTTTTTATGTTATTCTGTCTCTCTAACAGGCTGTTGTAGTGGTGAAGTACCTTTTCCAATTTGGATTTTTCCCTTGGAATAATAAAGCTGTGGGAAAAATTGATGACCCATTCTTTCCACCCAAAGTTATAGGAATTGAACAAAAAGACAACTTTGCTGCCTTAGATCTAGTTCTACTCCTCGCTCTCTTTATTCACAGAATTTTCCTTAAGGTAAGTAATTATTTGGCATGTTCATTATTTTTAGATACTTTTAACTCTTTACCGCAGGGAAATGTTTTTAAACTAGACTATACTATACTGTACTATACTTTACTATACTATACTATACTATACTCTTATTGAAGCTTTAAACACATACAGCGTTTCTAGCCGTAACAATATATACATGATGTAACAGAGGTCGATACAAAAAAATCATATAGTTTGAAATTAACATCAGACATACTACAATCATCCCAGATATGTTTATATGGTTAACCCTTATTCTGCTGTGTAAGTTAAACGATATCTTAAAGTGGAGAATAGAAACTCCAGAGTTGCTATTTCAAAATTAATTTTTATAGGAGAAATACCTCCTTCGCGGACAGTGTAGATCAAAGATCAGACTGCACACTTTGTGCAGTCTGATCTTGATCTACACCGTCCGTTAAAGGTCAGTGAGTCACACTTAGCAGCCAAAAGATTAAAGGACTTGTTTCCTTGATGGATAGTGCAGGTTCAAAATCGGACTGCATGTTCTGTGCAGTCTGATTTTGATCCGCACTGCCCACATGTATATGGTAGCCCTTAACAGCGTACCGCTAAATAAATAACAATAATGAAAGTTAAACCAGAGCATTTCATAGAACTACGAACTGCTTCTTAATTTATTTGCGAAATATATAAACTTAGAAAGGCTTATGATCACTTTTTTCGATTTAGACATCATTAACGAATAGACCTTTCCTATAGAAGGCCATCTGCAGTATTTTTTGCTAAGATATTTTCGACGTTTTTAAACTGATCCATTTCGAAAGAACACGCTGAAGACATAATTATTGTATGCAGCTCAGATGTTGGTATCTGTGTCTAAAAAAAAGTTTGTGGGAAAAGGAGAAAATGCTGGTTACCAGCATTTTCTCCTTTTCTCACAATGTTTTCAAAAGGCTTCTTTCTCAAGGTTGTCAAAAGTAGAGATTGTGTGGTAAAAGGTTAAAGCAGTAAGCATAAAATATTTTAACTGTAGGAAAGAGTATTAAGTATATTAATTTTTTGTTTGAACATATTGAAACAATTTGGTTTTTGATGAACTTCTACCAAACAATCCCATACTCTTTTTGAAAACAGGCAAGTAACATTGTCTCTGTTTCCCCTCAATGTTTTCTACACTTTCCAAAACATTTCCCCAATTTTAGCAACACTTAGTTTGTAACTACGCTTAACTCTTTACCAAACGACAAAATTTCAGGTTCAAATTGAAAGGATTTGTAGACATCAAAATGAAATTTGAAATGTGAAATTTGTATCAATGAGAAGAGAAAACATTGTGGGAAAAGGAGAAAATGCTGGATACCAGCATTTTCTCCTTTTCCCACAATGTTTTCAAAAAGCTTTTCTCTCAGGCTTGTGAAAAGTAGGGATTGTGTGGTAGTGGATTGAGACAGGTCTGAAAATTTAGTAACGTGATAAGAGAATTGATATGTACATGTATGTAGGAAATACTCCCACAAATGTGGTCTACCTTTCTTGATTGCAATGAAGACAGTAAAGGTAATTTGGTGAAACAGTACAGTTATCAGCGTCAAAGACAGTGTCATACTGAAATTTTCTGTTTTGTGAACAAAATTACCTGTAATTCATTCATTTTCAGAGATATGGATTATGGAAAGATGAGGAAGAAATACAAGACCCTAAAGAGGAAACGAGTCCTCCGTCTATAGAGGTGAGGATTTACCTTTTACTCCTTATGACCATTGGACAGAAGGATTTTGAATGCATTGTGAGAAAAGGAGAAAATGCTGGAAATCAGCATTTCTTACTTTTCCCACTATGTTTTCTACCCAATGAGAGAGTCTTGTTTCATTTGTATCTGTGTCAAACATGTTGTCTGTAGATGTATCAAATTTGAATGAGTCTAGAATTTGTTTGGGAAGGGGTTTAAGTACATGGTTCTGATTGAAGTAATTAATGCCAAACCTTCAACATTTTTATCTTTTCCAACATTGTTTTCTATCCTATCATACACAGAAAACCATCAAATGAGTGACATCCAATTTGTCATTTGCAAATACTTTCAATTCAGACCAGTTTAAAATTTTATCATATGTTAAGGAGTTAAATTTCACCATTTTGTCAAGATTGCAAAAATTACAGATTGTGATATTGTAGAATTACTCTTGCTTACCTATAGGAAGCAGACTATGACACATTGAAGGCAGAAGAAAGACGGACATCTAGTCTTATGGTGGAGGCCTCTATGAAGGATGACAGTGGATCACTGGAGGAAAGTTTGTCATCCGAAACAAAGAAAAGCAAGAAGTCAAAGTAGGTTCCTTGCTTTTAAAACTTTTTTTGTGGAACTTCAAAATCAAATTAAGCCATTACCACACAATCCCTACTTTTGACGACCCTGAGAAAGAAGCCTGTAGAAAACATTGTGGGAAAAGGAGAAAATGCTGGTAACCAGCATTTTCTCCTTTTCCCACAATGTTTTCTACCCTTCACAAAACAAATTACAAATTTTCAGTCAATTTTATTTTGTCGTCTGCAAAAGCTTTTGATTTGGACAGACGTAAAAATTTGTCGTCAGGTAATGAGTTAAGTCCATTTTGGTTTTTCCTGGTGGGGAATACGCCCTCTGCGTAGCAATGCATTACAAAGTGCGAGAAATGTAGGGTAAATTATGTCATGTTTCCATCTGGTTGAGAGGCACATGCAATTTACCTGAGTAACTAGTGGGCAGGCACAATTATTTCACAGGTTGTTGCCATGAATTATCATGAGATATTTCACCCATATTTCTTGATAACTTAGGGTAGAGCATATTATAATTTTTTTTCTTTACACAGAGCTGAATTCTTTGTAACTGCTTTTGGAGTCTAGGATACTTACACTATCTCATGATCTCATACACATATCTTGTTTTATTCTGCAGTAAACAGTTTTCAAAAAACTTTATACAAAATAGAGAAATAGATCTGTATTCAACAACCATTTTTGATAAAAGTTTTGGTCTAATCCTCAAGAATTTTTAAAATTTGAAGGTAACATAATTTCTTATTAGCTACAATGGTCATAGCCAATCAAATGTCACATTACTTAACCCATTACCACACAATCCCTACTTTTGACGACCCTGAGAATAGTAAACTTTGTTGGCAGACAGTCTTTATGCCATTCTACAACTTCTATAACAACTCACTTCACCGGATTACAATGTGACAACCGATGTTTATGCTTGTATGTTTGCTTGTTACTTCATTAAATGTCTGAATGTCTTGTTTGTTTCAGACTTAAGATAGTGTTTATGCCATTCTACAACTTCTACAAACAACTCACCTCACCAGATTACAATGCAACAACAGATGTTTATGCCCCTATGTTTGCTTGTGATTTCATTAACTTCCTGATTGTCTTGTTTGGCTATCAGTCATTTGGACCTGCAGTGAGTATCACTTGCTTTCCTTTTTATTTTATGTGAGATTTTGCTAATTACTTAGAATAAAAAACAGTTTTTACAGATCACTAGAATTTGTAGAGGTTTAACCCTTTACCAAACAATCCCTGGTTTTTACGACCCTGAGATAGAAGCCTTTTGAAAACATTGTGGAAAAAGGAGAAAATGCTGGTAACCAGCATTTTCTCCTTTACCAACAATTTTTTCTACCCAGCTGGAAGAAAATTTCAATTTTTGAATTTCATTTTGTCATCTGCAAGTTAGTGCTTTCAATTTGGACCAATAAAAAATTTTGTCATTTGGTAAAGGGTTATAAAAGTAGAAAACACTATGCAAAATGTAGAAAAAAAGTGGAAGTGGCTCCCTTTATCACACAAATAAAGACTTCTCTTTATCAGTTTTTACCAAATCACAAAATGTTTGACTTGTCCAAATTGAACACATTCTAGACTTCACAAATTGAAACTGTATACAGGCAAAAATTAAAATGTGACTGAAATTATTACCTCTCTAGCTACTGCAGACTGATGTTAACCCGATACCAAACAACAAAATTTTAGGTTTGTCAGAATTGAAAGGAATTGCAGAGGACAAAATAAAAGTGACTGAAAATTTGAAATTTGTTTTGTGAAGGGTAGAAAACATTGTGGGAAAAAGAGAAAATGCTGGTTACCACCATTTTCCCACAATGTTTTCTAAAAGCTTCTTCCTCAGGGGCATCAAAAGTAGGGATTGTGTGGTAATGGGTTAACTTTATACTTAACCCTTTACCAGATGAAAATATTGTTGGCTCTGTCCAAATTGAAAGCATTTGCTGACAACAATTTTTAGTGTGGTTCAAATGGTGCAATCTTGGTGCAATCTTGCTTTGAAAGGGCTGAAAATATTGTGGAAAAAATAGAATATGCTGGTTATCAGCATTTTAAAATGCTGGTTGCCAGCATTTTCTCCTTTTCACACAATGTTTTTAAAAGACCTCTTCGGTAGGATCATGAAAATCCCAGGTTGGTTGATAAATAGTTAGAATAGTTGCTAGTTATCTGAAAGAAGACTTTGAAAAACATTGTGGGAAAAGGAAAAAATGCTGTTTACCAGCATTTTCTCCTTTTCCAACAATGTTTTCTACCCCTCACAATAGAAATTTAAAAATTTCAGTTACTTTTATTTTGTCGTCTGCAAATGCTTTCAATTTGGACTAACCTAATTTTTTGTCGTTTGGTAATGAGTTCAGTCCCTTTTTGCACTTTTGCAGCTACCTTTATACTCATCAATATATTGATTTCTTTTTGCAGCAAACAGTGGGAGGTGATGTTACATCCTACATATCAGATAACAGAGTAAGTGGATCACTTTACTATTTGACTGCTCTGTATTAGTAAATACTATTTTCTTTTATAATTGATAAGAAAACATCAACTATACATATGGGGAAAAAGTTAAGCATATTTTATAGTCCTTGAAAAAGAGGTAAACAAAAACCAACATAACATGACATAATTATGACTTTTTTTTGTGTGGTGGATTTCCTCCACTCACTTAAATGTGTTTAAACAATAAACAGAAATATTATGAAAAAAAAACAATACATTTGGGTGAAAGGAATTGATTAACCCTTTACCACTTAATGACGACTTTCAACAGCCTTGAAAGAGAAGGCTTTTGAAAACATTGTGGGAAAAGGAGAAAATGCTGGTTACCAGCATTTTTTCCTTTTCCTACGATGTTTTCTACCTGATGAAAGAAAACTCATTTTGTATGAGCCAGATTGAAACTGTAATCTGCAAATGCATTCAGTTCAGGCAGGTCTAAAATCTTGTTGTTAGGTAAAGCTTTAAACTGTATGAGATGGACTATGCTTAACTTTTATCCATAGGTTACTATATAATGAAGAGTTATAAACCTATACCAGTCTTATGTTTAACCCATTACCAAACTATTACAAGTTTAAACGATCCTGATAAAGATGCCTTATAAAAACATTATTATGAGAAAAGGAGAAAATAGTGGTAATCAGCATTTTCTCATTTTTCCGACAATGTTTTCTACCCTGCCGAAGACAAATTCTAACATTCGAGCCCTTTTTAATTTGTTGTCTGCAAATGCTTTCAATTTGGATAAGTCAAAAATTCTGTTTATTGGTAAAGTTAATATTAAACAGTGTTAACAATTTTTCAAAAGCGTTTTTCCTTAGGGTTGCTTTTGCTCTAGCATGGTACTGTTTAGTAATAAAGGCGGCCATTGAAATAGTTTACCACACAACAAAATTCTAGACTTATCCAAATGGAAAGAATTTGCAGACAACAATTTAAATGGGGCAAAAAAAGAAATAATTTACTTTTGGGAAGGATTGAAAACATTGTGGAAAAAGGAGAAAATACTGGTTACCAGCATTTTCTCCTTTTCCCACAATGTTTTTCGAAAGGCTGGTCCTGAAAGTTGTTAAAACTCAGGAATTAGTGGTAAAGAATTAATTGTATATTGCTTGTGCTTTTTTCACAGATTCCTGTACCATTCTTGATAATGTTGCTGGCCCAGTTTGTGCTCATCATCATTGACAGGGCTCTGTACCTGAGGAAGAATGTGTTGGGAAAGTTTATCTACCAGATTATCTTGGTTATCCTAATACATGTACTATTGTTCTTTGTACTACCATTTGTAACTCTTAAGTAAGTAACTTTATATTATATGGGAGTTTAATGCCATTTTAAGAGCTTAGGTCATATCATAGCTGTTGGAAATGCACCCATGTGTTTTATGGCTTCCTCACACCAGTACTGACACAACTTTCTTTCCAAAGCCACAGACTACTTTTCTCACATATATCAGAGGTGAGAGGCAAAAAATGGCCAGAAACAAAGTTTTACTGCAACCAAGGTATCAACTCGAAACCTCCAGGTCAGGAGTCAGATATGCTAATCTTTGAGCTACCCAACCTGGCTGTAAGTAACACATCTGTGTTGTAGACCTACCACCTAAAATGAAAACTATGAAAAAAAGCTTCCATGATGTCAGTATTTAAAAATTTACAGCATAGATATTATCCTCATTGTAACACAAATTTATGCTTTAACTCTTTCGCAAACAAGCCCTAGTTTTTACGTGTCTGCAGTACAAGTCTTTTGAAAACTCTGTGAGAAAAGGAGAAATTGCTCGAAACGAGCAATTTCTCCTTTTCCCACAGTGTTTTCTACCTTTAGGAAAACTTTCTACCATTTTCATCAGATTTAAAATTATTGTCTGCAAACTCTTTCAGTTTGGAAGAGTCTAGAATTCGTCATTTGGGAAAGGGTTAACTCTTTATCAACTGTAGACCTTTAGACTTGTCGGAAGTTGAAGGCGTTTGCAGATGACAAAATAAACTTGTTTGAAAATTCAA
This sequence comes from Tridacna crocea, assembly GCA_943736015.1. Classification (NCBI taxonomy): domain Eukaryota; kingdom Metazoa; phylum Mollusca; class Bivalvia; order Cardiida; family Cardiidae; genus Tridacna; species Tridacna crocea. Next base: position 26,114,032 of record OX031065.1, read on the forward strand.
AACTCATTTCCTGAAGGGTAGAAAACATTAGGTGAAAAGGAGAAAAAGCTGGTTACCAATATTTTCTCCTTTTTCCATAATAGTTTCAAAAGCCGTCCTCCTTGGAGTCTTTGAAACTCGGGATTGTTTGGTACAGGGTTAATAGATCTTCTTACAACAAAGTCCATAAAGAAAGAAATAAATGCATAGCTCAAATACAAACCACATCTGGTTGGATTTGAACCCACAAAGGACATATAACCGCATTTTTCAAGGATTAAAAGACCAATACCATAACCACTGAGCCAAAGAGATATCTCTCTGACGCAGTTGTCAGGTACTGTATTGAAATCAGGAGGAAGCTTTGCACGAAGGAGTGGTTTGTTTTTGAAAAATTGTGGGAAAAAGAGCAGTAACAATTGTTTGTTATAGGCATTTAGTTATTTTCCCATGATGTTCTTTCTGCAATGGAAAACAAAATACAATGTTTTTCTTCTCTCCCAAGTTATGTACATTCTGTATGTTTTGTCGCTAACCCTTTATCAAGCAATCCCTTGGTTGAATAACAAGTCTAGAATTTTGTTTTCTGATAGAGAGTCAACTCTTTTACCACTTAACAAAATCTAACCTTGTCCAAATTTAAATTATTTTCAGACAACAATTTTAATTTTTCTCAAATGATCAAATTTGTCTTTGGTAGAGATGAAAGCAATGTGTAAAAAAGAGAAGAACTTAGAAAACAATGAGATTCTGTGTTTTCCAGATCCTTCACAGAAAACAGAGCAGCCCAGCTGTGGTACTTCATAAAGTGTATTTACTTTGCTCTGTCGGCTTATCAGATCAAATCTGCATATCCAACGAGAATTCTGGGAAATTTCCTCACCAAGAAGTACAACTATGTGAATCTTATTCTTTTCAAAGGGTGAGTTTCTATTGCATAATACATTATAATTTTATTACATTCAAAGAATGTGTTTCTGTTGTGTTTGGTTAGATTACATAATAATCTTGGTTTCTTCAAAGGATGAGTTTTTGTTGTTTTAATATATATGATAAGATATAGAGGATATTTGTTTTTTTACAGTGAAAGATAGAAATTTATTTCATCAAGTGAACATCATCAGTAATATTTTCATGAGTGGCACAGCCATGAGTGAAAATATTACTAATGATATTCACTCCATGAAATAAATTTTGATCTTTCACCATAAGAAATAAATATTCTATTTATGTCATGGTTTTAACCCTCTCTGGAAGGAACTTGATCAAAGTCCAGTACAGTGCTTTTCAATTTCACCCCATGGCGTGACCCTTCAGCATAGCAATGCATGACAATATTACATCAAGTGTGAGAAATGTAAGGTAAATGACATAATATTTCCATCTGGTTGTGAGACACACACATTTTATCTAGGTAACTAGTGCACAGGAACAATTTTAGTGTGAAAAATGCCAGGTAAATGACATCGTATTTCCATCTGGTTGTTTCGATTTTACCCCATGGCGTACTCCTTCAGAATAGCAACACATGACAGTATTACATCAAGCGTGAGAAATGTAAGGTAAATGACAATATTTCCATCTGGTTGTGAGACACACACATTTTATCTAGGTAACTAGTGCACGGGAACAATTTTAGTCTGTACAGTAGCTTTAAAGTTGAAGTTGAACACTTACTTTGATTTAAACATTTTTTTTTTACTGTTATAATACACAGGATCTTGAAGAAAAGTTATTTCATGCCTTTTGTACTTTTCCAGATTTTTGGCAATACCTTTTTTACTGGAGTTACGGACACTCATGGACTGGATGTGGACAAATACAACTATGGCGGTTGGAAGCTGGTTACAAATGGAGGATATATATGCCAACATCTATGTACTTAAATGTTTTAGAGTAATTGAAAAGGTAAGGGTTGTATTTTTTCTTTGAACTTGAACCTTTAGAGAACTGAGCACTGCTTTACCTGATTTTGCAGACCGTGAAGATCAAGATCAGACTGCAAAGTGATGTCAGTGTATTTTTCAGTAATTTTTGTAAGTTTTGACTGTAAATGATAACTATTTTGAAATTTAAAGAGGAATGTCTAGATTCTAATGATCATATCAAATTTAAAAAAAAAAAGGCAAACTTATTGGGACATAGAGAAAGATAGTATGTGATAAAATTACAGAGAAGCTTAACCCTTCACCAAACGACGAAATTTTGGACTGAATTTTGGACTGGTCCAACTTAAAAGCACATGCAGACGACAAAATAAACGTAACTCAAAATTTGAAATTAGTTTCTGGCAGGGTAGAAAACATTGTTGAAGAAGGAGAAAATGCTGGGACCAGCATTTTCTCCTTTTCCCACAATGTTTTCTACCCTGCAGGAAACAAATGTTGATTTTTGAGTTACATGTATGTTTATTTTGTCATCTGCAAGTGTGTTAAAGTTGGACCAGTCTGCAATTTTGTGGTTTGTTAAAGATTTAATTGACCAGCCCACATAACCTAATTGGTGAAATATTAAGTCTCGGATCCCCTTTTGGGTTCCCATGTGTGAGTTTAGGCCACATGGCTGGTCACCTGAAATTACTAATAGTCTTTTTGGATAAGACCTTAGACTGAGGTTGCATGTGACGCTGCTATGCACAGTGTACATAAAAGAGCCAGTCATAACTCAGGCTGAGTTCCTCCCTGTATCTTGCACTTTTCTCCATAACATTATCAACAGCCTTTTAGGGGCGTCTGGGTAAATGATAATGATAATAGTTGAAAGCAAAATCTATTCATCAAAGGCTTGATAAAAAGTTTTTCTATTCAGGTCAATTCTTTCATCTGGTTTCAAATGTTCATTCATGTTTCACTAGCTCATATATGTCTGGTATACTTCAACTTTTCACAAGCTAACATAAGTTTGATAGTTTCCCTTTCTTTTTTTCAGACCCATCCAACTCCAAGAGCAGTTCCCAAGAAAGCCATTATCAAATATGGTGTGGGCGGTCTCCTGCTTTTTGTTGTCATCTTTATCATCTGGTTCCCTCTTGTTATTTTCTCTTTTGCAAATACTGTGTATGTTGCCAATCCTCCTACAGAATGCTCTATTTCTGTGGCTTTAGCAGGGTACCAGGTTTGTTACAGCTTATAATTTTTTATGTCTATGCTTGTAGATAGTCTGTTGTATTTGAATTCCTCAATTCCTTAGATTGATTGCACTTAGCTGGTGAAAATGAACTCTACCATTCAACCAACTTGAGATAAGAGGATTTTTGAAAACATTGTCATAAAAGTTAAAAAATGCTGGTAAATTGGTGTACCATTGTTTTAGGCTGGCAGAATCACCCAAGGCCAAATTGTCCTACATTTGAGATTGATACAACATCTATTGATGTTAAAGATGTGGAATCCTACTGAAACACATGGAGTGAAAGAATAATTACTTCAATTCTGAGTTTATGGAAGCATACAAGAAAACACTGTTACATTTTCATACTTACCAACATTGATATTTTGACAAGTGGCACAGTGAATTGTACCTTTGATCTTTAAACAAATTTATTACCATCTTTCAGTTCTTATGGTATTATGAGCAGTTAATAAATCAATAAATGCTGTTCATATATGAGTAAAATACTGTATCAGGATCTTAGGAATAACAAAACAAGGTCAAGATTGATGTTGGTTATGCAGGAAAGCAGCCAGTGGTTTGTAAAGAAAATTGTGTGGAGTGCTGGCAAAAGAAACTCCATTCAAGCATAAATAGGTGCTCTGGCCACTGTGATATAACTGAAATAATGTTGAAAATAGCATTAACTCTTTACCCCACTATGTAGAGTTTTAACAACCCAGGCAAAAAAAGCCTATATTGAAAACACTGTGGGAAAAGGAGAAAATGCAGGTAGCCAGCATTGTATCCTTTTCCCACAATGTTTTCTACCCTTTCTGATAGTTTTCTGCATTTGAGCTCAATTAAAATTGATGTTTGCAACCACTTTTGGTTTGGATCAGTCTAACATTCTTTTGTTTGGTAAAGAGTTTTACACCATACAGTCAATCAAGCTTTATGTTACAGAAGGATTGGATATGAAGATAGCCAATTAGACATTGTGTTAGATAGAGGAATTATGTTTAAAATAAATGGGCTAAAGTCACATTTTGTTTCACAGCCTCTCTTCACCATTTCTGGACAACAGCAAAACATTAGACTATTCACAGATGGCCAATTCTCATCTTTAGGGCAATATTTTGACAAGAATGTGGTAAGTTACAACCCTAATGAAGAAATGTTTTGAAAATATTTAGAGAAAAAGACGATCAATGTCTTCTTTTCCAACCATGTTTTCAACCCTAGAGAACTTAACTCTTTACTAAATGACAAAATTTTGGACTGTTCCAAATTGAAAGCATTTGCAGACAACAAAATAAATATGACTCAAGTTTGTTATGGGAAGTATAGAAAACATTGTGGGAGAAGGAGGTGTTATCAGCATTTTTAGCTCCAAGGCCAGCGAGCTATTGTCATGGCGTTGTGTCCGTCGTGTGTCCGTCCGTTCGTGCAACCGTAAACTTTTTCTTTAAAAAACTTCTCCTCAGAAACTATTGACTGGATTTTTACCAAATTTCGCAGAAATGTTCCTTAGGTGGTCCTCTTTCAAATTCCTTCAAATAATTGTGTTCCATGAATAATTCTGGTTGCCATGGCAACCAAAGTAAAAAACCTTTAAAAATCTTCTCCTCCCAAACTGCTAATTGGATAGCATTATTTTTTTGCAGGGATGTTCCTTAGATAGAGGTCTACAGAATTCCTTAAAAAAAAAAAAGATAAAAAAAAAACATGGCTTTTATGGGAGACTCATTTTCCTTTTATGGTATAAAGTAAAATCTTTGAAAAATTTCTTCTCTCAAACTATTCGTTTTGATTTCATTGTTGTATTGCTAGGTTAGTTCCTATGGTGGTAAGTCTTTACCATACAATCCTGGCTTTTAGCGACCCTAAAGAAGAAGTCTTTGGAAAACACACGTGGAAAAGGAGAAAATGTTGCATATTTTCCTTTTCCCTCAGTGTTTTCTACTCTATCAAAGAGAGAAATCATCATTTCATCAATGTTTAATTTGTTGTCTGCAAATGCTTTCAGTTTGGTCACATCCCAAATTTTGTTGTTTGGTAAAGAGTTAAAGATGGTTGCTTTACATAATCTATAATCATTTTCATATAAAACAAGAGAACCTCTGCACTTTGATTAGTTTTGGTAAAGGTTTGTTGACCTACTGGTGACCTAATACAAAGAGGGACAGGGCTTTACTGTTGTGATAAGGCATTTTGTCTTCCAATCAAACTGAAACAATTGCCACAATACATATTTTCTATATTTTGATGTTTCCCCACCGAAAATGGTTTGTAACAAGACCCTTTTTAACCCATTACCACACAGTCCCTACTTTTGACGTCCCTGACAAAGAAGACTTTAGAAAACGTGGGAAAAGGAGAAAATGCTGGTAACCAGCATTTTCTCCTTTTCCCACAATGTTATCTACCCTTCACAAAACTTTCAAATTTTCAGTCACTTTTATTTTTTCATCTGCAAATGCTTTCCATTTGGACAGCCCTAAAATGTTGTCATTTGGTAATGAGTTAACTATAACCAGAAGACAAAATTTTTATAACTGGTCATAATTGAAAGATGTTCAAGACAACATGATAAATCTTCAAATTAGTAAAACTTGTATTAAAAAGGGTAGAAATTATTGTGTTAAACTAGGAAAATGCAGGTTACTATTATTTTCTTCTTTTCTCACAATGTTTTTCGTAGCTTTTTTTCTTTAGTGACCTAAAATGCAGGAATGAATGGTAATTGTTAAAAACTTCTCTTCACCGTTACAGAAAAATCAGGCCTGTGGAGCGATACAGGCACTCAAGCACCTCTAGTTTACATTTCCCACAATGTTTTCAAAAGCCTTTTTCTTAGGGTCGTTAAAAGTTGGGATTGTGTGGTTAAGAGTTAAGCTTTTTTTTATCAATTTCATCATTTTTGTCCAGAACTTTTTGACAAATTTAGACATTTATCAAAATAAAAGATGTTTCAATTTCAACACCCTTTAACACAAGATTGGTCATTAAAGTTTTAAGAACAGATGTATAAGATGTTGCATATTTTAAATATATTTATTTTACATCAGTTGAGAAACAAGTTCTTGCAATTTGTACAAATCTGTCTCAATTTGGTTTCCTCAAAATTACACTAGTACTCACGCCAAGTGTATTGGGCTTTGAATGATCCTCAGCTTGACACACGCACCCAGGAATCGCACTTTGGACCCTCTGTGTGCAAGGTCTAGGCTCTACCTCACAACCACAAACACTACATACAGCATGTTGTTTGATCTGATGTTGTTATGTACTATTCATGAAAGGAGCTAGAGTTGTGCTCTGTACTCTTACTTAACCCTTTACCAAACAACAGAATTTTAGACTGGTCCAAATTGAAAGCATCTGCAGACGACAAAATTAACATAACCCAAAAATTTAGATTTGTTTCCAACAGGGTAGAACACATTGTGGGAAAAGGAGAAAATGCTAGTTACCAGCATTTTCTCCTTTTCCAACAATGTTTCAAAAAGGTTCTATCTCAAAAGGTTCTTTTATGTCATAAAAATCAGGGATTTTTTGGTAAAGGATTAACAACAAACTAGAATATGTAACTCTGAAGAGAAAAATATTGTTTAAATGATATGCCATATACCATTGGGAAAGAAGCAAATGATCATAAATTGCAATTGCCCCTTTTCCCAAACGGGTACTGTGTGGCTTAGGGTCAAGTGTAGGACTTCTAATCTGGAGGCCTGGGGTTTGAGAGTCTGTGAATGCCCAGAGTTTTTTCATCGTAGTATCCTTTGGCAAGACATTTCAGAGGCCCAAACCTGGAACTGATAAAATCCTGGCTATAGATTTGTGATTTGACTGTAATGATGTTGAAAATGGCACAAAGTACAGTTCAATCAATCAACTAACCAATCAACCATCGGACAGAATGACCAACCAACCGACTGACTGATTTTTCTCACAGTGTTTATGAACTTTATGTGTAAATTTGTATGCTACAGGCTGCCACAAGTTTCCTTAGTAATTATGACTATGGAGATGTGACAAAGATACAACTTGATGGAAAGTCTACTTCAGTTTGGGGAATCAGCCCGCCAAGTTTAGTGCAGCTAAAGAATGATCTGAATGATACTTCTGTTACCATAAAGATGGAATTTTTGGTGACGTTCAAAAGGTAAGACCAAGGTATTAACCAACCAGTCTTATGATCGTTCTTATTTGCTGACTGATTGTATGGCTTTAACGGTGTTTTAAACATCATTTCAGTTATATTTCGGCGGCTGGTGCACCTATCCATGCTTTCCTGGAGTCTCTTTTACCAGTACTCCGCACGATTTTTTTCTAACCCACTGGCTGCTTTCCGACATAACCATCATCAAAACAATGGTCAGCTGTGGGAGAGGAATGAATCCTGTCGCAATGACTATCATCAGTCTTGGTAAGTTGTTGACTGAGCCAGGAATCGAGCCCATGACCCCTTGTCTTTGTCCTGCATGCTAGTGACTGAGCTACAGGGGCTCGGCTCATTCTTATTCTTATTCTCAAGACCTGTCTACATTTGATTATAAAACAAGTGCTTCAGCCAATCGGAACTTATGTTACTTCTGAAACAAGAATAAGGCAAAGAATAGTCTTTATGATTGGTGAATATTGATCCATGTCGGTGCTTCTAATAGCCCTCTCCCAAAGGTCTGATAAAACTTGCAAATTAGCCATGCTCAGCACCAAGGGAGCTTGACTTTTTACCAAATGACAAAATTTTAGACTGGTCCAAATTGAAAGCACTTGTAGATGACAAAATATCCTTAACTAAAAAATTGAAATTTCTTTCCAGCAGGGTAGAAAACATTGTGGGAGAAGGAGAAAATGCTGGTTACCAGCATTTTATCCTTTTCCCACAATGTTTCTAAAAGGCCTCTATCTCAGGGTCGTAAAAACCAGGGATTGTTCGGTAAAGGGTTAACTCTACCAAACAAAAAAAATTTAGACTAGTCCAAATTGAAAGCATTTGCAGATGACAATATAAAAGTGACTTAAAATTTGAAGTGGAGAGAAAACATTGTGGGAATAGGAGAAAAGGCTGGTTACCAGCATTTTCTCTTTCTCCCACAATGTTTTCAAAAGGCCTTCTTTGTCAAGGTCTTTAAACTCGGGAATGTCTGGTAAAGGGTTAGGGACATCCAAAAGTTTCTGCATGTTTGAAACAACTAGTGACATGATTAAAAAATTAATTTTGATTTTGAAATTTAAAGGCAACCACATTCTGAGGCAGGAGAGCTGCTGACTCAGTTGTTTACTAAAGAACTTACAGACGAAGAAAAGAATGCCACGTTTGTTATGCTGTCTACAGGAAGCTCTAAACCAGTGTATGTTTTTATTTTCATGTTGATTTATTTAAATAGCCCATCAAAGGTCTAGCTATTTTTTTTATACGCCTGAATGGTCGTATTATGTTATGACCTTAGTTGTCCGTCTGTCTGTCCGTCCATACATTTGTATGTATGTCCGTTAGTGATTTCTTGACAGCACAACTCCTCCAACAGTGGAATAAGTTCAAATTTGCCACAATGAATCTCTTTGATGTGTAGTTGTGCATATGACTTCTAAAATTTGGATATTTGCAGGTGTTCAAGATTTTCACCCATTTCACAGACAAGCCCCTATAGGTGTATATGCACCACTTTGCAAAGCTCTTGTTTGACAATGGAGATCACGGTCTGCATTCACCAATAATTCTTAAGAACATTCTTAGTCTAATTTACCAAGATCCTCCAGATTTGAAAGTAACTCAACTTCTGGTAGGCTAAACCAAATCAGATAGCCAATCAGAAGGTGCAGAACTTACAACTTTAGAAACTTTGGACATTAAGACTAAGATTATTCTTCAAAACAGTTGGTTGGCATGGCATCAACCTTTTGAAACTTCCAAATTTTAAAGGTGGGTATTTAGGTTTTTCACATCACACCAAATCAAAAACTGTATATATCACTGAAATTTATATGAAAAAGCAATACAAATTATCAATAATTAAGAATCATAATATAACAAAAAATATTTTTAGGGGCGGTATTCCCTTTAAAGGCTACGTAGTTCCTTAAGCTATTTTTAGATTTTGCACCAAAATCAAAACAAGTATTGTGGGAATGTTAAGTGACTGGCACGTGACTAATGACACTTAAATTTCATAAAATAACAAATATGTAGTTATTTTCCAGAATGTCTTCTTCGGGCGCTATGTTTGAAGCTTTGTCTGTGTATTTCCAATATGTAAATGAGCAAGTTGCTCAGGTAAAAATAGACCGTGTTTCCCATCGGCGTTGACCTGGGCTGTAGTAAATCTGGGGTTTTATGAATGAAAAACATAAGGCTTTGGGAAAATAAAGATTATTTTCTTGTATTTTTGCAAAATTTTTGTCACAAAATCTGAATGGGCACCTTTAAAGTAACACATTTTATGATTGGCTAAACCATTTTGGCTAAACCAAATGGTTTAGTCAATCAGAAATCAGCGTGTTACATTTTAAAATTTCTTAGCTCACCTGAGTATGAAGTGCTCAGAGTGAGCTATTGTGATAGTGCTGTGTCCATTGTCAACTTTTTAACCTGTGTACGCACATTTTTCATCTGATACTCATGAAACATGGTCAGAATGTTTGCCTCAATGAAATCTGGGACGAATTCAAAATTGGGTCATGTTGGGTCAAAAATTAGGTCACTAGGTAAAATCTTAGAAAAACCCTGTGTTCGCTTTAGAGGCCACATTTTCAGTTCCATACTCATGAAACTTGGTCAGAATGTTTGCTATAATAAAATCTTAGATGAGTTCGAAAATGGGTCATGTTTTGTTAAAAACTAGGTCTCTAGGTCAAATCTTAGAAAAATCTTGTGTACGCTCTAGAGGCCACATTTTCAGTCCGATATGCATGAAAGTTAATCAGAATATTTGCCTTGATGATACCTCAGACGAGTATGAAAATGGGTCATGTTGGTTCAAAAACTAGGTCACTAGGTCAAATCTTAGAAAAACCTTGTGTATGCTCTAGAGGCCACATTTTCAGTCTGATACTCATTAAAGTTGGTCAGAATGTTTGTCTTGATGTTATCTCGGATGATTAAAAAAATAGGTCATGTCGGGTCAAAAACTAGGTCACTAGGTCAAATCTTAGAAAAACCTTGTGTACACTCTAGAGGCTACATTTTCAGTCCGATACTCATTAAAGTTGGTCAGAATATATGTCTTATGTTATCTCGGATGAGTACAAAAATATATCATGTCGGGTCAAAAACTAGGTCACTAGGTCAAATCTTAGAAAAACCTTGTGTATGCTCTAGAGGCCACATTTTCAATCCAAAACTCTTGAAAGTTGGTCAGAATGTTTGTCTTGTTGATATCTCGGACTGTTTTGAAAATGGGTCATGTTGGGTCAAAAACTAGGTTACCAGGTCAAATCTTAGAAAAAATCTTGTATACTTTCTGGATACCACATTTTCAGTCCAACACTTTTGAAAATTGGTCAGAATGTTTGCCTTGATAATATCTTGGATGAGTTTGAAAGTGGGTCATGTTCGGTCAAAGACTAGGTCAATAGGTCAAATGTTATAAAAATCTTGTGTATGCTCTGGAGGACACATTTTAGGTCTGATACCCCTGAAACTTCTTCATAATATTTCTCTTGGTGATACCTTGAATGAGTTTGAAAATGGGCCATGTGGAGTCAAAAACTAGGTCACTGGGTCAAATATTAGAAAAACCTTGTGTACACACTAGAGGCCACATTTTCAGGCTGATACTCTTCAAACTTGGTCAGAATGTTTGTGTTGGTGATGTCTCAAAAGAGTTTGATAATGGGTAATTGTCTGGTCCAAAACTAGGTCACTCGGTCAAATCTTAAAAAAAACTTTGTATGCTGTAGAGGCCACACTTTCAGTCCAATACACATGAAACTTGTTCAGAATGTTTGTCTTTTTGATATCTCAAAAGTGTTTGATAATGGGTAATGTCTGATAAAAAAAAACTAGGTCACTGGGAAACCAGATTGAAAATGGTTCATGTTTGGTCAGTAGACTCAGGTGAGTGATTTCAGGGCCATCATGGCCCTCTTGTTAATACAAAAAAGTATGTAACCCCTAAATTTTCATTTTTATTTGACAAATTCAACTTACCCCAAAAATTGATACTTGTTTCCAGCAGGGTAGAAAAGGAGAAAATGCTGGTAAACGGTACTGTCTCCTTTTCTAATAATGTTTCCAAAAGACATTTGTCTTAGGGTCGTAAAAACCAGAGATTGTTAGGTAAAGGGTTAAACTCTCTGTCAACCCATTACCACACAATCCCAACCTTTGACGCCCCTGAGAAAGAAACCTTTTGAAAACACTGTAGGAAAAGGAGAAAATGCTGGTAACCAGCATTTTCTCCTTTTCCCACAGTGTTTTCTACCCTTCCCAGAACAAGTTTCAATTTTTCAGTCACCTTTATTTTGTCGTCTGCAAAAGCTTTCAATTTGAACCAGTCTAAAATTTTGTCGTTTGGTAATGAGTTAAATGAAAAAAAATTGGATATGTCCAGATTGAAAGCATTTGCAGACGACAAATAAAAGGTAGCTCAAATGATGGAAGTAGTTCTTGATAGCATAGAAAACATTGTGGGAAAAGGAGGAAATGCTGGTTACCAGCATTGCCTCCTTTTCCAACAATGTTTTTAAAAGCCTTTCTCTTGCTCAGGGTCGTTTAATCTATGGATTGTGTGGTAAAGCATTAAAATGCTCAACGAATCAAGAAAGCATTTGATTTGGAAAGCTCAGATGATGAAGTTTTCTTTTGAGAGAGGAGAAAACATGGTGAGAAAGGAGAATATGCTGATGACTAATGTTCTCTCCTTTTCAAACTTTTTTTTTTTCAGATTTGCTCTTTGGTTTTGTTTGTTAAAACATGGTGAAGGCTCAAGATGAGTACTGAATAAGAAAGCATTTTCCTCTTAGATTATCATGTCAATTCTCTACCCTCTACCAAACACGAAATTTTAGACTGATCCAAAAGAAAACATTTGTACATGATAGAGTAAATATTGCAAAAATATTTGTTTGAAAGGGTAGAAAAGATATGTTGTGGGGAATGGAGAAAATGCTGGTTACCAGGATTTTCTCCTTTTCGCACAGTATTTTCAGAAGTCCTTTTCCTCCTTTAACACTTTACCACACAATCCAGACTTTTAATCTTTTCTCATTACAGGACAATAGAGAATGTTTTTCCAGAGTTCATCAGACTGGGAATGAAGACAGCAGATCCAGTTTTTGCCTTACTAGGAACTGGTAGAGAGTCTCATTCTCTTTCTCTCCGTCTGTGTCTTGCTTCTTCCTTCTCTCTCTGTCTCTGTCTCTCTGATTCTCTGCCCCTCCTCTCCCGATTTAATTTTTTACAAGTTTCACCATATTTATCTGTCTGTCTGTTCATGTGTTCATCTGTCTGTTTACTGTTTCATTTCTGTACTTAAACACAAAAGGACCTAAAACTGTATACAAGTGTTGCTTATGACCCAAGGAGGTGCCAAATGGTTATGACCAGTGAAAAATACCGATGTTATTTTATAGCTCTTTGATTGAAGGCAGAAACAGTAGCTACCAAGGAAAGCAGCACATGTCATTCAACCAGAGCCCGTATTCACCAACCATTCTTAAGAACATTCTTAGTCTTATTCTTCAGAATTTTGTCAGAGTGAAAGTAACAGAACTTCTGATTGGCTAAACCATTCTGATTGGCTAAACCAAATGGTTTAGCCAGTCAGAAGTTTTGTTACCTTTACAGTAGGAAATTTTGAAGAACAAGACCAAGAACGTTCTTAGGAATGGTTGGTGAATACGGGCCCAGGTGGAAATAAGACATGATTTACCCTATATTTCTTGTGCTTTACGTAATACTGTAATGTGTTATGTGGAGGGGGTAAGCCATGGGGCTTTACCGAAAAACAATTGCACTGGATATACTGGTAAGTCCCTAAATAGGGGGTAGAAGCATGAAAAGGATTTTTTTTTTCAGTGAAAAATAAAAATTTAAAATGGCTGGTTTGACACTCGAGTAAATATTACAGATGTTCACTTGGAAAGAAATGCACTATTCACCGAAAACAAATATCTTGTACATCTTCCATAATTATGATGCATGTATTTGTATCTTGACATAATATTTCTTTTAACAGACAAATTGAGTTACACTAATATAAATATCCAACTGATGACCTTGAACGATACATCATGGTGGGAAATTTTGGATCTCAATGATCCAAGTGGAATGTTGACCTTGATAACTTTCAATGACAGAGTGGCGCCCTCTGGTTTGTCTGTCATTACAGGACATGGGTAAGTGCTGATTGCTTTTGACTACAGTGTTGAACCTTCTACCATACAACAAACTTGGACTCGACCAAATTCAGAGCTTTTGCAGACAACAAATCAAATGGTGCTAAAATGATGATTTCTGTTTTTAGTAGGGTAAACCATTGCAGGATAAGGAGAAAATGCTGATAACCAGCATTGTCTCCTTTTCTCTGCATGTTTTATGCAGTCTGATCTTGATCTTCACTGGCTGCAGAAGCAACTGCCATTGTGAGACATACTTTTAGGGATAACTGGGTTTTCTAAAATTATACAATGACACTTTGAATACCTGAGGGAATAATTAACTCTTTACCAAAGGACAAAATTTTGGACTTGCCAAAATTGAAAGCATTTGCAGACGACAAAAATGTGAATCAAAAATCGAAAATTGATTTGGAAAGGGTAGAAAACATTGTTGAAAAAGGAGAAAATGCTGGTCACCAGCATTTTCTCCTTTTCCCACAATGTTTTCAAAGGCATTCTTTCTCAAGGTCGTCAAAAGTAGGGATTGTGTGGTAATGGGTTTAAGCACAATGAAAAATAACACTCTTATGTTCAATATTTCAGCTTTTTCAAAATTTAGAAACACTTTATCCCACTAGAACATTTTTGTAGCATGTATCACACAGCCATATTGTTTTACTAATCAAAAATTATAAATCACTGGATCTTTCAAAAATGATTTTTTTGGGGAAAGCGGTTAGTTTATGCATGCTTCATTTGCTAATTTTGCATATTTGTTTTATTTTTGGCTTCATATCATTTGTTTAGCTGAGTTCATTTGTTTTTCATTGTTCAATCCCAGTTGAACCAGTTAAAAACAAGGGATAATAGTTACAGAACAAATTTTGATTCAATGCAAAGAAAAGGATTTGTAGAAAAGGAATGTATTGTTTGAATTATAATTATGGAAAACATTGTAAGAAAAGTGAAGTTGCTTGTAACAAGCAATTACATCTTTTCCTTATCTTTTTTATCTGTGTAGCCTTTTACCGCACAATCCTGACTTTTAATACCCCTGTGAAAGAAGCTTTTTAAAAACATTGTGGGAAAAGGAAAAAATGCTGGTTACCAGCATTTTCTCCTTTTCCCACAATGTATTAAATTTTTTCTTCCCTTCCTAAAAAAGAATTCAGTTCTTTAGTCACATTCATTTTTTCGTCTGCAGATGCTTTCAGTTTGGACCAATCTAAAATTTTGTCGTTTGGTAAAGATTTAACTCTGTATCGAATGACCAAACTATAGGACTACACTGAATCAGAAGCATTTGTAGACGACAAAATATATGTGGATCAGATGCCTAGACTTTCCTGTGAAAGTCTGGAAAATATTGCCATGAAAGTAGAAAATGCTGGCATTTTCTCCCTCTATCACAGTGTTTCCAAAATTCTTTTCTGTCAGGATTGTTAAATCTTGGAATTGTGTAGTAAGGAGGTAAATCTACACCAAACAACAAAAATGTGGACTCTGCCAAATTGAAAGCATTAATTGTGAAGATGACAAATCAGATGTCCCCCTTTGCTTAGACCTTTCTTTGATGGGTAGAAAACATTGTGGCAAAGGAAAAAATTTATAGTTACATGCAATTTCTTCTTTTTCTGCGAATTTTTCTCAAGATTTTGCCCTTGTTATCATTAACATAATTATTTGATTGTGAGGTAAATGGTCAAAGCTGTCTTCAGTTTTTTTTTTTCTTTTTTAAGAAAAGTGAATTTAGTTCTGGAATGGGGATAGAATTTATAATACCAGTACGCATTTTTGATAATAGAATAGTTTTAGTATTGCTATGGCGTTGCTTTGAAAATGTAGTGGCAGCTTCATATTTATAAACACTTCTATGCCAGTTGCATATTAATCATTGTTAGTGTAAGTGTTCTTTTACATGTTTTTTTTGTAGACAAATCAGTCTGCAACAATTTTGTACTTAACTATTTACCAAATAACAAAAATTTAGACTCGCCCAAACTCAGAGCATTTGTAGGCGACAAATTACATGTTGCATAATTCATGATTTCTGTCTTTGGTAGGATAGAAAACATTGTGGAAAAACATAATGTTTTCAAAAGCCTTTTCTTTCAGGGCAGTTAAAAGTCGGGATAGTGTGGTAACAGATTAATCTATCATACCTTTAATTTTCTGAATGAAAGACTGTAAAAAGCAGGCATAAAGAATGATAAGGTCAATATTTTTGTTCAGAAAACATAGATGTTAATAAAGAAAAGTTAAATGGAAAAAAAAAAAAATTGTATAGTTAAAGTCTTTTACTAGATTTAAGATAGAAATCATCATTTGAGCTATGTTTAACTTGTCATATTTTAAAAGATAGTGAAAGCACATTAGGTATTGACTTAGTACAAGCTTGAGTCTACAAGTTCAAGTGAAAAACTCTTTACCAAATGACAAAATTTTAGACTTGTCCAAATTGAAAGCTTTTGCAGACAACAAATTGAATGTGACTTAAATCATGAAATTTGTCTGTGACAGGGTAGAAAACATTGTTGGAAAAGGAGAAAATGCTGGTAACCAGCATTTTCTCCTTTTCCAATATTGTTTTCAAAAGGCCTCTACTCCAGGGTCGTCAAAAGTCGGGATTGTGTGGGAAAGAGTAGAAAAAATTTTGGACTGGTCCACATTGAAAGCATATGCAGACAATGAAATAAATTTGAATCAGAAATTGAAATTTTATTTGGAAAGGGTAGAAAACATTGCGGGAAAAGGAGAAATGCTGGTTACCAGCATTTTCTTTCCCACAAGTTTTCAAATGGTTTCTTCTTCAGGGTCGATAGTCGGAATTGTGTTGTAAAGAGTTAAAGTGTAAACTAAATGAATGTTGCATGTTTTTATTTTGTTATTGTGAAAATGTTGTTGCTTTTTTAATTTTGTTTTTGTATGCATCGATAAATTTGTTCAGGTTGTATTATGTAGTCAAACAATATGTATAGTAGTATCACCATCATATTTGATATTTAACAATTTATTAATCTATATATCACACATATAATCAATGTTGTAAAACATATTGATAGAGTTTTTTTTTTGCTCATCTAACGCATGCTCATTGTTGTACAACCTTCACTTTTTTTACTTAATTTTAGTTTTTGGGAAAAGAATTTATAATTTAGAAATACCTATACATTATGTAGAGAACATTGCCAATTTACCACATGAGGAAATTTCAGACTGATGCAAATGCAGGCAACAAAAGAAGTGACTGGCTCATATGATGCCATGTATTTTTGAAGAGATACAGATCAATGAACAAAAAGGAGATGTTACTGGTAACCAGCACTGTCTCCTTTTCCCTTAGTTTTTTGAAAGCTTTTTTCTATATTTTAGATCTAGTTCAAACTTGGGATTGTTTCAAAAAGTGGTTAAGAAATTTAATAGCATGTAATCTTGGTTGAGACAAAGTTTTTGGCAATTAGAGGCTTGTTACTAATTCTGTTTATTTCAGAATTTGAGATAAAATGACTTTTTTTTCCTTTAAGAGTAAAAGTCAGACATTTTATAGACCGTATGTTATCAGGAACATCAGTTAACTCATTACCAAATGACAAAATTTTAGGTTTGTTCAAATCAAAAGCGTTTGCAACTTTGCAGACGACAAAATAAAAGTGACGGAAAATTTGAAATTTGTTTTGTTAAGGGTAGAAAACATTGTGGGAAAATGAGAAAATACTGATTACCAGCATTTTTTCCTTTTCCCACAATGTTTTCTAAAGGCCTCTTTCTCAGAGTCGTCAAAAGTTGGGATTGTCTGGTAATGGGTTAAACCATTCAGGGGTTACTGGTTATTGTGCATGTCCATGTAATAAATAGATGTAACAAAACCTCCTATTGTGATATTTCTTTATTAACATCACCTTATCACAACATTAGCAAGTTTGCATTGTTAACATCATTTTAAAAAACCAAGCACTTTGACATATATGAATTGAAAGTTTTTGAAAAACGCCTTACAAAAATGTAAAATGTAGATTCAAAATTACCCTTACTTTTTGTATACCGGTACTCTAGTCTTGATGTTCACTGTCACTGAAAGTAACTGTCTTCATTATAGGTGATAAACAAATATTATTTCACGCTTTCTAGTAGGATATGGAGAAATAGTAGTGAAAATATTTTTTGATCTTACACTGGTACGACCAGTGAAAATATTGATTTCTGCTCTTGTTGCCTAGGTAAATTGTGCGTGTCTCACAACCAGATGGAAATATGAGGTCTTTACCTTAGATTTCTCGCACTTGACGTAATATTCGTAATGTGTTGCTATGCAGGATGGGTGCGCCACAGGGAACAACGGAAAAGAACTGTACTGGATTTTGATAAAGCCCCTCCAAGAAAGGGTTAAAAGCATGAAATAAATAGAATATTTGTTGTTGTTTTTTTCGGTGAAAGATCGAAATTTATTTCATTTCGTGAACACCATTGGTAATATTTTCACTTGTGGCTGCACCACTTGTGAAAATATTACCAATGTTGTGTTCACTCGATGAAATACATTTCAATCTTCCACTGAAAAAATCAAATACAGTATCCTCTATTTATCACCTTTGCTTATAATTTTAAGTGCAATGAGATTTGTACTGTTGTAACATTTCTGATGTTTTCTGTATGAAATTGAAATCGCTAACTTGTAAGCTTGATATTTTGCCTTGATTTCAATTCAAGTACCTTACATCTGGAGCTCTATGTAAATAGGACAGTACATTCTTTTGAATGTAAAGAGAGTCAAGGTAGAAAACATTACTTAACTTTAAGTGAATAAGTGAATTTTTGATGATAATGTAGTGATGAAATATGAAACACATATATCTGAATTCGCTTGATTTTGAGGAAAGTATTGATGGATAATGAATACATGTACATGTAACTTATTGGTGTTGGGTCATAACTCTTTACCAAACAAAGAAATAGAAATCAGTTGCAGACAACAATTCAAGTGTCGTTCAAATGATGATTTCTATATTGGATAGGATAGGAAACATTGTGGGAAAATGAGAGAATGCTGGTTATCAGCATTATTTCCATTTCCAACTATGTTTTTAAAAGGGTTCTAACGTCATTATAAGTCTGTATTGTTTGTTAAAAAGTTAAGCTTGTATATGCTTGTGCAGAGCATTTTTTTGCATGGCATGGTAGTTTTTTTGTATTATTGTCCCTCACACCCCTCCCCTCATACTTAATATGTACTTTTATGTATAACAAACTAAACCATGGCAGCAATTTTTTTACGGGAATTTTCAGCAAAGATGGGATTCCTTTTGAAGGGTTGACTTACTTATGGATATTGGTTGAAATACAGCTTTAACCCTTTGCCAAACAACAATGTTATAGACTGGCCCAAATTGAAAGCAGACAACAAATTGAATCTTCATAATAATGATGATTTCTGATGATTTCTGACTTTGATAGAGTAGAAAATATTGCAGGAAAAGGAGAAAATGCTGATTACCAGCATTTTCTCTTTTTCCCACAATGCTTTCAAAAGGCTTCTTTCTCAGGGTCGTTAAAAGTCAGGATTGTGTGTTAGAGTAAAATGTGCAATCAGTATAGAAGGGTCCTGCATGACTCAATTGTAAAGTATAGGACTGGAAACCTGGATGTCCTGGTTTCAAGCGGTACAGGAAGTTTTATGTGAGAGTGTCGTTGGGCAAGATACTTCAGGGTCCTGCTACCATAGTAATACTGAAACCTGGAACATAGTGAATAAGCAGATTGATGCCATGTATGACTGAAATGATATTGAAGCAGCAAGATACACAATTCAATTAACCATTCAGAATACAGTTTTGCAAAACATCAGTGGAGAAGGATATATTGCTCACCACATATAGTTACTACTTGTCCCTAATTGTCTTCCATGATATTAAAAACAGTTTCTTTGATGACATCAAAAAATCAAATTCCGTACGAATCTGACTCTTGATGTCTCTACAGCAAATAGTTTTTGGATACATTGGGGAACAAGTCCTGAGCTCTTGACTAGTTGACCATGTACCAGACAATCCCAAGTTTTAATGACACTGAGGGCTTTTATACGTTGTGGGAAAAGGAGAAACTGCTGGCAACCAGACAATCCAAAGTTTTAATGACACTGATGAAGAGGGCTTTTGAATACATTGTGGGAAAAGGAGAAAATGCTGGTTTACCACATGAGAAAATTTTAGGCTGGTCCAAATTGAAAGCATTTACAGACCAAAAAATAAAGATGACTGAAAAATTAAAATTTGGTCTGGGAAGGGCAGAAAACACTGTGGGAAAAGGAGAAAATGATGGTTACCAGCATTTTCTCTGTTTCCCACAGTGTTTTCAAAAGGCTTCTTTCTCAGGGTCGTTAAAAGTCGGGATTGTGTGGTAAAGAATTAAACAGGAAATGTGTGATAGATGGTTAACAAGCAGTAACTCCTTTTTATACGCCCGTCGAAGACGGGACGTATTATGGGATCACCCGTGGCGGGCGGGCGTCCGGGCGGGCAGGCGGGCGGGCGGCGTCCAGTTCTCTCCAAAACTATTCTAGCTAGGGTTATGAAATTTCATGGGTGGATAGATCTCATCGAGGGGGAGTGCAGTGTGCAGGAATCATAACTCTAGCTTGCTTAATTTTTGAGTTATTGCCCTTTGTTGTTTTTCATACTTGATTTTTGTCCGGAGCATATCTCATAAAGTATACTAGCTAGGGTTATGAAATTTCATGGGTGGATAGATCTCATCGAGGGGGAGTGCAGTGCACAGGAATCATAACTCTAGCTTGCTTAATTTTTGAGTTATTGCCCTTTGTTGTTTTTCATACTTGAATTTTGTCCGGAGCATATCTCCAAAACTATACTAGCTAGGGTTATGAAATTTCATGGGTGGATAGATCTCATCGAGGGGGAGTGCAGTGCGCAGGAATCATAACTCTTGCTCACTTAATTTTTGAGTTATTGCCCTTTGTCGTTTTCCATACTTGAATTTTGTCCGGAGCATATCTCCAAAACTATACTAGCTAGGGTTATGAAATTTTATGGGTGGATAGACCTCACCGAGGGGGAGTGCAATGCGCAGGAATCATAACTCTTGCTTGCTTAATTTTTGAGTTATTGCCCTTTCTTGTTTTCCATACTTGAATTTTGTCCGGAGCATATCTCCAAAACTATACTAGCTAGGGTTATGAAATTTCATGGGTGGATAGATCTCATCGAGGGGGAGTGCAATGTGCAGGAATCATAACTCTTGCTTGCTTAATTTTTGAGTTATTGCCCTTTGTTGTTTTTCATACTTCAATTTTGTCCGGAGCATATCTCCAAAACTATACTACCTAGGGTTATGAAATTTCATGGGTGGATAGATATCACATAGGGGCAGTGCAGTGCACAGGAATCATAATCCTTGCTTGCTTAATTTTTGAGTTATTGCCCTTTGTTGTTTTTCATACTTGATTTTTGTCCGGAGCATATCTCCAAAACTATACTAGCTAGGGTTATGAAATTTCATAGGTGGATACATCTCATCAAGGGGGAGTGCAGTGCACAGGAATCATAACTCTTGCTCGCTTTATTTTTGTTTTTCGTACTTGAATTTTGTCCAGTCCATGCCCCAGCTTTACAACTTGGGGTAAGACGGGCATATCTTGCGACAATTTGCCGCTCTTGTTCTGCAATGTTTTGAAAAGCTTTTCACTGCAATAAGGTACAAACTCATTTCATGTGTTAATGTATTTTCTTTTTTTTTTAATCAACATTTTTGTCTCTATTCTCCCAACCTTTTCAGTGTGATAGGCCTGTATGTCTCCTTTATTCTTTTGATCGGCCGTGTGTTGAGGATCAGTACCACAGGACAGTCCGTCACAATCAGTTTCCGAGAGCTACCCCATGTGGACAACATATTGCGACTCTGCCTCGACATCTACCTTGTACGAGAGATGCAAGAATTCCGTCTGGAAGAAGATCTGTATGCCAAACTTATCTTCGTGTACAGATCTGCAGAAACCCGTGTGAAATGGACAAGACTTCCAATGTCACAGATATTAGAGGCTAAAAAGAACTTATAGATGATAGAAATTGAAATATTTTTTTAAACTTAGAGTATTTAACCCTTTACCAAACGCCAAACTTTTAGACTTGTCAGGATCAGAAGAGTCTGCTGACGGCAGATTAAATGTTACTAAGACATTAAAATTTCTCTTTTGAAAGCTAGAAAACATTGTTGGAAAAAGAGAGAATGCTGGTTAACTGCATTTTCTCCTCATTTCAAAATGTTTTCAAAAACCGTCCTTGTTAGGCTTGTCGAAATTTAGGAGAAGAGGCAACCCTTTCACGCTGATATTACCTTTACCAGACGACAGAATTTTAGACTGGTCCAAATTGAAAGCATTTACAAATGACAAAATAAAGGTGACAGAAAAATTTAAATTTGTTCTAGGAAGGGTAGAAAACACTGTGGGAAAAGGAGAAAATGCTGGTTACCAGAATTTTCTCCTTTTCCCACAGTGTTTTCAAAAGGCTTCTTTCTCAGGGGCGACAAAAGTATGGATTGTGTTGTAATGGGTTAACTCCCACTATGTTTTGAATAGACTTTAAATTACATTTCTCATCTGCGAATGGTCTCTGCATGACAAGTCTAAAATTTTGGTGTTTGGTATAGTTAGATAATTTCCCTACAGTCATTGAAGTATCAAATGTATGTATAAATGATTTATAATTCTGTGTGTATTGTCTTTTTCGAATGTGAACATAACAATTGTAGTTATACCTGACCATCAGACGAGGTGCTATCACATCTGGCTGTCAACAGATTCCTATAGTCCCCCACATTTTTCAGAATTTTCCTATATTTTGAATCATCCTATATATCCTATATTTACCCATTATGTAAATATGTTTCCTATATTTTTCTTTAATTAAAAAAGAAGGAAAAGAAAAATGCCTGTAGTACATGTACTGATACATAGAATATAAATGTGATTTCCACTGCCACTTGCTCTTTGTGTATGGAGTTCAGAGCTCTGTTGTGTCATCTAAAGTGAGGCTATCTTGCACAAAGTATGGTACTGCTATACACACCATGGCTTATCTCTTTACCACACAATCCCGGTTTTTAATGACCCCTGCGGAAGAGGCCTTTTGAAAACATTAAGGGAAAAGGAGAAAATGCTGGTAACCAGCATTTTCTCCTTTTCCCTCAATGTTTTCTTACCTATCAAAGACAAGTACCGTTACCGGAGACACGTTTGAATTGTCATCTGCAAATGCTTTCAATTTGGACAAGTTTTCATTTTCATCGTGTGGTAAAGAGCTATCTAGGTGGACACCTTGGTGATGATCATGCCAAACTTCCTATAGATGACAAGGAAGTCTTGCTGATGGATACTTGCCTTTGTGAAGATGCTTTACATAATTATTTTTGTCAGTAAAGTTACGTGATATGACTTAACTCTTGACTTTTAACGAGCCTTAGAAAGAAGCCTTTTGAGAACATTGTGAGAAAAGGAGAAAATGCTGGTTTCTCCTTTTCCCACAATGTTTTCTACTCTTCCCAAACTCCAGTTTTAATTTTTCAGTCACATTTATTTTGTTGTCTTCAAATGGTTTCAATTTGGACCAGTCCATATTTTTTGTCTTTTGGTAAAGAGTCGAGTGAACAGCTTAGATTCCAGTCTTCAAGTACATGTAAATCTTCTTTGCATGAAGAATTTTTTTACTATAAAGTTCCCATATTTTTTACTAGAATCTTCAATCCTATTCTCTATTATCAAAATTCTGTTGACAGCCATTTTTTTTTATATAACAACAGATTAATGCTACATAAAAACCTGCTCATTAACTCCATCACACTTCACTATGTAAGAAATTTTAGACATTTTAAACCTTTACCACACAATCTCTACTTTTGACACCCCTGGAAAGGAAGCTTTTTGAAAACATTGTGGGAAAAGGAGAAAATGCTGGTAACAGGAAAGGAAGCTTTTTGAAAACATTGAGGGAAAAGGAGAAAATGCTGGTAACCAGCATTTTCTCCTTTTCCCACAATGTTTTCTACCCTTCACAAAACTAATTTCAAATTTTCAGTCACTTTTATTTTGTCGTCTGCAAAATGCTTTCGATTTGGACAAGCCTAAAATATTGTCGTTTGGTAAGGAGTTAATGTTTAAAGCATCCCTAGGCCATATAGGGATAAAATATTATGAGAAAGGAAGAAAAATCTGTTTTCCTTCACTTTTTCCTTTTCACACCATACTTTCAACATCCTTCTTCAGGTTTGCTAAAGAGTGTGATTGTTTTATGAAGGGTTGAAAGGAAGTGAAGCAAATGACTTGGAAAATATTATGTTACATGGGTACTGATGTATGTTGGAAAAAAAGAAATGCCAGAATCATTTCTCCTTTTGTCACTTCATCAGTGTTTGAAATATTCAGGATCTGACATGAATTGACAATTCAGATAAAATTTATCAACAACTCTAAAGAAATGTAATTAAAGCAATACTTTTATAAACTTATTTACATTTTTATAGTTAACTCATTCCCAAACGACAATATTTTAGGCTTGTCCAAATTGAAAGCATTTGCAGACAACAAAATAAAAGTGACTGAAAATTTGAAAACTGTTTTGTGAAGGGTAGAAAGCATTGTGGGAAAAGGAGAAAATGCTGGTTACCAGCATATTCTCCTTTTCCCACGATGTTTTCTTAAGGTTTCTTTCTAATAGGCATCAAAAGTAGGGATTGTGTGGTAATGGGTTAGATAAAATTTTGTCTCAAAACCCAACAAATTTCAGATTCTATGAGACTATCATTATGGTATACTTTGCCTTTTTTTTCTGTTATAAATTTGAAATGTTTAAGAGTGTTGTTGTGAAGTGTAGGTTATGTTGTTTGTTTTCATGTTGTGAAATATTCATTTTACCTTGTTGGTAGGTTTACATCTGAAGTGTGAAGATAAGACTTGCTCCTCACTGTATTTTGTTCTGAATTCATTTACTATACTGTACATATCTTATGTCAAAATGGCCAAGTTTTTTTTTCCATATTTTTATCAAACAATCCTATGTTTTTTGTTAATCTAAAGAAAAAAGCTTTTCAAAAACACAGTTGGAAATGAAGAAAATTATTTTGACCAGCTTGACCTAAATTGATGCTATCATCACCAGGCTACAAAGTTTTGGGCTTGTCCAAACTAGCAGCATTTGCACATTTTACCCTATCAAAGGAAAATTGCACTATTTCAGCAGTAACGAAATTGCTGTCTGCCAATGCTTTCAATTTCGATAAGGCTAAAAGTTGTTGTCTGGTAAAAATAGATCTTTTGGGAGTCATTTCAAATCAATTGATCCATAAAACCTACTTTGTCTCACATGAAACGGAATCATTAGGTATCCAGTAACTAGCCCTGTCATGCAGAAAATTGACAGATAACAGACTGCACAGGCTGATCTGGGCCAATACTTTTTGCAGATGCATTAATGTTACTTTTGTTTTAGTAATTAACATATCTTGCCATTTATGAGTGTTCACATTAATAAACCCTCCCCTCACCCACAAGATAGGAAGTCTCGAATCAGGTTAGCCTTCTGTCTGATGACACAGTTTTTTGTCTTTCTTGCCTCCTTTTGCTCAAATTTTAATGGAAACCTACCTGAACTGTAGCCAAGCCCCCCCCCCCCCCCCACCTCACTCCCTCCTCCCAGCTCAGTGGATAGTGTGCAAGATTTGAGAACAGGGCTGATTGTTCGATTTCTGGCTCAGCCAATTTCTTTCTGTGGACTGATGATACCGGTAATCATTAAAGCAGATTTTGTTCCTCTCACACTGCTGACCATTATTTAGTTGATGAATTTTTGTTTGGAAAGCAGCCAGTGGTGTGGAAAGAATTTTGTGTGGGCTACTGTCGGAAAAGACTCCAAAAGGGCATGGAAAGGTCACTGGCTGCAGGGATATATCTGAAATAATGTTAAAATTAAACACCATACCAAACAATCCTGAACTGTACCTGCAATTTTCATTTCGATTTGTCAAAATCGGGTTATGGCCCGAGATTTTTTTCTGATCCAGAGACTAAGCAACATGTGTGTGTATTGTGGTATAAGCTAGCCCTTGACAGTTCTTGCTGGTACGAAAGAGAGGGTTAGTATTGTTCTTGAGCACATCGGTCCAGTGTGAGAAAGTTGAAAATATTTTTGGAACAGAAACAATTTGCTGCTTTTCTGATGATAATTTCCATAATAATCTGATGACATTTATTTCTGTATTTCTTTTTTTTTAGCTCACCTGAGCACAATGTGCTCAAGGGGAGCTTTTAGGGTCACTGGGTGTCCGTCGTCAACAATTCTTTAAACATCAACTCCTCCTAAACCGCTGGGCCAATTTGGACCAAACTTGGCAGGAATGTTCCTTGGGAGGTCCTCTTTAAAAATTGTTCACAGAATTTGATTCGGCCAAAAACTCTGGTTGCCATGGCAACCAAATGGAATTTTTTAGCAAATTCTTTAAAAATCTTTTCCTCTGAAACCGATGGTCGGATTTTGAAATAATTTCACAGATATGTTCCTTGGGTGACCCTTTTCAAAAATTGTTTGTGAAATTTTGATCCGTCAAAAATTGTGGCTCTGTTGAATGGGGGCTACTTGCACTATACAGAAATGAAGGAATTCTTTAAAAATCTTTTCCTGTGAAACCGCTGGTCGGATTTTGAAATAATTTCACAGATATGTTCCTTGGGTGACCCTTTTCAAAAATTGTTTGTGAAATTTTGATCCGTCAAAAAATGTGGCTCTGGTGAATGGGGGCTACTTGCACTATAGGGAAATGAAGAAATTCTTAAAAATTCTTCTCTGAAACGGCAAGACAGATTTTGAAATGATTTCACAGAAATGATCCTTTGGTGACCCTTTTCAAAAATTTTCACAAAATTTTGATCCGTCAAGAAACATGGCTCTGGTGAACGGGGGCTACTTGCTGGTGACCCTTTTCAAAAATTTTCACAAAATTTTGATCCGTCAAGAAACATGGCTCTGGTGAATGGGGGCTACTTGCACTATATGGAAATGAAGAAATTCTTGAAAATTCTTTTTCTCTGAAACCCCAAGTCAGATTTTAAGATAATTTGACAGAGATGTTCCTTGGGTGATCCTTGCTCTTGTGAATGGGAGCTACTTGCACTATATGGACATGATGGAATTCTTGAAAATTCTCTTTCTCTGAAACCCCTGGTCAGATTTTAAAAGAAATTTTCCGAAATGTTCCTTGGGTGACCCTTTTCAAAACTTGTTCGTAAATATTGATCCATCAAGAAACATGGCTCTCGTGGATGGGGGATACTTGCTCTTATACAGAAATGAAGAATTCTTAAAAATTCTTCTTTTTGAAACTGATGGTCAGATTTCGAAATGAATTTTACAGGTGACCTTTTGAAAATTGCTTTGCAAAATTATAAATTTGGTTCCAATGTTTCAATACCTCAAAAAAAAAATAGGCTATGGTCATCTCAAAAATTCAGGTGAGCGATCCAGGGCCATCTTGGCCCTCTTGTATTAAATGTATATTCTTGTTTATTACCTTTTAAAAAACTTTTAAGAAAAGGAGGAAATGCCGGCTACCAGCATTTTCTTCTTTTTCCACAAGGTTTTCTAAACTTCACAAACATTGCCATAATCATCATTTTAGCAAAATTTCATTTGTATAGTGCAAATTAATGCTTTCAATTTGGATAAGTCTAAAATTTTGTAAAGAGTTGAACTTTCATCTTTTTCTGAACTTGTTGTTCCTTAGATGTATGTAAAAACTGACATAAGTAGAACATGGTTTTTTTGAGTACATATAGTCAGTTTGTGGGAATTTGTCTACAATTTTAAAAGATTTAACTCTTCACTAAACGACAAAATTTTGGACAAGTCCAAATTGAAAGCATTTGCAGATGACAAAATAAGTGTGAATCAAAAACTGAAATTTTATTTGGAAAGGTTAGAAAACATTGTGGGAAAAGGAGAAAATGCTTGTTACCAGCATTTTCTCCTTTTCCCACAATTTTTTCTATAGACCTCTTTCTCAGGGTCGTTAAAAGTCGGGATTGTGTGGTAAAGAGTCGAGATAATTATAGTGTGCTTTTGACATTCAAAGTGTGCAATGCCTATTTTTATACGCCCGTCGAAGACGGGACGTATTATGGGATCACCCGTGCCGGGCGGGAGGGCGGGCGGGTTGGCGGGCGGGCGTCCAGTTCTTTGTCCGGAGCATATCTCCAAAACTATACAAGCTAGGGTTATGACATTTCATGGCTGGATAGATCTCATCGAGGGGGAGTGCAGTGCACAGGAATCATAACTCTTGCTCGCTTTTGAGTTATTGCCCTTTGTTGTTTTTCGTACTTGAATTTTGTCCGGAGCATATCTCCAAAACTATACTACCTAGGGTTATGAAATTTCATGGGTGGATAGATCTCATCGAGGGGGAGTGCAGTGCACAAGAATCATAACTCTTGCTCGCTTAATTTTTGAGTTACTGCCCTTTGTTGTTTTTCATACTTGAATTTTGTCCGGAGCATATCTCCAAAACTATACTAGCTAGGGTTATGAAATTTCATGGGTGGATAGATCTCATTGAGGGGGAGTGCAGTGCACAGGAATCATAACTCTTGCTTGCTTAATTTTTGAGTTATTGCCCTTTGTTGTTTTTCATACTTGAATTTTGTCCGGAGCATATCTCCAAAAGTATACTAGCTAGGGTTATGAAATTTTATGGGTGGATAGATCTCATCGAGGGAGAGTGCAGTGCACAAGAATCATAACTCTTGCTTGCTCAATTTTTGAGTTATTGCCCTTTGCCGTTTTTTTAACCTGAATTTTGTCCGCTGAATATCTCCAGAACTATACTAGCTAGGGTTATGAAATTTCATGGCTGGATAGATCTCACCGAGGGGGAGTGCAGTGCACAGGAATCATAACTCTTGCTTGCTTAATTTTTGAGTTATTGCTCTTTGTCGTTTTTCATACTTGATTTTTGTCCGGAGCATATCTCCAAAACTATACTAGCTAGGGTTATGAAGTTTCATGGGTGGATAGATCTCATTGAGGGGGAGTGCAGTGCACAGGAATCACAACTCTTGCTTGCTTAATTTTTGAGTTATTGCCCTTTGTTGTTTTTCATACTTGAATTTTGTCCGGTGCATGCCCCAGCTTTACAACTTGGGGTAAGACGGGCGTATCTTGCGACAATTTGCCGCTCTTGTTTATTTTATATTTTTGCAAGTATCCATATATCTTTATTCTACCCTAATTTTACAGGGATGTGACAATTAGCGATATTTCACTAGTAAAGTGTACTGTACTGGTATTGGTGGGCTTTTATCACAATTTTGCAATACAATTTAATGTTATTGTAGCACTTTTTAGTTAACATTATACATGTTTTTACATTATTTTTGTATCATTTTTATCACAATAAGCTTTTTTAATGCTTCTTTTTATTCCAGTATAATTGGCCTGTATATATCACTGGTGCTTGTGATTGGACGATTCGTCCGGATGTTTTTTACCGGAGGTTCAACCCGAATTATGTTTGAAGAGCTACCAAACGTAGACAAGGTACTGAAGCTGTGTTTGAATCTGTACATGGCTCGTGAATGTCAGGAATATTATCTCGAAGAGGTTTTGTTTTCCAAACTTATTTTTGCATATAGATCATCGGAAACAATGATTAGATTTACAAAGTTTAAACAAAAACAGGACTAAGTCTTGGACATTTTTGTCTCTGATATTATTAACTCTTTAATTCTCATGAATATTCCTGTGTATTCAGGACCTCCAGGGAGAAGGAGAAACAGCATTTTCTCCTTTCCCCACAATGTTTTCAATGGCTTCTATCTCAGGATCATAAAAACCAGGGATTGTTTGGTAAAGGGTTAAATTACCCCATTATCTTTTATTCATCAAAAACATTGTTTTCCTCTTGACTTCAGAGAATTGAAACTGTTTGGATTATTATTTTATATAGAGGAAATTAAAATTTTCAGTAGGGATATTTTATCAGATGAAATTTTCCTACATTTTCTTCCTGATGGGAATCCACAGAAAACAGGTGTACAGGAAGTAAAAGCTGATTTTTAGCAGTGTGTCACAAAATTCAATATTATACAAGTAGACCTATAATTCATATCAAAACCTCTCATTTTTGAAATATACATATCAGTTAACTATTTACCACACAATGACTGCTTTTAACAAGTCTGAAGAAGAAGCCTTTTGAAAACATTATTAGAAAAGGAGAAAATGCTGGTAACCAGCATTTTCTCCTTTTCCTACAAAGTTTTCTACCCTATCAAAGACAAATTGCATTATTTGAGCCTCTTTGAAAATGTCGTCTGCAAATGCTTTCAATTTGGATAGGTCTAAGATTCTGCTGTGTGGTAATAGGTTGAATGGTCAAACCCCCCCCCCCGTAGAATTCGAGACAAACAATAACTCTTTACCAGATAACAAATTTATGGACTTGTCAAAATTAAAAGCATTTTGTAGAGCAAGTAAACCCTCCATCACACAATCCCAAGCTTCATCATCTTTGCAAAGAATAAAAAAAAGCCTGTTGAAAACATTGTGTGAAAAGGAGAAAATGCTGGTAACCAGCATTTTCTCTTTTCCTACAATGCTTTCTATCACTCTCAAAACAAAATTCAAATTTTGAGTCATGTTTATTTTGTCCTCTGTGTATGCTTTCACTTTCAACAAGTCTTAAAAATTTGTCATTTGGTAAAGAGTTTCAAATGGTACAACATTAATGAAAGATTTGTCTATAAAAGTGTAGAAAACAAAGTGGGAAATGGAGAGAATTCTCCTATCCAGTAATTTCCTCTTTTCCATTAACGGTTTTACAAGCTTTCTTCCTTAGGACTGCTTAACCCTTTATCACACAATGATGACTTTTGACGACCCTGGGGAAGAAGCCTTTTGAAAACATTGTGGTAAAAGGAGAAAATGCTGGTAACCGGCATTTTCTCCTTTTCCCCCAGTGTTTTCTACTCTTCACAAGACAAATTTAAAATTTTTAGTCACTTCTAATTTGTCGTCTGCAAATGCTTTCGATTTGGACAAGCCTAACATATTGTTGTTTGGTAATGAGTTAACTCTTTACCAAATGACATAAGTTTAGACTAGTCGGAACTGGAAGCATTTTCATATGACAAATTTATGTGACTCCAAAATTGAAATATGTTTTGAGAGTGGTAGCAAACATTGTAGGAAAATGAGAAAATGCTGGTTACCTGCATTTTTTCCTTTCCCCACAATGTTTTCAAAGCTTCTTTCTACGGGTTTGTCAAAAGTCGGGATTGTGTGGTAAAGGCTTAAACGTGGGACTGTTTGGATTTATTTACAGATAGGATAGATTGAGATCAGACCACACAGTATGAGTAATCTGATCCTTACGCTGGGTAGTTTGTTAGATATTCTTTTCCAACACAGCTCTAAAATTTGCTGAAATAGGCTGATCAGCTTATGATATCCATATCCTGATTTTTACATCTTTTGATACACCCAAACTCTTTGCTATGCTTTCTTTTTCATTTGATATTTTTTTGCGGGTGAAAGTTGTGCTACTATTGTGCTTAACCCTTTACCAAACAATCTTTGGTTTTTACGACCCTGAGGAAGAAGCCCTCTGAAAAGATTGTGGGAAAGGAGAAAATGCTGATAACCAGCATTTTTTTCCTTTTCCCACAATGTTTTCTACTCTTCTAAAGTCAGGCTTCAATTTTTGACTCGAGTTTATTTTGTTGTCTGCAATGCTTCCAATTTGGACAAGTCCAAAATTTTGTCAGTTGGTAAAGAGTTAATATTTAATTTTATAATGTATTATGTGTGTATTGAGTAAAGTTGTGCCTACTTGTAATAAAAATCATGTCAAACATGAAAAATTTAGTTCTGTTGGATTTTACCCCTTTCCCTATGGACAAATTTATAAATGTTTGAAAATTGAAACAGCTGCAGATGACAAATTCAAACTTTGTCCAAGTGAGCATAATTCCTTAGATAAAGTAGAAAACATTGAAGGAAAAGGTTGGTTGTTCTTGGTTGTATTGGGGTTTAACACCACTTTAACAGTTAAGGTCATACTATGGCGGTCATGTGTTTCCTGGCTTTCTCACACCGGTACTTACACAACTTTCTTTCCAAAGCCACTACTTTTGTCACATGCTTCAGCAGAGGTGAGAGGCAAAAATAAGCTGGAAAGACAGTTTGCCTCAACCGGATATCAAACTCACAATCACAAGGTCTTGAGTCCGACACGCACACCACTGAGCCACTCCTTTTTCCACTAGGTTTTCAAATACATTGTACCTCTCTGCTCAAGGTCATTATAATTATGGGATTTTGTGGTAAAGACTTAACTCTAGATACATAGAGTTTATTTTATCAGCTTGTGCTTAATATGGGAAAATATTTGCCGAAAAAGGGAAAGGGCATCCTTGCGAGTGGAGTTTACGATCACTACATGGATCTTATCTTGGAGGATCGAGCCCGATTTTGAGATTCCCGCAACATGCCCCTATTGGATGCTGCTTATTATCTCCCTTTACATCATATTTCTTATAGACAGTGAAATGTCGTTTTACAAACCGCTTACGAATACAATAATTCAACATGAAGCAATAACCACAAATATACTTCGACATTCCATGGTCAGGTGCTGGGATATAGCCCAAAACATCTGATAATTGATTGGTCACATTGAAACTTTATGTAAATATTGTTTGTCTATGTTTTCTTCGGTAATAAATCATTACAGATCCTGCACACATCTACAGAGGTATTCATGTTTACCTACTATTTTTATTGTGACCCTCTTCTTTTTTTTATCAAAGATGAAATGCTACGAGTGATTTGATTTCATGCAGTTAGAGCTAGCTGCTCAACACAATGATGACTTTTAACAACCCTGAGGAAGAAGCCTTTTGAAAACATTGTGGGAAAAGGAGAAAATGCTGATAAATAGCATTTTCTCTTTTTCCCACAATGTTTTCTTCTCTTCACAAAACAAAGTTCAAGCTTTCAGTCACCTTTTTTTTGTTGTCTCGAAAATGCTTTCGATTTGGACAAGCCTAAAATATTGCTGTTTGGTAATGAGTAAATATCCTGTAAATGAGGCTTTTTGAAAACAACAGGAAAAGGAGAATTTGCTGGTAAACAGCATTTTCTCCTTTCCCCGAATCTTTTTAACACTTGGAAAGCCGAAAATCATTTCTTGTTGCATTTGTTGTTTTGCAAATGCCTTGAATTTTGGTCTAGTCCAAGAGGTTGTCGTTTGGTAAAGAATTAACTCTACCACATGACAAAATTCTAGACTGGTCCAAACTGAAAGCAGGAACTGTTGCAGACAAAAAACAAATCTGAGATAAGTGGTCGTGAACTGAACAAGTTTGCAGACATGCTTAACAGTACTTTCAACTACAAGCGTCTTTTCTACTGGATGCTTAGACTATTTGTTGAGAATACTTGGTGTGGAGTTGTTTAAAAATTACCCATTAGCACTGTGGACCAACATATAGTCTTGCAAATCAGAAGCTGCTGTCAGTGTACACCCAAAATCAGTTAGCTATGGTAAAGAATTATCATAAAACAGGCTGGTACGTGAATTTTAGCAAGTATGAAGTCTTTGAACAGTTAAAAGCTCTTGCTTGGCATAAATTTTGATTCTCACCACATATTTTTTTCATATGACTTTTAATTTTTATTCGAGTGATTTTAGGATTATTAAAGTGCTCTACAACTCAGAAGTCATGCTTGAATATTATAATCTTCAACACTTGTAATAGGTTACTTTTGAAAATTTAGTAAAGGTGAAAACTTCTAAAATGTTACCCACCAGATGACTCACAGTACTATCAGTCCTTTGATTCTACTTATGGATAAAGAATGGTCAGATTGTCTCCCTTTGAAAATTAGCAAAATCAGCTTTTTCCATTTATCATAAGATTTCTAGAATTTTTCTGACTTGGACGTTACTAAAAATTATTGGAAGCTTCTTTTCCATTGAATAAATTCATGATAACTAGCCTGTATCTAAAACCTTACAAAAATGGAGTTACCTCCCTTAAAACTTATTCAACAGTCATCTTGTTGCATTGCTTTCAGAATGGATGGTTTAAACCTTTCCTCTTCAATTCAACTAAAGAAATCTTTATGAAATCATTGAGGGAAAAGAAAAGAGGGCTGGTAACCAGCATTCTCCTTATTCATATTGTTTATTCTCCTATAAAAGACAAATTCCATCATTTCATGTAACTCTTACCACACAATCCAACCCAGTGCAAGAAGCCTTTCGAAAACATTGTTGGAAAAGGAGAAAATGCTGGCCTTTCTCAGTTTCCCACAATGTTTGTAAAGGCTATCTTCTTAGGATCAAAGAGAGAGAAAGATAACCAGATTTCCCAAAATGTTTTCAGAGACTTTTTCTTCAACACTTTACCAAATGACAAATTTTTGGACTGAACCAAATTCAAAGCATCTGCAGACAACAAATTTAATCTTAGTCATATGGTGATTTCTGACTGATAGGGCAGAAAATATTGTTGGAAAGGAGAAAATGCGAGTTACTAGCATTTTCTCCTTTTCCAGCAATGTTTTCTGTAGGCTTCTCTCTCAGGGCCGTTAACATTTGGGATTATATAGTAAAGAGTTCAAGGGAAAAGAGGTATTTGAGATCCTGTGGCAGATAAATCATTTTCTTCAAGTGCCACGATGTTTTCTTGAAGTCTTTATTAAGATTTTTATCATCAATATCTCTTCATCTGTCTGTCAATTTTCTTCATTGACCACTGCTCTGAATAAAAGTTATTACAAAGAAAAAGATGTTAATCTCGTAACCAAACGACAAAATTCTAGACTGGTAAAAACAGACCACAAAATAAACATTTTTTTTTTCTCTTTCCACAATGTTTTTAAAAGGCTTTAACTCTCAGGGTCATCAAAACTGGGAACTGTGTGGAGTGAAAAACTTCACAAAGTAAACTTTTTTTCTATCAAAGCAATAATTTAATTGTTGGTGACATTTCTGCTAACTATAAGGAATGGTCAGATTATCTCCCTTTGAAAATCAACAAAATTGGCTTTTTTCTATTTATCACACTATTGCTAGATTTGT
Organism: Tridacna crocea; assembly: GCA_943736015.1. Lineage (NCBI taxonomy): Eukaryota > Metazoa > Mollusca > Bivalvia > Cardiida > Cardiidae > Tridacna > Tridacna crocea. The sequence continues at coordinate 26,148,574 of OX031065.1, forward strand.
TCTGACTTGGACGTTACTCACTATTATTGGAAGCTTCTTTTCCATTAAACAAATTCATGATATCTAGCCTGTATCTAAAACCTTGCAAAAATGGAGTTACCTCCCTTAAAACTTATTCAACGGTCATCTTGTTGCATCTCTGTCAGAATGGATGGTTTATCCCTTTACTATTCAATTAACCAAAGGAATCTTTATGAAATCATTGAGGGAAAAGGAGAAAGTGCTGGTAAATTTCATTTTCTCCTTTTCCAACAATGTTTTGGACCCTGTAAAAGACAAATTTGATTGATTTATGTAACTCTTTACCACACATTCTGAACAAGTGCAAGAAGTTTTTTGAAAACATGGTTAACCCATTACCACACAATCCCTACTTTTGACGCCCCTGAGAAAGAAGCCTTTTGAAAACACTGTATGAAAAGGAGAAAATGCTGGTAACCAGCATTTTCTCCTTTTCCTACAGTGTTTTCTACCCTTCCCAGAACAAATTTCAATTTTTCTGTCACGTTTATTTTGTCGTCTGCAAATGCTTTCAATTTGAACGAGTCTAAAATTTTGTCGTGTGGTAATGAGTGAAAGGAGAAATGCTGGTAACCAGTATTTTCTCCTTTTCCTACAATGTCTTCTTCCACATTTAAGGAAGAAATCATCGTTTGAACTATGGATATTCTGTCATCTGCAAATGATTTCAATTCGGTCTAGTCCAAAATTTTGTCTGGTAAAGAGTTAATTGCTTTGAATTTTGACAAGTCTCATGTTTTGTTGTGTAGTAACGGTTTAACTATCAACCAGAATTATTGCAAAGTCTATAGATTTATCCATATTGAAAGTATTTGTAGATAACACATTATACTTGGCTCATATAAAGTCACTTGCCTTGGAATGGGTAGAGAAAAATAATGCTTATACCAGTATTTTCTTTGTTTCTTACAATGTTTTCAAAGGCTCTTTAGGTCAGAGATTGAGAAAGATATTCAACGTCCAATAATGTTTTCTCTTTAGGGAGAAAAAGAAAGATATCCAGATTTCCTACAATGTTTTCAAACACTGTCTCCAAACGACAAATTTTCTTGACTGGACCAAACTCAATACAATTGCAAACAACAATTTAGATATTGGTAGTATGATGTTTTCTGACTTTGATAGGGTAGAAAATATTTAGAGAAAAGGAGAAAATCCTGGTTACCACATTTTCTCCTTTTCCAACAATGTTTTCCATAGGCTTCTTTCTCAGGGCCATTAACAGTTGGGATTGTGTGGTAAAGAGTTCAAGGAAAAAGAGGTATTTGAGAACCTTTGGTAGATAAATAATTCTGAGTGCCACAATGTTTTCTTGAAGTCTTTATTAAGATCTTTATCATCAATATCTCTTTATCTGTCTTTCATTTTTTTTCAGTGACCGCTGCTATGAATACAGAAAAAAAGTTGAACTCTTTGAAAGGCGACAAAATTTTTGATCGGTGGAAAATGAAAGCACTTGCAGATGACAAAATAAACATAACTCAAAAATTGAAAGTTGTTCCCCGCAGGGGAGTTCATTGTGGGAAAAGGAGAAAATGGTGGTTACCAACATTGTCTTGTTTTCCAACAATGTTTCAAAAGGCTTCTATACCACAAAATAAACGTAACTCAAAAATTGAAAGTTGTTTCCAGCGGGGGAGAAATCATTGTGGGAAAAGGAGAAAATGGTGGTTACCAACATTGTCTTCTTTTCCAACAATGTTTTCAAAAGGCTTCTATACCAGGGAATGTTTGGGAAAGGGTAAATCACCCACTGACATTGCTGCTGGACCAGTTTTAAGGGAGATAACTCCAAATTTGAAAGGTTTCATACAGAAGCCTCATGTCAACAATTTCTTTGTTGGAAAAGTAGCTTCCACTCATAGTGAGTGATGTCCAAGCAAAAGGATGTTTGAAGAAATCATGAAATTTGCAAAATTTAAAATTTTAATAAATTTCAAAGGGAGATAATTTTAAGGGTTGTGCTGACCATATATGATAATGATGGCTTTTAAGCTTGAAGTGGAAAAGAGAGAGTATTCTGGTTTAACTCTTACCACACAGTCCCCACTTTTCATGACCCTGTGGAAGAAGCCTTTTGAAAACATTGTGAGAAAATGCTGGTAACCAGCATTTTCTCCTTTTCCCACAATGTTTTCTACCCTTCCCAAGAAAAGTTTCAATTTCTGAGCCATATTTATTTTGTCGTCTGCAAGTGCTGTCAATTTGGACAAGTCTACTATTTTGTCATGTGGTAAAAAGTTCAGCAATTTTCCTTTTCCTACAATTATTTCAGAAGCTTTGTTCTGAAGGTCAGGCACAAACACAAAGAGAGAGAGAGAGAGAGAGGTGGGGGGAGGAGAAGAGAGAGAGAGAGGGTGAGAGAGATATGGGGATTGTTCTTTTCTTGAAAAATAAAAGTTCTATAGCATCTTCTCAACAAGGCATTTGGCAATTCCTGGTAAATTATTGTCTCCATCTGCCATGACTATTTTTTGAGTTTCTTATCATCCTGGTTTCAGGAAGAGATTGGTAGAAGGACAGACAGACAGACAGACAGAATGACAGACAGAGAGATTGTTGAAGTCTGTGCACTTAACTCTTGACACTAAAAAATTGTATGTAGCATCTTCCAAAAGATGCAGTCAGGAACCTCTGCTAAATTATTCTCTCCATTTGCCATGATGATTTCTTGAGCCTCTATGTTTAAAATAGCAATGTTTAAAATCCTTTCCCTTATCTTTCATCTATTTTATCTTCACTGTGCAGTGCACTGTGTACATGGTATTAAAAGGGCAAAAGATTCAACTACCTACTGATATGACTGCTGGACTAGTTTTAAGGGAGATAACTCCAAATTTGCAAGGTTTCATACAGAAGCCTTTCCTCAATTATTTAGTTGTTGGAAAAGTAGCTTCCACTCATGGTGAATGACATCCAAGTGAAAAGAAATTAAAAGAAGTCATAACATTTGCAAAATTGAAAATTTTGTCAGATTTCAAAGGGAGATAATTTCAATGGTTGTGTGTGGCCATAGATATATCGTGGAAAAGGGAGTGTATGCTGATACCACCATTTTCTCTTTTTTCCACAATATTTTCAGAAGCTGTCTTCTGAAGGTCAGAGAGATGGAGATATGGGGGTTATTCTTTTCCTCAAAAAATGTTCTGTAGTATCTTTCTAACAAGGTATTTGGGGATCTCTGGTAGACAGAGACAGAACAAAAGGCTGAGAGACATACAGAGAGATTGTTGAGGGTGTGTGTTAAACCTCTGACCTGAAAAAAAGTTGTTTGTAGCATCTTCCACAAAGATGCATTTGGGAACTTCTGGTAAATCATTTTCTCCACTTGCCATAATGATTTATTTGGGTTTCTTCGCATCATGGTTTCATGGATAGATGGATGGAAGGACTGATAGACAGAGACAGAATGACAGACAGAGAGACAGTCACAGAGATTGTTGAGGTCTGTGTCTTTAATTCTTGCACTCAAAAAGGTTGTTTGTAGCATCTTCCCAAAAGATGCTGAGAAGTGCTGTCTTGCAGTTCCAGCTTAGACAGTGAGAAATTATCACTTGAACTGTGGTTATTTTGTCATTTGCAAATGCTTTCAAGTTGGTCTAGTCCAAAATTTTGTTGTTTGGTAAAGAGTTAAGTGTAAATTGACCTCTGTAATTGCTTTGAATTTGGACCGCTGTAGTGTTTTGTTGTGTGGTAAAGGGTTAATTATATACCAGAATCATTGCAAAGTCTATAGATTGATCCATATTGAAAGTATTTGAAAATAACACCTTAGTTTTTCTTTTTCAAACAAAGACATTTGTCTTGGAATGGGTAGAAAAGAAAATTGCTTATTTCAAAATGTTCTTTCCCACAATGTTTTCAAAGGCTATCCTTCTTTAGGGAGAAAGAAAAATATCAAGATTTCCAACATTTTCCAACACTAACTCTTTACCAAACGACAAATTTTCTTGACTGGACCAAATTCAAAGCATCTCCAGGCAACAAATTAAATCTCGGTAATATGATGATTTCTGACTTTGATAGGGTAGAAAATATTGTGGGAAAAGGAAAAAATCCTGGTTACCAGGATTTTCTCCTTTTCCAACAATGTTTTCCATAGGCTTCTTTCTTTGGGTCATTAAAAGTTGGGATTGTGTGGTAAAGAGCACAAGGAAAAAGAGGTACAGATTCCTGTGAAACATTGTCTGACAGCAGTTCAGCACAACACTGATCCACGCTAGCTCCAGGCAAACTTGAAGCACTGTAAATATATTTGTTCGAAGACATTTGTAGCCAAGTAAGACTATGGGGGTGTTTGAAACTATGTCACGAATGACATCAAAATAAGTTACTCTCCCTTCAAATTGAACATTTCCTCTCCAAAAAAAACTTGAAAACCAAACTCCAATTATGTACAAGTCCTGTATGATAATCAAGTGAGGTAAATAATAACAAACTTTATCTTGTAATACAGGAGTTATTTCCCTTTATGATTATTTTAAATCACAGTCACTATGATATGGCCTGCAACACGCAAAAAGGGACATTTGGACATTGGTGTAAAGTGTTGTTTTGGATGAGCCTGCGCGGACTGAGCAGGCTAATCCGAAACAACACTTTCCGTTTTTTTATGAAATTTTCTGTTTTTCCCAAGTCTACTGTCATACAAAATCTAATGTAGTTGTAAAGTGCCATCTCAGATTAGCCTGCGCGGACTGTGTAGGCTGATCCGAGATGACACTTTACGCAAATGTCCGAATGTCACTTTTCGTGTGTTGCAAGCCATATAAGCCCATGTTTAACTTGTGATCTCCAGGACAGAGCCAATTTTGACTGCAGGGCTACGATGTGAAGGAATTTGATATAGGTCCATTAGATAAAGCTACATGCCAAATTCGGTAGCCCTGGGCCTTGTGGTTTCAGACAAGAAGATTTTCAAAGATGTTCAATATTTTTCAATTTTGTTGCCATGGCAACCAGAGTTTTTGAAGGAATCAAGTTCTTTTCAAGAAATTCAGAAGGGGACCATGGCAGAATCATTTATGTTTAGTTTCATCAAATTTGGATTGATGGTTTCAGAGAAGAAGTTTAAAAAAAAATTTGACGGATGGATGCACAGATGGTCACACAACGACCACCGGGCCATGACATTAAAAAAACTTAATGTTGTTTGTTTGATTGTATTTTTGGATAAACAAAATGCTAAATAAAATGATAAAATCTATTTTATTCTAGATTAGAAACAAAAAATACTATGAAATCTTTAACAATTTATTATGACAATGATACACAGAATAACATAAAGCAATGTAAAAAGGTAACAACAATCAACGTGAAAAAAACACTTCGTAAGTTCCCTACAGACATCATAGGAATTACTTTGATGGAAGATCTGTTCAGTTTAATTAACTCTCTATCACTTACATGATCAAAGGTATGTAATCTACTCTGAGGAAAAAGGCTTTTGAAAACCTTGCAGGAAAGGAGAAAACGCTAATAACCACAATCTTTTACAGATTAATGCTATCATTTCAGACAATGTTCATTCACCATCTGCAGATGTTTTCAATTTGGAGAACATTTTTTATTTTCATTTGGTAATGAGATTATATTTACATGTTTCACTTTTTCAAAGATAAATACTACATAGTCTATTTTCAGACATACAAACAATGGCAGTACAATATGACAAATTCAGAAATTGCCCTTGGAACAATATTTCACTTGTCTTTATTTTTGGAAATGCATCATACCCTGAAAGAGGATTTAGTTGAAGCATTCTGATACTCACAGCTGCCCTGTAGTACTTGAGATAAATGATCTCTTTATTGACAAGAGGGCCATAATGGCCTACCATTGCTCACTCGGAATTTCAGCATTTGTTAACTCTTTAACAGACAACAAAATGTTAGCCTTGTCTGTATTGAAATCATTTGCAGACAACAATTTCGCTGTGGCTCAAACAGTTCAATTTTTCTTTGACAGGGGTTAAAACATTGTGGGAAAAGGAGAAAATGCTGGTTACCAGCATTTTCTCCTCTTGCCACAATGTTTCCATAAACTATCTTCCTCACAGTCATTAAAAGAGGGATATTTAGGTAAAGAGTATAGATAAGTGCGATAATAAGTAACAAACATTATGCCTTTAGAAAAGGAAAGAATATGAATACCCAGTATTTTATGAACACAAACAAATACAAATATACCCTATATTAATGTAAAAAGTTGTTGACATTGTTATTTAACCCTTAACCACTCAATCCCGACTGTTAACTACCCTGAGAAAGAAGCTTTTTTGAAAACACTGGGAAAACGAGAAAATGCTGGTAACCAGCATTTTCTCCTTTTCCCAGTGTTTTCAATCCTTCCCAAATCAGATTTCAATTTCTCAGTCACTTTCACTTTGTCGTCCGCAAATGCTTTCAATTTGGACCAGTCTTAAATTTTTGTGTGTGGTAAAGTGTTAAAATGCTTAGCAAGGATTGAAATACTCCTAATGACATCCTGTATATCTCTGCCACTGACATACGTCATGAAAAAAGCAGATTGTAATCATACTGTACATCAGCAGAGTCTGATCTTTGATGTGCTTGATTTTCACCAGGCGAAAATATTTTGTCTCAACCTTTTGAAAAAAAAACTCCAATATATAACTCTTTACCACACAATAAAATTTGCAACTTGTACAAAAATTAATAGAAAGCATTTTCTGACAACAAAGTAAGTGTGGCACAAGCCACTGAATTGCCACTCACAGGTAGAAAACATTGAGAGAAAAGGAGAAATTACTGGTTATCAGCATTTTTATCAGTGTTGTTAAAACATGGGATGGTAAGGTTTAACTCTTTACCAACAACATAATTTTGGACCAGCCCAAATTGAAAGCATTTGCATACAACTAAATAAATGTGAATAAAAAATTGGATTTTGATGTTGGAATAGCATAAAACATTGGGCAAAAAAGAGAAAATGCTGGTATCCAGCATTTTCTCCTTTTCTCACAATGTTTTCAAAAGCCTTCCTTTGCAAGGTCATTAAAAGTCGAGATTGTGTGGAAAAAGTTTAAAAGGGTAGAAAACATTGGTGAAACACTGGGGAAAATGCTGGTTATCCACACTTTTCCCTTTACAAAACATGTTTTAAAAGAATGTCATGCCAATGCCTGGCTATAGTTGCTTGATTGTAGAGACATTTCTAGATAAGAAAGGGGCAAAATTGCATGAAAGTACTTTGACAGTTACTGCCCTTTTATGGCTTCCACTTTCAGTACTTAACAACCAAACTAAGTTTGAAATAAATACCTTCAGTAATAACATATGAAATGTAAAAGTATTTGCACAACAAGGCACAGAACACGACAGGGCTACGACAATGCCTCGAGGTTTCGAGGTTTTCTTCGAAAACAGCTAATAACAAAAACTTTATGCCTTGAGAATAAAATAAAATAAAACTTGACAGTATACATTCTAGACCATTTTTTAACAGCAGGAAAATAAAATCCTCTGATTATTAATAACTATTATTAAGTATTATCAAGTTGTTATGTTGATATACAAAACATCACAAAAGCAACACAAAACAAGTTCATGTATCACCTTTTTACAGATTCTTACTCTTTACCACACGACAAAATTTTACACTGGTTCAAATAGAAAGCATTTGCAGACGACAAAATAAAGGTGACTGAAAAATTGAAATTTGTTCTGGGATGGGTAGAAAACACTGTGGGAAAAGGAGAAAATGCTGGTTACCAGCATTTTCTCCTTTTTCTACAGTGTTTTCAAAAGGCTTCTTTCTCATGGGCGTCAAAAGTAGGGATTGTGTGGTAATGGGTTAACCTCCACTAAAATTTGAAAGGAAATATTTCAGTCTGCTCCATTTTTTGGCTGGCAAGACAAAATACATATTGTAATATAGTAAGAACACAGAAACCTACATGTATATCAACTGGCATATTAGAACCTGAAGAAATTTATTGCCATGTATCAAAACATTAAAAAAAATATGAGAGCAAAAGGAGGAATAATATACTGTATCCAGAAAGGTCTATTTTTGGCACAACATTTTTGTATACATCTATTCATATTGATTATCCTTAGTTTAAAAAGATGTTTCAAAACTGTCCAATGCATTGCTTAAGCACAAAACAGTTATCTTATAAGGTAAAATACAAAAATGTAGGATTCAGCCCTTTACCAGAAGACAAAATTTTAGCCTTATCAAAATTCCAAGCATTTGCAGACGGCAATTTCATTTTGGTTTGTATGGTGCAACTTTTCTTTGATGGAAAACTTTTTGGGAAATGGAGAAAGTGCTGGCTACCAGCATTTTCTCCTTTTCCAACCATGTTTTCAAAAGACCTTGCTCCAAAGGTTGTTGAAAGTCAGTATTGAGCGGTAAAGGGATTTTAGTCTAGTTTAAACATATTCATTTTACATCGATTGAGAAACAAGTTCTTACAACTTATACTAATCTCTCTCGATTCTGCTTCCTGGGAACTACACCAGTACTCGTGCCGAATGTGTGGGCCTATGAAAAATCCCAAAGTTGACACCCGCTCCCGGGCATCGAACTCAGGACCTTAAGGGATTTTAAATACTAGTTTATCATGTTTTACATTCACTGGGAAGTTAACACAGTTTATTTCCTCACAAACACAATACAAAATAACTCTTTTTATTTGCAAATACAAAACAATATCAGATACATATTCATAAATTTTTGCCGAACTCTGTATAAATATGGCAAAAGAAAGTAGTTCAATAAGATTACATTTACAAGCAAACAAAAACTTCTTTATGTTTAATTTTAATTATACTTTTTGAACCAATAAAAATCACTCTCATCATACCATATTTCACTTAATTAACAAACCAGATGCCATACAAAACAGCAACAAGATGCTCTTATTTCATAGCCAATCTCCCGAAATTTCAGCAAAGTCATGTAAAGTAAATACAGTACTTTGATCCAAGTTTTAGTTAGTGATGTGTGCAAAGTGATCACCATTTTGAAAGACAAGCTACATGTATATTAATGCAGAATGTATCAATTCCACTGCCAATCATGATTCATTTGGACATGAAATAGTATTCAAAATTTATATGGAACACTAATTCGCTACTTCATATCTTGAAGATTTTTTAAAGTAAGTTGACAAATTTTGTTTTACCAGAAGTTTATAATGGTATTGGAAGTTAAAGTATTGTCAGGCATTAATGACAACAATGTGTGAAGTACATGTAATTGGATTATGTCAATGCTACACCGGTAAGATATTTGTCATCAATAAATTTCATTAGTCTGTGTTTTAGTGATGTTATCTTGCATTTCAAAGTTTGTTTCTCCTGTCGCCAACTTTTAGGTAAGGTTGGGTGGGGGTTGTCTAAAGGCCTCTGAAATAAGTAATATTGTTTGGGGATCACTACCAATAGGACAGAATCGTTAATTAGGAGAAATATGGCAGATGTTATTACCGGTATACCTGTTTGAACAAATCAATATATATATATTTTTTAAAGAAGGAGGGAAAAGAAGCAATCATTTCTTTTTACATTGTTTTTCTATATCAATTCAAACAGCCTCTGCAATAGGTTTACATGAACAGTTACACACTGAGCAATGAAATGCCTTTTGAAATTAAGATCTCACAGCATATGTGTGGAATTTATATGCGCTATTTGTCTGACTTGCCACACAGTTAATGCAAAGGTGTGTTTTCAAAATTTGACTTGTCAAGGCTCAGCTTTGATACAATTTAATAGAAATGAAAGGAGGAAACAATTTTCATTTACCCTTTCAAGTGCAATATGCAAAAGCCTCTAGTCATACAGATGGCCCAGATGAATATCAGACTGTACAAATATATATTCTAAACTTGGATCTATATCATCCTCTTGTTTAGTCAAGTCTGCACAACGAGTATCTTTCTGAGTTTCAATGAATTATATTTTCAGCCATAAAGAAATCAAGTTCCTATATTCAGAGCTGAAAAGTGAAATCAAATAAAACACAAACTTTTCCACTGCATGTTTCACAATTCTGTAATACCCCTAATCCACTAGGCCGTAATCTACTTCCCTCTGTGTGCACATACAGAGTGCCGTAGATTGCCTCAGATCCCTGCCAGATTGGTGATTATGAGGACACTCCAACTCAGATAACAACCAGATTACACTTTGCTGGCGATCAAGTAACAACCATTGAGATCCGATAATGATGTGAACAGATGTGAACGATCTAAACAGATCGCCATGGATCTTTGTGCAAGGGAGTAGCCTGATGGCGATCTTGGAGATCTTGGTGAACCGCTTAAGATGTGTTAGCATACTTGGCACTCTGCTTGGCGATCTACAGAGCTATATGAGAGCGTTGTAGATCGCTGCCTAGAGGAATGGGGGTATAAGATTGAATGTCATGACAGTACACATGTATATGAAACAAGAAGATCAGTCAGTCTTGAAACTAATGAACTGGAAAGTAAACATATTGTCTGAACAAGGAGAAATTTATGTCTACCTTGGCTAAACACACAGAATGATAATTTTGTTAACCTTGAATTATACAATTATGTGCACGATACTTTTTATCTTTAAACCTTTCCCAAACAATCCCGGGTTTTCACACAGAAAGAAGCCTTTTGAAAACATTGTGAGAAAAGGAGAAAATGCTGGTAACCAGCATTTTCTCCTTTTCCCAAAATGTTTTCTACCCTTCCCAAATGAAGTTTCGATTTTTCAGTCACAATTATTTCATCGTCTGCAAAACCTTTCAATTTGGACCAGTCCATGAATTTGTTGTTTGGTAAGGAGATAAAGCTAAGAGAGTACCATGCATTTTTTATGCAAGAAAATAAAGAAGCATAAAAAGTACTGATTGTAGATATGGACAATACTGCTAGTGTAGACAGAAAATTACATTGTGTATTGTTAATGTGTGAAAGAAATGTGGAAAAAAGTCTTCAGCTCTGGAATGCTTGATGAAGCACGTGTTTTAGTAAAATGAAGAAAAATGACCCAAATATTTCTTTTTGAAGCATAAAAAGTGATAATTATAGATATCAACAATACTGTTAGTGATAGCGGTAAATTACACTGTGTATTGTTAATACTGGGGAGTGAAAAAGTCTAAAGCTTTGGAATGTTGGAAAAAGTGTGTTTTAGTAAAATAGATAAAAAGACCCAAATATTCTTGTTGAAGCATAAAATGTGATGATTGTAGATATCAATACTGCTAGTGACGGTGGTAATTTGTAAATTACATCGTGTATTGTTAATGTGCAACAGAAAACTGATGGTCCACACTGTTGGACTGCTAGGAGAACACACATATTGTAGACAAATATTCAAGCATAAAAAGTGTTGATTGTAAATACAGAAAATACTGCTAGAGTGGAAAAATTACACTGTGTATTACTGGTATTTGAAAAATATCGATCAACTCTTTACCAAAAGACAAAATTTTAAACTTGTCCAAATCGGAAGCATTTGCTGGTCAAAAGATGAACCTGACTGAAACATTGAAATTTTATAACAAAAGGGTAGAAAACATTGTTGGAAAAGGAGAAAATGGTAGTTACCAGCATTTTCTGCTTTTCCCACCATATTTTCAAAAGCTTTCTGCTTCAGAGTGGTTAACAGTCGGGATTGTGTGGTAAAAGGGTCAGTTCTACTTTTTACCACAGCACAAAGTACATTCTCCTCCAATTTGAAAGCAGCAGCAAATGGTAACATCTTGCTCAAATGATGAAATTGTCTATGAAAGAAAAGAAAACATTGGGGGAAAAGGAGAAAATGCTGGTTGCCAGCATTTTCTCCTCTTCCCACAATGTTTTCTTTTTAAAAGCTTTTTTCAACTGGGTCGTAAAAACAAAGGATTCTTAGGTAAAGAGTCATTCGGCAAAAAGTTTGTGTCAGTAAATACATAGGAAACAAATACATTACATCAAAGTCATTGCTGCCATACTGTACAAAAAGATTCACCTAAACTCTCCAACAGATTCATTGCTCCATAACTTTACATACAACACACAGAAAATAAGCCCCAACATAATTCGCATGCTTGTGTTTAAAATATGTGACACAAAAGTAGAACAAAGTTGAAAACAGAAAAAAAGCCCCATCATAACCCGCATGCTTGTGTTTACGATAAGCGCACATAAAAGTATAATAAAATTGAATACTGTTTCAGCACATAGTACAACAAAATAACAAAAATGATATTGTTAACACTTGGGCTGTGCACAGATGTTTCACCCTTTGCCAAACAATCCCTGGTTTTTATGACCCTGTGATAGAAGCCTTTTGAAAACATTGTGGGAAAAGGAGAAAATGCTGGTAACCAGCCAGTTCTCCTTTTCTGACAATCTCTTCAAAAGCTCATTTTTTAGGGTCATTAAAACTTAAAACTGTTAATTTTGTCCAAGGATTAACTAGTTATCAGAAAACATAATTTCACACTTGCCCAAATTGAAATCAGACCACAAAAAGTGGCATTAGTGAACAACTTGGTAAAGGTGTAGTATTTTCTCCTTTTACCACAATGTTTTCTACCTCGCTAGAAACAAGTTTTAATTTTTGAGTTATGTTTATTTTGCCATCTGCAAGTGCTTTCAATTTGGACCAGTCCAAAACTTTGTCATTTGGTAAAGGGTGAAAGTCCTTTTTTGGACCTTGAGGACCAAAAAACAGCCACATGTAACATGCAGTCTGATCTTGGATCTAGCATCCAATTTATTGCGTGAAATTTTAGCCAAATCAGTCTTTCAACTGCACAGATTTCATTTTTCACACACTCATATCCCATTAAGCCTTTCCAAAGCGACAAATTTTAGAATCTTCCAAACTAAGAGCATCTGTTGAAGACAAGTTCAGAACTGGTACAAATTAGCTTTAGGTCTCTGATAGGGTAGAAAACATTGTCGAAAAAGTAGAAAAGGGTTACCAGCATTTTCTCCTTTTCCTACAAAGTTTTTAAAAGCATTCTTTCCCACGGTTGTGAAAACCAGGGATTGTAAAGGGTTAACTTACTAAGTAGTCCAAGGTTTAACTACTAGACAAATGTAACATACACAAATTTAAACCCTGGAATATTTCCAGAGCTTACTTCTTTCGCTGCCACCTTAACAGTCTTAAACATAGAGATCTAAATGTAAATCTTTTCTGTAATTAAACACAAGATAACTGCATGTGGGTGCCAACACTTGCCTGCGGTCACTTTTAGACAAAGATTGATTTTCATAGAAAATCCCAAGTAAAAAAGGGGGAATAACTGTCTCAAAAATATTTTAATGGCTACCTGCCCCTATTTAAGCCTTTACCACATGGCAAAATTTAAGACTTTCCAAAATCAAAAGCATTTTCTGCATCTTATTACATGGGAATTGATTTAATTGGAACTGCCTCTGACAGGTTAGAAAATATTGTTGGAAAAGGAGAAAATGCTGGTTTCCAGCATTTTCTCCTTTTCCTACAATGTTTTCCAAAGGCTTCTCTTCCAGGTTTGTTAAAACTCATCATTGTGTGATAAAGGGTTAATGGTTTCCATTTTTTATAATTAAACAACCAATCCAAGTTTCAAGTAAATGTCTTCAGTAATCACAGATATAAATGTCAAAGTTTTTGCACAATGATGTTTTGTCATAGTTCTTTTTTAACCCTTTACCACACAATCCCTACTTTTGACGCCCCTGAGAAAGAAGCCATTAGAAAACATTATGGGAAAAGGAGAAAATGTTGGTAACAAGCATTTTCTCCTTTTCCAACAATGTTTTCTGCCCTCATAAAACAAATTTCAAATTTTCAATCACTTTTATTTTGTCTTCTGCAAATGCTTTCAATTTGGACAAGGCTAAAATTCTGTTGTCTGGTAAAGGGTTAAGGAGTAGACAATGTGGAATCATGATCAGAATGCAGCATCTGTGCAGTCTTATCCTAATTCCACACCATCCACAAAAGCAAGGAAAGTTGCTCTTGTAGTAAAATAATAAAACTGTAGTCTGTAACTGAGAAACACCAGATTAAATCATCATCAATAAGTTCATAAAGTTTAACCCTTCACCAAACAATCCCTGGTTTTTACTACCCTGAGATAGAAGCCTTTTGAAAACATTGTAGGAAAAGGAGGAATTGCTGGTAACCAGCCAATTCTCCTTTTCTGACTATCTCTTCAAAAGCTCATTTTTTAGGGTCATTAAAACTTAGAATTGTTAATTTTGTCAAAGGATTAACTAGTTATCAGAAAACATAATTGCCCAAATTGAAATCAGACCACAAAAAGAGGCATTAGTGAACAACTTTGTAAAGGTGTAGTAAAAACAATTACAATTGGATGACTGCAATTACTGTCACATGGAACAAATCTAAAATTGTTGTCTGATATAGAATTAATGGTTTAAATGACTAGAACAAGAGCTAACCAATCACCACACAAGTACATATTTTCTCACTCTTTGAACAAGGTAGATTTTGAAAACCCTTAAAGGAGCATTCTTTATAAAAAAATCTTTGTTCCTTTTTCTATGGTGTTTTCCGATTTCTGGATATCGCTAGTATGGTAATAAGGTTTAAAAAAAATATTTATGAAAAAATGAAAAAATATTGTTTATGTCCAAACCTGGATTCAGAGTACTGGAAAAGAACTTAAAACTCTTTACGGAACTACAAAGTTATACACATAGGAAAATTGAAAACATTTGCAGACAAAAAAATTAATGTGGTTCAAATAATGGTAGCATTTCAAATAATGGTCGCGTAACAGCAATTTCTCTTTTTCCATCAGTGTTTTTAAAGCCTTCTTTTCCAGGGTTGTAAAACATAGGATTGTATGGTACAGGATCAACCTGTTACAGACTGATTTTAGCAAAGAATTAGCACATGTGACATAAAAGAGAAAAAGAAAACAAAAACAAAAACAATTTAGAACAGAACTGCAGAAAACATAAAGAGAAAAAGAAGGGCAACTGTTCCTTTTTCCCCAATGGTTTCAAATCTTTCAACATTTTCAAAAGCTGTCCCACTGCAAGTGCATGTATCATGAATCTTGTGTTTGTACTGTAATGGATAAACAGTAGAAGTTTTGACTATATTATACCTCTTCACAACACAATCCTGACAAAGAATGCTTTGGAAAACATTGAAAGAAGAAAGAAGGAAAATACTAGTGACCACAATGTACAGTATTCTTATCAAGGAACATTTTGGTTATTTGAACCACATTCAATTCGTCTTGTACCAATGTTTTCATTTGTGAGCATATTATTTTATAGTGTGATAGAGGGAAAGTTGTGAGAAAGCAAACAGAAATACATTGCTAGTAATTTTGACATGGTGTTCCAGCATAGGTCACAGACATGACTCCTCCACCCAAACTACCAGTTATGCTTTGTATTTTTCCTTACTTATACTTCTCTAAAAAATTTTCATGGAAAACTTGGAACTTTGCCAACATGACTTCCAGCTGCTTCAGTGGTGGTAGAATGGTTGTCCTGCAATTAAAAATAACAATAATTTTCTGTGAAAAAGGGCTTTTTAACTCTTTATCAAACACAGAATTGTTTAAAGGTGGGTATCTAGAATTTTCACATCTCACCAAATAAAAAAACAAATATATCACTGAAATTTATATGGAAAAAAAATACAAATCATCAATAATTAAGAATCATAAAATTACAAAAAAAAAAAATAGCCTCTAAAGCTATTTTTAGATTTCCCACCAAAAATGTTAAAAAAGCATTGTGGGAATGTTAAGTGACTGGCACGTGACTAATGACTCTGAAATTCCATAAAATGACAAACATGTAATTATTTTCCATAATGTCTTCTTCGGACGCTATGTTTGAAGCTTCGTCTGTATATTTTCGGCGTGTAAATGAGCGAGTTGCTTATCTAAAAATAGACCGTGTTTCCCGTCGGTATCGAACTGGGCTGTGGTAAATCTCTAATTTCTCATGTTGTCGGATGGTTTTCGACTGCTGGGGTCCATGAATGAAAATTATAAGGCTTTTGGAGTATAAGGGTGATTTTTTTGTATTCTTGTTAAAGTTTTGTCCCAAAATCTGAAGGGCCACCTTTAAATTGAAAAAAACAAATTCAAATGACAAAATAAAATTAATGTTACTTAAAAATTGAAATTTAGATTTAGTTAGTTTACTTTAAACATATTTATTTTACATCAATTGAGAAACAATTTCTTACAACTTACACTAATCACTCTCGATTCTGCTTCCTGAGAACTACACCAGTACTCACGCTGAAAGTGTGGGCCAGTGAAAAATCCCAGTTGACACCTGCTCCCAGGTATCAAACTCAGGACCTTATGGTTACAAGGCCAACGCTTTACCTCACAGCCACGGACACCACAATTTAGATTTGAAAGGTAAGAAAACTCCACCATTTAACCCTATACCAAACAATCCATGGTTTTCACCACCATGAGGTTTAAGTCTTTTAAAAAAAAATGTCTTTTGAAAATGCTGCACATCTTATGAATATGTGTATAAGTTTGCAACAAATGCATAACTGAAATACAAACCGCATCTGGCAGGATTTGAACATGTGCTGACAAATATCCTCGTTTTTCAAGGTGTAAAAGACCAACACCATAACCACTGAGCTAAAGAGATATCTCTCTGACTCAGTGGTTATGGTATTGGTCTTTTAACTCTTTACCAAAAGATCAAATTTTAGACTGGTCCAAATTAAAAGCACTTGCAGACTACAAAATAAGCGTAACTCAAAAATTGAAATGTGTTTCCAGCAGGATAGAAAACATTGTGAGAAAAGGAGGAAATGCTGGTTACTAGCATTTTCTCCTTTACCCACAATGTTTTCAAAAGGCTGTCATCTCAGGGTCGTAAAAACCATGAGGATGAGTGTCCACAAAGGTTCAATCCTGCAAGATGTGGTTTGTATTTCAGATATGCATTTGTTGCAATCTTTCAGCATTGTTTCCTTTTCCCACAATATTTTCTACCCTTCCCAAAACAAACTTTAATTTTTGAGTCAAATTATTTTTGTTATCTGCAAATGCTTTCAATTTGGACGAGTCTAAAAATGTTCATTTTGGTAAAGAGTTAAGACTAAATGAAATTGTCGTCTGCAAACGCTTTCAATTTGGACATGTAAAAATTTTCTTTGTGTGGTAAAAGATTAACTTCTCTTATAAAAGATTTATCAGTGCAGAAACCTTTAATTGTTTACCGTACAAGCCCGACTTTCAATGACCCTGAGAAAGAAGCCTTTGGAAAACATTGTAGGAAAAGGAGAAAATGCTGGTAACCAGCATTTTCCCCTTTTCCCACAATGTTTTCTACCCTTTTCTACTCAAATTTCAATTTCTGCTTTACATTTATTTTATCGTCTGCAAGTGCTTTCAATTTGGACCAGCCTAAAATTTGGTAAAGACTTAATAAAATATACCAATTTACCTAAAATGGTAAGTTCCTTCAACTTGACCGAACCCTGACCCTGGTACAACACAGATTCCAGTATTCTCCAACAGCTGGTAACAGTAAAAAGCATCAGGTTTTTGGCCAGCAGCCTATAACAAGAGAAAGTATTACTCTTTTAGCCCTCCTTTTCAACACATAAAACAACTTTTTCATTTTAATACACACAAATTCAAAATAACTCTCCAGTTTAAAAAGTGCTATTTTCTGCCTAGCCTTGTTTAATCCTTTACCACACAATGACAACTTTTAAAAACCCCTGGGAAGAAGCCTTTTGAAAACATTGTTGGAAAAAGAGAAAAATGCTGGTAACCAGCATTTTCTCCTTTTCCAACAATGTTTTCTATCCTTTCAATGACATATTGAACTATTTGAGGCATGTTTGTTATCTACAAATACTTTGAATTTGGTCTGGTCTAAAATTTCTTTGTGTGGTAAATGAGTTAAACTTTACCTCTCTATCACACTGCAGAAGTTTGGACTAGTCCAAACTGACAACATTTGCAGTCAAATGATATATAGCACAATTCATGGGCTTTGTATCAGAAAGGGCAAAAGATACTGTGAGAATAGGAGAAACATCTGGCTAACAGCATTTTCTCTTTTTCTTACAATGTTTTCTACAGCCTTTCTATGTCAGGATCATTAAACCCAAGACTGTTTGGTAAACGGTTAACTATTATCAAAAGGTAGTGCAAACGGCCTATTGAACTGCATATTAGACTGAACTGCCTTTAAAATCTTCTATACATCAAATTGTTAGTCAAGTTTTCAATAAATTTCTGTTTTTGTCACCTTGCTTTAGAAAAAGGTCAGAAGTTGCATAAAAGACATAAAAGATGACTGTAGAAAGTAAGTGTGTCTAGTCTTTACAACACAATCCCAAGCTTTAATGCCCCGAACAGAGACGTCATTAAAAAAGATTGTGGAAAAAGGAGAAAATGCTGATAATGAGCATTTTCTCTTTTTCCTACCACCTTTTCAATAATTTTAATTTGTGTCACTTTCAAAGTTGTCTTCTGCATAAGCTTTCAATTTAGAAGAATCTGAAACTTATCGTTAAGCTAAAAGTTAAAATGCTTCCGATTCTCAAAGATTTAACTAACCTGAGCTTCCTCGATGGCTTTCTGTGGCAGTTTGATATTTGGAAATGCATACATGGCGCCTTGTACCTCATTACATGTGATCCCTTCAATAGAGTTAAATGTTTTGGTAACCATGGAAGCTTTCTTCTTTAACTGGCCTAACACACAGTCTTTTTGCTGTATAAAACAGAAAACAGAAGAGTGAACTTCTGCACAAAGGAGAGAGGAAAATATAGTTCACCATCAATAAAAGAAAATAAAAATATATAACTGCTGCATAAAACAGAGATGGAAACAGCTAACTCTTTACACAATCCAAAGTCTCTGGACGTACTAAAAACTTTTTAATCTTACACAAAGGATAATAGACGGAAAGGAAAAAAAAGATATTTTTGTGGGAAAAGAGGTAAATATCTTCCAAAACCATAGCTTTTTTGCTTTCACTTCTCTCTCACACAGATCATGAAATGTGAACTGAAGAAACATGAAAAATTTGTATTCACAATGACAGGTTTCACTGTTTACCAAAATAAACAGTGACATTGTCCTTTGGACGGCACTTTCATTCCCTAGTCTTATTGCATGTGGAACACACATGAAATTCTAGATGGAAGAAAGTACATTACCTGAGTGAAAAGATCATATGATGCTTCTCCAGGCCTGGGTGGGTTCACGACAACATCCATTGCAGCCTGAAAAAAAAAATTACAATACCGGTATGTAAATTATCTTGAATAAAAACAAAATAATTCAACAGTGTTATAAGAAAGTGGTTCAAGTAATTCTATCCTTTGGTAGAACTTGGGTAAATGGTTTTTAACCCTTTACTCCATAGATACCCATTTCTACGAATTGCTTTGTGGGAGCCTTTGGAAAACTTTGTGGCAAAAGGTGAAATTGCTCGTGATGAGCAATTTCACCTTCTGTAACAATGTTTTCTATGCTTTCAAAACAAGTCATATACTAATAAGAAACAGCTTCATCCTTGCTGTTATTTGGGGTCATTAAGAGATACAACAGAAATGCCTTATGGGGTAAAGCGTTAAATACTATCTATACACAAAATAAGCCATACTAAAGTATAAGGAGCATAAGGAAATAGGTGAAAAGTCAAACAACCTTTCTCAACTATCTTTTGATTCCAAAACAGGCATCCAAAAATCAAAATCTTGAAATATCTGCATCATATAACTGCAGAAATATAATAGCCATAAAATTGATATGTGTGCAGACAGACAGGCTGATTTCAGTACACTGTACTTCCAAAAATATTTCCTTTGCAGTAGGAGCATCAACATTACAAAATACATTATTAGAACTCTTTACTGAACGACAATTTTTTGGACTGGACCAAATTTAAAGCATCTGCTGACAACAAATTCAATCTTGGTAATATGATGATTTCTGACTTTGATAGGGTAGAAAATATTGTGGGGAAAAGGAGAAAATGCTGGTTATCACCATTTTCTCCTTTTCCCACAATGTTTTCTATAGGCTTCTTTCTCAAGGTCGTTAAAAGTTAGGATTATGTGGTAAAGAGTTAAGACAAAACTTATCGCAATAAACATATACCAGACCTTGAAAACTATATCATTGCTTTTATGTCCTGTAGTTCAATGCAGTACTTCAGGATTGACATAATAATATCAATTTGATCTTTTAAAAAATCTATGTTTTGGGTATTCATTGAAATTGTCCACTTGAGCATTCTCAACATATATCTAAGCAGCTAACTTAATAAATACTACAGCTGTCACTGAATGTGACTTAATACCCGTGCCAGCGCTCTGACAGAAAAAGGTGTCAAGTTCAAGGTCAGATAATTCTTCAACCAGGAAGACACTTGAAAACTGCGTCTTGCAAATCTTCAATGTATGATCATCAATATATGTACAAAGTTTCAATACAATTGAAGGAAAACTGTAGGAGTTTGCAACACAAAATTATAAGTATTTTGTACACAGAGGGCAGAGAGAAGGAAACACGGACAGAAAAGCTGATTCCAGTATACCCCCCAGAAAGCATTGGTTTTGTCAGGGTATAATAAAGGATATTCTCTGGATCTCTGAGTATGGTAAACTTTGAAACAACATGTATGTCAACACTTACTTGTCCTGAAACAGATGAGCACAGTTTGGCTGATATAGATTTTAAAAGCATAGCTTTCACTTCTGGATCAAGATTGATAACTTCACAATATCCTCCCCGAAAACCACATCTGCAACAACAAATGCTTCAATGATTTGATACTGATCTTAAAAATAAGATTGTTGGAGTAGATCTGATCTGAGCTACGGATCCTATATGGCATCTTGCCTCTGGTGTCAGATAAGTAATCCAGAGGTTCTGAATTTGATTCTAGCTGACATCATTCATTTTCATGGAAATGTGCTCTGGCCAAATATAGTTTATCAATTACAGCTGAAGTTTTCACCAACAGATAGACAGGTGTGAATAACTTCATCGAGGAAGTTTATGTCATTGCTAAACGACTGACAGTGGCACCCATGTCTAAGATCACATGATTCACAATTCAAATGGAAACAACTGTTATATGGTCTAGATTTGATGTAGATGCGGAATCGGCCCAATTGAGTTGTGACAAGTGGTGCAGACTGTGACTTGGGTTGATGATTTAGATGCATTCAACCATTTTTTCAAAAATCATGGCCGAAGTGCATTCAGCGACACTATAAATTAGTAGTTGAACAACATCACTTTAACATAATATAATCTACAAAATTATGAAAATATAGTTGAGCTACAATGGTGTGTTATTATGTTTCAACCTTAAAGGAATCAATAAAGGCCTAAAGACATCTACCGGTACTAAAGTTGAAAAGTGTCTTAAGAACATACAAGTTCACAGTAAAATTAATGCATAGCTGAAATGCAAACTGCACCTGTTGGGATTCGAACCCATGGGAACAAATATCATCGTTTTTTGAGGTTTAAAAGACCAATACCTAAACTACCTCGCTACAGTTGTTAGGTATTGTATTTAAATCAGGATGAAGCCATGCGTGAAAGAGTGGTCTCCCATGACAAGTGGTAAAAAAACAAACAAAATAAAAGGTCAAAGATGCTCGAAGTTGGAGATGCTCTAATGGTTATGACCAAATGAATATCATGAGATGACGAATTTAGCGTTAGTTACATCATAGTAGGTACATCAAAGAGAATGTTGATGTAAAGAGACTTGGAGAAACAAACTTTAACCGTTTACCAAACAATCCCTTGATTTTACGACCTTGATATAGAAGGCTTTTGAAAACATTGTGGAAACCAGCATTTTCTCCTTTTCCCACTATGTTTTCTATCCTGCTGGAAACAAATTTCAATTTTTGAGTCACATTTATTTTGTCATCTGCAAGTGCTTTCAATTTTGACCAGTTTAAAATTTTGTCGTTTGGCAAAGAGTTAACACAGCAAAAGGAGCTAGACTATGAAAATGGTTCTGTTATGTGTGACCTACAAAATATTCTTAGGTATTACTTACTCTCCGTATTATAATATATAATCTACAAAATATTCGTAATTGTCACTTACTCTCCCATATAACCTTTTGAAGTTGACATGAAGGAAGCCAGTTCCTGTGCGCTATACTCCGGGCCCATCTCAGTCAGTACTTTCTTAAAGGAGTAAAACTTGGAGTCTTCAGCATAGATGTTATGTTGATACACCTGAATGAAATATGCATGTAGAAAATCATAATCTGAGCCATGCTCTGATAAAAGGGAGCTTAACTCTTTACCACATGAGAAAATTCTAGACTAGTCCAGATTGAAAGCATTTGCAGACGATAAATTAAATGTGACTAAAAAATTGAAATTTGTTTTGAGAAGAGAAGAAAACATTGTAAGAGAAGGAGAAAATGCTGGTTACCAGCATTTTCTCCTTTTCCCACAATGTTTTCAAAAGGCTTCTTTCTCAGGGTCGTAAAAAGTTGGGATTGTGTGGTAAAGAGTTAATGCATCTGCATCATGCATGATACTAAGCATGTAATCGCATGATCATGGATCAATGAAGTCCATCTTGTCAAACAAAAGATTGAATCATGAGTTAAACTAGTTGACCAATAGCAAAAATTTCTGCCTAGAACAGCCTGTGCAGACTGCTGACTCCAGAGGCTGACCTGGGTGGGTACATTTTGCAGATGCATTCACTGCATTCAGTGCTTTGACAGAAGCAGATAATTATTTGTACACAGACTGACATACAGACTAACACAGACATACAAACGGACAGACAAATAGACTGAAGCACAGACAGACAGGCTGATTCCAGTATACCCCCAAAACCATTTGTTTTGCAGGGGTATAACAATTTTAGACTAGTCCATATTGAAGGCATTTGCAGCCAACAGTTTAAACATAGTTCCAATGATGGAATTTGTGTTTCATAGAGTAGAAAACACTGTGGGAAAAGGAAGAAATGCTGCTAACCAGCATTTTCTCCTTTTCCTACAATGTTTTCAAAAGACTCTGGGAAAGAGTTAAGTCACATATACATGACTAAGAAAACATAAATTTTCAGGTAGTAATTATTTTTGTCCAGTTCAAAGCGGCAGATAAATTAAACGTTGCTTAACCCTTTATCACATAATCCTGAGTTTTAACAACCCTGAAGAAGAAGGCTTAACCCATAACCACACAATCCCTACTTTTGAAGCCCCTGAGAAAGAAGCCTTTTGAAAACACTGTGGGAAAAGGAGAAAATGCTGGTAACCAGCATTTTCTCCTTTTCCCACAGTGTTTTCTACCCTTCCCAGAACAATTTTCAATTTTTCAGTCAACTGTATTTTGTAGTCTGCAAATGTTTTCAATTTGGACAAGTCTAAAATTTTCTCGTGTGGCAAAGAGTTAAGAGGACAATGTTGAAAAAGGAGAAAATGCTGGTAACCAGCATTTTCTCCATTTCCCATAATGTTTTCTACCCTGTCATGCACAGAAATTATTGTTTAAACTTCTTTTATTTTGTTGTCTGCTGAAGCTTTGAATTTGAGTCCAAAATTTTGTAGTTTAGTCAGTGAAATGGTCAGATTTTTCTATTGAAAGTAAAATAATATTGTTGGAACAACTAATAATACTCATAACTAAAATTTTTCTGTTTTTACCCCCTATATTTTCTTCAGCTCTCGTGAAAATCATTATGATGTAAAGAAAAAAAAAAATCTATGTTCTACCTTTATCCCGAATCAAGCTCTGGAATTTAGTGGTGCTACTGTACAAGACTTGATGCATTACTACCAAACGTGAAAGTTCGCACATACAAAAAAAATACTCTAGGTGTGT
This sequence comes from Tridacna crocea, assembly GCA_943736015.1. Classification (NCBI taxonomy): domain Eukaryota; kingdom Metazoa; phylum Mollusca; class Bivalvia; order Cardiida; family Cardiidae; genus Tridacna; species Tridacna crocea. The sequence continues at coordinate 26,172,402 of OX031065.1, forward strand.
GCTACGTGAAGCGCAAACATTTCAAAGAGGTACTAAATTACTGACCCCACTTCCAAAAGATAAAACACTAAAATGCAGATATCTGATGTTTGAAATGCAGCAACAAAAACATTGAAAAATAGACATATTGAGTTATATAGAAATAGACCTGAACACCAAATAACAAACACGGAAATTCCAAATCCTAACAACGTCTATGCAAAGCTTTTAACACTTTACCACACAACAAAATCTTAGAATGATTTAAAACGAAAGCATGTACAGACTACTGTCACCATGGCAATTAACTTTTTACCAAACAACAGCATTTCTGACTTGTTCGAATTTAAAGCCCATTCCAGGCGACAAACTAAATGTGACTCAATTGATGGGATTCATCTCTGAAAGAAAGCATTGTGGCAGCAGGAGAAATTGCTGGTAACCAGCATTTTCTCTTTTAACCATAATATTTTCAAAAAGCTCTCTCTGTCTAGGTTGTTTCTCTTGATATTGTGTGGTAAGGTGTAAAAATTCCGCAGAAAGCAAAATTTTAAAAGAGATATGAAAATCTACATATAATCAGACAGCCGATGCTTATTTCAGAGCTATACATACAAGAGAACAGCAGAACCAGTGCATAAGCAAAACCAGCTTAAAGAAATCAAAACTCTAAAACTTAAAAGCCCTATAGGTCCTAATAATAAACAATGGGCTATTGAAATGCATTCAAATTAAAATCATTGTCATTTAACCCTTTACCACACAATCCCGACTTTTAACGACTCTGAAAGAGCAGGGTTTGGAAAACCTTGTGGGAAAAGGAGAAAATGCTGGTAACCAGCATTTTCTCCTTTTCCTACAATGTTTTCTACTTTATCAAAGGCAGATATCTTAATTTGAGCAGCATCTTATTTGTGGTCTGCAGGTGCTTTCAAATTGGACAAGTCCATAATTTTATTGTGTAGTAAAGAGTTAAAAGTGTATAAATTATGGTGAAAATGAATATCTTGAGTCTTGTGAGATTAAAACAATCTGAATAGTGACCTTTTAATTCTCTACAGTGATGTTATTTTTTTTTTTTTATTTCAGTACCAAAAGATTAAACCAGCAGATATAAAGTAGAGATTTGAGAAAGAGACGTTCATTTTTATTCTCATTTCAACAATGACTGCAGAAGCCACCAAGTATGCAAGATGTCAAGTAGCTAAAGGAAATATGAGCTTTCCTCTAGCAAAAGGGGGTTTAATGCATCTCTGATATACATTATACAATGCAAGTCATCATTGTACTTCTACATAGCTCCATATATTGGGTGTAATTCCGATTTCAAAATTGAAAATTTTCATAAATCTCCACTAAACCCTATGTTATGGGTACTCATTAGAATCGTCTCATTGAGACGATTCTAATGAGTACCCACAACATAGGGTTTGGAAGAGAACTAATGGATTTAGAATACCACCACTCCCTCGTATCTGGAGCTCTGCTTATAGATTCATAAAATCTGTTTTGTCAAACAACTACATGATGATGTAGAATGGTCCTTGGATGGGAAGAAAATCAACAAATAGCAAAAAGTTTTGACCAATGGCAGCCAGCACAAACTGCAGAGGCTGACATGGGTCAATACTTCTTGTAGATGTATTATGCCCCCTTTTCTTAGAATGTGGCTCATATGCATAGAGAAAAGGAGAAGCCCAGCAAAAGCCATTGCAACCCACTTTACATGCACAATGCTTCTTCCACTGTATTGTATCTGTAAAATATTCTAATTTGATTGAAATCTGTAAGTTAACACTTAAACATCTTAAAATAGGCTAATAAATTACTTTGTCAGTTGTCATATTGTTGGACTTATTTATACATCCAAAACTAAGCTATTAACTGGATATTACGACAACTATCAGATTAAGTACTATAAATTAATTCTGTAAATTCTTAAATATTGTATTAATAAAACAAAATACTATTTAGTTTAAGTCAAACAGTGATGTTTTAGGAAAATTTCATGGTACAATACCTGCAAATTAATGATATTTCAATGAAGATTTCCACTTATTTCTTTAACCTTTTACCATACAATGACGGCTTTTAACCCCCCAGAAAGAGAAGGCTTTTGAAAACATTGTGGGAAATGGAGAAAATGCTGGTTACCAGTATTTTCTCCTTTTCCCACAATGTTTTCTTCCCTTTCAAAGAAAAATCATTTTACATGAGCCACATTGAAACTGTCATCAGCAAATGCTCTCAATTCAGACAGGTCTAAAATCTTGTTGTGTGGTAAAGGGTAACTAATATTATTAAAAATAATGAGAAAAATAGACTGTGAATAAAAGAAAGACAAAATTTTAGATTGGTCCAAATTAAAAGCATTTGCAGACACCATATTTCACCTGACTTCTACTATATACTTTTACCTAGAAATGGTAGAATACACAAGGGGGGGAAAATGAGAAAATGCTGGTTACAAGCAAATTCTTCGTCTCTCATAATGTTTCATCTACCTAGCCGTTGAATCCCATCAATGCCCTATACCTTAAATTGTTGTACTCTGAAGGTGTGATAGCCACAACACAATGTATCTCACTTAATATCAGACGGAAAAGATCCAAGATCAGACTGCACCCAAGCATTCTGATCTTGATCTGAACTGTCTGAAAACGAAATTAAGACTGTGAAAACTATGGGTTAACAACCTTTAAAAGAATAAATAATATCTGAAATACAAACCTCATCTGCTAGGATAAATAGGTTTTCTTCCTTGGCAAATTTGATGATGTCCTCTATATTTTTTCTTGACAAAACTTGACCTAAATATAAAAAAAAAAAAAACAGCAATGACTTGCCTGACATAAACCTTTTCATTAACCCCATTCAAAATGACAAAATTATACACTTTTTGGCATTAAAACAACCTGCAAAATGAAAATGTAAAATATGATTACACATAATTGGAAAGTTGTAAACTCACTCTTTACCAAACAAATCAACAAAATTTTGGAATTTGAAAGCATTTGCAGACCATGAGACAACAACATATCTGTGAATCAAATATTCAAATTTGATTTGGAAAGAGTAAAAAAATATTGTGGGAAAAGGAGAAATGCTGGTAACCAGCATTTTCTCCTTTTCCCACAATATTTTCATAAGCTGTCTTTTTCAGGGTCATTAAAAGTCAGGAAAGTGGTTAAGAGTTTATACACATTTACCAGAAAAAAGAAAAACTTAAAATGATTACATGTATCACAATTAACTTACTCCTTTGCCACAATGATTCAAAAGTTGTCTGCTGAACCAGGAAAAGCAAGAACTTCATAAAACTGTTAAAAAGTTAACCCTACCTGTGGGGTTTCCAGGGTTTATGACAACTATGCCCCGAGGTTTACAGTTAGGTTTGGCCTCACTAAGTGCACGCTTCAACTCTCCAATATCCAGGGCCCATGTGTTGGACTCGTCAAGAAAATAACCTATCTGTAAGAGAAGAGAACAAGACTTGGAAACAAATGTTAGCTGAAACCTTGACCACCCAAACAAAAACGTTTTAAAGTCCCTCAGAATAAAGACATTTAAAAACATTGTGAGGAGGAAATCAGCACTTTCTTCTTTTCCAACAATACTTTCTACCCTATCCAAAACAAATTTAGCCAATATTTGTTTTTTAATAGACTTTGAAGGCCAGGTTACGATTTTATTGACTTCATAATAGACAGGTTTGGTGTAAGCCCTTGCATAAAATTTCGGCAAAATGAATTGGTTACCAACATTTTCTCCTTTATCCACAATGCTTCCTACCCATTTAAGAATTAATCCCGTCATTTAAGCCAAATATGATTTATGGTCCACAAATGGGTTCGTACAAAGATTTGCTGTTAGTAAAGGGTCAATACCCAGCATCCAAATGCTATGATACAGAAGACTGATGTTCAAACCTACCCATTCACAAACAAATAAGTTTAAAGTACAAAAGGATATAATTCTTCACAGTTTACCGATTGATATCTGAAAATTATAACATGTACAGTTTCTGGTTATTGTTGGTTACATACAGTAAAACATAAAGCAAAACATTGGATGAGTTTGCCTCTCTACCCAGGTGAATGTCTCCAGACTGATAGCCAGACATACTAGCTAATTCAACTTTACCATTAACCCTTTACCCCATAAGGCATTTCTATTGTATCTCTAATTGACCCTAAATAACAGCAAGGATGAAGCCGTTTCTTATGTGCGTATGATACCTTTTGATAGTGAAGAAAACATTGTGGCAAAAGGTGAAATTGCTCGTGACGAGCAATTTCACCTTTTGCCACAATGTTTTCCAAAGGCTCCCATAAGCAATGCGTAGAAATGAGTATCTATGGTGTAAAGGGTTAAAATTATTTTATCAGGGGAGAAACAGTATTTGCCCTGGAACAGCATTAACCCTGTTTTCTACTCTTCAGAAGTCAAGTTTCAATATTTGTCGTCAAGTTTATTTTGTTGTCTGCAAATGCTTCCAATTTGGTCTAGTCTAAAATTATGTCATTTGGTAGAGAGATAGGAGCTTTGAATATTTTCAAGAAACTATCATCTGTATTCCCCAACCATTCTTAACCTTCTTAGCCTTTATACCAGAAATTTGTCTAAATTTGAAAGAAACACTAACTTCTGATCAGCTAAACCACTTGGTTTAGCCAATCAGAAGTTGTGTTCCTTTCAAATCTAGACAAATTATAAGAGCAAGACATAGAGTGTTCTTCAGAAAAGTTGATGAAAGTGGACTAAGGTCCATGCTTTGTTCACATATAACACAAAATTTCCAGAAGACATTTTTGAGAATATAATCAAGACTGACACATGATACAGACTGCATTGGCTTTCGTAGCAGATCTACATTGTTAAACACAGAATACATTCTGACTTACTGGGTATGCATTGTATTCAGCTATTGTGGCAGTGTATAAGGGATACTGGGGTATTGGTATCATCACTCCAGCTCTCTCATTTCCTGGTTCCCCAGTCATCATCAACTTCATGATTATCTACAATGATAGGAAACAAATAACAGATTTTTTTTTGAGAGCAAGAAGGCAAAAACTCATTAGGTGAACCAAGTGTTAACTAGAGCTCATTGTCACAAAAACAGGTCTTTGTCACAGAATGCAGAATGGTTTAGTACAAAAGTAAGAGTTGAAAAAAGTTCAAGAGAAGATAATTCCACAACAAATCACAGCAGGGTCGTAAAAATTGCACATACACAACTACTGTGTGTGCATTTGAGGTCATTGCCTTAAAAACTGTTGAAGCATTAGTCCAGACAAATTTGTGTGTAAGGACAGATCAACTGACAGATAGTCCTGGCGATTCCAGTAAACTCCCTCCACTTCGTTGTGAGGGGTATAATAAGATCTGTTACTCACACAGTGTGCTCACAGACAATGACAGAGATACTAAGACTGACCACCTTCCTACATGTCAACCCTCAAATCAAACCTATACCATGTGATCCTATGACCCTGAAAGACAAAGCTTTTGAAAAAAATTATGGGAAAAGGAGAAATGCTGGTTACCACCCTAATAACCTTTGTCATGCAAATGCTCTAAAAAATTAACAATTATTTTCCAGTCAAGGAGATAAGTAAGACCAAATATTAAAAGAAGAAAAAAACAGAGATGTAACCCTATACCAAAACTGATAACCAGCATTTTCTCCTTTTCCCTCAATGTTTTCTACTCTTCTAAAGTCAAGCTTCAGTTTTTGAGTCACATTTATTTTGTCAAATGCTTTCAATTTGGACAAGTCTAACATTTTGTCTTTTTGTAAGTTAGGAGTATCAAATTTTTAAAATAAATCACTTCTTTGATAAAACTTACAAAGTAGGTACTAATCAGAACTTTCTCATCAACACATATCTAACAAGTGCCCAAACCATGATATTCTCTTTTAGAGAAATATTAATTTCTCTTTATTATGAACTATGTACACAAGCTTTCAACGGTAAAACTGTCTTCCTCAAGTGTAATCCTGTGATACAATGCAGTTGTTCATGTAACAAAAGCATCCAAGTTGTAAGTTCTTGGCAAGGAAATTAACCCTTGGAATTCCAAATATGCCTGCATCTTTTGTATAGTCCGATCTTGATCTACACCGGCCAAAAAAAATCTCTAATAGTGACAGGTGCTTTACCAGCCAAGAATTACTCTTTAGGCCCACAAATAAATCCCATTATATGTATCTCCGAAGAGAGTTATTGGACTGACCTTGATTGCATCACTGGCTCCAGTACTAAGGAAGACATTATCTTGGTCACATGGGTGACCATCTCTTTCTGTGATATATTTGGCAACATCTTCTCTGATCACTTGCACACCTGAACTGTCACTGTAAGCACCTGTAAAGTCATTGTCAAAAGTATACTAAATGAATGAACAAATGAATGAATGAACAAACAAGTGCTCATTTGACCGATTGGTAAATTGACTGCAGAGGCAGAGGTCATCCTAGAGAGCAATTTGGGTGAAAAATTGCCCGACACTTATCCACTTAAGTCTAAAAAAATCAATGTGAAATTCATTTTGCCGAAATTTTATGCAAGAGCTTACACCAAACCTGTCTATTACCAAGTCAATAAAATCGTAACTCTGCCTACAAAGTCTATTAAAAAACAAATATTGGCTAATGAGTACAGTGATATGACCAGAAAAGAAAATGTGTCAATTGTCACTGTGTTATAACTAAAATAATTTCAAAAAAAGTAAAATCTTTAGTCTTTACCAAACAACAAGCTCATAGACTAAACTAATTGGAAAGCATTTACAGACAACAAAACAAATGTGACTCAAAAATTGAAAATTACATTTGGAAGGGTAGAAAACATTGTGGACAAAGAAGCAAGAGCTAGTTATCAGCATTTTTATCCTTTTTCCACAATGTTTTCAAGAGTCTAAAGCCTTTTCCATTGGGTGGTTAAAAGCTGAGATTTTATGGTAAAGGGTAAACACCGTACAAACAAACAAACAAACAAACAAACAAACCTATGCTTCCTCCACCACAACTCTTTAAAATTCTCTCTGCTCTCTGTTTAGCATCTACAGGATAGCCTGGGTCACTCATCAGTTTCTCTGGATCTGTGCACAGCGCTACAACCTGTGTAAAATCTGCTTGTTTACTGTTTGCCCTTTAGCAAACAATCACATGTTTTATCTAAACTCAGGAATGAAGATTTTTGAAAACATTCTGGGAATACGAGTCCTGATTTAGAAAGCTCTAAAAGCATTGTGTGAAATGGAGAAAATAATGTTAGCCCTTAGGCTGCTAAGTGGGATGTACTGACCTTTTGTGGAAGTGTAGATCAAGATCAGACTGCACAGAATGTGCAGTCTGACCTTGGATCTACACTGTCCGACTGGAAGATATCATTCTCCAAAACATAACTTAGCAATATTTGGGTTTTCACTATCGAATTGAAAATTTCATTTTAGTTATTTAGCAGGATGAGTGTTAAACACCATGACTTATCCTGCTAAATAACTATTTCTGCTTTCTATTCTTCCTAAGGCAATAAGCTGTTTTGGCCAAATTTATCATCCTTATCTCTTTACCACACAATCCCGAGTTTTAACGATCCTGAGAAAGAAGCCTTTTAAAAACATTGTGGAAAAAGGAGAAAATGCTGCTAACCTGCATTTTCTCCTTTTCCCACAATGTTTTCTTCCCTGTCAAAGAAAAATTGCACTATCTGAGCCACATTGAAAATGCCGTCTGCAAATGCTTTCAATTTGGACCAGTCTAAAATTTTGTTGTTTGGTAAAGAGTTGAATGATCCATGCTCTGCGAGAAGGGGGTTTGATGCATCTGCAAACAGTATCAACCCAGGTCAGCTTGTGCAGAATGAGATGAGTAGAAACTTTCTGCTACTTGTCCATTTCCTGCATGTCACAGGACCAGTCTGCCTATGATTTAGATGGTTGTTTGACAAAATGGAATAATAATTATACATAGACTTGTTTGGTATGATGCATCACTTTCACCACAGTGCAGATCAAATACTTAGTAGTTTCACAATGGACTACTCTTAATATATTGTTTTCATGACATGAGTTCAAGATTAATTGGGAGTTAACGGAATAAGATCAAGTATTTGATACTAAACCTGCATCTTACGTCACTGAAGACAACAAAACTCTGAAAAAGTTAAGTGGTAACCCAGACAATAAGTTGTCCATGTAAAATCAATGAAAAGCAACATCATCATTTGTTATTTATCACCTTGATGTGACAAAATGAAAAATGAAGGTTAGTCAAGCTGATATTTTGCCAAAGGCCCATCTGACAAAGCTCTCTCATGTAACTGAATGTCATAAAGTTTTCATAAAAAGTCTGATTCAAGCAACTGCAGTACATTTAATAAATTAGAAGTGAGGGTAATAAAATGACAGTATTACCTGTCTCAGGAATGTTAAAGGTTTTTGTCCTGTAGCGTGGCAGTCTCCAATATTAGCCCTGATAACCTGTTCAAACGGTTTCTTCACACCCTGTAAAAATGCATCTACCATTTAACAATCATTTGCCTATTTTATGACCCTGCAGCAGAAAATTTCATCTTTGATAAAAATAGAATTGAAGGTAAACATGGAAACCCACGTGGATGTCTGCTTATTGCTTCATATTTATTCGTATTTATTCATAAGAAGTTTGTAAAACAATATTTCATTGGCCTCTAGAATATGATGTAAAGGGGGGTAATAACCAGCATCCAATAGAGGAATCTCAAAATCGGGCTCAATCAGCCAAGATAAGATCCATGTAGTGATCGTAACTTTCGCTTGCGAAGATGCAGAAGAAGATACTCGTGTGAAGTATGACAGTGAGAGTCCTCAAAGAATAGAATTAATTCAATGATGGGGTACACTACTTTAACTCTTTACCAAACAACAAAATTATAGAGTGGTCCAAATTGAAAGCATTTGCAGATGACAAAATAAATGTGACTGAAAAATCGAAATTTGATTTGGGAAGAGCAGAAAACATTGTGGGAAAAGGAGAAAATGCTGATTACCAGCATTTTCTCCTTTTCCCACAATGTTTTCAAAAGCTTTCTACATCAAAGTTTCTCCTTTTCCCACAATGTTTTCAACAGCTTTCTACATCAAAGTTGTCAAAAGTTGTTACTGTATGGTAAAGGGTTAAACATTCCATCATTCATATTTCATGAATTGTACAGGTCACAAATTCATATTTCCTGAAATTACCCAGAACTAGGCTGCTGCTCTGAAGCGCCATATTCAAGGTATTCCCACAGAACTTCAGTGCCATGAGAGACGATCTGGAATACAGTTACCTTCAGTCTGAAGGCTTGCTATGATGCTATTTTTGTTATTCAGTCTCCGCAAACCTTCACAGCAGATCTTCTTCAAACACAACTGGAAATACTATGATTTTACCGGCATCTTTTCAAGCAGCTCTATGTGACAAAATTATCCTGTTTTCATGACTCTAGGGAAAGAGGCTTTTAAAATCATTGTGGGAAAGGGAGAAAATGCTGACATTTCCAGCACTTTCTCCTATTGCTGCTACTTTTGGCAACCCAGCTGCTAATTCAGTAAGTCTAGAAAAAATTTCATGGTAATCGAGGCAAGATCAACATGTTGTCATTCATTTGTATACCTGTGATAACTCCTTTTCTATCTCACCAGCCCTGATCACAATGGGACCCCTGACTGCGTATTCCATGTTCTTTACGTTTGGGTTTATGTTCTCGACCGTTAAAACTCGACATTTGTGGCTGGTATTCGAAAATTCTGCTGCCACACAAATTTTCTTTAAGCCAGTTAATGAAGTAATGCATCGTTTGTTCCTCAGTACTGTTGTCATTATTCCTCAACACTGTTTTCGTAATCTACAACTGGCAAGTACCAGTTCTACAAGGTCAGTTTTGTTTGGGAAATGATTTTTCCCAAAGGTAAAAATCATTATGTTAGAGTCATCTCCCTTGATTCCCCCCAAAGGTATCACGCCCCTAAGAAAGGGCTTCCAAAAGATTATGAAAACTCGATACCATTTATAAACGCCTGCTGTACGGTTTAATTACTGAGAAAATACGGAAAAAAATCTCATAATGATTTTTCATCTTTCGAGAAACTGTGACAATTTTGGAATTTCCTGGAAACATGCATACTCAGTAAACTATGACATGAAACTGATCTCTTATTCATTTGTTTATTTCTTTGTTTTGCGTTTTCTTTCCATTCGAAACTGATTTTCGTGTGCTGAATGCAAGAAATTATGAAAGATAAATGGTCTGAGGGAAAAAAACTCGTACAAACTTTCGTCTTCATACATGCAAATCTCGCTTCTCTATTCGTTATGTTAGGACAGGGATCATACATAACATATGTTATACACCCATTCCACGATTTTGGGAACCATTTACAGTTGGAAATGTTGAAAAAATGATATCATCGGAATGCAAAATATCTATCATTTCCAGAAAATATAACATGTCAGTAGACTTATTCTAGTTTATTCCCTGCCAACTATGAACCGTCAAAAAAATATATGATATTGAATTTGCGCGGTAGATTTCCCAGTAACGGAGGTTAAATATGTAAGAATACTGCGTTGGTTAGCCTCCTATCACTCCAAGGACAATTTATGGACATTCCGCAAAAAGCACTGAAATATACAATCATTTTGCCATATTTTGAAACACAAAAGCCACTGAAAATATCAAAATTCAGTCAGGGCAGACAGAAATGAAAATATCCGTTTTTGCCAACCAAATGGTTTAAAAAAACGTGCAAGACTGCGTTTCTCACAAAAGACATAATAACATGATGAATTGTCTACCATTACTTTTTCCAGCAAGACATCAGTATAAACTTTCAGGAGTAATACAAAAACAGGTGCCAGTTATAGATGTATTTGCATCATATTATGATAAGAGAAGATTACAAAAAGTAACGGAAGTTAACATATGTGTTAACTAGTACACTTTACGTCTAAGAGAAAGATAATAACTCATTGTTCCAAGTCAGAAATGACACTGAAACAATGTATTATTACATTTGCAACGAAAATGATTGCTTTAGCTATTTATGTTACCACCGTCATTGGCGTTTGAATAGTAAAAACTAAAAACATTCTTAGAGAGCCTGGATCTATCACGATTCTTACACAGTGCGATGCATATTATGCAATGCAACATACTGTATCAGTGAATGCAGGAATTTGGAACTGCTGAAGCATTGGTTTACTGTCTAAAACCAAACTACAATCAAATATATAGAGATTTTCGGAAATTCTAGTCAGGTAACGGTAGTTAATTAAATAACGCAAATGTTTACTACTGTGTTTTCAACAACAAAGTTAATGATTAGCCTATGTCTTATGAAAGATCTTCATTTGTGGTCATATCTAGACCGCAAAACTAGTGTGTCAAATCCATTTCCACCATCCTTTTTTCTACCGTATAACACTCTTGAAAACACCAAATACAACTGCAAAAAAGTCCAGATCCTACAAAAATCTCATGAAATTCCGACATTCTTTTTTCTTCTTTTCGCGATATCTTTTCAGTATTTTCTGTATTTCAGCCCTTGATAACGGCATTCTGTAATGGAATAAACATATATATTGTATTTCGTTATAAAATCTAGCAAATAAGAACCTGAAGCGCAAGTTAAATTCTAATTAATTTAATTAACTTCCGTTACAGGATAAAGATGTAATAATTCACCCAAACTGTATGTACATATTAGTACTCAGTCGTATGTTGTGTCAGCAAAACAACTGCTAGCATGTTTCTGTAGTGTTTGTATTGAAGTGGTGCCTCTGGGCGTAAATATAATACTTTTAGTGATTTCATTTAACTTCCGTTACCTACTCTATGAAAAAGCCAATTTACAATACTTTATTTCACGATTTGGCTCGTAATCATTGGCTATAGACTTGCATCTATCACAAACTATTTCAACATCCTTTATAATGTGAAATACGATGGACTACACTATACTTTTTTGTTTTCATTCGATATACGTTTAACTTCCGTTACATTTTATTTCTTATATCAGAACCAACAATATTCAGATGACTGTGCACCTGCACACACTTTAAAAGGCTGCACATGAACCAAGAAACTACACATCAATAAATGGCGATTCAGCTTTGTTCAATAACATAATTATCAGATGCAATATAGGGTAAATCTGGAAGAAAAACACTCACCTTTGTTTCGATCATGCGGTCACTTCTAAAAACAGCAAAAAAAGAAATATTCTGACTCGTAATCTATGACGCAGACTATACATTGTTGATGTCAATGGTGTACATTATGATAACTCAAATCGTAAAAACAATGCGGGGTGTAGCAAAGTATTGATTTTGTAACGGAGGTTAACAATCACGGAAGTTAAAGATTTTGTTTATTCTGGACAGTTTTAGTCAGATTTATGATAATCCTACCAAAGGAAGCGCTTGTGCTGTCTACATGGGACCTTGGCCTATATGAAAATTCAATCAGGATACGAATAAACAATCAGAAATTCTGTTTAAAGTAATCACGGAAGTTAAATAAGATTTTACAAATTTAGCACCCAAGCCATACCTGATGCACTCAATGTTTTTTCTTTAACTATAACAGGCAAACGTGTTTTCTAAACTTCAGATAACATGTAGAGGTTATTTATGAATTACTCAAGTTTTACAGAAACACATCATTTACTCCATATTTCACCTCAAACACAGCAGTCACGGAGGTTATAGTAATTTGAGCGACAATCGTTAATTGTGCCAGAATTGTTCAAAATGTAAGATTTCACAATAAATGACCATTAAAACGAAATTTAAAACATATGATCAACGTATGGCATCGATACTCTCTTCCTAGTTCCACAATTGCTTACTGTAATTTACCATTGCTGATACCACCTGTTTCAGCGACATAGGGAAAAAGCGGTTTTTCGTACATCTAAGGCCATATAATTTCACTGTCAGGGAATCTAAGTATTGTAAATTAGTTTAAATAAATAGTAGATCATATGCCTTATATAAAACATTGAAAGTGACCGTCTTTAACGAGGCCTGTTATTCGAAATATGACTAAGACAACTGAAAATGCAACTGGTACCCAAAAAGTTGGAATGACTGTATATAGAATCCCTGGTTAGGATCTTTAAAGATGACCAGTTTCTTCTCCTAGCATCAGTTTTTGATATTTCATTGATATGATGATTTATGTTTTCAATTCTGTGGGCTAACCCTACATCAAACATCAAATACAAGAATCTGAGCACAGAGGGCAGCCTCTCGTGTATTTCATCACATTTGTAAACAAAAAGACCGCCAAATTTTTAAATAGGAAATGCCAGCAAAGTTTTGTTACATCCAGAATACAAGATTATTTGAGAAGGAAATATTTTCAATAAATGAATTAATTCTGGACATGACATAGACTACAAACAACGTTTTTGTCATATATTGTTCTCCAATATCGTCAAATGTGTCGATTTGCTAGTGAACGCGTACCCTGGAGAACTCGTACTCTGAAGAAATCGTACCATAGGCCTGCAGATTTTTCAGGGATAGATTTATACCTGTTTATACCTGTTCCGAGACCTCTGGTAAGCCTATGGCTCCTAATGGTTCTTCTCTTCTTTGGTTTTTTTTTCTCAGATTGATGTCCATAAAACATTCTGGACTTCAAACTTCGAGGGATGATTGCGCCAATGGTTGTTGAAACGACTCTTAACTCTTTACCAAACGAAAAAATCTTAGACTGGCCCAAATTGAAAGCATTTGCAGCCGACAAAATAAATGAGATTCAAAAATTAAAATATGTACTGGGAAGGGTAGAAAATATTGTGGGAAAAGGAGAAAATGCTGGTTACCAGCATTTTCTCCTTTTCCCACAATGTTTTCAAAAGCTTTCTTTCTCGGGGTCGTTAAAAGTCGGGATTGTGTGGTAAAGGGTTAAAGGAATTTACACTTGGAGCTGTAATGACCTCATCTGGTGGGAGTTCCAAGGGTCATGACTCTTACACTGAAGGAATTTTTCTGAAGTTCTGTTTTTGAAGATGTTTTGTCTAATTTTAGTTGATTTCCTCTTGTGGCAGTTTTTTGATACATCTGTATATATTACAGATTTTGGTCAATTGATGATATTCATTTTATCTTTTGTGAAATGCGTTAGTTATAGAATAATCTTAGCTTTGGAAGGTTGGGTATTTGTAGTAAAATATCATTTTTGTAACTGGATTTTTGATGGATTTAAATGGAAAGGAAGCAAGGTTTTTTGGTTTTTTTAACGCTAGTTTAGAGACATATAGTTATGGTTTGTTAATAGAATTTGCCAATTTTCCAATAGAGTCAAAGGTGTCGAGTACTATAAAGTCACATATCAGGTGTGATAAACACTATTGTGCACAGTTGCCATGTAATCTTTACCAGAATTTAAACTGCTAATGTCTGTTTAAAGCGCTTTTTACCCTTTACAAATCAATTACATGGTTTTAAGAGGAAAAAGACTTCTAAACATGATGGAAAAGGATAAAAAAGTATAACTGTTTTTTTTCTTTTTTTAAGTAATATTTAAAGCAGAAATCTAGCTCTTTGAATCTTAATGGATTATTACTTTACCAAATAGTGCTGAGTTGCTAAATACCACCATGTTTTGGGGAAAAAGGGGGGAAGGGGGCGCTTATAACCAGTATTTTGTCATTTTTCCACAATTTTTTCCCACCTTTTCAGAGAACTGAAGTCCATATGTACCCAATACATGTATGAATTTATCGTCTGCAGATGTATCGAATTTTGAAAAGGCTGAAATGTGAGTTCACATATAGCAATATTTGAATTTTGAATCTCTGTCATTTTCTTTGCACAGACTTCCTCTGTGTTTTCTGATGCGTTTACAACACGATTTCAAGTTTCAACCACACTGAGGAAGTTTTGGTACGCATTCTGGGAAAAGGTGCAAAATCAGATCATCAACATGCTCTCATTTTTCCCACATGTTTTCTCACCTTTTCAAACACAAAATATAAATACTGCATGAGAAAACACACAATTTTCTTTACTTTATTTATGTCTTTTCAACAGATGTACAAAAAACCCATATTTTTCATTAAATCAACATAATAACGGCATGAAAATAAAAATGACAACATGGTGGTAAACTATCATTATATGTAATAGTGGGATTACGACTTCTCTGGAGAACTCGTACCTTTGAGATTTGGATATGACTCCTTCAGAGTATGTGTTCTCTCCTGATACCATTTTGACTGCTTACAGTAGGTCTAGATCTGATGTAACTCAGCAAGTATTTTTTAGCTCACCTGAGCTATTGTGATCGGTAATCGTCCGTCGTCCGTCCGTCCGTTAACAATTTCTTTAAAAATCTTCTCCTCCAAAACCAGATGGCCAATCTTAATAAAACTTGGCAGGAATGTTCCTTGGGTTAAGCTCTACAAAAATTGTTAAAAGAATTTAATTCCATCTAAAACTCTGCTTGCCATGGCAACAAAATGGCTGAAAATGGAAAAAAAAATCTTTAAAAATTTTCTTGTAACAAACCATAGGACCGAGAGCATTTATATTTTGTATGAAGCATCATTGGGTGACCTTTTACCAAAATTGTTAAAATTATTCCCCTGGGGTCATATTTGGGCTTTGCACAGGCGCACCCTATTTTACATAGAAACAAAGAAGGAAATCTTTAAAAAATCTTCTTGACAAACCATAATGGTTAGAGCATTCACATTTGGTATGTAGCATTATCTGATGATCCTCTACCAAAATTGTTAAAATTATTCCTCTGCGGTCATATTTGGGTTCTGCCTGGGCGCACCCTATTTTAAAATCTTTAAAAATTTTTCTTAATTTTGCCGATAAAAGGCATATCTTTTTCAAAACAAAAAGGAAAAACAAATGTTTTGTGCGTCTGGTTAAAAGAGAAGCATACAATACTAAAATTTCGTCAGTGATAAAGAAAATCCTGAAAACTGTTGCGGCGGTGGGGGGAAGGGGGGGGGGGGTTGCACAAAAATATAAACACTCATTCCAGTTGCCAAGGTAGTGAAATTTACAGCTAGAAGGTCCTGAAGGGCCTGAATATGCTCTACTGGCAGAGAATTAAATTTTGTTTTTTCATGAAAATTTGACAAGAAAGAAATGCATACTTTTTCAAGAAAACTAGAATTGGTAATTTTCAACTTGAAATGGTTTCTTTTCCCATACTGTTTGTTGGATTTATTTCGAAACAATAGGGTTGAAGCTATTGGTGAGATAAACAAACTGTGCAAGTTTCACAAAAATCTAATTACAAATGCACATTTTATCCCGTAAACAAGAATTTGAAATGTTCAACTTTAAATGGCTACTTTTCCCAAACTATTTGTTGGATTTTTCTCAAAATCAATAGGTTTAAAGCTATTGATAAGATAAACAAACTGTGTGATTTTCATGAAAATCTGGCAACAAATGCAGACTTTATTGCATAAACAAGAATTAGAAATTTTCAACTTGAAATGGCTACTTTTCCCATATTGTTTGTTGGATTTTTCTCAAAATCAATAGGGTTGAAGCTATTGATGAGATAAACAAACTATGCAAGTTTCACCAAAATCAGGCAACAAATGCAGACTTTATCGCGTAAACAAGAATTAGAAATTTTCAACTTGAAATGGCTACTTTTCCAATATTGTTTGTGGAATTTTTCTCAATATCAATAGGGTTGAAGCTATTGATGGGATACACAAACTGTGCAAGTTTTATGAAAATCGGGCAACAAATGCAGACTTTATCGCGTAAACAAGAATTAGAAATTTTCAACTTGAAATGGCTACTTTTCCCATATCATTTGTTGGATTTTTCTCAAAATCAATAGGGTTAAAGCTATTGATGAGATATACAAACTGTGCAAGTTTTACGAAAATCGGGCAACAAATGCAGACTTTATCGCGTAAACAAGAACAAGACTAACGGACAGACAGATGGACGGACGGACAGACGGACAGACAAACGGACGGCGGAAACCACGCCATGACATAAGCTCTGCTGGCTGAAAGCCAGTAGAGCTAATAAAAAACAATCTCGTATTGTTGAATGGGTATTTATGAAATAACTTATGTGTTCATACCGTTTCATGTTTCGATCACCTAGAATATCTCTCGCGCTTAAGAAAAATTAATGGTCTAAGGGAGAAAACTCTTACAAAGCTAATCTTTGTTTTTACACCAGAGTAGTGTCCCTTATAAGTATGGATAGACTACAGCAAAAGGCGAATAACACTGCACCACACCGGTACAGATAATCGTTAAATACACAGTGCTTTCTTTTTATCGAGCTGATATGAATTATAATACATCTTTAATATTCAAATTATCTTAAGAGTGAAAAAATCTGAAGCTTTTAAGGAAACAGACACAAACAGGAACAGTTTAGGAGACTGAAAAATAGTTTGTAACCTGACAGTAGTCTCCCTTTTCATCACATTTGTTTACTAATCGCGAAAATTTAAAGTAGGAAATAAGCGGTTTGGTAACTTATCAAGGAAAGATTTTACTCAGAAAGCTACCGGTAAATATAAATAAGGTAATGAAATATTTAATGAGTAGATCTAAATGTGATTCCACAGATCACCAAACGGGGTCTTGCAAATAAACATGTAAATGTAGATCTAATTTCGTTCAATAGATTTTGGTAAATTGTCACAGATCGTTTAAAACACACTTTGTGAATTATCAAAGATCGACCGTTATAAAAATTCAATACAGACTATTGACCGCTAAAAATATTAACAAACCTCAAATGTACCGTAAGTTGAAGCCTAGGTTTTTATTGCAAATTTCCCACCAAATGTATCCATAGATCCCCCCCCCCCCGCAAACTACTCGCACATATAAAAATTGAAATGATTTATCGCCATATGCCATCAGTGCAGATTACCTAGCTTTATCAGTTTTTGTCATAAATTACTAGAATCTTTTTCACAGTCAAGCAACACGGGAAGCTGCACGGATAACCAAAGTACAATGTGAAGTCCTATTGTGATTTTCCGGTCATCTATCCTTGGGGTAAATCGAAGATAAGGGAGGTAACTCTTCATGACCTTGGGTTCTTGGATGTACGAGTTCCTTCCCTTTGACCATAAAATGATAGACTAATCTATTCCCGCAAGCTTCACTTGCACGAAATAGTTACATGAAAATTGAAGCATCGTATGGTTTAACAGATTAAATCAAATAAAGAAATGTCAAGTTATGTGGAAAGATTACTAAATAAATAAAGATAATGCATTATAAATTAAGTCCACACTGAGGATTCCAAAAAAATCTAATTCAAGACAATATTAAGCACCACAGAGTAGGTTAAGCTCTTGTTTGTCTCAAAATTAATACTCTTGTATAAACTGCAAATAACAATTTATCATTTATGTAATGTCTTGAGTGTTTTATCAGTTATTCATTTTTTTGATAGTTTTTGTAGCTAATGAATTGTGCAGGATCACTTCCCCACCGCTTTATTTATTTGACCCTTTACCAAATCACAAAATTTTGGACCAGTCCAAATTGAAAGCAATTGCAGATGACAAAATAAATGTGATTAAAAAATTGAATTTTGACTTTGGAAGGGTAGAAAACACTGTGAGAAAAGGAGAAAATGCTGGTGACCAGTGTTTTCATAGGTTTTCCTTCTCAAGGTCATTAAAAGTCAGGATTGTGTGTGGTAAAGAGTTAAGATAACAGGTTTTTGATAATTTTGCAGTATTTCCATCAATAATATTTAACTCATTACCACACTTGAAATCCTGACTTTTAATGACCCAGGAAAATAAGCCTACAGAAAACATTGTGGAAAAGATGAAAATGCTGGTAGCCAGCATTTTCATCTTTTTGCACAATATTTTCTACCCTAGTCAGAAATCATCATCATAATTATTAACAAGATTAATTTGTTATCTGCAGATGCTTTGAGTTTGGTCCAGTCCACAAATTTGTTGTTTAGTAAAGGGTTAAGCTTACTTTAACCAAGTGCTTACTACCTCTATAAAATGATTGCCTACCTTTATAAATTGCCACTTTACCAAATTTCCAGACCATCAGAGATGGCAAAAAGTACTTTTTAAGTCAGTTTACAGTGACTTTCATTTGGCATTTTTAAAAAGTCAGACCTATGATTCTGTCCCATTTTTTATGAACCTTCCGAGCCTAAATTAATATATTTTTATTTTATTTTTATATGTAACTTAACCCTTTACCTGATATGCCAATTTGATGCTCTTCCATTTCAGCAGCAAATAAAGATATGTCAAAAATATGGATAAATAAATATGGCTGTGGTTGTGAGAGGTTTAACTCTTTAGCATATGACAAAATTTTAGACTGGGTCAAATTGAAAGCATTTGCAGACGACAAAATAAAGGTGACAGAAAAATTGAAATTTGTTCAAGGAAGGGTAGAAAACACTGGAGGAAAAGGAGAAAATGCTGGTTACCAAAATTACCTAAATTAATATATTTTTATTTTATTTTTATATGTAACTTAACCCTTTACCTGATATGCCAATTTGATGCTCTTCCATTTCAGCAGCAAATAAAGATATGTCAAAAATATGGATAAATAAGGATACAAATACCTGATTCAGTGGAAAACATTGTGGGAAAAGGAGAAATTGCTCATTACGAGCAATTTCTCCTTTTCCCATAATGTTTTCAAAGGCAGTCTGTTGTTACGTCAAAATGAGTATCTATGGAGTAAAGGGTTAAAATAGATGTACAAATCACTGAAACCTGGAGTGATTTATTATACAGCTTGCAGGACTGAAAAGCAGATGTGTGGGCTGTGGTTGTGAGAGGTTTAACTCTTTAGCATATGACAAAATTTTAGACTGGGTCAAATTGAAAGCATTTGCAGACGACAAAATAAAGGTGACAGAAAAATTGAAATTTGTTCAAGGAAGGGTAGAAAACACTGGAGGAAAAGGAGAAAATGCTGGTTACCAGCATTTTCTCCTTTTCCTACAATGATTTCAAAAGGCTTCTTTCTCAGGGGTGTCAAAAGTAGGGATTGTGTGGTAATGGGTTAAATATCGGCTTTAACTATTAAATTTTCTGGTCTAAGATTCAAGCTCAAATAAAGGCCCTGCAGCATCCCTTCATGGCACAATGGCCAGTTATTCTAGTTCCAACTAAAGCTATCACTAAACTAGTTCTAACTAGAGTTATCACTAAACATGATTATACTCCCCCCCCCCCCCCCCCCCCCCCCCCAACCAGCTTCTTGTCACAAAAAAAAAGTTTTTTTTATCACAGAATGCAGAATGGTTTGGTATAAAAGTGAGAGTTGGGAAAAAAAGTTTAACTCTTTACCACACAAGAAAATTTTAGACTGGTCCAAATTGAAAGCATTTGCAGACAACAATATAAAGGTGACTGAAAAATTGAAATTTGTTCTGGGAAGGGTAGAAAACACTGTGGGAAAAGGAGAAAATGCTGGTTACCAGCATTTTCTCCTTTTTCCACAATGTTTTCAAAAGGCTTCTTTCTCAGGGGCATCAAAAGTAGGGATTGTGTGGTAATGGGATTATGGGGAGATAATGCCACAACAAAGCACAGCAGGTTCATGAAAATTGCACATGCACAACTTCATATATACAAGAACACTGTGTGTGTAAATTTGAGTTCAGTACGTGAAAAACTGTTGGGGTATTGGTGCAGACAAATATGTGTCTACTGACGGATGGACAGACAGCCATGGTGATTCCAGTATACCCAGCTCCACTTCATAGGAAGGGGGGTATAATGGTTTAGACATATTTATTTTACATCGATTCAGAAGCCATATCTCTCAATTCTGCTTCCTTGGAACTACACCAAACTCACGCCAAATATGTGGGCAAATGAAAAATCCCAAAGTTGACACCCACTCCAGGGTATCAAACTCAGGACCTTTAGAGGCCGACACTCTACCTCACAACTTTGGATGCCATGAACAAAATAGACAACAAAATAAATAGGATTCAACAATTAAAATCTGCCCTGAGAAAGGAAGAAAACTTGAAAAGGGTAATAGGCTGCATGGTTACCAGAATTTTTTTTTCTTTTCCCAGAATACTTTCAAACCTTTATCAGGGTCTTTAAAACTCAGGATTGTGTGGTTAAGGGTAAGGCAGTTGATCCCTTGATGTCACAAAGCTGTTTTAGCATGATGTATCAATGAAGTCTGTGGGACTTCCCCCACCCCCATAAATAAAATGGATTTTTGGGTTACATTAATGTTGTCATCAGGAAATGCTTCAAATTTGGACTGGTCTAAAATTATGTTGTTTTGTTGTCTTGTTTCGGATGGAAATTTGTCAACCTAACAAGGGAAGCACATGAACTATAGCTGGGTATGTGTGGAAATGGGTTAACTCTCTATCAAATGACAAAATTTTAAACTGGAACAAATTGAAAGCATTTGCAGATGACAAAATGAATGTGACTACAGAATTGAAATTTGTTAAAGGAAGGGAAGGAAACATTGTGGGAAAAGGAGAAAATGCTGGTAACCAGCATTTTCTTTTTTCCCACAATGTTTTCAAAAGGCTTCCTTCATGGGGGTGTTAATAGTTGGGATTGTGTGGTAAAGGGTTAAAATAAGTAATGAAGCAAACACTACATGATATTCTTTCCAAGAATTTGGCCAGATTAGTCTTTTTGTGCAGGGATCATTTATGGATACTTCTGTTTTTGGTATCACTCAGTTGTTCTTTGCTCATTACCAAACGACAATATTTCAGGTTTGTCCAAATTGAAAGCATTTGCAGACGACAAAAATAAAAGTGACTGAAAATTTGAAATTTGTTTTGTGAGGGGTAAAAAACATTGTGGGAAAAGGAGAAAATGCTGAATCTCGGCATTTTCTCCTCTTCCTCCAATGTTTTCAGAAGGCTACTTTCTCAGGGTGGTCAAAAGTTAGGGATTGTGAGATAATGGGTTAAGTAATTCTAGATCCACCATTCTACTCTTTTTAATGTTTTTGGTCAGACTTGATCTTTATCACTAAAGAAAAGGCTGCTGATCAGGATTTTAGCATCAATATATAGTTAATCATTTAACACATAATTAAGAGTTTGAATGATTTAATATCCCTCATATAACCCATGTTGATCTACCTCTAAAATATATTATAAACTGCCATCCTTCAAGAGAAAATTTCATTTGCTATTTATTTTGTTGCAAGTCTAGAATCATGCAAGAATAAGAATACTTGCCCAATTCTCTTTATCTACTTGTTTGAGGATATATTCGTTTCCTTTTTCTTTTTAGAGGGGGGGGGGGGGTGTTACAGAACTCCTAGTTTTCATAGGTATTTTTTGTGTGCCTAAATGTATAAAGGAAAATGTTAAGTCTGTTTGAGCCTATATTTTGAGAGCCCCGTATCTCTCTTTTTCCCATATTTATGAGCATTGCTCCTTCAACTAGCAAATTACGCTTAAATTGAATTTCTTTATTTTTAGAACCTTTGATTATTTCCTTAATGTCACAATTATATAAATAATACATTTTGAGTTCGTATCTTTTCGTGGTCTTCATAGACTTTAACTTTCGCTTTAGACAAATCTAATAATGGTCTAAGGGAGAAAACTCCTACAAAATACGTCTACATTTCTATACCAGGAGTTGCGTCCCTTATAGTGGTGGACAGACTAAGGCAATTTAAGGCCAACAAAATTCGGGCACCTGCAAAGACGATCACCAAATAGATAGATGTTTTCCTTTTCTTCGAGCTGATACAAATTACAAGAAATATTTATTTTTGTAATCTGAAGATATTAAGTATAAGAAATATGAAGCTTTGCTGACAAATAAAAAAAAAAACCCTGCAGTTTAGAACATTGATTTTTTTTTTTTTGTGAGGAGTGACAGTAGTCTCCCTTATTTTTCATTCAGTTGTTTACTTACAGAAAAACCGCGAAACATTTGAAGCAATAAAAAAAGCTGTTTTGAAACCTATGAAGTACAAAATATTACCATTAAACGCAATGTAGGTAATATATTTTATGAGTAAATGTGATTGCTGAGAATGCTTAACGAAGATTTGCAAATAAACATCTAGACGTATTTTCACCGTTCACTAGAAACGTTTTTAGTCAATGTTCATAGAGATCTAGTAAACGCACTGGGTTAAGTGTCGTAGATATATGGTTAAAAATCAATTCAGACTATTGACTGTTGAAATAATAAACTTTGTGAAAGTTCCAAGGTGCCGCGAGCTTTTATGCTATTCCTGAATATTTCTCGGGGATTCATCCGAAATCCCTTTTGGGGCAGCACAAATTTTTGCCGATCACTCGCACAAAGGAAAGCCAAGTTGAAATGCAGATTTTTCACCATATGCCATAGATCTAACTGCAGATTATCAGGCTAAGTTCTCGTCATAAATTACTAGAATCTTTTTCACGGTCAAACAAACATGGTAGGCTGCATAGATAAGCAAAGTACAGCTTTTAAAGTCCTATTGTGATTTTCCGGTCGTTTATCCTTGAGGTAAATCGAAGAGAGTTATAACAAGGGAGGTAACTCTTGATGAACTCGGATTTAAGGATGTACGAGTTTTTTCCCTTAGACCATAAAATAATCGAAGAAGCCAGTCACAAGCATGTACATGAAATAGTCACATGAAAATCGAAGAAATGTATGGTTAAATACCTTAAACCAATAAAGAAATGTTACAAAACTAAAGAAATTCAATAAAAATATGAGAAACTGTGTCTTACATTCTGTAAAAGAGGGAAGGTTTGAATGATAAGTAAATAAAGATATTGGACCATAAATATTTAGATCACTCTGTGACCTCAAAGAATTCAAGACAGTATTGAGTACAATAGGGAATGTTAAGTGGGTATGTTAAGTTCATGCTTGTTTCAAAATTAATGCAATGAACAGTTTATCTCACTTTTATTGTCCTCTCTATCTGGAATTATTTTTTCTATGGAAGCTTTTGTTACCCATGAGTTTTTGCAGGCTCACTTCCCCACCACTAAATTTATTTAAGATGACAGATTACACATATTTTTCAGCATTTCAATCAATGATATTTAAGCTTATTTCATCCAAATTTTATACCTCTACATAAAACTATTACTTACCTCAGTAAGTTGCCACTTAACATAGTTTCAAGGACATCAGAGATGGCACAAATTACCTCTACAGTCACAAATACACTTTCTTATTTGCATTGATCAAAGTAAACTTTGATTTTGTCACATTTTTCATGAACTGTTCTAAGCATAAATGTACATATATATATATTCCAATGTCTGTGCAGGATTCAAAATACAATCCATTTAAACCAAGAGAGATTTTTATTATGCAGGCCTAACTAAACTAGAGGCGCTTGAGCGCCTGTATCGCTCCACAGGCCTGATTTTTCTGTACCGGTGAAGAGAAGTCTTTTTACAATTACCATTCATTCCTGCATTTTAGGTCACTAAAGAAAAAAGGCTATGAAAATCATTGTGAGAAAAGAAGAAAATAAAAGTTACCTGCATTTTCTTAGTTTGACACAATAATTTCTACCCTTTTTGATACAAGTTTTACTAATTTGAAGATTTATTATGTTGTCTGCAACATCTTTCAATTATGGCCAGTTATAAAAATTTTGTCTTCTAGTTTAGTTAACTCATTACCAAATCACAACATTCTATGGTTGTCCAAATGGAAAGCATTTGTAGATGAAAAAATAAAAGTGACTGAAAATTTGACAGTTGTTTTGTGAAGGGTAGATAACATTGTGGGAAAAGGTTACCAGCATTTTCTCTTTTTCCCACAATGTTTTCTAAACTCTTCTTTGTCAGTGATCAGTTTGATTGGAGAACAAAATGCCTTATCACAACAGTAAAGCCCTGTCCCTCTTTCTACCAGGTCACCAGGAGGTCAACAAACCTTTACCAGAACTAATCAAAGTGCAGAGTTTCCCTTGCTTTATATGAAAAGGATTACAGATTATGTAAAGCAACCATCTTTAACTCTTTACCAAACGACAAAACTTGGGATGTGACCAAACTGAGAGCATTTGCAGACAACAAATTAAACATTGATGAAATGATGATTTCTCTCTTTCATAGAGTAGAAAACACTGAGGTAAAAGGAGAAAATGCTGATTACCAGCATTTTCTCCTTTTCCAAGAGTGTTTTCCAAAGACTTCTTCTTTAGGGTCCTTAAAAGTCAGGATTGTATGGTAAAGACTTACCACCATTGGAACTAACCTTCAATACAACAATGAAATCAAAACAAGTAGTTTGAGAGAAGAAATTTTTCAAAGATTTTACTTTATACCATAAAAGGAAAATGAGTCTCCCATAAAAGCCATGTTTTTTGACGTATCTTTTTTTTTTTAAGGAATTCTGTAGACCTATATCTAAGGAACATTCCTGCAAAAAAATAATGCTATCCAATTCGCGGTTTGGGAGGAGAAGATTTTTAAAGGTTTTTTACTTTGGTTGCCATGGCAACCAGAATTATTCATGGAACACAATTATTTGAAGGAATTTGAAAGAGGACCACCTAAGGAACATTCCTGTGAAATTTGGTAAAAATCCAGTCAATAGTTTCTGAGGAGAAGTTTTTTAAAGAAAAAGTTTACGGACGCACGCACGGACGAACGGACGGACGGACGGACGCACGACGGACACAACGCCATGACAATAGCCCGCTGGCCTTCGGCCAGTGGAGCTAAAAATCAGACATAGTTCATCCAAGATCAGACTGCATATTCTGTGCAATCTGACAATGATCTGTTTTTGCCTATGATTGTGAAAGGGATAAGTATCAGGTTTTACAAATAATATTTTTGGTCTAAATTTCAAGCTAACCCATTACCACACAATCCCTACTTTTGACGACCCTGACAAAGAAGCCTTTAGAAAACATTGTGGGAAAGGGAGAAAATGCTGGTAACCAGCATTTTCTCCTTTTCCCACAATGTTTTCTTCCCTTCACAAAACAAATTTCAAATTTTCATTTTGTCGTCTGCAAATGCTTTCAATTTGGACCAGTCTAGAAATTTGTCATTTGGTAATGAGTTAAACAAATTCCCCACAGCATCCCTTCATGGCAGCCACAACATCTATTCTAGATCTAATAATTATGATTTGCTTTGAAAATAAATAAGCCATGCTCTGTTAAAAGAGCTTTATACACATATGGCTTGCAACTAGTGAAAAAGGGACATTTGGAGATACACTGTGGTCTTAGATCACCCTGCAGAGTCTGCAAAGGCTAATCAGAGATGGCACTTAGCATCTGCATTAGATTTTGTTCTTCAGTAGGCTTGTCATGAACAGGAAGTGTCGTTTCAGATTAGCCTGCACTGATTGCTCACCGTTTTTCACATGTATCAAGCCATACGTAATACACTATACAAAGCAAGCCATTATGTAATCATGGATCCATAAAATGTATTTTGTTTAATCCTTTACCAGACAATCCCTGGTGTTTACAACCCTGAGATAGAAGCCTTTTGAAAACTTTGTGGGAAAAGGAGAAAATGCTGGTAACCAGCATTTTCTCCTTTTCCCACAATGTTTTCTTAAAGCTTCTTTCTCAGGGTCGTCAAAAGTAGGGATTGTGTGGTAATGGATTAAACAGAAATGCTTCAACCTCAGCTGTTTATACATACGAGTCTCGCTCTGGCAAAAGTGGGCTTAGTGTATCTCTTCAGAGCATACTAATATCAAGAAAGTTCAATTATAGGTGTAATCAGACCACAATAGCTGGAGTTATTTGCCCTTGAATTAGAAAGTTCTTGAGAATAGTTCTTGGTCCGTAGCATATCTTTGTCATCTTCGGTCCAATTGACTTGAAACTTGACATTTGTGTTTGTTGCAGTAATACAGAGTGCAGTGTGAAAGAACCATAACTCTACCTCATACTGTCTATGAGTTATTTCCCTTTGAAATTTTTACAGCATTTTATGCTTGTCTGGAATATAACTTTGTCATCTACGACCTGAACATCTTCAAATTTGATATGCATGATTGTTGAAAAATTATGGAGTGCATTGAACAAGAACTGTAACTTTCTCGCACAAATTTTGAGTTAGTCCCCCTTTGACCTTCATTCTTATAGCATTCCTTGCTTGTCAGGAGCAAAACTTTGTCATCTTAAGGAGGAATGACCTGAAATTTGGTATGCTTATTTGTTGCAATATTTGGAAGTGCAGTGCATAAGAATTTTAACTCTATCTTGTGCTGTCTTTGAGTTGTTTCCCTTTGAATGTCATTTTTACAGCATTTAGTGCCTGCTCTGAATATAACTGTCATCTTAAGTCAGAACGACTTCAAACTTGGTATGCATGTTTGTTGCAATATCATGGAGTACAGTGCGCAAGATCAATAACTCTACCTAGCGCTGATTTTGAGTAATTTCACTTTGATCTTCATTTTTACAGTATTTCTTGTTTGTATGGGATGGAACTTCAAAAGTCTCAAGTTAAATTGCAACAATTGGCTGCTCTTGTTTTATTATCATTTGTACTTGAACCTTGTTATTCGGTATTTATCTTTATTTTAGACCTGTGCTGCTTGGTACTCAGGTGAGCGATATAGGACCATCATGGTCCTCTTGTTTTTTTTTAATCTATCCTATTTATTTGAGTTTTAATTTTTCTAGGAGCTAGGTCCCCGAATCCCATTTGAGACAGGGTTAACAAACCCCTCTCTACCTCCAAAGCAGAGGGTAAGCAGATGCCCAAGCATGGAAAGACCTTAATGCTCCAAAGCCACAATAATAACAGAGCTACCCTCCGAATCGAAGGTAGGCCTTGTCTCCTAACCAACTACATGTAAAAGGAAAATTAAATTTTAATATATCAAATCTACAGCAAAATTGCAAATAAAGATGGTAGGCAATAGATCTAAGGGAAGAAATGATCTTTGTACCAGATCAAAATTGAACTAGAATAAAAACTACAGGCTCTTGAGGACCTCAGATTGCTCTACTGGCAGTGAATTTGCTTTTATGCTTACATCCATTATGAATTTATGATGTTAAAATATAAGGAAACAATATCATTAAAACAGCAATTACGTAATCACTGTTTTAAAAAAGTACAAAAGTGTGTTCTTGCAACTAGGCTTCAACCCACTAAGATGGCATAAGTAGACCTGTATGGTGAATTGAAAAAAAAAATGAATAAAATGAAGTGCAATTTCTCAGAACCAAATGTTTGGAATCCAAGCGAAATTTGTAAGTATTTTAGTATGCCTTGTATTACACAATCCTAGCAAACTTCAAGGAAATGTTTCTAATGATGTGGAATTTGTTGAGTAAGCAAAGCTAAGTCATCAAATGGCTCCTTTTTCTAAATGGTTTACTAGATTTTCTTCACTTTTAATATGATTCAATTCCTTGATGAACCAAATAATCTTTGCATGTTTCAACAAAAAATTGGATCTACAATGTAAAAATCATTGCCTAAACAAGAAATGGAAATTTTACACTTTGAATGTCAGATTTTTTTCAAAATCAATAGGGTTCAAGCCATTTATGATACAAAGTAGCTGCGCAAGTTTAATGAAAATCCGGCCAAAAATGCTGACTTCATCGCATTAACAAGAAATGGAAATTTTCAACTTTGAATGGCTACTTTTCCCAAACTGATTGTCAGATTTTTTTTTTTTCAAAATTGATAAGGTTTAAGCTGCCATACATTTTTTTCGAAAAACCTGGACCCTCTGTAAACGCTTATCGTGGTAAATAGGTAAAATGAGACTTTCAAGCCGATTTTGAAACCCAATCTTTGCTATTTCAAAGTAGCTTTCTTTTGGAAAAATGATCTGAATGGACCGTGGAGATTCAATATCAGACTGTTCATTTAAAAGTACACCCAAGTAATGTCTGTGCTGATGGTTTCTCCACTGGTATTTTTCAGTCAAAGCACTATGTCTTTATGCTGTGAAAGGGGGTGAGTACAGGAGAATTAAATTAAAGATCCACAGACAGACTGGTACTGCAATATGGATCTAAGACACACCTCCACAACATTACAAGACTTGGTACATCACACATTATGTACAGCCCAATGATAATTTGCGAAATTGCAAGATACAGAAATTTGGCAAACAATTTAGGATTTGTGCAGGTTTTTTCCACAGACTTTTAGGTCTGAAATATCTGGTTCTAGGACAATTGCCCCCAGGACAATCCCACCAGACTATTTCCCCCCCCCCGACAGGAATAGTCGGGGGAGGGGGGCAATAGTCCGGGGGGATTGTCCTGGGGGAATGGCCCCGGGGGGGGGGGATTGACCTCAGGGGGCAACTGTCCTGATATGGAAATATCTACCATTCTAAGGGGCTATTTCCAGAGCCAGGAGGAGCTGTGTTTATGGGTTTTAGATTAACCTACTCGTGGGTGGATGAGTAGTTTCGATTAACATTGATTTGAATAACAATAGTACATGTAGATCTATTTCATTTTGAAATCCACTGTTTCAATTGTAACTTTGAATAGTATTCCGGTTCAGTATCCAGAATTTCTCAATCATATAGGTATATATTTACAATGTATTTGGAAAATCCCGCTTAGTAGAAGATAATGGATTAAACCTTATCCAACTAAAAGTCTAAAATGAATTTTCAGTTCAGTCTATAAAACAAAAACCTTGCTGAAACTGCTTCAAATCAATGTTTTAGAAACAGTATCTCCATAACGGACAGTATAAATGCATATCATACATCACCTTTCTTGCAATCTGATCTTTATCTGCACTGTCCACAGAAGGTCAGTGAGTCGCCCTTAGCAGCGTCAGGGTTAAAGAGATACCCTCCCCCCCCCCCCCAATATTTTTAAAAAATTAGTAGTGTTTCACCTATGTATCCCGCCTCCCCCCCTCCACCCCGACCCCTGCATATGCCTTTACTCTTTGGAAAATTTACTATACCTTTGATAAAGCGTCGAATGCACATGATGACATTGAACAGATGATACAGCTCTTCTATCATATTATGACTTAAATCTGAATGCAGTTGGAATATTACATCTTGAAATTAATTGAGTTGTATATATATCTACCTAAAGTGTATCGTTTAGTTCGCGATACTGTGTACGAAAAAAATTAAATGACTTCTTATGGCTAATCGCACATCAGGATCGCAAGACGCTCATTGAAACAAGAGCGTTAGATATGTTTAGGTAAAAATTATAATTCTGAACAGGAAAATGGACAGAATTCTGAACAAAAAATTACGTAACTTCATCTTTCAGGGAAGACTATTTTTACTCCAAATTTTGTTTGAAACTTCGGTATTATAGCAGAGGAAGGGATTGGGTTCTGCTGCGGTGTTTTAGGGTTAGACACAAAATTTTAAGGTAGATATTAGTACAAATAAATGTTCCCAAAGAGGATGTTACTATATGTCTGGTGGCATCTTGGTACAGAGAGGATCAAGACAAAACCAGTTGAAATTGCAACACAGATTTTTTTGCCCAAGTTTGAACTCTACTTATTTCACAAATAGAGCATAAAACTGGGATTGATACAGACCTGTTACTTGTGCGTTCAATAGTCCTTCGTTTGACGTACAAATGATTTCATTTTAGATGCTGGATATATATGAGAAAAAACTATGCATTTCATCAGTTACTGGAGTTATTTATATTCCTGAAAACGCACAAAGTGGCTGCCATGCTTGAAAAGTTTTGTCTGATTTTTCTGATATTTACATGTTACAAACAACTTCTATAAGCTCTTTTTGGGTTACTGATTTGTCTTTTGTCATGTTTGTTACTAAAAGATAATTGCATTTCGCTGCAATGCAGATTAAACAGACCAAACATTAAGTCAGTACAGTTCTCTTTCTTTGCTACTGGAAGATTTACGGTGATTTGAGATGGTACAGTGTACAATAAATGGCCAAATATGAAAAACAAAAATCACAGTGGCGTCTCATTATTGAGACTAGGGCAGATATCTGCAAGCCATTATCCTTGAAGACTTTCCCCATTGGTATAAACCATTGAGATGTTTCAATTTTCATGTGAGCTATGCAGTGGATAATACATGTAGACCATAAAATATTAATGGAATATGGAGACATCAATCCTATTATAGTGAGGCCTTATTTTCTGCATCACATAATGCCCTTTCCCACACAATGACAACTCTTGAAGACCCTTGGAAAGAAGCCTTTTGAAAATATTGTGGCAAAAGGAGAAAATGTTGGTAACCAGCATTTTCTCCTTTTTCCACAATGTTTTCTACCCTATTAATGAACAGTTGCACCATTTGAGCCATGTTGAAACTGTCATCTGCAAATGCTTTCAATTTGGACCAGTCTCAAATTTTGTCGCTCAGTAAAGAGTTAGACAAATGATACTAGAGCTGAACTACTAAATATGAATGGGCTCCAATTTTATGACTCTGAATTAGGGTGTTTGCCAAGTTACTTACTGCAAATTTATTTCTGGACTTAATTTTGTTAAGTCTTTACCACATGATCCTGACTTTAAGAAGTCTATTAAAAGCTTAGTGGGGAAGGAAAAAAAAACGTTGCTAGACGTCACAGATGACCAAATTTTAGCTCTTGCCAAATCAAAAGCATTTGCAGACAGCAATTTCAGTGTGACTCAAATGCTGATTTTTTTTTTAATAGGGTAAAAAAGAATGTAGTAAAAGGAGAAAATACTGGTTTGCGTTGTGTGGTAAAGGCTTAACTCTACCACACAATCCCAACTTTTAATGACCCAGAGAAGGAAGCCTGTACAAAACATTGTGGGAAAAGGAGAAAATGCTGGTAACCAGCATTTTCTCCTTTTCCCACCATGTTTTCTACCTTTCCCAAATGAAATTTCAATTTTTCAGTCATATTTATTTTGTCATCAGCAACAGTTATTGCTTTCAATATGGACCAGTCTAAAATTGTGTTGTTTGGTAAAGGGTTAAACTTCGTTTTCATAGAGCATGACACTTTTATAGATAATATTGAATTCACATATTTACTTTTTGTCATTTACAGAGCCGTTCAGAGAAGCACATGCCTACTTCACATCACCAAAAGAAAGTTAAACAGTAGCCAAACTGCAGCAGCTCTACGACCATTTTACTTTTCTGTCCATCCAGATTTGTTTGGAAGATTTCCAAAGGAAAGAGTAAGTTATTTTAGAATCTAATTACCATTTAGATTAAATTACCACTGTTTGAGTGTGTAATATTCTTCAAAGATTCGACCTGTCTGTTATGATGCATCACCCATACCCGTGTACCTGGGAAAAGTAGGGCTTATGCCGAAGCTTTAACTCGGGTATGTAAGGGGTGGTTTTTTAATTGGCCGATGCATAGGTTACTTGCTAGTCAATCGTAGCTAAATGAATCACACCAGGTAGCGTTTTATTGAGTTTATTTCTTTTTGAAATTCAAAATAAGGGTTGTTTTGAAAAGTAGTCTGGTTCTGTACCCAGAATACCCAGATTAGATAGATGGGTATTTGTAGAATGCCATCTAGTTGGAGATAATGATTCATGTACCAGTTCCTTCTGCAGACACCTTTTTTATACCCCCCCCCCCAAGAGAGTTTAAATTTTTTTGCCTAGTAGTATTGAATCAAGCTGAGTGTCATGCGTATTAAATGTTGTCATGCCATTATAGAGATTGGAGAGAAAACTTATATATCTCATTACCACACGAGAAAATTGTAGACTTGTCCAAATTGAAAGCATTTGCAGACGACAAAATAAAGGTGACTGAAAAAGTGGAATTTGTTCTGGGAAGGGTAGAAAACACTGTGGGAAAAGGAGAAAATGCTGGTCACCAGCATTTTCTCCTTTTCCCACAGTGTTTTCAAAAGGCTCCTTTCTCAGGGGCGTCAAAAGTAGGGATTGAGTGGTAATGGGATATTTGACATTATCTTTATACCTTTAATACGAAGTTTCGTCCAAATCATGGACTTTGGGTCATGATAAGCTGCTCCCCAGGGCAAACTATTGCAGCAGTACTTGAAAGTCAGATGCTGAGACTTCAGGTGTACAATCTTAGTACCACAATTACTCTTTTTCTTTTCTTAGTCTGTAAATGAAGAATCATTGAAAGTTCTGCACGAGTATGTGTCGTCAATCCAGACCAAGAGATCCTTAACACTACAGCCGATAGATCTGGTCTTCTATCTCAGACAGGTGAACGCAGAAAATAATACAACAGGTAAATAAGATATTAGCAAAATTTTGACAGATCAAACATGTCCTGAATGGAGTATGTTAAATATGGTAACTCTTTACCTGAAGACAGAATTTTAGGCTCGTCCAAATTGATATCATTTGCAGACAAGAATTAATAGTGGTTCAGATGATGAACATTTTCTGTTAGAGGGCATGAAGTACAGTCGGTACAACTGAAAATTACTGTTACCAGTCAAGTATTTGCACATCAAGAAAAGACTGAAAGATAGACACAAAAGTTAAAGAAAGACTTGGAAACCTTCTTCAAAATCAGTTCACGAACAAACATAAAAAGGAAAGAAAAACCTCATTTTTCCAACAGAGAGGAAAACGTTGTGGAAAACAGAGGAACTGCTTATTACAAGTACTTACTCCTTTTCCCACAATATCTTCATTGCCCTGTTATTGTCTGCATTTTCGTTGTGGGGAAAGTCCAGAAACTGAGATTTTTTCATACATGTGTCTCTCTTATTACTGAAGATAGTTAGTTCTAACTTGTACTGATTGTTTTCTATTAAAAAGAGAGGCATACCAGAAGTATAAGTACACATTATTTATTTTTTTTACCAAATGATGTAATTTTGAACTGGGCCAAATTGAAAGCATTTACAGACGACAATTCAAATGCTGTTAAAGTGAGGATTTCTCCTCTGTTTTTGACAGGGGACAAAATATTTAAAAAAAAAAAAAGAAAAGGAAAAAAATGCTGTTCCCATGATGTTTTCAAAAGCCCTCTTTTTCAGGGTTGTTAAAACTTATGATTGTTGGTTAAAAAGTTAATGCATTTTTAACACAATTATAGCCCCCTTTTTCTGCTTAAAATTTTCATTAACCCATTACCACAAAGCAGAATTTTAGAACTGTCCAAATCGAAAGCATTTGTAGGTGATAATTTCACAATGGCTAAGATGATGCAATTTTTTTTAATAGAGTAGAAAACTTTGTGGGAAAAGGAGAAAATGCTGGTTACCAGCATTTTCTCCTTTTCCCACAAAGTTTTCAAAAGGCCTCTTCTTCAGGGTCATTAAAAGTCCTCATTGTGTGGAAATGGGTTAAATTAGCACATGTGGCTGAGTGTTGGGACTAGCATGTGGGTACCCTTATGTTTCAGATATTCGGACAGTAAAGATTTCGCTACAGTCTCAGGATATCAGAAAGACTGTATCCGCCATCCTGACCGCTTGCAACTTGCCACTGGACTACGTGAATAGTATAACTGAACAGTCGAAAACACAACCAGGTTATTCGCCATACCATCCACAGTGGGGTGAAACCTATCCATATGGGAAACCCAAACCACCTCCCAGGAAAACATTAATGTGAGAATCACAGTTGGTGAAATCTTTACCAGATGAAAAAAAAATGATATCTTGAAAAATTTGCAAATAATAAGTTAACCCTTTACCAAAACAATCCCTTGTTTTTACACCCCAAGATAGAAGCCCTTTAAAAACATTGTGGGAAAAGTAGAAAATGCTGGTAACCAGCATTTTCTCCTTTTCCCACAATCTTTTCTACCCTGCTTGAAACAATTTTCATATTTGCATGAGTAAATATTTCGTCTGCAAATGCTTTCAGTTCGGACCAATTTGGACCATCCTATAATGTTGTCATTTGTTAAAGAGTTAAATCTGGCTCATATAATTAGTTATGTCTTTGAAAGAGCCAAATTCTTGTTTTACACCACTAAACAAGGCTTTGAAAAAGCTGGAGATTATTTTACAAAACATTAGTTTTGAACACCTGGGTCTGTTATCACCAGTCATTTTTATTCTTGGTCATATTGTAGATTTAAGAAATAATCTTCTTTCTATCATGGTTTATCAATCAATAAACCACAGTTGTGAGTTATGATGCACAATAAATAATCCACAAGGGCAATAGCCGGAGTGTATTCATTGCACCTCATAAC
Source organism: Tridacna crocea (assembly GCA_943736015.1). Classification (NCBI taxonomy): domain Eukaryota; kingdom Metazoa; phylum Mollusca; class Bivalvia; order Cardiida; family Cardiidae; genus Tridacna; species Tridacna crocea. The sequence goes on from OX031065.1 coordinate 26,207,470, forward strand.
TCACATGGTTTATTGAACAATAAACCACGAGAGAAAGATTATTTTGATTCTAATATGACCAACTCTTAATTAAAGAAAAACCAAGCTCATACTCAGAATGGAAACGCCGATGCAGATAATAATCCATTAGATAACTTTGTGCAGCATGACATCACTCTATATGGAATGACATCACTCTACATAGAATAACTTGGATTCTAACATGACACGCGAATTTGGCTCTATAAACATACAGCAAGGAAAGCGTGATAAAATCTGCTACTATCCATGCAGAGTGACGTCATTCTATATCAAGTGACATCATTCAATGAGTGGGTTATTCAATCAAACACAATCTTCATCCGCATGTTTACTCCAAATTTGAAAGTTTCCCTTTCATTAAGAATTGGCCACGTTAGAATTGAAATAATCTTCATTCTATTGTGGTTTATCATTCAATAAACCACATTGTGAGGTATGAGGTGCAATAAATAAACCACTCGGGCTATCACCCTCATGGATTATTTATTGTGCCTCATAACTCACAACTGTGGTTTATTGAACGATAAACCACGATAGGAAGAAGATTATTTCTTAATTTTACCATGCTTTCGTTGCACTGTGTGTATAGAGCCAAATTCATGTGTCAAGTTAGGATTAGAAATCAACAGAGTTTAAAATTGGTTGAACCATTTTAGTTTAGTCTATAAGGAAATTTCAAATTTATATAATTCTAGAGAATTGATGATGATTCTGGAGCCTTTTTTTTTTTTTTTTTTTTATGTATTACATAGACAATGGTTGAGGGAGAATCATGAAAGAATTCAGTCATTCCTCGAGTCTAGTCAACATACCCACAGTGAAGTGACAAGACTGTCTACAAAGATTTTGTCAGAGGTTGGCGTAGCATCAGTGCGCTGGGAGAATGTCTGGGGACATCAACATTTTATTACATGTCTGAGGACGTTTATAGGTCTTACTGCTGGGCAACAGGACGGCATGAAAAGAACTTTGGAAGGTAGAAACACTTTTTAACTCTTCACCTCACAATTCCAAATTTTCAAAGCCCAATGAAAGTGAGCTTTAAAAACACATTTAGGTTAAAGGAGAAAATGTTGCAGCATTTTTTTCTTTTCCCAAAATGTTTTCTACCCTTTAAATGGCAAATGCTTTGATTTTAGCCACATTAACCCATTACTACACAATCCCTACTTTTGACGACCCTGAGAAAGAAGCCTACTGAAAACATTGTGGGAAAAGGAGAAAATGCTGGTAACCAGCATTTTCTCCTTTTACCACAATGTTTTCTACCCTTCACAAAACAAATTTCAAATTTTCAGTCACTCTTATTTTGTCGTCTGCAAATGCTTTAAATTTAGACAAACCTAAAATTTTTTCGTTTGGTAATGAGTTAAACAATAATTTCATCTGCGAATGCAATTATTCTGGAAAAGTTGAAAGAAAATTTTGTGGTTGGTAATGGGACAAACATGTTTTATTGTTGCCCGAATAAAGGAAATGTTTTTCAACAGTAAAATACAAAACAGAAAGTGATGAGGAATAAACATAGATTGTTTTGTATTGAGTCTATGACCCTTGATTTAATTCTTCTTTAAAAAAAGCTTGATATTTGTAAAATGTTGTTGTCATTAAAGGGCAAATCCTAAGATTTTCTGACCATACTGTTTTTTTGCTCCAATCAGCTGCAAATGATGTTAGTAAACACGTGTCCATCAGTTTTCATAAATACCACCCTGTAACATGCCATAAATCATGCTCGAATTGTCACGCTGATATACGGCCCCAAAAATGGTGCATGGCTTACTTCCCCTGATTCGCTTATCTTCCGTACCTGTGTGACGTCATAGTCGCGTAAGCCTGTGTTTACAGTCAGTAGAAAGAAGTAGCAATGCTGATGATTATACGCAGATATCTGAGTATTAACAAAGAATTCAGCCGAAAAAATGGTAAATTGTGCAGCCTATGGCTTCAACGTCGAATCAGGAACACATAGAATTAGTATGTTAAAATTTCCGAAGGAATTAAAAAGGAGGAAACTATGGATTCAACGTTTAAACTGGGGCCGGACAGTAACGGAGGATTTTGTGCCATCAGTTCATTCCAAATTGTGTTTGAAACACTTCGAGGACAGTCAGTTCTTAATAAGTCCAAAACTCGTAAAAGAAGTTGGTTATAGGAATATTAGGCTGCGATTAAAACCTGATGCTGTGCCGACATTGTTCGAAACTCCGAGTCGAAATAAGATAGGCCATAAGACAGACATTCCGCAATGGCAATCTCCAAAAAGAAAAACAAACATAAGGTCGGTAATTCCTTTAATTGTTTTTCGTAATATTTTATCCTTTTCTAGATCTACGTTCTGGACAAAGTAGAAATTGGTGCCGTTTTCTCCCTTTTTTTTCCCTAAATGTTTTCAACATTTAACCCTTTACCAAGAGACAAAATTTTAGAATGGTCCAAATTAAAAGCACTTGCAAACAAAGTAAACCTAACTGAAATATTGAAATTTGTTTCCACCAGGATAGAAAACATTGTAGGATAAGAAGAAAATGTTGGTTACCAGCATTCTCTCCTTTTCCCACAATGTTTTAAAAAGTCTTCCATCTCAGGGTTGTAAAAACCAGGGATTGTTTGGTAAAGGGTTAATTTGTACATGAAAAAAAATGGTAATCAAAAAGTTGAAATGAAATTTGATTTGGAAAGGATGGAAAACATTATGGGAAAAGGAGAAAATCTTATCATTTTCTCTTTTCCTCACAATGTTTTCAAAGGCAACAACATAACATATTCATCCAAATTCATAACATAGATTTTGGAAGTACCAAAGTCTGGATTGTTCAAATGATGTTAACTTTCAAGTGTTTCAGCTTTTTTTTCCTTTTCCACAATGTTTTCAAAAGGCTTCTGTCTCAGGGTTGAAAAAAACAAAGGGTCAAGTGACCATTCACCAAACACAAAAATTTTAGACTGGTTCAAATTGAAAGCATTTGCAGACAACAAAAGAATTGTGAACTAAAAACATTTGCAGCTGATTGGAGTAAAAAACAGTATGGTCAAAATATATTAGGATTTGCCCTTAACAGTAAACATCTTTTTCTTCCCACACTGTTTTTCAAACACTCTTTCTTTGGGTATTGGAAACTAGACCTAGGGTTTGCATGGTAAAGGGTGAAGTCAGTATCTGGCTACCCCTAGTCATGGTCATAAATGTTAATCCATCACCGGCCAGTTGAAACAATACAGGAAATGGTTACATAACATTTGCATATCTCACCCCTTTACTCTGTAATGTTTGTTTGTGACAGTAAACCCGTGTTACAGCTTTTATCCCGTACACTTCTTCTCTTAGACATTTCACTCTTAAAAATGATTTGACAACTTACTATCATTTTGAACAAATAATGAATTGTATCTTTACATTTCTGATTTGTGGATATTTCCCTGTTCCTCTCCATACTCTGTCTTCTAGACAGGCTACTGAGAGAAATCTTTTGTTTTTACGACCCTTGTAAAGATAGAAAAAAACTTTCGAAAACATCATAGGTAAAAGAGAAAAGTTGCTGACCAGCATTTTCTCCTTTTTCTACAATGTTTTTTACCCATCAAAAACAAGTCCAAACATGCAAGTTAAATTTAATTTGTTGACTCTAATTGCTTTCAATTCGGTTGAGTCAATAAATTTAATGTTTGGTAACAATTTAACCCTTTCCCAGACGGCAAATTTTGGACCAGACCAAATTCAAAGCAAAATTCAAATTCGGATACTGCTCCCTGTGAACTTAACCAGAACTTTTGCCCAATGTGTGGGATTTATATTTAATCCTTTACCAATCAATCCATAATTTTTACGACCCCAAAGACAGCAGACTTTTAAAAACATTGTAAGAAAGTAACCATCTACCTAGTAGAAAGTAACCTAGTAACCAGCATATTCTCCTGTTAACACAGTGTTTTACTCTGCTGGAAAAAAATTTCAATTTTTGAAATATATAACTTTATTTTGTCGTCTGCAAGCTATTTCAGTTTGGACCTGTTTAATATTTTGTCGTATGGTAAAGAGTTAAAAGTAGAAAATATTGTGGATAAAGGATCGATTGATACAAATGTTATCCCTTCACCCATGAGAGAACAAATTTTGTACCTGTCAATGTTTACAGAATTCTTTACAAGGTACAAATATAGGATCCATCAACAAATAGTTAGAACTCACGATTATCAGTCATAAAAGTCAAGAAATCGGTTATTTGACATGAAACTAAAGTGTAGGAGAAATGTCTGTAAAAGTGTCGGGGAACTGTGTAGTCGTGGAACTGTCATGAAACCGTCTTTTTTATTTTTATTATTATTAATTCCACCCGTAAATCTACCGAAAATACTTCAAGTGAAACAAAGCTTATGCCGTACACTTAATTTTATCATGTATCGAGTAATATTTCTGTAAGCCACGTTTGCCCCGTAGCCTAATACATCTAGGCATGATACTCTTCACGTTGTTTAAGAGTCCGGCATAACATCGTTATTTTCGCCACAGGTGGGCGAAATTTTACTTTAATCCCCATCATCAGAAACTATTAAGTTTCATTAAAAACTTGGTGGGACATGTACGGCCTTACCGACCTAGAATCGTGTATTCATTCGTCTTAAATATCGCTCATTTCACTATCTGAAACAAGGTCCATATTGAAACAAACGCTCCTATGACGTCACAGATCAAGGTGCGCTACAATAAGTAAGGGAGGTAAGCGATGCAAGAAAAACTAATAAGCAAAAATATAAATTGAAAAAAAGTACTTTTACTAATTTTTTTTTCAAATTACAATATTACCAGGTTGCCATTTGATAGATGTAGATTTCAAAATTAATCAAATCAGAAACTTGTTGATTTGCCCTTTAAGATAATCTTATTTTGAATGTAAAAAACTTGAAGAGGAGAAAATGATGATAAAGGATTTTTATTAAATTAAAATTTTTCACTTTGTTTTTTGAATGTTGAAATGTATGCGTATTGATATATTCAGGACGTAACCTTGTGTTTGGCAACCAGACAGGGGTAAACATACATGGGGATATCATACTGGCAAGTGAAGATGTTCCTGTGGAGTGGATAAGAGTAAGAATCCTACATAGTTCTGAAGAACATTGTATAGCAACTTTTTAAGACAACTAAAGTTAAGACTTGTCCATGTTGAAGTAATTTTCAGACAGAAATTAAAAGTGACTCAAGTAATGTTTTTCTTATCTATAAGGATAAATAACATAAAAGGAAATGGCAGTAGCCAGCTTTGTTGTTGGTTGAAGAATTTACCAAGATTACAGCATTTCATTGTTTCGCTAATCAAATGAAAAGGACATCTAGAAATTTTATTTTTTTTATTGAATCTTTGGTCCATGATCTTAATATTCAGATAAAAATTTTACTGAAAATGAAAATATCATTTTTAACAGTGGCAAATCCAGTTTGTATGAAAAGGGGGATTGCTCATCCCAAAAATTGCTACATTTCTATTTATCTTTCATTTCAGCTTCTTAAATCAGTCAGGGCCCATGATCCAGTAATAGAAAGGATTCCATGGATGGAAAAGGAGCTTTCACATCTGTTAAACAATATAAATGTAGTCAGAATACCCCAGCAAAACTTTGTGATGGCACAGGACTATGAAGTGCTCTTGAACAAGATGTTAAATACAGTTCGGCGTTGTCAGGGATTGGTGAGACAACAGTTAGGCGATCAAGACCTGTCCCATTTAGTTATGGTGGCTGAAGGGTAATAGCTTATCATTTAGTGAATTTTTTTGGTACCACTATATTGTGAATTTCTAGTCCGTCTAAATGTACCATTAGCCCCTATCGTTAAGCATTTAAAAAATCTTTATAGACCACAGCATAAAAACCCCTCCAAAATTCAAGTCAGGTTTAACTGTTGTACTAGTCAAATACAAATACATAGCATTTACATAGCTTTAAAACTATGAGACATATTCTTTTGCTCTCTACTTGTTCTTAAAACACAGTTATCTAAAAAGAAGCATGTACATGTATATGTCGTAGTCCAAACTGGAATCCAGGCAGATCCGGAATCTGCCTAGACCAAACTGGAATTTGTCTATAACAAATCAGGATTCCAGTTTAGCTTTGCAGTTCTACAATCTGCCTAAACCAAATTTTAATAATTTCTCGTTGAATATAGGGCGTCTAGATATGAATCATCTTACTTTTAAACGTAGACCTCAAAATAAAAGAAGTTTTAGTCAGAAATTCAGAATAAATATAAATTTTGAATGTTTTGTACTAATAAAAAAGGTGGAAAAAAAGAGCGATTGTGGAAAAATCATATAAAATGCCTTAAATGAAAATACCTCTCAATTGTAAACATAATTAAATCAATATACTTAAAAAGAAATATTAGAAAACAATGCATTTTGGTCTACACAAAATTTGAATTCTAATTTGGTCTAGGCAGATTCCGGATCTGCCTAGATTCCAATCTGGCCTACGACATATATATGCATCAATATTGATTGATTGATTATATGGTGTTTAACCCTTTCCCAAACAATCCCTGGTTTTTACGGGTCTGGAATAGTAGCCTTTTGAAAACATTGTGGGAAAAGGAGAAAATGCTGGTAACCAGCATTTTCTCCTTTTCCCACAATGTTTTCTACCCTGTCATAGACAGAAATCATCTTTTCAGCAAGAGTTGAATTGTCGTCTGGAAATGCTTTCAACTTGGTCTAGTCCAAAAGTTCGTCATTTGGGAAAGGGTTAATGTCGTTTCAAACATTATTTCAGTTGTAGCGCGGCATTCAGTGCACCTAGGCTTTCCTGGAGTCTTCTTTTACCACTACTCTGCACAATTTTCTGTCCAAGCCACTGGCTGCTCTCCCACATAACCATCGTTGAAACAATGGTCAGCAGTGGGAGAGGACTGAATGACTATCATTAATCCTTGGAAAGAAATTGGCAGAGCCAGGGATCGAACCCATGAACCCTTGTTCTCAAGTCATGCATGCTATCGCCTGAGCTACCGTGGCTCAGTGCGTCAATATTGGTACATCTATATGTTATTTCACACGTTTTGTATTTAATGCTCATCCTGCTAAATAAATGAAATGAACATTTTTATTCCATATTAAAAATCAAATTAAGCTTTATCAAAAGGCAAATTCAGTGAGGGAAACATAACTTTATAGGACAGTGTAGATCAAAGACCAGACTGCTTGTTCTGTGCAGCCTGATCTTGATGTACTCTGTCTGCAAAAGGTCAATGAGTAGCTCTTTGTTATGCAGGCTTAATTCATAGGAAAACATTGTGACTAAAACAAGTTTGCTTGACACAAGCAATTTTTCCTTTGCCACAATGTTTTGAACATAAAATCCACTGCAAGATGACAAAAAGATTTATGCCATTGTTTGATATACCAAATTACATTTTGTTTTTATTTTTACCATTATAATTTGATTATCAGATATATTTATTCATTGTTATACCGTATCTGCACGTAATTTCTGATAGGGAGTCCTCTCCACTTGCCCTGACTAACTGCGGACACATTTTGATACCATGTTCTATTCCTGGAAGCATATTGGTTAAATTTATTTTTGAAAACAAGGACAGAGCAGCAACTTTCCTCATTGATGCCAAAATGTAAGTTCTTACACAGTTTTGCTTTTGTTTTCTTGCTTTGACCTTGAGTTATTCGAATGTTTTTGAACATTACTTATATGAGCAATTTGTCTGTTTAACTCTACCGAACAACAAAATTCTAGACCAGTCCAAATTGGAAGCATTTGCAGACAACAAAATAAATGCGACTCAGAAATTGAAACTTGACTTTAGAAGAGTAGAAAACGTTGTGGGAAAAGGAGAAAATGCTGGTTACCAGCATTTTATCCTTTTCCCACTATGTTTTCAAAAGAATTGTTCCTTGGGGTTGTTAGTCGGGATTGTGTAGTAAAGAGTTAAAAAATTCTTTTTTTTAACCCTTTACCACACAGTGACGAGCCCGTTGAAAACATCGTTGGAAAAGGAGATCCTTTGCCCACAGGGTTTTTTACCCTGCTGGAAATAAATTTCAGTTTTTGAGTTACACTGATTTGGTCTGATACAAGAATACCGGTACACAAGAGTATAATGTGGCAGAGGTAAAAAAAAAAATGCCTAGAGTTGCCATAGGCAAGATGCTTTAAAGCTCTGACTGAGTACAGGTGACACCTAGAACACTTGATGAGCTGTTACAGTAGAATCACTTACATAATGTTGAAAGCTTCATAAAACAATCAGTTGGTCACCATGTTTTCAAAAGTAGTTTGCTACCAGATTCAGAAATATTGTCTGCAGGAGATAATGTGTCGGCACATAATTGGAAATAAGAGACAGTTTATAATGACCAGGGCCTGTATTCACCAACCATTCTAAAAACTATTCTTTGTCTTATTCTCCAGAATTTTCTACAGTTGTAAGTAACTCAACTTCTGATTGGCTAAACTGAATGGTTTAGCCTATCAGAAGTTATTTCACTTAAAAATTTAGAAAACCTTGGAGAATAAGACTAAGAATAGTCCCAAAAATGGCTAGTGAACACAGGCACAGTTCTTCTAGTTGCTTAATGTTTACCACACAGTTCTGACTTTTATCAACCCTCCTGAAGAAGGCTTTTGAAAACTTTGCAGGAAAAGGAGAAAATACTGGCAACCAGCATTTTCTCCTTTACCGTCAATTTTTGCTGCTCTATCAAAGACAGAAATCATCATTTGCGTCACATTTATTTTGTCATCTGAAAATGCATTCGGTTCGAAATCTTTTCATTGGGTGAAAAGTTAAATAGTTCTGTCTGTCTACAAAACCACTGTCATGATTCTTTCTGAGAATCTTTTTTTGGAAAAGAAATCAAAGAAAGTTAACATACAAATTACATGTATATATTTTCAGTTTTGCAGCCAGGTGTTGTATGTACCTTTTCCAGTTTGACGGTACATACGATAATGTGTATGTGTATTTTTCACAGGCACACATTTTACATGGACCAAATTATGGATCAGTGTTACGACAGATTGTCTGTATCCTCAATACATAGAGATGATGCCATCACACCACAACAAATGACAGAGTGCTGTCAGAGACTTTTGGACAATAGTTATCTGATCAACCATTGGTTGAAAGGAACAAAACTGAACATATCCACATATTATACAGTCATGAGTGATGGCGAAGTTACAATACCCTGGGACTGGCTTGTGGATGGCATGTGAAGATCGCATTTGTCACTATTGATACCGCTTTTACTGTTGCTTTTATATAAACTTTTAACATGTAATTCCAGGGCCATATTCACCACCCTTTCTTATTAGCAATCTAGCTTGTCTAATTTTCAAATTTTTTTTTTATTTCAAAGTTAGGCAATTTCCGATTGGTGTAATCAAATATTTTGTTACCTTAACCCTTTACCACACATTCCCACCTTCTAAGGACCCTGAAAAAATCTTATGAAAACATAGTAGGAAAAGGAGAAAATGCTGGTAACTTGCTGGGCCTACTATTTTCTCCTGTCACCGCAATGTAGGATGGTCCTCCTTGGTACTGCAGAACTTATTTTCTCCGAAAATTTACTACAAGAGTGAGAACTATTTTCCAATACCATGTTTTTCAGACAAATATATCTAGTTTAAGCTACCTTGTTGACCACAGGTGCTCCAAAGGGAGCCGACCATGGTACCGCATTAACTCATGTAATATTGAAAAAATTGTTTTCAGAAAATGATTTAAGAACTTCAGTTTTGTTTCCGCCGAGGGCTTTGATGTCACATTAAACATGAATTACCGGTATTGGTTTTATGATGATTGCACTTTAGTATTTTTAAAATATGAAGTAAAATTGTTCTGTATTATTGCAATTTATGAGTATTGAGAGTAACTTATCAGTAATGAAGACTTATCTGATATATCTCAACCGATGCTATAGAAAAAACTTTTCTGCTTTTGATTTGATAGAGTAAACAGTGAATATGTTGGGGAACGTGCTTGTGAGGACAACGATATTCGGAAAATAAATCCCACGAGTCGCAATTTAACTGTGCTCTACAAATGCTTTCAGTATAAATTAATCTGAAATAATGAACACCACAATCTTGTGTTTTAATGGCACTGAGATAAAGGGGCTTTTGAAAACACTGTGGGAAGAGGAGAAATGCTGATAACTAGTATTTTCTCCTTTCCTTACAATGTTTTCAACTCTGTCAAATTCAAATGTTATCATTTAAGCATTTACTACACAATCCAAAGTTATAATAACCCAGGGTAAGAAGCCTTTTAAAAGATTGAGGGAAAAGAAGAAAATGCTGGTTACCAGCATTTCCTTCTTTTCCGACAATGATTTCTACTCTATGGAAGACAAATATCCAGTTTGGAGTTACATTTAGTTTGTCGTCTGCAAATGCTTTCAATTTGGACTAGTAAAAGCGTTTAACGTTTGGTAATTACAGTAGTTAAGCCTTGAATTAAATTTGGAAAAAGTCTATTATTTTGTGGTCTGGTAAAGGATCAACTCTTGTTTCTACTCTATAGTCTATATTTACCAGTCATTCTAGTCTTATTCTTCAAAAGTTTGTCAGTGTGAAGGCAACAGAACTTTACTTTCACAGTCAGAAAATCATGAAGAATAAGACAAAGAAAAGTTCTTAAGAATAGTTGGTGAATACGGACCCAGTTTTTACTCCCATTTAAATCACGATACATGCAATATGAATAAGAGGATAACAAGATAAGTCGCTATCATCTGTATCTCTGTCGGAAAAGGTCCTGCAAAACTTGCTTGTATTTGAAATTATTTTTTTTGGTGCACTGATATTATGGATTCTTGAATATTATTTTGTTCTGGTTGTGATATTTCATTGTTAATTCTGTGTTTTCTTTTTAATTCTTAAGAGGCATTACTAGTTTTGGCATTTATGAGAAAAGAGTGCAACAATGTATATACATGTATATAGAGAGAGGAGAAAATTGCCATAGAATCTGCTGTTTGACCACCTCAATTAACCCATTACCACACAATCCCTACTTTTGACGCCCCTGAGAAAAAAGCCTTGTGAAAACACTGTGGGAAAAGGAGAAAATGCTGGTAACCAGCATTTTCTCCTTTTCCCACAGTGTTTTCTACCCTTCCCAGAACAAATTTCTATTTTTCAGTCCCCTTCATTTTGTTGTCTGCAAATGCTTTCAATTTGGACCAGTCTAAAATTTTCTTGTGTGGTAAAGAGTTAACCCATTACCACACAATCCCTACTTTTGATGACCCTGAGAAAGAAGCCTTTTGAAAACATTGTACGAAGAGGAGAAAAGTAAGGAGTAACCAGCCTTTTCTCCATTCCCCACAATGTTTTCTACCCTGCCAGAGAAAAAAACAGTTTTTGAGTTATGTTTATTTCATCATCTGCAAGTGCTTTCAATTTGGGCCAGTCTAAACTTTTGATGTTGGTAAAGAGTTAACTCTTTACCACACAATCCCGACTTTTAATGACCCTGAAAAAGAAGCCTTCTGAAAACATTGAGGGAAAAGGAGAAAATGCTGGTAACCAGCATTTTCTCCTTTTCTCACAACATTTTCTCCCCTTCCCAAAACATATTTCAATTTTTCAGTCACTTTTATTTTGTCGTCTGCAAATGCTTTTGACAAGCCTAAAAATATTGTCGTTTGGTAATGAGTTAAACAGGCATTTATGTTTAGCTCTCATGAGCTTTTGTTACTGTGCTGTGTCCATATTGTGTGTGAACAATTGCTTTGTGTGTGCTGTAAAGGCCCCATTTCAATCTGAGATACTTGTGAAAGTTAGTCACAGTGTTTGTTCTGATGATATCTGTGACAAGATTGAAAGGTCAATCATCTAGAACAATTTATGTAATTTGGCCATGTAGGGTCAAAAAGGTCAATGGGGCAAATCTTGGAAAAATCTTGTGTGCCCTCTCGGGACCACATTTTCAGTCTGATACTCATGATGGATGTTTTGAATATTTGTCTTGATAATATCCTGAACAAGTGTGGAATTAGGTTGTGACTTGGGTCAAAAAGTAGATAAGGGAGAAAAATCACAGGAAAACTTACCGGTATGTGCCTTTTAGAAGCCACACTTTTGGTTTAGCACTGATGCATATTAGTCAGAATGTTGGTCTGGATAATATCTTGAATATGTTTGAAATAAGGTTATCTAGTGTCTTAACCCTTAACCACACAACCCCAAGTTTTAATGATATTGAGAAAAAAGTTTTTCGAAAACATTGTGGGAAAAGGAGAAAATGCTGGTAACCAGCATTTTCTCCCTTTTCCACAATGTTTTCTAACCTTTCAAAGAAAATTTTTTATGATTTGTGCAACACTGAATTTGTCTTCTGCAAATGCTTTCAATTTGTACCAGTGTAAAGTTTTAGACTTGTCCAAACTGAAAGCATTTGCATATGACAATTTTATGTCATTTAATTGATGAAAATTGTCTTTGATGGAGTAGAAAACAGTGTGTCTTCTTTTCCCCCAATCTTTTCAAAAGCGTTTTCCTTCAGGGTCGTTAAAACTCATGATTGTGTGGTAAAGAGTTAAAGTAGGTCACAAAGATATTTTTGGAAAAAAGGAAATCTCACATGTACTCTAGAAGGTACATTTTCAGTCTGATACTCATGAAAATAGGTCAAAACAGTCATGTGTTTCATATTATCACCACGGGGGTTGCTTCAGTTTTATCAATCCTAGATGACTAGACCTAGGTGAGCAGTTTAGGGCCAATGACCCTCTTGTTTATTTGCATGCAAGCTCAAGATCACTTGTTATATAACAAGACAGAAATGAAAATAAATTCTTAACCAACCAGTTATTTTCCTTTTTTGTGCCAGCAGAATTTGGTTAGGGTGTATGAATATTTGAATGAAGGAATGAAAAAGGAATCAATAAATCGGTATGTGAGGTACAGAGGAAGTTTTTTCAACAGTATACCACTTCCATGTAGCCAGATAAGTGACTTAAGTTTTAAGCCCTCTCTTTAATTAACCTTTTTCCACACGACAAAAAGTTTAGCTTTGTCCGAATTGAAACCATTTACAGACAACAATTTCAGTGTGGCTCAAATGGTGCAATTTTTCTTCGACAGGGTAGAAAACTTTGTTGGAAAAGTAGAAAATGCTGCATTTTTTTTTTTTTAACAGCATTTTTTCCTTTTCCCACAATTTTTTCAAAAGGATGTTTCCCAGGGTTGTTAAAAGTTGGCATTTTTCAATATTCAGAGAAAATAAAGTTAGCTAGCGATTTGAAATTCGGACTGCATGTAAAATCAAGAGAGAAAAACATTACAAAATCTCGTAAATCCACAGGCTGCTTTCACGAAATGTCAGTGGTTAAGAGAGAAATTAATCCTGTCACAATGACTCATCGATCCTTGGAATGAAATTGGACAAGTCAGGGATTGAGCCAGTGACCCCATGTTCTTAACCCTTTACTCCATAGATATTCATTTCTCTGCATTGTTTGTAGAAGCCTTTGGAAAACATTGTGGCAAAAGGTGAAATTGCTCATCACGAGCAATTTCACCTTTTGTCACAATGTTTTCTATGCTATCAACAGATGTCATATACACATAAACAGCTTCATCCTTGCTGTTATTTAGGGTCAGTTAGAGATACCATAGAAATGCCATATGGGGTAAAGGGTTAAATCCTGTATGATACCAACTGAGCATCAGGTACTGGGCAAGTTTCGTGATTGGCTGCTTTTAGCATCAAAAAAGTTCTAAAAGCACTGACCAAGGTGAAAGGAAACAAGAGCCTCTTAGAGCAGTGCATACATTTATATGCCTGAAGAGACTTGTCATTGAAAAGGGTTAAAATCTAAAACGCCTACAGAGATCCAAATTTTAAGAGTCAAATACACAACTACACATCCTAGAGATTTATTGTGGTTAAGTTTCAAATAATTCTGATGCAAAGTGTAGGAGGAATTGCACACACAAGAAGTTACTAACAGATGGACAGAAAGACCAACCAATGACCAGGGCCCTAACATAATACCATCCTTTGGAGCATACAACAAGAGGGCCATGATGGTCTTGTATCCACATTACCTCACAATCCCTACTTTTGACACCTCTGAGAAAAAAGGCTTAAGAAAACGTTGTGGGAAAAGGAGAAAATGCTGGTAACCAGCATTTTCTCCTTTTCCCACAATGTTTTCTACCCTTCACAAAACAAATTTGAAATTTTCAGTCACCTTTATTTTGACGTCTGCAAAAGCTTTCAATTTGGACAAACCCAAAATTTTGTCGTTTGGTAAGGAGTTAAACTTGTGATCCCTGGAATGGTGCCAATTTTGATCCCAGGCCTATAATATGAAGAAACTTGTTAAAGGTCCATTAGATATAGCTACATGCCAAATTCAGTAGCCCTGGGCCTTGTGGTTTCAGAAAAGAAGATTTTATTGTCATTTTACAAAACTGCAAAAAAATCATCCTTATACTCCCAAAGCCTTTTAATTTTCATTCGTAAAACCCCAGTAGTCGAAATCCGTCGACAACACAAGAAATTAGAGTTTTACTACGGCCCAGGTTGACACCAACGGGAGACATGTTCTATTTTTAGATGGTCAATTCGCTAATTTACTTACAGGAATACACAGAAGAAGCTTCAAACATAGCGCCCGAAGAAGACATTATGGAAAATAATTATTACATGTTTGTTATGATAGGAAATTTAAGCGTTATGAGTCACGTGCCAGTCACTTAACATTCCCACAATGCTTTATTGATTTTTGGCGCGAAATCTAAATATAGCTTAAGAGGTTACGTAGCCTTTTAAGGGAATACCATCAAAAAAAATTTTTTTTTGTAATTTTATGAATCTTAATTATTGATGATATGTATTATTTTTTCATATGAATTTCAATTATATATATATTTTTTAATTTGGTGAGATGTAGAAATTCTAAATACCCACCTTTAAGAGGACCATGGCAGGATAATTTCTGTGACGTTTCATCAAATCTAGATGGGTAGTTTCAGAGAAGTTTGAAAGAAAAGGTTACACATTCATAAAGTTCATAAAGTTTGTTGAGGCCAAATGCACAGTTATGTGCATAAGCTAGTAAGCTTCTAGGATGGCCCATTCACGTGTCGTTTTCCCAGTTTAACTTTAATCAGGTGAATTTGGACTTCCTATGTCCAACACTATTTAAATTCATGGAGTGTCGCTCCCACCAAGAATTCACTATCCACTTATATTAACTTTATAGTACACTATACACAAACAGGTGGTCACTATTTAACACTAACTTCAACATAGTCTGCACACATGACACTTTTGACATATATATATACACCTTTTTTTTTTTTTATTTTTTTTTTATTATTTTTTTTTTTTTCAACAGCCTTATTCCTATTGAACACACTAAAAAATAAAACTGAGTGTTGTAGTGGTTGCCGTAGTTAATTTAACAAGGTTTAATTACCAACAAAGTTTTATTTCTTTGCAGTTCCCTGATTTTGTTTAAATAGGATATTTAGAAAGTTGTTTAGCTGTGGTAGTTATCTAAATTGGTAGATATTAATTCTTAAAAACCAGTCCGCAGTATGGCAGTCCATCACTCAGAACAGGTATATATTCACTTTTTTTTTTTATTTTATTGGGTATTATTTTATCTAATTCCTTAAGGGATATTTAGACTATTTTCTTTTTTTTTTTTTTTATATACTTCTTACAATTTCATGTATAAATGAATTTAATCATTAGTTATCAAATTTGATTGGGTTATAACTAGTAAATATAACATTCGCCATTTAACCTGTCTATAGTATGGCAGTCCATCACTCAGATCAGGCTTAGACTGTCAGGATTCATAAATTGTGTATTTATAAACTTTACAAGTAATACATTAGTTGGTTATATCCTTTCATAGTAAAAATCAACTTAAAAGTCAGATTCATATTTGTTGATAACATTTAGGATAAAATTTACTTGCAACTTTCCATTGTTTATTTAGTGAATGGATGGATGGTTGCACAAGGCTATGACGCAAGTTCTTTGGCCTTCGGTCAGTGGAGTTAAAAATGAATCAACAAAAGACAAAAACTACAGGCAAGTGTCATTTTTATCCTTTAATATATCTCAGACAGAGAGAAATTTACAGTAACAAAATAAGAAGATTAATTTCATCACTAATTAGGAAGAATCCTTTCCTCCAAAAGTGATATTACTGGTGCATCTGTAGCTGACGAATTTGAAAACACTGTGAAAAATTGATAAACTACTCATTATGAGCAGTTACATCACTTGAAAAGATTAATGCACTTTGAACTTTTTTCCTTGAGATTCACATAATTTTAACCCTTAGCCTGCTAAGCACAACTCACTGACCTTTTGTGGACAAAACAGATCAAGATCATACTGCTCAGAATGTGCAATCTAATCTTGGATCTACACTGTCCAATTAGGAGATCTTTTTTCTGCAAGATAGCTTTCAAACCGTAATATTTTGGATTCTTACTATCAGCTGTCCGTTCTTTTATTTAGCAGAATAAGGGTTAAAAAGGGTGCCTCCACAAGGTCATGTAATGAATGAAATGAATATTTGGGTATAAAAGACGATAGCAATTCTCCATCAACCAAATATTTTTACACATAATTGTGAAGACATGTGAAAAGGGACAGCAATCTGGGAATTGCATAAATTGGTTACATGGAAACAGATCAAATATAGTATAGGTCAATATATTAAGTTGATAGTTCAAAGATGATTCTATAGTAAGGTAGAATTACCACTTTTCATACAGAAAATATAACAGCAAAAAAACATCAACCCTGGTATGACTGCATGCTTAATACAGTCTGACCAGGGTTGACACTTGTCGCACTTCCCAGATGGTCCCTTTTAGCGTAATAGGTCAGAATAAATAAGAATAAAGTCATGTTCATTCTGGAGTCATGTTAGTTATCTATACATGTATTTCAAAAAGTTTTCACATACTTCCAAAGTGCAACAGCAGTATACCGGTATTACAACTTAATGATCCTGAAAAAAGAAAGCCTTTAAAAACATTGAAAGAAAAGGGAAGAATTATCCATTTCCTGCAATGTTTTCTACTCTTTCAAAGACAAGGTCCATCATATGAGCCAGATCAAAGTTGTCATCTGCAATAGCTTTCAATTTGCATTAGACTAAACTTTGATCATCATTCTGCTAAAAACTTACTTAACCCTTTACCCCACAAGGCATTTCTATGGTATCTCTAACACACCCTAAATAACAGCAAAGGATGAAGCTGTTTCTTACGTGTATATGACACCTTTTGATAGCATAGAAAACATCATGACAAAAAGTGAAATTGCTCATCACGAGCAATTTCACCTTTTGCCACAATGTTTTCCAAAGGCTCCTACAGGCAATGCCTAGAAATGGGTATCTATGGGGTAAAAGGTAAATTGCTCTGGACGAGTAATTTCACCTTTTGCCACAATGTTTTCTACACTATCAAAAGGTGTCAAATACACATAAAAAATGGCTTCATCCTTGCTGTTATTTAGGGTCAATTAGAGATACCATAGAATTGCCATATGGGGTAAAGGGTAAAGCCAGAAACAATATGTGCACATACAACAGTCCTAGGCTGTTTTTACCCAAATCTATCACTAGCTGAAAGACAGTATAGACTGATACAAGGTGGCACATTCTGTGCAGTCTGATCTTGAATCCACACCCTAAACCCTACAAGAGCAACTCAAAGATAACTGAAAGGTAAGCAATACATGAAACATATACATGGAATCAAAGAAGAAGCAGTCTACTGGATAAAGTCAAGCTGTAGATTACATACAGTGAAATCAAGTGGGTGGAGATCCATTTTGCAGTTTTGGTTATATTTTATGTTTCCTAGGGATTCAAATAACACAAAGCTTTAGAACCATGGTGTCTGCACTTGAAATATATGCTCTTGTTATACATGTATATATTGTGATGCTGCTTATTTTTTTCTTCTGGTCACAAGTAAGCTATATTGTGATAGGTCTCTCTCATACTTTTCTATACTTGAAATGTTTCCTATATTTTGATTGGCTGAAAATGTCTGTAGAGTTGAAATGTATCCAATTGATGTATTCTTAATTCTCATTGGCAGCAAACTTTCTTCTGCTCATGAAATGTGATAATGTCTATTGAGTGGTAACTCAAAAACTTATTTTTTTGGTAACAAGCAAATCTGTACAGCCACAAGTTGTCATACAAGGTCATGCACTAGATCTTGTAACATGCAGAATAGAACATTAAATTGTTGCTGTTGTTTTTCCTTTAACAAAATTAATGTGATTTTAACCATCTTGTCCATCCTGTGGCAACCAAAGGTGTATTTATGGATAGTGTAATCATCATCATTGGCCTACACTCTCCAATACTTTGTAAGATTATGTAACCCTGTTGGTGTAACAAATTTTTAGCACACAAACCAAAGGAGAAAATGCTTTAAAAAGCGTTTTCCTTTCCGAAATGTTTTTCTACCCCGGAAACAAATTTCACTATTTGAGTTACCTGTACATGTAATTTGTAATCTGCAAGTGCTTTCAAATTGGACCAGTCTAAAACTGTCGTTCGGTAAAGGTTTTTCAGCCTTTGCATTCTAAGCATCCATTTTTTTCAGAGCAGATTTTTTCATACTTATCTCTCAGAAGCAGTAATTGAGCTAGATATTTGTAATTTGTACTTAGTTTGAATTAAAGACAGATACTTCAAAGGCATGCAATGGTCAGAAAACTGCTAAAAGCAAAGTTTATATGGGAGAAATTAGTATTCAAGTTGCATGCACTAGAAACACCAATAGTAACAGAAGTTTTCAATATTTATTTATAACAACAGGATCTCCAACCACTTCAGATCTTGTGTAATGTCATTTATCCACAGCTCTCCTCATGCCTCCAATGCCTCAACTTTGTCAGAGAAAGAATTCAGCTCTGAAAAAGAATGAAATGTAAGCAGTTAGCCTGAAGCAATAAAGTTTCTATATGAATGTTTAGACAGTTCAAAAAAGCATGAATCGAGTACAAAAGCAGCAAGACTCACTTTTAATCCACAAACAGCTTAATTACAACACAACAGTATTTCAGACATTTCCAAATTGATAGAATTGAGAGAGCAACAAATTTTAACCCATTACCACACAATCCCTACTTTTGACGACCCTTAAAAAGAAGCAATTAGAAAACATTGTGGGAAAAGGAGAAAATACTGGTAACCAGCATTTTTTTCCTTTTCCAACAATATTTTCTACCCTTAACAAAAAAAAAATCAAATTTTCATTCACTTTTATCGTGTCGTTTGCAAACAATTTCCATTTGGGCAAACCTAAAATTTTGTTGTTTGGCAATGAGTTAACCTGTTACCAAAGGCAAAATTTTAGACCTATCCAAATTAAAAGCATTTGCAGACGACAATGTCAAAGTGGCTCTAATGATGCAGTTTTGCTTTGATTGGGTAGAAAACTTTTTTTAGGAATAGGAGAAAATGCTGGTTACCAGCATTTTCTCCTTTTCCAACAATGTTTTCAAAAGGCTTCTTCCTCTGGGGTGTTAAAATTCGTCATTGTGTGGTAAAGGGTTAAAGTAGCTGAAACAGTTCATAGGTAGTCTTGGAAAGAACACTGCTGGAAAAGAAGATGCTCATTATAAGCATTATCTCATTTCTTTATCAAGTTTCCAAAAGCCTCCTTCCAGGTCCTTAGAATATAAGACTTATAAAGTCATGAGATCAGACTTGCAGTTTTATCAGCTGTATGAAGATAAAACATTTAGCTCTTTACAACAACAAAATTTTGTATCGATCCAAATTGAAAGAAATTGCCGACATTAAAAGGTGTGGCTGAAATGGTGGTACATGTAATTGTCTGTGAAAAGGTAGAAAACCTTGCAGGAAAAGGGGAAAATGCTGGTTACCAGCATTTTCTCCTTTTCCCGCAAGCTTTTAAAAGGGCTATTTCCTCCTTTTTCCTTAGGATTTTGTGGTAAAGAGTTAATTATTGAACTCTTTACCTACAGACAAAATTTCACTCATTTCAAAATTGAAAAAATATGGAGATGGCAAATCAAATGGGACTCAAATGATGAAAGGGTAGACAATGTAAACTTAAGGTAAACACCTTACAGCAATAATAACATGCATCAATTTCTTAAAATTTCTTTCAATATGGACTATGCTAAAATTTTGTCATATGAAGATGTAAAAAGCTAAATACATTTCATCCATTTCTTCAAAAAAGCTAGCTTCAATGCATGAATATGTAACACTGGCAAAGAAGACAGAAAAGGCATTAGATTTTGGTAGTTTGCACATCATTTTTTTCACAGCGATGTAATTATCTACAGGCACCACTCTTTCCTGAAGTCTCTTCCCTTCCTTGAAATTGTTTCTCCTTCATACAATGCCATGCAAAATTTCTCCAATCAGCTTGCAAATCAACACCTTAATGCTTACAGCATTAAATTAACAACATGGACAAATCTAAAGTTGGGGGTAAAATTTACAAATCTTGATCTAAACTGGCCGCAAGGCTGAAAAATGTGCTTTAAAGATTTAAGCCTTTACCAAATAGTCTCGACTTTTAATAACCTGGGAAAGAAGACTTTTGAAAACATTGTAGGAAAAGGAGAAAATGCTGGTAACCAGCATTTTCTCCTTTCCCTATAATGTTTTCTGCCCTATCAAAGACAATTTCCATTGTTTCGGTTATCACCTGCAAATGAACTGAATTTGGACAAGTCTAAAATTTTGTCATATGAGACACAGTTAAATCAAATGAAATAAGAAATAGTGTAAATGGAGAAACTGGTATAAACTTAAAATTCTGCCAATTTACTCAATGTGTAGTTTTTTTTGAAAAGTCCTCTGCACAAATATGGTGTCTTCCAACAATATCCATCAACATCAAGAAATATCAATTATTTACATAATTGGCACTAGACTATAAATAAAACTTTGCATAACATCTAGACTATAAAATATCAATAAAGAATATTATGACAATATTGTTGAAACTTTCCTGTTGCTGATCCTTGCTTTGAGTTAGATAAGAAAATTCGAAACTAAATGTCAAGATGTCAAAATTTTCTTATCCAGCAAGAGGCAATTACAACCAGTTTGAAAATTACCTCAACATAACACTACTTTTATCATATACCTATAATTTTTACAACAAAATATTGCAATTTTGGACAATTTTATTTAAAACAAGAGGGTCATCATGGCCCCATATCACTCCACTGGCTTTTTAACCCTTTACCACACAAGTTGAAGTGTTCATGACCCTGAAAAAGGGGGCCTTCGAAAAAAATGATTACTGTCAGGCAATACAAGCAGTTTAATTCATTGGCATGAGAGGTAAAGTTCTTGGAAAAACACCTAAATGGTAGAAACTTTACTCTGAATTTAATATTCAAATCATGTGAGCATAATTATTGGCATCAAAATGAATCACTCTCCTAGAATATTTTCTATCAAAAAACTTATTATCTAGCACCAATCATTTATCACTGCAGTTTGATAATCAAAGGAGGTAAATAGAAAAAACTTTATTAAAAAAAAAGTTTTTTCCCTTGATCAATGTTTTAACTTGAAGTGGCTATATTTTGGAGCCCATGTTAAACTTGTGATCCCTAGAATGGAGCCAATTTTGACCCAAAGCCTTAATTATGTAGAAACTTGTTAAAGGTCCATTAGATAAAGCTACAAGCCAAATTCAGTAGCCCTGGGCCTTGTGGTTTCAGAGAAGAAGATTTTTAAAAATATTGATTTTTTCTTTAGTTTTGTTGCCATGGCAACATAGTTTTTGAAGGAATCAAATTCTTTCATCTGAAGAAGACCATAGCAGGATCAGTTCTGTGAAGTTTCATCAAATTTGGGGATAAATTTCGGTTTCAGAGAAAATGTTTGAAATAAAAGTTAATGCACACAAGCACAGACGGACGCACAGACAGACGCACGACGGACACCTGGCCATGATATAAGCCTGCTGACCTTTGGTCAGTGCAGCTAAAAAATGGTAAAATACCAGTTTGTAATGTTAAGACCCATTTTTATGGATGAAACAGGAAGCCTAAAATTTTGACCAATAAAATCAGAGCAAAAACTGACGGTAGTCTGTATGTACAGATAGGTTATATCATCATATCATATTTGTAACCATATTTTGGAACCATATTTGGCACTTGGTAGATGCAGATTTGTTCTCTTCCATTGCGTCTGATTTCATCTGCAAATTTCACATATAATTATGCTGGAAAATTTATAGGCATAGTATAAAGGTACTTTTTTTTTTACTTACATGTACAAATAAAAAATATTATGGTACACATAGGCTATGTGTGTTGCATCTATCTGGTTAACTCTTTACCTAAGTTAACAATCCCTAGTTTTTACACCCCAGAGAAAGAAGCCTACTGTGAAAACATTGTGGGAAAAGGAGAAAATGCTGGTAACCAGCAACTTCTCATTTTCCCTCAAAGTTTTCTACTCTATTGAAGGCAAATTTTATCACATCTGAATTATCATCTGCAATCGCTTTTAATTTGGACTAAATTTTCGTCATGCTGTAATGAGTTACCAGAGGGTACCATTTAATTAACCCTTTACCCCATAAGGTATTTCTATGGTATCTCTGACTGACCCTAAATAACAGCAAAGATGAAGGTGTTTCTTACATGTATATGACACCTTTTGATAGCATAGAAAACATTGTGACAAAAGGTGAAAATGCTCGTCACGAGCAATTTCACCTTTTGCCACAATGTTTTCCAAAGACTCCTACAGGCAATGCGTTGAAATAAGTATCTATGGAGTAAAGGGTTAAATGAAATGTCATGCATTCCAGTAACTACAGATCATGCTCCAGATTGAATAAGTAACAGTGGGAAAATCAGAAATATTAAATCACCACACAGAGAATATTTGAACCATGCTCTTGGGCCATCTTCTTGGAGAAGGGGGTTTAACCCATTACCACACAATCCCTACTTTTGACGCCCCTGAGAAAAAAAGCCTTTTAAAAACACTGCGGGAAAAGGAGAAAATGCTGGTAACCAGCATTTTCTCCTTTTCCCACAGTGTTTTCTACCCTTCCCAGAACAAATTTCAATTTTTCAGTCACCTTTATTTTGTGATCTGCAAATGCTTTCAATTTGGACCAGTCTAAATTTTTCTCGTGTGCTATTTGGTTAATGTATGGGCAATAAGCATTGACCCATATTAGCCTTCACAGTCCGCACAAGCTTACTGATGTCAAAACTTTTAATAAAGAGGTAATTTTGTTCCTGTCATAGGACCATTGTTTATCATGATTCAAACAGTTGTTTGACAAAGTAGATTTCATGAACCAACAATTATGTGATGATTTGCTGAGTAAAGTGCATCATGGAGATACATAAACTAGTTAACAAATGACAAAATTTCATACTGGTAACTTAATTGAAAGCAAAAGAAATTAAAAGTGACCAAACTGCTTTTACCATTATGTTATCTACGCTATCAGTCAATGCTCATGTTCTTTCAGGTTATTGTTTTCCAACAAACAGACATTGGGTGGCAACCGGACAGCCCCTGCACGGGCATCTTTCGGGTTTTGTGCCCCCGTCCAGCTACCGTCCAGTCACCAAGCGGTCACCTTACAATGACAGAGCTAGGACAATGGGTTAACCGGCTCTCTGATGGCCAAAAACTTGTCCAGTCACCGTCCAATTATAACTTTTGTTTTAAACCTTGAACAGGCGCCAGACGATGACTCAAAACTGAACTGCTGCCATTCAAATTGAATTGCCATTGGACAGTTGCCATGCGGTCCCTGAATTATTGTGTCAAAATCTCCTGAAAAAATAGCCGTCCGGCTTGTGACTGGGGCATAAATGATGTGGGTTGTCTCGGAAAAGAAAAAATTCTGGTAGGATTGTAGGAAACAAAGAAATCCTGGTTACCAGCTTTCTCTTCTTTTCAATCAATACTTTCTTCCACATGAACATGTATAAAAACATGGAACACTTTGGAAAAGAGTTCCTGTAGGTGACAGCTTTGAAAATATTGAAGTAACTAAAACAATAATTAGTTCTTAACTTTTTACCTTTAACATCCCACATTTCAGTGACCTTGAAGAAGAAATCCTTTGAAAACATTGGTTGTTATCTTAAAGAGAAAACGCTGGCAACCATTATTTTCTTCTTTTCCAGCAATGTTTTTTTACATACTCCATAACAAATCTAATTAATTAGTAAAGAGTTAACTCTAAATATTTTCAAAAAAGGTTCAATCAAGAACATAATTTTTCTGTTACTTTCCTGTTTTTTTTTTTTTTTTTTTAATTTGATATGAATTTAGCAATTGCTTCTTTTCCCACAATATTTTAGAAGCTATCTACTGAAAGGAGACATAAAAATTCCTATTTGGTGATATATGATAGAAGGTTAAACATATTAGTACATGTGGTTAAATTTGAGATGCTAGGATGACGTACAACACTTTTTCTTTTGAAATGATTCATCATGAGGGGTTTCTCCAGGCCGAATGACAAAGTCCTTTCTCAATGTCATATTCTTTTTCACAGATTCCTCATTCAGTACTCTAGCCATGTCACTGAACATTTCATGCACTCCTGCATTGTCTTTGCATGAGATCTGGTAGGAGCCTGAAAGAACGTTTCCACATTCCCGTGTAAAACTTTCAATATCACTGTCATTCACTTTGTCTTCACTCTCACAGTCTGCAAAATTGCCACAGAGAAATATTTTGGCCCCTTCAGCATTCATTACGATATCAAGAATATACTGTGAGAGAATGGAAAATGTTTCTTTGTTGTTGATGCTGTAACATAACAATGCGGCATTAGCACCACGGTAATAACTTTGTCCTATAAAGCTCATCCTCTCCATCCCACCTGTGTCCCATAACGTCAACTGAAAAATACAAAATAAACTATATCAATATTCATCTAGTCACCAAGATGATGGTAAAAAAAAAATATTTGTGCCATACTCTGCGAATACATCTGCAAAATGTACTGACCATGTCCGCCTGTGCAGTCAGCAAGGGTTGACATAGGTTGAAACATTTTTTTATCTATAAATTTCTGCAGGAGAATGGACCACTGTACCTCTGTATCCATACAACTGTCAGATTTGATGGATTGTAAGGATAAACTTGCTGGATATTATGTCACATTAACTCTTTCCCACACGAGAAAATTTAAGACTGGTCCAAATTGAAAGCATTTGCAGACAACAAAATAAAAGTGACTGAAAATTTGGAATTTGTTTTGTGAAGGATAGAAAACATTGTGGGGAAAGGAGAAAATGCTGGTTACCAGCATTTTCTCCTTTTCCCACAATGTTTTCTAAAGGCCTCTTTCTCAGGGGCATCAAAAGTAGGGATTGTGTGGTAATGGGATATCAAACCCCTTTTTTGACAGAATGCCATTCATTTATTTAGTTCGTTATTAACCCTCAACCAGATGACAAAATTTTAAACTTGTCCAATTAGAAAGCATAATACAGATGAAAACTAGAGCTATCACTAAGCATGATTATACCCCCCACCAGCGCTTTGTCACAAAGCAGGTTGTCATAGCATGCATGATGGTTTGGTTCAAAATTAAGAGTTGAAAATGGCAGGCAGACAGACAGACAGAAAGCTATGATGATTCCAGTAAAATCCTCTCCACTTCGTTTTGGGGGTATAAAAAAAAGTAGTTCAAGTGGTTATATTCATCTTCATTAGGGTAGGAAAAAAGTTGGAAAAAGGAGAAAAAGCTTGTTATAATCATATTCTCCTATTTCCTCAATATTTTTAGAAGATTCCTTCCACATTATTGTTAAGTTCTCTTGCGGGTACTCATTATTGCTTTGCAAAAGGAGAAATTGCTTATAGAATGAGACTTCTTCTTCTGCAGCTTTATATTTTGATAAGAAATGTTCCACTGTTTGTGTGCCAGAAGTAAAAAGTTAAACTGCAACATACTGGGTTTCAGTCCTTTCAGCCCTTTGATTCTTTAACTTTTTTTTTTAATCAGCTTTAACAGCCCTGAAGAAGAAAGCTTTTGAAAAGTTATTGGAAAACAGCATTTTCTCCTTTTCCCACACTGTTTTAAACCCTTTTAAAGACAAATCTTACCATGTAACCATAATTTGTCATCTGCAAGCAGTTCGATTTAAATGAGACTTAATTATATCCCTTGGAAAAGGGTTCATGATGCACCTCTCTTTCACAAACTACTCTTTTTCTCAATAATGAGTCAGAAATAATCACAATGGCAACAAAAAATAACAAGATATAATTAACCTGTCAGGAACTAAAAGTCATAAAAACAAACTCTTTTCTAAAGATGATGTGGAACCCCTTCCAGCATAAATTCACACCCCTGTATGATATGTGGTAAAAAATAGTTCCAGATAAGGATATTACTCACTTTGATTATTTTCTCCATTTACCATAAAGATTGTATAGGCACTGATCCTATTTTTGATACAATTTGGTGTTTCATTCTTTAAAAACTAACAAATTCAACTATTTCTCACATGACAAAGTTTCAACTTTTCCAACTGTAAGCATCTGCAGACATAAAATTCAAAATTGGTGCAAGGAGCTAAAAGTCTCTGATAGGTAAGAAAACATTGTGAGAAAAAGGAGAAAAAGCTGGTTATCAGCACTTTCTCCTTTTACCATGGTGTTTTCAAATAGGTTCTCTTTAAGGTTAAGGGTTGTTGAAAGTTGGTGGTATGTGCTGCAGGGTTAAGTTATCAGGAAATTGCATCTTGGGTAATCAGGGGTTTGTAAAATTCCATGAAAATATAAAATTTTTACATCCAATATTGCTTCAGAAACTATACAGGCTAAAATAGCAAGTACTAAACCGTAACCAAACATTCGTAAGTTTTAACTGGTCTGATCTGGTACACAGATTACCCTTTATTACATAATCCCAAGTCCCCATCCTGACAAGGAAGGCTTTAGAAAATAATTTGGAAAATGAGAAAATTCCGGTAACCAGCATTGTTTCCTCTTCCCACAATGTTTTCTACCTTATGATAAACAAACTTTATACTTTCAGTTGAATTCATGTTGTCAGCAAAAATGGACAAGTCTAAAATTTTGTTGTTCGGTAAACAGTTAACTCTTTATCAAATGACAAATATTATTGACTGGTCCAAATGAAAGCATTTGCAGACGACAGAATATGTGACTCAAATATTACAATTTGGTATGGGAAGGGTAAAAAACATTGTGGAAAAAGGAGAAAATGCTGGTAACCTGCATTTTTTCCTTTTCCCACAATGTTTTTTAACCCTGTACCCCATAAGGCATTTCTATGGTCTCTTTAGTTGACCCTAAATAACAGCATTTCTATGGTCTCTCTAGTTGACCCTAAATAATCCGCAAGGATGAAGCCGTTTCCTATGTGTTTATGAAACCTTGTGATAGCACAGAAAACATTGTGACAAAAGGTGAAATTGCTCATCACGAGCAATTTCACCTTTTGCCACAATGTTTTCCAAAGGCTCCTACAAGCAATGCGTAGGAATGAGTATCTATGGAGTAAAGGGTTAAAGGCTTCTTTCACTGGGTCGTCGAAAGTAGAGATTGTGTGGTAATGGGTTAATACCAAAGTCCAATCCTTGTGTGACCTATGATTAAATAAATAGGCAACAGAAGTTTTTATACCTGAGAAATGGATTAACAAGCTGTAGAGTTACAACCTAACTGTCAGTTTGTCAGATATCAACAGTATCAAATCTCGCAATTTTTCTTTTTTCGGTAGAAAATATACACAGAAATACTTTATTTTACATATCGATGGACATGGTAAGATTTGTCTGATCTTGGATCTATACTGTCTGACACGGTAAGATTTTATCTGTGAAAAGAATTTCGAAATCATGATATGTTTCCTAACATTGCCTGGAATTTTTCATATAATTTCTGGAGCAGTTTTAACCTTTCAACACAATTTTGAGATTAAATGACGCCAGAAAAGGACTTTTGAAAATATGGTTCCCAGTATTTTCTCCTTTACCCACAATATTTTCCACATTATCAAAGACAGAAATCATATTTGAGATTTCAGTTTGGTCCAGTCCAGATTTTTCTTGGTTGGTAAATAATGAAAGAATCAATTCTTAGAACCAGTCAGAAGACAATTTTTTTTTTGAGCTTTAAATTTGGTCCAGTCCAGATTTTTCTTGGTTGGTAAATAATAAAAGGATCAATCCTTAGAATCAGTCTGAAGACAAAGCCTTTTAGTATTGATTTTATAACTGTTCAAACTTGTCTATCAGATTGTAAATCTATAATCAGATTGCATATTCTGTGTGGTGCAATCTCAACCCTTTACCAAACAACAAAGTTTAACCCATTACCACATGACAAAATTTCAGACTGGTTCAAATTGAAAGCATTTGCAGACGACAAAATAAAAGTGACTGAAAAATTGAAATTTGTTCTGGGAAGGGTAGAAAACACTGTGGGAAAAGGAGAAAATGCTGGTTACCAGCATTTTCTCCTTTTCCTACAGTGTTTTCAAAAGGCTTCTTTCTCAGGGGCGTTAAAAGTAGGGATTGTGTGGTAATGGGTTAAGACTGGTCCAAAATAAAAGTATTTGCAGACGTCAAAATAAATGTGACTCAAGAAATGAAACTTAACAGAAGAGTAGAAAACATTGTGGGAAATGTATAAATTTTTCATGCTGGTTACCAGCATATTTTCCTTTTACTACAATGTTTTCAGAAGGCTTTTTCCTCTGAGTTGTAAACACCAGGGATTGTTTGGTAACGAGTAACCAAACAATGCTGGGTTTTCGCAATTCTTAGAAAGAAGCTTTTTGAAAACATGTGGGAAAAGGAGAAAATGCTGGTAACCAGCATTTTCTCCTTTTCCCACAATGTTTTCCACCCTTTTCAGACCTAATTTCAATTTTTGAGTCACATTAATTTGTTGTCTGCAAAGGCTTTCAGTTTGGACCAGTCTAAAATTTTCTAGTTTGGTACAAAATTAATCTTTTACCTGAAACAACAAAGTTTAAGTCTAGTCCGAAATGAAAGCACTTGCTGGCAACAAAATAAATGGGACTGAAAAATTGAAATTTGCTTTAGGAAGGGTAGAAAGTATGGTATGAAAAGGAGAAAATACTGGATATCAGCATTTTCTCCTCGTTTCACCATGGTTTAAAAAGGCTCCTTTCTCATGGTCATTTTCGGTCTTGAGTTAATCTAAACTACACCAACATGAAAAGGTTCCTTTAGCTCGGAAAGACTTATTTTTTTTCACATCCTTTTGTACCTGCAAAACCAATATTCTATAAATATTTCTTGCTGATAAAAATTTGCTTATCTCATCAGAGCATATGGTTTTTCCATCTCACTTTATTACAACATGATTTTCAGGAACTGTATGAGCCATCTCACCTTTATATCTCTTTCTCTCTATGACATTATGGATAATAAGTATACAATGCTTTCATGTGCGCGGATACATTCTCACAAACACCGGGGCCCATATTCACCAACCACTCTAAAGAACGTTCTTTGTCTTACACTCTCAAGAACTTTCTACATTTGTAAGTAACAAAACTTCTGATTGGCTACACCACATGGTTTAGCCAATCAGAAGTTGTGTTGCTTATAAATTTAGAAAATCTTGGAGAGGAAGACTATGAACATTCTCAAGAATAGTTGGTGAATACATGCCCTGGGCAGTTTACTTGTGATAAACCACTTTTGAAAATTATTTTGGCAAGGAAAAACTGCTTTTAACTCTTTACAACACAATCCCGACTTTTGACGACCCTGAAAAAGACACCTTTTGAAAACATTGTCGGAAAAGGAGAAAATGCTGGTTACCAGCATTTTCTCCTTTTTCCACAATGTTTTCTATCCTTTCCATATCAAATTTCAATTGTTGACTCACATTTAAATTCTCGTCTGCAAGTGCTTTCAATTTGGACTGGTTCAAACTTCTATCGTTTGGTAAAGAGTTAAACTGTTTCATGTGCTCTGGATTCTACTTTATGTATAAAAAATTGATAATTAAGTAGTGCCCAGATGTTCAAAAATTGTGCATTGCACATCCACTGTGTCTGGTCAACCCTTTATCAATACCAAACAACCCCATGGTTTTAACGCCATTATCACACAATTTTGAGTTTCAACGACCTTGTAGGAGAAGGCTTTTGAAACATTGTGGGAGATGGAGAAAATGCTGGTAATGCATGTTTTTTACCCCATCCAAAACAAAAGTCAGCATTTCAGTTCCATTATTTAACCCTTTACCAGACGACAAAGTTCACAATTAGCCAAAATTGAAAGCAGTTGCAGATGACAAAATAATTGCAATTGAAATATTGAAATTCGTCTTGGGAAGGATAGAACACACTGTGGGAAAAGGAGAAAATGCTGGTAATCAGCTTTTCAGTCACTTTAATTTTGTTGTCTGATTATCACCCGGGTTCAGTGTGGAACAGGCTAAAATTTTGTCTTCCAGTAAAGGGTTAATACCCAACTGAATCATGAAGTAGGGCAGTCCTTTGACATGCACAAAAATTAATCCTTTCCCAAACAGCAAACTTTTGGACTAGAGCAAATTGAAAGCATTTGCAGATGACAATTCACCTCTTGCTGAAAAGATTATTTCTGTCTATGATAGGGTAGAAAACATTGTGGGAAAAGGAGAAATGCTGGTTACCAGCATTTTCTCCTTTTCCCACAATGTTTTTAAAAGGCTACTATTCCAGACCCGTAAAAACCAGGGATTCTTTGGGAAAGGGTTAACAAATACCATAACGTATAGCAAAAAGCCAACCTTTGCTGACAGTGCAGCCTGACCTAGGTAAATATTATTTGCAGATGTAGGCCCCTAAAAGAAGCATATGAAAATATAGGAGACAACAGATTAGCAAAGTGGTGCAAATATGCCCAAAGGGGCTTGTGGGTGAAATGACTCAAACAATCCAGAACTCCGGCGGATATCCAAATTTTAAGTCACATGTACATGTTGCAACTACACATCATAGAGATTCATTGTGGTAGTTTCAAATAATTCCGAGTGAAACTTTAGGACTTGTACAAAAAAGAAATTGTTAACGAACAGACAGACAGATGGATGGATGACCAGGTTGTATATAAAAGGAGAAACTGCCTATACAGCAGTTTGTCAACTTTTCTATCTCAAGAAAAGTATCTGCATGTGGAAAGTTGCAAGGGAAACTGTTGGAGGACTTGCACACTAAAGAAATTGCTAATGGACGGACGGAGAGACAGACAGACAGACGGCCGGGGCCACAACATAATACAAACCTTAGGGCATATAAAAAAGGAGCAGTTACTCAACTTTCCTATCTTACAAAAGGTATCTACATGTGGAAATTTGCACTTGTACAGAAATGGGTCAAGTGTGCTGCATCAATTGAAAATCATTTCAGCTGCAGAAAATGACTCAGGGGCCAGACATTTATCTGAACCTCTTCAATAATTTTCCCTTTTCTTCCCCATATTTTCCATTTCCGTATCTTATATGTAAATCTAAACAAATCATGCAGAAGACATACTATAATAACATTGTAAGAAAAGGAGCAATAACTGCTTGTTCAAGCAATTACTTCTTTACCCACAATGTACTCTCTTGAAAAGTCACAAAGAAAAAATTTCTGTCTTGAAAATTTTTTTTTTTTCTGTTCATGCAGCTTCTACATTAGTAATTATGGCCAGAACAGAGAAAGACAATTAAGTTCAAAGAATTTTACAGCCTCTGTCCTTTAACTGTTAACCACACAATCCTAACTTTACACTACCTTGAAAAAAGAAAGCTTTTGAAAATATTGCAGAAAAAGAAGAAAATGCTGGTAACCAATATTTTCTCCTTTTCCCACAATGTTTTCCACCCTTCCCTACCAGAATTTCAATTTTTGATCATCAACATCTACTTTGTCATCTGCAACTGCTCCCAATTTGGACTAGTCCTTAGTTTTGTTGTTTGGTAAAGAGTTAACTCATTACCAAAGACAAAATTTTAGGTTTGTCCAAATCAAAAGCATTAACAGTCGACAAAATAAAAGTGATTTAAAATTGGAAATTTGTTTTGTGAAGGGTAGAAATCATTGTGGGAAAAGAAGAAAATGCTGGTTACCAGTATTTTCTCCTTTTCCCACAATGTTTTCTATAGGCTTCTTCCTCAGGGTCGTCAAAAATAGGGATTGTGTGGTAATGGTTTAATAAAACTAATGTTACTGGTACTATTCAGAATTGTCTCGATGAATCACTTCTAGCCAGTACCCACAACATGACTTTTATCCTAGCTATGTTTCCTAGATTTGTTTCTCCGCTCATCCATCTATACCTCTGAACTGTTGAGCATTTCCCAACCAAGAGTTACTGGGTGAGGGTTTTTTATATCAGTATCATCCCAATCACTCATCAGATACCTTGAAAACATGAAAGTTTATCATGGATTTATTTCTCCTTATCCATAAAGAACTGCCAAGAAAATTTCACCACCAGCTGCAACCGCTTTCATATTCATTCACCCTCCCATTTTCTCTGTTAAATGTTTCCAGCTTTTTTAATCTGACATTAGATTTCATGATATTTAAGTGATTCACAAAAGTTTAGAACTAGTTTATCTGTGATCTGTTTTTTTTTTTTAAACTTAAATAACTCAAAAATAGCTAAAACAAGAGGGCCATGGTGACCCTGTTCAGCTCCACTGACGTTCATCTTCCGCAGTGTGACATTTTTCAAATAATGACCTATCTAATTTGAGCATCTTTGGTACAGGACTGCACTTGTTTGTAAGATCGCAACCCAGGAAGCTAATTTTTTCAAAATAAAATTTATGTTGGTTTAAAACAATGTTAACCCTTTACTCCATAGATACTCATTTTGACACTCTGCTTGTAGGTGCCTTTTGAAAACATTGTGACAAAAGGTGAAATTGCTCCTGATGAGCAATTTCACCTTTTGTCACAATGTTTTCTATGCTATCAAAAGGTGTCATATACACGTAAGAAATGGCTTCATCCTTGCTGTTACTTAGGGTCAGTTAGAGATTCCATAGGAATGCCTTATGGGCTAAGGGGTTAACTGGTTCACTTCAATAACCTTTTAAGTCCATTATGTGTCTTAAGATTTGCTTTATTTATCATTTACCAACAATCTCTCATTCCAGGATATAATTTCTGCACTACAGAGGTTGACTTGATAAAATGTTTATTATCCCTATGCAAAAACACAATTTTGTTTGACAGTTTTCCATTTAAAAACAAAGTCCAGAAATCTGATTTGTCTGCTGGCCAGCTGGCAGGTAGGAAAACAGACGTAAAGTCTTCTTCAGCTTTGTCAGTTAGGGGACTTATAAATCTAGAGAGAAAAACAGGCCTGATATCTCGATTGGCATTTATTAAATTTATATCCATTTTCTTCTTGCTACTATTTAGTATCAAAGTTTTAATAATGCACACAGCATAATCATGAATATTCATCCTGCACATTCATACACACAGCATAAGTATGAATATTCATCCTGTACATTCATGCACACAGCATAATTATGAACATTCATCCTATACAGGACAGTGATGTGGCATAACACACAGGACAATCTTCGAAGAATTTGACTTGCAGAGACGATGACAAGAAGAACGCCTTTTCCAATCACACTGGTATTTTGATTTTTGGAAATTCAATTTTGGCCACTGAATGTATGATAATAATTAATGTAAAGTCCAGATAGTGGCCAAAAAGTTAAAGCAGCATTTATATTAAAATTGTACTGTTTAAAAAATATGGAAAATATGAAGTAATGTGAGTCGACCATATATGAACAGGTTCTCATCTTTATGATGATTTTAAACGGTATGATTTGAACTGAAATGTATTAACATCATTTTTGTTTACTCCTGGCAGCTGTTGTTAGATTATCCCTTACCCAATTATCTGGTGTTTTAAAGGTGGCCCTTCAGATTTTGCGACAAAATTTTACAAAAAATACAAAAAAATCATCCTTGTACTCCCAAGGCCTTATAATTTTCATTCATTAAACCCCAGTAGTCAAAAACCATCCGACAGCTAGATAAATTAGAGATTTACTACAGCTAAGGTCGACAGTGTAGGGAAACACGGTCTATTTTTACATGAGCAACTCGCTCATTTACATACCGGAAATATACTGACGAAGCTTCAAACATATCATCCGAAGTTCTAGAATATGGAAAATAATTAAATGTTTGTTATGTTATGGAATTTAATAGTCATAAGTCACGTGCAAGTCACTTAACATTCCCACAATGGTTTTTTGATTTTGGTGGGAAATATAAAAATAACTTAAGGGAATACCACCAAAAAACTTTTTTTTGGTAATTTTGGTAATTTTATGATTCTTAATTACTGATGAATTGTATTGTTTTTTCATATAAATTTCAGTGACATACATA
Organism: Tridacna crocea; assembly: GCA_943736015.1. Taxonomy (NCBI): domain Eukaryota; kingdom Metazoa; phylum Mollusca; class Bivalvia; order Cardiida; family Cardiidae; genus Tridacna; species Tridacna crocea. The sequence continues at coordinate 26,241,925 of OX031065.1, forward strand.
TTTTTTAATTTGGTGTGATGTGAAAATTCTAAATACCCACCTTTAAGAAGCCTAGAAAATAAAGCTGTTCGAAAACATTGATTGAAAAGGAGAAAATGTTAGTAAATTTCTCTTATTGCAACAAAGCTACATACCCGATCAGATATGCATTCCATTATTGCAGCCATATTTAATTTGTTGTCTGTAGACGCTTTCAAATAAGACCACTCAAAATATCTTTTTGTTAACAGTTAACAGGTTAACCCAATACCGCACAATCCCTACTTTCGACAAACCTGAGAAAGAAGCCTTTAGAAAACATTGTGGGAAAAGGAAAAAATACTGGTAACCAGTATTTTCTCCTTTTCCCGTAATGTTTTTTACCCTTCACAAAACAAATGCATTCGATTTGGACGAGCCAAAAATATTGTCGTTTGGTAATGAGTTATAGGAAGATGAAAGAAATTCAAGAAAGAATAGTTCATGGCAAATGTCCATGAACTTTGACAACCAGTATTTTGAAAGGTTTTAGAAGTTGGCTAGCAGAAAAGCATTTATTTTGATATAAAAGTTTCTAATTTGGAATGCTCTGAAAAAAAAAAAAGACACAAACAGATCTTCTTTTTCAATAACAAGAGCCGTCAGAGACGGGTTATGCTCCCCGAACAAGTGCTTGTCATAAAATATAAGACACTGATATAAATTTACTTCTTTTATCCCAGAAGAACCTGTTCATATCCCCAAAAATTTGAAGTGAAAAGGCAAATACTATCTTAGAGATAGCCAACACAAACTTGTAGAGGACAATAAGCCCAATAAGCCCCCTTTAAGCCCCCTTTTCCCATAAGACAATATTGGATCATTGCAATAAATACAATGGGTGTGTGGTTTGTGGCATTTTTTAATAATAATTCAAAATTCGAAATTTCATAAAATTTAGAGCAGTCATGTATTAAATATTACATAAAACAATTTTTTACATGAAGCCCCCCAGCCCCCTTTTTCCGAGAGGCAGCCTGAAATTGAGAAAAAGGAAGAGAGGTACCTGGGCAACGTTCCAACAAGTTCAGATTTGAAATTTCACAAAGTTTTGAGCACTGATAAAGGAGAACCTAGTGAAAAACAATTTTTTCCATGAAGTCCCCTTTTTCCATGACGCAGCCTTAATTTGAGAAACCAGGAAAGACGTATTTGCGTATTAATAATTCATAGATTGCAAAAACAAAGGGCATATGTTGAAACTTGTAAAACAAGATGTAACCATGAAATGTTGATAAAAACTGAACAAGTATTAGTAAAAATTGCAATTTTGCATTAGGGCCCCCCTTTTTTTTTTTTACAAGAAACCCCCTTTTTCCATGACAGAGGGTCAAATTGAAAAAACACATAGATAAAGAAACAAGAGCACATGGTGAAACTTTGAAAAAACAATATAACCATGAAGTTTAAAGAAATTTTGACCAAAACTGAATGAAATATTAGTAAAAATTGGAATTTTGCAAGAAGCCCCCTTTTTCCATGACAGAACGTCAACTTAAAAAATGCCCAGATTAAAAATAGCAAGAACACATGCTAAAACTTTCCATAAACAATATAACCATGAAGTTTCATGATATTCTGACAAAAACTGAATGAGATATTGGTAAAAATTGCAATTTTACATTAAGCCCCTTTTTTCCATGACACGGGGTCAAATTGAAAATCCGGGAAAAGAATTTCGGCACATTACCCTAAGGAGTTCATTTATGAAGTTTCATCCAATTTGGTCCAAGGGTTGTGGAGAAATGGCTTCGGACGGACTGACGGACGGACAGACGGACGGACGGATGGACGGACGGACAGACGAAGCAGCGACTATATGCTCGCCCTTCGGGGAGCATAACAAGAGGGCCATGATGGTGGCCCTGAAGGCGTTAAACCCGAGACATTTGAACAAACATGACTAATTTCCTATCTCTTCAAAGATATTAAGACATACATTCTGGCAAACACTCGTAAAAAATGAAAGTAAAAGGGGGAATAACTCAAATTTCATGCTAGGCAGAGGTATGGTTCTTGTGCAGAACACTGTAATTTTTCACCGATCATGTATACCACATTTGAAGATATTCAGACAAGAGATGACAAAGTTATATGCCAAACAAGCAGAAAATGTTGTAAAAATGATGATAAAAAAAACTCAAAACCAATATAAGGTAGAGTTATGGCTCTTTCACATTGCAAACTGTATTATTGCAACAAACACAAATTAATGTCAAGTTTCAATTCAGTTGGACAGGAGATGAAGAAGTTATGTTCTGAACAAAAACTGGACGCCGCAGTCATTTGGTAGAGTTAACCCATTACCACACAATCCCTACTTTTGACGCCCCTGAGAAAGAAACCTTTAGAAAACATGAGGGAAAAGGAGAAAATGCTGGTAACCAGCATTTTCTCCTTTTCCCACAATGTTTCTACCCTTCACAAAACAAATTCCAAATTTTCAGTCACTTTTATTTTGTCGTCTGCAAATGCTTTCGATTTGGACAAGCCTAGAATATTGCCGTTTGGTAATGAGTTAACTCATTACCGAACAACAACATTTTAGGCTTGTCCAAATTGAAAGAATTTGCAGACAACAAAGTAAAAGTGACTGAAAATTTGAAATTTGTCTTGTGAAGGGTAGAAAACATTGTGGGAAAGGGAGAAAATGCTGCTTACCAGCATTTTCTCCTTTTTCCCACATTTTTTCGAAATGCTTCTATCTCAGGGTTGTAATAACCAGGGATTGTTTGAAAAAGAGTTAAACTAGCTCTCTTTTTACATTCTTTGAGAAAAAGTACATTAACTATGGAATGAAAAATATGCAAAAGACGAAAAATGACTGTGTTGGTCAAGATAATAATTCAAGCAAAATGGCTCTTTGTCTCTGTTGGAGCTCTGACTATAGATAGTAGGCATATTTCTTAGAGTTTTGAACTCTTTGGTTAACAGCAAAATCTTCAGACTTTACTTAACTTTGCCGATGGCAAAACAAACATGACTTTTATGATGAGATAATATGCTTAAATAAAAATTATGAAGAATGGTTGAAACATTTTCTCCTTTGCCAAAGTCTTCTTCTTCAGTGTTGTTCACACAAGGGACTGTTGGTAAAGAGTTCACCCTTTACAAAACAAGTCAATGTTTTACTGACCTTAACCCTTTCCCAAACGGCAAATTTTGGACCAGACCAAACTGAAAGCATTTCACAGATTACAAATTAACAGTTGCTAAAAAAGATGATTTTTCTATATGATAGGGTAGAAAACATTGTGGGAAAAGGAGAAAATGCTGGCTACCAGCATTTTCTTCTTTTCCCGCAATGTTTTCAAAAAGCTTCTATTCCTGACCAGTAAAAACCAGGGATTGTTTGGTAAAGGGGTAAGAATGATACTGTTTGAAAGTGCTGTGGGGAAAGGGAAAAAAAGACCCCGGGGTCTCCCTATTTGGTACGCTACATCGACCCCTGGGACAACTGACTAATAAAACTTTGAATCAGCCTCCGAAAATCGATACAAAACGTCATAGCGTACAGTCCACTCGCCCATCACAGAATGATGATGGAACCAATGAAAAGCCAGCATTCGGCCAGCGGTAAAGCGAGGGAAATTCAATTAATTGTCCCAGGGGTCGATGTGGCGTAGCAAATAGGGAGACCCTGGGGTCTCCGAGGATGGGGAAAAACAGGTAAACGATGTTTTCTATTGTTCAGAGTATATCAGTTCATTTGTAACAATTACAATGTTTTCATCTACAGAACGTATTTAACCCTGAACCAGGCGACAAAAATTACCCGTTCAAATTGAAAGCATTAATTTTGCAGACAACAATTTCAATATGGCTCAAATGGTACAACTGTTTATTGATAGGGTTTAGAAAACATTGTTCTCCTTTTCCCACAGTGTTTTCTACTCTTTTTGAAAATCTAAAATTGTGGTCTGTAAACTCTTTCAGTTTGGAAGGGCCCAAAATTTCTTGTTTGGGAAAGGGTTAACCGGATCAAAACTATTTTGAAGGTTATTTGTCCATGTTTTATGGTTTCCTCTTCCATAGTTAAGTCTATACCACAAAATCCCCACTTCTAGCAACCCTGAGAAAAAAGCCTTTTGAAAAAATTGTGAGAAAAGGAGAAAATGCTGGTAACCGCAATGTTTTCTACCCTTCCCAAACCAAATTTCAGTTTTTTCAGTCACACTCATTTTGTCATCTGCAAATGCTTTCAATTTGGACCAGTCTAAATTTTGTCGTTTGGAAGAGTTAACATTATAGTCCCAGTTTGAAGAAAACAATTTAGCAATATTGAAATAAACACCAGTAATGTCGAAGATATTGTAAAATGTAAAACTTATTGCATGATAACACATACAGCATTAAAGCTTGAAAATACATGTTCCTTGATGATTTCTTTGGGCGAGAAAAAAAACAACGAAAACTGCCATCTGTGGAAATATGATTCCACGAAGTATTTTTAAGTACCAGAAGAAAGAAGATTATATTATTATGCAAGATCTAATGTGATTATTCTTTTCAAAGATACAAAAAAATTCAACATTCCCCAAAAAGTGTCCGCTAAAAATAATTTCCATGTTGCACTAATAAAGGGACATGTCTTTGATAGAGTAAAATAGTATATTTGAAAGGAGACGAACTGCTGAAAACCAGCATTTTCTTCTTTTTCCATGACATTTTCTGAATCTATTTTGGTAATCTAATGTGGTATCATTAGGTAAATGGACAGCATATGTCAATGTTTGAGGTCCTGAGTGTAAGATGAGGTATTTCCATAACAAATGTAGCATTGTTTACTAACACTTGAAGTATCTAGTACTGCTCATTGTTTGTTGTGATTAACCCATTACCCCACCCATATATTTGGACACTGGGAAACTGAAACTGTTGAATAACAAGACAGTATTCGAACATAAAACTTGGACTTGAGTCTTAAACATTAAAACATCAAGATAAAATGGTGAAGAATTATTCATTCATGCGATTTCTTCATTTTGAGATATTGTTTTTCCTGTTATTTGCTGCAGTTCCTTATTTTAGGATCTACATGAAAAGAAAGGGTTTTGAACAGATGTTTCACTTTTCTTTCTTCCAATGCAATTCTAACAGCTGTTTCAAATCAGCCATAGAGATGTTGAACATGAAACTGTCAAACTCAGTTATAGAACACCATTTTGCTGGGCATAGTGTTAACAGTCTCTTTCAAATGCAGTCTAAAATAAACATGTCCAAGCATAAAATTCATTGCAAAAATCGTTGTGGGATAAAAGGGGCTCTGGTTGCTCAAGTTTTTCAAAAGCCATTTCCTCTGGGTCATTTCAACAAAATTATCTTACAAAGATGAACTCCATTTCTGCTAGATTTTCCATACCTGATAAACATGTTTAACCCTTTACCACACAATGACCACTTTTAACTCTTTACCACACGAGAAAATTTTAGACTGGTCCAAATTGAAAGCATTTGCAGATGACAAAATAAAGGTGACTAAAAAACAGAAATTTGTTCTGGGAAGGGTAGAAAACACTGTGGGAAAAGGAGAAAATGCTGGTTACCAGCATTTTCTCCTTTTCCCATAGCGTTTTCAAAAGGCTTCTTTCTTAGGGGCGTCAAAAGTAGGGATTGTGTGGTAATGGGTTAAAGATGCTAAGGAAGTTGCCTTTTGAAAATATCGTGGGAAAAGGAGAAAATGCTGGTAACCAGCATTTTCTCCTTTTCCCACAATGCTTTCTGCCTTGTCAAAGAGAAATTTCATATTAGAGCATTACGAAATTGTCGTTTGCAAATGCTTTCAATTTGGATGGTCAAAAATTTTGCTGTCTGGTAAAGGGTTAACTTCATTTGCTGCACATTTGTTTCAATTTTTCTTCAAAGATAAGCCACTGATTTTCTTTTACTCTGAACATTAAGCTTTTGAAAAAAATATGCAAAAAGAAAAAAGCTGACAACCGCATTTTCTCCTTTTCAAAAAAAAAAGTTTTCTTCTCTTCAGGAAACACCCCCTCCATCTGAGCCATAGTTTATTTGCCCTCTACAAATGCTTTCAATTTGGTAAAATTTAAAATTCTGCCATCACAAAGTTTCCACTTTACCACACAATCATGAGTTCAAACAACCCAAGGAAAAAGCCTTCTTGGAAAATTTTTGTTGGAAGCTTTAACCCTTTACCACACAATGACAATTTTTGAATCCCTGAAAGAGAAAGCTTTTGAAAACATTGTGGGAAAAGGAGAAAATACTGGCTACCAGCATTTTCTCCATTTCCCACAATGTTTTCTACCCTATCATAGAAAAATCATTTGACATGAGCCACATCGAAACTGCCATCTGCAAATACTTTCGATTGGAACTGGTCTAAAATTTCATTGCTGGAATCCAACATTTTTTCTTCTTTCCACAACATTTTCTTCCCATTCTAACAAAATTTGCATCATTTTAATCTCATTTAACTCTTTACCACACGAGAAAATTATAGACTGGTCCAAATTGAAAGCATAGTGCAGACGACAAAATAAAGGTGACTGAAAAATTAAAATTTGTTCTGGGAAGAGTAGAAAACACTGTGGGAAAAGGAGAAAATGCTGGTGACCAGCATTTTCTCCTTTTCCCACAATGTTTTCAAAAGACTTCTTTCTCAGGGGCGTCAAAAGTAGGGATTGTGTGGTAATGGGTTAATCTGCTAATGCTTTCAATTCAAACCAGTCCAGCACTTTTTCCTTTGGTAAACGAGTTTTAAGAAGGCAATCATTAACATCTGTTTACAGTTTCTACAAGTTTACTTTCTCTCATTACAGAAACATTCTCATTATATTTATTTTGATATTTACATTGGTCTCTAAAACTCATTCCCACCCCCACCCTTAATATACCAGAAGAACTCCAGAAGCTTTTGCAAAGCAGTTAAGATTAAGATCAGACTGCAGAAGAAAATGTAGTCCAATTTTGGATCTATACTTAGATACACAAATTGTGTTAAAATTTGCAAAATGAACTCTTGAAAAAGCAATGACAAGGTATTTTCTGTAGACTATTTTATTTATTCAGCTGGTTTCTTCCCTTTAATAAAAAACAAAATCTTAGATTATTCAAATTTTAAGCATTTTGATACATGATAAAAAAAAAAACATATATGACTCACAACATGAAATGAAAAAAAGGAGAAAATGCTGCATTTTCTCCTTTTGAGTCTTTTCCCATATTTTCAAAAGGGCCCTCTCTCAGGGTCATTAAAACTTGGGAATGTGTGGTAAAGGGTGAACTCTTTACCAAACTATAAAATGTATTGCATACAACAATTTGTTACGTACTCAAATCACCTAATTCTAGATTTTGAAAGGATATAAAATATTGTAAGGAAAGGATAAAATGCTAGAATTAACCAGCATTTTTTCCTTTTCCGATAATATTATCAAAGCTTTCCATCTCAGGGTCTTTAAAATGCAGGATCGTGTGGTAGGAGATTAATGATTACCTACAAGACCTCATTTTTCTTTTATGATAAAATTAATGTTCTGATACAGAAAATAAACTTGAATACACATTCTGAGTGAAAATGTCATAGCTGAATTAATAATTGTTACAATAAGGTTCTGTAGGTCTTTGACTAGTGACTACTTTCACGGCGGGGAATCATGTGACACAACAACCACAACAATGACCGTATTTTGAAAAAATTCCACGACTTCAGGTAAGAAAATCTTCAATAATTCCTTTAATACACGACCGATTGGAATTTGGTTTGAAGCAGAGAAGGCAGAAGGACTCCGGGGATTTGCTTGATGTGTTAGATTTTTTAAGCAACACCTGATAAAAAAGTTATTGACGAGCAAACAAATTTTTTACGCTGGATAATTTGTTTGCTCGTCAATAACTTTTTTATCAGGTGTTGTTTAAAAAGTCTAACACGTCGAGCAAATCCCCAGAGTCCTTCCGCCTTCTCTGCTTCAAACCAAATTCCAATCGGTCACGTATTAAAGGAATTATTGAAGATTTTCTTACCTGAAGTTGGGGAATTTTTCCAAATAAGGGTCATTGTTGTTGTTGTTGTGTCACGTGATTCCCCGCCGTGACTTTTCTAACATGCATCAGAGGTGATGAAATATGAGAAAAGTTTGCCTGAACTGGGTATCAAACTCGCAACATAAGGTCACACTTAGCCTGTGACCGAGCTACCTGGACCCGCTGTTCACCGTGTAACACCATATTTGGCTTCTTACAAACTGTTCTTCAGAGGAAAGATCAGAGACAATCCACATCAGCCAAGTTTTATCATGGATAAATTTGCTAGTATACAAGTAAGAGAATATTCAAGATCATTAAAAATTGTGTACCTATTTTCAGCAAAATGCAATTTGCTAATCTAAAACATTTTTTTATGCTTTCCTTGTTTTCTTTTTCACTTTTTCAGTTGTGATGGCAAACCAATTTCTTTAACTCTTTACCACACAACGAAGCCTTTTAACAACCCCGAGAAAGAAGCCCTATTAACTCTTTACCACCCTAAGACAACTTTTCAACCTAAGGATGAAGCTTTTTAGAAACATTGTTGGAAAAGGAGACATTGCTTGTAACCAGCATTTTCTCCTTTTCCCACAACGATTTCTACCCTATCAAAGCAAAATTGCACCATTTGAGCCATATTGAAATTGTTGTCTGCTTTCAACTTGGATAGGTCTAAAATTTTGTCATTTGGTTCAGGGTTAAAAGATTGTGTGAAATGGAGAAAATGCTGGTAACCAGTATTTTCTGCTTTTCCTACAAAGTTTTCTACCTTATCAAAGAAACAAGAGGGCCAAGATGGCCCTGGATCGCTCACCTGAATTATTGAGATGACCATAGTCTATTTTTTTTTTTTTTAGCGTTGAAACATTGGAACCAAATTTATAATTTTGCCAAGCAATTTTCAAAAGGTCACCTGTAAAAGTCATTTCGAAATCTGACCATCAGTTTCAAAAAGAAGAATTTTTAAGAATTCTTCATTTCTGTATAAGAGCAAGTAGCCCCCATCCACGAGAGCCATGTTTCTTGATGGATCAAAATTTACGAACAAGTTTTGAAAAGGGTCACCCAAGGAACATCTCTCTGAAATTATTTCAAAATCTGACCAGGGGTTTCAGAGAAAGAGAATTTTAAAGAATTTCATCATGTCCGTATAGTGCAAGTAGCCCCCATTCACAAGAGCCATGTTTCTTGACGGATCAAAATTATATGTACAGCTTTTGGAAAGGAAAACCCAAGGAACATCTCTGTCAGATTATTTTAAAATCTGACCACGGGTTTCAGAGAAGAAGAATTTTCAAGAATTTCTTCATTTCCATCTAGTGCAAGTAGCCCCCATTCACTAGAGCCATGTTTCTTGGCCAATCAAAATTTCGCGAACAATTTTAGACAAGAGGGCCAAGATGGCCCTGGATCGCTCACCTGAATTTTTGAGATGACCATAGTCTATTTTTTTTTTCTTTTTTAGCGTTGAAACATTGGAACCAAATTTATAATTTTGCCAAGCAATTTTCAAAAGGTCACCTGTAAAAGTCATTTCGAAATCTGACCATCAGTTTCAAAAAGAAGAATTTTTAAGAATTCTTCATTTCTGTATAAGAGCAAGTAACCCCCATCCACGAGAGCCATGTTTCTTGATGGATCAAAATTTACGAACAAGTTTTGAAAAGGGTCACCCAAGGAACATCTCTCTGAAATTATTTCAAAATCTGACCAGGGGTTTCAGAGAAAGAGAATTTTAAAGAATTTCATCATGTCCGTATAGTGCAAGTAGCCCCCATTCACAAGAGCCATGTTTCTTGACGGATCAAAATTATATGTTCAGCTTTTGGAAAGGGTCACCCAAGGAACATCTCTGTCAGATTATTTTAAAATCTGACCACGGGTTTCAGAGAAGAAGAATTTTCAAGAATTTCTTCATTTCCATCTAGTGCAAGTAGCCCCCATTCACCAGAGCCATGTTTCTTGGCCAATCAAAATTTCGCGAACAATTTTAGAAAAGGGTCACCCAAGGAATATCTCTGTGAAATTATTTCAAAATCTGGCCAGCGGTTTCAGAGAAGAAGAATTTTTAAGAATTTCTTCATTTCTGTATAGTGCAAGAAGCCCCCATTCACCAGAGCCATGTTGCTTGACGGATCAAAATTTCGCAAACAATTTTTGAAAAGGGTCACCCAAGGAACATCTGTGTGAAATTATTTTAAAATCTGGCCAGCGGTTTCAGAGAAGAAGAATTTTTAAGAATTTCTTCATTTCTGTATAGTGCAAGTAGCCCCCATTCACCAGAGCCATGTTTCTCGACCAATCAAAATTTCGCGAACAATTTTTGAAAAGGGTCACCCAATGAACATCTCTGTGAAATTATTTTAAAATCTGACCAGCGGTTTCAGAGAAGAAGATTTTTTAAGAATTCCTTCATTGCTGTACAGTGCAAGAAGCCCCCATTCACCAGAGCCACATTTTTTGACCAATCAAAATTTCACGAACAATTTTTGAAAAGGGTCACCCAAAGAACATATCTGTGAAATTATTTCAAAATCCGACCAGCGGTTTCAGAGGAGAAGATTTTTAAAGAATTCCTTCATCTCTGTATAGTGCAAGAAGCCCCCATTCACCAGAGCCACATTTTTTGACGAATCAAAATTTCACGAACAATTTTTGAAAAGGGTCACCCAAGGAACATATCTGTGAAATTATTTTAAAATCCAACCAGCGGTTTCAGAGGAGAAGATTTTTAAAGAATTTGCTAAAAAATTCCATTTGGTTGCCATGGCAACCAGAGTTTTTGATGGAATCAAATTCTGTGAACAATTTTTAAAGAGGACCTCCCAATGAACATTCCTGCCAAGTTTGGTCCAAATCCGCCCAGCGGTTTAGGAGGAGTTGATGTTTAAAGAATTGTTGACGACGCACGACGGACGACGGACGACGGACACCGGGTGATCCTAAAAGCTCCCCTTGAGCACGTTGTGCTCAGGTGAGCTAAAAAGGGTCACCCAAGGAATATCTCTGTGAAATTATTACAAAATCTGGCCAGCGGTTTCAGAGAAGAAGAATTTTTAAGAATTCTTCATTTCTGTATAGTGCAAGAAGCCCCCATTCACCAGAGCCATGTTTCTTGACGGATCAAAATTTCGCAAACAATTTTTGAAAAGGGTCACCCAATGAACATCTCTGTGAAATTATTTTAAAATCTTGCCAGCGGTTTCAGAGAAGAAGATTTTTTAAGAATTCCTTCATTGCTGTACAGTGCAAGAAGCCCCCATTCACCAGAGCCACATTTTTTGACCAATCAAAATTTCGCGAACAATTTTTGAAAAGGGTCACCCAAGGAACATATCTGTGAAATTATTTCAAAATCCGACCAGCGGTTTCAGAGGAGAAGATTTTTAAAGAATTCCTTCATTTCTGTATAGTGCAAGAAGCCCCCATTCACCAGAGCCAAATTTTTTGACGAATCAAAATTTCACGAACAAACTTTGAAAAGGGTCACCCAAGGAACATATCTGTAAAATTATTTCAAAATCCGACCAGCGGTTTCAGAGGAGAAGATTTTTAAAGAATTTGCTAAAAAATTCCATTTGGTTGCCATGGCAACCAGAGTTTTTGATGGAATCAAATTTTGTGAAGAATTTTTAAAGAGGACCTCCCAAGGAACATTCCTGCCAAGTTTGATCAAAATTCGCCCAGCGGTTTAGGAGGAGTTGATCTTTAAAGAATTGTTGACGACGCACGATGGACGACGCACGACGGACGACAGACACCGGGTGATCCTAAAAGCTCCCCTTGAGCACGTTGTGCTCAGGTGAGCTAAAAATGCGTGGATTGGTCTGAAATTTTTCTGTGTGGTAAAGGGTTAGAATCTAATTCTAACAAGAGGGCCAAGATGGCCCTGGATCGCTCACCTGAATTTTTGAGATGACCATAGTCTATTTTTTTTTATGAGGTATTGAAACATTGGAATCAAATTTATAATTTTGCCAAGCAATTTTCAAAAGGTCACCTGTAAAAGTCATTTCGAAATCTGACCATCAGTTTCAAAAAGAAGAATTTTTAAGAATTCTTCATTTCTGTATAAGAGCAAGTAGCCCCCATCCACGGGAGCCATGTTTCTTGATGGATCAAAATTTACGAACAAGTTTTGAAAAGGGTCACCCAAGGAACATCTCTCTGAAATTATTTTAAAATCTGACCAGGGGTTTCAGAGAAAGAGAATTTTAAAGAATTTCATCATGTCCGTATAGTGCAAGTAGCCCCCATTCACAAGAGCCATGTTTCTTGAGGGATCAAAATTATATGTACAGCTTTTGGAAAGGGTCACCCAAGGAACATCTCTGTCAGATTATTTTAAAATCTGACCACAGGTTTCAGAGAAGAAGAATTTTCAAGAATTTCTTCATTTCCATATAATGCAAGTAGCCCCCATTCACTAGAGCCATGTTTCTTGGCCAATCAAAATTTCACGAACAATTTTAGAAAAGGGTCACCCAAGGAACATCTCTGTGAAATTATTTCAAAATCTGGCCAGCCATTTCAGAGAAGAAGAATTTTCAAGAATTTCTTCATTTCTGTATAGTGCAAGTAGCCCCCATTCACCAGAGCCATGTTTCTTGATCAATCAAAATTTCGCGAACAATTTTTGAAAAGGGTAACCCATGGAACAAGTCTGTGAAATTATTTCAAAATCTAACCAGCTGTTTCAGAGAAGAAGAATTTTTAAGAATTTCTTCATTTCTGTATAGTGCAAGAAGCCCCCATTCACCAGAGCCATGTTTCTTGACCAATCAAAATTTCGCGAACAATTTTTAAAAGGGTCACCTAAGGAACAACTCTGTGAAATTATTTCAAAATCTGACCAGCGGTTTCAGAGGAGAAGATTTTTTAAGAATTCCTTCATTTCTGTATAGTGCAAGAAGCCCCCATTCACCAGAGCCACATTTTTTGACGGATCGAAATTTCACGAACAATTTTTGAAAAGGGTCACCCAAGGAACATATCTGTGAAATTATTTCAAAATCTGACCAGCGGTTTCAGAGAAGATTTTTAAAGAATTCCTTCATTTCTGTATAGTGCAAGAAGCCCCCATTCACCAGAGCCACATTTTTTGACGAATCAAAATTTCACGAACAATTTTTGAAAAGGGTCACCCAAGGAACATATCTGTGAAATTATTTCAAAATCCGACCAGTGGTTTCAGAGGAGAAGATTTTTAAAGAATTTGCTAAAAAATTCCATTTGGTTGCCATGGCAACCAGAGTTTTTGATGGAATCAAATTCTGTGAACAATTTTTAAAGAGGACCTCCCAAGGAACATTCCTGCCAAGTTTGGTCCAAATCCGCCCAGCAGTTTAGGAGGAGTTGATGTTTAAAGAATTGTTGACGACGCACGACGGACGACGCACGACGGACGACGCACGACGGACGACGGACACCGGGTGATCCTAAAAGCTCCCCTTGAGCACGTTGTGCTCAGGTGAGCTAAAAAGCAATTCTGAAAATTTTTCGGAGGACCATGGCAGGATAATTGGTAAGAAAGTTTGAGAGACTGCCTTTCTTGAAAGTTACATGTAATCCTTGAAATGACAGACAGACACACAGACAACACCTAAAATTGACATAAACGCGGTGACCTTCACCCAGCAAAGCCAACTGCATGGTCATGGTAGAAAACAATGTGGGAAAAGTAGAAAATGCAGGTTACCAGCATTTTCTCCTTGGCAAACAATGTTTTCAGAAGGCTTTTTTCCCAGAGTCATTAAAACCTGGGATTGTGTGGTAAAAGGTTAACAAACTGCTGACCTTCTTAGCCTTGTTCTGGCCAGAATCCCTCTCTGAAGGACATAAACATCTATCTGGCAGCCATATGAACTTTGTTATTGTAAATAAATTTTAATTAAATATGCCCAAAGGACAGAGAATAAGGCATATGGTGAAATGAGAGTAAGGAAGTCAGCAAATTTCCCTGATGCTACTACTGTATTAACTCAGTTTACCCTTTACAGCATGATGCTGACTTTCAATGGACCTAGAAGGTTTTTAGCGAACATTGTGGGAAAAGGAGAAAATGCCATATACATTTTCCCACAGTATTTCTACCCAATCAAAGAAAATTTGCACTATTTGAACCACACTGAAAACATAGTCCGAATATGCTTTCAATTTGGACAAGGCTTCAATTTTGTTTTCTGGTAAAGGGTTAACTCTTTAACAGACCAAAAATTTCTAGACTGGTCCTAAATTTAAATTCTTTAGTCACATTCATTTTGTCATCTGCAAATGCTTTCAATTTGGACAGGTTTAACTCATTACCACACGAGAAAATTTTGGACTGGTTCAAATTGAAAGCATTTGCAGACGACAAATAAAAGTGACTGAAAAATAGAATTTTTTTGTGGGAAGGGTAGAAAACACTGTTGGAAAAGGAGAAAATGCTGGTTACCAGCATTTTCTCCTTTTCCAACAGTGTTTTCAAAAGGCTTCTTTCTCAGGGGCGTCAAAAGTAGGGATTGAGTGGTAATGGGTTAATTTATTGTCGTTTGGTACAGAGTTAATATGGATCAAATGATGGACTTTGTCTTTAACCCTAAACGATACAATCCCTACTTTTGACGCCCCTGAGAAAAAAGCCTTTAGAAAACATTGTGGGAAAAGGAGAAAATGCTGGTTACCAGCATTTTCTCCTATTCCAAGAATGATTTCTACCCTTCGCAAAACAAATTTCAAATTTTCAGTGACTTTTATTTTGTGGTCTCTATATGCTTTCAATTTGGACAGGTCAATCTAAAATTTTGTCATTTGGTAAAGAGTTAAGCCCATGTTTCCAACGATGCATTTTTACCAACGCAAACAATTACCATTTTCCAATCCTGCATTTTAACTTAAATTTCCCCAGCAAAAGTCTGCATGGTAATTGCACATATTTACCTATTCTTCATGGCTGCCATCTGTTTGTTGAGTCTTCTCCAAAAGCAAAAAAGCTTAACTCTTTACCACACGAGAAAATTTTAGACTGGTCCAAATTGAAAGCATTTGCAGACGACACAATAAAGATGACTGAAAAATTGAAATTTGTTCTGGGAAGGGTAGAAAACACTGTGGGAAAAGGAGAAAATGCTGGTTACCAGCATTTTCTCCTTTTCCCACAGTGTTTTCAAAAGTTTTCTTTCTCAGGATCGTCAAAAGTAGGGATTGTGTGGTAATGGGTTAATAAGCAAATGTGGTGTTTATACAGAGGATAGTTACAAGAAATCTGGCAGAAGGAATCATGATTGATCCTTTATGTTGTTTCAAGCTTCGGTATTTCCTGGATTTTACCAGAACTTGGCTAGGGCTCTGAAGTGTTTTGCTCAAGGACACTCCCATGAAAAACCAAGTGGATCAAATGCAGCTCAAACCCAGGGCCCTCCAGGTTACGAGTCCTACACTTTACCACGGAGCCTTGCAGAACCCCTAAAATCTCTTTTGGTATTAGAACGTAAAACTGAAATGGAACAACACAGTTACTCAGAATTTTACCCTTGTCAAAATCGAAAGCATTTGTGAACAATTCCAATGCGCAATCTTGCTTGATATGGTAGAAAACATTACGGGAAAAGGAGAAAATGCTGGCTACCAGCATTTTCTCCTTTACCCTCAATGTTTTCAAAAGGCCTCTTCTACAGGGTGATGGAAACCTGAAATTGTTTCTGTTTTCATAGTTACATTCACATAAGCAAACTGTGCAATAATCACCTAATAGAGCAATTAGCCTTTAGGTAACTAGTGTAATTCCAACATTGGTTTGTTGCTTTTCCCACAACCTCATATGTAAATTTCATGCTATGATTAATTCTTTACTACACAATCCCAACTTTTAATGACCCAGAGAAAGAAGCCTTTTGAAAACATTGTAGGAAAAGGTGAAAATGCTGGTAACCAGCAATATCTCCTTTTCCCACAATGTTCTCTACCCTTCCCAAAACAAATATCAATTTTAGAGCCATGTTTATTTTGTCATCTGCAAATGCTTTCAATCTGGACAAGTATTGAAAGCGGTGGGAGAGGTATGAATCCTGTCGCAATAACTATGATCAATACTCAGAAAGAGATTGGCTAAGCCAGGGATCAAACCCACAACCCCTGTTCTCAAGTCCTGTATGCTACCAAATGAGCTACCAGGCTTGGCCCTTTACTATTTACCAACAAAATCTTAGACTCCTTCAAACTGAAAGCATTTGCAGATATCAAATTTTTCTTAATAGCTGAAATCTTGTCTTGGAAAGGATGGAAAGCATCGTTGGAAAGGACAAAATGCCGTTACCAGCATTTTCTCCTTTACCAACAATATTTTTCAAAGACTTTTTCTTTTGGATCTTTAAAACTTGGAATATTGTTTCCCACAATGTTTTCTATCCTTCCAAATAAATCAAATTTCTGTTTTTGATTCCCATTTATTTTGTTGTCTGCAATCATGCTTTCAATTTGGGCTTGTCTAAAATTTTGTCGTTTGGTACAGAGTAAACTCTTTACCACACAATCTCAAATTTTAACGACCCTGAAGAGGAAAGCCTTTTGAAAACATCGTAGGAAAAGGACAAAAACGCTGGTAACCAGCATTTTCTCCTTTTCCACAATGCTTTCTACCCTTTCTAACACATTTTTTTCAAACTGAGCTGCATTAAAATTGTCTTCTGCAACTGCTTTCAATTTTGATGTGTAATTTATTTTGTTGTTTGGTAAACAGGTAAAGCAAGAAAGGCTTGATTGGAAAAGAAGTATGGAAGCCATTCACATGTAATCAAACAGAAGCATGTGCATGCATGTATACCATATCTATGAGTAATTAAGATTGTAATTGATACTAGCATTAGATGGTCAGATATTGGCGGGCTATCCACTGGAACAACATGCTCAACACCACCACTTATCAGCCCGAACAGTAATTTGCAACAGAAGTAACCAGCACACTGACCACTCTACCTTTATCTACTTAGAAAGTTGTAAGTGCACACCTGTTTATCATTAATCCTTTACCACACTATCCCCTGTTATAATGGTCCTTTAGAGCAAGAAGGCAGAGTTTCATATAGAGAGTGATTTTGATTTCATAATTGAAAATATTAATTATTCTTCAATAAACCGTATGTTGTGGGTACTCCTTAGAATCGTCTCGATGAGACCATTCTAATGAGTACCCACAACATAGGGTTTGGAAGAGAAATAAGAGATTTAGAATTTCATCACTCCCGCTTATCTGGAGCTCTGTAAGCACTGTGGGAAAAGGAGAAAATGGGATAACCGGTATATTCGCCTTATTACCGGTACACAGTTTTCTTCCCTTTCAGAGATAAACCCAACAATTTGAGCCACACTTAATTTGATATCTTCGTGGGTATAAGAATAAACCACTACAGTCCTGCGATTGTCACATCTGCCATTTCATCTGGCAGAACAAAAGTGACAGCATTCATGTCGTAAAAGGCGACAAAAAGGGGCATCATTTTGTGTTTCGTCCATTCCTCATTTATCATGTTTGTCTTATGTTGTTGCACATGGATGTTATTTTCACTTTGCATTATTGTTTAGTAAGTAAGTGCACCCAATATGACCTAAGTTGTCGAAGGGCCTTAAAACGCTATTCATTATTATTATTCTAATTTGATATATGCAATTGCATTTAACCCTTTACCAAACAATCCCTTGTTTTTATGACCCTGAGATACATCTAGAAGCTTTTCTCACACTTTATTGACAGAGCAACTTCAAAACTAGACTAAACATTCTGTGTTAACTCTTTACCACACAATCCCAACTTTTAACGACTTGGAGAAAGAAGCCTTTTGAAAACATTGTGGGAAAAGGAGAAAATGCTGGTAACCAGCATTTTCTCCTTTTCCCACAATGTTTTCTACCCTTTCACAACCAAATTTCAATTTTTTAGTCACATTTATTTTGTCGTATGCAAATGCTTTCAATTTGGACCAGTCTAAATTTTCTTGTTTGGTAAAGGGTTAAGGATGTATCCTTGCCCTGTGAGATCAACTGCATATATCTAAATTAATATGGATGTACAAGTGCACCACATGGCCCTTCCCTGTGTAATTCTATAAACAAAAGATAAACTTTCAATTACCACAGTAAACCAGAAACTTATCACTGCCACAAATCACAAGTTAATAACACCATGTGATGCAGCACTTCATCTCAACTCTTTAACGAACAATCACTGGTTTTTTACAACCCTGAAATGGGAGCCTATTGAAAACTTTGTGGGAAAAGGAGAAAATGCTGATAACCAGCATTTTCTTCTTTATCCACAGTACATGTATTTTCTACCCTGCAGGAACAAATTTAAATGTTTTAGTTACGTTTCTTTTGTTCTCTGTAAATGCTTTCAATCTGGACGAGTCTAAAATTTTGTGGTTTGGGAAAGAGTTAATTCTGCAGACATCAAAATTTTGTGATACTATCAATAGTTTATTCTTACAGTAAGCCTTTACTCTTTACCATACAATCCTGACTTTTAAACACTTTAGGAAGAAGTCTTTTGAAAACATTGTAGGATATGGATAAAATGCTATTAACCAGCATTTTCTCCTTTTCCAGCAATGTTAAGTTCTACTCAGTCCAGAGAAAGTTTCATTATTTGAGCAACATTGAAATTGTCCTCTGCAAATGCTTTGATTTCGGATGGGTGTAACATTTTGTCATGTGGTAAACAGTTAAACCTTTACTACACGATCCCGACTTTTAACGATACTGAAAAAAAAGGGCCGCTTTTGAAAGCATTGTCGGAATAGGAGAAAATGCTGGGAACCAGCATTTACTTCTTTTCCCACAATGTTTTTTACCCTGTCAGAGACAGAAATCATCAATTCGACTTCTTTTATTTTGTTGTTTGCAAATGCTTTAATATGGACAAGTCTAAAACTTTGTCATTTGGTACAAAGTTAAACATTAATTTTATCTTACAATCCCAAGATTTTATAACCCTGAGAAATAAGGCTTTAAAAACGGGTAACCAACGCTTTCTTCTTTCCCATAATGCTGTTTTCAGTCCTTCCAAAAACCCTTCCAAAGGCAAGTTTCAAATCTTTTAGACAAATTTATTCTATTATCTGTGAATGCTTATGATCTGGAGAAATCTAAAATTCTGCTTTTGTTTTGCATAGTTTTAAATGCCCAGTAAAGGCCAAAGTATCAAAGCAGGACTGGTGTAATAATACATTTAAATTATACCATTTTAAAAGTATGGAAAATATTGTGGAGATGACAGTTTGTTATCGTATGGTCAGGTCATATGTCAGTTGCTCGCAGAAAAAAGAATATTGAAATCAGGCAAAAAGTAAACAAAAGACACAGCTACCTTGCAGTTTAAACTAGCTTTGAAATTAATTTCACTGTCAGCAACTAACACTTGAACTGAACGTACAATAACAGGATTGTCATCTTCACAATTATTTCCCTACTTTTAAAGGGAATGATATAAATTCAGATGCATTTAATCACCCACTTTGTTTACATTTGACCTTCATTATTCCTGTAAAGTTTTAAAATAATGAGAAAATATGACCTCAAAAGTGTCATTTTGTTCTAAAAATACAGGTATATTTTGTGACCCAATTACCACAATCAAAATTTCCTGACCCACCTAATTGACAGTCTGAAAAAGAAAAAATAAGTTAAAATAAAAAGAAAATTTTGTCCAGAAAAGGCAGTCATAAAAACTGTGGAGATACATGTATTTTCCATTCTTAGCAGTTTCTCAAATCTGTCTAAATGTTTTCAAAAGCCTATGTAGTTCAGGGGCTCTAGAGCATGCTTGCATGAAGTAAACTGTTATGGAAATAGGAAGACAATAATTATGCAATTAAGTCTCCAAATCCTTCACCTAACAAGCACAACTTTTAACAGCTCTGGAGAAAAGGGCTCTTGAAAATATTGTTGGAAAAAGTGAAAATGCTGTTAACCAGCATTTTCACATTTTCCCACAATGTTTTCTATACTAATGACAAATTGTCCCCATTTGAGTCACTTGTAAGTTGTCTTCGGCAAATGCACATTTGTTGGACAAGTCGAAAATGTTATAGTGTTAGACTGGATTACCCTTTACCAAACAATCCCACTTTAGAATGATCCTGAGGAAGATGGCTTTTAACTCATTACCAAACCACTATATTTTAGACTGGTCCAAATGAAAGCATTTGCAGACGACAAATAAATGTGACTGAAAATTTTAAATTTGTTTTGAGAAGGGTAGAAAACATTGTGGGAAAAGGAGAAAATGCTGGTACCCAGCATTTTCTCCTTTTCCCACAATGTTTTATAAAGGCTTCTTTCTCAGGGTCGTCAAAAGTAGAGATTGTGTGGTAATGGGTTAAAAGGAATTTTAGGTCATAGTAACCATACAATGAAACATGTTCGTTATTTTCATTTCTGGGTGTTGGGGTGCCTTTTGTTGCCTAGGAGAAAGTATAACTATATCAGGCTTGCAACATGCACAAAGGGCATTCTTACATTTGCGTAGTGCATTATCTCCCGCTAGATGGCATTCTATAAATACTCATCTATCTAATTTGGGCATCCTGGGTACAGAACCGAAGTACTTTCCTACGCGACAACCGTTATTTTGAATTTCAAACAAAAATAGACGTTTACTCGATAAAACGCTACCTCATGCAATTCACTCAGCTATGATCAGCAGTTTACAGAAATCTGGAGCTAAATCAGGTCTCATTTCTCTTCAAACGTATTGATAAAAGCTATTTTCAACATTGCTACTTTATAGAGCGTAATATTACAGTCAGCCCGCTTTCAGAGCTAGTGATGCGTTATATAAGACAGTAGAATCTTCAAAGAATATGACATGCGCAGACAATGTTGCATAGTGTTGTCTTGGCTCAGCTTGCACAGTACATGTAGGCTAACCAGAAACGTCAATTTCCGTTTTTATGTAATTTTTCATTTTGCACAGGTTAACTGTATCACAAAATCTAATATAGTCGTAATGTGCTGTCTCTGATTAGCCTACCTGGACTGTGCAGGCTGATCCTATACGATGTCCGAATGCCCCTTTTAGTGAGTTGCAAGCCATATAATCCAGATAATTTCAATTCTATGCCTGCTAATCTCCATTCGATAACTGGCATAAAATCCTCTCATTTCTATTCCATAAAATCAAACTGAAAAATGTGTCCTCACTTGCGAGCCATCAAGCTAAGAATAAGTAGATACGTCACTACATGTGACATAATGATATTCAATCAATGTGAGGTCACATGACTGCTATTGGGAATAAGAGGAAGTACTGGTAACCAGCAATCATTCTTTTCCCATAATGTCTTCTGACTTTCCAAATATAAAATTTACTTTTTTCAGTTACACTAATTCTGACATCCTGCAAACCCTTTCCATTTGTACAAATAAAAAGTTTTGTATGGTATAGAGTTGAGAAAACCAAATTTTTTATACTGTATACATGATTGTATCTGTGTTGAAAATATTTTCAGATGAAGATTTAAAGTTGGCATTCATTGCCAGAACATTTTCTTTGAAAGGGTCAGAGAGCATAGCTCTAGATAAGAGGGAGTGATGGTATTCAGAATCCTTTATTTCTCTTCAAAACCCTATGTTGTGAGTACTCATTAGAATCATCTCGATGAGACGATTCTAATGAGTACCCATAACATAGGGTTTAGAGGACAACAACTGATTATTTCAATTTTGAAATCAAAATCAATCCCTCTATCTGGAGAACTGGTCAGAGAGAGAGAGACAGACAGAGACCTAGTCTTCTCTTCATTGTTTGAAAAAGTATTCTTTCCAAAGGTCTTGAAAACATGTTTTTATCCCGACTTTATGCAAGTCTAAGTAATAAGACTTATGAAAACTTATTGGAACCAGGAATATTTTATCCTTTTCCATAACTGTTTTCAGAAGTCCTTTTCCTCAGGGTCGTTAAAAGTCAGGATTTTGTGGTAAAGTTTTAGGTCTGAAGTCCACATATTACAGTTATAAAATTGAGCCAGTAGCCATGTAAATAGATAAAAATAATCTTAAACACAACAGTTCTCATACAAAAAGTCATGACATGTAAATAATTTGAATATCTAAGCAACAGGTAGGATGCTATTAATAATTCTGTCAAAGTCGGAACCCCATCAACTTGAGTGTTTCCCACTTTACATCTTAATTCATTGGGATTCTGTTATACTAGCTATTTTATGAAACTTATATGAAAAAAAAATAAAATGAATTTCAAACATAAACATATATCTCTACCAGTATTTGTTTTTTAAAAGCCTGGTAAATAATTGAGAAAAACTTTTTTCATATTGACATCAATGGAAACTTTGTCAAAATTTAGTGGAAATATAGTACATGTACTGTCAAGTTTTATAGAGCTACAGCTTTAATGTCAGGGTACAAACTCAAGTTTATTAATGGAAATAGCTCCAGTAACCTTGCTTCCTTATGAGTGAGCGATCACAAGCTGCATAATTAATTTTCTTGCACAGGGAATACATTATTGTTACAGGCAATAGGAATTCGGAATTTGACCAAATTTATGACCTTTTTTAGTACATTATACATGTATGTTTCAGCAGAGTTATGTGACATCATATCTTACTATTTTGGTTATCGGACTAATATTACTACATTTAACCCTGTACCACACTGCAAAATTTTTGACCATCCAAATTGAAAGCATTTGCAGATGACAATTTCATAGTTGCTCCAATATGAAATTCCTCTTTGACAAGGCAGAAAACATTGTGGGAAAAGAAGAAAATGCCGGTTACCAGCGTTTTCTTCTTTTCCCACAATATTTTCAAAAGTTTGAAGGCCTATCTATTGTGCTACTGGGCTTAGGTATGTCTAGTAAGTTACTAGTAAGCAAGGGTGCTAATCCTGAGAATTTTAAAAAGCTTCCACGTTTTCTCTGTCTCCATTATTTTCAGTAACAGTGTTTAAAGCTAAATTCCTGAAAAGTTTGGTGTCTGTGATGCGACCAATGGAGCTTCGCTGCATGTGGTTTGACAAACAGTATTGGAATATGTTATAAATACCGGTATGTATAATGACAATGGTCGACTATGAACTGCACACAAATAAAATCTCCAGCTTGCATCATTGGAATATTTAAAATGCTAAAGCACTTCATTTCCTACATACACTGCAAATGAATAAATATACATACAAATACCAGCTGTTTACATGCAAATAATAACCAATTCTGAATGATTTAGCCACAATACACATGATTCCTGTACTTCTACCACAGCTCCAGAAAAGAGGGAGCGACGACGTTCTAAATCTATTATTTCTCTTTGAAACCCTTAGTATAATATGTTGTGGGTACTAATTAGAACTATCTCATCAAGACTATTCTAATGAGAACCCACAACATAGGGTTCCAAAGACAATAATTATGATTTTCCATTTTGAAATAAAAAAATCACCCCCTCTACATGGAACTCTGCTTTTATTTTCATAAATTGCAACAAAGATACAATTACTGTTTGCTTTTGTTGGACTGGTCCAAATTGAAAGCATTAACAGACGAAAAAATAAATGTGAGTAAAGAACTGAAATTTGTTTTAGGAAGGGAAGAAAAATTTTGTGGGAAAAGGAGAAAATGCTGGTTACCAGCATTTTCTCCTTTTCCCACAATGTTTTCAAAAGGCTTTTTTTCAAAAGAGTGTTATAAGTCAGGATTGTGTGGTAAAGGGTTAAAGGTCTCAAAATACAATATTTCTGGCCTTTTTTTCCAGACTCAAACGATCTAGTTCATTTTTGTAACAGCCTATGGAGATATGATCTCTTGAGACTCTGTCCATGAACTCATGAACTAGTGGTGAACATTCATGAACTCTTCAGGAGAAAATGCTGGTTACCAGCATCTAATTTTCCAACAATGTTTTCTAAAAGCCTCTTCCTCTAGGTCACTAACTTGTTTGGTAAGAGGTTTCAAACACAATCTTGAGTTTTCATAACCCCTATGGAAAAACCTTTTGAAAACATTGTGAGTAAAGGGGGAAATGCTGGTAACCAGCATTTTCTCCTTTCCCCCCACTGTTTTCAACCAATCCAATCACAAAAGTCACATAATTTTGTCTTCTGCAAATTCTTTCAATTTGGACAAGTGCTTCAATTCTGTCATTTGTTAAAAAGTTATCTCGATATCGCACAACAAAATTTTAAACTGGTTGAAATTGAGAGCACAGAATGACAATATAAGTGTGAGTAAAAAAAACGAAATCTATTAAAGAGGGAAAGAAAACATTGTGGACAAAGGAGAAAATGCTGGTTACCAGCATTTTCTCCTTTTCCCACAGTGTTTTCGAAAGGGTTCTTTCTTAGGGTTGCTGAAAGTTGGGATTGTGTGTTAACTCTTTACAACACGACAAAATTTTAGACTGGTTCAAATTGAAAGCATTTGCAGACGACAAAATAAAGGTGAATGAAAAATTGAAATTTGTTCTGGGAAGGGTAGAAAACACTTTGGGAAAAGGAGAAAATGCTGGTTACCAGCATTTTCTCCTTTTCCTACAGTGTTTTCAAAAGGCTTCTTTCTCAGGGGCGTCAAAAGTAGGGATTGTGTGGTAATGGGTTAAATGGTTAAAGAATAAACTAACCTTGACTTGCTGCCCATCAACTTCATATACTTTATGAGCCTGATCTAGACCTATGGATGAGCGTTTCCCTGCATCCGGAGTAAATGTATCGTTCATGAAGCGTCGGAATAGTGAGCTCTTCCCCACACCATATTCCCCGCACAGTATGATTTTGTATGTTGGAATGCCTGTGGCCATTGTGAGCCTGGAAATATAATCCAATTTAACGTCAACATCATTCAAAGAATTATCATTAGCATTGGCATCAACTGATCCAGATTTTTTTCTCTTTGTTTTGGGCATCTTTGAAATTAGTTTTAAATTAAATTCCAAAAGAAATTATTCACACATTCTGCTGCATGCAATATATTTATGTTACACCTTTCAACGAGTCTAAGAATAACTTGGTGAACTTTGTTATTTTCCATTCAAAGTGATATTCAACAACAACCTTTCATAACGACATCATATATACACACACGACAGGAACCCCACTTCAATCCTTCATAAATCCTTGTCTCCATAAATTCAGCATATCAGTAACTGCAACAGTCATGTTTTGCCGAAGGAAACTGTCTGAAAGGTGACTCGAGTTCCAACTGTTTCATAGAATTGATTTCCACATAGCTGAAGCTGTATGTACATTCATATCCTATTTATGTGATTTCCTTTTTTGACCTTTTACCACACAATCCCGACTATTAATGACCCTGTAAAAGAAACCTTTTCGCAAACATTGTGGGAAAAGGAGAAAATGCTGGTCAACAGCATTTTCTACTTTTCCCACAATGTTTTCTTCCCTTCATACAGCAAATTTGAATTTCTAGTCATATTTATTTTGTCATCTGCAAAATGCTCTCAATTTGGATCTGTCTAAAATTTTGTCATTTGGTAAAGAGTTAAAGTCTGTTTCTTGTTTGTCATATTAACTTCATACCAAAACTTTTAGACTTGTTCAATCCGAAAGTACTTGAGACAACACATTAAATGTTGCAATCTGTCAGTGAAAGGGTATAAAACATTGTAGAAAAAAAGGGAAAATGCCGATTATCAGCATTTTCTTCATTTCCCACAATATTTTCAAAAGCTGTCTTCTTATCAGTCATTAAAACATGTGATTGTGTGGTAAAAGGGATAAACTAGAAACAGAAATACCACGTTGCTATATGTTGTCCTAATTTTGTCAAGCTGTCTGCCTTTCTTAAATTGCTAACATGAAAAATGTTGTAACTTGGGAAATCGAAACTAGATCAGTTAACAACTAACAAATAACGGCTTAAATTCATTGACCTTGTTTTTAATTTGTCAAATATTCTGAATTCAGCCAGCCATGAACTAATTTAGTCCTTACTCTTTACCACACGATCCCGAAATTTAACAACTGAAAAGAAGCCTATTGAAAACATTGTAGGAAAAGAAGAAAATGCTGGTAACCAGCATTTTCTCCCTTTCCCACAATGTTTTCTACTCTTTCCAAGACAAATTTCAATTTTTGAGCTATACTTATGTTGTCGACTGCAAATGCTTTCAATTTGGAAGAGTCTAAAAAATTAACTAGGAGAGAAAATTTTAGACTTTTCCACATTGGGCACAGCTGCAGACAACAAATTTCACTCAAATGATGAGATTTTTCTTCTATGGAGAGAAAAACATTGTTGCAAAAAAACAAAAACTGGTTACTTGTACTGTCTCCTTTCCCCCAAAAAATATTTATAACTCAAGTTCAGTACACATTCTATCATTTTGGAAAAGAATTTATCCTTTCCCTCATAAAGATATTCTTTCCTAATTAGCAATATCTCAAAAATAGATAAATATTTCATACACTGCTAAAAACTCTTATTTTTCTATCTGTCAAGATGTTTTCCGACAATGAAGTATTCAACCTTTTTATTCTATTTTCAGAAAAAAGTTCTATAGTAAAAGTTCCATGAGTATTTGCCAATGGCCAACTGACTATAATTATTGCCTTAGTCTGAGAAATATGGGCAAATATGGGCAAAACTATGTCAGACCAAGATCAGGTAGCAGGCTCTGTGT
The DNA here is from genome assembly GCA_943736015.1 of Tridacna crocea. Lineage (NCBI taxonomy): Eukaryota > Metazoa > Mollusca > Bivalvia > Cardiida > Cardiidae > Tridacna > Tridacna crocea. The sequence goes on from OX031065.1 coordinate 26,268,567, forward strand.
TGTCTGATCTGAACCTACATGGTGTGTTCTACTGTATTTGGCATGGTAAATTTAAAATCAGCCTATCCCTGTTCTTCATCCATTACCACACAATCCCTACTTTTGATGACCCTGAGAAAGAAGCCTTTAGAAAACATTGTGGGAAAAGGAGAAAATGCTGGTTTCCAGCATTTTCTCCTTTTCCCACAAAGTTTTCTACCCTTCACAAAACAAATTTGAAATTTTCAGCCGCAAAATTATTTTGTCGTCTGCAAATGCTTTCGATTTGGACAAGCCTAAAATTTTGCCGTTTGGTAATAAATTAACTCTTTACCAAACGACAAAATTTTGGACTTGTCCAAATATTGAAAGCATTTGCAGATGACAAACTAAATGTGAATCAAAAATTGAAATTTGATTTGAGAAGGGTAGAAAACATTGTGGGAAAAGAAGAAAATGCTGGTTACTAGCATTTTCTCCTTTTCCCACAATGTTTTCAAAAGCTTTCTTTTTCATGGTCGCTACAAGTCGGGATTGTGTGGTACAGAATAAATAAACATGGTATTTACACTTTATGAAAGAGTCATGGTCTTTTCAACAACCATCGAGAAGAGAGGGTTTAAAAACACAAGACCAAAAAGAAGGGGAAAATTAATGCTGGTCAGCAGTATTTCTCCTTTTCTCATGTTTAGCGCCTTTTTGAATAAAAATCCTCAACCTTACATAGCATGCTGTCCTTAACTGCTTTCAAATTTGACAAATCTAATATTTTGTTATCCGATAAAGAGTGGAGCGGTGTGATATCTAATTGAACTGTTTACCATTGTCAACTAATCTAACAGATGATTTAGCACATACTTACTGGTACATTCATAAAACCTAATGGGGTGTGCCATGTTGACCTTTCCCCTGTTACCTTACCCGGCCACAAAGTTTGAATGCTTGCTGCAGTTTGAAGATGCGCTGTTTTCTCATTGAAGTTTTTATTCAAATAAAAACTTGTCTTAACATATCATAATTTTAAGAGTAGCTTTCGCCTACACTGAAGACTGAGATCAGATTGCAAACACTCCCTTATATGGTGAATATAAGTTAACCCATGCAACTTTCTAGTTAGCTTGACAGGCTTGACAACCAATATAGCGCGTTACTAAGGGGGGCGTGCCAAACTCGCATTTACAGAAAGGTCAATTGAAGTTTCTAATCAAAACACTCTCCCATGAAAAATCTTACGCCTCAACAGAGGATCTCACATGTGACCTCCAAATTGTCAATTCATCAAGTTCATCACTGGGCCACTCATCCAATTCCCAACTTAATTAACAGTAAAATTAAGACTGGAATATGGTGGCATATTTCCGCCATGAGATACGAGATAGCCACCATCATAATTTTAGAAAACTATTGCGATAAATAAAATCTTTCTGGAAATCATTTTAAGATAGTGAAAAGTTTCCTGAAAAAAGTGTCATGATAAACTTAATATTTCATCCCAAAATTTCTCACTTGTGCTTGAGGCTGACGTTAGAGATAAAATTTTCATGACAGTTCTATCTATTTCTTTACATCTATAAATAAATCCAAAAATAGAACATTCATGATCTGGATGCACTCAGTAGTAGTAGCCTTCATAAGATTGCAGTAAGTAAAGTTTCGAATCATTAACAATTATTGCAGCCTAAGGTATACATATTTAGACAGGACTCTTAATAAACAGAGACCTGTAGAATTACAAAGAGGACTTGAAATGCCTCCTACGAACAATTTTAAAACTATTCTGGAATAAGGTGAATTCATAAGGCTGCAGACGAAGGTGTTCTGAAACCGTATCTAATATTCTGTACCATGAAAGTTAGTTGAGGACATGAAAACAAAAAAACATCATGAAAAAGAATTATTATGACATTTTTATCATGAAAATTTCTATTTTCACACGATACTTCTCTTAAATTATTGCGATAGCCATCTCCTATCTCCTGGCAGAAATATGCCACCATACTGGAATTTTAATATTCCTTACTGTAACACATTAATTAACCCTTTCCCAAACGACAAACTTTTGGACTAGACCAAATCCAAAGCATTCGCAGATGACATTTCATCTCTGCTGAAAAGATGATTTTTGTCTATGATAGGACAGAAAACATTGTGGGTAAAGGAGAAAATGCTGGTTACCAGCATTTTCTCCTTTTCCCACAATGTTTTCAAAGGGCTACTATTCCAGACCCGTAAAAACCAGGGATTGTTTGGGAAAAGGTTAATATTCTTTACTGCAACACATTATTTGATACAAATAATATCCATTTTTAATTGGTATTAAATAAATCTGCTTGTTGTTTGATTTGCCCCCCCCCCCCACCTCTTCCCCTAGTTGGTTTTAACAATACAGACTATTTTATTGTCAAAAAGTAGAAATATATACAGCAAAAGAAAAAAGACTGTATATACTGATCAATAATTTTTCTGCTGCAACTTAGAATAATCATAATTTATATTTTGTATCATGCATATATCTTCACTTGTGCATTCTTACATAAAATTCTGTGAAGAATGTCTGACATTTTTTTTTGTGCATTCTTACATAAAGTTCTTCAAAGAATTTCTCGCTTTACATGAATCATATTATTTTGTCTAGTGCATTCTTACATAAAATTGGCTGAAGAATTTCTTACATCAGATGATGAAACTTTGTTTTGTACATTCTTACCTTGCATTGATTGAAGAACTTGCGTCACATGATGCATTCTTTTTACAAGTGCAATCTTTCACAATTCATTGTTTGAGGAACTAATTACATTAATTTTCATGATGCATATTTTCTCTTTTGGTAAAGGGTCAAATATTTTGAAATTAACACCAGTGTTACTTAACCCATTACCACACAATCCCTACTTTTGATGCCCCTGAGAAAGAAGCTTTTTGAAAACATTGTGGGAAAAGAAGAAAATGCTGGTAACCAGCATTTTCTCCTTTTCCCACAATGTTTTCTACCCTGCTGTAAACAAATTTCAATTTTTGAATTACGTTTATATTGTCGTCTGCACATGCTTTCAATTTGGACCAATCTAAAACTTTGTCGTTTGGTAAAGAGTTAATCCTACTTAGTTACTTTACTTTTGCCTTCAAAATATATTAAGTTTAGAGACTTGCCTAATCTTCAACCTAAACAACTAAGTTAATGTCAAGATTCTTTTAACCCATTACCACATAATCCCTACTTTTGACGCCCCTGAGAAAGAGGCCTTTAGAAAACATTGTGGGAAAAGGAGAAAATGCTGGTAACCAGCATTTTCTCCTTTTCCCACAATATTTTCTACCCTTCACAAAACAAATTTCAAATTTTCAGTCACTTTTATTTTTGTCGTCTGCAAATGCTTTGAATTTGGACCAGTCTAAAACATTGTCCTTTGGTAATGACTTAAAGCATAATAGCCTTGGATTTGCAGTATTTTGTGGGTTGCCTTTCCATACCAAAATGTCTACAGTCAGAGATCTAGATACGAAGAGTGATGGTATTCTAAATCCTTTATTTCTCTTCCAAACCCTATGTTGTGGGTAGTGGGTACTCATTAGAACCGTATCGATTCTAGTGAGTCCCAACATCATAGGGTTTAGTTGAGAATAATTATATATAATTCTGAAATCAAAATCACTCCCTATATCTGGAGCTCTATATAATGTAATTTGACAAGGACTATTAACTATAGTGCATACATCTTCGCAAGCCAAGGCTGACATTTCACCACGCTACTCTACCCTTGGCGGATCGAGCTTGATTTTTACATTCACCCGATACACTTTTGCATTGGATGCATCCAGCTCTAGCTGCAACGAATGAAATTGCTCGTAGCATTTCATCTTTGATAAAAATAGAACAAGGTCGCTACCTTTTGAATAGAAGGTAAACATGGAAACCCACATGGATGTCTGCTTATCGCTTCAAGTATATTTGTAAGCGGTTTGTGTAATGATATTTCATTTGCTTTTAGAAATATGATGTAAAGGGGGGTAATAACCAGCATCCAATAGAGGGTGCATCGCAGGAATCTCGAAATAGGGCTCAATCAGCCAAGATAAGATCCACGTAGTGATCGTAAACTTGGCTCGCGAAGATGTAGTGCATACAGCAACTAAGTGATTAGACAGCAGACTATAAATAGACCGATCCTAGACCTCTACTCTGTTTCACTGATATAGGAGCCTTGCCCTGCAAAAAGGGGGCTTAACTCTTTACCACACGGGAAAGTTTTAGACTGGTCCAAATTGAAAGCAATTGCAGACGACAAAAAAAAGGTGACTGAAAAATTGAAATTTGTTCTGGGAAGGGTAGAAAACACTGTGGGAAAAGGAGAAAATGCTGGTTACCAGCATTTTCTCCTTTTCGCACAGTGTTTTCAAAAGGCTTCTTTCTCAGGGGCGTCAAAAGTAGGGATTGTGTGGTAATGAGTTAAGGCATCTGAGAAAACTACTGACCCAGGTCATCCTGCGCAGTCCACGCAGGCTTACTGACTTGGGCCGAAATTTTTCAATATTTGTCAATTATCTTTAAGTCAAGAGACTAGTCTACTTCATGATACAGTCTGTTGTTCAAAAAGGATCAATAATTATAAGATGACTTGGGCTGGATTCATAAATCACAGAGATGCATTAAGCCCCCTTTTGCCAAAGTATGACTCGTATAGATAAACAAATAATAGGCCTTGATATTGATAGTGTTTTCTCTTTTCCTACTGAGCTCAATGACTGATTAATTGTATATTTCATGTAATTTTCAATATCATTTCAATTATATCTTGGCGGCCAGCGCACCTATCCATGCTTTCTTGTATTATATTTTACAAGTATTCCACATAATATTCTTTTAACCCTTTACTCCATAGATACTCATTTCAACACATTGCTTGTCTGAGCCTTTGGAAAACATTGGGGCAAAAGGTGAAATTGCTCGTGACGAGCAATTTCACCTTTTGTCACAATGTTTTCTATGCTATCAAAAGGTGTCACATACACATAAGAAACTGCTTCATCCTAAGTGTTATTTAGGGTCGATTAGAGATACCATAGAAATGCCTTATAGGGTAAAGGGTTAAAGCCTCTGGCTGCTTTTCTACATAACCACTGTCAAACAAATGATCAACAGTGAGAAAGGAATGAATCGTGTCACAATGACTATCATCAATCCGCGGGTCAAGAGTCCAGTGAGCTACCCGGATCTACCCGGACTTGTCCCCTCTGAGCACAAAGTCTCCAGTTTCTTTATCAATTGTCCACAATGCTTCTTCACCGAAAACCTTTACTGGTGTCTCCTCCACTTTGCCCATAATCTGTCTGACCTCAGTGTTTTCATTTTTCATTTATCTTTAATTGAAAGTCTATCTCAATTCACTTAAAATGATTAACTGAACGGACTGACACGATTGGCTTAAATTGTATTAAACCTGTGTTACAAAACAATCCTTTCTCTCTTACCCAAACTTTTCCATAATTTTACAACACTACGGAAGGCTCTTAGAATTGTTATGAAAAAGGAAAAAAATGCAGTTTGGTAACCATCATTTTCTCTTCTTTTTCCAAAATGGTTCATACACTTTCATTTCAAAGACTGATTTTGTCATTTCAGCCATCGTCTTCAAAATATTTTCAATTTGGAAAAAGTCTAAAATTTTGTTGTTTGTTCTGGAGTTATAGAACAACTGGGTTTCTGATGATGTTAAAACAAGAATGTAGCTGGTAAGTAATAAAGTATCATGTATGATGATTTTATTAACTCTTTCTCACACAAAGAAATTTATATCCTTGTCCATCTAAAAGCTTTTACACATAACAAATTGAGTGTGTTTTAAATGATGGCAGGATCCATCTTTGAAAGGTTAGGAAACCATTGTGGGAAAAGGAAAAAAATGCTGGTTACCAGCATTTTCTCCTTTTTCCACAATGTTTTCAAAAGACATTCTTTCTGAGAGTTGTGTGGTACCAGATTTGTGGTATTAATCCATTACCACACAAAACCCCTCTTTTGATAACCCTGACAAAGAAGAAAACATTGAGGGAAAAGGATAAAATGCTAGTAACCAGCATATTCTTCTTCTCCAAAAATGTTTTCTGCCCTTCAATAAACAAATTTCTAATCTACAGTCACTTTTATTTTTTCGTCCGCAAATGCTTTCCATTTGGACAAGCCTAAAATATTGCTATTTGGTAATGAGTTAGCCCATTACCACACAATACCTACTTTTGACACCCCTGAGAAAGAGGCCTTTTGAAAACACTATGGGACAAGGAGAAAATGCTGGTAACCAGCATTTTCTCCTTTTCCCACAGTGTTTTCTACCCTTTCCAGAACAAATTTCTATTTTTCAGTCACCTTTATTTTGTCGTCTGCAAACGCTTTCAATTTGGACCAGTCCAAAATTTTCTCGTGTGGTAATGAGTTAAAGGGTCTGATTTTTCCCTTTATTTGAATATACAAAATACTTGAGTCATTTGAAGCAAAAAGGTGACTTTATGCCACTGCAAAGTTCAGATTCATATTATCAGCGCGCACAGTCTAATTTTGCTATTGTAAACTTTCTGCATGTCAAAGAAACATTCTACCTAAAGTCAGTTTTTGGACAAAATAGATCAACATGCAGTGTTCTGCTGAGGCCGCATATTTTCAATTTTCTCACTAAAAAATTCTATTACTCAAAATTGGTAAAAGGTGACTGTTATTGCATGTCAAAAGTTGTGAGATCAGCCACATAACTATTACAATTTAGTCTTTTTCATGGCTGCCTAAGGTGCACACATGCAAAATGAAATTTAATTGGACGCAGAACAAAAATATCAACCAAGTATCCATCATGTACTTAATATCTTCTGCAATCTCATTCGGAAAATGGTTTTGTCACCACAGCAAAAAAATCAGGCATTATACTTAGCTTCTATGGCAAGCCAAAGCATATAGCAATCAGTGCTGAAAGTCCAATAATGTTCTGCCGCCCAGTCTCCCTCCCACTAAACATTGTGGGAAGATAGTACAAAATACCCCAAAATACCTATACGACACTTCTTCGTATGTAAAAGGAAATTCATTTTTAGCATATGATCGTGGTAGACCTATACAAATTGAAAGCATTTGCAGGCAACAACTTCAAATTGGCTCAAATGGTGCAATTTTGCTTTGATAGGATGGAACACTTTGTGGGAAATGGAGAAAATGCTGGTTACCAGCATTTTCTCCTTTTCCCACAATGTTTTCAATAGACTTCTTCCTCATGGTTGTTAAAAGTCGTCATTGTGTGGTAAAGGGTTAACCCATTACAACACAATCCCAACTTTTAATGATCATAAGAAAGAAGCCTTTAGAAAACATTGTGGGAAAAGTCTTTAGAAAACATGGTGGGAAAAGGAGAAAATGCTGGTAACCAGCATTTTCTCCTTTTCCCACAATGTTTGCTACCCTTCCCAAATCAAATTTCAGTTTTTGATACACGTTTATTTTGTCGTCTGCAAAAGCTTTGAATTTGAACAAACCTAAAATTTGTCGTTTGGTAAAGAGTTAAACCAGTTTTACGGTTATCCCTGCTAAATTTAATCCTCAAAAACTTTTCTGAATGAGAAAAAACACAGCAAAAACAAAAAGGAAAAGCTGCTTCTTACAAGCATGTTCTCTTTTTCTCACAATGCCTATATAAATACCCTACCAGGCAATCATTTCAAACTCAGTTTTTTTATAGTCTGCATATTCGATCTATGTATAGTGTCTAATTTTTTCTAATTTGGTAAGGATTTAAAGGTGGGTATTTAGAATATTTACATCTCACCAAATTAAAAAATATATATATCACTGAAATTGATATGAAAAAATAATACAAATCATCAATAATTAAGATTCATAAAATTACAAAAATGAATTTTTTTGAGGGTGTTCCCTTAAAAGGCTACATAGCCTCTTAAGGTATTTTTAGATTTCGCGCTAAAAATCAATAAAGCATTTTGGGAATGTCAAGTGACTGGCACGTGACTCACAACGTTTAAATTCCATTACATAACTAACATTTAATAATTATTTTTCATAATGTCTTCTTCAGACACTATGTTTAAAACTTCGTCTGTGTATTCCTGTATGTAAATGAGCGAATTGATCATCTAAAAATAGAACGTGTCTCTCGTTGGTGTCAACCTGGGCCTTAGTAAATCTCTAATTTCTCCTGTTGTCGGATGGTTTTCGACGACTAGGAGTTTACTAATGAAAATTAAAAGGCTTTAGGAGTCTAAGGACGATTCCTTTGCATTTTTGTAAAAAGTTCGTCCCAGAATCTGAAGGGCCACCTTTAATGGGTTAATCCTCATTCACTTTGTTGTCCTTATTTTAACCCTTTACAACACAATCCCAATTTCTAACAACCCTAACAAGGCTTTTGGTTACCAGCATTTTCTGCTTTTCCAAATATAATTAGATCTACCACCCTAATCAAAATAAATTTCAGTCCTTGAGTAGACTATCCATAATTTTGTCTTCTGCAAATGCTTTCAATTTCAATTCATTAAAATATCTGTTGTATGGGTTTATGGGTTAATTAACCCTTTACCAAACAATGCCTGGTTTTTACGAACCAGAGAAAGAAGTATCCTGAAAACATTGTAGGAAAAGGAGAAAATGCTGGTAAATAGCAATTTCTCCTTTACCCATAAAGTTTTCTACTTTTCTAAAGTCAAGTTTCAAGTTTTGAGTCACCTTTATACTGTCATCTGCAAATGCTTTCATTTTGGACAAGGCTATGAATTTGTCATTTGGGTTAAGAGTTAAAACTAATATATTCTTTTAAGAGTCCTGGGTGATATAGAGTGAAATCTAGTGGTTAATACTGACACAAACAACAAACCGCTTTGAGGCCTTGCAGTAGATGATATTTTGCACAACAACAGAAATCGCTTTTCAAAAAACAAGGAAATTTAATACGTACGCGCAAAAAAAGTTATAAAAAAGATCTGCAAGTGGGAAGTAATCTGTCCTGTAGTGAATAACGTTCATCAAATTCGAAGTTCAACACGAAGCTTATTACCTCTCCTTAGCTCAGTACCAGTGTGCTAAACCTGTTATTTTATGTCTGTAATACGTAAATACATCTTAAATAAGCAAGAAAATACTGGAGCAAAAGTAATGGTTCATATACGGCCGATTAGATCAGCTAAGAAATCATAGTTTCACATTCTTCCGTGTGCTAGCATAGTATTGCATCCTGTTTGAACCGGAAGTAAACAAAGCGGGTTTTAGCACGTGATTGCCATGTGACTTCAGTTGAAAAAGCAGACTGTTCGAACTTGGAGGGCTTTCAAGATCTGTATGTATGTCTATAGATACCTGTACCTTCACTCGTTCCTGGCAGAATGAGATGTTCGTGTGACAAGAGACTTTTAAATATTTTCAGCAAGAGCTCTAAAAAATATTCTACTTTAAAAAAAAAACGCTGATCTAACTAGACGCAATGATCAAAATATTGATCTAGGTAGGGATCATACAGGCCTACAGATTTTATATACGATCTATCTAAGCTAGGCCTACGTCTGATCTAGATCTAGAAATCTGGAAAGAGTGGCGAATCGAAGAGTTATAAAACTGTTAGGAGTGTATATAGATCTGAATCAGTCAATACCAATATATGAAAGGTGTGTCATTTTTTGTCTTTTTCATAGATCTAATGGGACTGACAAATAGACAAATAAAATTATGACCTACAAATTTTCAATTTAGGACCGCCTTCATGGAAACACTATTAAAAAGGCTTAGATTGTACCCAAGACCATGCCGCCAGTTTAAAACTGCCTATGACAGCACCAAGCACAGCTGACTAACTACTAACTAGTCGTAGGCTATGATTTGAAAACAACAGCATCTTCTATATCATGGAGTCACGATATCTCTATCGTTAGGATCCCCATTCCATTTCGTTTACTGTTATCTATTTTCTGTCAGTTTTTGTCAACAACAGGTTATTAGCGTAATCAGATAATTCGATGTTCATTGGCTGACTAAGCATGAAGCCAGAATGACCAGACTGGGCCGTATTCACCTTCCATTCTTGAGAATATTCTCAGTCTTATTCTCCAAGGTTTTTTAATAATTGTAAGTAACAAACTTCTGACCGAACGGTTTAACCAATCAGAAGTTGTGTTACTTACAAATTTAATGGTTTAGCCAATCAGAAGTTGTGTTACTTACAAATTTATAAAACCTTGGAGAATAAGACTGCTGAAGAACATTCTCAAGAATGCTTGGTAATTACGGGGCCGTGCAGTGCTGCTTCGTGCTCTTGCTCATTACCTCCAGAGAAAAGAACGTGTGTGCAAAAACTGACATGAACTCTTTCGCTTCCAACGAATTGGATTCGATTTTTTTTCGATGCCGTTAACCCATTACCAAACAATCCATGGGAAAAGAATTACTTTTGTACATACTTCAGTTAACATGCAGATTTTCTTTACGGGTTGCGACGAAAGTAGTCAAAAACCTGAAAAGAAAGTTGTGTAAGCACTGGAAAAGCTAGGAAATACATGCGTAGACCTGTGCGCTGGCCGCCGTGATATTACTTAACTCTTAACCACACAATCCCGACTCTTAACACCCCTGTGAAAGAAGCCTTTTGAAAATATTGTGGGAAAAAGAGAAAATGATGGTAACCACCACAGTGTTTTCTACTCTTCACAAAACCAATTTCAAATTTTCAGTCACATTTATTTTGTCGTCTGCAAATGCTTTCGATTTGGAAAAGCCTAAAATATTGTCGTTTGGTAATGAGATAAACTATTAAAAGCGGCCGCCAAACTGCAATAAAATCACTCAATGCCCAAGGTCATTCTGTCACAGCAGAGCTGGTTGTATGACAAAATAGATGTTAAAGACCCATGTGGCGCCTTGCTTAATATAATGTATGATTTGCCAGAACAGACTGGTAATCCACACAGGCTAATCCGAGACAGGACTCTACCAGAGCTACAGATAGAGTGATTTTGATTTAAAAATTGCAAATATTAATTATTCTACACTAAAACCTACGTTATGGGTACTCATTAGAATCGTCTCATCGAGACGATTCTAATGAGTACCCACAAGTAGGGTTTGGAAGAGATGTAATGGATTTAGAATACCATCCGTGACTCCCTCTTATATGGAGCTCTGACTTTATATGACTATATTAACTTTTAACATGGAAACGGAAAATGTTCCGATTAGCCTGCGCACATTGGAAGTTTTGTCAAAAAAAAGTAAGGTTACATTTGACTTATATACCTACCTCCGTCCATTTAGAATTCTGTTGTTGTTTAACGTACAATATTCCTGATCCGGACCGGGGCTTAGAAAGTAAAGATGTCCTGCCATAGTCTATCTTCTTACTGGTCGAATATCTGTTAAAATTCTCTCTTACAGGTCTGTCTTTGGTGTGTCAAGAAACTTGTATTTTCAACTTTTGACAAACTTTTAACAGAACAGATCAGAACAGAAGTTTATTGCAAGACAAATACACAGGTGTACATAATCACAAAGAGTATCATATACATGAAATAATTCTGTTCTATTCTGTTCCGACAAAATTTTGACCTTATCCCTTTGAAATAAGATTGGTAAAAAAGAAATCAAAATTCTCAATGCACATCACCTCGCAATATTCTAACACCCGCGGCTTCCCGAAGATAACACGCACAAATAGAGGCACCACAACTTTTCAAACTTTCTGAGCGTCAATAATAACTGTGGCGGAAAGTGTTGATTAAGATCAGATTGCTCAAGCCTGCTTGTTGGAGCAGTCAGATTAAATATTATCAATACCATCTGATAGGCCTACTGATAGAAGAAATTTCAAACACACCAGCCTTGAAATTGAAAGAGTCCTCTCAGTGAGTCGTTATTTAAAGAGTATTTCATTTATTTGGCACTCTGTGGGTTATAAAAGTCCTCATTGTCTGGGAATATCACCATGGAAACGACCGATTGTGAACGACAATTACATAACAAAGCCAGTTATTCATTTTTTAATTCGATTAACAAAATAAAAGCTACCCCTGGAAACCTAATCAAATCCAATATTCAGTATTTCCACCAAGTCGCAGAGAAATGTGTACACAAACTGCAGCATGATAGAGTCACTCCTCGGCGGAACTCCCCAGAATGTAAACACGCTTACAGACAAAGAAAGATACGCTCTTTTAGGAAGCCTACCCTTTGGCCCCTAACTCTTTCCCAGACGATAAAACTTAAGACTGATCCAAATTGAAAGCACTTGCAGACCACAAAATAAACGTTACTTAACAATTGAAATTTGTTTTCAGCAGGGTAGAAAACATTGTGGGAAAAGGAGAAAATGCTGGTTACCAGCATTTTCTCCTTTTCCCACAATATTTTCAAAAGGCTTCTATCTCTGGGTCGTAAAACCATACAGGAGTTGTTTGGTAAAGGGTTAAATAAATCAAATGTAGTTTCACTGCTTAGGACAGAATATCCTCAAAGTTTTGCAGATTATATTGGTAGTTTAGGACAGAAATGCATGTGTGCAGTTTACAAATTACAAGGCATCGCCGATTTCATGATGTCTGATGTTTTGTGCTCACTGATCTTCACCTACACGATCCAAAACGCTTACCTATGAAATTAAAGTGACATACCCTTTCTCTCAATAAAATGTATTCGGACGATTCTACATTGAAGGAAAAAATCATGGAGAATTAGCATTCCTTATTGAAGGTTATGTTCTTTTGGTAGAGCGGGTAAAAAAACGATGTAGCAGTTCATTAAATTGAGTCTTTTTACTAACTTTCGAAAACCTTTTCGAGAATACACGATACAACATTGTACATGCGCGTCAGAATATGTTTAATTGAACGCAAGAGTTAACCTTTTACCAAACAATCCCGACTTTTAACTCCCTTAAGGATTAAGGTTTTTGAAAACTTTGAGGGAAAAGGAGAATATTCGCGATGGGAAGAAAACATTTTGGTAAAAGGGGGAAAGCGCTAGTTGCCAGTATGTACTCTTTTTATCTCATCATAGATGTTTTCAAACGCCTTTATCCCCAGGATCGTAAAAACAAGCATCATTTCCAATGCATAAGATGACACTTGGCATGCATTTATTTATCTTTCCTAAGTTTTTGACCAGCGCTTTTCTGAGGCGTCCTCTTCATCACGACCCAATCCAATTGCTTTCTCACAACCCTCCCCCCTCCCCCCCATTCCCACCCCCGTTGTTGGCAACATATATGATTTAACCCATTACCACACAATCCCTACTTTTGACGCCCCTGAAAAAGAAGCCTTTTGAAAACACTGTGAGAAAAGGAGAAAATGCTGGTAACCAGCATTTTCTCCTTTTCGCACAGTGTTTTCTACCCTTTCTCAGAACAAATTTCAATTTTTCAGTCACCGTTATTTTGTCGTCTGCAAATGCTTTCAATTTGAACCAGTCTGCAATTTTGTCGTTTGGTAAAGAATTAAATGATAGGGGACTGTCCTTGAAAAGAGAAAACGGAGAAAATGGGTCTTTAACATCAGTTTTGTTTTCTATCTTGCTCTAGCCAAAATTTAAGTTTTTGAGCTACGTTTATTGTCGTCGGCAAGAGCTTTCAATTTGGACCAGGTCTGGAATGTTGTCATTTGGTACAGAATTAAAACGAGATGGTAAAGGCCTCGACGGTCAGTGGGAAAATGTCATTAACCCCTTACAGCAAAGCCCTGACCTCGGTGAGGAAGACTTTTAAAAACGTAGTTAGAAAGGAGAGCATTATCCCGTTTATTAACTTTTTTTCCCAATATTTTCATAGAAAAAATCTATTTTATCTTAGCCACATTTACTTTGTCACCTGCCAATATTTTCAGTTTGAAAGCAGTCTGGAAGTTTGTCATCTGGGAATATATAACTCTGAGGTTACTGCAACACGTGATCCAGGAAAGGTTTTTTTTTTTTCAATTTCGAGGGAATCGATGTAATAGAGAACTCTAAAGGAACTGTCGAAAGTGAGATTTTGGAATTTAAAAAAAACCACACACATACAAGAAGGATTTTAAAGCTTTGAAATATCCTTTAGGAAGTTTTCAGGACAACTATGGCAATTAATGTTATAACGCTATATATACAGATGAACCATGCTCAGTGGAAAGAGGGCTTAACACAAATATACCACACGAGAAAATTTTAGACCAGTCCAAATTGAAAGCATTTGCAGACGACAAAATAAAAGTGACTGAAAATTTGAAATTTGTTTTGTGAAGTGTGGAAAACATTGTGGGAAAAGGAGAAAATGCTGGTTACCAGCATTTTCTCCTTTTCCCACAATGTTTTCTAAAAGCTTCTTTCTCAGGGGCGTCAAAAGTAGGGATTGTGTGGTAATGGGTTAACGCATCTACCAAAAGCATCGACCCGTTTCAGCCTTTGCATTTCGCACTGGCAGACCTGGATCGGGTTTATTTTATTTGCTAGTCCAAGCACCACTTTTCTTCCAGATCCAGTAAATGTTTTCACAAAATAAATTTTATCACGTTATGCTCATGTGATGACCTTGGTAAGTTGCGCCACAGAGATGCATTAAGCCCCCTGTTGCCGTAGCATGGCACAAATGGCACATTCTGTCATGGAAAAAAAAAGAAGCCAGCTTAACTCTTTACCAAACGACAAAATTTTAGACTTCCATACTCAAAGCATTTGCATACGACAAAATAAACGCAACCACGAAATTTTAGGCTTGGCAAAATTCAAAGCATTTGCAGACGACAAAATAAACGCAATTCAAAAGCTAAAACTCACTTTGGGAAGAGTAGAAAACATTGTGGGAAAAGAAAAACATGCTGGTTACCAGCATTTTCTTCTTTTTTCCACAATGTTTTCAAAAGGCCTCTTTCTATTTTGTCGATAAAACTTGTGATTGTGTGATAAAGAATTAACGGGTTTCTTGTTGGTTTATAAACTTTCTATTTTCTTTACACACCCCAAAAACACACCCCGTGGGCCAAACTGCACCTCATGCATTCAGGTTTTGTTGATTTCCTAGGAGTGAGGGACACCCTTCTTGCACATCTATGAAAACATGCTGATCTGGAAATGACAATAACGCCCTTGCCTTGCATTAAGTTACTGTATCTTATGACAATTTTTTTTCATGCTATCTTCATTTGCATAAAAACCTTGCTCTTCGATCTACCTACCATTCATTTAAAAAAAAAAACACAGTCTGCGCCGGTGTAATGCAGGGAAATGACCCACCCCTACAAAATGACCCATGGGTCATTTCTCTACGTAGAGGAATGAACCATGGGTCATTCTCTACGTAGAATAATGACCCGGGTTATTCCTCTACATAGAGAAATTACACCAGAGGGTCATTTCTCTACATAGAATTATGACCCAGATCATTCTTCTACGTCTAGTGAAATGACTTCTGGGGTCATTTCTCTTCGTAGAATAATGACCTAGGTCATTTCGTAGGGGAGGGTCATTTCTCTGCATTACGCCGGCTTACTTTCAGAAGCCACATGTATACAATTCACAAACACGTCAATTTTTTTTTAGAGCTGAATAAAAGAAATGGTCTTTTTTCGTAGAATATTGATGATGGCAATTTTTGTCAAAACATTTGGCCAAATAACTGACAGTATAGATTCAAGATCAGATTGCATGTTCTGTGAAGTCTGATTTTAATTTTCACCATCTACAAAAGCGACCTCGGCTTTTTGCATCACTCTTATTCTTCACAAACGACAAATTCGTTCTCTCCTAAAATGAATGCGTCTGCAGACGATGTATTTGAATGGAGGTACAAATGCGTCATTTGAAGCTGTTTGATAAGGTAGAAAACACTATGGGAAAATGTGAAAATGCTGCGGGTTATCAGCTTTTTCTCTTTTTTCAACAATGTTTTCAAAAAACTCCTTTTTCAGGATCTTTAAGATAAGACCTGTGTTATGCACTTCCCGGGTGAAAATTCTAATTGGTTGATAAATAAGGATAAATAAGGATTTATGCAGAAATAATAGTTTTGCACATTTCTAATGGATCAGAAATTCCGTTTATGTCTATCTTAAAATTAATTTTTGCTTTTTTTGTTAGTTTTCTGAAAAAGCAGGTAATTATTGTATCTTTTTGAATTGAGAATATAGCGGTTTTAGATATATAAATGCTAATTCAAAGAAGGAAAAAATGGAAAAAAATGAATCAGTTAAAGAAGTTCAATAATATTCATTTGTAATTATAGCTAATTTTGCAGGATGATATTTAGTGGAAATAGCTGTTTTCCATTACACAGGTTAAATCTTGGGATTGTGTGACAGAGGATCAAAGGTTGATGAGGAACACGGCAGTATCTAAGGGAAACTACTCAGTCATAAAATTCGAAAGCAACTTGTACGTGGTGACTATTCTTGGCTGGTAGTTTGTCCTTTCTCTGTATCAGAAAATTTCTATTTCAAAGGCATAAAAATGTCGCAAGGTAATAAATACCAGAGGAATTACAACACAGTCATATCGATATAAATATATACTACTCACACTTTGATAGGGATCACTTACATATTTCTGTATGGATTTATATTTCAACAGTTTTGCGTAAACTCTTTACCATACTGCAAAATTCTAGATTTGTCCAAGCTGAAAGCATTTGCTGACGCCATGTGCACTATGCTGTCTGTCATGGGGTAGAAAACATCGTTGGAAAAGGAGAAAATGTTGGTAGCACTTTCTCCTTTTCCAACAGTGTTTTCCAAAGGCTTCTTTCTCAGTGTCTTTAACAGTCGGAATTGTGAGGTATATTCTTAAAGATCCATTTCCACTTGTCATTTTACTGATCAGTGTAGCAATGTAACATATTGTACAACCATACATAATACATGCCACATATGGATTTAGGGTGAATCTTTTAGAGTGATCCCTAGCAAATTTTGAGTAGTATACGTACATCGGGTGACAATATCGTCTAAGAAACTAACTGGTTTCACTGCAAACCAAACTCGTTTTGAAAGTAATTTTAATAGAAATTAGCAGATATGAATTACGCTATTGTATTACTGTCACTTACTCGTATATGAGTTAGCGTATGTATTTCTATATTGTGTCTTGTACAGGAGAAAAATAGGTAAGAGCAGTCCTCTTGTCGAATATTGGCTGACAGGACTGCAGAAAATTTCATGTTAGTCGCATATTTCCCAACCCAAATAAATAAACAGATCTGTAATGGTTCAGTCATTTTTCCTCTACAGAGAAATATGGAAATTTGAAAAAAGGAAGATAAACAATTCGTTGTTTTCGGCTGGTCTGCTGTGCAAATCAAATGTGTGTATTGTATTTTGAAAAATGAATTATCATTTGTTTGATAAAATGAAATTTTGCCCTGTGAGACTTCATTATATCTTCTTTACAGATAATTAATTTCGATTCCACTGGTTGCACCTGGAGTGCATAACTTCAAAACTTAAAATTTATCAACTTAAAAAAAGGAGTTGCACCGTTTTCTTTTCCTAGAGAGAACATAATATAGGGAATTGACTTGTGAAATTAAGTTATTTAGCAAATGTTCATTTCAAATGTATTTACACATTGAGATTGGTAAGATTTTTGTCTCTCTCCTAGATTTAAAAATAATTCAAAATTTGAATGGCAAAGTAGGCTACTGAAATAACAATATTTTTGCTTCCTAACATAGCTTTATGACCACAAATACACATTTTGGTGTCGGACTAAAGCCCCTTGGGACGAAAACCTCATCAGTCAAAAGGCCGTAGGACAACTGCCCCACGGGACAAAAGGCCCATGAAGAAATACATAATGAGCAATTAATATAACCTTTAATTTGTAAGTCTATATTAGTTTTAATGATTAATTTTCTATACTTAGGGTCATTCAGTAACAGGTTGAATATTATTTTACTGTTCATTATTTCTACATTACGATTAAGCCTCCAATATGAGAGTGGGTAATTGGGAAGTTTAGTCTGCATATACATGTGTTATTTGTTGAGAAATTATTTGTTTTTGAGATTCAAGAACTTGTAGCTGAGTTCCGGTAGCTCAGTGGGTAGCGAACAAGACTTGGGAACAGGATGTAGCTGGTTCGATCCCTGGTGCAGCCAATTTCCTGCAAAGGATTGATAATAGTCATTGCGACAGAATTCATTCTTCTCTCACCGCTGACTCTTGCTTCCACGATAGCTATATGGAAAAGCATCAGTGGCTTGAAAAGAATATTGTGCAAAGCACTGGTAAGAGAAACTCCAGCAAAGCATGGATACATGCACTGGCTTCATAATCTTCATGATACAACTGAAATAATGTTGAAAATGGCGTTAAACTCCATATCATCAATCAATCAAGCACATTCAATCTATGTTGTATTACATTTACAATGATTCTCATTACTTAGTATAACTGGCAAGAAAGATGTAAAGACTATGTGGCAATTGTCAATCTTTGTCAATGACCACACTCTTTGATCAGTGTAGTTTGTTCTTCTTACTCCTTGATTGTTTAGGTTCTGACAAGATGTAACTTTTAACAAGAGTTTTTAGTTCATTTTGCCTTCTAGTTGTACCTTTTATTTTTGAGATACTTTTTCGTCGGTGCCTTATCGAGTCTGCCTTTACGTCACTTGATCAATCATGCTGAATTTACAGTTTGGAAACACAAGGCTATGATTAGTATTATAATTATCATACTTATCATTTTAAGGCACCAATAAACAACACATTAAGATTGCAAGTATTATCAAGAAATGTGCATTCTTCTCCATTTAGTCAACTATTAGAACCCTCATCTTCATTTAATTAAAATGCACGCATATAACTCCTTGTTTTCTTTAATAATTGATATGATTTCTTTGAAATTCTAAATGACTATATAGTATAATATTCAGAGTGAAATCACTGAATGACAATTTACTTAACCATTTGAATAAATAATATATAGAAGTTTAATCTTTTATCCATTCATTTCTTCTCTGAAACATCTCAATCCGTAATTAATAGCTCTTGCTGTAGAGGCTAGGGTAGAGTGGTGTCAGTCCATTAAATAGAGGCTTTTCATTAAAACAAAAATCATCAAGTAAAACCGTGCGAGAATAAAAAGTCTGTGTTCTCAGTGTTCTGAATGTCTGATTTGTATTTCAGAAGAAGGGCAAGTAACAACCCATATTTCTGTGACTTTGCTGCAGTTGTGTACCTTGTTTATTAGAATGACTTAAATGCAGGGCCTGAATGCCAGGCTAAGGCTAGGGATAAATAGGAATACAGTCTTCCTAAAATCAGATCAAAATGAGATACTTATCAGAAATAAAGTGACATGACTTGAGAGTGGTGGTGTAAACAAAGTCCAAGTAATAATAACAAATACTGATAAGAAATTCTTTTTATATTCCTGATCACATCTCACATATCTGGTATCGTAGTGCTTCACTTGTACCCTTAATGAATCATAAAACATTGGTCAGACTACAGGTATACTTTTGTGCAGAATGGTGTCATCTGCCACTTGGCCCCATTCTGTATATATGCAAGATTTGGCTAAAAATCACTTGTACTCTTAAGTTATTGGTTTGAAATAAACAAATTGAACGCTTTGTAAATATTTATGATCTGAGAGACAGCTTGCTTCAGATGAAGAACTGAAGGGTGGATTTTTTTAAATTCATTAAATGCTCTGCAGGAAAATTTTCTTATATTTCCCTTTTCTACCCTATGGAACTTCTTCTTTGTAACATTTTTATCATCCGGAAATTCCCTACATAGAAGAGTAAAAGATTTTGTTGTCTATGAGCGCTGACTCAGTTACAACTACTTATTAATTCCTTACAAGTATGTATATTTACACAATTTTACAATTTTTCAGTTAATTAAAATATTATCTTTTTTTTAGAGGGGGAATATTGTAAGATATATTCTGCACTGATAATATTGTAAACTTAACTCTTTACCAAACAATAAAATCTTGGACTCTTCTAGATTGAAAATAAGATAAGGCTTGGAATGGTAAAAAAACATTGTTAGACACGAGAGAAAGTTGTTGCCAACATTTTTTCCTTTACATGCAGTAATGTAAAAAGCTATTTTTCAGAAGCATTGTTTATACTATGATATGTGTAATTAAAGGTAAGTTGTGCTTTTTGTGGGTGAAAAAACATGTTCAACCCAAATTTCATTGAATATTTTCATTTTAAACTTAAATTGACTAGTTTTAGCTTATTTTTTGTTAACCTGAAAAAGTGGCGGTGGGGGTGTTAGAATGTAATACTTTGTAGTATTGTGTACAAATTTTTGTAATTCATATTTTATGAAAATAAAACAGTTAAATGACAACTAGTTTGTTACACCTGATTAGTCCTGACATAAACACATCACAAATTATTGAATGTAACTTAGGATTGAAACCATGCAGCATTTCTAAAGAATTAGAAGCATATAAAGTGAGTTTAGAGTTAAAACATCCTGAAAAGGTATGATACATGAAGTTTTTAATTTATAACTAACACTGAAACTGGCTCAATGAAGATTTTACTTTGGGTACTTTTTGACTTTAAATTTAGGTATGTTGTGACTTTACCTTTGGGTATGTTTTGACTTATTTTTTGGGTACGTTTTGGTTTGGGTACGTTTTGACCGCATCACCATTACACGGGTCTTACCTTAATGGCGTCCCCCTTTTTTAATTTTCGCGCAAATAAAGTCGGAAAACAATTCTATCCTCTTCAAAGGAGAATGGAAAAAATTGAAATTGACAAATCTTCTCGAGTTTTTGTGTAAGTTTTATTGCAAATGATTTCTAGATTTCTTGTTCGTTATCCTGTAACAATATAAGAGAGGCACAATTTTAACATTTCATTCATCCCATTCGTAGATCAAAAGCGATCTATAAACTCAATTCAGAAAATCAGCCCAAGCTCGAAACAATCGCTTGCTAAAAACAGCGGAGCGAAAACCTACAATTTTTTTTAAGCACTAGATCCGTTCTTCTGCAAATAAATAGATGGAATTCAACGTTATTTCACGGGATCTTTCTAGTATGTGGGATATGCCCATTTTGTCATATTTGATGACTTTTTAGACTTTATGGGAAACATCACCCCGCCTACGAGAACTGTGCACATTGTTATCACGTATCCCTAGATTATTCTACTTTCCCCAAGAATGTTCTTGCTTACGGTTATTCACTTAATCATGGTCATTTTCACGTTATGCATCAGCATCCACTGTGTGAGTTCTAATACAACTTCATTGGAAGCTTGCAACACAGGACATAGGTACACTGACAACATTTGATTCAATGATTTTCCCTTCAGTGATGGCCTTTTAAAGTTTTCTTCTTCTTTTTTTTTATAATTATTAAATTATGAAAATATGATAAAAAAAACACATATAGCGTGCATAACTTGTCTCCCACCACTTATTTGAAATAACATACATTACAGGCACATATGAAGCATTTCAAGATGTGAGTGGGTGGAGGGGGGGTAACTTCGAAATAGGGGCCTACTTTTTTGCGTGGTTGTTTCATTGCACTAAAAACTTGTATTTCAGTTACTATGACACCCCCTACCCCAACCCCCGTTCCTACAGCAGGACCGTAGGAAGCAATTTTGGATGGGGGGGGGGGGCAACATCATTTTAGAATCGGCTTGTCCTGATTTTACATGTATTGCGTTTGGTTATGCAGTGAGAAATAACCCACCTACTAATACCAATGACCGAAAAAGAAGGAAATTTGTTCAACAACGTGGTGAATTATGAGATTTGGAGAAAAAATAAAGCAGAAAATCACACGGAATCATGCCAGAAATTGTTTGGTGTCTGTCAGATAACAAAAGTAGAAGAAAAATTTCCATGGCTCGCCGCCGTTTATTTAGAACTATTTTAAATCGTTTGAAATTTTCTATTATTTCATTCTCTTTATGCACGATGATTGTCTAGCAGTATTCAGCGAAATACTGACACAGTCATTTTATTGGTGATCAAATTATTGGGGGGGCCCGGCCCCCTGCCCCCCCCCCCCCCCCCCGTTCCTACGGCCCTGTACAGGCCTGCATTATCAGACCGTGCAGCCTATCAGAAAAGAAATTGTAGAAAAACATTCTTTCGCTCATGAAAATATTAGTCACACTTAGTTTCAAAGCTTTTTCATGTTTAAAATGAGATGGGATAGTGGAAGGGGGGATGCACATTGGCTTTCAACTATATGTATATGATAGGAAAATAACCCTAGTTTGCTTTATTGTTGGGTATCTTAAATTACAACAAGCAATTTTTCAACAAAGTGCCCTGACTCTGCACGAAACATTGTGGGAAAAGGTAAAAATAACGGTTACCAGCATTTTCTCCTTTTTCTACAACATTTTCATACGCAGTCTTCCTGAAGGTCATTAAAACTTTGTATCTTGCTGTATGGATTTAATCTACATGATGTAATGTGTTGATATGGAAAGTGGAGCCTAACAGTGTAGCCAGTTATGACATAAAATTAGGTGGAAGAATTAAAAGATGAATCTATTCAGACAGGCCAAGAATTATTTAGGATCTTGTATTAATCAGAAATCACAGTTATATTCTCATAGATTGCAGTATGTTATTGACAAAGGAGATAATATAGATCTAAAGCTTTCATAATGGTCCAGCCTGTAGGGCTTTACTTGTCATAGTCATGACTTAACTCTATTCAGCTCAGCTTTCATTGAACTTTTTTTTTTTTATAAAAAAATATTTGATTTTTGCCATTTTCAGTGGGGTTAGCTGCTTTAGCAAGCACTGTATTGTTGAAATTGGTGTAACCAGCATTTTCACTTTTTCCAATATTTCGGCATTTTTTCCACAGGAAACTCCTAACATTATTGCAACATGTGCATGTATTGTAGTCTGCAAATGCTTTCAATTTAGAGCAGCTTAAGTATTTGTTGTCTGATTAAGAATTAATTACAAAGTCCTTGATTATCTTATCATGGCAAAGCAGAGGATAGAGAAAGACTTGTTAGCTGGAGGCTCTGAGCCTAATCCATATGTGACATGTTCGGCTTTTCATGAGATCGTCCTAAACCCTTAAGCATACAATTCCAACTTTTAATAACCTGGACGGAGCCTTTTGAAAACATTGTGGGAAAAGTAGAAAATGCTGGTAACCAGCATTTTCTTCTCCTCCCACAATGTTTTTCATCCTTTGAATGACAAATTAAATGGTTACCGAACATTTAATTTCTGGACTGCAACTACTTTGAGTTTGGATAATGCAATGTTTTATCATCTGGTAAAGGGCTAAGCAAGACACTTCAAGGGCATGCATATACTGTTGATATTACTACAAGACTTGGTATAGATTGGCATGATCAAAATGGGACTGCTGCATCTGTGACTCCCAACTTCAGTAGGGCTCATCTGACGAACCTGACTACCACGCTGCAGAAGGACGGTCTGTTGTGTACAAGACTTGAGGATGGTGGGGGAGGGGGTTTGCTTGCTTTTAAGGCCAATTTCTTCCCAAGAATCGATGATAGTCATTGTAACATCATTCATTCTTCTCTTACCACAAATCATTGTATTGATGGTGGTTATGTAGGTAAGCAGTCGGTGGTTTTGGAAGAACCTTGTTTCAAAGAAACTCTTGGGCAGCATGTTCGATGGTCACTTTAATATAACTGAGTGAATGTTGAAAATATCTTAATTCATTACCAAACAACAAAATTTTCGACTGGTCCAAATTGAAAGCACTTGCACCTCATGCATTCAGGTTTGTTGATTTCCTAGGAGTGAGGGACACCCTTCTTGCACATCTATGAAAACATTCTGATCCGAACATGGCAATTACGCCCTTGCTTTGCATTAAATTATTGTATCTTATGACAATTTTCTTTCATGCTATCTTCATTTGGATAAAAACATTGCTCTTCGCTCGACCATTCATTTAAAAAAAAAAACAGTCTTCGCCGGTGTAATGCAGAGAAATGACCCAGCCCTACAGAATGACCCGTGGGTCATTTCTCTACGTAGAGGAATGACCCATTGGCCATTTCTCTACGTAGAATAATGACCCGTGTCATTCCTCTACATAGAGAAATTACACCAGAGGGTCATTTCTCTACGTAGAATTATGACCCGGATCATTCTTCTACGTCTAGTGAAATGACTTCTGGGGTCATTTATCTTCGTAGAATAATGATCTAGGTCATTTTGTAGGGGAGGGTCATTTCTCTGCATTACACTGGCGCAGACTGCAGACCAAAAACTATATGCCATGTGCACTATGCTGTCTGTCATGGGGTAGAAAAAATCGTTGGAAAAGGAGAAAATGTTGGTATCCAGCATTTTCTCCTCTTCCAACAATGTTTTCCAAAGGCTTCTTTCTCAGTGTTTTTAACAGTCAGAATTGTGAGGTATAGGTTTAAAGATCCATTTCCACTTGTCATTTTACTGATCAGTGTATAGCAATGTAACATAATGTAAAACCATACATAATACATGCCACATATAGATTTAGGGTGAATCTTTTAGGGTGATCCCTAACAAATTTTGAGTAGTATACGTACATCGGGTGACAATATCGTCTAAGAAACTAACTGGTTTCACTGCAAACCAAACTCGTTTTGAAAGTAATTTTAATAGAAATTAGCAGATATGAATTACGATATTGTATTACTGTCACTTACTCGTATATGAGTTAGCGTATGTATTTCTATATTGTGTCTTGTACAGGAGAAAAATAGGTAAGAGCAGTCCTCTTATCGAATATTGGCTGACGGGACTGCAGAAAATTTCATGTTAGTCGCATATTTCCCAACCCGCCAAATAAACTTTCTTAAGGTAAAACCTGTGTTATGGAAAACAGCTATTTACACTAAAATATAATCCTGAAAAATTAGCTATAATAAAAAATGAGTATTATTGAACTACTTTCACCGAAATACGACAAGAAGTACGATAGCAGTTCAATGATTGCAACAAGTGATCTGTTGTCAGTCATCATGTAGTTCATCTACAAACCGGGCTGGTAATAAAGGGGTAACAATACAGATACCAAGCATGCCCAAATCTGTGACAGTTACTGCTTCATGATACATTTTTTGAAAATATTGATTTACATGAGATAGCAGTAAGTGGCGTGGAAAGAGTATGGTGTTAAGGAAACTGCAGAAATACATGAACAGGTGCACTCTCTCTCTCTCTCTGGGCAGGGCAGGACAGGGCAGGGGCGGGGCGGGGGCCATTTGACAAAGTGAAAAAGGAACACAAAAGGAAACTGCAGAATACCTCTCTCTCTCTCTCTCTCTCTCTCTCTCTCTCTTCTCCTCTCTCTCTTCTCCTCTCTCTCTTCTCCTCTCTCTCGTCTCTCCTCCTCTCTCTCTCGTCTCTCCTCCTCTCTCTCTTCCTCAGGGCAGGGCAGGGAGGGGCCATTTGACAAAGTGAAAAAGGAACACCACTTTTGGGGAGCTCAACTTTGTGCCAAATATAAGGCTTAGAAATATGCGAAATATGCAGATTTTTATTTACAATTTACAACACGACTCTACGGGTTGTTTATTTTGAAAACGAAACGCAGGTTTGTCGATAACTGAACAGTTTTTCAAGAATAATAAATGTTTTACTTTACTTCAGCTTGTCTTTATCTACTCTAGTAAATTGATTGAATTAAACAATTAGATAGAAAGAAGTTATATACGCCTGTCTGTCCTTGAAACCAAACAAATACTTAAATTCTGTCTTAAAATTAATACGAAAAAGTAATTCACCCATCAGCTATATATAGAATTAAAACACTAAGCCCTGGAAACCCGTAATGACGTGTTGATAGACGTAGCCCGAGGGGATACTAACTGTTGAAACTAACAGAACAAAAGAAGTGAACATTATGCATAGGCCTACCCGATATCGATGAAAAAAAAAATTGGTAGTGGCTCCTTTCTCCATATTTCTTCTTTTAAAACTGAACACTTAATTAACAAAAAATTGTCATGCAATAATACTGGCTTTGAAAGACAAGCGATCATTGTGGAGAAAGGAAAAACTGTTTGTAGGAAAAAGACATTTGAAACGTAAGGAATGAGGGTTTATCACGATGTTTGCAAACGCCATCTTTTAAAGGCCCTGGCCGTGCCCCTGTCCCCAATTCTGGAGAGAGAGAGAGAGAGAGAGAGAGAGAGAGAGAGACTTTCAGTTTGGACAAGTTTAAATTTTTTGTCGTTTGGTAAAGAGTTATAAAGAGTTATAATTATTTGAGACATAATTTTAGTCATAGGGCATCAACCAGTACACCTGCTGCTCATGTATTTCTGTAGTTTCCTGAACACCATACGCCATTTGCCGCTATCTCATGTAAATCAATATTGTCAAAAAATGTCCAATGGTGCAGGAAAAATTAATCATGAAGCAGTAACTATCACAGATCTTTGAAAAGATTTGGGCATACTTGGTATCTGTATTGTAACCCCTTTATTACCAGCCCTGTTTGTAGATGAGCTGCATGATGACTGGCAACAGATCACTTATTGCAACGATTGAACTGCTATCGTACTTCTTATCTGTAATGGTTCAGTCATTTTTCCTCTACAGAAAAATATGGAAATTTGAAAAAAGGAAAATAAACAATTTGTTGTTTTCGGCTGGTCTGCTGTGCAAATCAAAAATGAGTATTGTATTTTGAAAAATGAATTATCATTTGTTTGATAAAATGAAATTTTGCCCTGTGAGACTTCACTATATCTTCTTTACAGATAATTCATTTCGATTCCACTGGTTGCACCTGGAGTGCTTAACTTCAAAACTTAAAATTTATCAAATTAAAAAAAGGAGTTGCACTTGAGAAATTTTTCGATAAAATGGATTTTAATGGAAATTTAATTTAATGTTTTCTTTTCCTAGAGAGAACATATAGGGAACTGACTTGTGAAATTAAGTTATTTAGCAAACGTTCATTTCAAATGTATTTAAACATTGAGATTGGTAAGATTTTTGTCTCTCTCCTAGATTTAAAAATAATTCAAAATTTGAATGGCAAAGTAGGCTACTGAAATAACACAATATTTTTGCTTGCTAACATAGCTTTATGACCACAAATACACACTTTGGTGTAGGACGAAAGCCCCTTACAACGAAAACCCCATCAGACAAAAGGCCGTAGGACAACTGCCCTATGGGACAAAAGACCCATGAAGAAATACATTATGAGCAATGAATATAACCTTCAATTTGTAAGTCTATATTAGTTTTAGTGATTAATTTTCTATACTTAAGCCACAGAGAAACTACAATGATTGTTTTGATATATAATTTCTGGTTCTTTCCATATAAATATTTATACAACTCGAAATATGAATGACAATTATTAGAAATTATATTAACAAATTAGATGAATAGTAATTTCTGATCTTTCATGTTTAAAAAGAACATCCAGGGTAATTCAGTAACAGGTTGAATATTATTTTACTGTTCATTATTTTTACATTACGATTACGCCTCCAATATGAGAGTGGGTAATTGGGAAGTTTAGTTTGCACATACATGTGTTATTTGTTGAGAAAGTGTTTGTTTTTGAGATTCAAGAACTTGTAGCTGAGTCCCGGTAGCTCAGTGGATAGCGAACAAGACTTGGGAACAGGATGTAGCTGGTTCGATCCCTGGTGCAGCCAATATCCTGCAAAGGATTGATTCTTCTCTCACCGCTGACTTCCACGATTGCTATATAAAAAAGCATCAGTGGCTTGAAAAGAATATTGTGCCAAGCACTGGTAAGAGAAACTCCAGCAAAGCATGGATACATGCACTGGCTTCATAATCTTCATGATACAACTGAAATAATGTTGAAAATGGCGTTAAACACCATATCATCAATCAATCAAGCACATTCAATCTATGTTGTATTACATTTACAATGATTCTCATTACTTAGTATAACTGGCAAGAAAGATGTAAAGACTATGTGGCAATTGTCAATCTTTGTCAATGACCACACTCTTTCATCAGTGTAGTTTGTTCTTCTTACTCCTTG
Source organism: Tridacna crocea (assembly GCA_943736015.1). Taxonomy (NCBI): domain Eukaryota; kingdom Metazoa; phylum Mollusca; class Bivalvia; order Cardiida; family Cardiidae; genus Tridacna; species Tridacna crocea. Next base: position 26,296,515 of record OX031065.1, read on the forward strand.
ATTGTTTAGGTTCTGACAAGATGTAACTTATAACAAGAGCTTTTACTTCATTTTGCCTTCTAGTTTTACCTTTATTTTTGAGATACTTTTTCCTCGGTGCCTTATCGAGTCTGCCTTTACGTCACTTGATCAGTCATGCTGAATTTACAATTTGGAAACACAAGACTATAATTAGTATTATAATTATTATACTTATTATCATTTTATGGCACCAATAAACAACACATTAAGATTGCAAGTATTATCAAGAAATGTGCATTCTTCTCCATTTAGTCCACCATTAGAACCCTCATCTTCATTTAATTAAAATGCACGCATATAATTCCTTGTTTTCTTTAATAATTGATTTGGTTTCTTTGAAATTCTGAATGACTATATCGTAAAATATTCAGAGTGAAATCACTGAATAACAATTTACTTAACCATTTGAATAAATAATATATAGAAGTTTAATCTTTTATCCATTCATTTCTTCTCTGAAACATCTCAATTCGTAATTAATAGCTCTCGCTGTAGAGGCTAGGATAGACTGGTGTCAGTCCGTTAGATAGAGCCTTTTCATTAAAACAAAATCATCAAGTAAAACTGCAAGAATAAAAAGTCTGTGTTCTCAGTGTTCTGAATGTCTGATTTGTATTTCAGAAGAAGGGCAAGTAACAACCCATATTTCTGTGACTTTGCTGCAGTTGTGTACCTTGTTTATTAGAATGACTTAAATGCAGGGCCTGAATGCCAGGCTAAGGCTAGGGATAAATAGGAATACAGTCTTCCTAAAATCAGATCAAAATGAGATACTTATCAGAAATAAAGTGACATAACTTGAGGGTGGTGGTGTAAACAAAGTCTAAGTAATGATAACAAATACTGATAAGAAATTCTTTTCATATTCCTGATCACATCTCACATATCTGGTATCGTAGTGTTTCACTTGTACCCTTAATGAATCATAAAACATTGATCAGACTACAGGTATACTTTTGTGCAGAATGGAGTCATCTGCCACTGGCCCCATTCTGCATAACTGGTGAAGCACTTGATTCCTTACTGCATGCAAGATTTGGATAAAAATCACTTGTACCCTTAAGTTATTGGTTTGAAATAAAAAAATTGAACGCTTTGTAAATATTTATGATCTGAGAGACAGCTTGCTTCAGATGAAGAACTGAAGGGTGGATTTTTTTAAATTCATTAAATGCTCTGCTGGAAAATTTTCTCATATTTCCCTTTTCTACCCTATGGAACTTCTTTGTAACATTTTTATCATCCGGAAATTCCCTACATAGAAGAGTAAAAGATTTTGTTGTCTATGAGCGCTGACTCAGTTACACATAATTATTAATTCCTTACACGTGTATATATTTACACAATTTTACAATTTTTCAGTTAATTAAAATATTATCTTTTTTTAGAGGGGGATATTGTAAGATATATTCTGCACTGATAATATTGTAAACTTAACTCTTTACTAAACAATAAAATCTTGGACTCTTCTAGATTGAAAATAAGATAAGGCTTGGGATGGTAAAAAACATTATGAGACACGAGAGAAAGTTGTTGCCAACATTTTTTCCTTTATGCGGTGATGTAAAAAGCTATTTTTCATTGTTTATACTACGGTTTGTGTAACTAAAGGTAACTTGTGCTTTTTGTGGGTGAAAAAAAGATGTTCAACCCAAATTTCATTGAATATTTTCATTTTAAACTTAAATTGACTAGTTTTAGTTTATTTTTTTGTTAATCTGAAAAAGGGGCGGTGGGGCGTGCTTGAATATAATTAATACTTAGTAGTATTGTGTACAAATTTTTGTAAATCATATTTTATGAAAATAACACTGTTAAATGACAACTAGTTTGTTACACCTGATTAGTCCTGACATAAACACATAACAAATTATTGAATGTAACTTAGGATTGAAACCATGCAGCATTTCTAAAGAATTAGAAGCATAAAAAGTGAGTTTAGAGTTAAAACATCCTGAAAAGGTAAGATACATTTAGTTTTTAATTTATAACTAACACTGAAACTGGCTCAATGAAAATTTTACTTTGGGTACGTTTTGACTTAAAATTGAGGTACGTTGTGACTTAACTTTTGGGTATGTTTTGATTTATTTTTTGAGTACGTTTTGGTTTGGGTACGTTTTGACCGGATCCCTGTTACACAGGTCTTACCACTTGCACTTCGGATCATTCACATGAATATATTCATGTATGGTGACAGTAACGAACGACAACTCTTCTTAGAGATTGAGGTCTTACCGCCGCCCTAATGGCGTCCCCCTTGTTAATTTTCGTGCAAATAAAGTCGGAAAGCAATTCTATCCTCTTCAAAGAAGAATGTAAAAGATTGAAATTGACAAATCTTCTCGAGTTTTTGTGTAAGTTCTATTGCAAATGATTTCTAGATTCCCTGTTCGTTATCCTGTAACAATATATGAGAGGCACAATTTCAACATTTCATTCATCCCATTCGTAGATCAAAAGCGATCTATAAACTCAATTAAGAAAATCAGCCCAATCGCTTGCTAAAAACAGCGGAGCGAAAACCTACACTTTTGTTCAAGCACTAGATCTATTCTTCTGCAAATAAATAGATGGACTTCAACCTTACTTCACGGGAATCTTTCTAGTACATGTATGTGGGATATGCCCATTTTGTCATATTTGATGATTTTTTAGACTTTATGGGAAATATCACCCCACCTACGAGAACTGTGCACATTGTCATCACGTATCCCTGGATTATTCTACTTTCCCGAAGAATGTTCTTGCTTACGGTTATTCACTTTATCATGGTCATTTTCACGTTATGCATCATCATCCACTGTGTGAGTTCTAATATAACTTCATCGGAAGCTTCCAACACAGGACTGATGTGTCAACAACATTTTGATTCAATGATTTTCCTTTCAGTGATGGCCTTTTAAAGTTTTCTTCTTTTTTTTTTTTTTTTTTTATAACTATTAAAATTATGAAAATATGATAAAACCTCATATAGGGTGCATAACTTGTCTCCCACCACTTATTTGAAATTACATACATTACAGGCACGTATGAAGCATTTTAAGATGTGAGTGGGTGGAAGGGGGGGGGGTTAACTTCGAAATAGGGGCCTACTTTTTTGCACGGTCGTTTCATTGCACTAAAAACTTGTATTCTAATTACTATGACACCCCCTACCCCCACCCCCGTTCCTACAGACCTGCATTATCAGACAGTGCAGCCTATCAGAAAAGAAATTGTAGAAAATCATTCCTTTCGCTCATGAAAATATTAGTCACACTTAGTTTCAAAGCTTTTTCATTTTTAAAATGAGATGGGATAGTGGAAGGGAGGGGGTGCACATTGGCTTTCAACTACATGTACATAGTAGGAAAATAACCGTAGTTTGCTTTACTGTTGGATATCTTAAATTACAACAAGCAGTTTTCAACAAAGTGCCCTGACTCTGCACAAAACATCGTGGGAAAAAGTGAAAATTATGGTTACCAGCATTTTCTCCTTTTCTACAACATTTTCATACGCAGTCTTCCTGAAGGTCATTAAAACTTGGTAGCTGGCTATATGGATTTAAACTCTATGATGTAATGTGTAATATGGAAAGTGGAGCCTTACAGTCTAGCCAGTTATGACATAAAATTAGGTGGAAGAATTAAAAGATGAACCTATTCAGACAGGCCCAGAATTATTTAGGACCTTGTATTAATCAGAAATCACAGTTATATTCTCATAGATTGCAGTATGTTATTGACAATGGAGATAATATAGATCTAAAGCTTATATGATGGTCCAGCCTGTAGGGCTTTACTTGTCATAGTCATGACTTAACTCTATTCAGCTCAGCTTTCATTGAACATGTTTTTTTATTTTAAAAAAATGTTTGATTTTTACCATTTTCAGCGGGGTTAGCTTCTTTAGCAAGCATTGTATTGTTGAAATTTGTGTAACCAGCATTTTCACTTTTTTCCATTTCCGCCTTTTTTCCACAGGCAACCTCTAACATTATTGCAACATATACATGTATTGTAGTCTGCAAATGCTTTCAATTTAGAGCAGCTAAGATATTTGTTGTCTGATTAAGAATGAATTACAAAGTCCTTGATTATCTTATCATGGCAAAACAGAGGATAGAGAGACCCTTGTTAGCTGGAGGCTCTGGGCCTAATCCATAATGTGACATGTTCGGTTTTTCATGAGATCGTCCTAAACCCTTACCATATAATTCCAACTTTTTATAACCAAGGCCAATTTCTTTCCAAGAATCAATGATAGTCATTACAACAGCATTAATTCTGCTCTTACCGCTAATCATTGTATTGATGGTGGTTACGTGGGCAGGGATCATATATACGATCCCTGATGTGGGTAAGCAGTCGGTGGTTTTGGAAGAACCTTGTGCAAAGTGCTGGTAACAAAAGAAACTCTTGGACAGCAATGTTAGATGGTCACCTTAATGTAGCTGAGAGAATGTTGAAAATTGTGTTAACATCATACAATTAATCAATTGCTTCACTCTTTAACAAAGGACAAAATTTTCGACTGGTCCAAATTGAAAGCATTTTGCAGACAACAAAACAAAAGTGACTGAAAATGTGAAATTTCTTTTGGGAAGAGATGAAAACTTTGTGGGAAGAGGAGAAAATGCTGTTTACTAGCATTTTCTCCTTTTCCCACAATGTTTTCGGAAGGCTTCATCCTCGGGGTCATTAAAAATCGGAATTGTGTGGCAAAGAGTTAACTGACTAGTGTACTATAACTGTTGTTGTAGTATCTTATCTGAACCTGGTAAAAGCACATGGAATTCTTTTTTTTTTTCTGAAAATTAACCATGAATACTTGAGCCAAAGCATAATTCATCTAATTTTGAAAGTGCAACACTTTATATACAGGGTGTCCCAGAAGTATCATTTTTGTTTTCTCAGTTTCAAATTTAACATCAAATTTTTGTTTCTCTCTCAGATTTAATTATGACTAATATGCAAAGAGTTGTTTTTTATGATGATTATGATTAATATAGATGTTCTTGAAAAGAAAAAAAGTTGGTCTTTATTGAAACCTAAAATAGTGTGTTACTTCTGGGACACTCTTTAGAATGTCTGCATGCAAACAGATGTTGAATACAGTGCTGATGTTGACCACCCTTCTTACTTTCAATCAGAGTTATTCTATATTTTGGAAGAAACTTGAGGGTAATTCATGATAGGCCAAAACATTGGAGCCATGCTCTGGCAAGAGGGGGGCTTGATGCATCTTCGTGATCCAATGTACCAAACAAGCCACAAAGTACTTATGGATCCCTAATAGCCACTTCTTATAAAAACTGACTTAACTGTAAGGTTGACTACAGAAAATTGACCATAAGTGAAAGATTTTGGCCCCAGTCAGCCTGCATGGACTGCTAAGGGTGACCTGGGTCGATACTTTTTATAGATGCATTTTGCCCCCTTTTCACAGGGCATGGCCTATTTCCTTTAGCCATTTAGAAGTTGGATTACTTTCAAATTCAGAAAATTCATCAGAATTAGTCTAAGAATCTTGGTAAATGCAGAGACTGTCATGCAAATTTTATCAGAACTTTTTTACAGACTCTTACCAAACAATCCCTGGTTTTTATGACCCTGAGAAATAAGCCTTTTGTAAACATTGTAGGAAAAGGAGAAAATGCTGGTAACCAGCATTTTCTTCTTTTCCCACTATGTTTTCTTCTCTTCCCAGAGCAAAATATACTTTTTTTTATCAGATTTAAATGTCATATTCCAATTCTTTCAATTTGGACCAGCCTAAATCCTTGTCATTTGGCACAGGGTTTAATGCAAATCCTAACACTTGAACCCCATTTGATATGTCATCTATGAATGTTTTCAATTTTAATAAATATTGCATAACAAATGTTGTATGGCAAAGGGTTAACCCATTTCCACACAATCCCTACTTTTGACGCCCCTGAGAAAGAAGCCTTTAGAAAACATTGTGGGAAAAGGAGAAAATGCTGGTAACCAGCATTTTCTCCTTTTCCCACAATGTTTTCTACCCTTCACAAAACAAATCTCAAATTTTCAGATACTTTTGTCGTCTGCAAATGCTTTCAATTTGAACAATTCTATAATATTGTCGTTTGGTAATGGGTTAAGTACTTTTAACCCTTTACTAAGTTAGAAGTGTTAACCCTCTACCAACAATCCCAACTTTTAATGACCCCATGAAAGAAGCCTTTTGAAAACAGTATGGGAAAAGGAGAAAATGCTGGTAACCAGCATTTTCTCCTTTTCCCACAATGTTTTTCTACCCATCACAAAACAAATTTCAGTTCTTCAACCACCTGTGTCTTGACCAGTCTAAAATTTTGTAATTTGCTAAATAGTTAATCAAAGCATTTTACAGACTACAAATAAAATGTGACTTGAATGACGAGATTACTCTGGTAGGGTAGAGACTTTGTGGACAAAGGACAAAGTGCTGAATAATTTTTATCTGCCATCCCATATGAACAAAGTCTTTGTGGATACAAGATAAAACACCACATCCACTACAGCCTGATCTTGATCTACACTGTCTAGTTAAGCCCAACAAGTGGCTTTTGGGGTATAAGGAAGAGGTATGGAATACAAATAGGTATTGTGTGCAACTCAGATATGAATTCAAAATTAGTTGTGTCAGAGTTATTTCCCTTTGATCATAAAATTCATACTGAAACTTGTGGGAGTTATTCTAAAGACTAGTGTAGCTGGACATCATAATAAATCGGATAGTGATAATATTTCTTTTTTTTTTTCAATGTAAAAGATTTCGGTGTAAAGCGTAGATTTCATGTTTGGTATTTAATATTATTTTGTCACAGGCCAGTACAATTTAAGTAACGGTGAATAATTCCAATTGCTTCGGTAGTTTCATTAGTGATCAACAAATGTCTACAGTTTTAAACCAAAACCCTGGTAGAGCAATTTTGTGTTTTTCTTCTGACACCATTCATTGTCATTTCTAGAAGTGGTTCTCCTAGCTGTGTCTGTATTTGTTGCATACCTGAAAATAGTTGTATAAATACAGGATCCGATTTATGTTCGTATGGTGTTTAAAAAAACTCAATCTTCGTTTCATTAATGTTGCAGCTGCCAGTGTACCTATCCATTCTTTCCTGGACAGTTTTTTACCAGTTTTTTGCGCAATTTAACTGTAATGTCAAACTTCCCTTAAATCTTTGGACTACACATACCTTTAAGTGTAATGTCAAACTTCCCTTAAACCTTTGGACCACACATACCTTTAACTGTAATGTCAAACTTCAACTTCCCTTAACCCTTTCCCAAACAACAAAATTTTAGACCGGTCTAAATTCAAAGCACCTGCAGACGACAAAATAACCGTAACTTAAAAATTGAAATTTGTTTCCAGCAGGAAAGAAAACATCGTTGGAAAAGGAGAAAATGCTGGTTACCAGCATTTTCTCCTTTTCCCGCAATTTTTTCACAAGGTTTCTATCTCAGGGTCGTAAAAACCAGGGATTGTTTGGTAAAGGGTTAAACCTTTGGACCACACATACCTCTAATTGTAATGTCAAATTTTCCCTCAACCTTTGGACCACACATACCTTTAACCCTTTCCCACTCGACAAAATTTTAGACTGGTTCAAATTGAAAGCATTTGCAGACGACAAAATAAAGGTGACTGAAAAATTGAAATTTGTTCAGGGAAGGGTAGAAAACACTGTGGGAAAAGGAGAAAATACTGGTTACCAGCATTTTCTCCTTTTCTTACAGTGTTTTCAAAAGGTTTCTTTCTCAGGGGCGTCAAAAGTAGGGATTGTGTGGTAATGGGTTAACTTTAATGTCAAACTTCCGTTAAACTTTGGACCACACATGCCTTTAACCCCATATCTTGCCTTTACTCATGGACTACACATACCTGTCTACTATGCCCCTATTTATAGTATTTATGTCATAAAAAAAAACAATTCTTGCAACTTCTGCAATGACAAATTGTCCGACTTTCAGCCATCTTGTATCACCTAGCAACTGTTCAGCAGGTGCACTACACCTCGATTGGATTAGAACAGTCAGCACATGTTCTGAAGAACACGGCACAGTATTCCGTAATACTCCATTGACCTAGAACATGTTTGGAGTGTTTGGAGTAGCGAAAGGAATATGCCGAAAGACTTCACCTTACGACCAAACTTCCTTTTGGTCCAGAAATAGACTAAAAATGAAGTTTTTGAACGACTTCCATGAATAGCTGAGAGCTGTGTTGGGGCTGACTGGCATTTGGGAGAATTAAACTTTTACCAGAAGGTACAGTTTTAGATTTATCCGAATTCAAATATATATGACAAATTCAAGGCATTTGCAGATGACAAATCAAGAGTTGCTCAACTGATGGAATTTGTCTGGTACAAAGTAGAAAATATCATGGGCAAAAGAGGAAATGCTGATAACTAGCATTTTCTTCTTTTCCAACAATGTTTTCAAAGGTGTTTTCTGTCAAAATTGTAAACTCAGGACTGTGTTGTACAGGGCTAAAACAGATATAATGAACAACAACTTATACAGAACAAAGCGAAAGACATTTAATATTCATAGACATTTCTTTCAACAACAGTAATTATTTTTGCAAAAGCATTTTACATTTTTGGAGAGAACATATCCTAGGGGAAACCTGTTCATGACAGATCTTTAAATAGGGACTTATTGAGTAGATATGAAAATGATAAATTACTTAGCATCTTTTGTTCTTTCTATAAAGACATATCCTTTGCTTACTATTTAGCAAAGAATCCTGGGTTTTATCAGCCCCTATGATATCTAGAGCGCTTTTGAAAACATTGTGAGGAAAGGAGAAAATGCTGGGAACCAGCATTTTCTCCTTTTCCCACAATGTTTTCTATCCATTAAAATCTTACCATTAGCCAACTTTAAGCGTGCTGTCTACCAATGCTTCCAATCTGGATTTGTTAAAAAAAATTGTCATGTGGTAAAGAAAGTCAATCAACACATATCAAAAGCATACAAGGTTTCTGCCAATTTACATCTTAAAAAACATTATCATTTATATTGTAAGTATACTGCCTGACTCTTTACCACACAGTCCCCAGTTATACAACCCTGTGATAGAAGCCCTTAGAAAACATTGTGCAAACAGGAGAAAATGCTGGTAACCAGCATTTTTTCCTTTAACCTGCTATTATCTACCCTTTCAAGGGCAATTCATTTGAGCTACATTTAAATTGTATTGACTAGTCTTCAAATGCTTTTAAATTAGAAAACAATACAATACAAAACAGACGAGGCTAAATTTCTTTACATGATTAAGAGTTAATTCGCACTTATTAACTCTTTATCAAACAACCAAAATTGAAAAAAGTATTTGTGAATAACAGATTAAATGCCTTTATCTGAAATTTGTCTTTTAAAAGGGTAAAAATTGTGGGAAAAGGAGGAAATGGTGGTAACCAGTATTTTCTCCTTTTTAAGACAATCTTTTCCAAAGCCTTCATGGCAAGGTTTAAACCCCTGAACAACTGCCTACTAGAAGAAGCACCTTATAACTTTTTACCACACTTTAATCCCGATTTCTAATGACCCTGACAGAGAGAACTTTTGAAAACATTATGGGAAAAGAAGAAAATGCTGGTAATCAGCATTTTCTCCTTTTCCTGTGATGTTTTCTACCATTCCCAAATCAAATTTTAATTTTTGTTTCACATTTGAATTGTCATCTGAAAATGCTTTTAAATTGGATCAGCCTAGAACTGTTTCATTTGGTAAAGAGTTGACTCCAACTAAGTCTTCGAGAAAACAAGAGGGCCATTGGCCCTGGAACGCTCACATTAGACTACAGCTTGTGAGTGAAATTCAATTCTTTGAACAACTTTGGTAAAGCTTCACCCAAGGAATATCCCTACCAAGTTTCATCAAGATTGGCCCTGTGGTTTAGAGAAGATGTTTAAAGAAACTGTTGACACCGGACATAGGGCAAACAAATATCAAAGCTCTACACCCTCCAGTTTCAAAGGAGAATTTTAAATTTTCCTCTTTATCCTATGTTCGAACTTGTGGTCCGGGGGCTGGGCCAGTTTTGACCAAAGCAGCATATTTGGCACAAACTTTGTAGAGGTCTACTCAAAGATGCTAAATACCAAATATCAAAGATCTGCCCCTCTGGGGCAGGGCTAGTTTTGGCGCCAGGAACATCATATGACCAAACTTGGTAGAGGTCCTCTAGAAGATTCTGCACACCAAATATCAAAGCTCTGCACCTTTAAGTTTCAGAGAAGAAGATTTCTAAAGTTTTCCTTCTTTGTTGCTATGTTCGAACCTGTGACCACCGGTGCAGGGCCAGTTTTGACCCCAAGGACATAAGATCAAACTTGGAAAAGGTTCACTAGGAATTGCTACATGCCAAATATCATAGCTCTATGCCTCCTAGTTTTAGAGAAGAATTTTAAAATTTTCAGTCTTTGTTCCTATGTTCGAACTTTTGAACAAACTTTTAGAGGTCCACTAGGAGATGCCACATACCAAATATCAAAGCTCTACACCTTCTAGTTTCAGAGAAGAAGATTTTCAAAGATTTTGGCAACCAGAGTTATGGGTGGAATTCAATCCTTTGAACAATTTTGGTAGAGCTTTGCTAAAGGAACATTCCTGCCAAGTTTAATCAAGATTGGCCCTGTGGTTTAGAAGACTGTTGACGGATGCCAGACATAAGGTGATCACAATAGCTCACCTTTAGCACTTTGTGCTAAGGTGAGCTAAAAAGTGGAACTTTTCAGTCTTCTTTGAGCATTTCTTTCTTGTTTTATTTTTTTTTATGTGTACTCTTTATCACAGCAATATTCAAGGTGAATAAAAATTTAAAGCATTTGCAGACACAAAATAAAATGTAGCGAAATGACAAACCCTGTCTTTGGTAAGGCAGGAAACATTATCAGAAAAGGTAAAAGTACCATAAAGACCAGACCAGATCAGGTTACCAGAGCAATTAGATCTATTACAGAAATTTCTTAAAAAAAAAAAATTGATCCAATGAAAGACAAGTTATCTGTAAAAAGCTATACATGTAGATCTATTTCAAAAGATATATAAAGCGAATTCAAGAGAACATTATATCACAAGACTACTGCGCTTACTGTTATCACAACTTACAAAGCTAACACCTTACTACATCATCAGAAAACTTCAATTACCGATAAACCTAAACCAAACAATCCTCAATTAAACATGAGGAAGACAGCTTTGAAAACATTGTTGGAAAGGAAGCAATGCAGGTAAAGCAGCATTTTCTCCTTTTTCCCATAATATTTTCTACCCATCCACCTTGACAATACTTCAAAATTTGAAGCATTGGCACATCACAAATTAAATGCTAGTGTAATGGTGGAATTTGTCTTCAGTGGGGTAGAAAATATTGTGGGAAAAGGAGAAAATGCTGGTTACCAGCATTTTCTCCTTTTCTCAGAATGTTTGTAAAACCATTTCTCAGGGTTGCCATTAAAACTCTTTGTAATTTGATACAAGGTCAGGTCAGTAGTTAAAGCTAATTTGATGTGCTTACATGAATAAGAGCTAAAAATGCAATCAGCAGCATATCACAAAAAGCATTGCAAGGCAGCAATATACATTGGCATAAACAGCTAAAAGCTCATCCTAGTACTGCAGTAACTGTTGCTAGTGTACCATTGAGTCACTTGTTTGAACACCCAGCTTGGCTTACTCCTTTTTTAAAGATTTCTGATAGTGACTATGTGAACATTGTGATTCAACAGGTCTCCAGATAGAGGGAGTGATCTTGATTTTAAAATTCTAAGTTTTAAGTATTTTCAAGTAAGCGCTATGTTATGGGTACTCATAAGAATTGTCTCATCGAGACGATTCTAATGAGTACCCGCAACATAGGGTTTGAATGAATGAATAGTGTTTTATGGCCCGTCGACAACTTAGGTCATATTGGGCGCATTTACTTAGTAAACAATAATGCGAGGTGAAAATAACATACATGTGCAACAACATAAGACAAACATGATAAATGAGGAATGGATGAAACACAAAATGATGCCCCTTTTGTCGCCTTTTACGACATGCATGCTGTCACTTTTGTTCCGCCAGATGAAATGGCAGATGTGACGATCGCGGGACTGCAGTGGTTTATTCTTATACCCCCCGATTAATAGGGTTTGAAAGCGTAATAATAGATTTAGAGTACATGTACTATTACTCCCTCTTATCTGGAACTCTGATTCAATTCTCTCTCACCTGTGATTTTATTGCATTACCACATATTCTCGATTTTTAAAGACTCTGACATAGAAAGGCTTTTAAAAACATAAGACAAAGAGAAGAAAATGCTGGTAAGCAGCATTTCCTCCTTTTCCCACAATGTTATTTTTCTCAAAACAAATTTCAATATTTGAGTCCAATTAGTTTGACTACCACAATTGCTTTCAATTTGGACAAGTATAAAATTTGGTTGTCTGGTTAAAGGTATGAGCAATGGGTCGCAAATAATTATTACAAAATTAATTCATTAGTATAAATTTCTAAACAAATTATCACTGTAAAATATAACATAAGACTAGGAATTTGATACAGAACTATGATATGGTCATAAAGATCAACTAAATGATAAATTTTCTTGGGACTAAATGTATCTGCAATTTTTGCATTGAATATTGATTTACCTATTTTGTGACTGAATGCATTTTTCAGATGAGAAATTGATCCTTTACCAAACAACAGAAATTTAGGCTAATCCAAATTGAAAGCACTTGCAGTCGACAGAATAAACATAACTCAAAAATTGAAATTTGTTTCCAGCAGAGAAGAAAACATTGTTGGAAAAGGAGAAAATGCTGGTTACCAGCATTGTTTTCAATAGGCATCTATCTCAGGGTCATAAAAACCAGGGATTGTTTGGTAAAGGTTTAACTCTTTACTAAGCAACAAAATTTTAGACAAGTCCAAATTGAAAGCATTAAATTTTGCAGACGCAAAAATGAATGTTACCTAAAATCGATTTGTTTCAGGAAGGGTAGAAAACTTTATGGGAAAAAGAGAAAATGCTTATCACACATTTTCTCCTCTTCCCACAAAGTTTTCAATAAGGTTCTTCCTCAGGAAGGTGCAGCAAAGTTTGATTTTATTTTGTTTGAAGCAATAATACTTGCTCTTACACTGACAGACATAAAAGTTCAGATCATGCTACAGAGAACAGGTGTCTGATCGTGGATTTACACCTATCAAGTTTTACTAAAAGCTACATAAATCAATACATAAATATGCAATACATTTTAAGCAGTATTTTAACTCTTTATCAAATGACAAAATTCTAGATTGGTCCAACTTGAAAGTAGAAAACTGCTGCAGATGACAAAATAAATGTAACTCAAAACTTGAGATTTGTTTCCAGCAGGGTAGAAAACATTGTGGGAAAAGGAGAAAATGCTGGTTACCAGCATTTTCTCCTTTTCCCACAATGTTTTCAAAAGGCTTTTTGCATAGAGTTAAGGTTGGAATGTGTGATAAAGGGTTAACAAGCTGAAAATGTCAGTTTCATTTGATAGGGACTTGTTTCAAATCTTTTGCTTCCAAATAAATGGATTATATTAGTCTTGCCTGGGTCTTTAACCCATTACCACACAATCCCTACTTTTGACGCCCCTTAGAAAGAAGCCTTTTGAAAACACTGTGGGAAAAGGAGAAAATGCTGGTAACCAGCATTTTCTCCTTTTCCCACAGTGTTTTCTACCTTTCCCAGAACAAATTTCAATTTTTCAGTCACCTTTATTTTGTCGTCTGCAAATGCTTTCAATTTGAACCAGTCTAAAATTTTGTTGTGTGGTAAAGAGTTAAGGGTACTTTCATTTCAATCCAATCTGAATTTGATAAATGTTTAGTAACAGACAGTGGATTGTGTGGATCCAAGATCAGGCTGCATATTTTGTGCAGTCTGATCTTAGATCGACACCACCCACAAAGGGTATCCATGGCAACACTGGCAGTGAAAGAGTTAATTTAACCCCTCTTTGATTTCTTTTGTCAGACTATTATAGATAGAGAACAAGAAAATCTTTCTCATTTTTCTTTGATAATTGCGCAATAAAAATCTCTGATGATATTGTGGCAGTAATCATGGAACCAAAGAAATTCCGTTTCATTTAATTGAACAGCCATTTCGTATGGAGAAATATTTGTTTTATTCATTTAACGACATATCAGGCCAAAGTCTGGTAAATGAAGTTAGACATATCCGATTGCGCAAGACCATAAACCGAAGTGATTAGCATTGGGGAGAAAATGCCATCAAATCTACAGACTCTATCCTGCCAAGTCTGATTATATCTAAAATCATCATTTTCTTCTTTTGATTGCTAATCTGGGACTCATTGCAAAATAATGGAGAACAGAATATTGAGTAAGGGGCACATTAAAATCCAAAATGAATTGCTGCACAAAAAAAATGGAGTGCTCTCTTGGTTGTGAGAATCCGTCAAAATTTGTGTAAGTTATTTTTTTTCTCTACCCTTGAAGTTTGGTGCTATCACTTAATCTTTTGACCAGCATTTCCTCCTTTTCCCACAAAGTTTTCTACCCTATGAAAGAAAAATTGCATCATTTGAGCCACTATGAAATTATTGCTTACAAATGCTTTAGATTTGGATAGGTCTTATGTTCTGCTGTGTGTTTTGCTGTGTGGTAAAGGCTTAACTCATTACCAAACGACAAAATTTCAGGCTTGTCCAAATCGAAAGCATTTGCAGACGACAAAATAAAAGTGACTGAAAATTTAAAATCTGTTTGTGAAGAGTAAAAAACATTGTGGGAACAGGAGAAAATGCTGGTAACCATCATTTTCTCCTGTTCCCACAATGTTTTCTGAAGGCTTCTTTCTCAGGGTCATCAAAAGTAGGGATTGTGTAGTAATGGGTTCAAGCTTCTTTTGATTGAGAGCAACTTACTTATTTATATCCACTGATGAAATTTTATCCTTCACATGGAGTTAACTCTTTACCAAATGACAAAATTTTGGACTTGTCAGAACTGAAAGCATTTGCAGACGACAAAATAAATGTGAATCAACAAATGAAAATTGATTTGGAAAGGGTTGAAAACATTGTGGGAAATGGAGAAAATGCTGGTTACCAGCCTTTTCTCCTTTTCCAACGATGTTTTCAAAGGGTTGCTTTCTCAGGGTCATTAAAGTTGGGATTGTGTGGTAAAGAGTTAAAGACATCATATGCCCTTTACAAAATCTTCAAAAGAAGTATCAGCTTCAATGTGAATATTCTAAAACTTTACAAGACAACAAAATTACTGCTCTATACTGGTTGCATTCCAAAAACCAAATTCACTGTGGCAAAAGCTTAATCAAATGATACTTGTTTTAAATACCCGTGAAAAAAATTGCAGTTTTAAAAAATGGCAGTAAAAAAGAGAAACTGCTGAAAACCAGCTTTTTTCTCTTTTCCCCATGTTTTCCATCCTTTTATATATCAATAAAATCTGTTAGGTTACCTGTTAGATTTGGACATGTTTAAAAATTGTGTAAATCACTTGAGTTAAATAAAGGGACTTAAAATTGGAAAGGTTCAAAACATTGTGAGAAAATGCTGGTCAAAAGCACTTTCTCTTTTTCCCACCAGGTTTTAAAAGCTCTTCTTAGTCACCAGCACTTTCTCTTTTTCCCACCAGGTTTTCAAAAGCTCTCTTTCACAGGTCTTAAAACACTGGATTGTGTGGTAGAGAGGGTTTGTTATAGACTGACAGTATGGTGCTTAATGCTGTTTATAACACAATTTCAGTTATATCACTGCAGCTAGTGCACCTATCAATGCTTTCCTGGAGTTTTCTTTTTACCAGTACTATGCACAATATTCTAAGCTACTGGCTGCTTTCCCACATAGAGGAGAGGAATGAATCTTGTTATAATGACTATAATCAAATTCTTGGAGAGAAATTGACCAAGCAGGGATATCAGAATGGCGACCCTTTAACCTTTTACCACAAAATCCAGACCTTTGACGACCCTGAGGGAGTAGTCTTTCGAAAACATTGTGGGGAAAGGAGAAAATGCTGGTAACCAGCATTTTCTCCTTTTCCCACAATGTTTTCTACCCTGCTAGAAACCAATTTCAATTTTTAAATTATGATTATTTTGTTGTCTGCAAATGCTTTCAGTTTGGACCAGTCTAAAATTTTGTTGTTTGGTAAAAGGTTAAGTCCTCTGTGCTGGAGAACTAATAGGGCTCAGCGAAGGATTTAACCCTTTACCACATAATGATGACTTTTAACACCATTGAGGAAGAAACCTTTGGAAACAGTGTGGGAAAAGGCGAAAATGCGGGCAAACAGTATTTTCTTCTTTTCCCACTGTTTTCTACTCTTCCAGTCAAGGTTCAATTTTTTGAGTCACTTCGACTTTGTCATCTGCAAAATTTGCTCCAAACAATCCCTGAGTAGCCTTCCAAAAACACTGTGGGAAAAGTGAGAAAATGCTGGTAACCTGCATTTTCTCCCTTTCCTGCAATGTTTTCTACTCTTCTAAAGTCAAGTTTCAATTTTTGTGTCACTTTTATTTTGTTGTCTGCGAAATGCTTTCATTTTGGACCAGACTAAGATTTTGTTGTTCATTATCTGCAGATTCTTTCACTCTTTACCACATGGGAAAATTTTTGACCAGTCCAAATTGAAAGCATTTGCAGAAGACAAAATAAATGTGGCTCTAAAATTTAAATTTATTTTGGGATGGGTAGAAAACACTGTGGGAAAAGTAGAAAATGCTGGTTACCAGCATTTACTCCTTTTCCCACAGGGTTTTCAAAATACTTCTTTCTCAGGGTTGTTAAAAATGCAGATGGAGTGGTACAGACTTAAATTTGGACATGCCTAAATTTCTGTCACAAATCTGGTACCCACCTACATTATCTTCAGACCTAAAACAGAGACCCCAAGTACATACTGTGCATAAAATTTTCTTACGGAAAGAAGCATTTCACCAAGAAAGAAAAGAACTCTCACATTATATAACATCGTCATAACAAATTTCGGGATTTTACAAAACAGCGAGCACATCCACCTAATTATATAACAGAAAAATAACAGTCCTTTGCAATCAATATATATACAAATTAAGACTATTGCAAAATATACAGCAATACAGGATATGGCTCCCAGAGGACTGGAACCAGACGAAATTTCAAACGGGATTTATAAAGTGGAAATTTTCAATACACCAATTATATTAATGTGCACAGAATAATCAATCATCCCAAATAGACAACATAAACTCTGTCTGTTCATCATATAACCCATTTCCATGAAAAAAAAAACAACATTTAACACCCATCTTAAAGACAGCTTTTTAACTTCTTACCATGTTACCATACAGCGAAATTTCAGATCTACCCAAATTGAAAGCAACTGGCAACAATTTCAAAGTGGCTAAAATGGTGCAATTTCGCTTTGATAGTGTAGAAAACTTTGTGGGTAAAGGAGATACGTTACCAGCACTTACTCCTTTTCCAACAAAAGTTGCCATTGTGTGGTAAAGGGTTAAATAATGTGGGGAAACTGTCTTGTTATGAGCAATCGCACCTTTTTTCAACTGCATCTTGGTATGAGGAATAATTAGATATAAATTTGGGCAACTACAATTAGAAAATTTTGTTTTCAAGGCAAAAAGGAGTAAAACTTTTAAAAGAATGAATAGAAAATAACTCGTTACCACAAAATCCCATGTTTTAACAACCTTGTGGAAGGGGCCCTTTGAAAACAAAGCGGGGAAAGAATAATATCCTCCAGGATTTTCTCCTTTTCCACAATGTTCTCTACCTTATCAAAGAGAGAAGTGATCATTTGAGCGACATACATTTTGTTGTCTGCAAATACTGGTACTTTGCCCAATATTGTTCCCAAGCTACTGGCTGCTTTCCCACATAAACATCATCAAAACACTGACTAGAATTGAGAGAGGAATGAATCCTGTTGTTATGGCTATAATCAATCCTCAGAGAGAAATTGGCATTGGCAACAACTGCATTCCTGTGCTAAAGTCATGCATGTTACCAAATGCACTCGATTTGGACCAGTTGAAAATTTTGTCATTTGGTTCAGAGTTAACCCTTTACCACACAATCTTGACTTTTGACACCCGTGTGAAACAGGTCTTTTGAAAACATTGAGGGACAAGGAGAAAATGCTGGTAACCAGCATTTTCTCCTTTTCCCACAATGTTTTCTTCCCTTCCTAAAACAATTTTCAATTCTTTAGTCACATTTATTGTCGTCTGCAAGGGCTTTCATTATGGAGCAGTCTAAAATTTTGGTAAAGAATTAAAGCATTTGCAAATGGCATTTTTCAATATACATGTAGCTGAAATGATAAGACTTACCCTGGAAAGTACTGTGGGAAAAAGAGAAAATGCTGGTTACCAGCATTTTCTCTTTTTCCCACAAAGTTTTCAATAAACCTTTGTGGGGTGATTAACCCTTTCCTCAACAATCCCTGGTTTTCATGAGCCTGAAAAAGAAGCCTTTTGAAAATATTGTTGGAAAAGGAGAAAATGCTGGTAACCAACATTTTCTCCTTTTCCCACAATATCTTCCCCCCTCCTAGGACAAACTTCCAATATTTGAGTCGCATTAATTTTGCCTTTTGCAAATGCTTTCAGTTTGGACCAGTCTAAAGTTATGTCATTTGGTAAATAGTTAAAACTTGGGATCATTTTGTGAAGTGTTAAACAAAGCATAAAAAAGCATTAAAATTCTGCCTCTGCCATGACAAAGTCATATAAATTATATTTTACTTATATTGTTCCACAACAAATGTATTTGTATGTAAAATAACACCCAGAATTTAACAGTTTCGAAATTGTTTTCTTCATTTACATTTCCAAATTTCGCTTCGCAGACATGGCCTCATAATTCAACCAGTGGTATAATGAACCATTTTCTCTTTTCTTACTACGAGAACTTGAAGTCAATTTAAGATAAGTATTTTCCATCACGAGATTTTTAACTTAGATTCTCAACTACGTAAATTGGACCAGACAAAATATTTGCGAAATCTTTATCGCAAATTACACAGTATCCGAAAAATGACTTGATCAGCCACCTTAAATTAACCATGATAATTGAACACCAAAAAGATGTCCTTGATAAGAAACACTTGTTGATAACATTGTGGAAATAGGAGAAAAATGGGGGTGATAAGCATTATTTACTTTCACTTAACCCTTTACCCCATAAGGCATTTCTATGGTATCTCTAATTGATCCTAAATAACATCATGGATGAAGCCGTTTCTTATGAGTATATGACACTTTTTGATAGCATAAAAGGTGAAATTGCTCATCACGAGCAATTTCACCTTTTGCCACAATGTTTTCCAAAGGCTCCTAAAAGCCATGTGCAAAATTGAGTATCTATGGAGTAAAGGGTCAAAATTTCCTTCCCCTTCAAAGACATCAAAGTATTCCTATGTCATAATTTATGTAAATATTACCTCCTTACATGCGCTAACCCATTACCAGAACCCTTTGGGAATATATTGTGGGAAAAGGAGAAAATGCTGGTTACCAGTTCTTTCTCCTTTTCAACAACATTTTCAGAAGGCTTCATTCTTAGGGTCATTCATTCAGGACCTTTTGGCAAAGGGTCAAGCGTAGGTTGTCAGTCAATAAAATTATCTTAAAGATTTCGGCTGCATGTCTATCAATCAAACTGGTATTTACCAATGGAAAGCAAAGAACATGATACTGGTACCAATGGAAAGCCAGGAACATGAAACTGGTTCCAAAAGAAAGCCAAGAACACGACACTGGCACCAATGGAAAGCAAGAATATAAAACAGGCACCAATGGAAAGCCAAGAACATGAAACTGGCACCAATGGAAAGCCAAGAACATGAAACTGGCACCAATGGAAAGCCAAGAACATGAAACTGGCACCAATGGAAAGCAAAGAACATGAAACTGGCACCAATGGAAAGCAAAGAACATGACACCAGCTCAAAGGAAAAGCCAAGAACACGAAACTAGCACCAAAGGAAAGCCAAGAACATGAAACTGGCACCAACAGAAAGCCAAGAACATGAAAATGGCACCGGTGGAAAGCAGAGAACATGGAACTGGCACCTGTGGACAGCGAAGAACATGAAAATGGCACCAATGGAAAGCGAAGAACATGAAACTGGCACCAACAGACCCAGATGTCACAATTTGATGCTGCTTTGCTAGCAGTACATTGGGCTAAATCCATAGTGTGGACTATATATTACACTCTGAGACAGCACCAGTCTATATTTAAACATGCCCGTAACTATACTAGCAGAAAAAAAGTTCCTGTGCATTGCTATTGCCCACATAACTGACTGAGAAAGGGGGATTGTTGTCAATCTGTTGAAATTTAGTAAGTATTTGGGTTTGAACAATTTGATAATAAAGCATATTTGCCACAACTTCCACAAGCACTACAGCCTGTCAGATGAAGTGACGTTTAATCACTGAGTACCAACCAGTGTTTTGTTTGGCCAGCCTTTGTTGCAATGCATTCTACACATGGATTTTGCGTGAATCGCTCCAAGTTTGTCAGTGTAGCATGTGGAATAGCAGTCCATAAATGAGACAGGTCTTTTTGAAGTTCCAGCGCTCTGACCGTTTGGTTTGGAAGGCTACGGCGACGTTGTTCCATAGTGTCCTAGGTTCTTTTGGTGAAAAATCTGAAAAGCTTTTCCTCCCGAAAGGATCACAAATTCCCTGCCAAAAACATGTGCTAACATGTTTAGACATTTTTTCACAGGGACGTGGATTGACAAGATGTTGCTCTTTTTACTGCCTAAATGGAAACGAGACTAAAGGGAAAGCAGGATATTTGCCCAAGATTGTCTCCTAAATCAAATATGTCTTCAGTACCACGCAAAACCAGTTGCTTGCTGATGATGATGTAATATAGGTTGTGTGGTAGGATATATCTGGCGTATGCCATGCTCTTGTCAATTTTTAAAAGTTTGTCCACTGGTTGGCAAGGGATTAAGGATGCTAGGGACAATTAATGCTGATGTCTGAAAGCGATTCCTAAGACCATGTTGGTGCATATGGATGTCTTTATGTCTTCACCTTAAGGGGGGGTTACCATGACCTCTAACCATCTGGAACGCTGCCTGACCACTTTTATCATCTCCATACAGATTGTACATTCTTTCTGTGCACTTAGAATCGTCTATCAGCCTAAATTTTTGCATTCTCTTTTTCAAGCATGCAAACAGCTCCTCAGCGTTCATTTTTGTATAGATATGGCATCTCTCATTTGTATACCCCTCTCCCCCCCCCCACCCCAAAAAAAAAAATGTTTTTCTTTACTCTCACAAAGGCACTCAAAGACTACAAGTGATTAGAATGATAAAAAAACTAGGAAAGTTAGGGACTGGGCATGAACTGTACGTCTGAGAAACAATCGTGTGGTTCCACGGAAGAGCTCACACATGATGACAAGTCTATATTTGAAGTCAATTTCATACAATGGTTAGGCTGCTTCTTACCTATACATGTCCTTTTTGTATGACGAAATGCACAGGAACTTTTTTTCCCCTAGTATATTAATACCTGAAGTTTCCCTTGGCATCTCTGATTTGAAATTAAATCAATTTGTTCATCTTAAAAGATAGTGAGTATCTATTTTCTGAGAAAGCATGTTTCTAGGTTTAATCAAAACAAGTCAATTTTTGGATTAACCCATTTACAAAACAATTCCTGATTTTTTACGACCCTGAGAAAGAAGCCTCCTGAAAACATTGTGGGAAAAGAAAAAAATGCTGCTAACCAGCATTTCTTCCTTTTCCCATGTTTTCTGCTCTGCTGGAAACAAACTCAATTTTTGAGTTACTTTTATTTTGTTGTGTGCAAGTGTTTTCAATTTGGATCTGTTTAAAATTTTGTCATTTGGTAAAGCATTAACCCTTTACCACACAATCCCAACTTTTAACACCCCTGAGAAAGAAGCCTTTTGAAAACAGAGTGGGAAAAGGAGAAAATGCTGGTAACCACCATTTTCTCCTTTTTCCACACTATTTTCTTCCCTTTCTAAAATAAATTTCAATTGTTTAGTCACATTCACTTTTTCATCTGCAAATGCTTTCAATTTAGACCAGTCCAAAAATTTTTCATTTGGTAAAGAGTCTAGCAATAAAAGGCCTGACAGTACTGTTAGGTCTGCTTCTTCTGAAGTCTATGACAATTTGTTCCTAACAATTTGCTGAATACAGTCATACTGTCCATTGGCAACTTACTCTACATCAGAAACATTTTGTTTGATAAGTTTACATTGGAGTATTTGTAAGGAGACAAATGTGGCTCGAATGATGAAATGTCATCAATAAGACAAGAGCCGTGCAGAGCAGCGCATACATGCCTGAAGGGGCTTGTCAGCAAAATGGGTTAATTAAAATCAAGAACAAATAAGAGATTCACATTTTAAGTTTTACATGCACAACTATAGAGATTCATTGTGGTAAATTTAGACTTATTCCAATGGAAACTACAGGAGTTGCACAGAGGAGAAATTGCTGACAGATAGATGGACAGACAGACAGACAGACAGAACAAGAGGGCCATGATGGCCCTGTATCGCTCCACTGGCTAGTAAGTCATAACACTACATCCAAAACATTACAATATGTGACCAATTGGTTTTTAATAAGAAGACATACACAATTTTCTTCTATAAAATCCTATGAGAAACTTATGACCCCAGGGAAACGCCTTTTTTGGCAACAAAGCTACAATTAATTGAATCCTGGTGGAGGTCCACAAGATACAGCCCCATACCAAGTATAACAGGTCTAGAATGTGTGGTTATAAACAAAAAGATTTTCAAAGTTTGCTCAATGAAAGATCCTGTAAAACTTGAGACCCATGAGATAGGTTAGCCCTAGTTCTAATATGGTTAGTTACAAGAAAATTTATCAAGTTTTCACTATAAAAGCCCATATGACCCCTAGAGTAGGGCCAAACTTGACCCCCAAGGTTATAATTTTGGTCTGTTTGGTAGAGGCCCACTAGATAAAGGTACAACATGCAAAATTTGGTAGCCGTAGGCCTTATGGCTATATATGAGTAGATTTTCAAAGTTTCCCTACATAAGCCCAATGTAAAACTTGTGACCACAGGGCGGGGACAAATTTGACCTCGGGGCTATAATTTGGGCGTCTTTGGTAGACATCAACTAGATAAAGCTACAACATGCACACTTTGGTAGCCCTACGCCCAATGGCTACATTGAGGATGAATTTTAAAGTTCTCCCTATATAAGCCAATGTAAAACTTGTAACCCCTGGGGCAGGGCCAATTTTGACCCCAAGGCTATAATTTGGACACCCTTGGTAAAGATCCATCATATAAATCTATATGCCAAATTTGGTAGTCGTAGGCCCTATGGGTAGGTAGAAGAAGAATTTTATAGTTCTCCGTATATAACCCCATGTAAAACTGTGACCCCCTGGGGCCAGGCCAATTAAGACCCAAGGGCTATAAATTGAAGAGACTTTGTAGAGGTCTACTAGATGAAGCTACATGCCTAGGCTCTACACTTAAGTAGATGAAGAATTTTAAAGTTCTCCCTATATAAGCCCATATAAAACTTGTGACCTCCCCGGGCGGGGCCAATTTTGATCACTGGGGCATGATTTGAAGACACTTGGTAGAGGTCCACTAGATAAAGCTATATGTCAAATTTGGTAGCCCTAGGCCTTACAGTTTTAGACAAGAAGATTTTCGAAGATTTTCAAAATTTTTCAGTTTTGTTGCCATGGCAACCAGTTTTGGAAGGAATCAAATTCTTTCAAAAAATTCTGAAGAGAACCATGGCAGGATAATTTCTGTGAAGTTTCATAAAAATTGGATGGGTAGTTTCAGAGAAGATGATGTTTGAAATAAAAGGTAACACACACTCCCATGGAAAAATGTACAAACAACTGGGACCATAACATAACACAACCCTTTGGGCATATAAAATCATTTTAAGAAATTTCTCCTATTTCCACCATATTTTCAAAAGCCTTTTGTTTCTGGGTCTTTAAAACTCAGAATTGTGTTTAAAAGGGTTAATGCACATAAATTTTGAGGCACAAGCGGTCTGTTTTAGACACAAAAAAGATTTTATCTGCAGCAAGTAATGTATCAACCTATTACCAAACATTGCCTAGGTTTAATAAGCCAAGGAAAAAAAGGGTTCTGAAATCATTGTGAAAAAAGGAGAAAATGCTGGTAACAAACATGTTCCCCTCTTCCCGCAATGTTTTCTACTCAAAGACAAAACCCATCATTTGGGCCACATTGAATTTTTCATCTGAAAATGCTTTCAATTTGAACAAGTCAAATATTTTGACGTCTGGAAAAGAGTTCAAGCTGTAAATATGTTAGGCAGTTTTCTTGATAGCTTTTTCAAGAACTGTAACTTTAATTCTGAATTACTCTCAAAAGACCAGTGGCTGCTCATCTTAATTAGACCAGTTAACTCCCTAAGAGGGTTCTGCTGAATTTTCCTTCCAGATTCATTTGCTTTGATAAGCCACAAACATGGTCATACATTGTTGCATTTAAGATTGTCATGCCATCTGTACTAAGCAACCAACTGCTTTATAAAACCACCCCTTTCAAATCTGGTTGAGACCCAAGTGCATAAAGGACCACCTGCCCTTAAGATGAAAATTTGCTTATTTGAAAAAAGTTAACCACATTGTTCCAGGACTTTACCAGCACTAGGCTGTAAGAACACAGCTCAAAATTAACATTTACCCCTAAAGCAATAATGCTATTTAACCCTTTACCAAACAACAAAATCATAGACTTGTCCAAATTGAAAGCACTTGCAGACGACAAAATAACTGTGGCTCAAAAATTGAAATTTGTTTTGGGAAGGGTAGAAAATATTGTGGAAAAAGGAGAAAATGCTGGTTACCAGCATTTTCTCCTTTTCCTACAATGTTTTCTAATGGCTTCTACCTCAGGGTCGTCAAAAGTCGGGATTGTATGGTAAAGAGTTAAAGGGAGCTACTTAGATTCTCATAATCTCAACAAACCTTAAAAACAGTTCATCACTTGATTATATAAGGCAATAGCCAGTAAAGTAGCTGTTTGGAAGAGAGACCAATTTAAGAAAAGAAAACTGAATCTCTTGCTTAGTTGGTTAAGAAGCCTCTTTTGGTACTTTTAAATTTTGTCCAGAGTTTCGAAAAAATTAATGGTTTATGGGAATGAAATGTTATCAATAATGGGTATTCATTATGTGGAATGGTGTTCAAAAGCAGTACAATAATCTCGTATTTCATCTCATAAAAAAAAAATAAGAGTCTAATCACACAGCTACCAACCTGTCATTTGGACCTTCTTAGTGTAAGTAACCATCCAGCTCCTTTATGATTGCAGAGGAAAGTAGATTTGTAGTGTTTATAAGCGCTTTACAAAAATTTAATTCTGAGCAATAAAAGAAAATAAGGCCCTTTGAACCCTTCCATCAATTCCAACTTTTACTTACCTTGTAAAGGATAATAATTTTGAAAAAAAAATGTAAGAAAGGACAAAACGCTTCCAACAAGCTTTTTCCCAATTTCCCCACTGTTTTCTGTCCTTTCCACAACAAACTTCATGTTTTGAGTATTATTCAATTTGTCCTATACAAAAATTGCTTTCAAATTGGATAAGGCTTAAATTTTATTTTCTGGCAAGAGACAAAATTTTCTATGGTATCCTGCTGAAAGAGTAAAAACGTCATCTGTGTATCTCTAGAAAACAGAATGAAAGATAGCCAAGCTGACAAAAGAGGGAAATTTGATTCTTGGAACAAAAGAAAATCCAAAATGCAACCGAGACAAAGGGTGAGACCTTCAGTCTAAAACTTTTATCTACGAAAAACAATTACTCATGTTAAAGTGACAGATTTAAGTATAGGAAAGAACAAGAGAAAACTAAAACTGTGAACAAAAACCCATTTTCCTTGAACACATTTCACAAATTTTCCATTATTATGCATAAGTATATAGATATGTTGTGGAAAATTACAGGAAAACTTGACATACGGAAATATACAGATGCCATGCCATCTACAAAGTGAGCACTTTAATTGTTTCCAACGAGGCAAAATTTAGACCTATCTAAATTGAAAGCATTTGCAGACGACATATTAGAAAAAGCTTTAATGATGGTTTTTGTGTCCTAGAGGCTGGAAAACACTTTGGGAAAAGCAGAAAAATGCTGTTTATTTGCATTTTCTCCTTAACCTTTTGCCAGATGACAAAATTTTAGCTTTCTCCAAATTGAACGCAATTGCAGATGACAATCTCAAAGGGGCTTAAATGGTTCAAGTTTTCTTTGATAGGATGGAAAACATTGTGGGAAAAGGAGAAAATGCTGGTTACCAGCATTTTCTCCTTTTCCCACAATATTTTCAAAAGGCTTGTTTCCCAGAGTCTCTTATTAAGTCAGCATTGAGCGGTAAAGGGTTAAAGATGTATGCTTTTAAAAGCTTTCTACATGTACTTCAGGGTTGTTGATTCTTTACTGAACTACAAATTTCTAGACTTGTCCAAATTGAAAGCATTTGCAGATATAGATAAGAAATGTAATTCAAAAAGTGAAATGTTTTTGAAACATTTGAAAATGTTATGGAAAAAGGAAAAAATGCTGGTTTTCACTTTATTTCCTTTTCTCTGACTGTTTTCAGAAGCTGTCTTTCTCAGTGTGGCTTAAATTTCTCATTGTGTGGTAAATGTGTACAACATGAGATTGTCTACTATAGAGCTAAGTCTTTGCATATTTCTGGCAATATCTGGTGCTATAGCAAACAATTTAGAATTAACCCTTTCCCAAACAAGCCTTTGTTTTTACGTGTCTGCAATACAAGTCTTTTGAAAAACACTGTGGGAAAAGGAGAAATTGCTCGTAACGAGGAATTTCTCCTTTTTCCACAGTGTTTTCTGCTTGTTTGGATAATTTTCTGCCATTGTTATGAAAGTTAAAATTGTTGTCTGCAAACTCTTTCAGTTTGAAAGAGTCTAAAATTTGTCATTTGGGAAAGGGTTAAAGATCAGACTGCACATAATGCACCACATAATCTCAAGCATACACTGGTTTGTGTTTTGTGAGCTTTTATGGGCAAAACTTCTGAAATCACAATCATTTTTTCCAAGAAACTGTCAAACCATCTTTGATTAACACCTTAACAAAAGACAAAATTTCAGAATAGGCCACACTAGGATTAAACACTCCAGAGGAATAAGCCTTCTTGAAAACATTGTTGGAAAAGGAGACAATGCTGGTTACCAGGATTTTCTCCTTTTCCCACAATTTTTTCTATCCTATCAGTGAACTCATGTGCACCTATTTCAGATTCTATGCAGTTACGGTTTGAATAGTCAACAGTTTGTTGATTTGGAATGGGATAAATATCTCAAATGGTTGACTATCTGTGAAAAGGGCAGAAAACTTGGTATGCCAATCAAAACTGTATACCCGTATGTAAACTGAACTGATACAGTGGTGTGCTATGGTGGATAGGTGAGCCCTGGTAACTCAGTCGGTAGGGTGCAGGACTTGAGAGCAAGGTGTTGTGGGTTCGATCACTGGCTCAGCCAATTTCCTTCCGAGGACTGATGATAGTTATTGCAACAGGAACAGGATTCATTCCTCTCCCACTGCCGACCATTGTTTCAATGATGCTTATATGGGAAAGCAGTCAGGGACCATTATTTCGATGATGCTTATGTGGGAAAGCAGCCAGGGGCTTGGGGGGGGGGGGGGGAGCGAGTGTCTCCAAGAAAACATGGATAGGTGCACAGGCCACCATGATATAACTGAAATAGTTTTGAAAACAGCATTAAACACCATAAAATCAATCAATATATGGTGGATAGACAGCTATAAGGCATTTCCAGATTACATCAAAATTAACTTTTGGATATGATATTTAATCAAAGTTGGGACTAAAACTGTTTATAAATATTAGTAATATTATGACAAAACATTTGAGACAGACTATGCTAGTAGCACTTCAAAAAATTATGTTTAACTCTTTACAAAACCCCAAAGTATTGGACTCAACCAAACAGAAATCTTAAAATTTTGAGCTACAAATTCAAAGTCAGTAGAAAACACAGTGAGAAAAGGAGTAAATGCTGGTAACCAGCATTTTCTCCTTTTCCCACTGTGTTTCTACTCTTTCAAAGTTGAATTTCTATTTTTGAGTCACATTTATTTTGTCATCTGCAAATGCTTTGAATTTGGATCAGTCTAAAATTTTGTGGCTTGATAAAGGGTTCGAGGGCCTCATCTTTGTACAACATATATGCATTGGACAACTATTTTCTGTGAAAAAAAGGCAAATATTGACTATTCAAAACTGTGAAGCAGCATTCTGCCACCAATTATTCAAATCAGGGACATTGATCCCATAAACTTGCACAAATACAGGATTTTTTTTTAAAATTAGTAGGACAAATGCCCTCATGACTAGTTCCAATATAAAATTTGAAAGAAAGTCCAATCTGTATGGATTAACCCATTACCGCACAATCCCTACTTTTGACGACCCTGAGAAAGAAGCCTTTAGAAAACATTGTGGAAAAGGAGAAAATGCTGGTAACCAGCATTTTCTCCTTTTTCCACAATGTTTTCTAGCTTTCCCAGATCCAATTATGATTCTGCATTCACATTTATTTTGTCGTCTGCCAATTCTTTTACTTTGGACCATTCTATAAATTTGTCGTGTGGTAAAGAGTTAAGATGGGACATTTTCCAAATTCAAAGGGTCAGTATCCTGACATCCCTACCTTTGTAGAACACAATGAAGGCAAGAATGAATCAAAGAAATAGATAAATCTATCTAATCTTGATCTACAAAGTTTGCAAAGCAACTATTACTAAGCCTCAGACTCTGATAGTTAAAACTTCTTCTCTGATCTCCACGTCTGAATCACACAAAAACCTCAAAATATCTGAACAACATATTCTAAACTTTGGGTAAAGATATGTCCTCTAAAATTATGCTCAGATGGGTTGAAACAGATATGAACCTGTGACTACTTGAAAGTCTCAAGTGAATTGTTGTATCACAGAAAATTGTACAAATACAAAAAGGCAAAATGCAGATCTTCATTCCAATAGAACATACAAATCTACCATATCTAAGAGATCTATATAAATTTATCATGTCAATGAAATTTTCTTTAATGGGGGCTAATCAGATGACACTGCTGTTGAAAATGCATGTAAACACTTTCTTTTTCAGTGAAATTTTCAAGTAAAAAAATGGGCATAACTGTGTAAAAAATATTACGAGGGTTACCTATTTGTCTGGTACAGGCTTTTATTTCATGCTTTCCAGTAGGAAGAAATCATAATCATCTGGTTATATAAGAATGAACAGGATACTGGATCGCAAAATGACCATACAGTAGTTTTGGTGCCAAAATTTCAGCATTTTACAGAATGTAACCATCCAGTTTATACACTAACTCAAGCCAACATGATATAATAAGCATTTCTAGACAGCGTGACCTTATTTCACCCACAACTTAGAAAGTTGACGGCAATTTCAAATACTTTTATTGGCAAAAGCAAAAACTTCTAGTCGATTATATAATTACAATAATAATATAATTGTATATAGAACTGAAATTCCAAAATTTGGATTTTTTTTGGTGAAAGAAGATTCAGATCAAAAACTAATGTATATCTAATACTACTTGCATATAATAATACAGTTAAATAATAAAAGAAAATAATTTTCATGTACATGATAACATCAAACGACAAAATTTTAGGTTTGACCAAATTGAAAGCATTAAATTTTGCAGACAATGAAATTAATAAAAGTTACTGAAAATTTTAAATTTGTTTTTTGAATGGTAGAAAACATTGTGGGAAAAGGAGAAAATGCTGGTAGTAACCAGCATTTTCTCCTTTTCCCGCAATGTTTTCTACAGGCTTTTTTCTTGGGGGGTATCTATAGTAGGGGTTGTGTGGTAATGGGTTAACACTTTAAACGTTGACCCCTTACCACAGAACCCCGTCTTTTAATGATTCGGAGATAGAAAGCTTTTAAAAACATTGTAGGTAAAGGAGAAAATGCTGGTAACCAGCATTTTCTCCTTGTCCCACAATCTTTTCTACCCTATCATACGCAAATTTCCACATTTGAATCTGATTTAAATTGTCATGTGCAAATGCTTTCAACATGCTTTCAAAAGTCCATTTTTTTATCCTGTGGTAAAGAGTTAAGTTTGTATTAAATATAGCACACTAAAGCAAAAGCAGGTGGTGAAATAAACCGCGTAAAATTGTTGTCCTGGATAGTCCCACAATGGAGATTTTTTTTGGGCCTCATTTTTTTGAGAAAAATGGTACTTTTGGTAAAAATATGGATAATTTTTTTGTTCGGTTAAACATCAAAATTATTTCGAGTGAACATCATCTGTAATATTGTCACAAGTGGTGCAGCCAAGAGTGCAAATATTATCCATGTTGGTGTGGAAAAGAGGATAAGTTCAATCAAATATGAAAATAAGCTCTAACACATATGTATAGTCAACCTTAGCAACAAAAAGATGCAACATTGCAAATCAGACACGAAAAGGGACCATCCGGGAATTCCATACATCAATTAGGTCAATTTAAGTTGATAATTCAACAATGACCGTACTGTAAAGTGGAATGACCACTTCTTCATACAGAAAATATCATAAAAAGTGGAAAGTGTTGACCCTGGTCAGCCTGCCCATCTGCAAAGTCTGACCAGGGTTGACACTTTGTACAGTTCCCAGAGGGTCCCTTTTTGCATGACAGATCACATGTTTTTAGGGAAACCACTTTACCCCTTGTGCAAGTTTTGATCAAAACATTTAATTAGAATTATGAAATTTTCAACAATCACCTTTTCACCATTTAGCTGCCAAGTGCCACTTGTCACACTTTTGCAGACAGTGTAGGTTAAGATCAGACTGCATAAGATGTACAGTCTGATCTTTGATCTACACTGTCCAATACAGTACCTATTTTCTTTCCTATGAAATTGAATTTGACTTTGCAATATTTGAATTACTATTGAGTAAAAAATTTGTTTTATTTATCTAACAATTTCAGGGTTGAGAAAAATAGCTTTTGAAAAAAAAAATTGGGAGAAAGGGAGATGCTGGTAACTAGCATTCTCTCTTTTTCAGACAATTTTTTCTAGATTTTTAATACCGGTATAAAATCCATTATTGGAAACCCAGTGACTTTCTTATCTTCTGCAAATGGTTCCACGAGAGACATTTTTAAAAAAATTGTGGCACAATCAGGGGGATACAACCACACTCTACAAATACTAAACACTCTAATAAGTATAAGACATATTGAAAGCTATTAAAGGAATAACATTAGAACAAACTTGTGATTTAAATAATATCCTCATATATTTTGATGTTTTCAAGTATCTTTCGCTCCAAAAGTACACGTCAAAAGGCACTTGCACGGAATAAAGAGGAAGTGAAAAAATTTGATCGCTTTTCACAGGATTGTGGGTAGGTGTAAATAACTGAAAGACATCTGTAGGCTTCAGAAACTAATGATACAAATAACATAAATGCAATTAAAGGAGCAATACTAATAACAGTGAAAAAAAAAGTTCATTCAATTAAAGAAGTAAAAACAAAAAATTCTATGTATGATATTTTCAGATCAAGGCGATATCAGCATCATAATAACTCTTTACAAGGCAATCTATTGATCCTAATTGATAAGGCTTTTCAAACAATGTATGTTACTAGCATTTTCCCCTTTTTTGCTATGTTTTCAATTCTATCAGTGACAAATTTCATCCTATTAACCCCTTACCACAGAATCCCAAGTTTTAACAACCCAGAGAAAAACATTGTGGGGAAAGAAGAAAATGCATGGGAAATGATGGTAACCACCATTTTCTCCTTTTTCCACAATGTTTTCTACACTATCTGACACAAATCTCATCATTTATGCCATAAAAATGTTGTGATATGCAACTGCTTTAAAAGAACCTTCTAAAATACTGTTGTTTTGGAGACTTAAACTTGACATCTATCAATTTGGATCAGTCTAAATTCTGTCTGGTGTATGGTTAAACAATTGAGACACTGTAGTGTTAGAAACTAATGAAGCAAATAACATAAAAGCAGTTATACAAAAATAATGTTTGCTTAAACAAAAACAAATCATATAACTTTAAGTAGAAGATCTAATACAAAAAAAAAATCTATGTCTATTACATTCTTCAGATCAAAGCGATAGAAGTATATCAAAGCAATAACACTAGACATATAAAAACTTACCAATATTGAAAAAGTATATTTTATTTTCAAACTTATACAAAGACAACAAAAAATAAGAATCAAATAAAGAACTTTGCGAAACAACATAATTTCATATGGAAAATATTACAACATAATTTCATATGGAAAATATTACAACTAATTCATACAACATTCAATATTAACAAACAGTATCAATTACACACAATTCTAACACGACATAAAAATAAACATAGTGCAGCAAAAGCGTGGTAAAATCTGCATGATTCTATGTAGAGTGACATCATGCTGGATAAAAACAGCATGAAAGTTATTCAATGGAATATAATCTGCATCAGCGCTTTCACTCTTCTTGATGAATCTGTCGTCCTTCAATTAACTCTTTACCACACAATCCCTACTTTTAACGAGTCTTACAATGAAGTTTATAGAAAACATTGTGGGAAAAGGAGAAAATGCTGGTAACCAGCATTTTCTCCTTTTCCCACAATGTTTTCTACCCTTCTCAAATCAAAGATTGATTTTTCAGTCACATTTATTTTGTGGTCTGCAAATGCTTTCAACTTGGATCAGTCGATGAATTTGTTGCGTGGTAAAGGGTTAACCCTTTACCAAACTACAAAATTTGGGATGTGACCAAATTGAAAGCATTTGCAGACAACAAATTAAATACTGATGAAATGATGATTTCTCTCTTTGATAGAAAAGAAAACACTGAGGGAAAAGGAGAAAATGCTGATTACCAGCATGTTCTCCTTTTCCCACAGTGTTTTCCAAAGACTTCTTCTTTAGGGTCCTTAAAAGTCGGGATTGTGTGGTAAAGAGTTAAAGAGTTGCTCATGTTAGAATAAAAATAATCTTCTATCGTGGTTTATCGTTCAATAAACCACATTATGAGTTATGAGGTGCCATGAATAAACCACTCAGGCTATCGTCCTTGTGGATTATTTATTGTGCTTCATGCCTCACAACTGTGGTTTATTGAATGATAAACCCCAATAGAAAGAAGATCATTTCTTAACAATTAAACTCATTACCGAACGACAACATTTTAGGCTTGTCCAAATCGAAAGCATTTGCAGACAACAAAATAAAGTGAGTGAAAACTTGAAATTTGTTTAGTGTTTTGCATTTTCTCCATTTCCCACAATGTTTTCAAAGGGTTTCTTTCTCAGGGTCATCAAAAGTAGGGATTGTGCGGTAATGGGTTTACTATTGAATCACTCATCATTGTACAGGTGCTTTGTGATGCCAATGATGATAATAATCAAATTTCTATTTGTTTCTAGTTGATATCTATTCATTTTCTTGGAAATTATTCTCTGTGATACTTTGCAATGTATACAGAAGTAAGTGAATTAAGTTGAATTACAGAGCTCCAGATAAGAGGGAGTGATGGTATTCAAAATCAGTTATTTCTATTTGAAACCCTATGTTGTGGGTACTCATTAGAATCGTCTCAATGAGATGATTCTAACGAGTACCCACAACATAGAGTTTAGTGGAGAATAATCAATATTTTCAATTTTGAAATCAAAATCACTCCCTCTATCTGGAGCTCTGAATTATCATTTTTTTTTTTGTTTTCACTACTCGGAACATTGACATATGCTAAACAGGAACAGGAACTCTTGCTTCTTGTCCCTGGGGCACTTCTGACGAACACAGCCAATGGAAAAATTGTTACAGAAAAAACAGCTGCAACTCAGCCTTTAGAAAACATTGCTGGTTTTCTCCTTTTCCAACAATGCTTTCTATAGGCTTCTTTTTCAGGGTTGTCAAAAGTAGGGATCAAGTGGTAATGGGTTAAAGTTTACACAATTTCTATGGCTAAAAAGACAGGAATGTGAAAGAAAAGTTCAGATATGTTTTGGGGAAAAAAAAAAGAAAATAGTGAAACAACTGATATTTGTGTCCAGAATGAGTACCAGAATATGAATATTTGACTGTTTCAGCATTTAGAACTCAAAAGACATCTATCACTTTAACTATCTCCCAAAGGACAAAATTATAGACTTGTCAAAATTTTAATCAATTGCAGATGAAAATTTACATGTGCCTAAAATCCATGGGCCTGTCTGGGTTAAAAGGTGAGACTTCACTGTGAGAAGAGGAGAAAATGCTGGTTACTCGGATACCAGCATTTACATGCCTTTTAATTTGTTGACTGCAAACACTCTCAATATTGAACCAGTCTCAACCCTTTATGCACCGGAACTAACTTAGCTTGATTTTGTGGACAGTGTAGATCAAGATCAGACTGCACAGAACGTGCAGTCTGATCTTGGATCTACACTGTCCACTATTTTGTTACATATTCTGGCAAAAAAAACCTTTGGTACATCAAGATTTCAGATGTTTTTCCAATTTAAAAATGTCTCTTGTATTAATTCAACACTTTAATGGTTAAATATTGTCTTTGGGGTAAAGAGTTGAATGGCATAATACACATTGCCAGACATGTCTGGTATCATACAACCCCTCTAAATAGATATAATAAAGACATTATCTATACGAGGGGTTGTATGATACCAGACATGTCAGGCACCTGTGGCATAATACAGTCAAACCTTGTTGGTGTGATATATACTTCCTTACAGGATATGCTAGGTTGGTAACTGAATCAGAACTTGAAAGGAATATTTTGACAAACCACAAAAGCATACAACAAATTGTTCCTATTTATATGGGGAAAAAAAACGAAGGTGGGTCATCAAAAATCAGTCAACTTTTCTTCACTGCTGGGTAGTTCTCACGATTGCAGCCTGAAAAGATAAAAAGAAAAAAGGTAAAATATTCAAATTTCTTAGAGCTACAAAATTATTTTTCAAAATAGGCTACAAACTGGAAAGAAATTATATAATTCAGCCCTTTACCAAACAACAAAATTCAAGACAACAGCAGACAAGTTAAATGTAGCTTAACCCTTTCCCAAACAACAAATTTTTGGACTAGACCAAATTGAAAGCATTTGCAGACGACAATTCAACTCATGCTGAAAAGATGATTTTTGTCTATGATAGGGTAGAAAACATTGTGGGAAAAGGAGAAAATGCTGGTTACCAGCATTTTCTCTTTTTCCCACAATGTTTTCAAAAGGTTACGTTACTATTCCAAACCCGTAAAAACCAGGGATTGTTTGGGAAAGGGTTAAATGTTACATGTTGTGATGGAAAGGGCACAAAACCTTGTTGGAAAAGGAGAAAATGCAGCTTTCCAGCATTTTCTCCTTTTCCAACATTGTTTTTCACGGCCTTCTCCTTCAGATTAGTTAACCCTTTACCACACAATCATGACTTTTAACGACCCTGAGAAAGAAGCCTTTTGAAAACAGTGTCAGAAATTAAGAAAATGCTGGAAACCAGCATTTTCTTCATTTGCCCACAATGTTTTCTATGCTTCTCAAAACAATTTTCAGTATTTGAGTCACATTTATATTGTCGTCTGCAAATGCTTTCAATTTAGACTAGTCCAAAATTTTGTCATTTGGTAAAGAGTTAAACGATATAATCTTGTGATGGAAAGGTTAGAAAACTTTGTTGGAAAAGGAGAAAATGCTGGTAACATTTCCAATGTTGTTCTCCACAGCCTTCTCCTACAGGTTTGCTAAAACACAGGAATGTGTGGCAAAAGGTTAAGGGAAAGAAAGAACTTTTAATAAATTGTGTGAAAAACATTGAAAGACAACCAGCAATTATGGTACTTGAAAGAAGGAATTTCTTCTTTTCCCCCAGTGTTACTACAGGCCCTCCATGGACGGTGTGTAAGCTAAAACTAAGCTTTATACACATGATGATTGCTCACTCCTTTTGGGCTCTCAAATAGGACCACAGAGCTCCAGATAAGACGGAGTGACTGTATTCTAAAACCATAATTTCTCTTAACAAGAGGGACATGATTGCCCTGAAATCGTTCACCTGAGTCTATGGACCAAACATGAACCATTTTCAACCTAGTTTCCAAGTGACCTAGTTTTTTATCAGACATTACCCATTATCAAACACTTTTGAGATCTCAATAAGGTAAACATTCTGACCAAGTTTCATGAGTACTGGACTGAAAATGTGCCCTCTACAGCATACATAAGGTTTTTCTAAGATTTGACCAAGTGACCTAGTTTTGGACCCGACAATTACCCATTATCAAACTCTTTTGAAACATCACCAAAACAAACATTCTGACCAAGTTTGCAGAGTATCAGGCAGAAAATGTGGCCTCCAGCGTGTACACAAGGTTTTTTCTAATATTTGACCAAGTGACCTAGTTTTTGACTTTGCATGACCCATTTTCAAACTCATTCAAGGTATCACCAAGACAAATATTATGAACAAGTTTCAGGAGTATCAGACTGAAAATGTGTCCTCCAAAGCATACACAAGGTTTTTATAACATTTGACCTATTGACCTAGTTTTACACCCAACATGACCCATTTTTTAACTCAACCGAGATTTTACCAAGGCAAACATTCTGACCAACTTTCATGAGTATCGGACTGAAAATGTGGCCTCTAGAGCGTACACAAGGTTTTTCTAAGATTTGACCTAGTCACCTAGTTTTTGACCCGACATGACCCAATTTCGAACTCGTTCGAGATTTCATCAAGGCAAACATTCTGACCAAGTGTCATGAGTATAGGACGAAAAATTTGGCCTCTAGAGCATACACAAGGTAAAAAGTTGACGGACGACAGACACAGCACTATCACAATAGCTCACTCTGAGCACTTTGTGCTCAAGTGAGAGCTAAAAAAGCCTATGTTGTGGGTACTCATTAGAATCATCTCAATGAGACGATCCTAATGAGTACCCACAACATAGAGTTTAGCAGAGAACAATTGATATTCTTAATTTAAAAATAAAGTCGCTCCCTCTATCTGGTGCTCTAGACTAAACACAATGACAAGATCAGAAACAAATAAAATGCTTGGTGTGCATGAAATCCATACTGTGGCAACTTTTTCTTCAGTCCTTCCACACTCATGGTCTTAACTCTTTACCAAACAACAAAATTATAGACTTGTCCAAATTGAAAGCACTTGCTGACGAAAGTGACTGAAAATTTGAAATTTGTTTTGTGAAGGGTAGAAAACATCGTGGGAAAAGAAGAAAATGCTGTTTATTAGCATTTTCTCCTTTTTCCACAAAGTTTTCTATAGGCCTCTTGCTCAGGGTAGTTAAAAGTCAAAATTATGTGGTAATGGGTTAAGTATTCCTACAATAGTAGCCCTGTATTGCTCCACTGACTAATGAATCATATAAGTCAAAGTTTATATAAACAGTAGCATTTACTGATCAAAAGTCTAGGGTAAAATGAATCGCATGGGCTGAAAACTTAAGGTTTTACAGCTATTTACCTGAAAAAAAAAATAATAGCTATTTACGAAAAAAAAACTTTTTTGCAAAGCATGTAGAAAACTAGAGGAGACCATCAATTATGACATGGTCAAGGGAAAAAAATTGGGTTATTTCCCTTTGGCCATTTTCTTACAAAAATGCTAGACATCGTGCAGAGAAAACAAGTCTGAAACATCCTCAGCGGCAGCAGAGCTCAAGAGAGTGATTTTGATTTCAAAGTTGAAAATATGAATTATTCTCAAGTAAACCCTATGTTGTGAGTACTTACAAGAATCCTCTCATCGAGATGAGTACCTACAGCATAGGGTTTGGAAGAAAAATAATGGATTTAGAATACTATACTTCCCTCCTACCTGGAGTTCAGAGTGCTGTCTTTCATACATCATTATTTTATAAAGAAAGATGATGAAAGTCCAACTAAAAACTATTCAGGCCAGCAATGCTCTAGATAGAGGGAGTGATCTTGATTTCAAAATTGAAAATATTAATAACTCTCCACTAAACCCTATGTTATGGGTACTCATTAGAATCGTCTCATTGAGACGATTCTAATGAGTACCCACAACATATGGTTTGGAAGAGAAATAATGGATTTAGATAACCATCACTCCCTCCTATCTGGAGCCCTGGGCCAAAGAGAGTGTACATTGTGTGGTTCTGGAGATGTTAAATTTTCTAAGTTTTTCTAAATTGGTTTTGGGGACTACAAATTTAAGCATAATTTATGGCTGAAATGATAGTTTTTGTCTTTAACTCTTTACCAAATGACAAAATTTTGAACTAGTACAATTCAAAGCATTTGCAGATGACAAAATAAATCTTGATCAAAAATGGATATTTGATTTGGTAAGGGTAGAAAACATTTTGGGGAAAGAAGAAAATGCTGCTTAACAGCATTGTCTCCTTTTCCCACAATGTTTTCAAAGGCTATCTTTCTCGGGGTCATTAAAAGTGGGGATTGTGTGGTAAAGAGTTAAAGGGTCGAAATTTTAGAGGAAAATTGAGAAAATACTGGTAATCAGCTTTCCTTTTTTTCCCGCTGTTTTTTGGATAGGCTACTTTGAGCTTCTTCAACTCATTACCAAAAGTCAAATTTTTGGTTTGTCCAAACTGAAGACATTGGCAGATGACAAAATAAAATTCAAAATTTGCTTTTTAAAGGGTAGAAAACATTGTGGGCAAAGGAGAAAATGCTGGTTACCAGCATTTTCTCCTTTTCCCACAGTGTTTTCTACAGGCTTCTTTCTCAGGGTCATCAAATGTAGAGATTGTTTAGTAAAGGGCTATGAGACATCTGAAATACAAGTATACCTTATACCAGGTGACAATGTATGAGCCTTGTCCATACTGAAAATATTTGCAGATGACAGAATCAATGTGGCTGTATTGGTGCAATTCTTCTTTGATACGGTAGGAAACTGGGGAAAAAGAGAAAATGCTGGTTATCAAGTTTTTTCTCCTTTTTATGCACTGTTTTCAAAAGACTTCTATCTTAGAATTGGTTCAGTTGGCATAGTGCCACAGAAGGATTAATGCACAGGTCTATGGACATACATGATGGACACCTAAATGGTCCATAATTATTCACCAACCTGAAGAATTTTGTCTTATTCTTCAAGATTTTCTGACATTGACAGCAAAAGAACTTCTGATTGGCTAATCCATAGGGTTTAGCCAATCAGAGGTTCTGTTACTTTCACACTGACAAAATTCTAAAGAATTAGACTAAGAATGTTCTTAAAAATGGTTGGTGAATACATGGACCGAGGTTATGACAAAAGCATTCTGGGAGTTGGCCAGTCTCACTCACCCAAAAAAAGAAAATGAAATACCCCCTTGTACCCCCTTATCCCTTATCTAATGAAAAATGAAAAGTATCTCTTTAACACAAGACAATTATTTTAATTTTTTTGTCTGAATTGTGTTTGAGGGAAAATAAGAAAACGTAATTAAATGTAACCCACACCGAAGCGTTAATCGGGTTTAAACAGTTTAAAACTGTTATTACCCAAAGTTGAGATGTAATTTAAAATCCATTAAAACAGTTTTAGGTTAAGACACCATCCTCAGGTTTCTCCTTTTCCCCTCAATTAATTCTTTACCAGAGGACAAAAATTCAGACTAGTCCAAATCAAAAGCATTTTCATGATTAAATGTGACGTTAAAAAAATTGTTGAAAAAGGAAAAAAATGCTCGTCACCAGCATTTTCCCGTTTTCCCCACAACATATTCAAAAGCTTTCTTTCTCAGGGTCCTCAAAAGCCGGGATCGTGTTATAATTGGCTAAAAGAATTCATCTAAACTTTAAATGAGTATCAAGTTTTCTCATTTCTCTGTTCTTTCTCTACAGCAGAAGGAATAACATTATGATGTACACTCAAATCTTTATAATCATTCAACAGCAAATGTTATAAAACTAGGGTCCAAAAAATCCGCTCATCCTTCCTCGTAAAAATTTGGTGAGGGCAAGTGGATTATCTTTCTTTGTCTAACAGTAAGACAAGTGCAAAATGGCAGGAGGACAAGTAAGAATTTTGAAATTGTTTGAACTTTTATTTTATAGTCAGATTAAACCACCATCAAGAAATGTTAAGAATCATGCAAAATTTTATATATGTGAAAATGGGGACTTAACAACTCTGCAACAAGTTTCGACCCGGTTAGCCTGTCCACTCTGCACAGGCTGACCTAGAGTGGAACTTTTTGTTATTGGTCATCTTTTTTATATGTCCAAAGACCAGTCTACCTCATGATTATGTCGATTGTTAAATAAAAAATTGGCCTTTATCGATCTGTTAGTATGTAATGCAAAAGTGGCCTTTGTCGATTCTGTTAGTATGTAATGGCCTGCTTCTGGTACCATGGGTCTATAAGATGCATGAAGCCCCCTTTTCACAGAGCATGGCTTATGTGGCAATATTTCTTAACTCTTTACCAAACAACAAACTTTTGGACTGGTCCAAATTGAAAGCATTTGCAGATGACAAAATAAACGTAGCTCAAATATTGAAATTTGTTTCCAGACGGTTAGAAAACATTGTTGGAAAAGGAGAAAATCTTTTCAAAAGCTTTCTTTCTCAGGGTTGTTAAAAGTCGGGATTGTCTGGTCAAGAGTTAAATGGCTTGCAACATGCGAGAACAGGCATTAGGACATTCGCATAAAATGTAGTTTCGTATCAGCCGGTGCAGCCAGGGGAGGCTAATCTGAAAAGACACTGTTTTTATGGAATTTTCTGTTTTGCACAAGTCTACTGTGGCACAAAATCTAATGCAGTCATAAAGTGCTGTCCTGGATTAGCCTCTGCAAACTGACCAGAGACAACATTTTTCTCAAATGTCTAAATGACCCATTTTTTTCCTTTTCCAACAATGTGTTCAATCCTGTCAGGATCAAATTCCATTGTTTGAGTCACATTTAAATTGTCGTCTGCAAATGCTTTCAATTTGGACAAGGCTAAAATTTTGTTGTCTGGTAAAGAGTACACCATAAAGTACAATGAGAATTACTCAATCCTCTTCTGAGGGACAATGAAGATACAAGGTTAGACAAAAATGAACATACAGTCTGATCTTGAATCTACAAAGTCCAATAGTTTGTGACAATGCTGATTAAAAAAGAGCACTGATACTGCAATAATTCTGTAGTTTTTTTCACCATAGAAACTGATTTTTTTTTCTTCATTTTTAAGTGTTGTAATAATCCAAGGGTCATACCACAACATCATGACGGAAAAGGTTAATAATCCTGAAATAGGTTCATTTATGTGCACCATCACGATGGCTCTAATTCGTCTAAATCGTCCGCTGAAGCAATTAGCTAATATGCAAAATACCCTTTAAAGCTTTTTGCATGCACAGATGGTCGTGAATTGTAATGCTGTAATTAAGGCATCATTCATTATTTCATTTCAAATCTCCCCCAAAAGAAATCCTTGCCAATTTTTTTCCTGGGAAAATTGTCTTCTGCAAAATATAAGGCTCCTTTCATAATTGACAATGAATTGTCAGGATAAAACAAGTGGTTTGTTGACCCAGTGGCCTATGAGTAACTTATCCCTTTACCACTCAAGAAGCTTTTTGAAAACATTGTAAGAAAAGGAGAAAGTGCTGGTAACCAGCATTTTCTCCTTTTCCCACAATGTTTTCTACCCTTCCCAATACAAATTTCAATTTTTGAGCCATACTCATGTTGTCGTCTGCAAATGCTTTCAATTTAGACTGGTTTACAATTTTGTTGTTCGGTAAAGAGTTAATGCTTGGTCTTGAACTCCATACTAGCTCACAAAATTTTCAATGTGACAAAATTGAAAGTATTTGCAGATGACAAAAGCAACTCCCAACTACAACTTCTATCTATCGAATCAAAGAAAATGTGAAAAAAGGAGAAAATGCTGGTTACCAGCATTTGCTGCTTTTTCCACAATGTTTTGGAAAGTCATCCTCTTTAGGGTCATTAAACCATGGGATTGTTTGGTGAAGTCAATAACTTTGATGCCCATACATTTTAAATATTACTATTACTAGAAATTTTTTGAAAAAGGAAAAATTGCCAGTGAAGCCTTTGTAAGCTTTGTGAGATGAGATTGTATCTTGTACATTTTGTGATGTGAGACTTAACTTTGTAAACTTTGTTGTAATCACTAATGTCTTAGGGCCAATACTTGAGGCCTATAGGATGTAGGACTAAAAATAACTATGATTTGAAGCTAAACCTTGTATCATTTATGAGTGGGGCTTAAAATTGTAGCCTTTAACCCATTACCACACAATCTCTACTTTTGACGCCCCTGAGAAAGAAGGCTTTAGAAAAAATTGTGGGAAAAGGAGAAAATGCTGGTAACCAGCATTTTCTCATTTTCCCTCA
Source organism: Tridacna crocea (assembly GCA_943736015.1). Classification (NCBI taxonomy): domain Eukaryota; kingdom Metazoa; phylum Mollusca; class Bivalvia; order Cardiida; family Cardiidae; genus Tridacna; species Tridacna crocea. Next base: position 26,339,031 of record OX031065.1, read on the forward strand.
ATGTTCTCTACCCTTCACAAAACAAATTTTAAATTTTCAGTCACTTTTATTTTGTCATCTGCAAATGCTTTCGATTTGGACAAACCTAAAATTTTGTCGTTCGGTAATGAGTTAATAAAGCAAGGCTGAATCTTGTGATCCATATAGTGCAAGGCTGTATCTTGTATTCTTTTTGATGGGAGGCTAAATCTTGTAAGGTTGCATATTTTAAGCTTTATGATGGGAGGCTTAATCTTGTTACATTTATGACATGCACTGCTATTAGCTTGTAACGTTTATGACATGCAGCTTTATCTTGTAACCTTAATTATGTGAGACTGCATAGTGTAAGCTTTATGATGGGAGGCTTAATCTTGTAACTTTTATGATATACAGCTATTAGCTTGTGACCTTTATGACATGCAGCTATATCTTGTAACCTTAATGATGTGAGACTGCATAGTGTAAGCTTTATGATGGGAGATTTTATCTTGCAACTTTTATGACATGCAGCTATTAGCTTGTGACCTTTATGATATGCAGCTATATCTTGTAACATTTTATGATACTGACTGCAAATTGTAAGTTTTATGATAGGAGGCTAAATCTTGTAACCTTTTATGACATGCAGGTATATCTAGTAGCTTTTATGATGTAAGACTGCAAATTATTAGCTTTATGATGAGAAGCTTAATCTTGTAACCTTTATGACATGCAACTATATCTTGTAGCTTTTATGATGTAAGACTGCAAATTGTCAGCTTTATGATGGGAGGCTTAATCTTGTGACTTTTATGACATGCAGCTATATCTTGTAGCTTTTATGATGTAAGACTGCAAATTGTCAGCTTTATGATGGGAGGCTTAATCTTCTGACCTTTTTGACATGCAGGTATTAGCTTGTGACCTTTATGACATCTTGTAGTCTTAGTGATGTAAGACCACATATTGTTAGCTTTATAACGGGAGGCTTAATCTTGTAACTTTTATAACATTTATCTTGTGAACTTTATGAAATGCAGCTATATCTTGTAACCTTTATGATGCAAGACTGCATGTTGTCAGCTTTATGATGGGAGGCTAAATCTTGTAACCTTTTATGGCATGCAGCTATATCTTGTGAACTTTATGACATGCAGCTATATCTTGTAACCTTTATGATGTGAGACTGCAAATTGTCAGCTTTATGATGGGAGGCTTAATCTTGTAACCTTTATGACATGCAGCCCCGTCTTGTAACTTTTATGATGTAAGACTGCAAATTGTCAGCTTTATGATGGGAGACTTAAATCTTGTGACCTATTTGACATGCAGGTATTAGCTTGAGACCTTTATGACATGCAGCTATATCTTGTAACCTTTATGATGTGAGACTGCAAATTGTCAGCTCAATCTTGTAATCTTTATCCTCAATGGTTAAGCTATAACCTTTCTCTAGGAAGGTAGCTTTTATGGACTCCAAATTGTCAGCTTTCTGACGGGAGGCTTAATCTTGTAACCTTTTTGACATGCAGCTATATCTTGTAACTTTAATGATGTGAGACTGCATAGCGTAAGCTTTATGATGGGAGGCTAAAACTTGTAGCCTTTACGATGTGAGGCTACATCATTGTAATCTTTATAACATGCAGCTTATCTTTCAACATTTATGATGTTTGTCAAAAAGAAGGAGTCTTTTTTAAAAAATATGGGGCTAAAATTTTTAACTTTGTTTTGGCTGTGCTCTGTGAAAAGGGGGCTTACTTTGTAATCTTTTTAGGCAAGGCAAAAAACTGAAGTAACACTGATTGTAGCATTAAAATGATTATGTTTGCCTTAGGAAGCTAAAACTTAAGTCCTTATAATGCAAGGAACCCATAAGAAGTAAGGCTTATAACCTGTGCAATGCTGGCTAATAACAGGAGGCTTTTACTTTCTATCAAATCAAACCAAAACTTGTTGCCTTACTAGTGTGAGGCAACACCTCTAGGTGTGATGCTAAAACTTACAATTGTTATGAAAATTGAGGCAATAGCTAGTGATTTTTGTAAAGTGAGGGCTAAACTTGGGTGCTTTGTGATGTAAGTCAAGATCTTGGAACCTTTGGGAAGAGAGGCATAAACTTAACTCTTTACCAAAGTTTTAGACTGGTCCAAAGTGAAACATTTGCATCCGACAAAATAAATGTGAATCAAAACTTGAAATTTAATTTGAAAAGGGTAGAAAACATTGTGGGAAAAGGAGAAAATGCTGGTTACCAGCAATTTCTTTTTCCTCAAGGGTTAAGCTATAACCTTTCTCCAGGAAGGTAGGAGTCAAATTGAGGTATCACTGATTTCAACCTTTGCTTCATCAAAATGTATCCAGTCTGATTTTAAATCAAAGATGGCATTAGGCACTGATAGCTACATGTATTATCTTTAAGACAAGGGAGTTAAAAAAAAAAAGGACTATGGCAAAATTATTTGTATTGAGCAACTCCTCCTTTTGCCACATCAGTTCTTAATGCAAGTAGCTGCAATGCTTGTTCATATATTAAGCTAAGAAATGAACATGGCTTCACCAACAAATTGGACAAGGCAAAAAAAAATATTCTAACCAAGGGAAAAAAAACACAAGAAAAAAAATAAGTTTCAAAACACAATAACTGGTACCAAAGTTGGGAAGCAATAACAAGCACAGAAAATGATGGCCGCCTTTTAATCTTAGAAACCTTCATTAAATTGTTGACAATCAGCAAGCTGTAATCTCGTTTTGAGTTATTGTGAGTTATAGCCCTTTATATGTTTGCATTGTTGAGTCAACTGTATTCCCATTTTATTGCAACCTCCAGTAATTTGATTAAACCATAGCTTCCAGCACAGGATCAATAACTACAAATTATAAATCTTGCGCCCAAATGGAAAAGCTACATAATTAAACAAGAAGAAAATGCCTTTTACGCAAATGATTTCTAAGAAAGTGATTAGTTAACGTCGTACGAGTTTGGTTGATCATTTCTTCCTTTCATTAGGGAGTATTGTGAATGTTTTCTGGTCCCGACATTTAGACCGTTAATTAAGGCCAGAACTGTGACGTATAATGAGCTGTCAGAACGATGGTGCCAGTGAATTGATCCTGCGACTAAAATATTGAAGTTTCTTACACCAATTATACGAGGGCTGATTGTCTTAGGACAATGTGAAGTAGACAGGAATATATGGGGTCATGACTAAACTGTTGTGTGCTGAATGCCTTTACAGTGACAGAAATTTATGACTACCATTTTTGGAAAAAATCTTTAATACTCATATATCCTTAACCCTTTATCAGACAATCCCAACTTTCAACTCTTTACAAAACGACAAAATTTTAGGCTTGTCCAAATTGAAAGCATTTGCAGACAACAACATAAAAGTGACTGAAAATTTGAAGTTTGTTTGGTGCAGGGTAGAAAACATTGTGGGAAAAGGAAAACATGCTGGTTACCAGCATTTTCTCTGTTTCCACAATGTTTTCTACAAGCTTCTTTCTCAGGGTCGTCAAAAGTAGGGATTGTGTGGTAATGTTTTAAACAGCCCTGAAGAAGACCTGTGAAAACATGGTGGGAAAAGGAGAAAATGCTGGTATCCAGCATTTTCTCCTTTTCCCACCATGTTTTCTACCCTATAAAGTAAGAAATAATTATGTGAGCTACATTTCTTTCGTTGTCTGCATATGCTTTCAATTTGATCGAGTCCAAAATTGTGTTAGTTGGTAAAGAATTAATCTCTTTCAGAGGTCAAATAAAAGATTCAATCTCTTTTGATGGTTATACAATCCAAAGAAACTCGGAAAGATTTCTATCTTAACCCTATACTGCAAAATGCCTTTTGGAAACATTTTTGGAAAAGGAGAAAATTTCTAACCTATACCCTCAAAAAAGATTGCACCATTTGAGCAACACTGAAAATATCATCTGCAAATGCTTTCAATTTGGACATGCTTAAAACTTTGTGGTCTGGTAAAGGGTTTTAGGTCTGACTAAAAAGGTAACAGTATGTATCAAAGATCAGACTGCACATTCTGTGCAGTCTTATCTCTATATGTATGGTCAGATACTGAATCTTTTATGTGTCACACCTTTCACACTAGACCCATTACCACACAATCCCTACTTTTGACGCCCCTAAGAAAGAAGCCTTTTGAAAACACTATGGGAAAAGGAGAAAATGCTGGTAACCAGCATTTTCTCCTTTTCCCACAGTGTTTTTTCCCGACCCAAAACAAATTTCTATGTTTTAGTCACCTTTATTTTGTCCTCTGCAAATGCTTTCAATTTGGATCAGTCTAAAATTTCTTGTGTGGTAAAGAGTTAAGTATGTCCATGAAACCTGTGTAAAATAAAAAACAATTCTGTGTATAGTTATCATCTGGACAAGGTTTGGTCTATATATGATTAAGTTGAAGGCCACTGTGACCTTGACCTTTGATAGATTTATCTCAAAATTGATAGGGATTATCTACACTCCGAGACAAATGTCTGTGCCGAATTTGAAGAACCTAGGTCAATTATGTGTCTAATTATCATCCAAACAAGGTTTGGTCCATAAATCAATGTGACCTTGATCTTTGACTGATTGACCTCAAAATCAATAGGGCTCATCTACACTCCAAGACAAATGTCTTAGCCAAATTTGACGAACCTAGGTCAATTTCTTGTTTAGCTATCATCCAGACAAGATTTGGTAACATGTTCACAGCCACTGTGACCTTGACCTTTGATGGTTTCATCTCAAAATCAATAGGGATCATTTACACTCCAAGATGAATATCTGTACAGAATTTGAAGAACCTATGTCAATTCTGTATCTAGTTATCATCTGGACAAGGTTTGGTCTATATATCAACATGTCACTAGTCAATGTGACCTTGACATTTGACCGATTGAACTAAAAATCTTTAGGAATCATCTACACTAGAGACAAATATCTGTGCCAAATTTGACAAACCTAGGTCAAACCTATTTTTCGGGGCGCATAAATATCAAGTATTTGGGTCTGTATGAAAAAGCTGAAATATGGCAGTTTATCTGTTTACCAGACGACAGTCTTAGACTGCTCCAAATCTAAAGCATTTTGAAGACAAAAAATTAAATTTCCATCAAATGACTGGGTTTGCATTTAAAACAGTTTTCCCACAATGTTTTCAAAGGTTTTCTTTTCGTTTTTTAAAGGGCATGTCATAGGAATTGTTTTGTAAATTGCAGACTCCAGTGGCAAAACCATTCCATCAGGATTTATTGATATTAAGTTCATAATAACATGTTGAAGTATGTTCTTGTAACTTTCCAATGAAGATTTATACATCTGAATAAAATACAGATATTTCAACTATCATGGAAAAATTCTGAGAATAGTTTCCTTATGGTTTGGTATTTAGGACTTTACCAGCCCCTTTGCTCCTCCACCCCCTTGGTCAGTCACTGTAGTCTTTGACCTTCTCTTGTCAACTGTTTACTATAAGACAAAAATTTAGACTAGTCCACTCTTTTCCACACAATCCCGACTGTTAAAGACCCTGAAAAAGACAGCTTTTGAAATCATTGTGGGAAAAGGAGAAAATGTTGGTAACCAGCATTTTCTCCATTGTCCACAATGTTTTCTTTCCTTCCCAAATCATATTTAACCCTTTCCCAAACAAGCCCTTGTTTTTACGTGTCTGCAGTAAAAGTCTTTTGAAAACACTGTGGGAAAAGGAGAAATTGCTCGTAACGAGCAATTTCTCCTTTTCCCACAGTGTTTTCTACCCTTTTTAAGAACCTTCTGCCATTTTCTCATAATCTAAAATTGTCGTCTGCAAACTCTTTTAGTTTGGAAGAGTCCAAAATTTGTCGTTTGGGAAAGGGTTAAATTATGATTAACATTCAAGTTATGGTCGGCAAATGCCTTAAATTTGGACTAGTTCAAAATTTTGTCTTTTGGTAAAGAGTTAAATGGATATGAAAAGAGAATCAATATTGCTCTCATGATGAAATTCTTCTTGGATAGGAAAAAACATTGTGAAACAAGAACAGCTCATGGGGGTGCCACCCCTAAGCTAGGGTTGCTAGATTTCCCGTGAAAACTCTGGGTAAAAAAAGGGGCATAACTGTGTGATGGTTACCTGCTTTTGTTCTACGGTGATGAACAAGTTCAAGTTTTAAGTTATATCTTCAGTAATAACATATAGTAAAACCTTGTTATTTCGAGTCTCGGACATTCGAGAACCTGGCATATTTCGAGGAATTCTGAGAGCCCTGACAAAAACTCTACTTTATTGCACCAAAAGTAGCTAGGTAATTTCGAGTCTCGACAAGTTGATAATTCGAACACGGATGGTGGTCCCTGTAATTATTTTCCTTCTTCAAATTGATTGTTTATTAGAATACAATATTTTCGCACCTCTCCAACGATTATTTTCACACCTTTCCAAGCAAAGGATTTCATCTCGCCAGCCTGTCTAAGGTGTGCCATAAGTTTTACAAATTATAACAATTACTACCGGGTATTCATGATTTGAGAAGGTGTTGACATTAATTAATGATGAGAGGCCAAGTGTGACAAGAGCCTTTAAATTCATTGTTGATCCTGAAAAGACAAGTTTAGCAACAGCATTTGTGATCAGACGACATCTACTTTTTATCAGTTTTCGTGTCATTCTATTTATAGCATCAGGTTTTTCCAGTCTCATCAACACAGATTAGGACCCATTTGATCACATAAATTTTATCTGTCTTGTTACGCTAACATCGCACTACGGGTTTGTGTGGATATCAGAATCATATTTCTGATTCTTTGTGAATATTACTGGTACCTTTTAATGACGTAGAAATTTACCTTTGACACAGGAAAATGTGATTTTCACGGATTGTGTAGATATTCTGATCTGTTTTCGTGTCGAAGATAATGATAATGACAAAAGTCGTAATTCTCTGTTCTTATCTCTCATTAGCTCAGCGCTATAACTTCAGTAATTTACACTTCTATGACCATTTTAAGAGCACCGTAATCACACGGTACCGTTTGTGATTCAAAGTTTTGTCGTCTTTCATGACATGTAAAAAGGAAGATTTTACGATTTTGTTAAAAATGAATGAATGAATGAATGAATGAATGAATGAATGAATGTTGCTTTATGGCGCATCGACAGCTTTGGTCATTTTGTGCGCATATCTATGTTAAAAGATAACAAACGAGGAGTTGTTTAAACTGAATAAAGTTTGAATGACAATAAAAGAGTTGAATTAAGAAAATTTAATGCATAAAGGGCATCATCGAGTTACAGGGCAATCCCTATATATTAAAAAGTTTTAAATGATAAGAACTGAATTAAGAAGTATGCATAAAGGGCATAATCGAGTTACAGGGCAATCCCTATATACTCAAAAGTTTGAAATGATAAGATTTAAGAATGTTATAAAAAAGTTTAAACTCAATGCTGGTTTGATAAAAAGAAGTTTTTAGATGAAAAAATATGTGTCATTTATAATGTGCATAAAATATGATAATGAGTGGCTGTGCGTCCCTGCCTACTCCAAAGCTTTAGGTTAAAAGGTAAGACTGATAATATTGTTTTTCCTTGGAAATGAGATTAAAACTGATAAAGATTGGAGCCTCCAATGGGATCAAATACTCCCATTAAAGAGGTCCTGTCTCCAATGAGATAAGATGTCTCCAAGAGAGCCAATCCTCCCATTAAGGAGATGCAAACTGAATATTAATGAAGTAAAGAATGTTGTAAAAAGATGGGTAAAACACTCAAGAGTAAATATCACAGTTTATTGTAAATGGCAATCTCCTTTATGAAAGCGATAATAGATTCAACGCTGACAGAATCAAAAAGATTTTTTAAACTATCGACGTTGAAATATTTTGAACGAACTGGCTGAAAGTCAATGCAATCTAGTAGGATATGTTTTACTGAAAAGGTTGCATTGCATGGTATACATTCAGGGGCATCATCTCTTGTCAAGAGCCAGGAATATGTGATGCGTGAATGGCCAAAGTTGTGCAATTATCACTTCTTATCGATGAACAGATCTATAAATGGGATACCATTCACCAAGGGATGGTTTAACTGAATACAGTTTATTGAAAACATCATCATCCTACTGGGATTGCCAAGAAAATTGGATATGTTATAAAACGGAGGATTTAAAATCAGTGTGTGGAACTTAAAAATCTGAAATGGGAAGGTTAAGTGCAGATTTGGCAGATCTATCGGCATTTTCATTGCCTTTGATGGCTACATGGCTTGGAAGCCAGCAGAACACCAATCTATTCTTAGAAGAAATTTGTGAGATCCTTTCAAGTAAACTACAGATTAAGGGATTCTCAAGTCGTTGATTTGAAAGTGCCTGTAATGTTGACAAAGAGTCCGAAAAGATAATAAACTGTTGGAATTAGAACGTTCAGCTAGATTAAGGGCAAGATCAATTGCTTTGATTTCAGCAGAGAAGATAGAGGAGTTGTTTGGAAGGCGGCACTTTAAGCTCCTTTGTCCATAAACAGCTGCAGCTGCTACAGAATTTCCTTCTTTAGATCCATCTGTATAGATGGGTTTGAAGGAAAAATAATGCTAGTAAGATAGTAAGATCCAGTTGCTGGATGCAAGTAGGTTTTGGACTTATTATCATTCATGAAAGACAACGAGTTGTTCGAAATGAAGTTCTTTAATTGTAGACCTCTCTGGTTGGTGTCATTGCAACCCCGCATAACATTGTGACCATTAAAGTCCCCAGCAAGAATATAGGGGGATGGCAATTGGGAAATGAGATCATTCAGATTGGTCTCATTGATAGGTGTGCTTGGAGGGAGATATAAAGAACACAGTGTAACAGCACTGTGTATAGATAACCTGACAGCAACAGCTTGCAGGTTTGTATTTAAAGAGATAACTTTGTGAGGAATGTTGTTGTTTACAATAATACAACTTTGTGAGGAATGTTGTTGTTTACAATAATACAAACACCACCTCTGGCTTTTTCGCCTTCGGTAAAAATCTTGTTGTAAACAGAATGATATTTGATAGTGATATCATCCTCCCGGTTAAGGAAGGTTTCTTGCAGACAAACAGCAACTGGTTTGTGATCATTGATTAAAAGTGAAAGTTCATCAAAGTTAGACTTCAGACCTCAACAATTCCATTGAATTATAGTATCCATAGTGCATGAGGAAAGTATAAAAACTAAAGTAAAAAATGAGGCCATAAACCAATGCATTTCAAAATAGATTAGTTAAGATTTAATTACAGATGTCTCGGGTTTGGATGATTGCCAGGCATCAAAATCCTTGTTCCAAAGATCTTTGAAAGTGGACCAGATAGAGGCTTTTGAATCTGAAGCCTCACCTTCCAGATTTTCAGCATCTGCATCCATGTCCTCTAGCTCCGAAAATCTGTTGGAGGTAGGGACAGGATCATTTACTTTGACTGTGATTTCACAAGATCCTTGATTATCTCTAGATTGTGGTTTGGATTTGGAAGAAGATCTTTTAGGAGGTCAGGGTGTATGATTGGGATTGTTATCCTTAGATGAGACATTAGGTTTTGTTGTAGACTGTGAAGATGGAGGTTGTGCTTTCTTAAGAGGCTGTTGTGAAGAGGGAGATGGCTTTGAAGTTTTTCGTGAAGAATTTTGTGAAGGTGTAGATGGCTTTGAAGTTTTTTGAGACGAACTATTTCGAGAGTTTGTGGGTTTTGAGGATGCTGAAGAGGTTGTGTTTGTTTTAGATGTGGATGGAGAGTCAGGGATTAGTTTGGACAAGGTGGATGGAGGGAGAAGTTCTTTCAGCTCAGAAGCTACATCAGAAAATTTTTGCAGTAGAAGTTTCGTAAGAATTTTACAAGTGCTGCAGTCGTCCTTTTCAGTTGACGAGCCAACAACACCTGCATAACTAGGACCAGACGAGGTTTTCTTACGTTGCCTCTGGAAAGCTAACATTATTGTTATATTTAATTGAAAGAATTTCTTTTTCTTCTTTCCATACTGGACACTCTCTTGAAAAGATAGAGTGTGGAGATTTGCAATTAATGCAGAGTAGAGGATTAGAACAAGTAGTACTGTCATGGTCAGGTCCTTGATGAGAACATTTCGAGCATGTTTCTTGGTTCGGACATTTACTGATGTGATGGCCGTACCGCTGGCATTTAAAACATCGCAAGGGGTTTGGCACATACACATCTACTTTAACTACTTGGAAGCCTATCTTGATAGACGTTGGAAGAACAGGTGAAGAAAAACTTAAAATGTACGTATTTGTAATTCTCTGTTCTCCATCTCTGCGAACAGAAATCCGCCGAACATTGGATACACCTTGTTGTTTCAAGTTGTCTTTAATTTCTTGCGAGGAGTTGCAGTAAGTAAACTCTTTGCATCTAATTACTCCTTTGGAAGAATTGAGAGAAGGATGTGGGAAAGTTTTAACGTCCATGTCAAAGAATTTTGTGTTTTTCCAAGAGATTTAGTGCTTGTTGATTAGTAAAACATTCAACTAGGAGGGTCTGGTCTTTAAGTTTTTTAACAGATTTTGGAGTTCCAAGGATGTAAGATATTTGTTTTTCAATTATAAAAGGAGAGAGCTTTGTAACAGGTTTTAAAGGATCTTTGGATTGGATGACTATAAAACGTGGTGAGTGAAAAGAAGAAGTAGAAATAGAGGGTTCCATTTCAGATTCACTATCTGAAAGGGGGCACTTGCTTTCATTCAGCTTGGCCTTTTTTTGGGATGCCATGTTTGTGTGTTAAGTTTCACCACCGATGCTCCCCACCCCCAATGGAGCCCAACAAGGGGACATGGTCTGGGGAAAACCCATTCGCAGACCATGACAGGGATACATCAGTGGCATACTTGGTATGAAAGGGCTAGACTGGACAGATACACTCCCGCAGAAAGTCCTACCAAGCTTAGACCATCATTGAGAGGTTACAAATGTCAGTCAAATACCAAAAAACTTTCATCCGATTGACCGATGAGCCACCGCCTTCTAGGACTGAACAAGAAATATTTGTTAAAATTACAAGACACCACTTTTCCAAAAACTATTGAAAGAAAGGCCTGAGATTATTTATACTATATAATTAAAAATCCATGCTCATATGATCCAACCAGGAAAATTCACAGAAAATAACCCTTTTGATACTATATTGTTCAAATGCTGTTAATGAATGAATCAAATAGGGGCAGCTACAAAGTTATACTGTTCGGGAAGAAGACTTTGATCGCCGATCTCAAAAGCAGTGCACTTTTTCCCAAGGATATTTAGGATGATTCGAGCACCGCGAAAACTTGAGCATTTTGCTCATCCCATTGGGACCTCGGATTATTGAGGTTTTACTGTATATATTATTATATAATGTCATAAATCTTTTTTTAAATGTAAAAGTGTTCATGCGATGATGACGACCGCCAGGCAGAAGACCACAACTCCAAGGCTTACGGTTATACCTCTACTTTTGCTTTGATAGAAGCCAGCAAACAAAGACAAAATGATGCTTACCAACATTTTTTCCTTTTCCTATGATGTTTTCAAAAGCCTTTTTCCTCCGAGAGGTTCACATGCATGATAATTCAGTAAAGGCTCAACTTTTATCTTATGGCCAAACGTCAATATTTAGGCTTGTCCAAATCAAAAGCATCTGCAGACCAGAAAATGAAAGTGGCCGAAAATTTGCTTTGTGAAGGGTAGAAAACATTGAGGGAAAAGGAGAAAATGCTGGTTACCAGCATTTTCTTCTTTTTCCACAATGTTTTCTAAAGGCTTCTTCCCCAGGGTCGTTGAAAGTAGGGATTGTGTGGTACATGTAATGGGTTAAAAAGTAATTTCTGTATGTTTTGTGTTTCTTCTTGAAACAGTAGTTTTGACAACTTAGTGGCAAGATTATGCTTTAAAAAATTCCAACTTTCATTAATGAAATCTTAAGGTAACAAGCATTTCTTCCTTTTCCCACAATGTTTTCTGCCCTTCCCTATACAAATTTCAAATTGTCAGTCACTTTTATTTAGTCATCTGCAAATGCTTTCAATTTGGACCATTCTAAAATTTGTCGTTTGGTGAAAATGATACAGGGATGAAGGTTTTCTGAGTCATCTGTTGAACAACTATTTTAACCCTTTACTCCATAGATACTCATTTCTACGCACTGCATGTAGGAATCTTTGGAAAACATTGAGGCAAAAGGTGAAATTGCTCGTGATGAGCAATTTCACCTTTTGCCACAATTTTTCTACGCTATCAAAAGATGTCATATACACATAAGAAACAGCTTCATCCATGTTGTTATTTAGGGTCAATTAGAGATACCATAGAAATGCCTTATGTGTGAATCATATTTTGCCTTGATGGAACAACATTTTTTTCCCCTAAAAAAATTATTCTATTTGTAAAGAGCAGAATTAATGCAAACAAAAAATTGGACATTTTCATCATAAATAAATCTCTATTATCATATCAATTCATCTAGAAACCCTCCCATCCATCCAGTGTGCCTGAAACAAAACAAATAGTAGATTGTTACAGGCTGATCATTAACTTTTTTAACCCATTACCACACAATCCCTACTTTTGACGCCCCTAAGAAAGAAGCCTTCGGAAAACATTGTGGGAAAAGGAGAAAATGCTGGTAACCAGCATTTTCTCCTTTTCCCACAATGTTTTCTACTCTTCACAAAACAAATTTTAAATTTTCAGTCACTTTTATTTTGTCGTCTGCAAATGCTTTCGATTTGGACAAGCTTAAAATATTGTCGTGTGGTAATGAGTTAAACCTTTATCACAGCCTTAGGTTTTAAAGGTGGATGTATAGATTTTTCATATCTCACCAAATATCTCTCTCTCTCTGTGAAATTTATAAGAAAAAAACAAATAATCAATAATTAAGAATTATAAAATTGCATTTTTTTTTTATTGATGGTTTTCCTTTAAAAGGCTTTGTAACCGCTTAAGGTATTTTTTGGACTTTGCTCCAAGAATCAAAAATGGATTGTGGGAATATCAAGTGACTGGCATGTGACTAATGAACATGATATTCCATAACATAACAAACATGTAATTATTTTCTTCTGATGCTATATTTGAACCTTCGTCTGTGTATTTCAGGTATGTAAATAAGCGAGTTGCTCATGCAGCTCAAATGATGATTTCTTTCTGTCATAGGGGAAAAATGGTGTAGAGAAAGGTGAAAATACTGTTTACCAGCATTTTCTCCTTTCCAACAATGTTTTCAAAAGCCATCTCTTACAAGGTTGTTAAAACTCTGCAAAGTGTGATACAGACTTTAAAAGGTTGTTAAAACTCTGCAAAGTGTGATACAGAGTTAAAGATTTTGCATTGTTTAAGGAATCAGACTTTGGTTTAATGAAAAAGAAGGTAACTAAAGGTAAATTTACATCTAAATGGTTTTGATAAATCTAGAGGCTTCAGCAGAACAAATCAAAGACCAGTTTGCCTTATCATTCAGGTCTGTCCAAGGTCTATACTGTTTGATATTTTGTGCCAATGTCTAGAAATAACTGGTTTCAAAAAATGCCATCTACAAGTTCTTTGGAAAGGACATCCAATGTTGTGGCATCTGGATAAGAAATACTAAACTTAGAATAAGATTCGCCCAAATTTATAAGCAATGGCAGACCACTGTACATATTATCTATAGCTAATATAGAAGGAATTTTTCCCTGGATGAGTAGAGAACGTCTTAGGAAAAGTTTCCAGCATGTTCTGTGTGTCCTAAGATATTTTCAAACACTTATTATATATAGTTGTTTAAAGTACAGATTGTTTGGTTTGAGTAGTGGCTTTTTTTTCAGTAACTGGTGTCAAGCTTCCAAAATTTACAACTACCGCAGAGTTACCAGGGTGAGATTAATGTTGCCTGATGCAAGTCATGTGATTAGAACTGCATTTTATCTGCCAGACAGATCAACAAAAATATCCACAATAATTATAAATTTTCTCCTCTTATCTGGGCAAATCTGACAAGGCGGAAAAAAAATAATTAATGACAAGTTTGATTAAAAAAAATCATACATATTTCCCCCTTCTCTAGTTTTAATTGCATCATGCTGGTTTTACATTTAATCTATGGCAAATGTTCAGTTCAGACATGAAATGCAGTAAAAAAGTTAGACATGAATTGCAGTGAATAAGTTCATAATAATTTTAAGTTCTTTGTAAAAGCAAACAAAAAAAAAAATGAAAAAAGAAATACTGAAATTGCAAACAAAAAATCTAAATGTTACCCATTAATGCTCCACAAGGTTTTTCTCTTAACCCATTACCACACAATCCCTATTTTTGACGCCCCTGAGAAAGAAGCCTTTTGAAAACACTGTGGGAAAAGGAGAAAATGCTGGTAACAATGCTTTCAATTTGAACCAGTCTAAATTTTTTTCTTTTGGTAAAGAGTTAACTCTTTATTAGATGAGGTAATTTTGGCCGGCTGAAATTGAAAAAATATGCAGATGACAAATATAGAGTGGCCATTAGAAGGTATTTTTAGTAAAAGGGAAGAAAACACTGTGGGAAATGGAGAAAATGCTTGTTGTGAGCATTTTCTCCTTTTTCTACGGTGTTTTCAAAAACCTTCAACCTCAAAAGCTGTAAAAAGCAGGGCTTATCTGGGAAAGGGTTTACTCTCACATTCTAAAATAATGGCATGAATGAATGAATGAATGAATGAGTAGCGTTTTAAGGCCCGTCAACAACTTGGGTCATATTGGGCACACTTACTTAGTAAACAATCATGTGAGGTGAAAATAACATACATGTGCAACAATATAAGACAAACATGATAAATGAGGTATGGACGAAACACAAAATGATGCCCCTTTTGTCGCCTTTTACAACATGCATGCTGTCACTTTTGTACCGCCAGATGAAATGGCAGATAAGATGATCGCGGGACTGCAGTGGTTTATTCTTACACCCCCGAATAAACCACACGGGGTCCTACAGGCCATTTGCTAAAATGATGGACCTGTCCAAAAGACAAGCATGAGCAGGTGACAAATAATATCAGGCTTGGGTAATGGTGTTTTACTTTGAAAGGGGAGAAAACATTGGCCATACAATACCATCAATGTCCATTTTCATACAATAACACTAATTACTTTTGCTTGTACATTCAATGGATATACAATAGCACCAGGTAATATGATTTGAGTATTCCATGTAAGACTGAAAGATCAGCTACAATTGCTATTTCTGCCGTTTTTGATTGACAGGTTCTCCCACTTCTTACTGGCCAATCAAAACACAGCATTCAGTGTCATGTAAACAAACAGGTCTGACACAACTTGTTATAAACATGAGATAATTGGATCGTATCTAATCATTGGTTGGTTGGTTGTATTGGGATTTAACGCCACTTTAACAGCTAAGGTCATATCATGGCGGTCGCTGACGCACATGTGTTTCCTGGCTTCTCACACCAGTACTAACACAACTTTCTTTCCAAAGCCACCGACTACTTTTTTCACATGCTTCAGCAGAGGCGAAAGGCGAAAATACACCGAAAAGAAAGTTCGCCTCAACCAGGTATCAAACTCACAACCACCAGGTCACGAGTCCAACACGCTCTCCACTGAGCCACCCGGGCGGGCATATCTAATCAATTTTCAAAATGGCAACTGTGTTATCAATCAATTAAAATCTGTGAAATGTTAAGCTAGAATGAAACTGAAATAAACGCTCTTTCTCTCTATTCCACGCCATTTTCTGGTTAGCTTGTCAGACTTGACAACCGAGATACTGAGTTACTAAGGGGGGTGTACCAACCCCCATTTACAGAAAGGTCAATTGATTGTATGTGCAACGATACATGTATGCCATATTGATACCTACAAATACATGCTTATTACATATACTTTCAATATTAATAGTTACTAACAAATGATTATTCTACTCATATACTTTGACATTTTTAACTTTTGCAGTTTTTCAAACATTTTCATAGAATACAAAATAACTCCAAACATCTGCCATAGAACAATTACTTGTATAAGCTTAGGTTTAAAGATTGACTTCCATGTATATTTCTGAGAAAATAAACACAACTAATTAAGGCGGCCAAACACATTTAAAAGCCCAGACAAATACATCTTCGACAGGAAATTGTCTGTCACTCGAGGCAGATTTAACCATTTCGAAATACTTATACAACATCCGTAATTACGCATACAGTAATTATAGCGGTCCAGAAACTTTCACCCATTACCAAAAATATCTCTGGTTTATGCCAGTCATATGTGGTACAGCTTTTGAAAACATAGTGGGAAAAGGAGAAAATGCTGGTTACCAGCATTTTCTCTTTTTCACACAATGTTTTCACACAATGTTTTCAGAGGAAATACCATATATTTGAAAAACATCCAGTTCGGTGTCAACCAAGTACTTTTAATTTTGGTAAGTCTAACATTTGAGTCCAGTACAGACTATAACTCATTACCACACAAAAATGATTTTCAATATCATTGCAGTAGACAACTCACGAAAACATTGTGTGTTAAGGAGCATTTTTTGTGTTTTATAACAATTATGTTTTCCATACCATTCATATTTTACAATACTTTCCAGCAAAAACATCTTCATTGAGTCACTTGGACTATTATCTCTTTACCACACAATCCCGACTTTTAACGACTCTGAGAAAGAAGCCTTTTGAAAACATTGAGGGAAAAGGAGAAAATGCTGGCAACCAGCATTTTCTCCTTTTCCCACAATGTTTTCTACCCTTCACAAAACAAATTTTGAATTTTCAGTCACTTTTATTTGTCGTCTGCAAATGCTTTCAATTTGGACCACTCTATAAATTTTTTGTTTGGTAAAGAGTTAAACTAGTATACCTGAAACTTTCAGCTTGGAAGGTAATGAAATTATCTTGTAAATAAGCAGCATTTTCTCCTTTTTCAGCTATATTAACTACTATTGTGAATACAAATACAATGGTTCTAGCAACACTTCATTCATTGTCTGCTAATGCTTTCAATACAGAATAGTCTGTAGTTCTGTTTTGGAAAGAGTTAACCCTTTACCAGACGACAAAATTTTAGCCTTGTCCAAATTGAAATCATTTGCAGACGATAATTTCAGTGTGGCTCAAATGACGAAATTTTTCTTCGATAGAGTAGAAAACATTGTAGGAAAAGGAGAAAATGCTGGTTACCAGCATTTCCTTCTTTTCCCACAATATTTTCAAAAGGCTCCTTTTCTAGGAGGGTCAGTTGTGTGGTAAAGGGTTAATCCTTTGTTTCATAAGCTATACCTATACACTACAACAGCAACAAAAAAAAACAGACAAAAAATTGAAATAAAATGGATTACTGATTTTGTTAATTCTTGGTACCCAAAAAGTCAAGAAAGCTTTGTGAGAACTGAAAATGTCATACAATGTGAACTTAATGTACTTCTCCATTTGCGCCATGTTTTCAAAGACAATCAATCGCAACTATGGAGTACAGGAGCTCAGTCATTTCATGAAACAAAAAAAAAGCAAGATAATTTTTTTCTTCCCCCCAAAAAATCCTTTTATAATCTTAATTACAAAAACAGCCCCTAGGATGTATAACATCATTGGGAAAGAAAATTAACTTACATAGACCAAAATTATGTTTCTTCCTTTTTTTTTTTCAAAGTAATAAGTATGTCACTAGAAAATGAACTAAACACAGGAGGTTATAATTATAAAGTGAAAGGCAATATTTAGTTTTAATAAAATATTGATTTACATGTATTTTTTTCCCCCAGATTTCCCCCCAACTCTGTCAAAGGCAAGTTTCGGACAAGGTGCTTTACTCATTACCAATGCTTACTTCATTTTAACTCTTTACCTAACAATCCAGGGTTTTCATGACACCAAGAAAGAAGCCTTATGAGAATACTGTGGGAGAAGGCGAAAATGCTAGTGAACAACATTTTCTACAAAGGTTTTCTACCCTCACAGAACAATTTTCAATTTTTGAGCCACATTAGTTTTGTTCTCAATTTGGACCAGTCTAAAATTTTGAAAGCACTTGCAGAGGACAAATCAGATGTTGGTCAAATTGTGGGAAAAGGAGAAAATGCTGGTTATCAGCATTTTCTCCTTTTTCCTCAATGTTTTCATAAGCCTTCTTCTTGGGTGTTTTTAAAAGTCTTGACAAGTGATAAAACTTAATCTGTCGAAGGCTCAGTAAACAAGAGCTTAGTATGTGGGTGCTGTTGCTTGCTTCTCAGTGAAAATTCAGTGTAAAAGGAGGCATAAGAGCATTGTCTCCCACTAGATGGCATTCTACAAATTCACATCTATCTAATTTTGGCATTCTGGCTACAGAACCAGAATTTTTTTCTATGTGACAATTGTTACTTTGAATTTCAAACTAAAATAAACATTTACTCAATAAAACACTTCCTGGTGCAATTCATTCAGCCATGGTCAGCAGTTTAAAGAAATCTGGAGCCAAAACAGGCCTGATTTCTCCTCAAATGTTTTGATAACAGCCATTTTCGCCATTGCTACTTTATAGCACTTATTACAACAGTCCTCCCAACTTTTGGGAGAGTGATGCGTCGTATCAGACAGGTCAATTCTTTGAAGAATATGATATGTGCAGACAATGGGCATAAGTGTAACAAACTACTTTGATGGTTACCTGACCTCATTGTGTGAGATTTCCCTATCATAGTGAGTAACTTGTCCAAGTCTGCAGTGAGTATCTGCTAGATTGACATAGATGTAAAATGTCATAGCTTTTGAAAAAGCCAAAGTTTTTGCACGACCACAGTGCCAGCACTTCAACAATACTGTAATGTTTCTTTCAAACTAATAATCATAGGATCGTGATCCTTACACCTTCGCCACTGGGCCACTCAATAGACCTTATTTTTTAATAAGGCATAAAAAACCCTTCGAGCAAGTCCTGGTATACCTGACCAGTCCTATGTGGCTCAGTGGTAAGATGTTGGACTCGTAATCTGGAGGTCCCAAGTTCAAGTTACACCAGATCCACTGGGAATTTCATAAGAGATGAAAGACAAGGCCCCTTGAAAAAAATGTCGGAAAAAGAGAAAATGCTTTTAACTAGCATTTTCTCCTTTTACCACAATGTTTTGTACCCTTCTTAAAACCAATTTTATTTTCCAAGTCACAATTTTGTCGCCTGCAAATGCTTTGATTTTGGACCAATCTAAAATATTGTTGTTTGGTAAAGAGTAAGCAGTGATAAGTACTTTCCTGCTGTATACCGTTCAAGAATGGTAAAGCCTGATCAATGGGAGCAGCTGTGTTTTTTTCTCTAATTACCACATCTTAATTACTGGAGACGTACACCTTGATGCCTATCTAACCTTACATATAGTTGAGACTTCTGGGAATTAGAGATATCATTTTGGCAGACATTACACACTGTGAAATATTTTAAACATTTATTACTTTATTTTTTTTAAACCTGAATCTTAGATAATCTATTTTCCCACAAGATTGGTTAGGTGTAGTTTCTACTTCATAAACTATCTGTAAATGATTTGCTTGTCTTGATGGTATGGTGTCATTTAATTCATGTCCTGGCCACAAGTGTACCAATCCTTGCATTCCTTAGACAGTTCCTTCAGCCAGCACTTTGCAAAGTACTTTCCTAGCCACTGTCTACTTTCTCACACAAACATGTCTAAGTAACTGTCTAGCAATAAGAGATATGTGTCCTGTTGTTATGGTAATCATCAATCCTTGCAAAGAGCTTAGCCAAATTGGAACTCAAATGCATGACCCATGAGTTACTAGCTCTGAATGTCTTGACTGAGGTATTGGGCTCAGCTTTAAAATAAAACAGACTAATTTCTTTTGTCAGTAAGTCAAACCCATAATTATGTACCATATCAAGGCTTCTTTCACCAGATGTTTTGACCAGGTGTTTCTAGCTGTTTTGATCAGATGTCAAAGGACAGTTTAGACAAGATGCTAAAGACTATTCTGAACAGATGTGTTACAGGTTATCTTGCCCAGATGTTCAAGGCTATTTTGGAAAGATATTGAAGGTCTCCTCAACCAGATGTTAAAGACTGTTTTGATCAGATGTTTTATGCTGTTTTTACCAGATGTTCTAGGCTGTCTTAATTATATTATTATGCACAGGCTGTTTTGACCAGAATGTTTAACATTTTTATGCCAGACATTTGAGGCTGTTTTTCCGCCAGATGCTAGAGCTATTTTGACCAGATGATCAATGCCGTTATGACTAGTTGTGACAAAATATTCAAGGCTGTTTTGACTAGATTTTAAGAACTGTTATGACCAGATACTCAAGGCTGTCTTGAATAAAAGTCAGAGGCTGTATTAACAAGATATTTGAGACTGTTTTGACCATATGTTCCATGCTACTTTGACCAGATGATCCAGGCCATTTTATCTAGATGTTCAAGGTTTGTTTGACCAGATGTTTAAGATCTTCTGATAGGAACTCCTTAAATAGACAGTATGGCCAACCTGATCTTGATCAAATTGGACCAGTATAAGATCTTGTCAGTTGATAGAGATCAGAATTAAAGAAGTGAGTACTCTGCTACGATGCCCAAAGTTATTTGATTTCTTCTATATTCTAGCTAACAAGTGATTTAATAGATGTATGCATCATCAGTACCTGTTGGTTTTGTACAACTTGACGGATCAAAGTTTTGTAAACACTTTTTGAAAAAGGTTGCCCAAGGAACATCTCTGTAAAATTATTTTAAAATCTGACCAGCGGTTTCAGAGAAGAAGATTTTTACAGAATTTCTTAGAAAATTCCATTTGGTTGCCATGGCAACCAGAGTTTTTGAAGGAATCAAATTCTGTGAACAATTTTTAAAGAGGACCTCCAAAGGAACATTCCGGCCAAGTGGTTTAGGAAGAGTTGATGTTTAAAGAATTGTTGACGACGCACGACGGACGATGCACAAGGGACACGGGGTGATCCTAAAAGCTTCCCTTGAATACATAGTGCTCAAGTGAGCTACAAAATGGGCCAAGCTGGGATTCGAATCAGAAACCCTCTGGTCAAATGAACAAACTGCACTACAAACACCCCTGGATTCCTAATACTATTCACCAATGATTCTCAAGAACATCCTTTGTCTTACTCTTCAAGATTTTCTAACTGAAAGTAACAGAATTTCTGATTCGTTTATTAGGTTTAGCCAATCAGATTTGGTTTAGCCATTCAGAGGCTCTGTTGCTTTCACACTGACAAAATTCTGAAGAATAAGACTAAGAATCTTCTTAAAAATGGTTGGTGAATACGGACCCTGGTCTCATGAACCAACTGCACTAGATGGGCTTAACTGATACCATGCAAAAAATGTAATATTTTGAATAATATTGCTAGTGGAGTAAATCATCTCTGATATTCTGGCCAAAGTAGGAACAACATGGATTTTTTCTAACTCCTCAAGTTATTCACTTTTACAGCTCGAGCAATTTGAACATTTAAATGAATTCAACTGATACTCACCTTATATCAGGCACTGTGTAGTGGTATCATCCCTGCAATTATAAAAGAAAAGCTATGAAATCAAATCAATCCTTCAACCAAATCACCCATCTTTAAGGAAGAGAGTTATTCTGAGCATGATGCATAAAGGATTAGAGTTATTCTTTAGTATAAAGTCTTCAGTGAGTATAGAGTTATTCTGCAATATGATATCTGCAGTATGATCTATTCTTTTCTCATTCTAAGGGTTGCAAAGACAACATTAATTAGAAATCATCTCTGACATGCTTACCAATTTGTCTGGCTATACGGTCTAACTCTTCCAGTTGAGGAACTATTTTACTTCTCTTGTCTACAACCACAGCAATGTCTCCAACTTCAGGTCCAAGGCTGGTCAGATCTAGTTCAATCACAAAGTCATTTAGCTGGTATGTTTTTCTTGTTGTTTCTATGGTTACAAATTCTGTTAATCCTAGTTCATCAATTAAAACATCTAATGGTTGGTCTTTTAATAGGTCTTTACTTCTAGATTTCTTACAGAAAATATCAATCAATAGTTCTTTTATTTCTGATTCAGTATCAGTTTCTGGGTAATAATTTGAGATTTTGGACTTAGATTTTGCTTTCATCTGGAACTCTTTGTTCCTAAGCCTAAGCCAACAGTCATCTATTAGAATGGAATATGAAGAGTCATCTAAATATTCATCCACAAACAACTGGGTGTCAACTAATGTTCCACCCATTTCAACAAGTTTATTTTCAGTGTCTGGAGACAGGCTAAATTTCCTCTTTATATCTATTGGATTAATGAGGTCAATTTCAATTCGTGCTGAATGTGTTTTACTTTCTGTTTTACTGTCAATAACTTCAACAATAAATTCAGATCCATCAGGATGATCTGCTTCTGGTCTTGGTTCAGTATCTTGATGTAACTCCTGTGATAAGCTTTTAACAGGCTGTTTTGATATATCTTGCGCAGAGGTTACAGCTGGTTCAGTTGGATCATTAGACTTAATATTTGGTGCAAAATTTACTTTATTTTCTGTAATTGAAATAATCTCTTCTACAGGTTTGTCTTTCATTTCTATTGGATCTGCCTGGTCTTTTCCGATACTTTGTTTGATGTTAGAATGTCTCTCAATTTCATTCTTCATAGTTCTCAGAATTTCATCCTTGTCTTTCAACTCCATGTAACCAACAGCATCAGAATCATCTAGACCTGTGTCTTCATTCATATTTATGGATGGTTGATCTTCCATCTCGAAAAGTTTAGAGCTATCACATTGGTCTTCAATTTGTTTGTCACTGTCAGTTTCTTTTATTGTCTTAATTTCATCTCTATCCTTTAATTCCATATAACCAATAGCATCAGATTCATCTAGTTCTACCTGACTGTTTTGCTCATCCGCTTTTACATCCAAACTCCTCTCAACTTCTGGCATCTTTGTTTCAATATCATCCTCCATTTTAGGTTCATCCTGGTTGAGGTTCTTTTGTTTATTTGATTCCGAGCTTTTCATAAAAATTGTATTTGTGGTATAGGAAACATCTGATGTTATGGAGGGCAGTTCGTCCTTTGTTTCTGATACCTCAACAACTTTTTCTTCCCTTTCCAGTCCCCAAGGATGGTTTGTAGCACTTTCTTTGATAGATGTGTTTTCAATATTTTTCTGTGTTTTTGGCTCAGATTTTAGGGCAGAGGCAACATCTAAACAATGTGAAGAGACAGACTCCAATGCTGTAGACCACATCTCTTTTTCCTGTGGCTTTGCCACAGTTGTTTCTATCTTAGAATCTGGTAGCACCAATCTCTCTGAATCATACAGTTTACCTTTGTAATACCCATCATGAAAGGTAATATTTGCAGTAGATGTAAAGCTGCTATCATTCTGAGATTTCTTAAATGCTTCTAGCTCTGCAGGATCTACATCCAAATTGCTTGAATACCAATACAAATTCACAGCTGATGTATCTTCTTGAGCATTTGAAACCAGCCCTTTAACTCCAGTTCCTTCATTATCTACAGTCTCTTGTCCATGAAAATCTGAACCATTGTCATGCAATTTAACTTCTTTACCAAGATACTGGTCTGAATCTTGATTTGGTTTATAGTTAGAATTGTTAATGTCTGTGGCATTTAATCCAGTGTCAGAGCATTGCACAGACAAGTCACTATTGTTATTTACAGCATCAAGTGAGTCAACCTCATCATTTATGTAGCTAAAGACTGTATCAACCACCTTACATGGGGACTTTATCACATTAGGATCCTCAGCTTCAACAAAACTTTCCTGTCTATCTATAGAGTACTCCTCCATATGATCTTCATGACTAGAACTATTATTGAATTCACTTTCTATGGTAGTGTGAAGCTCACTTTCTGCAGTAGTTTTGAGTTCATATTCTGTTTCAGCTTGAATTTCATTTTCTGTGGTATCCTGATGACCAACACCATTGCCTGTACCAGGATCCATGTCAGACTTTTTAGAATGGTTATCACTATACAAATATCCCTTCGAAGGAGTAAAACTTTCTCTCACTGGACTAAGCAGTTTAGTTTCCACATGATCCACAAATCCATTTTCCTCTATCATTGTTGCAGATGTTGCCATGATGCTCTGAAAGTAGATGAAAGTACAAGTTGTATCTCTTGTCATATCTCTTTCAAAGTCATTTGCAAAACTAAGACTATTGTGGATGACACTAGTTAACCCTTTCTCACACATTCCCGAGAAAGAAGCCTTTGGAAAACATTATGGAGGAAGAACAAAATGCTTGTAAACAGCATTTTCTCCTTTTTCCCCACAAGGTTTCTACTATATCAAGGACAAATTCGATCCTTTGAGCCGCATTTAAATGGTCATTTGCAAATACTCCGAACTTCGACTAGTCTGCTTCTTTGTTGCGTGTTATAGAGTTAGGATCACGCGTACAGGACAAGCTGTCTTAATAGCGATTTATTTGCTTGTTTTTTTCAAACCTCAGTGCTCCAGAAAGAGGGAATTATTTTGATTTCAAAATCGAAAACAATAATTCTCAACTAAACCCTATGTTAATGGGTGCTCATTAGAATCGTCTCACCGAGACGATTCTAATGAGTACCCACAACATAGGGTTTGAAAGAGAAATAATGGATTTAAAAATACCATCAATCTCTCTTATCTGGAGCTCTGACTGTATGATAAAATGGTACTGGAATTGTACTGATTCAAAGTCTAACTATCAGTAAGATATATAGAGGATATTTGTCTTTTTCGATGAAAGATCGACATTTATTTCTTCGAGTGGACACGAGTGAAAATATTACCGATGTGTGTTCACGAGATGAAATAAATTTGATCTTTCAACGAAAGAAAACCCAAATATTCTATTTATTTTATGCTTTTAATCCTTTCTGGGAGGAACTTTATCAAAATCCGGTACAGTTCTTTTCAGTTATTCCCCCTTGCATACCCCTCCCGCATAGCAACTCATTACAATATTATGCCAAGCGCGAGAAATGTAAGGTTTATATTTCATATCTTGTTGTTAGGCATGCGCAATTTACCTAGGCAACAAGACCATGAAAATCGGTATTTTCACTGGTTGTACCAGTGTAAGATCGAAAAATATTTTCACTGCTATTTCTCGATATCCTTCCGGAAAGCATGAAATAAACTCCGTTTTCTTCCATTGTAGCACATGTTTTCATTCCTGGCATGTTAACCCTTCACCAAACAATCCATTTCTCTCACTCTTTACCAAACGACAAAATTTTAGACAAGTCCACTTGCAGAAGACAAAATAAACATACTCGAAAATTGAAATTTGTTTCAAACATTGTAGGAGGAGGAGAAAATGCTGGTTACCAGCATTTTCTCCTTTACCAACAATGTTCTCAAAAAGGCTTCTACCTCTAGGTCGTAAAAAACCAGTGATTGTTTGGTAAAGGGTTAAGTATTATATCAGGCACGAAAATTTTTAAAACTTGTCCAAATAGAAAGAATTAGCAGAAATGATCAAAAGTGACATACAAGGTGGGATTAGTCTATGGAAAATTAGGACAGATTGTAAGAAAAGAAGATGCTTGTAGCCACCTTTTTCTACAATGTTTTTGAAAGCACTAGCTGACAGGTTTGTTAAAACTTGAAATTGTTTAGTAGAGAGTTAATTTTTTACAACACTACCCGACTTTTGGCGATCCTGAAAAGGAAGCCTTTTGAAAATGAGAAACCAGCGTTTTCTCCTTTTCTCCCACAATATTTTCTAATATTTCCAGAACAATCTTCAGAATTTTGATCACATTAGATTAATTCTGTTGTCTGCAAATTCCTTCATTTTGGACTAGTCTTTAATTTTGTTGTTTGGTAAAGAGTTAAAGACCCTGAGAAAGAACCATTTGGGAAAGTGAGCAAAAGAAAACCAAACGAAAAACTTTTAGATTTGTCAAAAAGGAAAGTGTTTGCAGACTAATCAAAGGCATCTCAAATGATGGTATTTATTTTTGAAACAATCAAAACCACTGAGAGAAAAGGACAGAATGGTGGTTACCAGCATTGTCTTCTTTTTCCACAATGTTATTAAATGGCTTTCTTTCAGTGTGGTTTGAACTGAGATTTGTTTGGTTTAAAAAGTTTAAAAATAAAGTGCTCCGTGTTCATCTATATTCTAAGGTTATTCATAATTTTTATTTATGGATATTCCTTTCCTGGAGATGGTTCCTTCTCTGCAAGAAACGCTACTGGATATTTTGTATTCAATCAAAAACAAGAGTTCCCCTATATGGAGCAAAATTCTGGCTGTGTTAACACTTCACTATATGATTCCAACTTTAAACAACCATGGGAAAGAAGCTTTTGAAAACACTGCAGGAAAAGGAGGACATCCTGACAACCAGAATTTTTACTATTCTTCACACGATATCTTTTCTACTCCATCAAAGAATAATAGCACCATTTGAGCCACAATGATATTATTTTCTGTAAAATGCTTCAGTCTACATTTTCCTTGTTTGGTAAAGAATTAAAACATAAAACTTACCCAATCTGAAAGCTAATCAAGACAAAAATTTAAAGGTGGCCCAAGAGTGGCCCATCATGAAAAATGGAGAAAATGCTGGTTTCCTGGATTTTCTCCTTTTTCCACTATGTTTTCAAAGGCATCTTTTCCTCAAGATCTGGACTGTGTGGTTAAGGGTTCAAATTACCTTTAGTATATAAATCAATTTTATAGCACCTCTTTACCCATTTATACAATTTTTAACATGCCCCAATTGGTGAGATCTATCTCTGCAAAGACAGAAAAGTAATGGTTGGGAAAGGAAAAAGTATCTAGATCTGTATTTACCAATCATTCTTTAAGAACATTCTCAGTCGTCTTCTCCTAATATTTTTAAATTTGAAAGTAACACAACTCATGATTGGCTAAACCTTAGCCAATCAAAAGTTATGTTGCTTTCAAATTTAGAAAAATGTGGGGAATAAAACAAAGAACATTGTTAAGAATGGTTGGTCATTACAGATCTTAGTATTAGAATTTTCTCCTTTTTGGATAAAAACATTGGATTGTTTGACAAAGGGTTCACCCCTTTACCATCTAAGATTTTGCTCAAATGACCTTTAGGTTAAATGATTTGTGAAAACATTGTGGGACTGGGAGAAAATGCTGGGACCTACCATCTTCTCCCTAATGTTTTCTACAATTTCAAAGCCAAAGCCATATTGTATTATTAGAACCAGGGCCTGTATTCACCAACCATTCTTGAGAATATTCAAAGTCTTGTTTTTCAAAGTGTTCTAAATTTGGAAGTAACACAACTTCTGATTGGCTAAACCAAATGGATTCACTTTAGCCAATCAGAAGTTGTATTACTTACAACTGCAGAAAATTCTGGAGAATAAGACCAAGAATGTTCTTTAGAATGGTTGGTGAATACGGGCCAAGATTGTCTTTTGCAGACTATCTAAATGTGATCAAGTCACTAAATGTTGTCGTCTGGAAAAGGGTCAAGCAATCACATATAACAGTATGAGGGAACAAAAATGACATTTAGATCTTGTCTTACCATATATTTGATAAGTAAAAATAACCATAGATCAAAAGATACTTCACTTTGGAGACAAATTAGTTCACCCTGGTCACCCTTCCAAGTCCACATAAATTTCTGAACCCAGCTGACATCAGATGCATCATGGGAATTATGTTGTCACCTAATGAATTTTTTTGGCCTTTTCCAATTTGAAAGCATTTTGTGGACGTCAACTTTGTTGTTGCTAAAATAATGGCTTTTTGCTTTTACTGGGTTAAAAACATTGTGGAAAAAGATGCCGATTCCCAGCATTTTCTCTTTTTTCCCACAATATGTTCAAAAGCTTTTTTCACAGGGTGTTTAAACTTAAAATTGTGTGGTAATGGTTAACGCATTGCCCAAACAAGCGATTTTTTCACTTCTTTCCATTTTTTTGATGCTAACTGAAATAACATCTTCAGAATTCTAGTGGAAAACATGCAGGAAACCTTTGATGCACATGAAGTCATTGCTCAATTTTGATTATTTCTGCGAGTCATTCGCATTTTCAGAACTTACCCTTTTGGAATTTTCCAACATTGAACTACATTCGGACATAGTTCATATTTTATCACAAGAAAAAATTCTGAACATAACCCAATCATCTACACACAAAATATTACTAAATCAAAATAAATGTTGACTTCGATCTGTGATTGGACAGAAAACATTGTGGCAAAAAGAAGAAAATGCTAGTTATCAAGATTCCTCTTCCTCAGAATTGATTAAACCTTTACCAAGAAAAATTTTTGAAAGCACTTGCAGACAACAAAATAAACATAACTCAAAAATTGAAATTTGTTTCCAGCAGATTAGAAAACATGGTGGGAAATGGAGAAAATTCTGGATACCTGCATTTTCTCCTTTTCCTACTATGTTTTCAAAAGGCTTCTATCTCAGGGTCGTAAAAACCAGGGATTTTTTGGGAAAGGGTTAAAGTCAGAATTGTGTGGTAAAGGGTTAATTGTCACATTTGTCTGTGAGTGCAAACAATTTCTCTCAGTATGAAACTTTGAAAGTATACACTTAACTCTTTACCAGACAAAATTTTGGACTTGTCCAAATAAAAAGCATTTGCAGACGACAAGACAAACACAACTCAAAAATTGAAATTTGTTTCCAGCAGGGTAGAAAACATTGTGGGAAAAGGAGAAAATGCTGGTTACCAGCATTTTCTCCTTTTCCTACAATGTTTTCAAAAAGCTAATTCTTCAGGGTCATTAAAAGTCCCGATTGTGTGGTAAAGAGTGAACTCTTTATCAGACAAAATTTTAGAACTATGCAAATTGGCAGAACTTGCAGACGACACAAAATACGAGTCAAATGTAGAACTATCCAAATTGACCTTCGGCCTATTTTGATTGACAGGTCTTCTCATATCTTTTTGGCCAATCAAAATGCAGCGGTGAGCATCATGTCAACAACATGGATGGACACAATTTGTTATAAACATGAGATATTTTATCATGTCTATGACCAGCCTGTATAGCTCAGTTGGTAGAGTGTAGGATTTGTGATCCTTAGGGTGCGAGTTCGATCCCCACAGCTGGCCATCAAAAACTACTAATAGTCTTTCGGATGAGACGTTAAACAAAGTTTGTGTGACGGTGCTATACACCAAGCACATTAAAGAACCAGGTAAAACTGGTTAAAGGGTTACAAGTATGGCATTATGGGCCTGACAATACTTTATCTTGCAACGAAGACTTCTACCTATGACAAGTCTTTTATCAAATGTTTAAAATCTGTTCAGTTATTTTGTTTGTATGCAGTTCAACACAACTTTCCACATTGTTTCAGTTTAATCTCAGCAGCCAGCGCACTTTTGCCATGTTTTCTTTGAGTCTCTTTCTCTGCTGCGATGATCCTTAATCCAGAATGTCTAAAGGAAAGAGTTAATAAGAGGGCCATGATGGTCCTGTATTGCTCCACTGGCTGATAAAGTTTTCCCTACATAAGCCCATATAAAACTTGTGACCCCAGAGGCGGGGCCAATTTTGACCCAAGAGCTATTATTTGAAGGAACTTGGTAGAAGTCCATTAGATAAAACTACATGCACAATTTGGTAGCCCGAGGTCTTATCGTTTCAGAGAAGAAGATTTTTAAAGATTTTTCAACATTTTTCAGAGTTTTTGAAGGAGTCAAATTCTTTTAACCCTTTACTCCATAGATACTCATTTCTACCCATTGCTTGTAGGAGCCTTTGGAAAACATTGTGGCAAAAGGTGAAATTGCTCGTGACGAGCAATTTCACCTTTTGCCACAATGTTTTCTATGCCATCAAAAGGTGTCATATACACATAAAAACAGCTTCATCCTTGCTGTTATTTAGAGATACCATAGAAATGCCCTATGGGGTAAAGAGTTAAGGAATTCTACAGAGGACCATGGCAGGATCAATTCTGTGAAGTTTCATCATAATTGGATGGGTAGTTTCAGAGAAGAAGAATTTTGAAATAAAAGTTAACAACACAGGCATGCATGGACGGACGGATGCACAACGGACAGCGGGCCATGACTTAAGCCTGCTGGCCTTCGACCAGTGGGGCTAAAAACAGATTAGCTAGAATTTTGAATTTTTCGTTAACAGCTGTCCAAAGTTTCAGAGCACTAGCAAAACTAGTTAACCCTTTACCACACAATGACATTTGATGACCCTGAGGTAGAAGCATTTTGAAAGCATTGTAGGAAAAGGAGGAAATGCTGGTATCCAGCATTTTCTCCTTTTCCCACAATGTTTTCTACCCTTCCCAAATAAAATTTTGATTCTTCAGTCACATTTATTTTGTTGTCTGCAAACGCTTTCAATTTGGTTATTCCATTACCACACAATCCCTACTTTTGACGCCCCTGAGAAAGAAGCCTTTAGAAAACATTGTGGGAAAAGGAGAAAATGCTGGTAACCAGCATTTTCTCCTTTTCCCACAATGTTTTCTACCCTTCACAAAACAAATTTCAAATTTTAGTCACTTTTCTTTTGTCGTCTGCAAATGCTTTCATTTTGGACCAGTCTAAAATATTGTTGTGTGGTAATGGGTTAAATCTATAAATCTGACTTTTGGTAAAGAGTTAACCCTTTACTGAACTACAAGATTTTGTATAAGAGCAGATCAAAAGCAACTACAGACAACAGATCATATGATGGTCAAATTATAGAATTTGCCTCTGAATGTTTTCAAAAGCCTTCCTTACCCAGATCATTCAAACTTTATTTGCTTCATAAACAGTTAAGAAATATCTAGGACAGGCTGTAGCATGAATTGATGGACTATGGACAAATTTACAGAGTAACCAAATTATCATGTCTACAAGGAACATTAAGGATATTCAATTAGCGATTTCCTTGTTCAAGGGCGCAGGCTCATCTTTCATCCCACCACAGTGTTTCGAAAACACAGTGACAAATGAAGAAAATTAATACCTCAGTACAAGTTACTTTCTGTCATAATGTCTCCTAGACTATCATAGAAAAATTTTGTGTCTGCTTTCCTTATTATGCCTTGGATAAAGATCCGTTGAAGATTAGTGTATGAGTATGATCTGACCTTATAGTACATGGATGCTAGACATAAAGCAAAAAACAAAGCCTCTTAACTCTTTGCCACATGAGAAAATTTTAGACTGGTCCAAATTGAAAGCATTTGCAGACAACAGAATAAATAAGACTGAAAAATAGAAATGTGGTTTTGGAAGGGTGGAAAACATTGTGGAAAGAGGAGAAAATGCTGGTTACCAGCATTTTCTCCTTTTCTCACAATGTTTTCAGAAGAATTCTTCTTAAAAGTTGGGATTGGGTGGTAAAGAGTTAATCCTTTACCAGATGACAAAATAGACTTGTCCAAATTCAAAAGATTTGAAAAAAGAAAAATTCAGCATGGCTAATATGATTGAATTTGTTTGTGATAGGATAGAAAACATTTTTCAATAATATTCATAAGTAAACTGATTTCCAACATTTTCTCCATTTCAAACAATGTTTTCAAAATGGCCTTTTTACTTCAGGGACATTAAGACTTTGGGTGGTGTGGTAAATGCTAAACTTGGAAGTGTTATTGCCATCAAAGATGAACCATTAATCTTGTTACCAAGACAAAAGACTGGTTCTAGATCTTCCTTATATGTCAGCCATTCATCATGTAAAAAATATAGAACAAGTCTGTAATGTATTTCTCCGAAACTAATTAGATGTGTTATATCATTTTCTGACACATTAAACTATGGTTTTGTATTTCTGTTTTATAAAGCACAATTTTGTCAAAGATCATTTCTGAGCTGATAATGTCAAAAGGTCAAAGAGACTGTAATTTGGGGACAGTTCAGAACTTTTTTTTTTATTGTATGGTTTTTAATCTAGTTTTCAAGTATTTCGCAATCATTTTGTGGCATCCAGTTCACCTATTCATGCATCCTGGACATTTTTTCTTTAACTGTTTTCGACATGAAAAAATTTCCCACTCTCCCAGCGTTCAAAAGTTTGAAGATGATAAATTGGATTTATAATAGCTGTGAACTTTGTCTGAATGTTTGAATGGATAGAAAACATTGCGGAGGAAGGAGAAAATTCATGGCAAAAAAACACTGGCAAAACCAACTTAAAAGCATTTTCCCTTTCGGGAGTCCCATATACATGACTACACCATCAAAACAACATCCAAAATGGCGGCATCAATCAAGATTAGCATCAAGATTACACACCAAGCTGCATGTTTTGGCACATATTACCAAGGTTTCAGTGACGACAGTTCCAGGTGACGTCAGTTTTCATTGAATTGGGGCATTCAGAAGGAAAATTCTACTTTGTCAGCACACTCAATTTTTTAAACCAAAAGACAGGTAAAATTTGCTTAACAAAAGTTGGAATGGTAAAAGTTTGCAGTATAATAAATTTGTTGTACAGTAGGTGGCAGGAGACTTGGAAACTTGT
Source organism: Tridacna crocea (assembly GCA_943736015.1). Classification (NCBI taxonomy): domain Eukaryota; kingdom Metazoa; phylum Mollusca; class Bivalvia; order Cardiida; family Cardiidae; genus Tridacna; species Tridacna crocea. The sequence continues at coordinate 26,371,394 of OX031065.1, forward strand.
TCATGACATGACTAACCACAGCCATGAACAAGCTTCCAAATCCCCTGCCACCTGACTGTACAACTAATACTGAATGGCGATATTATTTCAGGACCAGTGCACCTAGAATTGTGCACTTTTAGTAGCAGTCAGCACAATATGCTTCCAAACCACTGTGCATTCCCAAATAAATCTCTTCTGAACAAAAAGTTCAGCACTGAGGAAAGAATGAATCTACATTTGAATGCCCGTCATCAACCCTCCAAAAGGATTTGGCCAAGTTGTAAGATGTTAACTTGGCATTAATTTTGTGACTTACCCTGTATGTTTGAAAGGTAATCGAGTTAAATTAAAACTTGAAATACAGGATAGATGATTGATTGATCGTAGGGTGTTTAATGCCGCTTTCACTATTTTATCAGTTACATAGTGGCGGCCAGTGTACCTATCTATGTTTTCATGGAGTCTCTTTTACCAACACCCAAACAACTTTTCTTTGGAAGCTACTGGCTGCTTTCCAACACAACCATTATTGAGACAATGGTCAGCAGTGGTAGAGGAACTAGTCCTGTTGCAATGACTATCATCAATCCTTGGAAAGAAATTGGCTGAGCCAGGGATCAAACCCACAACGTACCCCATGTTCTTAAATCCTGCATGCTACCAACGGACCTACTTAGGCTAGGTGAAATATAGGATTGGTACAAAATTTATTTATTTAGACCTTTACCACGGAATCCTAAGTTTTAAAATCATTGAGAAAGACAGTTTTTGAAAACATTGTAGGCAAAGTAGCACGATATCTTCTAACCTTTCAAAGACAGATCTTACCACCTGAGCAATATTCAGCATCAGTCCTCTACAAATGCTTTCAATTTGAACAAGTCTAACAATTTTGTCAAATTGTAAACATTTAAGGTACCGTAATTCCCCTAAGTATTCGGACACCCTAAATTTTCGGACACCACTAATTATTTTCCAAAATAATTTATTTTTTGTCCCTAAGTTCGGACACTTGGTAAAATAAGTGTCCCTAAATTTTCGGACACGAAATTATGATGGTTTAGAAGACCCGCAGTACTCTACCACACAAACAAATTAAAATGATTTAAAAGATGATGAAGACCCGCTACACTCTTTCCCAAACAACAAATTAAAATGGTTTAGAAGTTGACGAAGACCCGCTATACTCTTTCCCAAACAACAAATTAAAATGGTTCAGAAGATCGACGAAGGTCTGCAATACTCTTTCCCAGACAACAAATTAAAGACTCTTCCAAACAGAAAGAGTCTGCATACGACAACTTTAGGCTTGTTTGGGATGTGGTAAACTTTTACCAAACGAAAATGTTATTGGACTAGATAAAATTCGAAGGATTCGCAGACGACAATTACATTTTGCTAAAATGATTTTTGATTGGATAACGAAGAAAACAGTGGGGGAAGAGGAGAAAATAATTAATTCCAGCGTTTTCTCCTTTTCCAACGATGTTTTCAAAAGGATTTACCCCAGGATCGTTTAAAGTCGTGATTGTGTGGTAAAGAGTTAATTAGCAAGTACCTGAGAAGAGTAAATCGATCTATGTTTTAAGCTTAAATCCTTTGTTTGGTATCTGATTGATCGCGGTAGACTGAATGCAGTGCTAATTTGTGTTACACAGGCTGTATATTTAGTCCAATACCCGTGACGCAGTAAAGATGTAAATCTTATCGGTAAACGCTATAAGATAAACTTTTAATGCATAACCACGGTGAGGAAACTACATAGACGGAGCCATTGGCTCTGTTAAGGAAATCTTGTGTGGGTTTTTCCGGTCACGTGCGGCGCCGTCAATATCGGCTGTTTCGGTGGACACGAAAACGTAAGTCTCCCATTTATTGTCAAAATTTGATTTTATACTGAACACTAGCGAGAAAAGTGGAATTGTATGAGGGACCTATGACTTTCAACTTACTTCCTTGTCCGTTGCGAGTGCCAAGTCGGCGCGGTTTCGTCTGAAACACTTTTGCCGTGAGCCACGGTGAGGTAAACAAAGGTCATTTTCTATAATGACCACAGGCTTTCTATTGCTCTTTCTGCATAAAAATTACTTATCTAAATGTTTACACCGTCCGAATGTATGAATTGATTATCTAATCCTTCCCCACTCACGAAAAACAAAATTTGAATCAAAATAAAAAAAATTGAGAAAAAATAAACAATGGCTCTGTCCATATCGGCCGGCTCTGTCTATATCGGCTGGCTCCGCTGTATGAGGGCGAGTTTTAGAAGCGATAGGTTTTTTTCGCTATTGGGTTTACCAGTCAAAAGTTAGATTTTTTGAAAGTTATTTTTGGAATGGTGATGCTTTTCTCGAACCATCTATCATTTCAAAAAGGACGTCACGTCGTTGAGTGGTTAAAGTGGTTGACTTCAGTGCTCTTGATCATTCGACCATATCACCCTGTGGGTACAGGGCACTCTCGGACAACGTGGACAAGCCAAGTTCTGCTTGCGGGTGTGTCGGGTGTTTTTACCGGGATACTCCCGGGGTACTCCCGTTTCCTCCCACTTACCGATCCATTCGTCTCAATACCAGTTTAACAGCTTGGGGGACGCAAAACTGAATAAAACCAATATTTGAGAATAACCTTTGTAAAAGTTTTGCAGGTATGTCTGAAGTTGACACTCCAGACTTGAGTACTTACTTTTAGCTTGACTGCACGAAGTGTGAAGAGCTATTGTAGTCACCTCGGTCGTCCGCGTTCCCGTGCGAAAGAAAATAAAGCGAATTGTGTGTGTGTGTGTGTGTGTGTGTGTGTGTGTGTGTGTGTGTGTGTGTGTGTGTGTGTGTATGAGTTTTGTTTCAATTGTGCATATACGTCGCTTCTAAAACTCACCCTCATACAGCGGAGCCAGCCGATATAGACAGAGCCGGCCGATATGGACGGAGCCATTGTTTATTTTTTCTCATTTTTTTTTATTTTGATTCAAATTTTGTTTTTCGTGAGTGGGGAAGGATTAGATAATCAATTCATACATTCGGACGGTGTAAACATTTAGATAAGTAATTTTTATGCAGAAAGAGCAATAGAAAGCCTGTGGTCATTATAGAAAATGACCTTTGTTTACCTCGCCGTGGCTCACGGCAAAAGTGTTTCAGACAAAACCGCGCCGACTTGGAACTCCCTACGGACAAGGAAGTAAGTTGAAAGTCATGGGCCCCTCATACAATTCCCCTTTTCCCGCTAGTGTTCAGTATAAAATCAAATTTTGACAATAAATGGAAAACTTACGTTTTCGTGTCCACCGAAACAGCCGATATTGACGGCGCCGCACGTGACCGGAAAAACCCACACAAGATTTCCTTAACAGAGCCAATGGCTCCGGCTATGTAGTTTCCTCACCGTGATAACGGGATGGCTAGTTGTAACGACCTGTACAAAAACATGTTGGCATGGAGACAAGCACGTGACGTAACCAGGTTTAGTCAGGTCAAGAATAACCCTTATCACGATCATGATTTAGGATTATTTAGCAAAGTAGCTATTTGCGTTCGAATACGTAATTGTGTGAACTCTTTTTACAAGCAAGTTTTATTAATCCATAAAGGTCGATCTCATGTCAGTTCTTTTCGGGAAATATATGCCTTACTGTATGTTGTACATACGATGTCTATTTTAGGATATGTTGTTGTTGTTGGAAAGAGATTTCCCGAAATTTTCGGACAGTCACACAAATAATTTAATAAGTTTTCGGACACAAAAAAAAATAATTATTTTTTCCCGTCCGAATACTTGGGGGAATTACGGTAGTTAAACTTTGATTCATCTCCTAGCTTCACCCTTCAAAGATTTTTACCAATTACACCGAATAATTAGGATGCAGGTGTTAAATTGATGCTTATAAAATATCAGAGATATCTATCTTAACTCTTTACCAAATGACAAAATGACTGGTCCACTTGCAGACGACAAAATGAACATAACTCAAAAATTGAAATTGGTTTCCAGAAGGGTAGAAAACATTGTGGGAAAAGGAGAAAATGCTGGTTACCAGCATTTTCTCCTTTTCCCACAATGTTTTCAAAAGGCTTCTTTCTCAAGGTCGTAAAAACCAGGGATTGTTTGGTAAAGGGTTAAATCTTAACCAAACGACAAAAATGTAGACTGAACAAATTGAAAGCATTTGCAGACAAGATAAATGTGACTTAAAATGTGAACTTTGGTTTGGGTAGGGTAGAAAACATTGGGGAAAAAGATAAAATGCTGGTTACCAGGATCTTCTCCTTTTCCCACAATGTTTTCAAAAGGCTTCTAGCTCAGAGTCGTTAAAAGTAGGGATTGTGTGGTAAAGAGTTAGCCCTTTTCCTCTCCAATTCAGTAAATTCTTAACCCTTTACCCCACAAGGCCTTCCTATGGTATATCTAACTGACCCTAAATAACAACAAGGATGAAGCTGTTTCTTATGTGTATATGACACCTTTTGATAGCATAGAAAACATTGTGGCAAAAGGTGAAATTGCTCGTCATGAGCAATTTCACCTTTTGCCACAATGTTTTCCAAACGCTCCTACAAGCAATGTGTAGAAATGAGTATCTGTGGAGTAAAGGGTTAACCAAACAACCAAATTTTATAGACTTTCCAAATTGAAAGCACTTGCCAAAAATAAATATAATGTGGCTCTAAATATAGTTTATTTGTTTAAATGGTGTGTTAAGTCTTTTTCAACAATATCTCAAGTTATATAACGGCAACAGTACACTCAAGTATGTTTTCCTGGGTCCTCAGTGCTAGGCTAGGGCTCAGTTGTATCTAGCCCTATGACAATGCTGTGAAAAGCCCAGTGTAGCCAGTAAGGCTCTAACCCGGGGCCTTCAGGTCAGCAGTCCTACTCTTTTCAACTGCCACACAGGATCATCATTAGGGGATATGTCTAAAACTCTTTACCAAACCACAAAATTTTAGACAGGTCCAAACCGAAAGCACTTGCAGATGACAAAATAAACATATTTCAAAGATTAAAATTTGTTTTCAGCAAGGTAGAAAACATCGTGGGAAAAGGAAAAAATGCTGGTTACCAGCATTTTCTCCTTTTCCCACAATGTTTTCAAAAGGCCTCTATCTCAGGGTTGTAAAAACCAGGGATTGTTTGGTAAAGGCTTAACTCTTTACCACACAATCCCGACTTTTAACGACCTTTATATAGAAGCCTTTTGAAAACATTGTGGGAATAGGAGAAAATGCTGGTTACCACCATTTTCTCCTTTTCCCACAAAGTTTTCTACCCTGCTGGAAACAAATTTAAATTTTTGAATTACATATAATTTGTGGTCTGCAAGTGCTTTCAATTTGGACCGGTCTACAATTTTGTTGTTTGGTAATATGTTAAAGGGGTAGAAAAGTTTGTGGTTTACTAGTGAGTTGACTTTCTGTTGTATCTTAATACTGTAATTTTGGTATTACTGCTCTCTTGCAGCTGTCAATCAATTAACAAAACTTCATAATTATGACTGTATTTTGAGAGCTTTGAAACACATACAAGAAAAACAACAGTTTCTTGTCATCAGGCTCTCTGTACTTTTGAAAAAAGATGATGTAAAAATGCTTTGCAGACCACAAATTAAATTAAATTGGTTAGACCTGATAGAGCATCTTTGAAATGGCAGTAGACCAGCATTTGCTTCTTTAGCCTCAGCATTTCCATACATCATTCTCTCTCACGATGGTTAAAACTGGTGATCATTATTCAATGGTTAACAGAACTTCAGATAAATGGAGTGATTCCGATTTCAAAATTGAAAATATTATTGTCTATAAAACACGTTACGAGTCTACATTAGAATGACCTCATTCAGATGATTCTAAATGAGTGCCCACAACATTGGGTTTAAGAGACAAATAATGGATTTTGAATACCATCATTGCCTCTTATCTGGAGCTTTTGGTAAAGTTTACAACACATTAGAAATACAAGATTCTTATATAAGAAGTATTTATTCCATAAATTAGAAAGAGTAACAATTTCTACCTGTAAAAGTAATTGTAAGAGTTCTCTCCCTTATACTTCAACAGGTGAAAAAACATTTAGCACCAAGTGACATGTACCTGTATTGATATTATTTACCAAATAACAACCTATTAACATGTATGTTTTGAAGAAAAAAAATCCGGAAAAACAAGTTGAATTTGACTCCAATGATGGACTGAGCCCTTATACAGAAAAATAAACAATTTTACCAATTAGTTGTTTAACCCATTACCACACAATCCCTACTTTTGACACCCCTGAGAAAGAAGCCTTTAGAAAACATTGTGGGAATAGGAGAAAATGCTGGTAACCAGCATTTTCTCCTTTTCCCACAATGTTTTCTACCCTTCACAAAACAAATTTCAAATTTTCAGTCACTTTTATTTAGTCGTCTGCAAATGCTTTCAATTTGGACAAGTCTATAATATTGTCGTTTGGTAAAGAGTTAACTCTTTACCACACAATCCCGACTTTTAACGACCCTGAGGAAGAAAGCTTTTGAAAACATTGTGGGAAAAGGAGAAAATGCTGGTAACCAGCATTTTCTCCTTTTCCCACAATGTTTTCTACCCTACTGGCAACAAATTTCAAATTTTGAGTTATGTTTAATCTGTCGTCTGCTAATGCTTTCAATTTGGACAAGTCTAAAATTTTGTCGTTTGGGAAAGAGTTAAGCTGTAACAACCATAAAACTGTCACAAAACACCAGGCAATGCAGATCAATGATCAGACAGCATGTTCTGTGCAGTCTGACCTTGCTCTACTCTGTCCTCAAAGGCACCCTATATTGTTGTCCTCTGGCATACCATAATGGTTCAAGGATAGGAAGGTTTGTCACAGAGAAATTAGTATCAATTATGTATGTTTTCTCCGTTTTGTTGTCAGCGTTCAGTGACATTTCTTAATGGACTAACAGAATCAAACCTCACATTAACTCAGTAATTATCTTTTATTATTGCAACATTTTTGAGAAAAGACAGAGGGAGAAAACAAGAACAACAATTTTTTGGTTATCAGTTAAGCAATACACAAATGGAAGGCCTGCGGCTGATTATTAGCATTATCCTTCTTTTCCCATAACATTTTAACTCTTTACCACACAATCCCGACTTTTAACGACCCTGAGAGGGAAGCCTTTTGAAAACATTATGGGAAAAGAAGAAAATGCTGGTAACCAGCATTTTCTTCTTTTCCAATAATGCTTTCTACCCCTCTAGAAATTAATTTCAACTTTTAATTATCATTTGATTTGTCGTCTGCAAATCCTTTCAAATTGGACTAGTCTAAAATATTGTCGTCTGGTAAAGAGTTAAAGTCTTTTTTGTTAGTGACAATAAAAATCAGATTGCTGGTTAATGGCTGAAATATGAACTTTGTGTCATGTATATTGTTATATCATTTTCAGTGCTGCTTGGCTGACCAATAAGGGCGACAGTTTGGTTGACCAATAAAATGTTGATTTAGGACGGTAAGTATAGCTCAGCCGATTTATATAAATGTGACCTGGTTGACCAATATCAGTGCTGCTTGACTGACCAGTATCAGTAATACTTGGTCAACCAATGTCAGCTATGAGTGTAGCTTGTCTGACAAATATATGTGCTGCTTGGTTAACCAATATTAGTGCTGCTTGACCGACCAATTTCAGTGTAGTTTGACTGACCAATATCAGTGCTGCATGGATGACCAATATCAGTTGTGTTAGTTGTGTTGGGGTTTAACACCACTTTAACAGCTAAGGTCATATCATGACGGTTGGTGACGCACATGTGTTTCCTACTTTCTCATACCACTAACACAACTTCCTTTCAAAAGCCACCCACTACTTTTATCACATGCTTCAGCAGAGGTGAGAGGCCAAAATACGCAGTACAGAAAGTTCGCCTCAACCGGTATCGAACGCACAACCACCAGGTCATAAGTCTGACATACTCACCACTGAGCCACCTGAACGGACGACCAAGATCAGTGCTGCTTGGTTTACCAATATCAGTGCTGCTTGATTGACCAATATCAGTGTAGCTTGACAAACCAATTTCAGTGTTGCTTGGTTTACCAATATCAGTGTAGTTTGACTGACCAATATCAGAGCTGATTGGTTTATCAATATCAGTGCTGCCTGGCTGACCAATATAAGTGTAGCTTGACAGACCAATATCAGTACTGCTTGGCTTACTAGTATCAGTGTAAATTGACTGACAAATATTAGTGCTGCTTAGTTTACCAATATCAGTGCTGCTTGGGTGACCAATATCAGCATAGCTTGACTGACCAATTTCAGTGCTGATTGGTTTACCAGTATCAATATAGTTTGACTTACCAATATCAGTACTTCTTGGTTTACTAATATCAGTGCTGCTTGGCTGAACATTATCTGTGCTGTTTGACTGACCAATTTCAGTGTTGTGAGGTTTACCAGTATCAGTGTAGTTTGACTGACCAATATCAGTGCTGCTTGGCTTACCAGTATCAAGTGTAGATTGACTTACCAATATCAGTGCTGTTTGGTTTACCAATATCAGCACTGCTTGGGTGACCAATATCAGTGTAGCTTGACTGACCAATTTCAGTACTGATTAGTTAACCAATATCAGTGTAGTTTGACTTACCAATATCAGTAATTCTTTGTTTAATAATGTCAGTGTTGCTTGGCTGAACAATATCTGTGCTGTGTGACCGACCAGTTTTAGTGTTGCAAGGTTTACCAGTATCAGTGTAGTCTGACTGACCAATATCAGTGCTGCTTGGTTCACCAATATTTGTAGTTTGACCAATATTAGTGCTGCTTGGTTTACCAATATCAGTGCTGCTTGGTTAACCAGTATCAGTGTAGTTTGACTGGCCAATATCAGTGCTGCTTGGTTTGCCAATATCAGTGCTGCCTGGCTGACCTATATCTGTGTAGCTTGACTGACCAATATCAGTGCTGCTTTGTTTACCAATATCAGTTTAGTAGTTTGACTGACCAATATCAGTGCTGCTTGGCTGACCAATATCACTTCAGTTTGACATACCTATTTCAGTACTGCTTGGTTTACCAATATCAGTGTAGTTTGAATTACCAATATCAGTGCTGTTTGGTTTACTAATATTGCTGCTGCTTGGCTGACTAATATCATTGAAGTTCTGTTGATCAATATCAGTGTAGCTTGGTTGACAAATATCAGTGCTGCTTGGATGACCAATTATAATCAGTGTAGTTTGAAAGACCACTTTTAATTTAGCTTACTTGACTAAGATCAGTGCTACTTGGTTGAGTGTTTTTAGTGCTGCTTGGTTTACCAATATCAGTAAAGTTTAACCAATATTAGTGCTGCTAGATTTACCAATATCAGTGTAGTTTGACTGACAAATATCAGTGCTGCTTGGTTTGCCAATATCAGTGCTGCTTGGCTGACCAATATCAGTGTAGCTTGACGATCAATTTCAGTGCTGCTTGGTTTACCAATAACAGTGTAGTTTCCTTGACCAATGCTAGGGTGGTTGGTTGGTTGACCTTTTCTATTCCACTTGGTTGACCCCTACAGTGTTAACTGTAGCTTGGTTGACTAATATCAGTGCTTCTTAGTTGACCAATATCAGGTACACATGGTTCACCAATATCAGCATCACATAGTTCACCCTTATCAGCATCACATGGTTCACCAAAATACAAGCATTACTTGGTTGATTGATTTCAGTTTCATTTGGTTCACTGACTCATGGTCAAAGTCACATTATTGACCAATATCAGTGTTACTTAGCTGACCAATGTCAGTCTTGCCTGGCTATGAAGTAGCAGTTTTACTTGTTTATTATAGCTTTCAAGCCTTATACTCTCCATATTAGCCATACAGAATCCGTTGTGTTTCAAAGACGACTTGTTTTTTTAATTTTGAAGGAAAAGGAGGAATTGCATCTCTCCTCAAAGTGGTGATGTGAAAGGGGTAAAATGTGGATGAAATGTAGAGGTAACCAAGGTTTAGAGCATGTTCTTAATTTTTCTTGTCTACTAAAATGAAGTATAAATTACACTTTTCAAATGGAATACCAATGAATTCATAAGATAATCCATATTGTATAATAAAAAACTGTTGCGCTAAAGATGAAGCCTCTTGCATTTTTCATATTTTGATAAGCCTGTGATAGACAACAGTTTCTTCTGAAAACATAGTACCAAGAGATGTTCAATTACAGGATTCCTTTGTAATTATGTTATCTGTGTCTTTACCAGTACTTTTTCAGCCTTAGCCCTTTCCCAAACAATCCCTGATTTTTACAGGTAAGGAATAGAAGCCGTTTGAAAACATTGCGGGCAAAGGAGAAAATGCTGGTAACCAGCATTTTCTCCTTTTCCTACAATGTTTTCTACCCTGTCATATAGAAAAATCATCTTTTTAGCAACTGTTAATTTGTCACCTGCAAAATCTTTCAATTCGGTCTGGTCCAAAATTTGCCATTTAGGAAAGGATTAATCAAACAATCCTGTTTGTTTTTCAAAGTCTTGAGGCTGAAGGTTTTTGGAAAATTGTTGAAAAAAAAGAAAAAGCCAGTAGCAAGCATTTCCTCCTTTGCACGCAATATTTTCCAACCTTTAAAAGACAACTTTCATCATTTAGTAAACATCTAACTTATGCTTTTCGTACAAGCATCTCTAAAAATTTGTTCGCTAGTAAAGAATGAACCCTTTTCCGAATGAGATGGAAGCCTTCTGTAAACATTGCAGGAAAAGGAGAAAATGCTGGTAACCAGTATTTTCTCCTTTTCCCACAATGTTTTCTACCCTGCTGGAAACAAATTTCAATTTTTGAGCTATGTTTATTTTGTTGTCTACAAGTGCTTTTAATTCGGACCAGTCTAAAATTTTGACATTTGGAAAATGGTTAAAGTCTGTATTCTGTTGTAAAGGGTCAAGTCATCATCAGCATTATGGCATTCCCCAAGATGATAGCCTAATACCCAAGCGAAAATTAATCACCAAAATATATCCTTAAATTGTTTGAGGTGTCACAGCCCGGGAAACAAATCCTCCCCTAATAGTCTCCAATCCCTAGTAGATCTGGGCGAGATTACGGAGCTGAATTTCAACAATTATCTAAATTATGTCAGGGAGTTTTTACCCAGAATTCCCTAATCCCCCTGCATCACTATTGATTAATGGCAGCACTTGGTAATTATATATCTATTTTCTGAATATACTGTAGATTCAATTACTGGTACAGACATTTCACTTTAATTTTCCTTTCTCAAAACAACTCTTTTATGTTTCCTCAAGTCTACCAGAACAAAAGCTGAATCCATTTCTGTGACAAAATTGACTTTTCACACCTTGTCAACAAAAACTTGAATAAAAAAGATTAACTGTGGAAAAAAACAGAAAATGCTCTCTTTAATCAATTGCTCCTTTTTCCATAAAATTTTCCAAAAGGTTTAAAAACTTTTTTTTTGGTTTTGATTAACTCTACCTCACCAGAAAATTTAGGTCTTATTAAATGCAAAATCATTTGCATACAAATAACTAATATGGCTAAAATGAAGGAATTTGTCTGCAAAATGACAGAAAACATTGTGGGAAAAGAAAAAAGAATTTTCTCCTTTTCTAACACTATTCTTCAAAAGCCCTCTTTCTCAGGGTTGCTTCAACCTTGGTTAACTCTACCACACCACGCCGACTGACGAAGAGACAGACTGAGTGATAATACAACGCTTCCAGGATATTAACAATGATAGTCTGCTGAATAATTTCAAGTTGCCCTTGTCCTCCTTATAAGCAAGGTTCCAATGAAGTTTATTGTATTCCACTTGGTGGTTACTGGGTAATGGCACACGAATAAAATTACCAATTAAATATTCCAAGGCCTGTAACTCTGACAAAACATTCCAACCAAAACATGCTACAAATATGGCTACATGCTCAACTTGCAAGAAAGCTTTTTCGCGAGGTCTTGTTAAATCATATACTGGTTCCAAGGTTTTAGCTTGGATATCAAATTAAGGACTAGGTACTTCAAGGACCATTAACCTTTTACCACACAATGCCGACTTTTGACGACCCAGAGAAAGCCTTTTGAAAACATTGTGGGTAAAGGAGAAAACACTGGTAACCAGCATTTTCTCCTTATTACCTTAATTCTTATCTCCTCTTTGATAAATATTTCAAAGTTTCATTACTTTTTATTTTGATGTCTGCAAAATAATGCTTTGAATTTGGACCGGTCTAAAATTTTATTGTTTGGTAAACAGTTAATATAACACGTCTTTTGTCAAAGGAAGAATCCCTTCAAATTTCTTTAAATTTCATCAGGTAGTTGCTGAAAAATGGCATGGGAACAAAATTATGGACACTTGGATGGATGGATGCATGCACCCACACACCAACAAGGCTGCAAGTAGGGTAACACTGCTTAAAAAAAAATATGGGGTGGGTGAGGCGCGGGGGATATGATAAAAGCTGTGGTCTAGTTAAGATCTCAAGGTTTAAAATAATAAAAACTTGTTGCAATTTAGATACACAGGACGAAATACAACATAGAAAATAAAAAGAACATAAACCATGAGTTTAACTCTTTACTAAATGACAAAATTTTAGACTAGTCCAAATTGATAGCATTTGCAGACAATAAAATTAATTTGACTCAATATTTGAAATTTGTTTTGGGAGGGGAAGAAAACATTGTGGGAAAAGGAGAAAATGCTGGTTACCAGCATTTTCTCCTTTTCCCACAATGCTTTCTACCCTATCAAAGAAAAATTATTTCAGTATGAGCTAGATTAAAAATGTGATCAGCAAATGTTTTCAATTCAGACAGGTCAAAAATTTTGTTGTGTAGTAAAGGGTTAACCCTTTACCAAACAATCCCTGGTTTTTACGACCCTGAGATAGAAGCCTTTTGAAAACATTGTGGGAAAAGGAGAAAATGCTGGTAAACAGCATTTTCTCCTTTTCCCACAATGTTTTCTTAAACACATGGGAAATAAATTTCAGTTTTTGAGTTACGTAAGTGCTTTCAATTTGGGCCAGTCTAAAATTTTGTCATTTGGTAAAGGGTTAAATGAAATACTATGGCTATTACATGAGAAAAACAGTTCAATCAACTTGTTCAAGATATGGAAGATGAAATAATGAAAGGATCCAACACAATTTCGATACTCATCAAGTTTATTACAGATTTGGGCCGAGAGAGAGAAAGAAATGATAAAAATCAAACATTCCAGGCGGGCAATGAAAAAAGAAGTAATTATTACAATAGCACTTAGATTCTAGCCATGCTCTGTGAAAAGTGGGCCTAATTCATAAGCACAAAGGTATCGACCCAGGCCAGCCTGCGTAGTCTGCGCAGACTAATCTGAGCCAAAACCTTTTCCTTAGTAACCTATCAATTTTCTGCATGTCGAAGAACCTGTTTGCCTCATAACTCAGTTGTTTGTTCGTGCAAGATGATACGATGATCTGCATGGTAACATTCATCTTGGAGATGCATTAACCCATTACCAAACGACAATATTTTAGACTGGTCCAAATTGAAAGCATTTGCAGATGACAAAATAAAAGTGACTGAAAATTTGAAATTTGTTTTGTAAAGGGTAGAAAACTTTGTGGGAAAAGGAGAAAATGCTGGTTACCAGCATTTTCTCCTTTTCCCACAATATTTTCTACAGGCTTCTTTCTCAGGGGCGTCAAAAGTAGGGATTGTGTTGTAATGGGTTAACTCTTTACCACAATATCCCAACATTTCACGACCATGAATGGGTAGCCTTTAGAAAACACTGTGGGAAAAGGAGAAAATGGGTTACCAGCATTTCTACCCTTTCCAGAACAATCTTCGAAATTTCAGTCACATTAAATTTGTCGTCTGCAAATGCTTTCAATCTGGACTAGTCTTAAATTTTGTTGTTTGGTAAAAAGTTAAGTCCCCCTTTTGCTAGTATGGCTCTGATTTTTTTTGACCTCTTAAAGTAACTATTTCATATTGTTCTACAGCTTTTTAAATCAAAATATAGATGGCTGTTTTCATCGTGCAGCAAGCTATTTATGAAAAGAATACTGCAAAAGAAGAAATTTGCCTTTACCATGCACACAATGCCAACTTTTGGCGACCCTGACAAAGAAATCTTTTGAAGACATTGTGCGAAAAAGAGAAAATGCTAGTAACCAGTATTTTCTCCTTTTCCAACAATGTTTTCTACACTGCTAGAAACAAATTTCAATTTTTGAGTTAGGTTTATCTTGTCGTTTGTGAGTGCTTTCAATTTGGACCAGTCTAAAATTTTGTCGTTTGGTTAAAAGTTAAAACCAACAAACATCTCCATCAAACAGAAGTACTTGTGAAAAAAAACAGTGTGGTTAATAAGGAAGTTATTTGACTTGAGAGCAATGATTTTATTTACAATCAAATAGTTCCTAAAGCTTGGTTACAATGCTGTACAAAAAAATGTGTTTTATCATATTACATAAAGCTAAGTGTTAAAAAATGTTAATTTCAACCCAAATGAACACCTGTTTTGAAGCCACTTTTAATTTCCACTTGGTATATAATTACACCGAGGTCTAAATGGGTCATCTCATCGGAAGGGATATGACCCAATTTATCTCAATTTTCAAGTATCTCTGGTGATAGCGTCTAATAAAATATGCCTTGATTAAAACGACTTCAAAGATTTTAGCACTAAATGGTTAATTTAGCCATGCTTCTGTAAAATTATTCAAATTATGGAATACTGTTTGATCAAACGCAACATGCTCTCTGGTGCATGCATAAAAATGCAGGACAAAGCACGAATCAAAACTCCCTGCACACCAATACATCTGCACATGCATGCATACAGCCAATATGTTACTTCATGAAGAAAGATTTTGTTGTATCGACAATTTTTCGGAAGCATTATGATAGAGAAACTTCCTGACAAAAGCAGGGTTTCTGTATCTTTCAATCATAAGGGTACCTTTCACATCAATACTATACAAATTTTAGAGAAAGACAGGACTGCACAAAAGATGAAGTCTGATCTTCATCTTTAATGGTCTTTTCTGTTGATACCATGGCTGAAGATTATGCCTAAATTGAAGTGCCGTGTTTAAATACCTCCAAGTTTCTGTTTGAATATTAAAGACAAAAAGAAATAAAATTCATCCTTTTTTTTTAAACCTTAGCTTTAACGCTTTACCAAATGACAAACTTTTGGACCAGTCCAACTTGAAAGCACTTGCAGACAACAAATAAATGTGAATCAAAACATGAAATTTGATTTGGAAAGGGTAGAAAACATTGTGGGAAAAGGAGAAAATGCTGGTTACCAGCATTTTCTTCTTTTTTTCACAATGTTTTCAAAGGCTTCTTTCTCAGGATCGTTAAAAGTCGTGATTGTATGGTAAAGAGTTATTCAAGTAGCTAAGGCTTTAGAAGGGACAAGGAGAAAATATTGGTTACCAACATTTTCACCTTTTCCTCACTGTTTTTTACAGTTTCCCATCATCGGTGCACAATTTGATGTCTGCAATATGCCTTCAGAATGTACAAGCCTACCATTTCATTTCGTTGGATACAGTGCTTAATTCATTACCAAATGATAATATTTAATGCTTGTTTCTCCGGATCAAAAGTATTTTTGCAGACAACAAAATAAAAGTGGCTGAAAATTTGAAATCTGTTTTGTGAGAGTAGAGTAGTAATTTGTTTTGTAGTGGTTACCAGCATTTTCTCCTTTTCCCACAATGTTTTCTAAAGGCTTCTTTCTCAGGGTCGTCAAAAGTAGGGATTGTGTGGTAATTTGTTAAATGTATTGTTATAGAGAAGAATTGACCAATAATTATCAATGGCCTTCAATTCAGTAACAGGAAAATACTGAATTACCTCCCTTTGTCCAGTCTGTCACCTCTACAATTTTTTTCTAAACACATCATGTACCTCGTCTTATTAGTTTACATATCACATCCAGCTGTAAATGGGGTAGAACATGAAATAATATTTACAATGGAAATACATGTAGTAACACTTTACCACACAATCCCGACTTTTAACGACCCTTAATGTTTAATACCGTTTTATTTCAGTTATATAGCGGTGACCAGTGCACCTATCCATGCTTTCCTGGAGTTTATTTTACCAGAACTTTGCACTATTTTTTTCCCAAGCCACTGGCTGCTTTCCCACATGATCGTCGAAACAATGGTCAGCAGTGGATGAGGAACGAATTTCTGTCCCAATGACTATCATCAATCCTGGGAAAGAAATTGGCCATCAACTCAAGACCCCCTGCCCTCAAGTCCTGTACGCTACAGACTTGAGCTACCAGGGCTTGGCAATTGTTTGGAATAGGTTTTTAAAACATGATTGTTTGGATCTGAGTAAATTTTGTTTATATTTTAATTCCAAATTAACTCTCAGTCACTACACAAACCAGTAACTATCTCTAATCCTTAACTCTTTACAAAACAATAAAATTTTGGACAGTTCCAAATTAAAAGCATTTGCTGACAACAAAATAAATGTGACTCAAATACTGAAATTTGTTTTGGGAAGCATGGAAAACACTGTGGGAAAAGGAGAAAATGCTGGAAACCAGCATTTTCTCCTTTTCTCACAATGTTTTCAAAAGTCTTCTTTATCAGGGTCGTTAAAAGTCTGGATTGTGTGGTAAAGGGTTGCAAAAAACAATGCAAATCTGCAACCTACTGTACATTACTAACTGAGCTATGGGGCCTGGCTGTGCAATCAAAAAATGATCTTTACTTTTTAATAAACTCATAGGACAGTGTTGAAGAATCAGTTTGACAATGTTTGTATCTACATGAAGAGGAAAGTTTAATTACGTTTAGCCATAGGGTACCTGCCTAGCCATCATTTGTGATTCAAATTTTTTTCCACACTCCCATCAATTTCATGCTTTTATAGCTTTCATTTACAAAGAAACCAACATGTGACAGAAATAATCCTATTAAAACTTAACAAAGACGTGGAAAAAAATAATTGCAGTACTTTTCTTAAGCTGATAGATTTATACAGGAAATTCCCATTTATTCGGGTTTAATTAAACACGAAAGCTTCGCCCCTGATAAATGATATTTCCATTCTTCTCCTATGTTAATACATAGGAATTTTGTCTTAAAATAATTAATATCCCCGTGAATTAAGCCCGGAGCACGTAAAATCAAACGCTTGTGACTGAAATGAGATAACATTCCTGTCAGGTCAAAAAGAAGCTCCTAGCGACAGAATTCTCTAAATGTCAATTAATTAGCCACCAGAAAACACAGGCTTTCTCCACTGTCAGACAACAGACAAACACACTGGTCCAACAAGTTCTCCACTTTACCACACAAAAACATTTTGGACTTCTCGAAACACAAGGCATAATGGTGACACAACATTAAATGTGGCTAAAATTTGGAAAACTCATATTTGACAGAGAACAGAACATTATAGGAAAAGAAGAAGATGCATCTTCTTCCTTTCCCATGTATTTAGAAAGTTTTCTTTCTTAATGTCTTTAAAAGTCAGGTATGGTTATCAAAATTTTGAACTGGTCCAAAATGGAGGCATTTGCAAGCGACAAATTGAATTTCGCTATATGAATGAATTCTATCTTTTCACGAGTAGAAAACATGTGAGAAAAGGAGAAAATGCTATTTACCAGCATTTTCTCCTTTTCTCACAAAGTTTCAATGTGCAACTTGTATTTTATTGTTGGTAATTTATTGTTGGTAATCCATGTTTAACAAAGACTGTAATGGTTTATTCAGCCATTCTATCTCTCAATATTTTTCTGACATAAATCTAGCTCAGGATACCAAGTGCCCGCTTTGACCCCTTTAATTTATTTCAGGTTGGTGTTTAGTTCTTCACCACACAATCCCTACTTTTAATGACCCTGAGAAAGAAGCCTTTTGAAAACATTCTGGGAAGAGCAGAAAATGCTGGTAACCAGCATTTTCTCCCTTTCCCACAATGTTTTCTACTCTTCTCAAAACAAATCTTAATTTTTGAGTCGCATTAATTTTGTCGTCTACAAATGATTTAGATTTGGACTAGTCTAACATGGTCATTTGGTAAAGAGTTAATACCTCTTTCAATATTATTTCTGTCATATCACAGCAACAGCTTGCTTATTAACCCATTAACCACACAATCCCTACTTTTGACGCCCCCAAGAAGGAAGCCTTTAGAAAACACTGTTGGAAAAGGAGAAAATGCTGGTAATCAGCATTTTCTCCTTTTCCCACAATGTTTTCTACCCTTCACAAAACAAATTTCAAATTTTCCTTCACTTTTATTTTGTCGTCTGCAAATACTTTCAATTTGGACCAGTCTAAAATATTGTCGTTTGGTATGGGTTAATACATACCTATGTTTCATCAGTACTAGGCTAGGGCTCTAAAATGTTAAGCCAAAGAACACATTCAGGTAAAACCGAATGCTCCAAACCAGCGCCCTCCATTTCTGAAACTTTACCATAGAGACATGCCCCTAAGGAACTGCCCCCCTCCACACACACAGTTTTTGTGATAATTTGTAGTGACAGGACCCAAATGTAAAATCAATTGCCAAGTTATCCAGAAAATGACAAAAAATCCCGTTTTAACCTTAACCTAAATAAAAGATGCAACTCGGCTAATTCATTTTAAAACTACAACAGAATGCTCCTTATCAGCAGTGGTTGTCTTTGAGTTTGAACCCTTCACAAAGCGCTCAAAAAATGTTCTATGATAATTATGATGATATGATTTTGATATAAACTTCCAGAGAGAGTCTTGGTTGGAATTGTTTCCCCTTGACTACTAAAGAAGTTACAAAAGCCATGGCTTCAGTGTTACTGCATTTCAACCCTTTATCATGCAATCCTGACTTTAACAACCCTGAAGAAGAAGCAATTAGAAAATAAGGTAAACCAGCATTTTCTTCTTTTTCTCACCATGCTTTATCCGAACAAGGCCCATTTTCTCATATTGGTCACCTATAATTTTTAAAACTACAAATACTTCCAATCTGGTCCAGTTCAATATTTAACAACCCTAAGGGATGTGCCTGCGCAAGACATTGTGGGAAATGGAGAAAATGCTGGTGACCAGCATTTTCTCCTTTACCCAAAATGTTTTCTAACCTTTCAGGGAAAGTTCCACGATTTGAAGACATGTTTTGTTATCGATAAATACTTTCAATGTAGACAAGTCTAAAAAAATTTGTCCTTTGGTTACTGGTTAACCCTTTACCACACAATGATAACTTTTAACTACCCTGAGAAAGAAGCATTTTAAAAACATTGTGGGAAAAGGAGAAAATGCTGGTAATCAGCATTTTTACCTCATTCCACGAATATCAAAGAGAAATTAATATATCATTTTAGCCACAATGAAATTGTCATCTGCAAATGCTTTCGATTTGGATAGGTCTTAAAATTTGTCATGTGGTAACGAGTTAAAGAACTAACATCCATTTTATTTAGATAGACCTAACAGTCACCGAGTCCAAGCAGACATGCCCCCCCTGTGTGACCTTTCATTATCCTGACACAAAGAGGAAGAGCAGGGATGAGGAACACACAGAAATAACTGAAAAACAATAATATTAATAGTTCTTGGGGAAAAAAAGGCTATAAAACTCCGATTCTTTCCAGACAATAGAAAATAAATATTGCATAATACTTCACACCTCATGTATCAGACCACAGCCTCTGAACATGATAGATTGTGTACAAATAAATTATTGAATTAGAAATACATTTGTAAAAGCATTTCGTTACTCTCCTTTTTTTCCCCCCAAGTTAACTCTTTACCACATGGTCTCGACTTTTAACAACCCCCGAGTAAGATAACTTTTGAAAACATTGTGGGAAAAGGAGAAAATGCTGGTAACCAGCATTTTCTCCTTTTCCCACAATGTTTTCTAAAGTCAAGATTCAATTTTTGAGTGACATTTATTTTGTCGTCTGCAAATGCTTTCAATTTGGACCAATCTAAAATTTTGTTGTTTGGTAATGAGTTAAAAACACTTCTTTCTACCAAATGAGGTCTGAAAGTTTGATAGATCTATTCATGCTTTACCATATAATCCCAAGCTAAGCTTCTGTAGCTCACTCGGGTAGAATGCAGGACTTGAGATCACAGGGTCCAGGGTTCAATCCCTGGCTATACCCGTGGCTCGGCCAATTTCTTTCCCATTCGACAGTATTCAATTCTCTCACCTCTGACCACTGTTTTCACAATGATCATGCAGGAAAGCAGCCAATGGCCTGGAAAGAAAATTGTGCGGAGTATTGGTAAAAGAGACATGGCTAGGAAAGCATGGATAGGTGCACTGACTGCCGCAACATAACTGAAATAATGTTAGAAATGATGGTAAACACCTTACAATAAATCAATACAATCATACACAATCTCCAGTGTCAATAACCCTGAGATGTAGGCCTGGCATTGTCTCATTTCCCACAATGTTTACAAGATTACCTGATACAAATCCCATCATTGTGCCATATCAAAGTTGTCTGCTAGTGCTTTCAAACTTAATCCTTACAAAATCATTCTGTTGTTTGAGGAAAAGTTACCCCATTAGTATTTTTCATAACCACTGTTGCCTTTTACTGCATGTAATTTTGAATCTGTTTCAGATATGAAGACAAAATTTAATATTCTGGTTCACTCTCATGAGTGGCTGACTAAAAATGGGCCACTAGATTGTACATGAGTTTTTTCAAAGATTTCACCTGGTGACTTCAATGTGACGAATTTTCAAGGTCATCCAAAATATTAAGCCAAACATTCTGACCAAGTTTTACAAGAATTGGACTGAAAATGTGGTCTCTAGAATGCACAGAATGCTTTTTAAGCCAGATGTGACCTGTTTTTGTACTAGGCCAAGACAAACATTCTAACAAAGTTTCATAAGTATCAGAAAAATATAGCCTACGGGTACCATAACAGCTGATGGTGCATGATTAATGATGAATAACCCATAACAGATGCCAGACATACCATGATCACTTGAAAACCTCATCGTCAGCACTTTATGCTAAGGTGAGCCAAAAACTGGAGATGCATCATTTGAGGCAGGGAAAGCATCAATAAAAGACATGCAATACATAATGTATCAATCACACTAGGAAACAATAGGGCAGCTTTAATGATTTTAAAAGCAATGTTTTCAATATCTTAATGTGAAGAATGATGCCCATATGAAAATTATTGATTAACCTTTCACCAAATAATTCCTTGTTTTTACAATCCAGAGAAAGAGGCCTTTAGAAAACATTGTGAGAAAAAGAGAAAATGCTGGTAACCACCATTTTCTCCCATCCTCGGATACCCCAAGGTCTCCCTATTTGCTACACTACATCGACCCTGGGACAATTGACTAATAAAACTTTGAATCAGCCGCCAAAACTCGATACGAAACATCATAGCGTACATCGACTCACCCATCACAAAATGATGATGGAACCAATGAATAAATCAGCATTCGGCCAGCGGTAAAGCGAGGGAAATTCAATTAATTGTCCCAGGGGTAGCAAATAGGGAGACCCCGGGGTATCTGAGGATGATTTTTTCCTTTTCCAACAATATTTTCTACCCTACTGGAAACAAGTTTCAATATCTATGTCACGTTTTTTTGGTCATCTGCAAATGCTTTCAACTTGGATTAGTCTAAAATTTTGTCGTTTGGTAAAGAGTTAATGATTTCAAAAGTAATGTTTTCAATATCTTACTGTGATGATTAATGCCCATATCAAATTATTGAGTGATAGAACCCACATCAGTACCCACAATCATCCCTATTATAGATGAAACAATTCTATATCACATATCGCACCCCACCCCCATCTCCCTGGATCATTTTACCTGCAGTTTTCTATATGGCCAATCTTTAGCAATTTATAACTTGCAACCAACAAACAAAGTTTCTATGAAGGAAAATAATGGATGGAAACCTGATGAGTGGATATTAATTAATATGGCTCAATTTGATTCTTGCTTTTTTCTTTTTATTTTGTTAATTCAACACCTTTCCTAAACCATTACCACACAATCCCTTATTTGATGACCCTGAAAAAGAAGCCGTCAGAAAATATTGTGGGAAAAGGAGAAAATGCTGGTAACCAGCATTTTCTCCTTTTCCCACAATATTTTCAATCCTTCACAAAACAAATTTCAAATTTTCAGTCACTTTTATATTGTCGTCTGCAAACGCTTTCAATTTGGACAAGCCTAAAATATTGTCGTTTGGTAATGAGTTAAATCTTTCACTACCAAATGACATTTTGTCACCTTTTTCAATGGATATAAATAAAATTCCACTGCAAGATGAAGACACTGTTTGTTCATAACCTAATATAAAATAGTGGTTAGTGTAGATCAGAGATCAGACTGCACATTCTGTGCAGTCTGATCTTGCACTACACTGTCCACAGAAGTGCCTGGTGTCGTCTATAGTAGAGAGTTAAGCCTGTTTTTGAAAACCCTTCTGAACCATCAATTAACCCATTACCACACAATCCCTACTTTTGACGCCCCTGAGAAAGAAGCCTTTTGAAAACACTGTAGGAAAAGGAGAAAATGCTGGTAACCAGCATTTTCTCCTTTTCCCACAGTGTTTTCTACCCTTCCCAGAACAAATTTCTATTTTTCAGTCACCTTTATATTGTCGTCTGCAAATGCTTTCAATTTGGACCAGCCTAAATTTTTCTCGTGTGGTAATGGGTTAACTGCTCCTTAAAATGAGGATTTTTTCTTTATTACTTTTAATAATTTATGATGATTTTTTTTTTTTTACGATTTTTCATAACCCTTTCTTATTCATGATTTAAATCATGAATAAAAAAACCTTTAAATTCTTTCTAAGACAACAAATTTATACACTTGTCCAAAGACTGAAGGTGAGGAAATGGGTTAGAAAATGTGAACCTGATTCCTATGACATGGAAATTAATTGGAATTTCACATCAAAGTCTGATTGCACCTGTGACACAATATTTAGATTGCTCCAATTCTATAGTTTAAAGAAAAGACAAATATGTAAAAAGAAAAAAGCTCAGAATATTAAACATGTTTACAAGGACATAGCTTTGTCTTTCTTCTGTATGATATTTAGAGTCTCCAATATTTAACACCTTACACAATTAAGATTTTGGATGAGGCTAAATTCAAAGCATCTGCTCCTTTTTTCCAGTTTTCAAAAGCTCTCCTCTTCAAGGTAATTCAAACTTGGGATTGTCGGGGGTAAACCTGGGCAAATTTGGCTGTTTAATTAGAACAAGTAGTGAAATAAGGCATTTGAAAAAAAGAAAATTCCTTTCTTTTTTCAATGATATGGAGAAGCATTTGCAGACGCTAAAATTAATGTGACTAATATGTTGTAATTTGTTTTGGGAAGGAAGGAAAGCATTGTGGGGAAAGAGAGAAAATGCTGGTTACTTTTTTTCCTTTTCCCACAATGTTTACAGAAGGCTTCCTGTAACTCAGGGTTGTAAAAACCAGGGACTGTTTGGGAAACAGTTCAGGCTACTTTTGTCCACACTGTTTCAGCATAGTGAACAGAGTAGATCAGAATTCAGGCTATAGATGCTGTGCAGTTTGACCTTTGATCCAATTTTGTTACAGGGACATGCACTTTTAACTCTTTCGCAAACGACAAATTTATAGACTGGTCCAAATTGAAAGCATTTGCAGACAACAAAATAAATGTGACTCAAGAATCGAAATTTGATTTGGGAAGGGTAGAAAACAGTGTGGGAAAAGGAGAAAATGCTGGTTACCAGCATTTTCTCCTTTTCCCCCAGTGTTTTCAAAAGGCTTCTATCTCAGGTACGTCGAAAGTCGTCATTGTCAGGTAAAGTGTTTAACCCTTTACCACACAATCCTTAGTTGTAATGATCCCCTCAAAGAACACTTTTGAAAACATTGCTAGCTACCATCATTTTCTCCTTTTCCAACAATGTTTTCTACCCTTTCAAAAACAAACTTTACTTTTTGAGTCACATTATTTACCTTGTCTCCTAATGTTTTAAATTTGGAAAAGGCTAAATTTTGGCCTCATGCAAGTATAGACTTTAGGCTAAAGTTCGATACCCAAGTCTTTGAACATGAAAAAAATGTTTACGGAAATCACCATGGACTAACGAAAAAATTCCTTCACAAAGTGATGCAACCATGGATAAAAACCCATTAAGCGGATTGGCAAAAAAATCTGATTAATCCCTCCCGAAAATTTCTGAAAGCTGACATGTCCATCGAAACACAGCTTGACAGAGACAATCATTAGCGAGGGGGACCCGGTGAATAATCAACAGAGAGAAAGCAAATACATTTAATCATTGTGTTCCCCATCTATTTCCTTCTAACTTCATCTTTAACTCTTTTCCACACAATCCCTACTTTTGACGACCCTGAGAAAGAAGCCTTTAGAAAACATTGTGGGAAAAGGAGAAAATGCTGGTAACCAGCATTTTCTCCTTTTCCCACAATGTTTTCTACCCTTCAGAAAACAATTTTCAAATCTTCTGTCACTTTTATTTTGTCATCTGCAAATACTTTTGATTTTGACAAACCTAAAATTTTGTCGTTTGATAATGAGTTAACTCTTTACAAAATGACGCACAATTTTGGATTGGACCAAAATGCAAGGACCCCATGATTGTATTTCCTTCTAACTTCATCTTTAACTCTTTACAAAACAACACAATTTTGGATTAGACCAAAGTGCAAGGATTTGCAAAAGTCAAATTAAATGTTGGTATATTAATTAACTCTGTCTTTGACAGGAGAGAAACATTGTGGGAAAAGAAGAAAATGATAGTTTCCATTATTTTCTCTTTTTCCACAAATGTTTTCAAAAGTGCTCTTTTTAAGGGTCATTAAAACTCACAAATGTGTGGTGAGAGGTTAAGTCACAAACTCCCAAAACAAACTTACATCAAACATTTCTTAACAAAAGGGTCATGATGGCCCTGGGTCTAGGACATTTGCACCCCTCCACCCCCCCCGGACTTGTGCCCCCCGACTTGTGCCCCCTTAGGACATCTGCCACCTGGATGTTTGCCCCCCCGAACACCTGCCAACCTAGGACATGTCCCCCCCCAGACATCTGCCCCTGTAGGACATGTGCCCCCCAGGACATGTGCCCCCCCCCCCCCCAAGACATGTCATCTGCAGATGCTTTCAATTTGGACCAGTCTATAAATATGTCCTTTGGTAAAGACCAAAATTAGGAACAAGAGAACTTTTTTTAAGTTTTCCTGGACACGAAAATGCCCACAAGGGAGCTAATAAACAGAGCTCCAAATAGAGGGAGTGATTTGGATTTCAAAATTGAAAATATTAATTTTTCTCCATTAAACCTAATGCTGTGGGTACTCATTTGAACCATCTCATCAAGATGATTCTATTGAGTTCCCACAACATAGGGCTTCCAAGAGGAATAATGGATTTTGGATACCATCACTCCCTCTTATCTTGAGCTCTGTAATAAATGATATCAACAATTTTTTCTCAATATACAGTAACAGATTTGCTTGGATAAACTAACTTAAGTCAAAACATAAACATATCTAAAAAACAGATTCTGATTTATTCTGGACTAATTTTAACGAAAAAAGGTAATCAAGAAAAATTAACATTAAAAACACACAGTTAGACTCATAAGATAAACAGAATTAAGTAATTCAAAGGTTGATTTGATTTAAAACAGACTAGTCTGTAACAAATTATCCTGTTTAAAGCTTTTTTAGTTTTTAATCTTAATTTATTCAAGGTTTGGACTGGATTCAAAATTAATCTTTTGGAAAGGAAGATTGGGAAGATTTCCTCAATCCTTGTTCAATGTGTCAAACTGGTGCAATATTCAACTTCTTCAACAACTGGAAACATAAAAAGGTTACTCATATTTTGATAGGTGAGTGCAACACTATTCTAAGTGCCTGTACAATGTACAGGCACTTAGAATAGTGTTGCACTCACCTATCGAAATTTTGACAACCATTGATTAACATTGTAACATACAAAAACTTTTTTATCCTATAGCAGACAATTAGTAAAAACATTGGAACTATGTCACTCTTCAGCCAAAATAATTACTAAATTTTCACAAACTATTGTATTTAGTTATATGAGCTATAATAATGCCCATCTTGATTCTCCATATTTTGCTATGGATGTTAACTGTCTTCGGATGGTTACAAAACCGAGAATAAAATAAAACCAAGCATTCATAAACTTTTCATTCTCATGCCAAAACCCCTTGAAAGGTAAGTCCTGATTTTACAACGCCAAGGAAGGAAACTTAGAAAACAATTGGAAAAGGGCAAAATGCTGGTAACAAGCACTGTCCTTTTTCCATGTTTCGACCCTTGTAAGGACAAAGCCACTTATTTGAACGAAATTTTATATTATACCACCTACAAATGTCTTCAGTCTGGGAAAAATTTTATCATCTGATAATTGTAGTTACATGAACAGTAGAATGACGTTCGAAATGCTGCACTGTCACAAAAGAAAATTGAAAAGAGACCTTATGTACTCATCACAGGAGAAAATTACCATTATAAATGATGGGACATTTCAGATTAAAGATGGACAAAAACAACAGGTTCTACTTGACTAAGCTGATACATTTTAAGTTGAAGATGGACAAAACACTTATTCTTTCTAATGTTGCAAAGCCATAGGAATTTACATAGCAACCCATTTATTGAAAATACAGCAATCTTCATTTTCTTTTTAATGTGTGATTAGTTGAAACCTTTTGAGAAATCAAAGAATACTCTTGAAAAGACATGATGTGTATGCTAGGATAAGAAAAGGAAGCAGCATTTCCAAAGGTTTCTAAACCCTTTAACACACAATCTGACATTTAACAACTCCCAGGAAGAAAGCTTTGGCAAACATTATTGGAAAAGGAGAAAATGCTGGTAACCAGCATTTTCTCCTTTTCCAAAAACATTATTATTATACCCTTCCCGTAACAATTTTCAAATTTTGAGTCACATTTATTTGGTCTTCTCCAAACACTTTCAATTTTGGATAAGTTTTTAATAATTTCATCTGGTAAAGACTTAACCCATTACCAAACAATCTCTATTTTTCATGACCCCCGAGATAGGGGCATTTTAAAAATATAGTGGGGAAAAAAATTTAAGTCTTTAAATTATGTTTATTTTGCCGTCTGCAAATGCTTTCAATTTGGACTAGTCTAAAATTTTGTAGTCTGGTAAGGAGTTACATTGAGTTAATCAAATCTACCACAACCCTTTTCTTGAAAGGATCAAGGCGTTGAGAATGCTGAAGTGGTATTTGTCAAGGATTATTCAAATACTGGCTTTAAAGTAGGGATGGCAACGAGTAGCCGGTTAACCGAGTACTCGATCGAACGTCCAAATATCGATTACTGAATTTGATATTCGAGTACTCGGTATTTTTTTTTCAAACATGTACCATTTTGCTTCCCGAGGAAAACTTTCTTTGCAAAACAAACACTGCAGCCGATTAAATGTAATCAAAACATCGTTGCAAAAGTGCGAAAGTTACCGGAAGATGGCCAAACAATTCACAATTTGACACGTGTTAATAACCAACAACTGTGTCAATTATAACGTTAAGCCGATCACGTTAATCGCTAATCATTAAAGTTTTCCTAATTTCAGTAAATCAGAGGCTGGCTAATATGATCTAATTAGGAGGAGAAAGTAATTATCATTAATCTTCACAGTTTGATCGTGAAACTTATTTAGGGATCGTGCGTACCTTGCGATCGCCAACGTGCCGTTGTATACCTACCGTATTTTGCTTTAATTTTTGGGATAGTAAATTTTTTTTTTTCGTGTTCCAATACTAAGGTCTATAAAAAATAATTATTTTATAAGCAGTCCCAAAACTTACGATCAGACAAGATACGCTCGCGAACTCTAGGTCATTTACCTCTAACAAGTCGAACAGTGCCGACATTAAAAAGCTACACCATTGATTTCATAAACCTACGTTCATATGCAGGTTGGTCTATTTTTAGACAGATTGGAATTCCAGCGGTCATTTTGTGCACTAAACAGGCCAAAACTTGGCTTTTTCCCATTGTTTTCGTTGATGATTAACTTGTAACTCATTATTGTCTATATCCTGGGCCAACGATGAAGATTGTTATTTTGCGTTTTTTGGTAAAATCATGATATAATTTACCTGCTTATGTGGGGTGAATGACGTAAATTCCACTGACAAGGACCTGCTCGACTCGTTCTCAAATTTGATTGGTTCAACGATCTTCGATCGATAAAACTCGGTTACATTACTGAATGTTGATTTCTATTTATAAAGAACGAACCCGATTGACCATGAAATACATGCTTGTCAACTCCATGGCAACCTCGGATGTATATGTATACATGTGTATCTTGGGATACAAGCTTTATCACACCCTTTATACACTTATATCCGAATTTTTTTTTAATTGGGGTTTAAACAGTCTGTCAGGTGATTAGATTTTTAGGTCTCGAATCGGGAAACTCCCTTTGAAATCGTGGTGGGTTGGGAAGCATGCTTATGACGTTATGTGTGTAGAACATGAGATAAATGCTTGTAAACAAAGGGTGTCAAACGGATCAAGATTTTTTGTTGAATAGATTTTCACTGTTTCCAACTCTTTGGGACAAAAAAAAATACCGATCTTGCTCTGAAATTTTAGTATAAAATGTAGTAAAAATCGTCCGAGTAACCGAGTACTCGATCGGAAAAATGACCGAGTACTCGAGTATTAAAATCGATACTCGTTGCCATCCCTACTTTAAAGTCAACCTACTAGGCAAGTTAATACCTTCTTGGTTGAAGGGAGCAACTCATGACATAAGTTAGGATTATTTGTGTATTGGTGGTCTCCCTTTGATCATAAGAGGGGGTCAGGAGTGACATCCCTTGACAGTAGGATGCATAATGGGTAGAGAGAGAAAGACTGAGTTTGTACCTGAAAACTATGTTTTTTTAAATATCTTTGGACGTTTACATCAAACTGTCTACATTAGATTATTATTTTGATCTTTAAATGTTCATGCCCAATCAAACAGAGTAGGGCACAATCATGGGATAAGCAAGTCATGGAACAAACCAGTTTTGGAACAAAAACGCCCAGGACCAAGCAATCGGTAGACAAATTTTGTATCACTGCGCAAATAGAAGGCTACAAACAGGTGAAGCCATTTTCGATCAAAACTAGTATTTCCATGATCGGTGGCCTCACCCATTGTATTTTAACATGCCATTTCTAATTACATACCATAGTGCCGAAAAACTCATTTGCCTGAGAAAAATTGAGTTAATGAGGTTTATTTCCTTTCGTTTTGCACAAAATATGATACATGGGCTTGAAAACTAAATACTGAACTCATAGTGGTATTGTCTTTGACAAATACCACAAAAATAATGTATACAACAATTTGTTTTCTTCCCTTTCAGCAAAAATTATCATCATATGAGGTACATCTAATTTGATGTTTATAAAATGCTAAAAACTATCAACAGGTGAAAAGTTTTGTTGATTGGTAAAGAAATCAAAAACAGAAGATCATCAAAAGCAACATGACCAAAAGGATTCATGTATGTGTGATGCAACAATGCACTGAAGATCCATAATGATTAAACTGTAACTTTACCAAGTGCTAAATCAGTAATTTAACTCTTCACCACATGACAACTTCGAGACACATCAATATTGAAGGAATTTACATACAACAATTCAAATGATTTCCAAATGATGGCATTTGTTTTGAAAAAGTAGAAAAAAAATGTTTCCAAGTCTCCTTTCTCAAGGTGGTTAAAACTTGGATATGAGCAGTATAGAATAAAACAATTTAACCTTTACTAAACAAATCCAATTGAAGTGGCCTTTTGAAAATATGGTTGGAAAAGGAGAAAATCTTTTAAACCTTTTTTCCTAACCTCTCATAGAACATCATTTAATTCTGTCACTTTCAGATGTTCTGAAGCTGGAAGAATCTAAAATTTATTATTTTGGGAAGCTAATGGTAAAATTCTGAGACAACTACTTTTTGCTGTCTTTTCCCAAAGACCTGCAGAACAACAAAACATAAAAATATGGAAATAGTTGTACCAAAGAAAAAAAAGAATAAAAAAAGAATTTTCTAGCAGACGACAAGCCTATGACAACATTTGGAGACAACAAATTGATAAGTTGCTGAATAGAAAAGGGTTGAAAACATTGAGGGAAGAGGGGTAATAAATGCTTGTAAACAACAGCTTTTCCTACTATGTTTTCAAAAGCTTTCTCCTTCCGAGTCACAGAAATAAAGGAATGTTTGATGAAGGGTTAATTTTTTTTTCTGTTATTGGGACCTAATGTCAACTTGAGTCAGTAATGAACTACATTTTTTGTTAAGGATGTGAATCCCAGAGTCTACAACAGTCACTTAATGTGACAATTCAAGCCAAAATTACCCCCATTATTGCCTTAATTGGGAGGCATCAGTATTTTTTCCCCAAAGTAATTAAAGAACATCAATCCCTGGAATATACAATTACTGTGTTAAACTTGGTGACAGCCTATTCTCCATTGTCTCTACCGATAATGAGCTCTGGTAGATAAACCTTGCATGATCAGCCCCAGCCCACTTGTGGCGTTCCCATCCACCTAACCCAATTGACCTCCTACGTAATTTGTGGGCTGTTTCAATCCATGGTGTCCCAGAGAAATAAACAGACAAGACAGCTAAATAATTGTTGTTCCCTT
This sequence comes from Tridacna crocea, assembly GCA_943736015.1. NCBI lineage: Eukaryota > Metazoa > Mollusca > Bivalvia > Cardiida > Cardiidae > Tridacna > Tridacna crocea. The sequence goes on from OX031065.1 coordinate 26,402,074, forward strand.
TTCATAAGAGAATCTACCATATTACTGTATCTGCTTGTGGAAAAAAGTGGACCAAGATCAGTCTGTAATGCTGAATTTTGATACTATTCTGCAATACTCAAGCCTCCAGATAGAAGGAGTGATTTTGATTTCAATACTGAAAATATTAATTTTTCTGCACTAAACCCTATGTTACATGGTCTTATTAGAATTATCTCATCGAGACGATTCCAAGGAGTACCCACAACATGGAGTTTTGAAGAGAAATAATGACTTTAGATTACCATTACTCCTTCTATTCTGGAGCTCTGAATACCGACTAAATAATCAAGTGTTCAGCATAACAATACCCATTTTTTGAAGTGTTCCATATACGCATACCAAAGTAAAAGGTATGACCATTCAATATAATATTCATATTCTTCATAATATATACATGTACATGCAAAATCATTGTGGCATGAGGAAAATATTCTGGTTATTGCTTCACCAAACAACAAGACTTTTGACCGGTCTAAATGAAAGCATTTGCAGACAACAGCCTAACAAAAATTGTGTTTTTTTTCCTTTAAAAAGTTAAAAATTTCTCTTTTTCCCACAGTGTTTTCAAAAGACTTGTACCGCAGACACATAAAAACAAGGGCTTGTTTGGGAAAGGGTTAAGAAGATTCCTAATCTGAATCTCAAGAAGCTTCTAAATCTTAAAATAACACTACTTTGGATCAGCTAAACCAAATGGTTTAGCGAATCAGATGTTGAACTTACATTCTTAAATCTGAAATTAGACCAACATTGTTCTTAAAAACAGTTGGTGAATATTGATCCAGATCGAAGTTGTAGGTGTTAAGCCTTTACTCCATAGATACTCATTTCTACCCAATGCTTGTAGGAGCCTTTGGAAAACATTGTGGCAAAAGGTGAAATTGCTCGTGACGAGCACTTTCACCTTTTGCCACAATGTTTTCTATGCTATCAAAAGGTGTCATATACACATAAGAAACAGCTTCATCCTTCCTGTTATTTAGGGTCAATTAGCAATACCATAGAAATGCCTTATGGGGTTAAAGGGTTAACACAATACAGCATCTGGAACATTCTGCCAAACAAGTGTGACTAGGCACCCAGTTGGGACACCAGTTGCTGACCGACAAAGAATCCAAAGTTTCAATATCAGTAATTGGTTGATTGCTGTTTATTTATTGTTGCCACTAGTTACCCATATGGGCAACTCCTACAGAAAACTTTGGTCTTTGGTTTACAAGATACAAGACAAAACTCATTGCTTTTTTTTCCAACATGTTCAGTCAGTGGCAAGGACCAGGACCTTGGTGTAGTGTCTAATACAAAAGAGATAGTTTGAAGTCCTTCTGATAGGTTGTTGCCATGCTGATCACTGTAGTGAAATGGGTTTTCACGTTTTTTTTGGCGATCTCTTTTTGAGTCAATTAATTTTTGGAGAAGTATTACCACATGATTTGACATCAGTTTGTCATTTTGAATAGCAGGTAACTTTAAAATCGGTCACTTTACACTAGATAAGAGGATTAATACCTAATGTCATAAATGACTTGCCAGCTTCATGTACATGATCGTGTTTTGCCCATATGTTTGCCAGATGCATGAAAGCTAGGTTATATGAAGCTCTAGACCATAAATTCATGCGTGAGATTGACAATTTGGCAGATACTTTTCAGCTTCAGATGTGTTATTTCAAATTTCATAGCATCAAAACCAGCACTATTATCAACTTTGGGAGAGAGTTGCTGATCCGCAGCTCATTCATTTGTTATTTAAAAAGAACAAAGACAATTGAAACTGAGCCATCTTTTGCCAGCAAATAATCAAATTGCAGCCCATCTTCGTCCGCTTAAACGAACAATCTTGTTCATACTTTTATTTTTATTTAACAATCCTAGTGACAAAAATGTTCAAGTCTGCAAACCAATCAAAACACAGCCGCAATCTTTTGGGCACAAACAATATAAAATCATATGATAACATTAGAACATTCTGGTTTAGGACATTAGAACATTCTGGTTTAGAATCTATATTTAAATCAGGAAAACCTAGAGTGAATGACTAAAAAGTTCACTGCAGATTATCCAAGAAATTACAAAGTGCTATGAATTTCATTGTTTTTAGGTTTTTTTTTTTTACATTCTTGTATGTATAGCAGAGAAAAACTGTACATGATTTTTCTATTTTATATGTGAATCATGTACATACGTGATCTCACACATTTTAAAGAGCAGAAAATTTCTTAAAGCATCCTAATATTGTATGTTTCTTTGCAAAGTTCTTGAGATTTCTCCAAGATTCTGCGCTAAAGAAAGGGCATGTAAACTAATAAAATTTCATTATTTTATCTAACCACAGAACACAAAAATATTTTAATTGATTTTCCTGTATTTATTTGCCAGCAAGTCAGTTTTCCAGTGAGAAAATAACCCTTACACTCACAAAATTGAAAATTTAGATGTACCCAACGGCACCTTTGAAAGATATTGCTATGTACAAGGAAATTGTTTGAAATTAGTAATTTGTATTTTTTGCCACATTATTTTCAAATCTATTTCTACAATAATCAATCATCAGTTTTTATTCTCTCAGCTGGAATCAACCTGAAAGCCTGGACAAGAAATAAAGGGTTGCAACAGCTCATCAACTTCTTTCCAATCATCATGATTGTAGAAAGAGAGCAAGAAAGAGAGAGAAAAAAAAAATTCATGTAAATTAAGAGCTAGAATTCAAAGAGCAAGCTGTAATTCTATTAAATCTGGGAGATGCAATCAAATGTCAAATGTTGGCAACTAATTTTGCATGAAAACTGTTCCTCTGATTACCTACATCAATTTCTAGGATCTTTCAACCCTTTGCCACACAATCCTGGGGTGTAACCACTGTAAGGAAGGGCTTTGTTGGAAAAGAAGAAAATGCTGGTAACCAGCATTAATTTTCTTCTTTTCATGCATTGTTTTGAACTATTTGTTTAAAAAAAATCTAATCATTTTAGCAACAGTAATTTTGTCATCTGCAAATCCATTTAATTTGGACCAGTCTTTGAATTGTGGTTTTGTAAAGAGTTATGGTCAATTTTGGACTTGTCCAGGATGAAGAAATAAATAGGCTCGACTCCGAGAACTCAGACAAAGTAGAAAATACTGGGTATGGGTAGAGGAAGAATATACTGGTTACCAATATTTTGGCCATGTTTTCTTTAGTCTTCTTTCTCAGGTTAACTCATTCTCAAGTATCAACATTTTAGACTCGTCCATATTGAAAGCATTTGCAGATGACAAAATAAACAGGACTGAAAATTTTGAAATTTGGTTTGGGAAGGATAGAAAATATTGTGAGAAAAGGAGAAAATGCTGGTTACCAGCATTTTCTCCTTTTCCCACAATGTTTTCCAAAGGCTTCTTTCTGAAGGTCATCAAAAGTGGATTGTGTGGCAAAGGGTTAATCTAAACTCTGAGTTTTTTGAGAAAGGGTTGATAATTTAATATTACCTCCTGGAACAACTTAAGCTGCTGATGAACCTCCCTGTGCAGGTGCTACCTTGGTTAATGAATCAATGTTATAATGTATGATGAACATCAACTGATATGTGAACATATGAAAAAAAAAAATATGGCAAAAAAAGGTAATTGCTCATTCCAACCAATTTCCCATCTTGTTTTTCAAAAAAAAATACCCCTCAAGATTGAAAACTGTGTAAGCATATAACTGAATGGTTATCTGTATACACCACCATTACTGAGCTTTGGGATGACACAACCAAGATATAATTCAAGGAAAGTCTGAGAACTCTCATGAAAACTTTACTGAGTTGACCTTTCTGCCAATTTTGATTGACGGGTCATATCAGCCAATCAAAACACAGTATAGTGTATCATGTAAACATAAGGAAATACTTAGTTGAACAGACTTTACTATTAACAATCATGATTTTTTTCTGCTTAAACTCTAGAAAACTGGAATGTAAAATAATTATTTCAAACTGGCTGTATGTCATGCCAATAAGAATCATGTGGTAAGTGATGCTGATGTTAGAGGCTTGTCATGCATGGCAACAAAGATACTGTGTTAACCAACATGTTACCAAACTCTCATTTCGATGGGTGAGTGCAACACTATTCTAAGTGCCTATACTTTGTATAGGCACTTAGGATAGTGTTGCACTCAGCCATCGATTTGCAGGTAGGTCAAATGCATGATAGTATGGTGTTCACAAGATGACACTTTACCTATTCATGTCTTTCTTGGTTTTCCTAAATCAGGCAGGGTTCCATAGTGCCTTGCCAAACAACAATCCCATCTGGCCAGCGCTCTGACAAGAATTAACTTCAGGATTTCCTGATTTCAAAATGAAGACCAGTCAACAAAAGAATTACACAGGACCCTAAACTATACTGGAACAATGTTGGAATACATCCAATAATTGTCTATAACATTCATTGTTCCTTTTCCTGTAATTTTAAAGCCTGGAAACAGCATACAAATACAGCCTGATTAGGTACGGTACTTGCTTAACCCTTTGGTACAAACAATCCCTGGTCAGAAGCCTTCTGAAAACATTGTGGGAAAAGGAGAAAATGCTGGTAAGCATTATTTTATCCTTTAACATCACTGTTTTTATTCTTCTTCAGTCAGGTTTCAATTTTTGAGTCACATTTATTATATAGTCTGCAAATGCTTTGAAGTCTAAAATTTTGTCGTTTGGTACAGAGTTGAACCAATAACAACCATCTGGAGTTTTAACAACCCCCAGGTAAAGGGGACAGACATATTTCATAATTTAAGCCTTGTTTAACCCTTTACCACACACTGACAACTTTTGACAACCTTGCAGTAAAAGCCATTTGAAAACATTGTGGGAAAAGGAGAAATAACCAGCATTTTCTCCTTTTCCCACAATATTTTCTACCTTTACGAAATCCAATTTCGATTCTTCAGTTACATCTATTTTCTTCATTTTTGACTAGTCTATAAATTTGTTGTTTGGTAAAGGATTTCAGAGTTCTGCCAAGCTTTTTACCTTATGGGGGCCAATGGCCCATCCAAGCCCAAAAAGTGGGGCCACCTTTTCACAACATGGGGCCATGACTGAAGTTCGGACATAAATTGAATATAATTATAGACTAGAGACAGAATACCTAATAAAAATCAAACATTTTGTACAATAATTTAGCAGTTATCTGTTTTATTGATTCTTATTTACAAAGAATTTCCCGCGCTTCAAGGGAAAATGAAAATGGAAGTATCTCACTTCGGTATTTCGGGTTGCCCTGAGGGCTTGGGCTTGCTATTTTCTTAGCCTCTTTTGGCTTTGTTTGACCAAAATAGCTTAGTTTAGATTTACAATTCTTCTTTTCCGCCATCAGAGTTTATCAATAGCGATCATTTGATGCAGAACGAAAAACGAAACTGTTATCTGTTTACTTGTGAAAACGAAACTTATTGGCTCAAAATTCGGGGAACCCAACTTTCATTAAGTACTAAGCCAATCAGAATTGGCATTACAATCCATAAAACCACTTTGGGGAAAACACGGATGCACTCTCTTGCTCTCCGGATCATTCACACCCATGTATGGTGAGAGTAATGAATGACAACTCTGCTCGGAGATTGACATAGAAGTGAAATTGATTCCAACAAAACAGACTTCCGGTGAATTTTTCCCAAGTAATCTTCATACCTACGTTGCATAGCTTGTATTTTTAATGCGCCACGTGGCTCTCAGACATATTTTTTTACGGCCATCTGTAATTTTTTAGCGCCGATCCAACAATGGCGCGTCCTTGGCAGAACTCTGGGATTTAATTTATTGTCTACAAGTGCTTTCCATGCAGATGTTTGGATCCAGAGGGGGGGACCAGGAGTCCGGACCCCCCCTGGAATTTTGGCAAAAATGTGGTTATCGGTTTCGTGAATGGGACCAGTTTGATACTGCACAACATTTATGTAAAATACAATCCTGATTAAATGTGTGGATGGTGTCGTCTGGAATCAAAATAGGCATTTAGTTGAATCCTTAATAGTCCTTAACCCTTTGCAAAACAATCCCTAGTTTTTACGGCCCTAACAGAGAAGCCTTTTGAAAACATGGTGGGAAAAGGAGAAAATGCTGGTAACCAGCATTTTCTCCCTTTCCCACAATGTTGTCTTCCCTGCTGGAAACAAAGTTAGCTTTCCGAGTAACATTAATTTTGTTGTCTGCAAGTGCTTTCAATTTGGACCAGTCTAAAATTTTGTCGTTCAGGAAAGGGTTAAGGCAACAATTATGAAAAATTAGAGTGTGAGGTTGTGTACATGTAAATATAATAGCGGATATGCTTATAAGACGACTGTTTTCGGTGGGACCCCCCTGAGAAAAATATCGGTATCCACCCATGATATAGTTGACAACTTGCCATATGATAAAGGATTTTACTAAAATGTTGGCAAGTATCCTTGAAAAATTCATCATAGTCCTACCGGTATGTCATAAATGCTCTGCAGTGAAACTAAAGGCTGATAACAGTCTACTATAGAATGCTCTTGGGAAATCAAACAGTTTAAAGCCAATTAAAAGCTATTAACATAGGTAACATTATAACCATGCTGCCCAATTAACTCTTTACTAAACAAAAAAGATGTAGACTTATCCAATTCAAAATCATTTGCAGACAACCAATGTTCAAACCTTAGAAGTTGTCAACCAATGGAAATTGCTAACCAATATTCAATTGTCTTTAAGTGTTTACCAGCTGTTTCTCCTTTTTCGATAATGTTCTCATCAGCCTTCTTCCTCAAAGGGGATAAAACTTGGGATAGTATGGAAAAGAATTAAATCGACTTGCAGCAATTGTCTTTTTTTTTTCCACTCATGAAAGTTGTCATAATCTTTTACCCATAAAACTCAATGCCTGACCTTATGATCTTTTCTTTTCGTCTGCTTCATTGTAATCTTCTAAACCACTTCCTGGTTGACTAATATGATGAACCTTGAACAATCAAATTGCAACTCTGCTAATGAGAGAGTATTCAACAATTGAACAGCTTTTCATACCATCTAAGATCACTAAATCTTTCAGATGTGACATTAAACCGAGATGGTACTATACACCAATCACATCAAACGACCAGGGGCCATAACTAATTAGAAAATCATTCAACCATAACCAAATTGTAAATGTACATCTTCACTTCATATTAAAAATGCCTATGAAGTTTCTCTGAAATCAGTCCTGTAGTTATTGAGATACAAAGCATACAAAAATATTCATGAAAGGGCAATAATATTATGCACATCTTGACTTCATATTAATACTTCCTGTAAGTTTGACTGAAACCTGTCCATTACTTATTGAGAAAGAGAGCAGACAAAAAAATCTTTTTTTTAAGGGCTATAACTCCTTTGAAAATCATTCAACTGTAACCAAAATGTGATATGCATATCTTTCCTTCATACTTAAACTTCTCATGAAGTTTGACTGAAATCCATGTCATAGATACTGAGGAATAGAGCAGACAAAAATATTTATGAAAGGGCCATAACTTCTTTGAAAATCATTCAACTGTAACTATATTATAACATACACATCTTGACTTCATGTTTAAACTTCCTATGAAGTTTGACTGAAATCTGTCTTGTACTTATTGCAAAATAGAGCAGACAAAAATAATCATGAAAGGGCCATAACTTCTTTGAAAATCATTCAACCTTAACCAAATTATAATATGCACTTCTGTGCTCCACAAAAGCTTCCCAAAAAATTTTTCACTGAAAAAACCCCATGGTTTTAAAAACATGCTTATTATCATTTTTGTGTATTATTTTTTGTTAAAATTAATGAACTGTGTAACTTAAATTGAATTGGTAAGTTTCCTTTTTTCCTTAAAATTGTGCTTTATGACCAAAAAAGTGTTTATGTATATTCAATAGTTTTTACTGTAAATTATATATTATTAAACACATGCTGTGATGGGGGTTTTGTCCTGGGGGCTTTTGTCCATGGGGGTCCTACGGGGTTTTTGTCCTAAATTTTTAAAGTTTCCTTTTATAAGCCCATGTAAAACTTGTGACCCCCAGGGCGGGGCCACTTTTGATCCCAGGGCTATAATTTGAAGAAAGTTGATAGAGGTCCAGTACATAAAGCTGCATGTCAAATTTGGTGGCCCTAGGCCTTACAGTTGCAGACAAGAAGATTTTCAAGGGTTTTCAATTTTTTTGCCATGGCCAAATTTTTCGCCATGGCAACCAGAGTTATTGAAGGAATCAAATGTTTTGACAGAATTCTGAAGAGGACAATGTCAGGATCATTTCTGTGAAGTTTCATCGAAGTTGGATGAGTAGTTTCAGAGAAGAAGATGTTTGAAATAAAAGTTAACGCATGCACGCATGGACAGACGCACTGAGGGTCGGATGACGGACACTAGCCCATGACCTAAGCCCACTGGCCTTTGGCCAGTGGAGATAAAAATCAGTCAATGAGCCTAATACAAGCTGCACATCTTAGACAGCTCCATGTCTTTTAACCTCTATTAATGACTGACTCCCTTTTGGAAAATGTAACACCCTCAGGTATGTTAAAAAGATACAATATGGAATAGCCTGTTGCCTGGAAAAGTGCCACTAGTTTGTTATTTCCATTTATTTATCGTCGCTACTGGTTGCTCATTTGGGCAACGCCCCCCAGAAGACGGTTAGTTGTTACAGGGGATAGTGCAAGGAAACAGGTTGAAACTACCGAGAGCTTCACCTGGTTCTTTAACATGCTTGGCTTATAACAATAATGGAAGACTATTAGTACAGTCGAATCTGAGTTAGCAGTCATACGTGCATAGCGGCCAATCTGTGATTAACGGTCAGTTCAGGCCCACCCGTGCAAATTAACTCTTTAAAGTCCTTTAATTAACGGTAAACTGTGATATGTGGTCAGCAGTCACATTTGAAGATCTTAATTGCACTTAAAGCATATCCCATAAAGTGGTCACGCAACCCGACTAATTGCTAGCAGGTGGTGTGAAAAAAATAAATAACACATCTGGCTTCGTGTGCATAAACCGCAACGCTATACCAATCAACATGTGTGATAAACAGTTAAACTTCATAGTGTAGGTGTACACTTCGTATAAACGGTGTTAAGAGGGCTATTCTTTGCTATGCGATCGACAGATAGACGCTGCTTCCCCGCAACGCTTTACATTACTATTGAAAACGAGGTTACCAATAATTTCCAAAATGGCGTCAAGTACCCCAATTTGCTTAAATTTTGGGACAGTAAAAAATATTTGTTCTTTTTCGTGTCCCAATACTTTGGTCTACAAAAAATAATTATTTTTGTCAGCTGTCCCAAAACTTATGGTCAAACAAGACAATCTGTCATACTGAAAGTCACTGCCCCACTGGCTAATCCATCGAATAATGCCGACATTGAACGTCAGTGATGTCAGGTTTGCAGGTTGTCTATTTTTAAATTGATTGGAATTCCACCGATCAGTTTGAGCACTAAGAGTTTAAAACTTCGCTTTTTCTCATCGTTTTCGTTGATTATTAACTTTTCGCTCATTATTGTCTGCATCTTTGGATCGCGATGAAGATGTTATTTTGCGTTTGTAGATAAAATTCACAACATAATTTACCTGCTTACATGTACGTGAGGTGAACACGGTTAATTCCACTCTGACAAGTAGCCTACCTGCTCGGACAGTTCTCAAATCGATCGATTTACCTTGGGTAAAACAGTATACCTTTATTTCTATTTATAAACAATGAACTCGATTGACCTAAAATACAGGCATATCAACTCTGACAACTTCGTATGTACACACCTATGTACACATTATGGGTCTTGGATAGAAATTGTACGAAGGAAATCTACTGATTACAATAAAAATGTATAGCAGAGAAAGACTGCAAGAGGTGAAAGTGCTCATGAGGAATGATTTAATTTTCATTCCACAATGTTTTCAACAGTTATCATCGGCAGTGTAATTTAAAAAAAATTTGGACTTGTCCAAATTGAAAGCTTTTGCAGTCAACAATGTAAATGTGATTGAAAACTTTAAATTTGATGTGAAAGAATGGAAAATATTTTTGCTAATCTGATCTGTGTTAAGCAGCCAACTGTCATATGCAGCCATTTTTGGCTTGTCCCTTGGTTGGCTGCTTAAGACAGTTTCAACTGTAATTTCAGTTGTCCAGCCGGGGATTCAAACCCACAACCTGTAGTAATCCGAAACATTTTGTTCACGAGTCCTACGGTCTACCTACAGAGCTATATCAGCTGGTAAAGTGTAACTAGGTATGGCTGTGAGGAAATTTACTGCATTTTCTGGAAAATATACTTGATAATCTTGCATTAAATTCAATGCATTAAGTCTATGCAAAATTAGTAAAGTAGAGACTTGTTCGTATTGAAAGCATTCGTAGACAATTTAATTGCAACTAAACAGTTGGAATATGTCTTTGATAAGGTAAAAATCATTCTGGGAAAAGAAGAAAAACACTAATTACCAGCATGTTCTACTGTTCCCCAAAGTTGTCAAAAGGCTTGTTCCTCCGGGTTGTTAAGACTCTGCAATGACCAAAGAGTTAACCCTTTGACCACTGAATATATGAAACGGACAACTTCAAATATAGAAAAAAACAGAATGTACTCTCTATTGAAATTTCAAGTATGTTTTGACCAGACTTCATATGAAAGCAGCAGACAGTGCAGACCAAAGATTAGACGGCACATTCTGTGCCTCTATAACATGGATGTAATATTACAATTATGAGCCAGTCTTCCAGACTTCAATCCCGAGTTTTGATGACCCTGGGAAATAAAGCTTTTGAAAACATCTTGGGGAAAAGGAGAAAATGCTGATAACCAGCATTTTCTCCTTTTTCCAAGATTTTTTCTTTCCTTCAAGACAAATCCCTCCATCTAGTAAGACACACTTCCTTTATTTTCTGCAAAATTTTAATGGTTTTCTTACGAATAAACCTAACATTTCGTCATTTGATAAAGCATTACCAACTGAAAGCCTAACAAAAGGGTGAAATACCAGACTGGTGCAAAATTCAGACATGCAATTAGTTGAAGAAAGTTTTGTACATCATTGAAGTAACATCTTCCATTACCTTATATCATAAACAAGTGTTTATTACCATCTATAGATAGTAATAAACATGGTGTTACATCATAAAATATGTTTACATCTTTTAATCCTTTGCCAACTGATTTCTGCTTCTACAGATCTATAGCTCTATGGAAGGAAATGTTAAACATCATTGTGGGTAAGGGAGTGAATGCAAGAAACCAGTTTTTTTTTTCCCTTTTTTTTTTCTCTTTTCCACCTCATTTTATTTTCCTCTTCACAGTCAAATTACCCCAACTGATTTGCACTTTATTTTTTATATGCGCATGCTTTTAATTTTGGCAAGTTTTAAAGTTTATTATTAAATGAAGACTTTACTCTTTACCACATGAAAAAAAAATCATAGACTCATCCACATTGAAAGCTTTGAAGATAACAAAATATTAAATAATAACATGACTTAACTCATTACCAAACAACAATATTTTAGACTTGTCCAAATTGAAAGCATTTGCAGACGACAAAATAAAAGTGACTGAAAATTTGAAATTTGTTTTGTGAAGGGTAGAAAACATTGTGGGAAAAAGAAGAAACTCCTTTTCCAACAATGTTTGCTAAAAGCTTCTATCTCATGGGCGTCAAAAGTAGGGATTGTGTGGTACTGGGTTAAATATTAGAGTTTGTTCAAAGAGATAGCAGCATCTCTCTCTTTTTTTCTTCCATGTTTTCGAAAGTCGTCTACTGTTGGGTAGTTTAATGGATTAACCAATTACCACACAGTCCCTACTTTTGACGCCCCTGAGAAAGAAGCCTTTAGAAAACATTGTGGGAAAAGAAAAAAATGCTGGTAACCAGCATGTTCTCCTTTTCCCCCACTGTTTTCTACCTTCACAAAACAAATTTCAATTTTTCAGTCACTTTTATTGTCGTCTGCAAATGATTTCAATTGGGACAAGTCTAAAATTTTGCCGTTTGGTAATGAGTTAAACACATTAAACCCTTTACAAAATATAGATTTATTCTTCTCTTGAAAAAAACTGGTCTAGAGTGTGTTTCTTAGAAGATTGTTGAATTACAAAGATCTCACTGTCTACGCTGCTCATTGTACAACCAAAAATCTTTGAATGATATAAGAAACACTGTCTGCAACAGAGGTACCACTTATAACAAGCAACATGCTTTTGCTCTAATGCTTTCATAGTCTCCAGAAGGAAACTAGAACTGTTACAGGCAAAAAAAGCCTTTAGTGGTTGCCTTGCATTGTACTAGGGTGAGAATACCAAGTGCCAAATTTGTGTTAGAGTTAACCAATCACAGTGAAAAGTGCAGATGTACAAGTCTCAATAGCAGGAATGCTCGAACTAGAGTTTCACCCAGTTTGTTGGCAAGGGTAGTTGGAGGAAAGACAAAACAAGAGGACCATGATGGTGCTATATCGCTCACCTGAGTACCAAGCAGCAAAGGTCTAAAATAAAGATAAATACCACATATCAAGGTTCAAGGCCAAATGATAATGAAACAAGAGGAGCAGATTGTCGCAATTTAACTTGGGACTTCAAAGTTCTGTTTCTTTCTCGACAAGCAAGAAATAGTGTAAAAATGAAGATCAAAATGGAATTACTCAAAATTCATGCTAGGAAGAGTTATTGTTCTTGCACACTGTACTCTGTAATATTGCAAAAAATATGCATACCAAGTTTGAAGTCGACTTGAGATGACAATTTATTTCAAACAGCCACTGAATGCTGTAAAAATGACATTCAAAGGGAAATAACTCAGACAGCACAAGGTAGTTACAATTTTTAGGCACTGCACTTCTAGATATTGCAACAAATAAGCATACTAATTTCAAGTCATTCCTACTTAAGATGACAAAGTTTTGCTCTGGACAAGCAAGAAATGCTATAAAAATGAAGGCAAAATTTGTGCTAGGAAGAGTTATGGTTCTTGTGCACTGCACTCCATAACTTTTCAACAATCATGGATATCAAATTTAAAGATATTCAGGCTTTAGATGTTAAAATTATATTCCAGTCGAGCAGAAAATGCTGTAGAAATGATAATCAAAGGGAAATAACTCAAAGACAGTATGAGGTAGAGTTATGGTTCTTCCACACTGCACTCTGTGTTATTGCAACAAACACATATACCAAGTTTCAAGCCAATCGGACTGGAGATGACAGTTATGCTCCGGACTAAGAACTATTCTAAAGAACTTTCTAATTCAAGGGGAAATAACTCCAGTTGTTTTGTTTTGATTACACCCATAATCGAACTCATCCGATATCTAACATTCATGTATATTTTGACAAAGTTTGGAGCTTAATGGTTGATATTTGTAGAGGTTAGAGTGTAAACAAACTAATGTATAGCAATTTTTCTAATTCAAGGGCAAATAACTCCAGTTGTTCAGTTCCGATTACATCCATAATCAAACTTATCCAAGATCTTATGGTCATTTATATTTTTACAAAGTTTCGTGCCGAATGGTTTATAACTGTGGATGCTAGAGTGTAAACAAAGTGGAACATAGCAATTTTTCTAATTCAAGGGCAAATAACTCCAGTTGTTCTGAACCGATTTGACCCTTAATCAAACTTAAACAAGATCTTATTGTTATATATATTTTGGCCAAGTTTCGTGCTGATTGGTTAAAAATTGTAGATGCTATAGAGAAAACAATGTCAAATATAGCAATTTTTCAAATTCAAGGGCAAATAACTACAGTTGTTCTAGATTAAACCCATAATCAAACTTATCCGGGATCTTATGGTCATATATACTAGTATTCTGAATAAATTTGGTGCTGATTGGTTAATATTTGTAGATGCTAGAGTGTAAACAAAGTGAAATATAGCAATTTTTCCAATTCAAGGGCAAATAACTCCAGATGTTCTGGTAATAATCGAATTCATCCCAGATCTTATGGTAATATATTTTGACCAAATTTGGTGTTGATTGTTTGATATTTGTTGATGCTAGAGAGTAAACAAAGTGAAATATAGCAATTTTTCCAATTCTAGGGCAAAAAATTCCAGATGTTCTGGTCAGATATGAACATAATGGAACTCATCTGAGATCTTATGGTCATATATATTTTGACCAAGTTTGGTGCTGATTGGTTGATATTTGTAGATGCTAGAGTGTAAACAAGAAAATGCGAATGGACGGACGGGCGACAGAGGACGGACACAGACCGACGGTGAGTGATCACAATATCTCACTCTGAGCACTTTGTGCTCAGGTGAGCTAACAATTGCTTGGACAGACAGACAAACAGACAAATAATCTCATTTCAGTGGAAACCTATTACGTCGTTCCAGAAGTCTGCCTTTTTCTATACAGACAGTTCTGCACTAGAATATTTCACCTGTACTTGTGAAATCTATTTAGCTGTCCGTTGACAGTTGTTGATTATTTGACAGCAAATGGGCAAATGTCAGCCAACTTCACAATTCAGCTGCCAATTCTTTTATATAAAGGTATCATTCGTTTATCGAATCGTCAACTGTAAGTTGTCAGCTGGTTGCCAATTTGAATTGAATATGCTAAAAGAGAGTCGTCAACTGTCAACCATAAGCCAACTTCATGCTTCGGCTGCCAACTCGTTTTTCTTTAAATGATCATGACTGAACCAAATTCTCAACTGTGAAGTTATTGGCTACCAGATTGAACAAAATATGCCTAACAAGTGAATTGTCAACTGTCAACCATTAGCCAACTTCACATGTCAGCTGAAAATTCAATTTTTTTTGAAAATATATTTGAATTGAATTGTCAACTGTCAGCTGGCTGCCAATTCCAGTAGAATATCCCATAACAGCTAACTGTCAACTGTCAACCATAAGCCAACTTCACACTTCAGCTGCCAATTGGTTCTTAATAAAGATGTTGTGTTAGAACCTCATCGTCAACTGCCAATTCAAATTCAATATGCTTTAACAGCAAATTATTAACCATCAACCAACTTCACATCTCAGACCCTATTTCATTTTAAAATAAAAATATTGTGTTTGAACTGAATTGTCAACTGTCAACTTTCAGCTGGCTGCCAATTTGTATTAAATATTTTTTAAGAGCAACCTGTCAACTGTTAACCATCAGCCAACTTCACACTTCAGGTGCCAATTCCTTCTTATAAATGAAAACACCATGTTTGAACCGATTTTGCCAACTGTCACCTGTCAGCTGGTTGCAAAAGAGAACTGAATATGCTATAAGAGCAAATTGTGAACTTACAGCCAACTTCACACTTTAGCTGCCAATTCATTTTCATAAAAGTGTCAGCTTTTAGTTTGGACCAGTCTAAAATTTTGTTGTTTGGGAAAGGTTTCAGCAATTTTCAATTTCTGAGTCATGCTTGTCATTTGTAAAATTAATGCTTTCAAGTTTAGACAAGTGTACAAAAATTTTCCTTCGTTAAAAGAGTTAACAATTTACCTAACAATCCAGTATTTTAATGACACTCATAGGAAAGGTTTTGAAAACTTTGAAACAGGGAAAAAACATGTAACAAGCCAAGGCTGACAAATAAGGAACCTTTCTAGTTTTCGTAAATTTTCTGCATGTCCAAAACACCATGCTACCTCAGGATTCAGCTGGTTGTTAGTCAGTTGTCAGTCAAAACAGATTTCATGGATGAATAATTATGAGCAGCAATATTATGGCTCATTAAGCTCTCAATAAGCAAGTCAAAATTTTATCCATCTGATAAAGAATTCAGATTTAAAAAAAAATACTAATAAATTTCATCACCCTGTCTTATGCCCCTGACTCATCCCCAGGGTTGCAAACTCACAAATTAATCACATTTTTAAGATAGTGCCGGATGTCACCTAAATTCTTTTAATCCATTACAATCTAATGGAATGCAATTAGTGTTCACTTGGGGCACTCTATGATTTAACTCTGTACCACACAATCAAGAGTTTTAACCCTTTACCAAACAACAAAATTTGAGACAGATCTAAATTGAAAGCATCTACCGGCTCCAAAAATAAATGTTAAAAATATGGTGATATAGAAAATGACATACAAAGTAGCATCATGATCTTTTTCACAAGGCATAGTTGAATGCAAATTAAAAAGGTTTTGCTTTGGACAAGTAAGCCACACTGGCAGACAAGTGGACTTTTTTAATTTACTTGTCCGTGGACGAGTAGAAATTTCAAAGATTTCCACTCCACTGCTTTAGAATATTCCAAGCTTTATTCACCAGAATTTTCTAAATTGAAAGTAGCACATTTTCTGCCTGGGAAAACCATTTGGTTTGGCTGAACTATTTGGCTAAGCCAATCAGAAGTTGTATCACTTTCAAATTTGAAAAATTCTGAAGAACAAGACTAGGAACGTTCTTAAGAATCATTGGTGTGTAGGGATCCAGCAGTTTGTACATTATTCTTTCAACCTATTCCCACATGATCATCTTTGAAACACTAAGTATTACTCAAAAACAAATTGACCTTTAACCCTTTCCCACACAATGCCGACTTTTAAAGACCCTGAGAAAGAGCCCTCTTGAAAACATTGTGGGAAAAGGAGAAAATGCTGGTAACCAGCATTTTCTCCTTTTCCCACAATGTTTTCTTCCGTTTCAAAGAAAAATCATTTCATATGAGCCACACTGAAACCGTCATCAGCAAATGCTTTCAATTCAGATAGGTCTAAAATCTTGATATGTGGTAAAGGGTTAAGCAAAGAATAATTAAAGGACATTCTTATCATTGGGAATATTTGGACATTACAGAACTTCTGTTAATGTTGGGTTTGACCCTTATAGTACCTGGTCAAACTTTGAGATCTTTTGAAGATGGCATGGATCAAGATCAGACTGCAAAATAAGTGCATCTTTGACCTACGTCACCTGCCATGTATCATTAATGCAAGCCAACAGAATCATGTTTACTTCAGGTATTTTGGCTAAGGTTGGTTAATTATTCAAGCATGAAATATATTTGTCATTTATTTCATGTCAATTTTTTCCAATAGTTGTGGAAACAAGCTCTCTTCTTTTTGCATTAACTCACTACCAAATGACAAAATTTTGGACTTGCCCAAATTGAAAGCATTTGCAGATGGCAAAAGAAATGTGAATCAAAAATTGAAAATTGATTTGGAAAGGGTAGAAAACATTGAGGGAAAAGGAGAAAATGCTGGTAGCCAGCATTTTCTCCTTTTCCCACAATGTTTCCAAGGGTCTATCTTGTCAGGGTCATTAAAATTCGGGATTGAGTGGTAAAGAAGTAAAATCAGCAGATCAAACTGCGACTGAAAATTTATGTATAAGAACTGGACACCTAGAAGAAAAAATGTTTGGGAAAAAAAAGTTAATTCAATTCATAAAAATTTTCGATAAGAATATAATCAGTTATGCTGGAAAATCCCATGTGTGATCCATTTTTCGAAAGCAACCACAAATAATTACAAAGCATGCCAAATATAAGCAAAATAAATAAAATAAGCCTAGTAGAGATGTCTGGAATGGTCCCACAGATAACTGCTCAATCCTTTACCCCATGATTCCGATTCTTAACGGCCTTGAATAACAAGCCTTTTGAAAACATAGTTCGGGAAAGGAGAAAATGCTGTTTACTAGCATTTTCTCCTTTTCCCACAAGGTTTTCTAACCTTTCATAGACAAGTCCATTCTTTATTGTCACACTGAACTTTGTCATCTGCAAATGCTTTCAATTTGGACTAGTCTAAAATTCTGTTATGTGGGAGAGAGGTAATCCTTTACCACACAATGATGACTTTTGACAACCCTAATGAAGAAGTCTTTTGTAAAAATTGAGGGAAAAGGAGAAAATGCTGGTTACCAGCATTTTCTCCTTTTCCCACAATGTTTTCGAAGCTATCAAAGAAAAATTGTAATTTGAGCCGTTATGAAATGGTTGTCTGGAAATGCTAAATCAATTTGATTTGGTCTAAAATTCTTCTGTGTGGTAACGGGTTAATCACCTCCTCAGAAAACAAAATTTTAGCCTTGTCAAAATTGAAAGCATATGCAGATGACAAATATAAGGTTGGTCAAATGAGAGAACTTCTCAGTGATTGGGTAGAAAATTTCCTAGTAAAAGGAAAATGGTGGTTACTAGTATTTTCTGCTCTTCCCACAACGTTTGAAAAGGCTCCTTCTTCAGGGCTGTTAAAAGTTGACATCGTGTGGTTAAGAGTTAACCCATTACCACACAATCGCTACTTTTAACGACCCTGAAAAAGAGGCCTTTCGAAAAGGAGAAAATGCTGGTAACCAGCATTTTCTCCTTTTCCCACAGTGTTTTCTACCCTTCACAAAACGAATTTCAAATTTCCAGTCACTTTTGTTTTTTCGTCTGCAAATGCTTTCAATTTGGACAAGCCTAAAATATTGTTGTCTGGTAATGACTTTGACTTACTCTTTCCCAAATTTTAGGCTTATCCATCTTTAACTCTTTACCAAATGACAACTTTATGGACTGGACCAAATTCAAAGCATCTGAAAGAAACAAATTAAATCTTAGTAACATGATTATTTCTGACTTAAAGAGGGTAGGAAATATTGTGGGAATACAAGAAAATGCAGGTTACCAGTATTTTCTACTTTTCCCACAATGTTTTCTATAGGCTTCTCAGGGTCATCAAAAGTCAGTAATGTAAGGTAAAAAAGTTTAACTCTTTACCAAAGAACAAACTTTTGGGCTGGTCCAAATTAAAAGAACTTGAAAACGACAACATAAATGTAACTCCAAAATTGAAATTTGTTTCCAATATGGTTATCAAAAGTCAGTATTGTGAGGTAAAGAGTTTAAGACATTTGCAGACGGCAAGCAAATGTTGCACCAATGATGGAATTTGCCTCAGTGAGGGATAAAACATTTTGAGAAGTAAGAAATTGCTGGTTCTAGCATTTTCTCCTATTCACACAATATTTTTAAAAACAGTCTCTTCAGGGTTGCCGCAAATGGGTATCAAACCCACAATATCCAGGTCCAGAGTCAGATACGCTAACCACCGAGTTACCTAGCCAGGATCTCGGATGTTTTCTAGATCTTGATCAGTTTTCAAGCATATCATCAGCAAGCCATATTAAGTGTTTTTCTCCAGAAAAAAAATCCAATTCAATCAATTAGTGCTCTTCTGCAATACCTTCAAGAGACATAAGTTAAATAGGTGTAGTTATTTAGATTTTTCCATTTCAAGCATAAATTATCTTAAAATATTTCACCAATATGCCAAAAGTGTAAGTAAGAGTCAAGATCAGAGAACAGCCCTGGTCATTCTGATCTTGGATTCTGCACTTAACCCATTACCACTCAATCCCTACTTTTGTCAACACTGAGGAAGAAACCTTTAGAAAACATTGTGGGAAAAGGAGAAAGTGCTGGTAACAAGCATTTTCTCCTTGTCCAAAAATGTTTTCTACCCTTCACAAAACAAATTTCAAATTTTCAGTCACTTTTATTTTGTCGTCTGCAAATGCTTTCAATTTGGATTAACCTAAAATTTTGTTGTTTGGTAAAGAGTTAATTCAGCCAAAGAAAAGGTATTGCAGAAGAAGGGTTATTTTCACTTAGAGATTTATAACTCCAGTAAAAAGTCACAAATCTACAGGGAACATCTTTGTCTTATGTAGGATATAATTACTTGATATCATAAATGTTTATAATTCAGCCTTCCAGCCCAGGCAAAAATTTCACAGGACAATTATGACACCTAGGAAAGTGGCGGCCATACATCATTATTTCTTCACTTGGCTGTAATTTAGCCTCTAAAGACATTCATTTTTCTTAGGTAATAGGTCTTGACAGTGGCATTATGGGCTTTTTGTCATTTTGGTTCGGATGAACCATATTAAACAAATTATGATGAATTATACATCATATCATTGTAAAGTCTTCATTAGTTTTCATCCCTGAAAAACATAACAGGCCTATTTTTTCTCCTTTGATATTCATAAATTAGTTGTTTAAAGGTCTATCCAAAAGCAATCTGAGACATCAAATAATATGAAACTTTTTTCTAACTTTTTTCCAACAGCCATTTAGATTCAAATTTTCTTGATGTTTGGTGTTAACGAGTTCCGCTACAACCCTGTTCAAGGGGCCATATTTACCAACCATACTTAGGAACATTCCAAGTCTTTATGTCTGAGATTTCTTAAATATAAAAGTAACACAACTTCTGACTGGCTAAACCATTTCAGGGTCTGCTACAATTAAATTTAGAAAATTTTGGAGAATAAGACTAGTGTTGCAGATCACTATTTTTACTAGTGTTGCAGATCACTATTTTTTTAATGCATAACTTCATCCATTTTAAAATCAAAACCTAATAAGTGCTTTGGAGAGAATTCTCTGTTTAGCTCAGTGGTTAGGGACAATCCAGGATAGTGCGGACAAACGGATAAGTACAGACTGCAATGGTTTTCTATGAATAAAACAGGATTTGATAGCACTTTCATTTGATACAGTGGTACTTTCATTTGAAATACTTCGCACACTTTGTATTTAGTAACCGTAACTCCGTACATAAACGTGAATATTGAAATTGACATGCGCACAAATTGCTAATCCATTCTTCCTCTTCCACAAACAAAAAAAACTTGAACTGTTCAAATTAAACTAAGAATCAGGTATCATTGATTTGTTTTTCTTTTAACGTATGACTAAAAAGCTGCATGAATTGTTAAATATCTTGCTTTCGTTGAATGTATACTTAAAAACAGCAGGATATTAAAATATTTACAAAAAAACAAAGTGTCCAAACTTTCCGTACTAGGTTATGGGTCATAAAAGTATGAACCTAAAAGTATGAACACTTCACATTTGAAAGTATAATGTTTGCAAATATTGTGATTTTGACGAGTTAGATTAATCAATTATATGTGATTACAGCCTAATATTGTGCGTATCTACAGTCAGAGTAATTTCCATTATCACAATTATCAGAAATATGTCATTATGAACAGCAGCATCATCAGCATCACAATTTACATGGTCACACCATGTGAATAAAGATCGGAGAACATAATTGAATTATTTATTTCTCTGTCTCTCTGTGTTACTTTGGCTGTCTGTCTCTTCGTGATGCTGTCTGTCTGTTATAGTTGGGTCTATCTGCATCACTGTCTATGTCGCTGTCTGTCCGTGTTGCTATCTGTCTGTTATTGCTGGGTCTGTGTAACTGTGTCGCTGTCGGTCTGTCCATGTTGCTGTCTGTCTGTTATAGCTGGGTCTATCTGGATCACTTTCTGTGTCGCTGTCTGTCCGTGTTGCTGTCTGTCTGTTATAGCTGGGTCTATCTGCATCATTGTGTCGCTGTCTATCTGTCCCTGTTCCTGTAAGTCTGTTATAGCTTGGTCTCTCTGCATCACTGTCTGTCTGTGTTGCTGTCTGTCTGTCCGTGTTGCAGTCTGTTATAGCTGGGTCTATCTGCATCACTGTCTGTGCCGCTGTCAGTCAGTGTTGCTGTCTGTTATAGCCAGGTCTATCACCATCACTGTCTGTCTGTGTTGCTGTTTGTCTGTTATACCTGGGTCTATCTGCATCATTGACCGTCTGTGTCTCTTTCTGTATGTTCATGTTGCTGTCTGTCTGATATAGCTGGAGTCGCATTCTGTCTGTCCATATTGCTGTCTACCTGTTATAGCTGGGTCTATCAGCATCACTGTCTGTTTGTTTCGCTGTCTGTCTGTAAAAACTGGGTCTATCTGCATCACTGTCTGTCTGTTATAGCTGGGTCTATCTGCATCACTGTCTGTGTCGTTGTCAGTCAGTGTTGCTGTCTGTTATAGGCCGGTCTATCAGCATCACTTCTGTCTGTGTTGCTGTTTGTCTGTTATACCTGTGTCTATCTGCATCACTGTCTGTCTGTGTCTCTTTCTGTATGTCCATGTTGCTGTCAGTCTGATATAGCTGGAGTCGCATTCTGTCTGTCCGTGTTGCTGTCTGTCTGTTATAGCTGGGTCTATCAGCATCACTGTCTGTTTGTTTCGCTATCTGTCTGTAAAAGCTGGGTCTATCTGCATCACTGTCTGTCTGTTATAGCTGGGTCTATCTGCATCACTGTCTGTCTGTGACCCTGTCTGTCTGTCCTTGTTGCTGTCTGTTATAGCTGGGTCTATCTGCATCACTGTCTGTCTGTGACCCTGTCTGTCTGTCTGTTGCTGTCTGTCTGTTATAGCTGGGTCTATCTGCAACACTGTCACTGTCTGTCCATGTTGCTCTCTGTCTGTTATAGCTGGGTCTATCTGTTGCTATCTGTTACAGCTGGGTCTATCTGCATCACTGTCTGTTTGTTTCGCTGTCTGTCTGTAAAAGCTGGGTCTATCTGCATCACTGTCTGTCTGTTATAGCTTGGTCTATCTGCATCACTGTCTGTCTGTGACCCAGTCTGTCTGTCCTTGTTGCTGTCTGTAATAGCTGGGTCTATCTGCAACACTGTCTGTCTGTGACCCTGTCTGTCTGTCCTTGTTGCTGTCTGTTATAGCTGGGTCTATCTGCATCATCGTCTGTCTGTGACCCTGTCTGTCTGTCCGTGTTGCTCTCTGTCTGTTATAGCTAGGTCTATCTGTTGCTATCTGTTATAGCTGGGTCTATCAGCATCACTGTCTGTTTGTTTTCCTGTCTGTCTGTAAAAGCTGGGTCTATCAGCATCACTGTCTGTCTGTTATAGCTGGGTCTATCTGCATCACTGTCTGTCTGTGACCTTGTCTGTCTGTCCTTGTTGCTGTCTGTCTGTTATAGCTAGGTCTATCTGCAACACTGTCTGTCTGTCACTGTCTGTCCGTGTTGCTCTCTGTCTGTTATAGTAGGGTCTATCTGTTGCTATCTGTTATAGCTGGGTCTATCTGCATCACTGTCTGTCTGTGTCCCCGTCTGTCTGTCTGTCTGTGTTGCTGTGTGTCTGTTATTGCTGGGTCTATCTCCATCACTGTCTGTCTGTCTGTCCTTGTTGCTGTCTGTCTGTTATAGCTGGATCCATCAGCATCACTGTCTGTCTGTGCCGCTGTCTACCTGTCTGTGTTGCTGTCTGTCTGTTATAGCTGGGTCTATTTGCATCACTTTCTGTCCATGTTGCTGTCTGTCTCTTACAGTTGGATCTATCTGCATCATTTTCTGTCCATGTCCCTCTCTGTTCTGCTACAGCTGTTTCTATCTGCATCACTGTCTGTCTGTGCTTCTGTCCGTGTTACTGTCTATCTGTTATAGCTACATCTATCTCCATCACTGTCTATTTCTCTGTCTCTATGTCGGTATTCCTGTCTGTCTGTTAAAGCTTTGTCTATCTGCATCACTGTCTGTGTCTCTGTCTGTATGTCCGTGTTGCTGTTTCTCTATTATAGCTGTGTCTATCTGCATCATTGACTGTCTGTGTCCCTGTCTGTATGTGCGTGTTGCTGTCTGTTGTAAATGGGCCTATCTCCATCACTGTCTATTTCTCTGTCTCTATGTCGGTATTCCTGTCTGTCTGTTAAAGCATTATCTATCTGCATGACTGTCTGTGTCACTGCCTGTATGTCCATGTTGCTATCTGTCTGTTATAGCTGGGTCTATCTGCATCACTGTCTGTGTCGCTGTCAGTCTGTGTTGCTGTCTGTTATAGCCAGGTCTATCAGCATCACTGTCTGTCTGTGTCGCTGTTTGTCTGTTATACCTGGGTCTATCTGCATAATTGACTGTCTGTGTCTCTGTCTGTATGTCTGTGTTGCTGTCTGTCTGTTATAGCTGGGTCTATCTGCGTCACTGCCTGTCTGTGTTGCTGTATGTCCATGTTGCTGTCTGTCTGTTATGGCTTGGTCTATCTGTATCACTGTCTGTATGTGTTGTTGGCTGTCTGTCTGTGTTGCTGTCTGTCTGTCCATTTTGCTGTCTGTATGTCCATGTTGCTGAATGTCTGCATCGTTATCTATATTGCTGTCTTTCTGTCTGTGTGGCTGGCTGTGTTGCTGTTAATAGTTGTATGTCTGTGTTGCTGTCCATCCTCCTACATCTGTGTCTGTCTGTGTCACTGTCCTTTTAGCCGTTATTTGTCTATCTGTCTCTTTGTTTGTGTCTCTTTCTGCTTGTCATGTTTATCTATATGTGATCTATCGAATGTAGGTAAAAATGTCAGAGGTAAAAATGCCATAGGAAAAAATGTCAAGGTAAAAATGTCATAGGTAAAAATGTCAGAGTCAAAGTGGTAAATATGCCATAGGTAATAATGTCATACGTAAAAATGTCAGATGTATTTATCATAACATAAATATACCAAGTTAGCTCAGTTGGTCAAGGCTTAGCAAGTTCAAAATCTTGTCGGGGTTCAGCCCTTGTTATTGCCCAAGGTGTAAAAAAGTTTAAGAATCTTTGAAAGAGGATATTTCTATTAAAATTTTCTGGCATCTTCTGCTAAAACATTATAAATCTCTAATACGATACTCCAATTATTGCACATAGAACATTAGTTCCTGTTGAAATAAAAACCAAGAGAAGGAAACGCTGAATCAAAAGGGTTTTCTATTATTGGAAGAAATAAAAACTTGAAGAGATCTGATGTGTTAAATGACATCCTAGCAAAAGAGAAAGAGGCTAACTGAAAGGAAACAAGGCAAGGAATAGTTGTGAAAGAGATTGATCAATTGAATAGTGTTGAATGCCGCTTTCAACATAATTCAGTCATATGACTGCAACAGCCTAAGTATTCATGTATGTCCTGGGTGTCAACAGTACTACACTAGGGCTCTGAAGTGTCTTGAAGGACACTCCAATGCCAAGCACAGAATATCCAGTGAAGCTCAAACCTGGGGGCTCCCACACTTTACTACTGAGCTACACAGGAGACCTGGGAAGGAGATGGAAACTAAGAACTTGAGGTGGGGCTAATTACTAACATGGGCAAAAGACTGCTTCACTGGCATATTGTTGCGGTAGCCTAATGCTCAACACACCACTAAGAGAATCAAGCCTTACAAAGCAATCCCCACTTTTAAGCACCCTGTGCGAAAAAGCTTTTAAAAACATATTGCAAAAAGGACCAGGATTCCCTCCTTTTCAAAAATGTTTTCTACCTAGTTCCAGAACCATAACTATAGAGGATATTTCTTTTTTTTTTCAATGAAAGATCAAACTTTATTTCATCAAGTGAAATTTATGGGTAATAATTTCAGAGGTGGCTGTGCTACCCTTGAAAATATTACAGATGATCCTGTATAGTTGTTTTTCTGCAGTTTCCCCATTGCATGCTCCACAACATTAAAATGCATTACTATATTATGTTAAGTGCTAGAAATGTAGGATAGATGCACATAAAGTGCATCACAGTTCTGTCAGGTTGAGTGGCACACACTGTTTGCAAAGTCACTATTAAGCCAGTATTACTGTTTTAGCCTTCATTTGAAGAGTTACTGGAGTATCTACAAGTAATTTCAATGGTTGTAACCATGAAATACCAAACCTTATAATCCACCATTATTTCCCGATAAACTGCCAAGACGCATAGAATATATCTCATTTATATCAATTTTGAATATACAGTATTGTCTGCAGATGTTTTGAAATTCAACGAGTCAAATATTATTTGGGAGAGGGTTAAAAATATACTGATGGGTTATCCTTTTTCCAAACAATCCCTGCTTTCTGTGACCCTGAATGGGAAGCCTTTTAAAAATATGGTGGGAAAAGGTAACTAGCATTTTCTCCCTTTCCCACAATGTTTTCTACCCTGCATGAAACAAATTTAAATTTCTGAGTTATGTTCATTTTGTCATACTTTCAATTTGGACCAGTCCAAAATGTTGTTGTTTGGTCAACAGTTAAACTGCCTAGAAAATCAACTTGCCTCTCTTGAGTCTGTAGTATTGGACTACTCTAATTGAATGCTTTTCTGAAAGACTTTTCACAGCTTCAGTTCAATCTTGAATTACTTCCTTCTCTTTTTGCAGTCAGCTAATTTGTATCTGAAAGAAATCAGAATAAATATTACTGAAACAAACAATTGTATCAAATGATCCTATAATCTTACAAATCTAAAGGAAGGATGTTTTTGAAACACTGTCTTTAAAAGAGAAATGATAACAAATATTTCCTCCTTTTCCCATGATATTTCCTCTGTACCAGAACAAGGCCTCTACCATTTAGAGTTGATTTGCATAATTCCTTACACCTTACGACAAAGTTGAAATATGCATCGTCAGCTTTTGAACAGTGATCATGAAAATATTGTTATCATGAAAATCGAACTTTCTTCTTTCGACATTTGGATATTCAATATTTTGTCCTTTTTCCACAATATTTTCAAAATCCTGCCTCTGGTCATACATGTATATTAGTTGGTAATGTTCCTCCAGTTGCTCAGATAGATCTATTAACCTCTCACCAAATAATAACATTTTGTACTTGACCAAACTGAAAGTTTGCAGAAGAAAAATGAAGCCCAAATTATAATTGCTGTCTTTGATGAGGTAGGAAGCATTGTGGTATAAGAAGAAAAATGCTGGTTACAAACACTTTCTCCTTTTCCCTGATTGAAAAAGGCCTTTACTTGGGAGAATCATTAAAACTCCGGAATGCACAGTACAGGGTTAAGAAGCAGAAAACATCAAAGTCAAGTTCCAAGAAACAAAAATCATTTAAATGACAAATTAGTAACCACCAAGGACATAATTCCAGACAAAATTGTTCTCATATGGTTTGCAACATGCGAAAAGGGGCCTCCGGACATTTGTGTAAAGCACCATCTCAGATCAGCCTGCGCAGTCCACACAGGCTAATCAGAGATGGCACTTTACGTAAACATCAAATCTTGTCCTACAGTAGATTTACATGAAAACAGAAAATCACACATGACTGGAAAGTTAGTGTTGGATCAGCCTGTGTGGACTGCGCAGGCTGATCTTGGACGACACTTTACGAAAAAGTCGAAATGTCCCTTTTCTTGTGTTGCAAGCCATATTTGGTGTGCAAGCCTTCCAGACCACTACATGGCCATGCTAGAAAATGGGTCGCTAATTTTGTACCTTAAATGGTTCTACCTGGTCAAATATATCATGAAATAAGAGGACTATAATTGCCTTTCATTGCTCAATTGCTGTTTTTCAAATATATTTAAAACAAACCTTGATTCATCTAAATATTCAACCCACAAGAGCAAAACAACTTGCATCAAAACAAGAAGGCCATGATGGCCCCGAGTTGCTCTCTCCGGCCTGTCTGACCCAACAAGCCCAATTTCAAATCACTTCCGAGACATCAAACCAAACATTTTAATACACTTTCAAAATGTGGCCTCAAGAGTGTTGATAATTTTTTTCAAAAATTTATATCATAATCAGTGATCTACTTCTATACCAAACATGAACTCTTTTCCAACTTATAGATATCATCAAAATGAACATTCTGTTGTTCTCATGACCTACATTTTGACCTAGTATATGCCATTTTCTGACTGGTCCCATTTCATAAACATTCTGACTAACTTTCAGGTGCCACAGACTGAAAATGTGGCCTCTAGAGTATATACAAGGTTTTTCTAAGGTATGATCTAGAGACCAGTAGTTGTTGACCTGACATGACCTGTTTACAAAAATGGTCCAGATATCATCAAGACAAACATTCTGACCAAGTTTCATTAGTATCAGACTAAAAATGTGGCCTTCAGATGATGCATAAGGTAACAGTTGACAAACCACAAATGCCAGACATAGCAAAATAAAAAAAAAAGTCCCTCACAAGCACTTTGTGCTCAGGTGACCTAATAAATACAGGTAATCAGCATTTTATCCTCTTACAATCTCTTCTACTAACAGCAAAACAACTTCCATTTTTTGAGCTACATTAAATTTGTTGCCTGGGTGCAAATTAATACTGTCAGTATTTTCTCAAAATCTTGAGTATTTTGTTTTCTGGCAAACTGATGATCTGCCTTTACCCATTACCACACAATCCCTACTTTTAAAGACCCCGAGAAAGAAGCCTTTAGAAAACATTGTGGGAAAAGGAGAAAATGCTGGTTCCCAGCATTGTCTCCTTTTCCCACATTGTTTTCTACTCTTCACAAAACAAATTTCAAATTTTAGTAACATTTATTTTGTCATATGCAAATGCTTTCAATTTGGACCGGTCTACAATTTTGTCGTTTGGTAAAGAGTTAACCAAGTTCTCCTTTTCTTGCTCTGTTGCAAAAGTTTCAAATACAACTGTGGTACCCCAAAACTGAGTAGGTGTCAGTCACTAGAAGTAGAGAGCTAATAAAATGTGACTTCTAGGTCCTGCGACGAAGTTTTTGCTTACATATCTAACCAACTTATAAACCTACATTCTTCCAAGTCTGGTCTGTAATTCACCTAAATTTGTGTAAATGTCATAAAATTTTAGATTATATTTTGTGTTATGTAATTATACCTTCTAGGGAACCATCAATATTAATTCCATTTGCCTGCTTCAAAGAATTATATGACGGAAACTTCTTGTAAATTTGATTACCCCAGAATAATTTTGCGTTTTCACTATCTCTGACGGACTGATTTTTCAAAATGAATCATGAAAAAGACAAGGATATTCAGATTTTATCATCTTTTCATGTTAATTGAGAACTTTATAATACCCCATCTCTCTCTCATGACACATTTTGCAATTAAAATTGCGCAAGAGCGAAGGAACCCCCTAATCAGATTGCATATTTCTACTATATATTCAGCAAAAATTACGATGATTTGTGATTCTCGCTGGCTAGAAATCAATCAATCTTGTCCAGAAAGTTGTATTAATTAGACAGAATAAAAAGAAATGGTTTCCGTAGAGTCTTTCATTCCAGGCAACAAAATTGGCTTTATACAGTAGTTGAATGAATTTGTGTGATTTCTCATAATAATGCTTACACTTCATTTACCAAATGACATTATTTTATATCAGTCCGAATTGAAAGCAGTTAAGTCGACAAAATGAAAGCTACTGAAAATTTGAAATTTGTTTTGAAAAGGGTAGTGAACATTGTGGGCAAAGGAGAAAATGCTGGTTCCCATGGTACTTATATCATCTTCTGCAGAATTTATTTCTGATCTTGTACAAATGAATATATTGTGGGTTTACTTCCAAAACCTTGTAACTAAGGCTTGTTACAAGCTGTATTTACGAGATTTTGAAAGTAAGCCGACGATATATAATATAATACAAAGACTGTTATAGAAGTTATTTGCAGGCTATATTGTCTGATCTCACCTTGAAATGGAAATTTACATAAAACAATAAATGTACTGAAAAGACCTGATTGGTTGAAATCTTTTTCAGTGGCTCAAAGTAATTTTGAAAACCAATCACAAAGTTTCATCAATCAATGAGATTTGTTTAAAAATACATCTTGACTCGTTTTCAGCTAGTTTATAACCTATTTCATCCTTATCTTATGCAACTATTATCATTCTTGTATCTTCGTGCCAAATGTAGTGCCTGGCTACTACAGGGTTGCAAAGTTTATGACGGATAGAAAATACATCTCATGTTTTGCAGGAGTTACAAGCATTTTTATTGTTGTTGTTGTTTCCAGTTTTAAATGAGGACAAATCTCTAGAGCTTTTCTATCCCATGTAAATTGGTACATGTAATTTGTTAATTCTAACACACCAGAGCCACTCTACACACTTTCAAAGTTTAACCCTTTAAGGTAAGACCTGTGTAATGTACTTCAGGTGAACATTTGGCAAAATTCTAATTGGTTGTTTAAATAAGGATAAATAAGGATTTATGCAGAAATGATATTTTTGCACATTTCTAACGGATCAGAAATTCCGTTTATGTCTATCTTGAAACTATTTTTTGATACCTTTGTTTGTTTTCTAAAAAGGGAGGTAATTATTATCTCTTTTTCAATTGAGAATATAGCGGTTTTAAATTTATAAATGATAATTCAAAGATGGAAAAAATGGAAAAAATGAAAAGGTGAAAGTAGTTCAATAATACTCATTTTTAATTATAGCTAATTTTGCAGGATGATATTTTAGTGGAAATGGCAGTTTTCCATTACACAGGTCTTACCTTAACACACGGCAAAGTTTTAAACCTATCCAAATTGAATGCATTTGCAGATGACAACGTCAAAGTGGCTCAAATGGTGCAATTTAGGGTTGAAAACATTGTGGGAAAAAGAGAAATTGCTGGTTACCAGCATTTTCTCCTTTTCGAACAATGTTTTCAAAAGGCTTTTCCTCAGGGTCATTAGAAGTCTTCACTGTGTGGTAACAGGTTAACAAAATTTTTCTTGTGAGCTGTAGGGATGTACCCTTACAAGTGGATCTCAAAATGTGACCAAACCTGAAGAACCTATTCAAAACATTGTGGGTAAAGAAGAAAACACTAGTGAACAGCATTTTCTCCTTTTCCAACAATATTTTCTCCCATTTAAAAGGCATCGATCATCTTTGTGACTTCATGTATTTTGTCCTCATCAAAAATTTATTTCATACTTTCAATTTGGACAAGTCTTGAAATTTTTCTATATGGTAAAAGTTTAATACATTCACCTTGGTGAACATGTAGATTCAAGATTAGGCTGTACAAATAGTGATATCTGATCTTGACAATTTAACATACTGAAGCCAAACATAACCTTTAACCACACAATCCCTACTTTTGACGACCCTGAGAAAGAAGCCTGTAGGAAACATTGTGAGAATAGGAGAAAATGCTGGTCACCAACATTTTCTCCCTTTTCAACCATGTTTTCTACCCTTCACAAAACAAATTTCAAATTTTCTGTCACTTTTATTTTGTCATCTTCAAATGCTTTCTTGAACAAACCTAAAATTTTGTTGTTTGGTAATGATTTAAAATGCAACATCCGAGTCCTTTACTAATAATAATCCTGAAGAAGGGCTTTGAAAACATTGCGAGAAAAGAAAATAATACAAGAAACAAGCATTTTCTCTTTTTCCCTCCATGTTTTCTGTACATTTAAGGTAAAATCTCTTTGTTTAACCTGCATTTAATTTCTCCTCTGCGAATGTTTTCAATCCAAACAAAATTAAAATTCTGACATTTGGTATAGCACTACAAGGGTTAAACATTTCTAGAAATGGTTTGCATTTCTAAAACACTATAATGGCTAACATAAATTCATTACGTATCTTAGTGCATCTTTATGGCTGCTTTCTTAAAAGGTTCTAATTGCTTGTGGTGCGCTGCGGAGATCTGTATAACATCATTAAAATACAATTCGGGCCTCCCAAGTGATATTAAGTAGATCATATGACCAATTAAAAGGCCCGAAAAACAATATAAAATTCTCATGTGTACTTTGCGAAATTAACTTTTATGTTATGTAATGGTGGAATCTTGAAGATACTTTTAACAATTCAAGTCATTTGAATTTAATTAAATAGACTGGCTCCTATTCTGCCTTGTAATAATTTTATTTAACCCTTTTCAAACAACCCCAAGTTTTAACTATCCAACATGGGAATTTTTTCTAAAATATTGTAGAAAAGAGGAGTTAATGCTGGGAACCACCATTTTCTCATTTTTTCCACCATGTTTCCTATTCTTGCTAAAACAAATTTCATAAATTTGAGATACATTTTAACTCATTACCAAACGACAATATTTTAGGCTTGTCTAAATCGAAAGCATTTGCAGACGAAAAAATAAAAGTGACTGAAAATTTTTAATTTGTTTTGTGAAGGGTAGAAAACATTGTGGGAAAAGGAGAAAATGCTGGTTACCAGCATTTTCTCCTTTTCCCACAGTGTTTTCAAAAGGCTTCTTTAAATTAGGGGCATCAAAAGTAGGGATTGTGCGGTAATGGGTTAATTGTCATCTGGAATGCTTTCAGTTTGGACCAGTCTAAAATATTACTGTCTGGTAAAGAGTTAACCCTTTACCAAACAACAACATTTTAGACTGGTCCAAATTGAAAGCATTTGCAGACAATAAAATGAAGGCAATTCAAAAATTGAAATTTGATTTGGTAGGGTAGAAAACACTGTGGGAAAAGGAGAAAATGCTGGTTACCAGCATTTTCTCCTTTTCCCACAGTGTTTTCAAAAGGATTCTTTCTCAGGGTCGTTAAAAGTCGGGATTGTGTGGTAAAGAGTTAACTCCTAATGAGGTAATGCTAACCAACTACTTCATTATATGTAATGCCTTGGTTTGATCCTCACTGAACTCTTCATCAAACAACTTATATCTGTCCATATTGAAAGCATTTGCAGACTGCTTTAACTCATTACCACACAACAAAATTTAAGGCAGGTCCAAATTCAAAGCATTTACAGATGACAAAATATACATTGCTCAAAAAGGGAAATTTGTTTTGGGAAGGGTAGAAAAAATTGCGTGATAAGGGGAAAAAATTAATTCTGATTACCACCATTTTCTCCTTTTCCCACAATGTTTTCAAACTGCTTTTCATTCAAGAGTGTCAAAACTCAGAACTGTGTGGTAAAGAGTTGATTTGTAGTTCTCTTGGCTTCATTAACTCTTTACCACACAATCACAACTTTTAACAACCCTAAGAAAAAAAGCCTTTGAAAACAATGTTGGGAAAGGAGAAAATGCTAGTTTAACTTACTGGCATTTTACTAGAAATTTTCATTTACAGCAAAAAAAATGGAACACTGTAAACGAAGGCTGTTACATGTTGCAAATACATCAATCTGCTCTCAACAGCAGTTTTCTGAAACTTGTGGTCTCTCTTATCAGTCCGCTTACCAAAGCTGTAAAAGCCTCCTCTGCAACCCAAAGAAAGATGACTTTTCATTACATACTGAGAAAAACTGTTTTTGGAAAACAGCATTTTCTTCTTTTTCCACTCTGTTTTACCAGGACTTCCAAAACCAACTCCAATCATTTGAACTCTTTTTGGTTTATTTTCAGGAAATCTTTTGTTCAAAAAATGACCACAATATTTTCTTGGCTCGTAAAGCCAAATTTCTTTGGTCCCACACTACTGATTCTAACTCACAACACAGATCTCAGGGACAACAAAAAATACAAAAAAATATAAAAAGGGCAAAACAAACATAATAAAATCTCTTCACAAGCTGTCATCAATATTCAGGACCTGAGAAAAAGCGAGAAAGTTTGGCACCAACATAGCATGTCATAAAATCTCGTGCATTTTTCTCCATCCAAGGAAATGTTCCCCTTGTCATTCATGCAACCCAATTAAGCGATTCGGGCCCATCTCTATGAATTCCATTAAGAAATCACCATAAAAGCATATCATCAATTAAGAATTCAGTCGCAGTGCCCCATTCTTAATTTCATTTAGCAATCACTTTCGCTGTTGTAGATTTTTCTCTTTATGTGAACTGACAGCCAGAGCTACTCTAAAACTTGGGAAGACAAATTATGCAATGTTTCCCTCTATCCATAATCCATATATCTCAATTCCTTGATAGAGCTCTGTTCCTGTTTTTTTAATTCTTTACCAAACAACAAACTTTTAAACACATCAAAATTAAAGCATTTGCTGATGGCAGAACAGATGTGGTAAAAGTAATGAAAATCGTTTCTGACACTAGGTAGAAAACACTGTGGCAGATAAAAACGAAATTGTTAGTGGCCAGCATTTTCTCCTCTACCAAAGTTTTGTACAGCATCCCAAATCTATGGTCATTCAAACTCAGGATTGCTTGGTAAAGAGTTAGTATTCTAATGAACAAAATTTTGGACTCAGGGGTACGGATATCCTGCATCAGACTCGTCTGACTAGGGTACATTTGACATCGGACAAGTAGCTTTTTGCAATCTACTTGTCCGCAGACAAGTAGATAATGAGGAGGAAACTGAAAGTGAAGAACTGTGTTATAAAACATTTTTTTCTTGTGAAATAGAAATATTCTTTCATCTCACTTCGTCAACAACATTTTTAAATTAAAGTGATACTGGAATCAAAAACAATAATTTGGCCGACTCTAATTTTATCGCCTACGCAAGCTTTTTATTTTGATTGCGCTGCAGGATGGTCAAAATATTGTGGTTTCTTAGCACTATTTGGTTTGTTTAACCCATTACCACATAATCCCGAGTTTTAACGACCCTGTAGGAGAAGGCTTTTGAAAACATTATGGGAAAAGGAGAAAATGCTGGTAACCAGCATTTTCTCATTTTCCCACAATGTTTTCTTCCCCACGGAAAACAAAGATCATCATTTTTGTAATATTTAATTTGTCGTCTGCAAATCATTTCAATTTGGTCCAGTCCAAATTTTTGTTGTTTGGTAAAGAGTTAATTGAGGCAACCATAACCAAACGGAGTTATTTTTTGCAAATTATAAAATCGCATGTAGACTTTACTTTCATACATTTTCCTATCATTCAATATTAAATTTGTTTTTGTCGTTCACAAAAACTTACAGCTGACAAAAGAAGTTGTCTTGTCTTAATTTAACACTGGAACACATTCTTAATCAGTTGCAGTAAACATTATCTGAAAGAAAACCAAACAGGCTGTAACCAAATAAAACATGTCAAGAACCAGCAAACAAAACAAACAGTTCATTACAAGGGTTGTAGACAATAGACCTGCACAGCCCTTTTACTTTCGCCATAAAACTGTCAAATTCTTTGCTGATTGATCTACAGGTAATTGAATCTCCGCATACCAAGTCTCAATTTGTAGTGCGAAGTCTGTTGGACATCGCCAACCTCCAGTTCTCCAAAGACTAGACCATTATTACTGCACATGATGCAAACTATATTTCCAGACAATAACCAGGCTTAGCCCTGCAACTTCCACAAATACATCTTCGCAAGCCAAGGGTTACGATCCACTATGCTACTCTACCCTTGTTGGATTGAGCTTGATTTCGACAATCACCCGATACGCATTTTCATTGGTTGCAGCTAGCTATAACTGCATTAACCCATTACCACACAATCCTTACTTTTGACGCCCCCGAGAGAGAAGCCTTTTGAAAACACTGTAGGAAAAGGAGAAAATGCTGGTAACAAGCATTTTCTCCTTTTCCCAAAGTATTTTCTACCCTTCCCAGATCAAATTTCAATTTTTCAGTCACCTTTATTTTGTCGTCTGCAAATGCTTTCAATTTGAATCAGTCTAAAATTTTGTTGTGTGGTAAAGAGTTAAGTCGCTCGTAGCATTTCATCTTTGATAAAAATAGAACAGGGTCGCTATAAAAACAAAAGGTAAACATGAATACCTCCGTGGATGTGTACACGATCTGTAATGATTTATTACCAAGGAAAACGTAGATGAACAATATTTATATAACGTTTCAATGTGACCAATCCATTATCAGATGTTTTATGCTATATCCCAGCACCTGACCATGGAATGTCAAAGTATGTTTGTGGTTATTGCTTCATGTTGCATTATTGTATTCGTAAGCGGTTTGTAAAACGACATTTTATTGGCTATAAGAAATATGATGTAAAGGGAGATAATAAGCAGCATCCAATAGGGTGCATGTCACGGAAATCTTGAAATCGGGCTCGATCCACCAAGGCAAGATCCACGTCGTCATCGTAACCTTGGTTCGCGAAGATGCCACAGATAATTATTTCCTCTTATCATAATGATGGCTGGTAAGCAGTACTAGTATTTACTCCGGCACCCATGGGTGTACTATAGTTGTGTTGAACAGGGCTGTAAGTGCAGACACTGAGATACTTTGCCATCATTTAAGCAGTTATAGTGTAACTGTTGAGGCTTTTTCAATTGCAAAATTTTTGCATATCAATTTTCGATTTACCATATGTATGTACATGCAAAGCCATTAATTTGTATATTGATGTGCGTGGGGTGATCAAAAAGATCGTACACTACCATGTTATTTTGAAAACTACTACACGTAGAATTACAAAATTTTGTATAGATGAGCACCAATTATCTGGTAACTGGCTCAAGCTTTCAAATGTCATATTCAGGTAGGTAAATAATGACATCATCTTAAGGACGTCATATACCGCATAAGCGGTTTAAAATATCGGACGATGTTTAATTTGAGCTGGGAGTAATCATTAAGTTTTCCATCGAACTCGAAAAGTATTCATCGGAAATCAAAAGAGATTTAGAATCAGTTAAAGGGGACTCTGTGCTCAAGAAATCTAATATTTGTACATTGATCGGACTGGTTTAGACAAGGGTGCGATACTGTAAAAAATGACCCTGAATCTGGCCGTCCATCAACATCAGAAATAGACAAAAAACCATAAAGGCTGTAGAGCGGCATGTAAAACAGGATCGCCGAGATGCTGTCAGGAAAATAGTTTATACATTTGACCTTTAATTTAGAAGTGTCCAGCAGGTTTTGACAGGGAATCTTGGAATGTAGCGTAATTGCACAATGCGGGTTCCTCAGCAACTGACGCCCGAGAAAATTGTGGTTGGGATCAAAATCTTTAAAGAAATTTCTGAATGCATTAGGGTAGAGGGGTCAAACCTTACTGATCGTATAGTAATTTGCTATGAAAGATAGGCACACCGTAGCACGACTGAATATAAACAACAAAGCAGTGTTTTGAAACATTCAACATCGCCTTCCACTGGTAAAGCTAACCTTTCTAAGTCACTTGGCTAAGTTATCTACATCAAGTATCTCTGTTCTCCTGTTTTTCTTCTAAATTATTTTGTATCTATACAAACTACAGTCAATAGTGAGTTTTATGCTCACACTATTCAGATGAATTTCACATACACGGTATGAAAAACTTTGCCAGAAGTCCTGCAGGGTGACGTTACTTTACAACAAAATAATGCCCTAGCTCTCAGAGCCACACTTGTACTGAAAACTTTGCAAAAATTAAACATGGAAAAACTTAGCAATACACCGTATAATTTAGTCCTGACTCCACGTGTCCTCTGACTAAAACCTGTTTTGAAAGATTCTCTATGTGGCATGCACTACGAGAGCAGAGAGGAGCTACCCCTCGCTAAAACTGGGTCCTTGATGGTAACGCCACGTGACGAGCTCCTGCTCATGGAAATCAAGAATGAATAAGTGCACAGAACTCAGAGGAGGTTGTTTTCAAAAATAGGGAACAATCCCAAGTTGTTTTTTATAACAATATTCCGATGCCGGCACTGGTCCATGTTCTTTCTGATCACCCCTCGTACCTTGAAATTCAGTCTGCTGTTTTCCAATTTGGCCAAAATCCTGCTTGAATATCCCAAAATGAAAGGATAAGACCCCTTCCCAATTTTTGGAGAAAAAAAAAGCCCCTTAACCCATTACCACTCAATGACACCTTTTAATGCCCCTAGGGAAGAAGCCTTTTGAAAACATTGTGGGAAAAGGAGAAAATGCTAGTAACCAGCATTTTCTCCTTTTCCCACAAAGTTTTCTATCCTATCAAAGCAAAATTGCACCATTTTAGTAACTTAGAAATTGTTGTCTGCAAATGCTTTCAATTTGGATAGGTCTAAAATTTTGCTGTGTGGTAACGGGTTAAAGATTTGCTCAATTTATTTTCATCATTATTATCAAAAAACCTAAACAAAGAAAATTTAAATGGTTATAATAACATCATTATCTACAAACTATGCTAATTCAGTATGGTCTTTGTGTGCCATTTAAAACTGTTTCATTTTGGACAAGTAAGCTTTTCTGACGGATAAGTAGACTTTTTAGATTTACTTGTCCATGGACAAGAAGAAAATTTCAAGATTTCCACACCTCTGGCACTAGTCCGAAATGAAAGCTTTTTTACAGCAGACAAAATTTAATGAAAGGTGGCTCAAATGAAGGGGTTTCTTTATGAAATGCTAGAAAACATTATGGTTAAAGGAAAGGCTGGGTACATACAATATCTGATAGGCTTCAACTTCAGGATTATTTGATAAAGGCCGTGTCGTTTATCGGATTCCTTTTAGAACAAGCCCGATGAAATTGTTAATCACATGAGTGAACATTTCAGTATCATTCTTCTTTATTTCACTGTAAGAGGTCTTTCAGAAAATAGCTGTGTTGTCTTGGGGCTGTCTTCCACGATATTCAGCAATGTCTTACCTCCAGATATCGTGTAGATATTACCCTATCACTGAATGCATTATAAAAAATGTCTGTCACAGATTTAGAATTTGTGTGCCATGGCACTTTACTGCACAAGCCATGTGCTTTGCAATGTGGGTGACTTTATCCTGATTTCAACATGTATGACTTCTTTCTGTGGGTTTAAAGATCAGAGGTCGACAGCCCTAACCAAGACAGCACAGCAATTTTCTGAAAGACCACTTACAGTGAAATAAAGGAGATTGATATTGAAATGTGCACTCAAGTGATTAACAATTTCATCAGGCTTGTTCTATAAGGAGAGAGCGTTATCTACCATCACAATGAAAACATCATTTAATGTTTAAATGACGCCAATGACCGAAAAAGCAATTTTGAATCAAAATCACTATAAAACCGCAAACTTTAGTGAAAGTTGAATTTAATTATCACACAAAAAACTTACACATTTTATATTTTATATAAATATAGATATATTTTTCATCTCCTTATCTTTTATTTTAAGCCAAAGTATAAATGTATCAAAGTGTTACCTTACTTTCCAGACACCCTGTACTTAAAGAAGGTAAAAAAAAAAAGATCATACAGCTATGCCGAAAAATGGCTGACATTAATTTTGTTTTCATAAAAATTATCTGTGAGGTAAGAAAGGAAAATTACTCTTGATTCATAGGAACGATTTGATGTAGTTGAACACATGTGAAAAGTTTTTTTTATATTACTGTAATGTATAACAAATGATCAAACACTAAAAGAATTTTTGTGCACCACTGATGCGCACTGGTTTTAAGAATGTGCGTGAATACGAAAAATCTTGGGAGATTTTCATAATCATGCACTTTGGATCAGACACTGAGTACAGAGTAAAGAGGCAAAAAAAAAACATGAATGATACCAGCTACATTTTTTTGCCTAAGTAAAAAATATACGAAAATCTCAAAACCACAGGAAAATAGAAAAGCCATCTTAAAAAAAAAACGTTTTTTGGGGTGATTACAAAAATCAATTTCACTTATTCTGGGATCTAAAATATAAACTTCACCATCATTTTCAGTAATTCAATTAATGCAAAATCAAGCCAACTCTAGCTCTCCTGCTTTTAGGCATTAGATTTCTGTTTTCTTTCCCTGTAAAAATTATCTCTCTGCTGTCCACTTTGTATTACTCCCAGCAGCTTCGTAATCATCAGACTTGCCTCCATAAAAACCATTCCTATATCATTTATAATTTGCTAAACATGGAATCACAAACCAAATTAGGAAAGATTATTCACAGTAATGGTATTTGTTTCTGCCGACTTATATCAAATCAATTAGCCTGCCTGTAGTTATGTGAGGCTTCAGGGTTCCCAAATGACTCCAAGAAATTAGATTTTGATATATTTTTCATCAAAAATGCATATTATGTATTCTGATAATGGCGGCTCTCTGCAATTTGGGACTACCGAATGGAGCCTTGGATCAGTGTAATTGTTTTTGAGGTCCACTTGCATAAATAATTAGATCTTGTCGTATATAATGATTGGTGACATCATAAATGATCTGTAACCAAGGCAACGTGCTTTGTGTTAATTCTGAAATTTGCCCGGCAATATATGCAAATTTTCTGAATCTTGGCGTTTCAAGAGCATTGTTTTAAACAGACCCAATATTTCAGTTCTCATTTAACTCTTTACCAAACAACAAATAGTTTACCCTTCCAAATTGAAAGCAGTTGCTGAAAAGATGATAAATTTGATAGTGGTACAAATCAATTACTGTTTTGGTTTTTTTTTTTGACAGGGTGGAAAACATTGTTGGAACAGGAGACTGCTAGTTTAGTTTCCAGCATTTTCTTCGATTCAAAAAAGGGTCGTGAAAACACAGGGATGTTTGGTAAAGGATTAACTCTTGACCACACAGTCCTGACTTTTGTCCACCAGTAGGAAGAAGCCTTTTTGAAAACATTATTGGAAAAAGCTGTAAATGCTGGTAACCAGCATTTCCTCCTTTTCCCACAAAGTTTCCTGCTCCATCATGGACAAAAATTTAATCATTTTTTGCCAATTTTAATCAGTCATCTACAATTGTTTTGACAAGTCCAAAATATTTTTTTTGTAAAGAGTTAACTCTTAATGTGTTTCTATGACTCTAAGGCAGGATGCTTTAGATAACCAAGTCTTAGCAAGCATTATCTATTCTCAATTTTCTTTTTCTACCCTTTCAAAGACAAATTGAGCAAATGATGCATTCATAACAATGCTTTACATTTGGAAAAAGTCGAACATTTTTTCATTTGGTAAAAACTTTAAAACTTTAACCTGCAGAGTTCCTTATAAGCTAATCTGAACATTTTCAGTTGGGACAGAATTACTGTAGAGATATTACTTAAAGTCAAAGCCTCTATGGTCCATACTATTCACAAAATACTAGCCTGCTCATATCAAAGATCATACTGCATGTACATTATGGATAGTCTGATTGTTATCCTCTTTGCTGACAGAAGGAAACTAAGGGGTAATGAAAGAATTCCATCAATATTCTAAAATGCAAATCCCACTTGCAGCATGAAAGCATCATTCAAAATAATGATGAGAGTCAAAAACTTTAACCCTTTCCCAAACAAGCCCTGGTTTTTACGTGTCTGCAGTAAAAGTCTTTTGAAAACACTGTGGCAAAAGGAGAAATTGCTCGTAACGAGCAATTTCTCCTTTTCCCACCGTGTTTTCTACCCTTTTTGAGAACTTTCTGGCATTTTCTCCAAATCTAAAATTGTCGTCTGCAAACTCTTTTGGTTTGGAAGAGTCCAAAATTTGTCGTTTGGGAAAGGGTTAATGCAACAACATGAATATGGATAATTGCTCTACGAGCTTCTTAATCAACCCTTTTACTCTTCACCACAAATACAATTTTGGACTAGTCCAAACTGAAAAGATTAGCAGACAACAAAATATATGCATCTGAAAAATTTAACTTTGTTTTGGGAAAGGTGTAAAACTGTTACCAGCATTTTCTCCTTTTCCAACAATGTTTCTAAGAGGCTTCTTTCTAAGGTTCATTAAAAGCCAGGATTATATGGTAAAGGATTAGCTCTTTAATACCACACAATCCTGAGTTATAAAAGGCCCTAGGAAAAAAGACCTTTGAAAACAATGTAGGAAAAGCTGAAAACAACCCTGGAGCAGAAGCCTTTCTTAAAACATAGATTGGACTTGTCAGTCTTCTTAAGGCCAAATCTGTTGGGAGTTTACCACCTGTTGGTTTGGTTTTCTTTCAATATTACCGGTATTTACAGTTACGGCTCTTTTCATGGTTTGATCGCTAAAGACAAAATATCGCAAATACACACTGCATAACTTAGATACCAGCATATCATGCATTTTTGGCTATAAGAAAACATATGCAGCACACTGCGTTGTATTTGTCGATCGATAATTATGGAGACTGCAGTTATAAACAAGATCTTCAAAATTTCCCCAATAAAACGCCCTGTAAAACATTAGACACATGAGACAGGTTAGCTCCTAGGTCTTATGGTAAGTCCTAAGAAAATTTATCGAGTTTTCACTATAAAAGCCAATGTAAAACTTATGACCCCTGCAGTTGGGCCAAACTTGACCCCCAAAGAAATAATTTGGGTCCTCTTGGTAGAGGTCCACAAGATATAGATAAAACACACAAAATTTGGTAGCCCTAGGCCTTATGGCTATGTACAAGCAGATTTTTAAAGTTTCCCTACAGAAGCCCATGTAAAACTCGTGACCCCAGGGCAGGGATGTAAAATTACACACGTCCGCTCATATTGACCAGTAACATTGGCTTTGGGCGAGTAGAAAAAATGAAAAGTACTGATAGTTAGGGCTCCGTATCGGTCAGTTCGATCGATACGATATTTGTATCGATACAAAATGATCGATATTCGATATATCATATGATATTTCAATTTTCAAGAAAAGACAGAAAAAAATGCGAAAATTGTGTTTGTTCTTTTTTCAGCATACCTGAAAAACAAAATACCGCAAATTTAACACTTCTAGGTTGTATTGAAATTTCATAATTATGTAGGCCTAAATTAATATGAATTCTAACTAGATCTACATTTACTACTCATTAACCCATTACCCAACAATCCCTACTTTTGACGCCTCTGAGAAAGAAGCCTTTAGAAAACATTATGGGAAAAGGAGAAAATGCTGGTAACCAGCATTTTCTCCTTTTTCCACAATGTTTTCTACCCTTCACAAAACAAATTTCAAATTTTCAGTCATTTTTATTTTGTCGTCTGCAAATCCTTTTAATTTGGACAAGCCTAAAATATTGTCGTGTGGTAATGAGTTAAAAAGCTGAAAAGACAGTCTAAGAGGACTCTGATCGGACAATGTCAAGGAGACATTTTGTTGTGTCATGGTCTTACGAACGAAGTCCGTAACAAAGAAACAAATGAATAAATGCATGGCAGAAATAAGGATCGGAGCGGGATTCGAACTCCGAACTCCCGGACGCAAAGCCAATACCCTAACCACTGAGCCAAAGAGATATCTCCCTGACGCAGTAGCCAGGTATTGTATTTAAATCGGGAGTATGCCATGCAGGAAGGAGTGGTCTCCCGTAACACACCCCCTCTTAAAGTCATCATTTATTGATGACTCGAAGCCTTATTAGGCAGGAAGTCCGATTTTGGACAACAAATGGGATTAATGGCTCAATGGCCAATCCCGGACGAGCCCCCATCTTACGAACGAAGTCCGTAACAAAGAAACAAATGAATAAATGCATGGCAGAAATAAGGATCG
Organism: Tridacna crocea; assembly: GCA_943736015.1. Taxonomy (NCBI): domain Eukaryota; kingdom Metazoa; phylum Mollusca; class Bivalvia; order Cardiida; family Cardiidae; genus Tridacna; species Tridacna crocea. The sequence continues at coordinate 26,444,819 of OX031065.1, forward strand.
GAGCGGGATTCGAACTCCGAACTCCTGGACGCAAAGCCAATACCCTAACCACTGAGCCAAAGAGATATCTCCCTGACGCAGTAGCCAGGTATTGTATTTAAATCGGGAGTATGCCATGCAGGAAGGAGTGGTCTCCCGTAACAATGGGTTTCCGTGTTTTTTTTTTTCACCAAACAATTTTTCACGCGTGTTAATTTCTGGATAGGTAAGCTCACATGATTCGAAATAGATTTCTCAATAAGGATTAGAACTAGCATCAAAACCTGTTATTTTACTCACGATAAACAGATAATGGCCTTTTTTGTCCATGTTTTTTCTTACGTGAGGTCTCGCATGTGATTAACATTTGTTATGCAAATCAAGGCTATAAAATGATTTACACAATAATTTACGCAAGTCGGAACACTGATTTCAGATAATCTAATGGAAAAAGAGATTTGATTTTCGAGTCACATTTTTCGGCAATATTAAAAGATCGACCAAATAAAATCTTAGAAAGGTTAAAAGGTCATGGCTTCAATTTTTTTCCATCGCTACCTCTCGATCACATCACGAGATGTTCATTACCTTTCTTTAATCAACTATATTGACCAATTATCAGCGTAAATTTGTCTGCAATCTGCTGATTGATGCATAATTTGCAGATTTCAAACAACATGACGGGGTAACAAGAATAGGGGTATTAGCTAATTGTCATCCATTGTGTAACGGGTACAGGGCGAGTAATAAAGAATGACGCATTTCGATTGGTTGTAAGTTTCCCAGGTAGCCACACCTACCTCTAGGACTACTCGACTTTAGAGATTACCTAAAGTAAACGCGTAATGAATTTCGCCGTTAAAAACAACTAAACTGGGTATTTATATGCTTTACTTTTATTTTCTTTTGATGATCGATATTTTGTTCGATACAGAAACGTTCGATCCGATATATCTATCGAACGTAAAATACCGGTTTTCGATATATATCGAGTACCGGTACGGAGCCCTACTGATAGTACTGAAGGCCAGGAAATTGAGGATACGAAACAATACAAGAGGTCAATTTTAAGTAATACAAACAGACAGACAGACTGGGATACAAGCGGATTCCACTAAGCTCCTGGAATTCTTGGTTTTAACAGGAAGTTTTGAACTGATACAAGAAAGCACCAGCCAGAAACTAATTAAGCCAGAGCTAGGCATGTGCTCACAGTTATGGGGTGCTTGATGATGGCTTAGAATACTTAGTAATTTGTCGTGCTTGTAAACAATCTTGAGCAAGTCAAAACTGAACTATTCAATCGGTGCAATACCAACTTTGGTTATCTAAATTTTCTGAAAACATGTGTCCTGAATGACGTTATTTTTCACATTTATGAGTTGTCTATTAACAGTAGCATATTTTTCCCCAACATTTATCTTAATCAAATGAAAAGTTTCTTTATTGTCAATTACGTCGCACAGTAGATTGTATACATGTATTAAAAATGTTTTATCACTATTTTTAATTGCCAAATCAGCTACCTCTATTTAAATTCCATTGATGACCCACATGAAATTAGTAATCACTTCATGAGAGATTATAGGACCAACATATGATTACAATTAAAAACTGAGTTTAATAAGCAACTTTTACAGATGATAAATTAAGGTGCTTAAGGGGTAGGGGGGGAGGGGGGAAGAAGGTGGTGTTGTCTGCAAATGCTTGAAATATATGTCTGACTCTTTTTTTTAAACTCGTTCGGAAGTTAAAATATACGAAAAAAAAAGAATGGTATTGAATAAAGCAGTAAATTTAATTGTAATTTATTTTTATGGTGATTTTCCCATGACGAATGAGTTAAGTGTACTTTCCCTTGCCCAGAAATAATTTCTGACACTTTCTTTGTCTATTAATGTGCCTGAATTAAATCATTGCTTTGTTTGTCTCTTTAAAAGAATGAAAACGGCAGTTCACACATCTTTGAGGAAAGGGCATTTATGAAATAAAAATGCTCATTCAAGTCCACAAGATCGGACAAGTGATAATGTCATAAGGATGAGTAACATTTGCTACCCACTCATCCTACAGGACAAGTAGACAAAGAAAAATTTTTACATCCCTGCAGGGCAGGGCCAAATTTGACCCCAGGGCTATAATTTGGGCACCCTCGGTAGAAACCTACCAGATAAAGCTACATGTAAAATGTGGTAGCCCTAGGCCTTATGGCTATGTGCAAGAAGATTTTGAAAGTTTTCCCTACGTAAGCCCATATAAAACTTGTGAACCCCCTGAGGCAGGGAAAAATTTGACCCCTGAGCTATAATTTGGACAACCTTGGTAAAAGTCCACTAGATAAAGCTACATGACAGATTTGGTAGCCCTAGGCCCAATGGTATGGTAGAAGAAGAAATTTTTAAAGTTCTCCCTATGTAACTTGTAACCCCTGGGGCCAGGCCAATTTTGACCCCAGGGCTATAGTTTGGACACACTGTGGTAGAGGTCCACTAGATAAAGCTACATGCCAAATTTAGTAGCCCAAGAGCTATGGCTAGGTAGAAGAATTTTAAAGTCCTCCCTATATAAACCCACGTATCACTTGAGACCCCCAGGACCAGGCCAATTTTGACCCCAGGGCTATAATTTGAAGAGACGTCCACTTGATAAAGGTACATGCTAAATTTGGTAGCCCTAGGTATTGGCAGAATTTTGGTTGGGGTTTAACACCACTTTAACAGCTAAGGCACATGTTTTTCCTGACTTTCTCACACCAGTACAAATACAACTTTCTTTCCAAAGCTACCGACTACTTTTCTCACATGCTTCAGCAGAGGTGAGAAGCAAAAATACGCTGGAAAGAAAGAAGAATTTTAAAGTTCTACCTATATAAGCCCATATAATACTTGTGGCCCCCGGGGCGGGACCAATTTTGACCCCAGGGTTATAATTAAAAATTTGGTACAGGGCAACTAGATAAAGCTTCATGCCAAATTTGGTAGCCCTAGGTCTTACGGTTTCAGACAAGATTTTCAAATATTTTCAGTTTTGTTGCCATGGCAACCAGAGTTTTTGAAGGAATTAAATCATTTCAAGAAATTCTGAAGAGGACCATGTCAGGATAATTTCTGTGAAGTTTCATCAAAATTGGAAAGGTAGTTTCAGAGATCATGTTTGAAATTAAGTTAATGAACGCATGCACGCATACACAACAGACACCGGGCCATGACATAAGCCCCTTGGCCTATGGGCAGTGGAGCTAAAAACAAGAGGGCAATGATTGCCTTGAAATAGCTCATCTGACTCTTTTGACCAAACATGGCCCCTTTTTAGTCTCTTTTGAGAAATAATGATAAACAATCCACCAAGATTTTCATAAGTATTTGAATGAAAATGTGGTCTCTGCAGGTTTTTCGAAGATTGGATTCAGTGAGCTAGTTATGGACCCAACATGATCCATCTGCAAAATGGTCTAAGAAATCATCAGTGCAAACATTCTGAGTCTTGTGAGTATTGCATTAAAAATGTAGCCTCTAGAAAGTACACAAGGTTTTTGAAAGACCTGACTTGGTGACTTTGTTCTTGACACAACATGACCCATTTTTTAACTCGTACAAGTTTTAATTCTGACACTGTTATTGTCATTCTGACAAACTTTCATGAGTTTTAGATCAAAATTGTAGCATACATAATGCTATTCTGACCAAGTTTTTTTATCAATATGACCCATTTTTTAACTAATCTGAGATATCACTAACACATTTTAACTCAAAAGCATTATTTTCCTTTTCCTCCAATGTTTTCAACAATCTGATTATTTTAAGGGTCATATAAGCACCAAAACTGTGCAAGGCATTCAATGTCCACTGGATTATTTCATTGTACCAGTGTCCATTCTAGAAACTGAAATGAGGGAGTACAATCTAAACAATACGGCTTAGAAAAATTTGATGGAAGGGGAATAATTTTGTCTCTTAAAATAGACATCTGTTCCTGCCCAACACCATACCATAACCTTAGCCCTTTACACAAGATTCCCATGATTTAACGACTTTTCTAAAACATTTTGAAGGATTCTGAAAACAATGAGGTAATGGGAAAACACTGGTTACCAAAAAGAGCCTTTGAAGGGTATAAAAAAAGTCTGACCACTTTTTGGCACACTTTTGACCTACATTTTGGTACTAATAACAAATGAATTAATAGAAATTTGTGATTGCTAAAATGAACAAAAATTTAGACAGTCGTGTTTATTGTGAGAGCTCTCATCTATCTGCTGGCAAATTTTTACCTTTTATCTTTCTTAAATTTTGGGACTTTTATATTGTTTATCTTTTACATGGGACTGCCAAACTTCGGCTCTTTATTTATCTAATTGAATAGACACTGTAATGCATTCATCGGATGTATGGATATTGTGAATTGGACCCATGACAAAATAGAAGGGGTGCAGAATTTTTCTACCTAACTTATCTGAACTTGGACTACTTGCTTGCCAAAAGATTTTTTTTTTCAGAATTTTGTGGCCAAGTGCATTTCAGAGCTGCACAAAATAGTAAATGCGAAATTTATATCCTTCATTACCCTAAAATGCTTTACCTCTTACGTCTAAACTGTTAAAAACGTATCGAAAGCACAGAGGCACATTACAGCTGCTGCTACCCAACTTGGGTACTTTTCCCCGTTTGAGGTCAACAAATAATTTTTGGTTCTCATGACCAGAAGAAGACGCCTTCTGAAAACATAGCAGAAAAAGGAAAAAAATGCTTGTATCCAGCATTTTTTCCTTTTCCCATTGTTTTCTACTCTGCTAGAGTCACATTTCAAATTCCAGTCATGTTATTTTGTCGTCTGCAGACGCTTTGAATTTGGACAAGTCTAATCTTTGTTGTTTGTAACATTTAATGAAGAGAGAAACAATATGATGAAGGTAAGACAAGCAACATTTCAATGACAATTTAAAATGGAATCACGAGCAGAACTTTACAGTATGGGAGTCCATTGAACATCAAATTTGTCATTTCAAAATGAAGGTGTGGCAACACTAGTCGACCAAGTCATTACATTTGAGGGTGTGACAAAATTGTCCAATACCTTGAACGGTAGTGTCACCTTTACCCATATATAGGTATACACATCAATAGTCTGTCAGCTGAAGAATGAAATGTACCGTTACGACTAAAAGAAATGTTATTGATTACGAACGTTCATTACTCATCATTTTTCCCTATTTCCGGTTGAAAATACCGGCTCAAATTCGGATATTTCAACAAAATGGAACATGACAGCGCAATAAACAAAGACAGTAAGCTAAGATGAAATGACATATACTACAAAAAAAGATTGAATTGCTAAAAATATAGTGAAAAATCACGTTATACCATATGCGACGAGCGAAATGTTACACTTCATTCGCCATTTGCAATATCCCAGCATGCAATTTCCCGCCACATTTCAAAATCAGTCTACTGAGAGTTCCAGATACAACATTTCGCTATTTTATATAAGAGTAATATTGGCACTTACACAAAGGGCTTACTTTTAGTGATAGTTAACCACCATTTTCAAAGCTACAAACACTAATTTAACTCTTCACTAAACGACAAAATTTTCCACAGCTCCAAATAGAAAGCATTTGCACACAACAATTTAAAGTGTGGTGTCCAGCGTTCTAAGTGTAGTGGGTGGAAGTCCGCATATTTTCCAACCATGATTCCGAATTTTATAAACTTAGTAAATCCACCAATATGTTAAATATCGAAAAAGTATAATTTGCGGGGACTTCTAATGATTTAAAAGGGCAGATCTACAGTCCTACAGATCTAATATAAGCATGTACAGGCCTAGATCTAGATCTAGATCTGTATGCCTATAAAATCGTACACATGTTCTGGCGGAAGCTTCATCTAATTAGTGGATTTTGCCTTGATATTTTTGCCTATTTTGTAAACAGGACTAAGTGAAGGAGAATGACATTTTGAGAAAAAAATATTTCCAAAAGAGCTGAACGGGAAAAAATCGTAGGTGGGAATCCAAGCACATCCCTACCGAGCAATCCAACCCCCATTTCATTTTTCCCCATAAGGGATTGGAACCATGACTGAACGTTGCCAGATAGGCCTAAACGACCCCAAACACATAGCCTGTTTTTCAACTTTCGCTTTCAAACCACACCATAATGTTCACCACATCAATGGTCCTGCCTAGCCTGGGTCTGAGCCCGATAGGGCCCATGTTTTTGTGGACGTTACAGTGTCAAAATTAGGCCTATGGTAGATCTAGAAATTATGGAAGCGATTGACCGATTGACGGTTTTGCCAGAAACCTGCTGACATTGTGAAAGGAGATCGAGATAAGAAACAATTAGGCTACTATGCCGATTTTGATCCCAGTGACCCCGGGAAAGAAGCCGTTTGAAAACATTGTGGGGAAAGACAGAACGCTGGTATCCAGCATTTTCTCCTTTTCCAACAATATGTCAAAGAAATATTCTACCGTTTAAGACACACTGAAATTGTCGACTGGAAATGCTCTCAATTTGTACAAGGCTAAAATTCTGTCGTACGGTAAGGGGTTACAAACATATCACCGCCGCGGCTAGGCCCTAGCCTACAATAGGAACAATCGTTGTTTTCTGTATTTCTAGAATTATTCCCTCACATTTAAAGAAATAAGCTGCCTATATAGCCTACTACCAAGGACAATAATAGTTCGCAGGCCGCACTACAGATGGATATTCATTGACTTTGCGTTTAAATATCGTCGCCACCGGTTTCCCATATGGGCGACGCCCCATGAAGGCTGTTAGTGTTGTTACGGGGGATAGTGCAGATACAGGACGAGACCCATCCTAAGTTTCGTTTGGTTCTTTATCGTGTATAGCACCGTAACACAGAACCTCCTGTTTCACGCCTCATCTGAAAGACCATTAGACATTTTAGATGGCCTGTCGTGAGGATCGAACTCACACCCTCATGTTCACGAGTCTTACGCTCTACCAATTGAGCTATGCAGGCTGGCCACATAAGGCTAAGCTGACGTTGTAGTTTTTGTTACATTTCCAGTGTTCATGCTGTTGTCATACCATGTATCGCAAAATTTAACCCTTTCCAAAACAAACAATCCTGAGTTCTAACTTATCACCAAACGACAAAATTTTAGGTTTGTCTAAATCGAAGGCATATTTACAGACTGTCAGATAAAAATGACAGAAATTTTGAAATTTGTTTTGTAAAGGATAAAAAATATGTTTTTATAATCTTCCAGAGGTAAATTTCAACTACGTTTCATTGCCATCTGCCGATACGTTCCATTTGGACAAGTCTTAAATTTTGTCGTTTCGTAAAGAATTATATAAGATTGATTTTAACCCATTACCACACAATCCCTACTTTTGACGACCCTGACAAAGAAGCGTTTAGAAAACATTGCGGGAAAAGGAGAAAATGCTGGTAACCATGTAGGGAATAAAGAATATGGGATATTTAACCCATTTCCACACAATGACGACTTTTAACACCACTGAAAGAGAAGGCTTTTGAAAACATTGTGGGAAAATGAGAAAATGCTGGTTATCAGCATTTTCTCCATTTTAAGAGCGATTACGTAATCGCTGTTTAATTTCACAATGTTTTCTACTCTATCAAAGGAAAATCATTTCATTTGAGTCACTTTAAAACTGTCATCACCAAATGCTTTTAATTCGTACAGGTCAAAAATTTTGTTGCGTGGTAAAGGGTATTCACCAGCCATTCTTCAGAATATTCTCAGTCTTATTCTCTAAGATTTTCTAAATTCGAAAGTAACACAACTTCTGAATGGCTAAACCATTTGGTTAGGCAAGGCCACGAAAGGACTCTTCTCAGACATTGAAGATCAAGATCAGATTTCACAAAACATGCAGTCTGATCTTAGCTGTATAAACAGATTTTGTTCTAAAAAAGGCAAGTACGTTTGAAATTGAGCAAAATGAAGGTTTTGAATAACGACTGGAAAGCTCATTTATTTTTTAATTAATTAACTTATTTAGCAGCGTACGAGTTGATTTTTTATTCGAACCAGTAGCTCTAGTTTCTTGGAAAAGCGGCCTTTTTGCAACTGTAACGCGACCAGCCAGCAATAGATCGACATTCCATCACTTCTGAGACAAATATTGAGTCGTTAACAACTCGCTGATAACTGGTCTCAGGTCCGTGACTGCCAGGTTGCAACGGGAGCATGCACTCGCCGGCCCATGTGACGAGATAAGTTTTCTGCAAATCTCCCCGCCCCTCAGAAAAAGGGGGACAGTGCCAACAACTACGTTTAAAACTATCAGCCAGACTTAGAAACTACAGGAAGCTATCCTTTAGGCAAAAGACCCGATTACATGGTCGTCTGAATTCTTAGAAACTATGCAAGTACGCGGGTCCGCAAGTGTTTATTGTTTTCATGGGACATGTTGCAGAACGGGATAGATAGATAGATACATGTAGATAGGGAGAAATACGGGACAGAGGGAGGAGGGAGCGATGTAGATCTAGATATCGTAGCTTCATGGTGTTGTAACTCATTGTTCAAATGCAAGAAATGATCAGACAAGATTTCTGCACTTTCATGCAACCGATTTTCAAAAGAAAGTGACCACTGCATAGTTTGAGAAGGTATGCATGTATACATCTATACTTAATTAGATATCGTGCGATTGATACATCTATGGACTTTTTTTTTGTGGACATCATTTGTAGCTCTTATATATCATCATTACTTTCCATTAAGAAGCATTTTTCAAATACCTATCAAACTTTGAAAAAATGACATGCGCAGACAAGGCCTTTTAATTTTCTGCGTTTTTGCGCATGCGCGTGGATTGTTCGGGAAGACGTCGAGAAGAGAGTTTTGCTTGATGCGAGTTTTTGAAGTTTGCTGTGGGTTTTTTTTTTTGCATTCGGTTGGTAACTGTAAGTGAAACTTAAATTTAAACAGATGAAATTTAAACAGATAAAAACAAATGATAATATAGTCACCTCGATATAAGAGACATAGATCACGTTTTAAAGAAAATAATTGACCGGAAGTTGGTTTTGATTGGAAGCAGACGACTTCACAAACTGCAATTAAACTTTATATTTTTACTTTTCACAGCAAAAGTTCAAGGGTGTCAGCAAGATCCAACGGTGTTTGCTATCCTTACTCTCTTTTCGACAATTCCGGAGATGAGCTCAGACCAAAATGCAATTTTCTAGACGGTTAATGTTACCGGAAGCGACGCCCAGACGTAACATACTGTAGACTTTGGAGCGTGCGAAATTTGATTGCCACACTGTGACGGTTGAACATTGCTTCACTTTTGATTACTCTTCCAGAAGTAACAGGAAGGGGTCTCCAAAAGGTAAGGTATTTGTTGTATAGGTCAAGTTTAATAATAGCTGAGTTTTCTTAAGAACTATGAAGTTAATGCTGTCACTATTTGTTTGAACTGCTCATTTGAATGTAAATAATGGTGTCACTGCACTTTATTTACAAAATTACATAATAACAAAGTATGCATGTTGACCTTTTTCAAGTGGTCACTCATGACTAAACCATGTTTCAGAAGAATTGTCTGTGAAAGTAGAAAACCTTGTGGGAAAAGGAGGAGATGCTGGTTACCATAGCTTAGTAGGTAGCATACAATTCGTGAACAGGAGGTTGCTGTACCTAGTTTCAAAACTCTTTACCAGATGACAAAATTTTGGCTCGTCCGAACCAAAAGCATTTACAGACAATAAATAAAAGGGACTGAAAATTTGAAATTTGTTTTATGAAGGGTAGAAAATATTTAGAGAAAAGGAGAAAATGCTGGTTACCAGCATTTTTGTCCTTTTCCCACAATGTTTTGTAAAGGCTCCTTTTTCAGAGTTGTCAAAAGCAGGGATTGTGTGGTAATGGGTTATTTTTATTTCAAGGTTATTGTGACAGGATTCATTCCTCTCATATATTGCTTACCACTGTATGTGGGAAAGCAACCAGTGGCTTGGAAAGAATAATGTGCGGAGCACTAGTACAAGAAATGACAGCATGGATAAGTGCTTGCTGTTGTGATATAACTGAAATAATATTGAAAATGGCATTAATACCATGCAATCAATCAGTCTGACTGCTGTCAAGGGTTAAAGAGCAGTGATGATTTAAATCAGGTCAAGTGAAGAGATTCTATGACCTTTTTTATCAGATGAATTAAGTGCACAAGTTCAGTTATATAAATTATTAATTTCATCAGGAACAACTGGTTTGATAATTAAGTGTATCAAATGCATTATATTTTTTTATCACCCAGGGTTTAGAACCAGTCGGCTGGAATTATCACCCCGAAAACAGTTATTTGTTGGGTAATTATGCAGTCTGAACAATTTTCTATACCTGATTGACATTTGCGGCTATCGATCTTATTAATTATCACAAAGTAATTGTCGAGAAATAGTTTTATAAACGGTCTGAAAGCTTCTTACTGAAATAATACCTATGGCATAAATATAATAATTACTCTCCCAATCAATAACAGGCAATTAACCCGTTACCAAACAGGCTATGTTTAGACATACAGTTGACTTCAAAGTTTTACTGAAGCCTTTATTGCACAATCCAGGGTATTAATGACTGTGATGAAAAAGCCCCTTAAAAACAGAAAAGGATGCTATTAGTCCTCTTCTCTCCTTTTCCCAGAATGTTTTTTCTCTTCCTTCTATCATTTTAGCCACATTGGAATTGTCTGCAAATGCTCGTTGTATGTGCATGTCATATTCAGAAGTAGGGCTTACACAGAAGCTATTACCCATGCTTGAAGGGGCTGTTTTAACTCATTACTGAATGACAAAATTTTAGACTGGTCCAAATCGAAAGAATTTCCAGACGACAAAATAAAAGTGACTGAAAAATTGAAATTTGTTTTGTGAAGGGTAGAAAACATTGTGGGAAAAGGAGAAAATGCTGGTTACCAGCATTTTCTCCTTTTCCCACAATGTTTTCTAAAGGCTTCTTTCTCAGGAGCGTCAAAAGTAGGGATTGTGTAGTAATGGGTTAATAAATGGCTGGTGCTTAGGGTATATGCTATCATAGCTGAATGTGTCACACCAGGTAGCGTTTTATTGAGTAAACGATTATTTCAGTTTGAAATTCAAAGTAACTGTCTTCGCATAGAAAAGCAGTTTGGTTTTGCACTCAGAATGCCCAAATTAGATGTATGTGTATTTGAAGAATGCCATCTAAAGGGAAGTAATGGCAAATGCTTTCAATTGGGATAAGTCTGCATGTATGTTGTTTAGTAGACAGTTAACCAGTTATGACAGAAGACAAATTTTTACACTAATCCATATGTCATGCAACTCACAAATATTCAGATCAGCCTAGGCACACCGTGCAGACCGATCTGAAACAACTTTTCTTCTTTTATGTAATTTTCTGTTTTGCACAAGTATACTGTGGGACAACATCTAATGTAATCGTAAAGTGCTGTCTTGGATTAGCCTGCACAGACTGCACAGGCTGATCCAAAACAACACTTTATGCAAATGTCTGAATGCCCCTTTTCACGTGATGCAGGCCATTTGAAATAAAACTGCGTCATTGACGCAGGATTTGTGCGTCATGGAAAATCTTGTATTCATATTTATCTTCTGTTTTTATCCGAAAGGTTGTGACCTTGTTCTATTTTTATCAAAGATGAAATGCTATGAGCAATTTAATTCATGCAGTTAGAGCTAGCTGCAAGTATTGAAAATGTGTATGGGGGGGAATGTCGAAATCAAGCTTGATCCGCTAAGGGTAGAGTAGATTGTCACCCTTGGCTTGCGAAGATGTGTCAGTTAGAAATTGTATTCCCATGCTTACTTTGCGTATGGAATAATATGGGATATTTTAGGTTGGAGTAATGGGGGAATTGGCAATTTGTTTCTATGTGCAGCTTTAACTCCTTATCAAACAACCGAGAGTTTTAAGACACAGAGGAAGAATGCCTTGAATTACATTGTGGAAAAAGGTGAAAATGCTGGTATGTTATCAAATAAGCAGCTCATTTCCTCCAAGTCCAACCATGTTTTCAATCCTTCAAAAACAAATCCCATTATTTAAATCACATTTAATTTGCAACCTTGATATACTTTGACTTGGTGTGACATTATTTGTGGTTTGGTTAAGTCAACTCATGCCTATAAAGCATTTCATAATTTTTGTATCCTCATCGTTGTATCCTCATCGAAGACGGGACGTATTATGGGATCACCTGTGGCGCACAGGTATGCGGATGGACGGACGGACTTGTGGATGGGTAGTGGGTAGCCGGCCGGCCTCCAGTTCCTTTTCTGTAGCAAAACTTAGTCACTTCCAGTCTGATTGACGTGAAACTTAGCATTTGCGTTTGTTGCAATGATATGGATTGCATTGCCAAAGAACCAGAAGTCTTTGAGTTCTTTGCCTTTGTCATTTTTACAGCATTTTGTGCTTGTCTGGATTATAACTTTGTCATTTCTGGTCTAAACATCATCAAATTTGGTATGCATAATTGCTGAAAAATTACAGAGTGTAGTGCTAAAGAACTATAACTCTACCTAGCATGAATTTTTATAGCATTTCGTGCTTGTGTGGACCATAACCTTGTCATTTAAGTAGGAATGACTTAACTCTTTACCAAACGACAATATTTTGGGCTTGCCCAAATCGAAAGTATTTTGCAGACGACAAAATAAAAGTGATTGAAAACTTGAAATTTGTTTTGTGAAGAGAGGAAAACATTGTGGGAAAAGGAGAAAATGCTGGTTTCCAGCATTTTCTCCTTTTCCCACAATGTTTTCAAAAGGCTTCTTTCTCAGGGTCGTTAAAAGTAGGGATTGTGTGGTAATGGGTTAAAATATGATTATTTGTTGTATAATTTGGACGTGCAGTGTGCAAGAATTGTAACTCTACCTCATGCTGTCTTTGAGTTATTTCCCTTTGATCATTAATTTTACAGTATTTATTGCTTGTGTGGAATATAAATTTGTCATCTCAATTAAGAAAGACTGAAAACTTGGTATGCATGTTGCAATATTATGGAGTATAGAGCTTAAGAACAATAACTACCTTGTGCGGATTGTAATTCTACTTTGATCATCATTTTGACAGTATTTCTTGCTGATCAAGAACGGCACTTTGTCAAATTGACTTCAGACCAGGTAGTTTGCTATAGTTAGGAAAAGTGCATTGCACTGGGGCCGTAACCTTACCTAATGCCCTTTTGGAATTATTCCCTATTCATTTTTTTTTTAAAGCTTTTCATGCTTCTCTACAACATAACTTAGTCTTTTCATGTTCCAATGATCTGAAACTTTATATGCATTATAGTGTGCAGGAAGTGTAACTATCTGCAGTACACAGGGAATGTAATTATCTAGTCTAGTTTTGGAGTTATTTCCCTTTGATGAACTTTTTTAGAGCTCTTCATGTTTTTTCAGAGCATATGGCTGCATCATGTGTTCCTAACATTAAAGTAGACATTCATGCATTCTTCAATCACTTACATGATTTCTGCCGCATTACTATTTTCTTCTACCTGCTCTTTACGATTTTTATCCCCTCTCGACAACTGGCACTGGGATATGGGTATCTTGCTGCAATTTTCTGTTCTTGTTCCCTGTTGTACCTATCTGGAACTATTCACTATTTGCAGGAATGCAGAACAAAGTGCAGGTTTAGAATTTCAGCAGGCAAGACCTGAACTATAAATCTGTTGGTAATGTTGTCTTTTAACTATTTCCCAAACAAGCCCTGGTTTTTACATGTTCTGCAGAACAAGTACATGTATTTAAAAAACACTGTGGGGAAAAAAAGAAATTGTTCGTAACAAGCTATTTTTTTTTTCTTTCCCAAAGTGTTTTCTGCCTATTGGAAAACTTTGTGGCATTCTCATCAAATTCAAAATTGTCATCTGCAAACACTTTGAGTTTGGATGGTCTAAAATTTTGTCATTTGGGAAAGGGTTAAAGCAAAATTCATTATCAAATTGTTTTTCTTTTCCAGAAATGAAGTATGATGCTATTGGGTAAGCTTGGAGAAACAAAATGCTCTTCTGTCTGGTTAGACTTTCAGGTAAGGGATTTGCAGGTAGCTATATTCCTCTCATTTCCTATTTGTTATAACAGCTTTTCTTTGTCCAAAATTTTCAAAACCACACATCTTAAAATGCCAAAATGTAGCACTTAGTCTAAGTATAAATAGGTACAATCTTGTCCAACATCAAGAAGAACGGTATAAAAATGGATGAGCTTTTACCCCTTGACTTAACAATTCCAAGTTTTAGCAACTGTGAGGAAAGCCCTTTAAGATTTTCATAGGAAATGGAGAAAATGCTTTCGATCTTTATTTAGCGTTTTCTAAACTTTTACAGACAAATCTCATGATTTTTAGCCACATCTAAATAATTGTTGAAGGATACCTTATATTTAGTCAAATCATAAAACTACATGTATGTCCTTTGGTAAAGAGTTACAAGATATTTTACTCGTGTAGCATTTAGTAACAGGAGAGTGCATAAGTGAGCTTTACATATTTTCCTCATTTTGCTTACAATCTAATTACGGGAAGAATATTACGCGTAAATTATTATTGATCACCAGACTACAGGTTCTGCAAACAAGTACTTTTTCCAGACTCATTTGCATAAATATAGGACATTCTTTATTGATGCTGTTAAACTTCATTATAGTAAGACAGAAATAATGGGATCCAGTAGAAGGCTTTTTTTTTTAGATTGATCGTGTAGTACATGTTCATTTTCTCCAGGTTTTATCACATGACAAAGTTTTATTAGGCATAGTCAAAAACTTCTCAGCTGTCACAATTAGATATAAACCAAACATTCAAAGCTTCTAAAATTTTATTCAGAAGATCTTTGGCATAAGAACAGATCTGTGTAAATTTTCATACAGTTCCTTTTGCAGCCAAGCTAGCCATTATTTGATTCTGACTTGTGTCTTACAGAGCACTTTGAATTACTGCCCTTTTCAAAATCAAGTTAATACTTAACCCATTACCACACAATCCCTACTTTTGACGCCCCTGAGAAAGAAGCCTTTAGAAAACACTGTGGGAAAAGGAGAAAATGCTGGTAACCAGCATTTTCTCCTTTTCCCACCGTGTTTTCTACCCTTCCCAGAACAAATTTCAATTTTTCAGTCACCTTTATTTTGTTGTCTGCAAATGCTTTCAGTTTGGACCAGTCTAAATTTTTCTTGTGTGGTAAAGGGTTAATTAGATTGGCGTGCTTGTTCTCTTTGTACTACATTCTCAATGTGACCTCTCTTTACTATACCTGTAGGACAATGCTGGAATTTTGAGGCAGTGATCATTTTGGGCCGCGAAATAGCGAGATTCTCTCATTAAAATAGCAAATATCGCATTTCTAAATCTCAACTGAACCAAAATATCGCATGCCGATTTTTGACAGATGATAGGGATAGAACTCGAGTGTCAGTCCTTACATAACGGAAATCCGCACAATAAACTAGTCTATCCACTGGTTCCCCGCGTCGTAAAACAAGATATACGGGAAGCAGATTACCATTTGCAATATTCGGCTTGTTCGGTGTTTTTCCTTATCATTAGCGGACCGTGATATTGCATGCGAAAGCAGTTCTTCTAGAAGTCGTCTGCAGTTTTGTGTCAGGCACAGTGCGAGGAAAATGCCTCCAAAGAAGAGGCAAGTAGAATCGAACCAAATAAAATCTTGTAATAAAATAACCAGTTTTCTTATGAACTCATGAGTCGAGACTGATGAGAGTGCTGAAAGCCCAGATAAATATGATAAATCTCCGACCAAGTCCAACGATGACACTGCTACTTCTTTGGATCCTTCGATACCGAAAAAAATAGTCAAATTTAAAGAAAAGTGGCTTAAGTTTCATGGGTTGAAAAAATGTTGACACACTGGGTTTTAGCTGTAAGACTTGTGAAAACAATGTGGGGATAGGAGAAATTGCTCAAATTGAGCAGTTTATCCTTTTCCAACATTGTTTTCTCTCATTTCAGAGAAAGTAGACTGGTCACTTTTAAAATAGTGTCTTAAAGAGGTTTGGATTTGTGGTTTGGAGAAGAGTTAGATTCCCGAAAAATGAAACATAAAAAATCTCATTAAAATTTTAAATCTCTCATAATTTTTTAGCAAATGGAACATTTTCTCTCATATATATGTCCAACCAGAATGATCCCTGTGAGGTCATATGTTAATCAATATTTCACAATCAAAATTTGAGTAAAGAAATCAGAAAAGTCGTGCGCAAACATTTCCACATCAGGCGAACATACTGAGCAATGATCTTCGATGAATTCTGTGTCAAGGCAAAAATGATTCCTCCTATTGACACAAAGAAGTTTATGTACAGAACAAAAGAGGGCTCTGTTTTTTCAATGACATAAATTTTGGTTTTGAGTGACACAAAATATTGAAGGATGGTATTGTTACGATTCAAACATAATGAGAAAGAAAGCCAGCATCAAGCCTTTTAACAGATAACAATATTTTTTTTAAATGAACAAAGATGAAAGAGTACAGAAAAAATTAAGTTGGAATGAATTTTGACAATTCTTAATCCTAGAACAAGAAATAGAATAAGTCCCTCAGAATTAAGAATGATGTTTAGACTTCAAAATAATGAAAATTCTGGTTTAAAACCTAAATTAACAACAGTTTCAACTTGCAAGTAGATATGAGTAACCTGTATCAAAAATAAAGTTATTCCAACTTATAAACGTATATCATAAGTTAAATCCAACACTTTTCACACTAATTTTGTATCCTCCGAGCCACAAGTCTGACTCCTAGTCCCAAATTCACCAAATAAGTCACTCTTATTTATATCAGGTTGGAAAATTCTAGATTAGTCTTTTCTAGAAAGATAACATCATTAATTAGTAAACAGCCTGATTCTAAAAATAACCACAATGGAATAACCAATAGATGTTTTTCGTGGTTCTAGAATATTCTGAAAACAGGTCATTGAGTATCATAACTACATAACAATGAAATTTACAGATGAAAAAAGATCCGAGACACATTCAAGCAAGCATAAAATGTTAAAAAGGTGCTAGATGTTATTTCTGTGAACAAGTAAAAATCCATTGACAGTGTAGCAGATAATGTTGCCATCTGCCATGGGACTATTTATTCCAGTTTGAAGGACGGCATTAATATGAGTAAAGTCATTCCAAGATGGATGCCTTATTAACCTTCTGTAAAAGAGAAAGCAACCCACAATGCATCTTCGCAAACCAAGGATACTAACTCCACTTTGTTCGTTACATACCTTGGCCGCTCGCCTCTTTAAAAATCGAAACTCCCGCTGCGCCACCTGTGGAATATCATGAGTTGCGTAACCTTTGCTGATGTTAAAATTTCTGACAAATCAAAATGCTCGTAATAAAATTTGTTGGTTATGCATCAAATAAGGCTGCACTTTCGGATTCATCACACCAAAACAAAACAAATAGACGCAATCATTTGGCTATGGAACCCGTCCTAATACTTCACATAATTGATCGTAAACAAAAAAAAACTCATTAAATATCGATCGTCTACTCTTTTTTTGGCAAATTTCATCACAAACACGACAACTTTCATTTTTGATGGGCGCCGCCATTATTGTTTTCTGTTTTGCGAAAGATTTCTTGTTACAGTTGATTTGATTGGACGCGATGGGTTTTGATCGCATCCAATGAAAAGGCGCAGCGGGAGCTTCGATTTTTAAAGAGGCGAGCAGCCAAGGGTACTACCCTAGTATCCTTGGCTTGCAAAGATGCCCACAATGTAGCGATCCAGAATAAGCAACCCGATAAAGAAACTGATAACGGTATATTTCATCAATTATATTAATCTTTTGATACCAGGTAAAGATTTTAGAGATATTTCTAAAAAAAAGTATAGAAACTGATACTCTAGAAGCTCTAGTAGTTTATTCGAAACTAACATTGTATTTATAGTCGAGTATCACGCAAATAAAGGGGTGGTGATGGCATTCTAAATCCATAATATTTTTTTCAGACCTTATGATGTGGATACTCATTCGAATCGTCTTGTCTCATTACTTTTTGAAGCCTCTGGGTTTCAGGCCTTGGCTGCGACTAAAAGTGCCAAACTTACGAAATGAATGTTCTTTAATCTTTAAAACAAAGCCAATTCCAGGCAGCTTTGGGTCACCCTATGGATAGTGTATTCAAAAGATCAAACTGCCTGTTAAATGCAGGCTGATCTTGATATACTTTATCTCCAAACAGTAACTATGGATGGGATTATGCATTGGAGGAGTTGATTTTGAATTCATCTAAGTCTACTGTTGTAGAATAATTTAGCAGTGCTTTCTCCTTGAGCAACAAAGCAGTCATTCAGTGGATAATATAATTACCCAAATTTAATATGACGAAGATTTCTCACGCATCTATGTCATTATTTTGTTTTTGTCGTATATTAATGATATGCAAATTATGGCCTTCTATCGAGATGACTGAACAATGATCCCTCTTCCCTAAATACTTGCATGCCACCAGATTTAATTAGTGAGGAAATAATTGAACACTGGCCATCTCCCAATCCTTAGACTGTCAAAGACAACTTATTAGATGACAAAATTCTAGACTTGTTCATAATGAAAACATTTGCAAATGACAAATAATTGTTGCTCAAATGATGGCATTTTGTATGTAATAGAAGAGAAAACATTGTGGGAAAAGAAGAAAATGCTGGTACCTACCATTTTCTCCTTTTTTACTGAAGGTTTTTAACTCTTTACCAAGCAACAAAATTTTAGCTTTGTCCAAATCGAATTTGCAGAAAACAAAATAAAAGTGGCTGAAAATTTGAAATTTGTTTTGTGAAGAGTAGAAAACATTGTGTGAAAATGAGAAAATGCTGGTTACCAGCATTTTCTCCTTTTCCCACAATGTTTTCCAAAGGTTTCTTTCTTAGGGTCGTTAAAAGTCGGGATTGTGTGGTAATGGGTTAAACAGCCATATGCAGGGGTAATCTGAACAAGGAATAGTGTGGTTGACTGTAAAGGGTTGTGTTGTTTAGAGAGTAGATGAAGATCAGACTGCACATATATTGGACTGTATTCTGATCTTTATTTACATTGTCCACTATTTTGCGGTACATTTAACTGAAATGACTTTGAAACAGCATCAATGGGTATTTTTTCCTGCTGTTCATTTTCCTCCTTTTATGGTACTTTATGGGTTAGGTTTGTATCATACATTCACGGAATGACTTGATCTGCAACAGAAATTATTCTTAAATGGTGCGAGAAATGGACAAATTAATCCACAAAAGCAATCTCTCACAAGTGATGCAGTGGTTTTGTCCCTGATGGTATGAAAATTTTTTATCATGGTTTTGTTTCTTTTGCCCCCTTGTCTATTACACATTGATAAAAAATGAATATCACATTATGGGTGAATCCTTCACTGTGGTAGCTGCATAGTTTCTGCATATATGGCAAATAGCTGTTTGAAAAAAATAACCTGTTAGAACTATCTTGGCAACAGGATTTTTTTTTTTGGTCAAATCTGCGAAAAAATACTCTTAACCAATAGACCATCTGCCAAATTCCATTACTGACGCGTCACCACGAGTTACTTCCCTTGCGAGTACTCTCCACTGGACAATCTTTCCCAATCTTGAATATACCGAATAGTGAAAAGGTCATATTTTTAAATGGAATTCACCCTAAACGTGATAAATAATACAACAAAAACCCTAAATCGGCCATGCCAGTAGTTTTATCAATTATCTTTTTTCGAAGATACACAAAAAAAGAACTCGTTTTGTCAATCTTTCGGTAAACTTCAGAGATCATAAGCAGCGCTATCTGCTGTCGGGCGTGTTGATAGAACTTTTTGTATGCAGACTGCATTAACCCTTATGCTGCGTAGCGCGACTCAACGACTTTTTGCAGATTATTTAGATCAAGATCAGACTACGAAAAATGTGCAGTCTGATCCTAGATCTACACTGTCCGAAACGGAGATATTTTACCTGGAGATATTCCTTTGAAATAATATTTGGGATTTTACTATCGACTTTAAAATTTGTGTCATATTATTATTTAGTAGGATAAGGTTTAATAACTTTAAAATCAAATCCCCCTCCCATTCCGAAAGAAATGAGTGCAAATATACAGTTAAACTGAGACCAGTTAAATCAGGTTACATAACAGTGCTCTCAATAAGGGACCATTTCAGGAATTTTTGTAATTCCATGTTCAAATTTTAGGAATTTTTTTAAAAAATCAGGAATTTTTTTTCCACATCGGTCAATGTGGTCTTGAGTTTAGATTTATTTTGATTGTGTTGCAGAATGACCAACCTTATGTTGTGGTTACACTAAAGTCTTATCCAGGAAGACATGTCCTTAGAATAACCATATAATGGGGATAAAAATGCATATACATGTATATCTATAACAAAACTGATCATGACATGTGATTGGCTGGCAATGATTGTCCATGGTAACTTAAGGTGGTATAATTCTCATGGAAAACAGCTATTTCCACTATAATATTATCCTAAAAAAAGTTGCTACAATTGAAAATGAGTATTATTGTACTACTTTGACCGAGCCATTTTTTCCATTTTTTTTTTCCTTTTTAGAATTATCATTTATAAATCTAGGGCCACTCTATTCTCATTACAAAAGGAAATGAGAATTACCTCCCTTTTCGGAAAAAAAGAACAAAATATCAACAAATATCTTCAAAATGGACATCAAATAAATTTCTGGTCCATTAGAAATGTGCAAAAATATTATACCAGTATAAGTCCTTATTTATCAATTAATAAGAGATTTCATTCCATTTTGCGCTAGAAGTGTTAGGATGGTAATAACTGAAGAATTATAACCATATCCATGTTTCATTATTGTTAAAATGACGTGTTGCACAACAGCCTGTTTCTTTCTTCTTTTGTTTCAAACCAAGTGAACATGCGAAACCATCCATCTTGTATTTTGATGTGCATGAATTTCTTTCACTTTCTTGGAGGATTATGGAAGACACGTATTTCAGACAGACGAGAATTCCTTCGTAACGACGGTCACGTCGCACAATGATTCTTTAAAAAAAAAAAAAACTCCTTAAGTACACTGCATAATTCCCGAAAGAAATGCGTAACGAAACTATAATCTGCTGATTTTTCAAAGAGTCGGACAAAGCATTTGTACATCTATTAGATCTACTCGATTATTTGAATTTCTTTCATGTTGCATTTTGCAAACAAACAACATTCCCCGATCTTCGATTGCATGCCTCTATTAATTGCATTTATCCATTAATGTCTATCGCTGCAGTCAAATTAAAGGCGATTGATTACTAAGCGATCTTAAATTGATGGACCAATTAAACACGTACCATAATCCGGTCATAAATTGGATAAACAATCGCATATGTGTAATTGTCATCTGTACACCGTAATCTGGACCACCAAAACGCTTTAACATGGCTATAGAGGCTCTTTGTAAAGCGCCTTCCTTACATTGAATGGACGTTATCGAAGTTTTCCACATGAGTCAAACCCTTTGTGCATTAAAAAAAAACCGTCCGGATTGAAATTCTCGGACGTTTTTGTCATAATATGGACGTTAAAAAAACGTCCGACTTGGAAAATGCCGACGTTTTTTCTAAAAATTTGGACGTAATACACGTCGACGTCTGCTTATTGAGAGCACTGACATAATAATGCATTTGAAAACAAAAAAATTGAAGGGGCCAATGATTAGAACAGACTTACCCCCTATAACAGATTTAAACAATTCCAAACCTTTACATGTGATCAACGTCAGACTGAACGTAATAAACAATTATGACACGTGTGTGTTAGTCGGTGCCTAAGAAGAGCATAACAGCTTTTTATCAAATAGATGCACCCACTTTGACGGTGAAATACCGAGATCAAAAGAACACCCAGGTAACCCTTTACTAGCTTTTCAATGAAAACAAGTATAGCACGTATAGATTTGCCCACTGAAAATGAATCCCGTAAATTCAAACTGTATAATGTCCCAGTTTTTGGTAAATAGACTGTGTCTGTCTATTTGCAGATACTGGAACGATTAAAAAAAAAAAAGAATTACTATCACTTTAATAGTTTAAATAATTCAAACCACCAACCCCTGGATTTCGAGCCTGTACGTTTCAAACTTAGCTACGGAATTCGGCAAACATTAGTTGACCAATCAGACATAAAAATAGGGAAGGTCTATTGCAGTTATATAAATGTTATTTTTCCCCTTATTTTGTTATTTTGGATAGCAAAGAAAAAGGAGAAAATGTTGGTTACCAGAACTTTATCTCTATTTAACAGCATTTTCAAAAGCAATTATTTATTTATTTTTCAAGGTCGTAAAAAGCTTGGGTTATGTGGTATAGGGTTTGAACCTTTTACCAAACATTTCCTGGTTTTTATGACCTTGAGATAGATGCCTTCTGAAATCATTGTGGGAAAAGGAGAAAATACTGGTAACAAGCATTTTTCTCCTTTTCTCACAATGTTTCATACCCTGCTGGAATCGAATGTCAATTTTTGAGTAGTGTATTTTGTCATCTGCAAGTGCTTTCAATTTTGTCCAGTCTAAAATTTTGTCGTCTGGTAAATGGTTAAATAGTTATCGTGAATGTTTTTACCCAATGTCAACACCTTGGACTCGTCCAGATACTTAGCATATGGAGACGATCGAATAAAAAAAGGCCAAATGGTTGTAATTGTCCTTGAAAAAGTAAAAGAATATTGTTGGGACAGGAGAAAGTGCTTGTTGCAATCCCTTCCTATTTTCCCCACAATATTTTCTCTCACACTTTGAAAATTCATTTTTCACAGATGTCTCTGTACTGTATATTGATTACTTTTTTTCGTTTTTTTTTGAGGGCGGGGGGGATGTGTTAAGGTTGAAAAAGTGAGACAAATAACATAAAATGAGGAAAATCAGCACGTCTGCCCCCTTTTTTTTTCCGGATCCCCATAACTCGGAATACTTTGGTAAAAGGTTAAATAGCTGTCCAGTGTCTTCAGAAAGACAGGAACAGTCCATTTACTGATATTATAGCACTATTATCAAACATTTTTGTTGCACTTTCAGGCAAGTTCCTATTGACGAATAACTTCATATTATAGATCATAACGAAAGAAACGTGGCTTCAAATTTCAAACCTTCCATATCTTCTTCACAAAATAATTATTCAAGCTTCATTTTGAGTATATGTATTTTAAAATTATGCGTCTAATGAAATTTTATACAAAAAAAAATAATGGGTGAAGGGTTAACTCGGTGTTCCTTTGATCTCGGTATCGCACTGTGCTGGACAGGGCGGAAGACCTTTAGAACAGCTGTAATGTACTTACTTCTTACAGATTAACACACACGTGTCACATTAAATTGACCCGTCTTATCTTTTGTCTCATATCTATTTACCCGTTTGGTGATCATTAGTGGACGGGATTATAAATTTTATACATGTTACAGAGGGTAAGTTCATTCTTACTTTTCTACATGCCCTTTATTTCAAACCGATCTCATAAAATGTGTACTTTGTCTATTCCTAATTATTTTTTTTCAAAAGCAATGTCATGAAATATGAATAAATTGTGTTAGAATTGATTTCATATTGATTTCTTACTATGTCACTTTTTTCAGTGATGAATTTGTCCAAATTTAAAGGATTTGTGAACGGGACATACAGTATTTGTTATTGAAATAATGCTTTGATTGTCCGGTGTCACGTGATACTTCCGGTGCGCCGCTTAGGAGAAAATGGAAATATCGCTTATATCAAATTTAATTGGCAAATCGTCAATTACCGCACAGTCCCTACTTTTGAGGCCCCTAAGAAATAAGCCTTGAGAAAACATTGTGGGAAAAGGAGAAAATGCTGGTAACCAGCATTTTCTCCTTTTCCCACAAGGTTTTCTACCTTCACAATACAAATTCCAAATTTTGAGTCACTGATTTTGTTGTCTGCAAATGCTTTGGATTTGGACAAATCTAAAATTTTGTCGACTGGTAATGAGTTAAGGTCTGCATGTCACTTCTTAACTTGTAGAATGTCAAACAAGGGATGTTTGAAGTATGATGGTAAAAAGTTCCGCTGCACACACATTTCATTGCCAAGGATGTTTTCGGAACGATATCTTGATAAATATCAGTGTGCCTCCAAAACCAAACTGTATATAATGTTAGGTCCGATGTTAATCAACAGAAGAGCAATTTGAATTTTGTCTATGGCATCCAAACAGTTAACCCTTTACCATACAATTCCAACTTTTAACACCCCTGTGAAAGAAGTCTTTTGAAAACACTGGTGGAAAAGGAGAAAATGCTGGTAACCAGCATTTTTTCCTTTTCTTATGGTGTTTTCTTCACTTCGTATAACAAGTTTCAATTCTTTTGTCACATTTATTTTGTCGTCTGCAAATGCTTTCAATTTGGATTAGCCTAAAATTTTGTTGTTTGGTAAGGAGTTAACATGTACAAGCAGCCCATAACAGTGATGTTAATTTATGAAGTTCAGGGTCATTCAAATTGCAGTTTAGCTCTTTACCAATCAGGCCCATCTTTTAGGGACCCCACAGAAGAAAACTTTAAAACATTGTGGGAAAAGAAACAAATGCTGGTAACCAGCATTTTCTCCTTTTTCTCCACAATGTTTTCCATTCAATCAGAGAAATATTTGTTGTCTGTAATTGCTTTCCATAAGGTCAGATCTAAAAAATCTGTCTTTGGGTGAGAAGTTAAGAGAGAGGAGAGATGAGGCCTCTTGGGCAATTCCTTCTATCTTCAGGAAGAATAACTGGACAGAATTATATTTAGGGACAAGAGAAGACACATAATGATTATAATTGAAGAGAAATCGTGGAATAATTGGGAGATTCTACTCTTTTTTTTTTTCCCTGTTCTTTTTTTACTAAAGCATCTGATCATCAGTTGCAGGTCAATGCTTTTGTTTTACAAAAGATCAAGTTTAGAAATAATGTTACAAAAGTAGGAATGTTTCCACTTTGCTTTTTACCAGACTAGAAAAAATTAAGACTTATTTTGTTGGAAAGTATTTGCAAGTAGTAAATTGAATGTATCCAAAACAAAGAGTTCAATCTTTTAGGGTATAAACCATGGTGGATAATGAAAAAAATGATGGGCCACTCACATTTTTTTTTTTCTACAGTGTTCAAAATAAAAGCCTGTTTGGTTAATGTTTGGTTGAAAAAAAAAGTCACATTTTTACCACAATTTTTTCACACATATATCAATATAATTTACCTACTAAACCTTGGTTCATGTTGATTATCTGAGATTTCCAAGTCTGCTGCAAATTTTAGTTGGAAAAGTGTGAGATAGATTATACTCACCAGGAGTTTTTCAGATTTTGGGCAAAGATTGATTGATTGGTTGATTGATTGATTGATTGATTGATTGGCATTTCACATCATTGGCAACATTATGTCTGTCATATCATAGCAATAGCTTACTTGTGTGTCTTCTCTTAACTCTTTGTGTGGTGTCAGTGGTCATGAGGTAGAGCGTCGGCATCATAACCTAAAGATCTTGAGTTTGATACCCAGGAGCGGGTGTCAACTATGGGATTTTTCATTGGCCCACATATTCGGCGTGAGTATTGGTGTAGTTCCCAGGAAGCAGAATCAAGAGAGATTAGTATAATTTATAAGAACTTGTTTCTCAATCGATGTAAAATAAATATTTTTAAACTAAACTAACTCTTTACCAAATGCCAGGTCCTTATGCCATAGTTTTAGATAGTCCAAATATGAAGCATTTGCAGACAACAAAACTGATATTACTAAGAAATGGAAATTTGGTTTGGGAAGGGTAGAAATCATTGTAGGAAAAGGAGGAATTGCTGGTTACCAGCATTTTCTCCTTTCCCACCATGTTTTCAGATGGTTTCTTCCCCAGGGTTAACAGAACAAGGCATGACTTGAGCTCTAAAGTCCGATGTAAAGGCAAGTAGAAAAGTTGCTTTTGTATGAGATATTGCTTTAGATGAGGAAATTCTTTTGTCAAAGGTTTTTTGGTGCATAAATTGATGAGGAAATGATCTTATGCATATTTTCTGTTCATGGAAAGATTATAATCTCAGCATCTTTTTAGTTAACCTGTTCAGTGTTCACGAAGTGCTTAGAGTGAGCTATTGTGATCAGTCACTGTCAGTCGGTGCCTGTCATCTGTCCATTCACATTAAATTTTCCTTGTTTACACTCTAGCATCTACAAATATCAACCAATCAGCACCAAACTTAGTCAAAATATATATGACCGTAAGATCTTACATGATTTTTATTATGTATCTAATCGGACCCATAAATGAACGACAATTTAGTTTAATTCAAAGTATCATGTCATGAGGAGTATTCATGTCTATTTAAGTCTTTACCAAATGTCAGAATTTTAGACTTGTCTAAAATGAAAACATTTGTAGACGACAATTAAAATGTAGTTGAAATGATGGCATTTATCTTTGATAGAGTAGAAAAAACTGTAGGAAAAGGAGAAAATGCTGGTCACCAGCATTTTCTACTTTTCCAGCAGTGTTTTCAAAACCCCTTTTCCTCAGGGTCTTTCAAACTGGGGTTCATGTGGTAAAGAGTTAAAGGATTGTGTGGGATGTTACTGTTAAGGTTGTATTACAGTTTGGCTTTGTTTTTTGCCCCCCTCCCCCCTTGCCCCCTTGCCCCCCTTGATATACAGGAGTCTATTTACTTGCAAGTCAAAGATGAAGTTGTTAATTGAAATGCCAATATATAATAATCCTGTATTTTCAATTTGCACTATTTATGTGAGGCCACGACAGCAGCGAAAGAATGAGGGGGCAATCAGTGTGTTGTTAATTCTTATAAAACTTTTTCCATGCTCGACTCAGCTGAGAATTAAATTTCACAGTAGTGCAGATATTGTGTAAATGTAATATGATGAAACTGTTGGAAATGCTGAACTTTAGAACTTTTCTTTGTCTCTTCCCATGGAAATTGTGAACTTTAGAACTTTTCTTTGTCTCTTCCCATTAGATCAAAGTTATCATGTCAAAGTCTCATACTATTTTAGGCATAGAGAATCCCTTTACTCCGTAGATACTCATTTTGACATTTGAACAACAAACAGCTTTTGAAAATATTGTTGGAAAAGGAGAAATTGCTTGTAACGAGCAATTTCTCCTTTTCCCACAATGTTTTCCACTCATTCAGATATTTTTATTTTCATTTGTCCATATTTTTGACATAATATCTTTATTTGCTGCTGAAATGGAAGAGCCTCAAATTGGTATATCAGGTAAAGGGTTAAGTAATCTGCATAAACTCAATTGATTGTAGACTCAAGTCTTATAAGCATGACTTTAGTTTTATAAGCATTGGCATCAAGCTGATTCAAATAAAACAAGCAATTTCGTTGAAATGATATCCCCCGCCGAAAAAGACCTTTTTTGATACCAACGTATAAGAGGTATTGTATTTTGCATGTACATGTGGCCTTTTTGTTATTGGTCCATGATAAAATTATACATTACACTCCCTTGTTCCATGGCACAGGATTTCATTGCATAATAACTCAAAAATCATAAAAAGCAGAGTTATCATTCTTGTACAATGCAGTCCCCCACAATAAAATCTATCCACGTATGAAGAAACATGTCATTAACTGAAATAATTTTTGAGTTATGTCCTGGACAAAAATTGAGCCTGAAAAATAACAAAGGGCAATAATTCAAAAATCATATTGCCAGAGTTATCGTTCTTGTACACTGCACTCCTCACAGTAAGATCCATCCACCGATTAAGTTACATTTTCATATCTGAAATAGTTTTTCAATTATGTTCTGGACAAAAGTTAAGCCTGAAAAATAAGAAGGGGTAATAACTCAAAAATTATGAAAGTTAGAGTTATTATTCTTGCGCACTGCACTTCTCCTTATTGAAAACTAGACACATACAAATTTTCAAGTTGATATGTGAAACAATTTTCAAGTTATGTGCTAGAGAAAAAAAATTAAGCCTGAAAAATAACGAAGGGCAATAACTCCAAAAATTTGAAGGACAGAGTTGTCATTCATGTACACTGCACTCCTCCTTAACGAGATCTATCAACTTATGAAGTTTGAAGTTGGTATCTGAAATACTGGTTAAGTTATCTTCCGGATAAAAATCGGGGATGGAAGGAGGGACTGACAGAGACTATTATTCCCCCCCCCCACCAGCGAGATAATAAGTATGAAAAATAAACTAGCACTTGTTCCAGAACAGGATAAATTCATCAAAGGTAATCAGTCAAAAAAAGCCTGTGAATCTAAATAGAAATGTGCTAACAAAAATCCAAAGTAAAAATTTACAAAGGGCAATAACTCCAAAAATACTGAAGATAGAGTTATGGTTGTTGTGCACTGCACTTCTCCTCAATCAGTTCTATATGTGTGTGAAGTTTCAAGTTCCTAGCTTTTATACTTGTGGAGATATGCTCCGGACAAAAATCCAAAGTTGAAATTTACAAAGGGCAATAACTCCAAAAATACTGGAGATAGAGTTATGATTCTTGTGCACTGCACTTCTGCTCAGTGAGTTCTATATGTGTGTGAAGTTTCAAGTTCCTAGCTTTTATACTTTTTGAGATATGCTCGGACAAAAATGCAAAGTTAAAATTTACAAAGGGCAATAACTCCAAAGATACTGAAGACAGAGTTATGGTTGTTGTGCACTGCACTTCTCCTCAATGAGTTCTATATGTGTGTGAAGTTTCAAGTTCCTAGCTTTTATACTTTCGGAGATATGCTCCGGACAAAAGTCCGAAGTAAAAATGTACAAAGGGCAATAACTCCAGAAATACTTCAGATACAGTTATGGTTCTTATGCACTGCACTTCTCCTCAATGAGTTCTATATGTGTGTGAAGTTTCAAGTTCCTAGCTTTTATACTTTTGGAGATATGCTCCAGACAAAAATTCCAGAAAAAAATGTACAAAGGGCAATTACTCCAAAAATACTGAAGATAGAGTTATGGTTCTTATGCACTGCACTTCTCCTCAATTAGTTCTATAAGTGTGTGAAGTTTCAAGTTCCTAGCTTTTATACTTTTGGAGATATACTCCAGACAAAAATCCAAAGTTGAAATTTACAAAGGGCATTAACTCCAAAATACAGAAGACAGAGTTATGGTTGTTGTGCACTGCACTTCTCCTCAATTAGGTCTATATTTGTGTGAAGTTTCAAGTTCCTAGCTTTTATACCTTTGGAGATATGCTCCGGACAAAAATCCAAAGTTAAAATGTACAAAGGGCAATAACTCCCAAAATACTGAAGACAGAGTTATGGTTGTTATGCACTGCACTTCTCCTCAATGAGTTCTATATATGTGTGAAGTTTCAAGTTCCTAGCTTTTATTCTTTCGGAGATATGCTCCGGACAAAAATCCAAAGTTAAAATGTACAAAGGGCAATAACTCCAAAAATACTTTGGATACAGTTATGGTTCTTATGAACTGCACTTCTCCTCAATGAGTTCTATATGTGTGTGAACTTTCAAGTTCCTTGCTTTTATACTTTTGGAGATATGCTCCGGACAAAAATTCCAGGAAAAAAGTGTACAAAGGGCAATAACTCCAAAAATACTGAAGATAGAGTTATGGTTCTTATGCACTGCACTTCTCCTCAAATAGTTCTATAAGTGTGTGAAGTTTCAAGTTCCTAGCTTTTATACTTTTGGAGATATGCTCCAGACAAAAATGTGGGACGGAAGGACGGAATGACGGAATGAGGGAAGGACGGACGGAGACTATTACCATATCCCCCGCCGCCTTTCGGCGGGGGATAAAAAAAAAACTCAGTAAATAAGGTGTCTTTGGTGGATTACTTTCTCTTTCTTGTTTATTCATAGAACTTAGAATTTACAATTTCCAAGCAGAAGGCTTTATTTTCGATGTGAAGTGGTGAAACAAACAAGCTGTATATATCATTGTGCTAATAATCTGAGTCCCTTAGTAGACAGCAGACAACTCTGAGGAAGAGGCCATTTGAAAACATTTTGTTAAAAAGAGAAAATGCTGGTAACTAGCATTTTCTCCTTGTGCTACAATATTTTCTATCCTTCCATGGGCAAGTGTTTATTATTGAGACAATTAGATCTAATTAGTTGTAGTACTGAAAAGCTGTCAGTTGGGCAAGTCTAAAGTTTGTCATTTGGTTAAGGCTTAACCTTTTCCAGAGTTACAGGCAAAAGCATCTTTTGCAGATGGCATAGATCAAGATCAAACTGTGCACTCTGACTTTTTGTATAGTCACACCCAAAAGATAAGTCTGTGTTTCATTGGATTGTATAGAAAGAAGTCAACTTTGTATAATAATTTGATGCAGAAAGAGTCAACAAAAAAACTATGCAATGACTAGACTGCTGTAATCTGATGTAGGTAGTTTTGAAATTAGATGCACAAAATAAAAGAGCTTAAAAAGAGTATTCCAAATGCTAACCACTTTACCCATCCTATCTTTCTCTAAAATTTAACATAAAGCTCTGTATTAAGAGACCATTATTCTGACTCTTTAACACTTCACAACACAATTCTGAATTTTAATGACCCTATAAAACAAGCCGTTTTGGAAAACTTTGTTGGAAAAGGAGAAAATGCTGGTAACCAGCATTTTCTCCTTTTCCACAATGTTTTCAACGCTACTAAGAATAAATTTCATTATCTTAGCTTTCAATTTGGACAAGTGTAAAATTTTGTTGCTTGGTAAAGAGTTAAGAAAAATATCAGACTACAGAATGATGATGATAAACTTGTGGCTTTTGCTGACAGTGAAGATTAAGATCAAACAGTACAAAGATTGCAGGTAGATCTTTGATCTATACTGTATGACACATTGTAAATTATTTTGATCTGAATAATCTTGAGAGTGTAATGATTCAACTTTTTCTGCAGACTGAAATCACCAATCTTTCCTCTCAACAAGATAACCCAAAATGTATCTACAGTGCACTCGGGAAACAGCAAGATCACGGGGACAAGAAGTATTACCTTGTTGTAACCGGGTCTCATTATAACCAAATCAGAAATCAAACATCGTAAGGATACGTAAGGATACAGACCTTCATACTGTTTACTTTCCTTTACACCGGAAGTAGCTAATTAATCCGATAATTATTCGATAATTGCCTTGCATGGTGACAAACTATGCAGATGATTTGTATTTTATCAATGGACCTTGTTGTAAGGTGGGAAATTGATGTGTGGGGCCTTTACTATTTTTAAGTTGTAGCCGATATCTCGCCCTAACCGATCTCATTCTACCCAGTATAAAATGAAAGAAAAAAAAGAAGGAATTTTGCAGGGAATCTGCAAGATGTACCTTACAAGCGGTATCTCGCTGAAACCGATCTCGTAATATGTGGAGTGGACTGTAGATCATTTCTGAAAGCCTTTGCAGATGACATGCAGCATGATATGAGGAGTTGGGGTCTTCAAAGGAACAAAAACGTTGTAAGAAAAGGTGTAAATACTGGTGTTCAGCATCTTCTCCTTTTCTTATGTTGTATTTGTCTTTGTTCTCAGGGTTTTAACCCATTACCACACAATCCC
This sequence comes from Tridacna crocea, assembly GCA_943736015.1. NCBI lineage: Eukaryota > Metazoa > Mollusca > Bivalvia > Cardiida > Cardiidae > Tridacna > Tridacna crocea. The sequence continues at coordinate 26,476,369 of OX031065.1, forward strand.
TACTTTTGACAACCCTGCGAAAGAAGCCTAAAAAAACATTGAGAGAAAAGGAGAAAATGCTGGTAACCAGCATTTTCTCCTTTTCCCACAATGTTTTCTAACCTTCACAAAACAAATTTCAAATTTTCAGTCACTTTTATTTTTTCATCTGCAAATGCTTTCGATTTGGACAAAACTGGAATTTTGTTGTTTGGAAATGAGTTAGAGATACAAAATGCTATTGTTAAGGCTTGATTTTTTTTTTCAGTCTTACCTTTTATTGACAATTTAAAATGTAGAATTGCTTTACATTTACATTTGTTTTAGCAGATACAATTATAATGAATCAAATTCATCCTTTATGAGTAACTGCTGTGATTTGGGTCTTTATTTCTAGAATGACAGTGCCTGTTGGGCTTATTCCAGGCTATAAGGATTGAAATTATGATCTGCAGATTTGGTGTCATAGAATTATCTGAATATAATGGGAGAAAAATTCAGACATAAAGTAGGCACTAATTTCTGTCTAGATGTAAAAGGACATTTAGAAAATGTAATTAACAGTGAGAGGTATCATGTATGCTTAGATACCTGTCAGAAACTTTGTTTGAAAATGACACATTTAAGACTTTGCCACACATCAAAATTTCAAACTCACCGATTTTGAAAGCAATTGCAGACACAAAATAATAGATGGCTGAAATGACAAAGCTTGTCTTTTAACTCTTTACCGAATGACAAAATTTTGGACTAGTGTTGCAAAAAGCAATACTATCATGCATGTTAGAGAATAATTAATGTCTCATTTGAAGTTTTTTCTTCTTTTAAACCCTATACCTAGCCTGGGTAACGGTTGTGTTTCTAAATCATTCCGTACCAGCTTTTTCCACTTTCCCAGAATGTTTTCTGCCCTGCTTGAAACAAATTTCCATTTTTGAGTTAAGTTTATTTTGTTGTCTGCAAGTGCTTTCATTTTGGACCAGTCTAAAATTTTGTAGTTTGGTAAAGAGTTAAAAATGCCTATCGTTCAAACTGGATTTCATTTTTTGTGAGCAAATACTGGTATTTTCAATTTGGATCAGTCTAAAATTTTGCCGTTTGGAGAAGTTTTCAAAAGGGTTTTATGTTTTTGCTTTCTTTGAAAACATCGTAAGTTTTCACTTCTTTAGAGATAATTAAATTTTTTCTTGCCTGAAAAAATGACATTTTGTGCTTGGTAACAAGTTATTTCTGGTAGAAAAGATGTCTTCTGTAGCATTTAACAAATCTTAAAACCAATTAACATGCCAGTGTATGGCTGCATACGTAGATAATGTTACTTGATGATGCATTTTTTTCCTAGTTTTGGTTGGGCTATTTTCAAGGCAAACATCAAAGTATTGTTGTAGCCCTGATGTTGTCACCTGCTTCATGGAAAAACTCTGAGATTTTAAAATACCTCTATATCTACTGTAAGTATTTACTATAAACTTCAACCATTTAATAACTATCAAAATATACTTGTGATAAAGTATAAGAGCTGCCTCATCACATCACATTATAGGTCCTTGCACATGACAAGCTTTATGCACTATTACTTGATATATAGGACAAGATTTCACCTTTATTACTAGCCAAACACAGGCTAAATTCAATTGTCAGTATTTTTTGTTGTATTTGTCAAAGACAATGCCACTATTAGTTCAATATTGAATTTTGAAGACCATGTGTCATATTTTGTGCAAAGCCAAAGGAAATAAATCCACTCAAACTCAAATTTTCTTAGGCAAATGAGTTTTTCGGTAGTAATAAGTTATGTAATTGGAAATGGCATTTTAAAATACATTGTGTGAGGCCATCGATCATGGAGATACTAATTTTTGATTGAAAATAGCCTCACTTGCTCAGTCATCTATTAAAAAATTGTCCCATGGCTTGCTCATCGTATGATTGCATGCTACTCCATTTTATTGAGCATGAGCCCACCTGGGTGGCTCAGTGGCAAGCGTGTCGGACTCATGTCCTGGTTGTTGTGAGTTCGATACCCGGTTGAGGCAAACTTTCTTTCTGACTTATTTTTGCTTCTCACCTCGGCTGAAGCATGTGAGAGAAGTAGTGGGTGGCTTTGGAAAGAAAGTAGTGTAAGTACCGGTATGAGAAAGCCAGGAAACACATGTGCGTAACTGACCGCCATGATATGACCTTAGCTGTTAAAGTGGAATTAACCCCAATAGAGCCAACCATTGATTGAGCATGAATATTCATAGATTGAAATAATTGATTGTATTGTTGGGAATTAAATGTTTACAGCTCAAAATTTTTCAATACCATAGTTTTCAGATACAAACTAATTATACTGATACATTCACATGGTTTTTCTAAACTATGTCATGAGTAATCTCCCTTTTACTGAAATGTTATTTATTTGCATAGTAGGTTGATTTTAAAGCCAGTATTAAGTACCACTTTAGCATTCTCAACGCTTTGATTTGATGTCTAACTTCAATGGAGAAAATTGTTATTTATAATCCACACAATAACATATCTTCAATTCTCCAATCTGGTACATAGAATGTAATGTTAAACTTCATGAGCTGACTAGTTTTTCTCTTCCAACAGTAATATGAACATTTTAAGTCAGTATATTGAACAAATTTGATTGGTCAGTGCAATCTGTATATCAGGATTAAAGGAATATGCTACAATCAATCTTAAACAATTCCATTTTATGCTTATAAGAAAAAACTGATTGGCCAAAGGTATTTTTAGAAACATGACATTTTTTGCAAAACTGCTATTCAAAGTTCATTGACAAACAAGATTTGCTAAAACTATTAAAGCCACAGTAAAGCCAAAGAATAATTAATTTTTACCATTCATACCTCAAAAATATAACTGATAACCCATCACAACACATATATAAGATCGCAGAAAACCTGAATGTGTCAGTTACTGAATTGGTTGCCATGATATACGTGTCAAGTGCGGATCCAGGTATCTTTCTCAGGGGGGGTCCCACCGAAAACGAACTCGTCTTATTATATGATACTTTGGTTTCCGGATTTCAGTGGATGTAAGCCGTTTACAAGAAAAGTCAACGTTTCCAGTTCTAACCACGAGGAAGTCTCCACATTTAGAACCTTTTTTTCTTTAAAGTTATGACTGTATCTTACATAAATACTGTGCAATATCAAACCAGTACCACCTCACGAATCCGGCACCCGCATTTTTGCCAAAATTCCAGGGGGGGGTCCGGACCCCCGGTTCCCCCCCTCTGGATCCGCCTATGCGTGTGCAAAAATGCACTGAGAAGCACGTCAATTTAAGGTACTTTGTTGATCAAGATAGCCTTCATTATCGTTCATGTATATTCAAACTTGGTCTTCGAGACTGTTACATGAATTAAAATTGCATCTCATTAGTGTTATGGCATAGTACACTGGACTACTGTTTACACAAGCAATTCTATGTCATCAGAGAGTAAGATTGCTCATTCTGAATCTGTTTTTTTATTTCAATGTAGAAAACTGTGTTTTCATGATAAATAAGTGACCATCAGCCTGTGTCGTCGTTTCTGTTTACATTGTCCACAAACTTGGTTTTTCAAGCTTAGAAAGGGGACAAAACGATCAAGCGAATGAAAGTTTTTTTTCGACGCATTGAATTATCACATGGTGTTTATGTCACCATTACGCCACTGCGGATATTTACGATGAAAAGACAGCTAATTATCGGCGATCATTGTTGTAAAGAAGCAGTTAATGCAACACGGCAGGATCTGTATGAGTTGCTTTTTTTTTCTGCCATCGACTGAAACTTTTACAAACTGTAGCTTTGCATATCGTTAAAGTAAAAAAAATCACCATATTCACATTGTAAAAATGAAATTTACTTTTTTTTCATAAAACAGGCCTTTTTACATTTGGACTTAAATGAGATTTTAAGTGTGGTATTAAAATTTCCATCTCGTGCTTAAAGGAAAAATATTTGTCCCTCACCAAAGTTTTAACCTTCATTACTTGCTTTATATCTGTCCATTTGTTCTATTCCATGTATTTCATAGTGTTCGTAGTTCAACATCCGGTTCTCGTCTTCTATATTATTGATGGGATAGTTTTGTCAAAACTTCAGTGCCTTTGAAAAACTTACATGTCACTCTCATGAATAAAAAGTGCACTGTAATCTATTAATGAAGCCAATGATGTATTTCCAGAAGCAGGAGCGATATTTAGGCAGAGCTGCTGCCAAAATATTGTTTTTTATACGCAGCATCTTCAGATGTATCATACCAATCCAACCTTTGGGCTGCTACCTCTGCTTGAAAAGAATCATTTCTTCATGTTCAGCTTTCTCAGGTTTAAGATCTTTTCCCACAAAGTTTTTGAAAGCCACTTACTTCAGCACCATTAAAATACTGGAACATTTGATGAAAGACTGATAAAAAAATAAACAGTGTAATGATGAAAGAATTAGCCTGAGTTAGCTCCACGAAGAAACCCTGAAAATCCTAGGTGATTATTCACCAGGCACGAATTATTCTCTCAATGCTTGACCGAACTTGGTACTAATTTGAAACAATTATCAATTTAATTTGAAAGAAAGAAAAAGAGAAGAAAACTTGGCAAAAGATCCACTGGTATGTTTATCATGTAAATTTAAGTCTGATCTGTTTTGGGAGTTGTTCTATTTGAAATACCACTATGAAGAAATAAATTATAAAGTATGGTGCTGGTCATCAAAACCAAATGATAAATAATAATTCACAGGAAAAGGATTTTTCTGCCACTTATATGCTATTTTGCAATGTTTCCATAAGTTTTATTTCTGAAAAACAAAGGTTCAGTCTCAAAGATCTAAATAAAGCTTTGTGTCCTGTAGACTTTTACACTCATAAAATCCTGGATATCAAGTCAATGAATATTACTTTAACGACATACATGACAAATTAATGTTCCCACCTTACTGCGCATATTTTTTCCCCTGGATAGCGAATAAACAATGCACCTATGTATTTCTTGCACATATGATAGCACTATTGGTGCTCTGAAACAAGTAGCACTTTCTTTGGGTGGTATTTGTACAGAGACAAAAAATGGATCTGTAAACTGCTACCGTGAAAATTATGAGCCCATTACCACACCCTGCTTTTAACAACCCTGAGAAAGAAGCCTTTAGAAAACATTTTGAGAAAAGGAGAAAATGCTGGTAACCAGCATTTTCTCTGTTTCCCACAATGTTTTCTACCCTTCACAAAACAAAGTTAAAAAATTTAGTCACTTTTGTATTGCTGTCTGCAAATGCTTTCGATTTGGACTACCGTAAAACACTGTGTATACCACGCAGGCATGTATAACATGCAGGCCTTTTTCAGCATCAGATCCGAGGGAAAAAGGTTGTTCGGATGTACAACACGCATCAAAAATTGACCAAAATATCGTAACATCTGAAGCTTACGACGCTATCTTGAAAAATTGTAGATGGCGATACTTTATCAAAGGGAAATAACCATTTTTAATCAAAGTGGAAATGGTAATGATTCGATGTGTACTCGGGGGATTATAAAAACATGCCAGCTTATGACATGTTGCAAATTCACACATAGAACTGACGACCATATCGTAGTTTATCTCCTATTTTCTCACCTCGATCGACAAATGTGACAGGTGTGAAATAAACATAGATCTATATGATGTAAATCACGGTTTTCGTAAAAAGTAGCGATAAATATATATATATTTTAAATCACTCATTTCTTTCTGAATCATTATTTTACTATTTTATAATTGTTCAATTTTAGCTATTAACAAAGAATAAAAAAAAAATATGAGACGAATCAGACGATAATAGTAAATCAATATTTATCATTCCGGGGTACGTTCGCCATTGCCAAAATGGCTGATAGAATCGGGAAATTATGAAACCTAATCCACAAATTAAGAATGAACAAGTACATTTTCATAAAATTAAAACATAACGTATTTTTTAAATCCGTAAAAGTTGAAATGGGATGTTGACGAAAGTTAAGGCTGTGACGAGAGAACTTTGCCATTTTGTACCTACGCCCCGTCCCCCACCCACCCACTTTGAACAGGTATACGACCGACTTTCAAGGAGGAGAAAAAAATGGGTTTGCCTGTTGTAGTGTATAACACGCACTCCCAAGTTTGAAATTATTCAGAGTTGAAAAAATGAGCGTGTTATACGCACCAAAACACGGTAACCCAAAATTTTGTCGTTTGGTAATGATCGAGTTAAAATATTGTTGACATAGCGTTACACACAAACAAGCAAACAAAGGTAGGAAATTTAAATCTGTGGAACAATAGCTTTTTCTGCAATAGAAAATAATTTTGAAAAATCAATTCTAATGGGCAGTTTCTCCTTTTTCCTCCATGTCTGCTGATCCTATTTTATTCCTTGAAAAAATTAACTTCCACAGTGACTGTCATCCTTGTTTTCAGCCGAATAAGTATGGGTAGGTGCCATTTTTATTCTGTCTTTTGTTTAGAATTATAAATATCATCCTCGTTGACCCAATTTCGATTCATGCTGTAATCGACCCTGGGTTATTTGGCTGGCATTTTGATTGGTAATCTCAGTTTTTCTTTGAGAAAATTTAAACTATTCTTATCACAAATATGCCATCATTTCTATTTTTAGTAACTGATGAAATGAAATTGCCCTCCTTCCAAGAGAGAATGAATATGTTGTCGATCTTTTCAATTGGCTGTAAGGGTACTTTCCGATTATATGAATATTCATAGGAAATGAAGATTTGCTAGTCAATTTTCCAAGGGGTAATACCCCGGTCACATATTCACGGAAGGCCGCCACGGAAGAGCTACGGATTCGTTCCGGCATTGTCCGTGACAACTCGTACTAGTCTGTAGCTCTCCGTATTGTAACCGTAGTCATTCGTAGTAGTCCTTGTATATCCGTAGCGGTCCTTGACAATTTTTGAACATGCACAAAAATTCGCTACGGATCAAACGACCGTAGCGTATCCTTACTAGTCCGTATTAGACCGTACTGACACGTTCTGGTCCGTATTAAAACCGTAACAGTCCGCACTTATCTGTAGGCCCAAATTTTTTTCAGGATTTGATACGGAGAATTACGTATTAGCACGGTTACACTACGTTTTAGTTACGTTATGATACGGATTTGTCACGGAGAGTCACGACCTTAATACGTTGTACTACGGAGAGGCAGGGATTCGCACGGTCTTTTACGGTTTACTACGTTGTAACACGACACAGTACGGAATTGTAAGGACCACTATTGTTTGGTAGGATAAATTCAGAATCATGTACTTCAGCAAGGGTATTTTTCCTCTATCTTTGTAGAATACAACGCAATTGCGCTTTGTTGTTGAGTCCACAATCATGAACTGTCAACAAATGATGTTTGCAATAATTTGGCTGCAATTGGATATTTGTATGGCACAAAATGTCAAGGCACTGGTCCAGCAGCTTGATGACATACATAGATGTAATAATTATATTTTTTATCGTACTACTAATAATACCTATAATTTAAGGTTACATATTTACAAAACATTGTACTAAAATGAATAAATATCAGTATTATAAAGTGACATTCTATCCAAACAACGATGCTAAACATGCAAGTAAAACGATCAAATAGTACGAGTACATAAAACTGTCACTGTTTCTGGTGGTTCCGACAGCCGCAAACAAAACGGGAGGTCAAAGATTCGAGCCCCGCCAGGAGTCTGTTCTGATATGGCAGGTTAGTGAACCGCCAGCTAGTTAAATGTATGGTTACGGTTGCCTGCCTGGTGCCAGGCTGGCCTTTCAAAATGGGTGATACTAACTATAAAGACAAGCATTTTACTTCTAAAACATAAACATTCACGATAATCAGTATAATTGTGAAATAAACAGCAGATTTTATGAACATAAGAGAAACGTTATTGATCAATATTTTCATTGAACCCTTTGCCATTCAATCCCTTCTTTTTATGGGTCTGCAACAGACAAGTCAAGAAAACATTCTGATTCTAGGAAATCGAGAAAAATGCTCAAAATGGGCAATTTCTCCATTTCCCACAATGCTATTGTAGAACTGAAGCTCATTTGTACCAAATTTACAGCTTTTGTCTGCAGATGCTTTCAATTTCGTGGAGGCCAAATTTTGTCAACTTGTGATGGGTTATTGATTTTAATAATCAGGTAATAAAAGACAGAGAATATGTGGACTAGAGATTGGCTCCGTATAGGTCCGTGGTAGGTCCGTATCGATCCGTGACGATTCGTACTACTACGTATCGGATCGTTCTAATTCGTACTAATCCGTACCTGTACCGTAGCAAATCGTAGTGTATCCGTACTACAACCGTCCTGATTCGTGTCGCTCCGTATTAAACCGTGTCCAACCGTAACAGTCCGTATCACTCCTGGAACTCTGACCTACATTTTGGCTGTAGATCCGTCGAACTCCGTACTCACACCGTTGTGTATCTGTATTGGAACCGTAGCGGACTATGGAATTTGTCATTTCCGTAGTCATCCGTGAGCGATTAGACCGTAGCTCTTCCGTGGCGGTCTTCCGTGAATATGTGACCGGGGCTTAATGCATGGAGAGTAATGCATTAACCTGGGTTCCGAGGATGAAATAATATAGGTATGGAAATCTTAAGAAAAGCCTGTCTGTTGGAAAATATGTATTTACATTGAGCACATTAATTTTGTATTGAACGCATTAATTTTGTATATGACAAAATTATGTGGCTTAAGTGATGAGATTTGTATTTGAAAGAACTGAAAACGTGATAAAAGAAGAAAATGCAGCAACTAGCATATACTCCTTTTCCCACATGCTTACAAAAGACTGCTTGTGGTAAAGGGGTCATATCTAAGGTGCCAGAGCACTGTTGTATACTTAAGCGCTTTATGTCAATGTCATTCTGTTTATTCTGATATACAATTTTCTTGATCTTTTGTTAGCTGTGCTGGTCAAAAGAGCCTTCATCAAACCCTTTCCAAACAGGTCTTAGTTTTTACGAACTTGAGAAGAGGGCTTTAAAGATATATAATGTGAAGAAAGGAGAAAATGCTTGTTATGTGCATTTTCTTCTTTTTCCCCAGTGTTTTCCACCTTCTCTAAAGTACACCTCATCATTGAAGCCATGTTGGATTATTTGTCTGCAAATGCTTTCAGTTCAGAAAAAATTGTTGTTTGAGTAAATAAGTTTATAGTCCTTCACACAAGGTAAAAGTACCACAGGCAATGACGAAGCAAAATACTTAAAAGATTAGAAGAAAATAGTGCTCAGTTGGAAATGGTATTATCACTACTTGCTATCTTTTTGTTGTCTGTATACATGTAGTAATTCTGTCAGAAGCTTAAATACTAATTTTTTACAATAAAGCTGTTAAAAGCAATTTATCTTAATAATGATTAAAATAGTTTTATGGGTGAGTTGCAAGAAATGAACATTCAACATCATAACTGAGAATGAAAGCACAGATAAGACAGACATTTCTCAATTAGAACCATTTGTAATTGTTCCATGTACTGAATAGCTGTAACTTGAGGCAGTGATTGTAATTTGAAATTCATGGGAAATGATTTGAAAAACTTGTAGAACACCATGTTATTAATTTTATCCTTCAAGAACCTGACCTCTTTCCTTTCATTAACGCTTCACAAAGCAATCATATGTTTTATCGTGCAAGAGGATGACAGCTTTTGAAAACATCATGGATAAAGGAAAAAATATTGGCACCCATCATTTTCTCCTTTTCCTCAATGTTTTCTAACAGTTGAGGCACAAATCCCATTATTTGAACCAAAATAAAATTTCCAATTGCAAATGCTTTGAATTTGGACAAGTCAGGAGTTTTTGCGGTTGGGCTATAAGTTAAGCTTTAAAAGTGATGCTTCAAAATCTTGCATTTCTTGGTCTGAACTTAGTATCCCAAAATATTTTAAGCTGTAAAAGTGATGCTTCAAAATCTTGCATTTCTTGGTCCGAACTCAGTTTCCCAAAATGTTTTAAACATTTTTTCAATCTATTTTTCTATGACTAGCTGGCTGATTAGCTACAAACTTCTGTCTCAGCCAGTCATATGGCTGGTACTGCAATTTAGAACAAAATGTTGAACAGAGAATGATAGGTTATTATGACAGTAGATGGCCTTGTTGTACAATCTTCTGACTTGTAGTCTGATAAAAGGTGAAAGCAATAGGTATTTTTTTACCCTTTCCCAAAATGACAAATTTTAGACTCTTCCAAATTACTGAAAGAGTTTGCAGACAACAATTTTAAATTTGATGAAAATGGTTGAAAGTTCTTATGAAGGGTAGAAAACACTGTGGGAAAAGGAGAAATTGTTTGTTATGAGCAATTTCTCCTTTTCCCACAGTGTTTTCAAAAGACTTGTACTTCAGACATGTAAAAACCAGGGCTTGTTTGGGAGAGGGTTAATAAGAATAGATGGCACAAGAGAAACAGTAGTATGAATGATAAAATTCTTATTTGGGCCTGCCTTCCACTACTACCCCGATTGCTTGTGGAAGGGTTGCAGATGAAAAATGGCTAATTTCGGCGAGCTTTCAGGATGAAAATGGGTGGAGCTTGACGAACAGGGCTCGTTCGGCAGTGATATGAAAAACAGTATGCGAAATGTGCCGAAATCTTACCCAAGTATGCGGATCCAGTACAGCAAAATGCCAATCAGTCCAGGATTGTTGACTGAGTGTTTCCTGATCACGCAGAATGGCTGCAGTTCACTTGAAGAACATACAGAAGCGTTTAAGAATCAATGCTGATATGTTGGCCATGTGAGTGCCAAGGTATAGGCAAGTTATCTTTCCTGAACAGCTCGGGGTGACACAGTGAATAAGAAACCTCGCCAAATGCTGCCGGATTATGCGCGATGTATTTCAGAACGTCTGGAATGATCACTGAAGGTTCCCCGAAGAAATGCCAACGGTCCCCGACGTTTCTCTCGAACTCAACGATTGGCGTCCAAATTTTAAAACTTTTAAAATTTGGATCCCGAAGCTTTTTTGATCCCGAATCGGCCCTGACACACTAAGAATGTTTCAAGATGGGTTTAAGAAACACCAAGAACAGTTCCCGATCATTGCGAAGATGTGCTGAAGCATCCAGTTCCTGTCATTTTTACGATCGGGAACCTTTTGGGGTCCTATATAGCGGAGGGCCAGTCTTACATAACCCTTATTCTGCTAAATAACTAAAAAGAAATTATCATTTTGATAGTAAAACCGCAAATTTTGCTATTTCAAAGTTACATTCTTGGCAAAATATCTGCTCATCAGACACACGTTGTGTGCAGTCTGATCTTGAACTACAGTTTCCACAAAAGGTCAGTGAGTCACGCTTTACAGTCTGAATTGAAGAGGAACAATGGAAAGTGACCTTGCCAGCTATTGCATCTTTGTTGTTGTTGTTTTGCATATTATCAAAAAAAAAAGTTTTCAGTTAGATATATTGGAGATTATTTCAAATAGTTGGTTGAAAAGGAGAAATTGCTGGTAAATTTATTTGTCTGAAATTACATAAAGAGTGTACTTTGGTTAGTAATAAGGTAATACTTTTAAAAATATCAAATTACTAGCTACAAGAAAAGAACTTTCACCTTGTTATACTCCTGCAAAACAAATGTTTTCGGGGGTATACTGGAATCAGTCTGTCTGTCCGTGTGTCTATCTGCATACAAAATATTAGTAATTTTGTGTTGCAAACTCCTCCTTCAGTTTTCCTGCTATTGTATTGAAAGTTTATTGATACATTGATTGTATACTGAAGTTTTACAAGACGCAGTTTTCAATCATCTACTCCCTATGGTTTTGGGGTAATATCCCCTTGAACTTAGAATTGTTTTTTTTTAAATTGCCCGTTTCTGTCAAAGCACTGGCGGGGTTAAATCACATTCAGTGACAGCTCTAGATATATTTGCTTGTAAAGTATGAATATGTGCACCTGGATCAATTAAGGGCAGCAAAATTTGTTATTGGTCTCATGAATAGGCCTGAATTAGGCCTGCAGGGTCCAAGAGTAAAGATGTCCACATTTCGACCAATCACAAATTGCAGTTTATTCAGTTGAGATTATCAAAACCACAAAATAGAGCAAAATCAAGCTTAACTCTTTACCACATAATCACGACTTTTAACGCCCCGTATAAGAAGCTTTTTGAAGACATTTTTGGAAAAGGAGAAAATGCTGGTAACCAGCATTTTGTCCTTTTCCCACAGTGTTTTTTTCCCCATCCAAAAAAAAATTTCAGTTACTTTTAATTTTTCGTCTGCAAATCCTTTCGATTGGACCAGTCTAATTTTTTTGTAGTTGGGTAAAGATTGAAACAGCTACAAAAAAAATACCCATGATGTTGAATGATTTTATAGTAATATTTCAGGCTATTGTACCAATAGGGTCCTGAATTTAGCTTGGAGATAAGGTGCAGGATTGGTAATAATTAGCAAACCTGTGTACAGCCCCATACATATGGGCACTAAATCTTGAATTGCTCTTATACTGGTGTTTTTGGGAAAGAGACCTTGGAGCTGCAGCCTTGAACCAGTGGGCATGTATAAGTGAGCTGTGATATCACTGATATAATGTTGAAAGCTTTGTTATAGCTATAAAATCAATCAACCATTGGAACAGCATTCTCTTTTCCAGTCCACAGAATATAACTAGCTGGAGAGACCGTTATCGGTGAGAAAAGATAAGTTTTGAAGAAAATGCTGATTACCTGAAGACATAAAGATAGCACATCTATCTTCAATCAGATAAGGCCTTACCTCATGTATTGAAATAACAACTTTCAATGGATACAATCATTTTTGTTCTGAATATTAATACAATGCTGCACCCCTTACTCCAAACAATCCTGCATGTTCATAATGATCGCAAGAATGATAGTTGTATTATCTCTGCAAGGAAAAGGAGAAAATGCTGGTAACTAGCATTTTTCTTTTTTTCCTGCAGTGTTTTATACATGTTTAAAGATAAGTCCTATCATTTTAGGTACACCGTATGTGTAATTTCAAATAATTTTTATGACAAGACTGAAAATTTTGTTGTCAAGCAAAGAGTCAAGTGAAACATTACTAAACGACAACATTTTAGACTGGTCTAAATTGAAAGCATTTGCAGACTACACAATAAATGTGAATCAAAAATTGAAATTTGATTTAGAAAGGGTAGAAGACATTGTTGGAAAAGGAGAAAATGCTGGTTACCAGCATTTTCTTCTTTACTCACATTGTTTTCAAAATTCTTCTTTCCCAGGGTTGTTAAAAGTCGGGATTTTATGGTAAACGGTTACACATAGGTTGGAAAGGTGTCTAGGTGTGAGGCTTGTCATACTTCTGTGGGTTGTTGCTAGATCTTACCAGGACGAGCATCCAGTATTTGTCAAATTTGGACTACTCCAATTGGTATCAACAACTTTGGTGTAGTGAAATAACAGTATTCAAGCATTACTTGATCTATGCATCAATAAGATAATTAACTGCATGTGTCATGGAGAAGGGTTATCTTGATAAGTGTTAATCTGAAAAACATGGAAAAACTGGAATCGAGAGACACAACATGGGGGTTGATTAGTATTTTATCTATCCCTAGATTATTTCATTAGAAACCCTGAACTGGAGTAGACTCTCCTTATCCCACCGTCTAAGTTTTTTTTTTACAATCAATTCACGAAAAAGTATAAGCCATACTGTATGAAAAGGGGATTTTGATGCATCTTCAAAGGTATCGACGCATGTCAGCCTGTGCTCACCTGGGTGGAAACCTTTTGCTTTTGGTAAATGTTTTAACCCTTTACCCCCATAAGGCATTTATAAGGTATCTCAAATTGACCCTAAATAACAGCAAGGATGAAGCTGTTTCTTATGTGTATATGACACCTTTTGATAGCATAGAAAACATTGTGACAAAAGGTGAAATTGCTCATTATGAGCAATTTCACCTTTTGCCACAGTGTTTTCAAAAGTCTCCAACAAGCAGTGCGTAGAAATGAGTATCTATGGAGTAAAGGGTTAAATGTTTCGAGAGCCATTCTACCTCAAGATTCAGTCATTTGCCAGACACGGGTTTTTGGATCTGGATCCATAATTATGTGATGACTTGCTTGTCATACTGCATATGGAGATGAATTGCAACACAGACACCCTCCCTTTAGAGAATGGCTTATCCCTTTACCACACAATCCCTACTTTTGATAACTCAGAGAAAGAAGCCTTTAGAAAACATTGTGGGAAAAGGAGAAAATGCTGGTAACCAGCATTTTCTCCTTTTCCCACAATGTTTTCTAACTGTTTCAAAACAAATTTCAAATTTTCAATCACTTTTATTTTGTTGTCTGGGTATGCTTTAGATTTGGGAAACCTAAATTATGTTGTTTGATAATGAGTTAAAGGAATTATATACAGTGGAACCCCGTTATAACGAAGTGCGCTATAGCGCTGATTCCGTTATAACGCGGGTGTCCTTTGGCTCCCAAAATTTCGGGGGTTGACCATTTTCAAGTCTGATCCGAATCCATCGTTGCTCTCACAAGAATCTTCGATGTAAAAAAAAAAGACCACTCGGTCAAAAAAAAATCGATACAGTATCGTACACATAACGTGACAATTTTTCACACCTTTACCTTGTTGATTACATTTATCACCTATGGCTTTGCACAATTACTTTGACAAATACACGCACAGTAGGTAACAAAAGGCCCTCGTCCCATAATTGTCTTTGCAAACAATCTTGCATTATACAAACTTTATGTCAATATGTCTGTCAGTATGTAAATCGTAACGGCGATATCAGAAAATAGCCGAATGACACTCTTTCTACCGACTACACAACGTGCACGTGACACGACTGGGGTACTCTTGCAATTATCATTACGATACACAGAAGGGTTGTATCAGAAAATATAAAGCAACAGAGATACTGGCTTATTGCGTGATTGCATAGTTTTGAATGGAGGTCAGCCCATAGCCAGGTGTAAATTTTTCAGGCGAAACGGTTTAAGTGTGTACGACAAACACTTGCACTTACAACCCTTTCGCTTTGCATTATTGGTGTGTTACGTCATACATGAACCACTAATGCAAACTTTACTGCAAACATTGTGTGGATAAACGACTGATGTGATTTCTTTACGGATAGTAGGTTAAATTCCCCTGTGACTTTCAACATGTACGGGGGTCTTGTCTCGTTTGATTATGAAAGAATTCTTTCGTCATTGCCGATTAGGGTTCATTATGCAATCGTCAGCATGATTAAAAAAACATGGCGGCGGCACCGTCTGCAATCCAAAACGATACCGTTTAATTTAATTTTGGAATGAATCTTGCAGTAATTTAGCAAAACAGTGGCTGAATAATTCTAAAAGAAATTTACGGTCCTAAAGGTAAAATAAGCTCTTACGTAGTTGTAACGTCATTTGATGACAGAAACTAACTGGGAATGGTTCAGGCGTTACGTAGAAAAGAATCTAAATTGTTCAATGTCCTATAAATAATGTTTAAACGTAAATAGGCATGTCTTAGTTTTAGTATTTGGAACATTGCTATTTCGTTTTTGTCAGAATAAATTTGCGATAAACTGTAATTAATAAGCCATAGTTCTGTAGTCTGGCAATGATTAGCGGATGGGCTGCGGGTAGTGTGTGTGTGTGTATGGGGGGCGGGGGGGGGGGAAAGAGGGATCAGCGTTAAAAACGTAACCCCGGATATAACGCTGTTGACGACCATGGCTCCCACCGACAGCGTTATAACGGAGCTCCACTGTACTATGATTTTTTATCTGACTTCGTCTGTGCTCAGGAAAAAATCATAAAAGACATGTAAGTGCAGTTTGATTTGGATTTTCCCAAGACGTTTAACAGCTGAGGACATATTATGGTGGTCAGAGCACCTATGCGTATGTTTCATGGCTTTTTCACACTAGTACTAAAACAACTTTCTTTCCAGGTCACTTATACTACATCTTTGTCATATAAGTGACGTGAAAGGTGAAATATTGCTGGGAAGCAAGTTTCCCACAACTTTGTACCAAACACGGAACCACCAGGTCACAAATCAGACAAGCTAACCACTAAGTTACTTATCAGGGCTGTGTAGTCGAACATGATCTACATAATCTGCAAAGGCTGTTTGAGCCAATGGAAGCTTATGGAAACACTGTAAGAAATCGAGAAACTCTTCAGCCCATCAGCTTGGTTTGATTGAATTTGTGTTTAATTATTGTCGCTACCAGTTTCCCATATGGGCAATGCCCCCTGAAGGCTGTAAGTATTGTTATGGGGGATAGTGCAGATACAGGACAAAACCCATCCTAAGTTTCGCCTGCTTCGTTAACGTGCTTGGTGTATAACACATGGGACCTCAGTTACCAGCTGTAGGCATCGAACCCACACTCTAACATGATCACAAGTCCTATGCTCCACCAACTGAGCCAAGCAGGCTGGTCCCACCAGCTTGGATTGAAGCGCTGGATTTTTCATGGGAGTGTCCATGACCAAGATAATTCAGAATCCAGACCTAGTACCCGAGAGTAAGTGTCATCTTTGAGACTGATCATTGGCCCACACATCTGGTGCAAATACTAATATAGTTTCCAGGAACCAAAATCAAGAAAGATTAGTATAAGTTGCAAGAAATTGTTTCTCATTCAATGTAAAATAAGCAAGTTTTTTAACTGTATCCAGCATTTCCTCCTTGCTCACATTGTTTGCTTCTCTTTTAAAGATTGTACCAATTTAGTCTCATTTGAATTATATTTAAAGTACTTTCAAAATTTTGTTTTCTGGTAAAAAGTTTGTCCATAATCTACTTAAGATCATTATTCTAGCATTGCAATAAAGTAGATAGCTATCTTATTACAGACAATTTAAAAAATTCTCAAAATTAATGCTCTCTTTCGAGAAATTGCCCATAACAAGCAATGTATTAGTTTTGTCTTTTCACGTTCTTTAACTCTTTACCACATAATCCCGACTTTTAATGACCCTGAGAAAGAAGCCTTTTGAAAACATTGTAAACAGCATTTTCTCCTTTTCCCACAAAGTTTTATAATCGATCAAGGACAAATTTTGCAATTTTAACCACATTGAAATTGTTGTCTGCAAATGCTTTCAATTAGGACCAGTCTATTATTTTGTTGTGTGGTAAAGAGTTAAAGAATAATTTGATCATAGTGTGTTATCAAACAACAAAATTACAGACTGGTCCAAATTCAAAGCATTAGCAGATATCCGATTCAGGGTAATATTTTTAGTTGAAATTGTTTATGAGAGGGTAAAAAACAGTGAGGGAAGAGGAAAAAAAATGCTCATTTAAATCATCTGCAAATACTTTTAAAATGACAAGTTGAAATTTTGTCCTCTGGTTAAAAGTTTGTCCAGTATCTACTGAAGATCGCTATTTTAGTATTGTAATACCATCTCAATCCAGGCAATTTCTAAAATTGCCACAATACTCTCTTTTGAGAGCATTGCGGCAATTTTAGAAATTGCCCATAACAAGCAATGTATTAGTTTGTCTTTTCAACTTTGTTAGATTTATTCAATATCAAACAACCAAATTACAGACTGGTTCAAATTCAAAGGATTTGCAGATATCATGTTCAAGATAATTAAAAAAGCTGAAATGGTCTTGGAGAGGGTAAAAAACATTGAGGGAAGAGGAAAAAATGCTGGTTACCAACATTTTCTCCTTTTTCGGGAATCCTCCTCATGGTTCTTCAAACACCAGGTTGTCTGGCAAAGGCTTAATTAAACCCCAATTCTTTAATCTTTTAAATACTTGCTTTAAATTTTTCGTTTGCAAATAATTATTTTCTAGGACAAAAAACAGTTACAAGTTTGACACGTTAGTCTTTTCTTGAAGCTTAACTGTACCACATGAGAAAATTTTAGACTGGACCAAATTGAAAGCATTTGCAGACGACAAAATAAAGGTGACTGAAAAATTGAAATTTGTTCTGGGAAGGGTAGAAAACACAGTGGAAAAAGGAGAAAATGCTGGTTACCAACAAGAGAAAATGCTGGTTACCAGCATTTTCTCCTTTTCCCACAGTGTTTTCAAAAGGCTTCTTTCTCAGGGGCATCACAAGTAGGGATTGTGTGGTTATGGGTTAATCTATTTTATAGTTGAATGTAAAGTAAAGTGCAATCTTTCATAGTGCATTGAAATTTTTAAAATAATCTCCTTTCGAGATATAAAATGGCATGATAAGAAAAAATCCGGGAAAAAAGCCATCAGAGACAACAAAAACAGAGCACCATCCCTATATATTTTATGTATCTATATGCCTGGCATTTACTCTCTAAATGTTTTTCCTGGCACAGTCTGTCTATTACAGAAGGTTCTAAATTAATGCAAATTACCAATTAAGGTGCTAGGCTAAGTCAATTTACTAATACTTCTGTTCTGAGTTCCACACTTTGTGAGCTGACCCAAAACTAATTTACTTGTTACTTTTCCCGACAATACTCGACTGCTGAGATTTTCTCAATCAATTAATACAGAAATAGGCAGGAGGCTTGATTAGAAAATTTTCACATTGACGTTCCTAACTCACTTTTAACAAGCACCGAGGCTTTCATTACCATTAGGGAGTTCAGATTCCTGACCTCATTTGCATATTTAGACTGGTATCTTGGTGTGGGATTTTGTGTTTTTCGGAGATATTGTATTTATTAAGGAGATTGCCTGGAAATGTTCCCTAAACCTCGTAATGTCTTCTACAGTTTTGATGACTAAATTATCTTTTACTGAGTACTTTTTCTCTGTTCAAATTTTACTCTTGAGAAATCCAAAATGCCCTGAATGGATGCAGACATTTTAGAGATTGAACAATAGGTTGATACAAGGTTATGGGCAAGGTCACTTTCTGTGTCCTTAATTTTCACCACACAATTCCGACTCTTGACGACCCTGAAAAAGAAGCCTTTTGAAAACATTGTGGGAAAAGGAGAAAATGCTCTTTTTCCTACAATATTTTCCACCCTTCCCAAAACAAATTCAATTTTTTGAGTCTCTTTCATTTTGTCTTCTGTTTATGCTTTCAATATGTAATGGTCTAGATTTAATTTTGTCATTTGGTAAAGAGTTGAATTAAAACAGATTTTTTTGCTACTAGATAAGTAATGTCAGTGTGTTTGCTTTAATGATATGCTTTAATACCCATATTAGATGATTGCTTTTAATTCTGGTAATGCTGAGTTTTAATTGTTCATTCTGAAAGTGATGATCAAGATGAGACTGAACAGAACATACAGTCTGATCTTGATTCTGTGCTATCTCCTTCTTTACAAATAGCTTTGAAATTGCAGTATTTGAATGGTAGAACTGACTGAGATATATAGGATCATGACATGAGTTTTTGTTTGACATAAATCTTATTAGATAAGTCTAGAGAAAACATTAATAAGTGAGCCTTTGGCAAGCTTGATAACATTTTTTAAAAAAGAATTTAATAAAATTGATCTCAAACACTTACAAATGTCAGAATGTTTTTATCATATAACAGTGTTCACAAATTACGAATTAAAAATGAAATGCAAAACTATCTATAGGTAGACCCGCAGTAATATATTTAAATTCCCATTCATTTCTTATAATGAACAATGTACAAATATCTATAAAATCCCATTCCCTTCTATGAACAATATACAAAATGACATTAAACATAATGGTACACATTTGTAATATCAAATGTGTATAAGGTAAGAAAATTATAAACGGGTATATTAAACTAAAAACAAGGGACATTATATGATAAAACTTTTTACCACAAAATGCAGAGTTTTCATGACCTTGGGAAAGGAATGCATCAAAAAACATGGTGGGTAAAGGAGAAAATACTGGTAGCAAGCCCTTTCTCCATTTCCCACTTTGTTTTTCAGCTTTTTCAGATAAAAGAATCGTCGTCATTTTGAGTCACATCTGCACAGGCTCTCAGTTTGGACTAATCTAATGCTACAGTCACATACAACCAGGCTACGAATTGGATTCACAGGGTGAAAATGAGCTGGAATATATAAAAAAAATGGAGGGTAATTTATACTGGCGGGGTAAAAATGGCTAGATGTGTTTTTTGTATGTGGATTTAAAAGTAAAATCAAAGGACTGAAGGTCCTGAAAGTCGCACTAATGGTGAAACCTTGATATTTTGGGACTGATAGGTGGTCATCACCTTTTTACAGGACAATCTTGCTTTTACGTAATTCAAACAGCTTTGGAAAACAGAGCTGAAAGAAAGAAAAACTCATTTTTTTTTTACCCAAGGTTTTCTTCCAATTAGACTCAAATTTAATGGTTTACCGTAAGTCAAATTTGATTAGTTTTCAGCAATTCTTTGATTTTGACTAGTCTGCAATTTAGTTGAGCAAATGCAGTTACTTGTAATAGGCAGCTTCCCACCAAGTCAGATCTTTTCATTTTTCTTTTTCTTTAATATATCCATGTTGGCATATAGCCTGACATAATATACCCAAAACAAACAAATGTATGTCATTGGTCACCTCTATTACTTGGAACTTACTGAAACAGTGCCACTGCATACCGATGCTAGCACCTGACAATTTTTGAAAAGGGACACATAAGGGACATCTCTGTGAAATCATTTCAAAATCTGACCAACCATTTCAGTGAAGAAGAATTTTCAAGAATTTCTTCATGTCCGAATAGTGCAAGTGGACCCCATTTACCATGCTTCTTGATGGATCAGAATTTCGAAAACATTTTTGAAAATGGTCACCCAAGGAAGATTGCTTTGAAATTATTTTAAAATCTGATCATGGGTTTCAGAGAAGGTGAATTTTCAAGAAATTCTTCATTTCCATATTGTAGCCCCAATTCACCTGAGCCATGTTTCTTGGCAAATCAAAATTTTGCGAACAAGTTTTTAAAAGGGTCACCCAAGGAACATCTCTGTGAACTTTTTTCAATATCTGATCAGCCGTTTCAGAGAAGTAAGAATATTCAAGAATTTCTGCATGTCCATATAAGTACAAGTAGCCCCCATTCACCAGAGCCATGTTTCTTAATGGATTGAAATTTCGCAAACAATTTTTGAAAAGGGTCACCCATAGAACATCCCTGAGAAATTATTTCAAAATCTGACCAGTGGTTTCAGAGAAGAAGAATTTTTTAGAATTTCTTCATTCCTGTATAGTGCAAATAGCCCCCATTCACCGGAGTCATGTTTCTTGACTGATCAAAATTTCACGAAAAAGTTTTGGAAAGGGTCACTTAAGGTAGTGGACCCGTAATAAGCATAGTGCAGTATGGCATAAAATTTCTGGACAGTTGATAAGACATATTTTGTACAGATATGATACTGTTGCACATTTTTGACCGAACAGAAATTCCTTCGGGGTCCGTCTTGAAATTATTTCTTGATAATTTTGTTAGTTTCCAGAAAAGGGAGGTAATTATCATATCCATTTGTAATGAAATTATAGTAGTTATAGATTTATAAATGATAATTCTAGGAAGGACAAAAAAGAAAAAGTGGCTCGGTGAAAGTAGTACAATAGTGCTCAATTTTAATCTTAGCAAATTTTCTAGGGTAATATTATAGTGGAAATAGCTGTGTTCTATTACGGGTCCACTACGTTAAGGAACAACTCTGTGAAATTATTTTAAAATCTGGCCAGCTGTTTCAGAGAAGAAGATTTTTAAAGAATTTCTTAGAAAACTGTTTGGTTGCCATGGCAACCAAAACTTTTGACGTAATCAAATTCTGTGAACAATTTTCAAAGAGGACCTCCCAAGGAACATTCCAGCCAAGTTTGGTCCATATTGGCCCAGCGCTTTTGGAGGAGTTGATGTTTAAAGAATTGTTGATGACGCATGACGGATGACAGACACCAGGTGATCCTAAAAGCTTCCCTTGAGCATGTTGTGCTCAGGTTAGCTGAAAAAACAGTCCTAAGGTTTTTCATCTCAACCAAACTGACTCTCAAACTATAAAAAATATTTGCAAAGTAATTAATAACTATGCAATCTACAACAGGTTAAAGACCATTGTGAATAATTAGTTTAACTCATTACCAGACCAGCCCAATTTTAGGCTTGTCCAAATTGAAAGCATTTGCAGACGACAAAATAAAAGTGACAGAAAATTTGAAATTTGTTTTGTGAAGGTTAGAAAAAATTGTGGGAAAAGGAGAAAATACATTTTTTTTCCCTTTTCCCACAATGTGTTCTAAAGGCTTCTTTCTCAGGGTAGTCGAAATTAGGGATTGTGTGGTAATGGGTTAATCACCACATTAAATTTGTTACACTCTTTTTGAGTGCTGAAATTGTATCTTTGCTATCCAAACAATGTAATTAATGTATCACATTTCTGTAATATCATTTCTTTAAATGTGCTGATGCTTATGTTTTTTTTTTCATATATAAAACATATTTTTATAATGATGGATAAATATTTTTAAAGTATCCAATATGCTTTTTTTTTTCATTAATAGTAACTTTATCTTCCTTAAAAAAAAAAAATAGAAAGAAAAACGTGATTTTATCACTAAGCATTTGATTCACTTCGCTATGTTTATTGTTAAATAAGTTTCATCATTGGTTTTAATCATGTAAGGCAAATTTAAAATAAAGCAAGAGTTATAAATCGTCTTGATGACAAATACGTAATTTCTATTAATTTTTACATAAATTGAAGTTAGAAATACTATAAAAATCATGTGTTCATTTTGACTACACATTGGGTACGTTTTGACTCCACTTGGGTAGGTTTAGACTTCATTTGGGTAAGTTTTGACTCCATTCGGGTACGTTTTGACTTGGGTACGTTTTGGTTTGAGTACGTTTTGACTGTAAACCCCCTCAACGGTGCAACTGTCAATGTACGGTCGTAATTGCTGTACTTTACCTTGCGTTTCATATTTCATGTTGTATTTACTGTATACGGAGGGGATGAATTATCCTTGTCGCCACTCTTTTGGGGTCCGAACAAATGCAGTAATCAACATTTTAACTTTACTGGTGTTAATCGTTATACATGTGCGTTTGTTTTCTATCCCGTCCGCCATTTGCATTTTCTTAATCAAAGTACAATTTTGTACTTCAAACTTAAGCTAATCAAAGACCTAAAATACTAGAATTGATAGCAAAAGTTCATGTCTGATTTCCATAAAATCGTGTATGCAAGCGTTTCGCATGCAGTTTTATGTGTTACAAAAGTTTTTTGATGTGTAATGGAATACTTTTTGGGTGTTTTGGGGTATTCGAGTGGTTTGGGGTGTTTCATCCGAGACGTGCGTTACAAACTAGGTCAAAGCTGCGGAACGAAACAAATTTTCAAATTTAGAGCGAGTTTTACGATATTTAACCCTGAATTCATGGTTTGCATGGTTTAAAAGAGCTGATTTCAAATGACATCACTCGAGTCCGAAATTCCACCCTTACAAGCGAAGCTCTACCGGTCTCGATAATACATGAATATTTACAGTAAGGTGCTCTCGATAAGCCATATTAATCCGCGATCCCTTTTAAACTCACATTAAGCATTGATGGGGGATATCTTAGCTGAATTGTGTTTTCTTTACCCATCTAAACAAAGATAGATGTTAAATTTTCACATGATATACAAAATAACCGCATTTTTTTTAATTTAAAATTTGAGTCACGTTCTCCTTTTTCTAGCGTAGGTATATGAGTTATATGAGTTACCGGGTCCAGTCCCATCATAAAGAACAAATTCCAGACATACCAAAGAAAAAGTAGTTCTACAGCGATTGGGTTAAAAGCAGAGTAACTGCACCTCGTTTATGAAGTATATACGACGTTTGTGATCCAATTTTTTGCATGATTCTTCAACCCACTATAGACACCCCCCAACCCACCCTGAGCTCCTCGAGCTCATCGCAAAAAGTCGAACGTTTTGACAAACGTGCGACTTAAAAATGGCCACAAGGATATGAAAAGCTAAGTTTGGGTTGGAAGGGGTTGATGCAGTTTTACGCTGCAGGTCAATGTGGTTCGAACTGGGTCAATATGAATATAATAAAGAATTGAAATAAGTGCAAAAATTTTGAACATGATAAAAAAATTTTCTCCACGGTATTGTAGCCCCCGGAATCCATCAGGAATTGGCACCAGTTACAATGCCAGTCTATACGAGTGGAACCGAGTCTATATTGTTTTAATTCCGGGCTGTGTACAACTGTAGCATAAATTTTTACTTAATTCAGTGATTAGTAATTTTCAAGTTTGGTGTGATTTTGAGAATCTGAGTAGCTCCCTTTAAGAAGACTATTGAAAACGGCAGTAAAAGAGGAAACACTACATGCAGTCTTTCCACATTTTCCACAATGTTTTCAACCATTTGAGCAACTATTGATATGCCTTCTGCAAGTTTAATTCCCCTTTGGATAAATTGTTCATATTATTTATTTTGTCTGGTAAAGGGTTGACAATATTGGTTTACACTGTAAAACTGCAAGGCATTATCAGTATCAGGTACAGGTTTTACAAAGCAGTAGGTTCATCAGTCTGACTTGAGATTATAAGAGTTATATCCCTTACCTAATGAAAATGCTGACAAGCAGTGTGGATGAAACCTCAATTCACACAAATTTGTTGCAATAGAGAATTTACTTTTTTTAACCACACAATCCCAGGCCTTAATTCATTACCAAACGACAATATTTTAGGTTTGTTCAAATTGAAAGCAGTTACAGACAACAAAATAAATGTGACCAAAAAAAAATGAAATTTAATTTTGGAAGGGGAGAAAACATTGAGGGAAAAGGAGAAAATACTGGTTACCAGCATTTTCTCCTTTTTCCAACAATGTTTTCAAAAGCTCTATTTCTCAGGGTCGTCAAAAGTCAGTATTGTGTGATAAAGGGTTGATAACCCTTGACACATTTGCAAAAAGGAAAATATATTGGTAAGCAGCATATTCTCCTTTTCCAACAATATCTTCTATCTTCACCAAGGCAAATTCCAAGATTTGGACCACTCTTATTTAGTTGTTTGCAAATGCTTTGAATTTCGAGAATTCTAGTTATTTGCCGCTTGGTAAAGAGAAGAGCAATTTCTTAAAGTGTTGTGATGTTATTAGAGCTTTAAAATGTGAAAGATACTGTCCATGGGAAAAAAAGATTAAACCTTAACTTATTGACATGGTTTTGGACTAGACCAAATTGAAAGAATTAGCAGAAGACAAATTAACTCTTTACCAAACGACAAAATTTGAGATTTGTCCAGATCGAAAGCATTTGTAGACGACAAAATAGAAGCGACAGAAAATTCGAAATTTGTTTTGTGAAGGGTAGAAAACATTGTGGGAAAAGAAGAAAATGCTTGTTACCAGCATTTTCTCCTTTTCCCACAATGTTTTCTAAAGACCTCTTTTTCAGGGTCGTCAAAAGTAGGGATTGTGTGGTAATGGGTTAAATGTGGTCAAATGATGATTCTGTCTTTGATAAGGTAAAAAACATCGTGCAAAAAGGAGAAATTATGTTTGTCACCAGCATTTTCTTCTTTTCCCATGATGTTTTTCAAAGACCTTTTTTTTTCAGGATTGTTAAAACTCAGGATTGCGTGGTAGAGAGTTGACCTTTTTGAGCACATAACAAAATTTTAGACATATCCCAAATTGAAGAGCATTTTATTGAAGATAAATCTGATGTGGCTCTAATAATTGAACTTGCCTTAACCCATTCCCACACAATCCCTACTTTTGACGCCCCTGAGAAAAAAGCCTTCAGAAAACATTTTGGGAAAAGGAGAAAATGCTGATAACCAGCATTTTCTCCTTTTCCCACAATGTTTTCTACCCTTCACAAAACAAATTTCAAATTTTCAGTCACTTTTATTTCGTCATCTGCAAATGCTTTCAATTTGAACCAGTCTAAAAATATGGTCGTTTGGTATTGAGTTAACCCATTACCACACAATTCCGACTTTTAACGACCTTGAGAAAGAAGCCTTTAGAAAACTTTGTGTGAAAAGGAGAAAATGCTGGTAACCAGCATTTTCTCCTTTTCCCATGATGTTTTCTTCCCTTCCCAAAAGAAATTTTAATTTTTCAGTCATGTTTGATTTCTTGTTTGCAAGTGCTTTCAATTTGGACCAGTCTAAAACTCTGTTGTTAGGTAAAGAGTTAAATGACAGAGGAGAATACATTTTGAAAAAAGGAGAAAATGCTGATTACCAGCACTTTCTCCTTTTACCAAAATGTTTTCAAAGGTTTTCTTCATCAGGGTTGTAAAAACCTGGGGTTTTGGGGTAGAGATGGAATAATAGTGATGATAACTACAGGTTCTGTTACGAATAACATTTGATGAAGCTTGATAATTATTTGGTCATGAAAGACAAATGAAACTGAACTGCTATAAAATAAATGATGTATTGAAGTTAAATTAGTGTTTTAATGAACAAAAAAAGTATCCAATTTCAATTATGTTTGTCTTTTAATGAATATTGAAAACTCAAAAATGACTGTTTCAAGGTCTTTAATATATTTGAAAGTGTGGGTTTGATATCACCCTTTGCCAGATGCCCAAAATTTTAGACTGGTCTATAGTGAAAACAACTGAAGACATAACATATGGCTTATATGAATTTAATTGCCTTTGCGTGGAAAATAAATATTGTAGGAAAAGGTTACCAGTATTCTCCCCTTTTTCAAGTTTTTTTTTTATATCCTTCCTGCAAAGGGGAAATAACTCTTTACCAAACAACAAAATTTTAGACGTCCCAATTGAAAGAATTTTGCAGGTAAGATATTGAATGTAGCTAAGACAGGTAGGTTGTCTTAAAGAGGGTAGAAAACATTGTGGGAAATAGAGAAAATTGCTGGTCACCAGCATTTTCTCTTTTTCCCACCATTTCAAAAGCCTTCTTCAGGGTCATTAGAACTTGGAAATGTGTTGAAAAGGGTTAAAAACCATAGTTTTATGATGAAATGGGGTAACCCTCTTACAAACTACAACACTTGAGAATAAAGACTACATTATAAAATTGTTACAGATAAATTCAGCCAAATTCAAGTAATGATATTTCCGTTTCAAAGGACAGAAAAGAAAATAAAAGTACAAATGGAGGATTGCTTAAAATACTCCTTTTTCCTCAATGTTTTCAAAAACTTCTTTCTCAGGGCTTTTAAGATATGGAAACGTTGAGTATAGGGTCAATATAGTGTTGTTTATCAGATCTTTGAAGACTTGTTATGGCTTTCAAGATTGCAAATAAATAAATTTTCCTTTTTTAACAGGCCTTAAAATAAGATACTCTTAAACTTTGCCACAGAAACTTCTTGAATGTTTGTATGCTGTTTAGAGCTATTTATTACATCAGTTATCCCATGGTATTGGGAACATTGTGCCTATGCTTTTCTTCAGTTTATCAAAACTTATGAATGTATGGAAAAGGGTTTTATAACTACGATAAAAATCTCAAAGTTCAGAAAAAGCTCATTAAGGCCTAATAAACACCTCGAGGTTATAGCAGTTAATGTGTCGATATTTACTAATATTAAAAAATGGTTTTAATTACACTTCCCACAAGTCATTTATCTTACTTAAATTGTTTTATAGGTTATAATACCTAATCAATATTTCATAAAAAAAACCAGTCAAGTCTTAGGTTATAGACTATGCAGGCTTCTAATATGATTAGAATGTACTGTATTATACAAGAGTCTTATTAGAAACACCCATTAGAGTATGAACGTCAAGGGGATATAACTAATCATGCCAGATTTAACTGCTTTTGCCAGAGGACTCTGAGACTTGTTTCTTTTATCCTGAAAAAGAAGGCGTTATAAAACAGTGTGAAAAGGAGAAAATGCCAGTTACCGGCATTTTCTCTTTTGCCTACTATTGTCTTTGCCTATGTTTTTTACAATTTCAAAGATGAATTTTGTGATGATTTATTTACTTAATGCTGTTTTCATTTTCAGTTCTTCAGTCAAACCACTTGGTCAGTAAACAATTTATGTGCTTCAAGAGTCATGCTACTATTGCTCTAGGAGGAAAGAGCCTCATCTAGGAATTCTTCTCACTATAGGTTGAACTGATCTTTAATAAAAAGCATCCAATTTAGATATGTGTCTACGTGGCATAGGTATCATAAAAGTAAGTTGACCTATCAAATCATATTCTTTTGCTTATGTAGTGTCTTTTTTATAGGTTACTGACAAATCTTTGAGTGTAGCCTTAATGCACCATTCACAAATTAAGCTGCTTTTGCCAGCAGCATAAAGCAAGATCAGACCTCACAAAACATGCTTTCTGATTTTTTATCTACTTTGTTTGCTTTGGAAGGATGTCATGAACAATAGAAACCTTGAAATTATACTTGTTTCTGGCTTATTTGTAGACTGAAAATCGTTCCTTCATTACACATTCCAAGGGATAAAAACTTCAAAGAGTTTTTGTGTTGCTTTATCTAGAAGCTGTATACAAATGGGGTAGTATAAGAGCTGATGGAAAAGTCATTCCCCAGGACTCTTTTACAATCATCTGGCTCCAACAGGGATCAAACCAAAGACAGTTGTGCTAAATGTAATGCATCATGACCATCAGGCCCAAGGGGGGTGGGGGGTTTGAGATGAAAGGTACAGTCTTTCTACTGGTTGCAATATTTGAACCAATAGCTTGGCCATTTTTAAAGAAAACATTAATGTAATATTGTAGTCCTTCAGTCATCACCTGCATTAACTCATTACCAAATGACAGAATCTTAGGTTTGTCCAAATCGAAAGCATTTGCAGACGACAAAGTAAAGTGACTGAAAATTTGAAATTTGTTTTGTGAGGGGTAGAAAACATTGTGGGAAAAGGAGAAAATGCTGGTTACCAGCATCTTCTCCTTTTCCCACAGTGTTTTCCAAAGGTTTCTCTCTCAGGGTCGTCAAAAGTAGGGATGGTATGGTAATGGGTTAAAAGTTGAACTTTTTCATTCTTCTTGACATTTTGTAAATCTTCAAGTTCTGTCATTTTTGAAGATATTTACTGCATATTGGACAAGTTAATTACTTCAAAAAAGGAAACCCTTACAAAAAGGGCAGGTAATTATCAAAGTTTTTTGACACAGTTATTCCCCATTTTCGAAATAGAATTTTCACTGAAAATCAAGCAGTTGCAGCCGAGTGTTGGCACCCACATTTGGTGCTGTTTTTTTGGTCTATTTTGCACCACTTGACTTGCAACTCACACTGCTGTGTGAGAGTGTGAGAAGGAGCCTCTGACTGTATCTTTCAAGATGGACATCATGAGTTTTAGATGTTTTCTACAATCAGAGTCTTTTAACTATGACTGATAGATGTTTGACATTACTATTTACCATTTCTAATAAGTCTCTGACATATCAGATATGGGCAACTTTTCAATGTTGGTAAAATGAGTTCCAAATCCTTAACCCTTTACTCCATAGATACTCATTTCTACGCATTGCTGATAGGAGCCTTTTGAAAACATTGTGGCAAAAGGTGAAATTGCTCGTGACGAGCAATTTCACCTGTTGTCACAATGTTTTCTATGCTATCGCTATCAAAAGGTGTCATATACATGTAGAAAATGGCTTCATCCTTGCTGTTATTTAGGGTCAATTTGAAATAACCTAGGAATACCCTATGGGGTAAAGGGTTAATTAAAAGAGAAACATAACCTACGTGGGTTACTGTCAAGTACGAGTAGCTTGACTGTCTAAGAACTTCGGAGTATAGTCAGTCACACTCATAACTGTCTCAGTCTGGCAACTTACAGTTACTTTTACGATCAGTACACAGTCATAACACCGCATAAAACATGCAGTTTAACCTGCTTTCACACAATCAAGGATTTTAGCTACTCTGAGGAAAAAGGCTTTTGATAACTTTGCTGGAAAAGCAGTAAATGCTGGTTACTATTTACATAATTTGTCATGAGCAAAGGCTCTGAATTTGGACAAGTCTTAAATTTTGATGTTGGTAAAGCAATAATCTTAGATGTACACTGTTATGTTTGTCAAGATGTTTTAGTTATAAAACAGACTTCTATAAATTATACATTTTTCATTTCTTCTTGACTTAATATTTGTTTCTTTGCTGCCTCATAGGTTCAAATTGTTTTGATAGTAAAGTGAATATTGAAAAGACAGACAAAGGAAACAGTGTATAATTAAGCATTTAATGAAGCTGAAAAAAATCTCACATATGCAAAAGCTATTAAAATGCTAATGATGGGATATATTCAATGTCGTCAATTGGGCTTGATAATGTCTTCTGGGCCCTTCTATCTGAGGCTTCAATCTGTGTTAATTACCATAGTTACTTAATTTATCTATCATTGATTTTTCCATCAATTTAATGGAATGTGTCCCTGTTCAATCCTCTACACGATGACAAAATTTTAGACTGGTATATATTTGAGGTATTTGTACACAACAGTTTATAACACAATTTAAATGATGCAGTTTGTCTTGTAAAAGACAGAAAACATTGTTGGTGAATAAGTACATGCTGATTTTCAGTATTTTAGCCTTTTATCTACAATGTTTTGGAAAGCTTTTTTCAGCATAGTATCATTTGTTTATACCCCTGTTCCGCTAGGCCGCGATCTATGATGCTCTGTGCGCTCATACAGAGTGCCTTAGATAGCCTCAGATCGCTGTCGAATTGGTGATTATGAGGGCACTCTGGCTCAGATAACAAAGGATGATGCTCTGTGGGCGATCAAGTAATGACTATTGAGATTCGATAGCGATTTAACTGTACATGGTCACTATCGTAGTCTTGCCAGGAGTTGCGACCTTATATGACCTGTTTTTGCTCCGTTAGTAACCCAACCATGCTGTATTAAAAACTTTTGACCTAAGAATTAATGCTACCAACACCTGGTGATTTCCAAATGCGTACTGATGATATGATGACTTTGTAGGATTAAGGTCCCTCCGTGCTCAAGATATTTACATGGTATGGATAGTTAGAGAGAATGGATCCAAGGAATCTGTGTACAAGCCCCAAGCTATCATATCACCACTTGATCGAAATGGAACACCATCATATCGCCAACTGATCGTATCAGAGCGCTATCAGATAGCCGCTTGACTGTATCTGAGTGCTATCATATGGCCACTTGATCGCAACAGAGCGTCCCTGCATCTCTAACGGTCACTATCGGATGACATAGGAGTGCGATGACTGATACACTGGCGAACATTTTGTGCTCTTGAGTGATCTGATAGCGCCCCAGTTACGATGTTTACGTTCAAGTTGCATTTTGATAGCGATTAAGTAGCGATGTGACGCTGTTCTGAACAGATTGCCACAGATCTTTGTGCAAGGGAGTAGACTGATGGCAATCTTATAGATCTTGGAGATCCATTAAAGATCTGTTAGCATTCTTGGCATTCTTTGGGCTCTGCATGGCGATCTACAGTGCTCTATGAGAGCACCGTAGATCGCCGCCTAGTGGAATGGGGGTATAAAGGGTGACAATGTCAAAAGATTTGGTAATAGTTTAAGCTCTCAAATCTTTTCCAAATGGCAATGTTTAGAACTGTCCAAATTGAAAGCTTTCACAGAGGACAAATGAGGCTAAAACAATTGAATATGTCTGTAAAGAGGTACAAACTATTGTGGGAAAAGAAGAGAATGCTTTTTGCAAGCATTTTCTTTTTAGCTCCACTGGCGGAAGGCCAATGGGCTTATGTCATGGCCCAGTGTCCGTTGTGTGTGCATGCGTGCGTCTATCCATCCGTTTGTGAGTTAACTTTGACTTCAAACATCATCTCTGAAACTACCCGTCCAATTTTGATGAAACTTCACAGAAATTATCCTGACATGGTCCTCTTCAGAATTCCTTGAAAGAATTAGATTCCTTCAAAAACTGGCTGTCGAATTGGTGATTATGATATTGAAAATTTTTAAAACTCTTCTTCTCTGCAACCAGAAGGCCTAGGGCTACCAAATTTTGCATGTAGCTTTATCTAGTAGACCTCTACCAAGTTCCTTCAAATAATAGCCCTGGGGTCAAAATTGGCCCCGTTCCGGGGGTCACAAGTTTTATATGAGCTTATATTGGGAAAACTGTAAAACCCTTCTGGTACCTAGCCATAGGGCCTAGGGCTACCAAATTTGGCATGTAACTTTATCAAACGATTGTCTACCAAGAGTGCTCAAATGATAGCCCAGGTGTCAAATTTTGCCTGGCCCTGGTCACAAGTTTTATATTTGCTTATATAGGGAAAACTTTAGAAATCTTTTAGTTCCAAGCCATAAGGCCTAGGGCAACTCAATTTTGCATCTAGCTTTATCAAGTGGTTGTCTACCAAAGGTGCCCAAATTGTAGCCCTGGGATTAAATTTGGCCCTGTCCTTGGGTCACAAGTTTAAGGCCTAGGGCTATAAAATTTGGCACGTAGCTTTATCTAGTGGGCCTCTACCAGGAGGGCCAAAATCATAGCCTTGGAGTCAAGTTTGTCCCCCTACCAGGGGCCATAAGTAGTACATGGGCTTTTGTTGTGAAAACTTTCCAAGTCATCTTGTTACTAACCATAATAAAGAGTAGGGCTACTAAATTTAGCCCTGTCTCATGGGTTTCATGTTTTACAGGGCCTTTTATTGAGAAAACTTTGAAAAATCTTCTTGTTTATAACCATGCACACATTCTAGACCTGTATTATTTGGTACAGGGCTTTATGTTATGGACTTCCACCAGGGTTCAAGTAATGATAGCTTTGCGGTCAAAATTGGCTGTGAAAGGGGTCACAACTTTCTCGTAGGATTTTATAGAAAAGAATTTGTCTGTCCTCAACTTTGAAACCAACTGGCCAAATATTGTAATGTTTGGCCTGTAGTGTTTTTACTCTGCAGCTAGTTGAGCGACACAGGGCCATCATGGCCCTCTTGTTCCATTATGTGTTATACTTTGCTAGAGACATAAACCATTAATTGACTTGCATGGAATTTGTCATCTACAAATGAAGAAGTGATGTTTCGTCAGCTGTTGCAGAGTTGTATCGGTAATCAAGACCCACAACTTGCTGCTCTTATGTTGTTTTCTTCAAGGTATCAACCAATATTTTTCAACTTCAACTCTTGTTTTATTAATCAGTTTTCTGCCAGTAGTCGTAATATTGACAGACTACTGCAACACATTTTGATACTAACACTTTAACCCTTATCCTGCTTAATAACTTAAATAAAATTTTAAATTCGAGGGGGGGGGGAGAAATCTCCAGATCAGACAGCGTAGATCCAAGATCAGACTGCACGTTCTGTGCAGTCTGATTTTCATCTATGCTATACACAAAACGCCTGTTAGTCACGATAAACAGTCAAAGGGTTAAGCTGTGAATGGTAAAGACTAAATTTACTATTAATTTGACTCTGAATCTGTTTACCCCCAGCTGCTATTGGACCTTAAATGCTGAAATATCAGTTGGGCAATGTCAGGCCGATCATTATCCTCTTTGTAGTATGTTAGAAGTTACCTCCCAGCCACACAACAAAATTTTAGCCGTGTCCTTCTGGAAATCTATTGCAACAAACAAATTTAATATGTCTCAGTTGGTGAGATCTTTCTTTGTAGGGTAGGAAAAATTGTGGGAAAAGGACAAAATGCTGGTAACCAGTCATTAAAACCTGTGATTGTATGGCAAAGGGTTAAGTCTACCAAGAAGTTCTTTATTTGTATCTTCCTGAGGAAGCAGGCCCATGGAAACCCTGAGGCAAAAGGAGAAAATGCTGGTTTCCTGTAATTCTTACGTTGTTTTCTTACTTCAAAGACCAATCTAATCATTTCAGTTACATTTGATTTAACCCTTTCCCAAACGACAAAGTTTTGGACTAGACCAAATTGAAAGCATTTGAAGATGACAATTCAACTCTTGCTGAAAAGATGATTTCTGTCAATGATAGAGTAGAAAACATTGTGGGAAAAGGAGAAAATGCTGGTTACCAGCATTTTCTCCTTTTCCCTCAATGTTTTCAAAAGGCTACTATTCCAGACCCGTAAAAACCAGGGATTGTTTGGGAAAGGGTTAAATGTCCTGAAATGCCTTCAGTGTTGACACATCAAAATTATGTGGTCTGGTAAGACATTCTACAGCAGCAACCTCCAATATATTGTTTGTGTCTCTGAATTTAGGATATAACATAATATTATTCTAGGTCAAAACATCTATTCTTTTTTCCAGACAAACATAAAACAGGCACATTTTTTAAGGTTATTTTTGCCACGAAATTACACTAATTAATTCTCCAGGAACCAGGGTTGGAATTGTAATTAATATTTGTCAGAATTTTGCCTCCTATCACAGAGATAAAGCCAGCGGCAAGATTACAACATTATTTAATTAAATAGACGACTTATGTCAGACATTATGAAAATGCGTTGGTAAATTAACTTTTCTTATCTTGCTGAATGTAGATTTCAAAATGAGTAAATATTCATTTAAACAGTGGGATATCGTGAAGATATGATTATGGCTGGGCATCTGTATAGTTTCAAATGACAGATCTCGGTATAAATAATAAAACATATCAGAATTACGAGTTTACGTCACTCACATATCAAAATTAACCTAATTATAACTAAAAGGTTTCTGCAATTTAAGACATTTTTAGATCACTGATTAGACCATAACCTCCATTCATAATCAAGTTTTATATTTTGTCGAAGATAAAAACCCACTCCTCCTACCGGCATTAATTTCATAAGAAATTAAGAGCTGAATCAAAGAAAGCAAAAATATATGGCCAGCAGCACAACGAATACAAAGCCTTTTCTAGCTAACTCTTTACCAAACGACAAAATTATAGACTCCTCCAACTTGAAAGCATTTACAGAGAATAGAAAAAACTTGAATCAAAACCAAATTTTTGGGAAGGGTAGAAAACATAATGGGAAAAGGAGAAAAAGCTGGTTACCACAATTTTCTTTTTTTTCCAAAAATGTTTTCAAAAGTCTTCTTAAGGGTCTTCAAACGTTAGAATGGCTAAAGATGTTACCTCCTACTGACAATTTTTTTGTCTTCCATGACAACTTGTGACAATTTTTGAAAACATTCTGGCAAAAAGAAAAATTGCTTATGATAAGCAATTTTTCTTTTTGCCACAGTGTTTTTGCATCCATTCATGTGAAAACCATATATTCATTTTTATATTATACATTTTTGTCCGTATTTGTGACCCGTCACACAAAAAGGGACATTCCGTACATCAGTTAGATGTAAACAGATCAAAGATAGTGGAGGTCGGTTTAAGTAGATAATTCCAAAATGATTGTACAGTAAGGTGGAATGACCACTTTTCATACAGAAAATATAATAAAAGCGAAAAGTCAACCCTGGTCAGCCTGCGCATCCGCAAAGTCTGACCAGGGTCAACACTTTTCACACTTCCCAGAAAGTCCCTTTTTGCATGACGGGTCACATTTGTTTTGATATTTTGAAGTCATCTGCAGCAAATTGGTTTCAGTGGGTAGATCTAATAAGTGAAACACAATTATTTGCTTTATTATTTTTTTTTTGTACTGAAAATTATACCTGCTTGAAATTGAAATTTGAAATGGGTTGAACAGATCCATATTAACTTCTGTTATAAAGACTGCTTTATTCCTGTAGTAAGACAGTAGAACAAGGTCTGCCACCATGTTGGTGCAGCCTATTGTTGGTTATGACTCTACAATGTCTACAAGGTTTTTTGAGCTTACAACTTTTTTATCTTTGAATGAAAGTCAGATTTTCCTAATCAGACCAAAAGACTCAGTCAAAGCACTGAAGGTATTGACAGGCTAGGGAATGTAGAATAAGAGGCCTTGACCAAGATAAAATTTGGTGGGTCCATACAAGATTAAAGACCAATGGCCTAACTCAGTCTGATCTGGGTTGACCCATACATGTAGATAAAGTCTTGATTTGGTGCAGCCCAGTCCAATCAGGTCAATAAGTCAGATCATGTGACTTTACAAACTGGTAACACAGAGAGTGTATCGAACAGTGGAATGTATGTATGTGTGGGCTGATCTTACATTCTACTCTCTGCAAAATACATCTATGTTTTAGAAAAGCAGGATACCAAACCTTGAAACTCCTTACAGAACGGCAGAGAGAAATAAAAACAAGAAAGGACTGTATGTATCAGCAAATGCTAGATAATTCATTGGCATAGTAAGGATAGTAAGGTCAGAAAAAATTGTGGAAAGTAGAGAAAATGCTAGCAAATAGGGTTTTGTTTTTCTCCCACAATCTTTTCAAATGCCTTCTTATTCACAACATTCAGGATTGCTTGGTAAAGGGTTAAGCATTTTGTACTTAAGTTTACTTACATATATTTTAGATCAAGCTCGAACTTCTTGAAACTCCAAGTCTTATCAACAGGGCCCTGATGACAAAGTTTGGAATTTGAGAACATTCAGTAGACAAGAAATTCTAAATTAATATTTTGTCAATGATCTGAAGTTTTCTAATTGTGTAGAAAACTTTGAAAAAGAACTTCCATATTACAAGCAATATGATCTTTTTCAACAATTTTTTCAACAGCCTTCAGTAGGTTTCTTGCTTAGTATTGAAGAAGATGGCTTAGGCATGTAAGCTTTATTGGAAATTTAGAAAAGTGCTATAACCAAGAAAAAACTTGTCTTGTCTTTTTTTTTTGTACTTTCCAACAGTATTTCCTACTCTTTCAAAGGTAACAACATGTAGCTGCATATCATCTGAAAATCTATACTCTTGTGGTACAAAAAGTTCACCTAACTATCCTATCTTTTAATGACTGCGAGGGAATCAGATTTTGAAAACATTTACGGAAAAGAAGAAAACACTGAATACTAGCAATTTCTCTTTTTTTTTTTTTCCAAAATACTTCCTTCCATTGTAAGGACAGAAGACATCTTTTGAGCCACTCATTTAACTCTTTACCAGATGACAAAATTTTAGACTGGTCTAATCCAAAGCATTTTCAGATGACAAAATTAAAGTGACTAAAAATCTGAAATTTGTTTTGAGATTGGTAAAAAGCATTGTGAGAAAAGGAGAAAATGCTAGTAACCAGCATTTTATCCTTTTCCCACATTGTTTTCAAAAGGCGTCTTTCTCAGAGGTGTGAAAACCTGGGATTGTTTGGTAAAGGGTTGCTTAATTGGTTGTCTACCGATACTTTTGATTCTGTTCAGTCTTTAAAAAATGCTGTGATGACAGAATTTTAGACACTATGAAATTAAAAGCTCAAGCAAACATCAACATATTAGTAGCTCAAACTTGAATTTTGTCGTTGAAAACGTAAAAACAGAAAGTTATGGGAAAAAGAGAAAAGGCAGGTTAATTTTTCAAACAGCTTCTTCCTTTGGATTGCATGTTAAATCTTTTACCAAACAACAAAATTTTAGTCCAGTCCAAATTGAGAGCAGTTGCAGAAAATAAAAAAAAAGACTCAAGAATTGGAACTTGTAGCGGATAGAGAGGAAAACATAGTGAGAAAGTAGAAAATAGTAGTTACCAGCATTTTCTTCTTTTTCGACTATATTTCAATAACCCTTCTTCATCAGGGTCATTAAAATTTGGGATTGTGTGGTAAAGGGTTAAAGGGTTAAGGCTTTTGGTACAAAAAAAAAGCCAGACAGATTTCTTTTGTCTTTGTTCCTCACTATATTTCAAATATGAAAAAAAACTAGAGTGTGAGCCATTTATCATTATGCTTCTAGTATAAACATATTTACCATGTCATTAAAGGAATTAAAACTTCCAAGACAAATGGATATGTATGTAAAGTACCCTCCAGAGAGTTTGGTTCCCCGTCAAATTTTCTGAAATTTTCCATTTTCTTAAGAAAACAAGTGTCACATTCACATGGATTCTGTACCACAAAATTCTAAGCCTTGCCACCTTAAATATACAGATATATCTTGATTGTAACCCTTTTGCTGATAGATATTTGAAACAGATATTTTAACTCTTTTAACCACACAGTCATGAGTTTAAATGACCCTGAGAAGTAGACCTTTTAAAAACATTTTTGGAAAAGGAGAAAATGCTGGTAACCAACATTTTCTCCTTTGCTGCATTTGTGTCATCTTAAGTAAGATTGACTTGAAACTTGGCATTTGTATTTGCTGCAATAAAATGGAGTGCAGTGCAAAAGAACCATAACTTTACCTTGAGCTGTCTATAAGTTAATTCCCTTTGGTCATCATTTTTACAGCATTTTCTGCTTGTTCAGAATATAACTTTGTCATCTCTAGTGTGAACATCTTCAAATTTTGTATGCCTGATTGTTGAAATATTACGGAGTGCAGTGCACAAGACCAATAACTCTTCCAAGCATGAAATTTTGAGTTATTCCCGCTTAATTTTCATTTTATAGAGCATAAATTTGTCATCTTATATAGGATTGACTTGGAACTTGGCATTTGTGTTTGCTGCAAGAAAAGAGAATGCAGTGCAAAAGAACCATAACTGATAATTGATGACCCCATCTTTCAATCTTACTGTCCTGTATTTTAACTCATTACCAAACGACAATATTTTAGGCTTGTCCAAATTGAAAGCAATTGCCGACCACAAAATAAGTGTGACTAAAAATTTGAAATTTGATTTGGGAAGGGTAGAAAACATCGTGGGAAAAGGAGAAAATGCTGGCACCAGCATTTTCTCCTTTTTCCTCAATGTTTTCTATAGGCTTGACTTTCTCAAGTTCGTCAAAAGTTGGGATTGTGTGGTAATGGGTTAACTAATTTGAAGAAAAAGGGCTTTTGAAAACATTGTGGGAAAAGAGGAAAATGGTGTAACCAGTTCCTTTTTCCATACTGTTTTCTACCCTTCCCAGGTGAATTTTTTATTTTGTGTTGTTATTTTATGACATCTGCTATGTTCCGATTGGAACATGTTTAAAAAAAAAAAAAATTGTCAGTTTCGGTATTGGATTTGTAACCAGGATGTACACAGTAGGATTCTGTTTGGAGTCACTGACCACACTTTGATACATAATGAGTATGTCTACCATTGTTGAGGTATGACTTTCCTCTTGAACTTCCATGGATTGATAATAGTCATTGCACCTGGATTCATTCCTCTTACACCACTGATCATTTTCAAAGATGGTGATGTTGGAAAGCAGGCAATGATTTGGGATGAATATTGTGCTAAGTACTGTTTAAAAAAAGAAAACTCCAGGAAAGTATGGATAGATGCACTGGCCTTAGTGATATGAATGAAATGTTGAAAATATCATTAAATATCATACTGATATGGTTAGATTTGTGATCAATCAAAAACTGTATTAAACACTTACAAGTGATATTTGTCAATGGAATGATACAGGGCCATCACAGAGCTCTTGTTCATAACTTAGCATGCAGAAATCTTAACTCTTTACCACACAATCCCAACTTGATGACCCTGAAAGAAATGGCTTTTGAAAACATTGTGGGAAAAGGAGAAAATGCTGGTAACCACACTGTTTTCTACCTTATCAAAGATATTAATCATGATTTTGGCTATATCTAATTGGTCATATAATGCTTTCATTTTGTTCCGGTCAAAAATTTTGTTGTTTGGTAAGTAGTTATAGCCATTTTGACAAACAAAAGTAGCTCATTTTTTTTTTTGCCACAGTGTTTACTTGCTTGTATGTCTCATTCACCTGCTTCAATATTAGACTTTCTGCATTATTTTCAGATAGAAAAACAAAAGAAAGTGATGAGACATTTTGCCAAACCAGCACATCAGATCTCTAAAAAGAGGGAGTGATTTTGATTTTAAAGATAGAAATATTAATTATTCACCACTAAATCCCAAAATGTGGTTACTCACAACATAAGGTTTTGAACAGGAATAATCACCTTAGAATACCATCACTCCCTTTTATCTGGAGCTCTGACCATATTATATATATTCTTACTTTAAAGCAAGCAAAGCAGTTTTGATGCTTGGAATTTTTTTTATAAACAGGAATGGTGCCGCAAAATGACATAGCATTTTCACAATAAAATTTGTCAATAGTGGGTGTCTTATCTTTGGGGTTATTTTTTATTTCAACCTTTGTTTTCAACAACTGTGAAAATCCTACCTTTTTCAGTTTCAACTTTCTTATCATGCATTTTTCATTATAGGATAATAGATGTTAAAATCCAGGAAAAAAAAAAAAGCAGTTGATAAAAAAACTGAAACCTGTTTTGGCAAACCACAGAAGAGAACTCAAGTCCATGTTTTATATATGAAATCACACCACCATTAAAAGCAGTGGTTGTGAAAAGTTTAAAGTTTAAATGAAATACTGTAAAGTCAAATTACCCAAATCTGTATCAGGTACTTGCATTATTCATTTAAGTGAACAATACAAGTAGACTGCACTCCTGCGTCAGTTGTCAGTTTTGCTTATCACAACGTGATTTGTGCATTAACCGTAAATTCTCCAAAGTCCCGTAATAACCTCATTCCAAGTTTTAATGACACTGGAATTTTCTTTGGAAAGTATGTCATGGAAAGGCACTTATATTGGACCATCTGTTATTCTATAGGAAATGTTTTGTCAGCAGATAAACTTCTTCTCTTTCTGCAGAAAAGATGACAAATTTTGTTGTTTAACCATTTTGCAGCTTGATAAAATCTAAGATTTTTTTGCAGACAGTGAAGATCAAGATCAGGCTGCAAGAGAACAAAAGAACATGATGTCTGATCTATGATCAAGACTGCACAATATTTTGTTACATGTCCTTGCCCAATCTGACTTGAAACTGCAGAATTGGTGCAGAAAAAAAAAAACGAGTATGGTGTGATCACATGTATGAGTTTGATTTATGGAAAGCCTTTTGAGTTATGAGCTGTTCATAGCATTGGTGTACCACTTCATTTCTTTTTTATCATTTTTTTTAATAAGGTATTGAATGTTAATTAAACATTATTTTTGTTGCATTATTTTTGTTGCATTAAAGCGGCTGCGCATGCGTGGGTCACATCTCATTTAATACTGTAGTTATTCTATGTAGCGGAATAGAATCCTATATTTTATCTGTTGGTGGGGTTTTGTCTGGTAGTGTTCTGTCCTGGTGGGGTTTTGTCTGAAGGGGTTTTGTTTTGGTGGTGTTTTGTTCTGGTAGGGTTTTATCCTGATGGTGTTTTGTCCTCAGTTGGGGTTTTGTTTTTGTGGAGTTTTGTCCTGGTGGTGTTTTGTCCTATGCCTGTATTTCAGCATTAAAAGAGATCAAGTTTATATATTTGGACCTGGATGAGTTACAGTGCTTTGGCACAAATTTAGTTGCTTCAGCAAACTGTTGATTAACTCTTCACCAAACAACAAAATTTTAGACTGGTCGAAAATGAAAACATTTGCAGATGACAAAGAAAATGTGAATCAAAAACTGACCTTTGATTTGGAAAGAGTAGAAAATATTGTGGGAAAGGGAAAAAATGCTAGTTACCAGCATTTTTTCCCCTTTTTATATGCCTGTCGAAGACGGGACGTATTATGGGATCACCCCGGCGGGCGGGCGGGTGGGCGGCGTCCAGTTCTTTGTCCGGAGCATATCTCCAAAACTATTCTACCTAGGGTTATGAAATTTCATGGGTGGATAGATCTCATCAAGGGGGAGTGCAGTGCACAGGAACCATAACTCTTGCTCGCTTAATTTTTGAGTTATTGCCCTTTGTCATTTTTCATACTTGAATTTTGTCCGGAGCATATCTCCAAAACTATACTAACTAGGGTTATGAAATTTCATGGGTGGATAGATCTCATCAAGGCGGAGTGCAGTGCACAGGAACCATAACACTTGCTTGCTTAATTTCTGAGTTATTAAACTTTGTCATTTTTCATACTTGAATTTTGTCCGGAGCATATCTCCAAAATTATACTAGCTAGGGTTATGAAATTTCATGAGTGGATAGATCTCATCAAGGGGGAGTGCAGTGCACAGGAACCATAACTCTTGCTTGCTTAATTTTTCAGTTATTGCCCTTTGTCGTTTTTCATACTTGAATTTTGTCCGGAGCATATCTCCAAAACTATACTAGCTAGGGTTATGAAATTTCATGGGGGGATAGATCTCATCAAGGGGGAGTGCAGTGCACAGGAATCATAACTCTTGCTTGCTTAATTTTTCAGTTATTGCCCTTTGTCGTTTTTCATACTCGAATTTTGTCCAGTGAATATCTCCAAAATTATACTAGCTAGGGTTATGAAATTTCATGGGTGGATAGATCTTACCAAGGGGGAGTGCAGTGCACAGGAACCATAACTCTTGCTTGCTTAATTTTTGAGTTATTGCCCTTTGTCGTTTTTCATACTTAAATTTTGTCCAGAGCATATCTCCCAAACTATAGTAGGTAGGGTTATGAAATTTCATGGGTGGATAGATCACACCAAGGGGGAGTGCAGTGAGCAGGAATCATAACTCTTGCTTGCTTAATTTTTGAGTTACTGCCCTTTGTTGTTTTTCATACTTGAATTTTGTCCGGAGCATATCTCCAAAACTATACTAGCTAGGGTTATGAAATTTCATGGGTGGATAGACCTCATCAAGGGGTAGTGCAGTGCACAAGAATCATAACTCTTGCTTGCTTAATTTTTGGGTTGTTGCCCTTTGTCATTTTTCGTACTTGATTTTTGTCCGGTGAAAATCTCCAAAACTATACTAGCTAGGGTTATGAAATTTCATGGGTGGATAGATCTCATCAAGGGGGAGTGCAGTGCACAGGAATCATAACTCTTGCTGGCTTAATTTTTGAGTTACTGCCCTTTGTCTTTTTTCATAATTGAATTTAGTCTGGTGCATGCCCCAGCTTTACAACTTGGGGTAAGACGGGCGTATCTTGCGACAATTTGCCGCTCTTGTTACAAAGTTTTCAAAGCTTTCTTTCTCGGGGTTGTTTAAAGTCAGGATTGCGTGGTAAAGAGTTAAGATCACAATGTACTGAATGTACAGTTTGATCCTAGATCTACAGTTGCTGATTTGAAAGATTTTCTAGCCGAAACCATGAAATATTATGGGGAGAGATGTGCCTAAGCTTACAAGTAATTTTCTTCCGTATAATACTTCTCCCTATGGTTGAGTCCTTTTCCACACAACCATGTTTTAACGACACTTTGGAAGAAAACTTTTGAAAATGTTGTTGAAAAAAGAAGAAAATGTTGATAACTAGTATAGTCTTCTTTTTCCTCAAGGTCTAATTATCTTTTTGTAAAAATGTATTATTGAGAAATCTAATTATTTGAATCCAATCTAAATTGTCACTCTTTATTTTCTGGTAAGAAAGTAACACATCATTCTCTGGTTTCCAAAAAAAGCAAACCATGATTACGGTCAACATATTATTAATATCAGTTGAATCCAGTTACCAGGGACATGTCTTTGTAAACGGTCAGTGGACCTATAGGAACCTAGAATATTCAACATTAGGGAAGGAAACAATGGTTGACATGGCGATGGCTTTAGTGATAATTGATTGGAGTAATTCACAATCACAAAAACTGTCAGAATCCCATCATGGTAGACAATACCAAAATTGGAAGGAGAGCTATAGCTGCTAATCAATGCCCGTCTTTGACCCCAACTCTTAACCTTTGAAGTCACATTCATGGTTGGACTTGCTTTTGCAGCCGGAATAGATCAAGATCAGGCTGTACAAAATGTGCAGCCTGATCATTGATCTATTCTGCCAGCTTTGCTTTAACACTTTAGACAAAAGCAACCATGAATTTGAACAGTTTGGCTGGTATTGAAAAAGTCTGACATGTTTATTCGGCTTTTTTTAAGGGTTAACCCATTTCAGTTCTTAATATAGGGCAATATTTTCTTGAGCTTGTTACAAAAGGCCAACATTTTCTATTTGACAAAACTGAAAGCAATGATTGACCATTGTTTCGAGGCCCAGCCAGTTAATTTAATGAATTATAATACGTAATCTGGGGAGCACCAGTTTGAATCCTAGCTAAGTCAAACTTTTTCTGAAAAGTGACGACAGAAATTGCAAGAGGATTCATTCTTCTTTTTTTGCTGAACATTCTTTTGCCTATATCTATAAGGAAAAGTAGCCATTGGCTTAGAAAGAGTGTTGTGCAAAGTGCTCGATAAAAGAAAATGCCAGAAAAACATAGGTGCGTTGTTGACAATGATATGATTGAAATAATGCTGAAAATTGTGGTAAAAACACCACATAAGGAATTACTTGTCAAATGGTTATAGTTTGGCTGCAAATACCTTACTCAGAATATCTTTAAAATA
Organism: Tridacna crocea; assembly: GCA_943736015.1. Classification (NCBI taxonomy): domain Eukaryota; kingdom Metazoa; phylum Mollusca; class Bivalvia; order Cardiida; family Cardiidae; genus Tridacna; species Tridacna crocea. Next base: position 26,520,505 of record OX031065.1, read on the forward strand.
ATGGCTTTACCAGACGGGTTCATATGCAAAAGTAAAACAATGAAATCTTAAACATTAGCTCTAAATCACTTACATTGTCAGTTTAGATGCTATTGTAATTAGAGACAGAATGAGTGCAACTGTCGTTCTTGAGATGGTTCACAGCTAGAGTGTGTTTTAGGTTTCTAAAAAAAATCTTGTAAAATAACTTTTCTGTACACATGGCCTAATGCTTTACCAAACAATTCATTGTTTTAATAGCCGTGAGAAAACAAGTTTATGGCAAAATATAGGAAAAGGAGAAAGTGCTGGTTTATGCTGGCTACCAGCATTTTCTCCTTTTCCCAAAATGTTTATAAAAGCCTTCTTCATGCAGGTCTCTGAAATTGGATGATGTGTGATCAAGAGTTAAGAATTAGCAAAGACTAGTTCACAAGCAGGTAAGATTGGCATCCAGAGTTTTGCCCTCATCCACATGTTAGCTGGCTTGGCTGTTTTGAAGGAATGTTGAGGTACTGTTGTAGCCCTGGCTTGGTCGTCTGTGTTGTTATGCAAAAACTTCGACTTTCAAATTTATCGCTGAAATTACAAAAGATGCTTATTTTAAGCTTGAACTGATTGTTAACTATCAAAAGCTGAACCTGTATAACAAGTATGCACCAAAATATTTTGACACAATTATGACCCATTTTTGGGTTTGAGTTTTCACTGAAAGCAACTGCAGCTAAAGCCTTGGCAACCACATGCAGTATTCTTGTTTTAATTCCTTCCAGCCCATTTTTTTGTTTGTCTGCTGAAATCTGGAATTCTGGTGGCTCAAAAAGGAAAAGAGTACTAAAATTCAACAATAACATTTATCTAAACCCAATACTATTTTAGCATTTTTAACAAAGGTTTGTAAACCTGAGCCTGTATTCACCAACCACTCTTAAGAACGTTCGCTGTCTTATTCTCCTAAATTTTCTTCATTTGTAAGTAACACAACTTCTGATTGGCTAAACCATTCAGTTTAGCCAATCAGAAGTTGTGTTACTAACAAATTTAGAAAAATTTTGGATAATAAATCAAAGAATATTCTCAAGAATGGTTGTTGAATACGGTCCTTGATGTAGGGTTTTACGCCTTGTGTATCAGTATAAGTAAGTTGTTTGCTGTGAAACAGACTTTAACCCATAACCGCTGCATCATCTGCCGTACTTTCACATGTCTATTATGTTAATTCTAAGGGGTTGATCTGTCATTGTGGTTATGACACTGGATTTGCTACTAAATAGCCCTTTACCAAACGACAAAATTCTACACTTGCCCACAAAATAAATGGGATCCAAAAATTGAAGATTGTTCTTGAAAGGGTAGAAAACATTGTGGGAAAAGGAGAAAATGCTGATAACCAGCATTTTCTCCTTTTCCCACAATGTTTTCAAAAGCCCTCTCTTTCAGAGGTGTTAAAAGTCGGTGATCCAATCAACATCCTCCCCATCAAATTTTTCAGCACCTTGGTCAGCAAGTTTTACAATGCAACTTGATACTTTAACTAAAAGTTCTTGAATAGCTTGCATCTTATTGTCATCTGCTTGAGAGTTCATTTTAAGCAGCCTCCAAATACCTTGATTCACTCTGGTCTTTACTAAAGACTCACAATTCTGGGGTTTGTGAATGTCTTTTTTAAAAAATGTCATTCAATTTATCATCTAGCAAGCCATTTCTAAAGGAGCTGTTGACACAGTGTGCCAAATCACAATTTACCTCTGCATCAACTGTTTCACATTGCTGAAACATACCAACCAGGCATTTAAAAACACCCATCTTGCCTTTTGTACTAGAGGACTCGGCATCTTCGATGTAAAAAGTGCCATCCTGAGATTTGTCATAGGACTCGCCATAAGGCTTTGCTGAGTTGACTGTGAAAAATTAATTGTGTGGCAACTTAAGAGTTGAGAAGGTTTCTTAACCCATTACCACACAATCCCTACTTTTGACGCCCCTAAGAAAGAGGCCTTTTGAAAACACTGTTGGAAAAGGAGAAAATACTGGTAACCAGCATTTTTTCCTTTTCCCACAGTGTTTTCTACCCTTCCCAGAACAAATTTCCATTTTTCAGTCACCTTTATTTTGTCGTCTGCAAATGCTTTCAATTTGGACCAGTCTAAAATTTTCTTGTGTGGTAAAGAGTTAAGTCTGTTTCTATTTGTAAAACAAGTAACAAACTCAACGTTAGTTGGAAATGGACTTGAGCAAAATGAGAGACTTATCCTATTACCACACACTAATTTAGACGACCCTGAGAAGGAGCCTTATGAAAACATTGTGGGAAAAGGAGAAAATACTGGTAACCAGCATTTTTTCCTTTTCCCACAATGTTTTCTATCCTTTGCCAAACAAATTTCAAATTTTCAGTCACTTATATATTGTCATCTGGAAATGCTTTCGATTTGGACAAGCCTAAAATATAGTCGTTTGGTAATGAGTCAAGTTTACTCATGAAACCTGGCCCTGGCTTTCTTACGCCAGTGCCAACACAACTTACTCTCTAATTCACTGACTACTTTTCTCACATGCATCAAGGTTAAAGGAGAAAGATCATCAGAAAGAAAGTTTTGCCTCAAGAGGGTATAGAGCACCCAACCACCAGGTTGCAAGTTGGATACACTAACCACTAAGGTATTTGGGCAGGCTGTGACAAAGTTATAGCTGTCCACAATGAAAACATTTTCAGGTGACAAACATGGCACCCAAAACTTGTGTTTGAAAGCGTAGAAATATATTGCAAGGAAAGCATTGCAGACCTTTTCTTCATCCACATTGTTTCCAAAAGCCTTCTCCCTCCAGACAGACCACAGAATCATTCATTCACGGTTTCAAGTCTTACGTGGCAAAGGGTTTTCACATGAAATGTCACTCTGAATACCCCTTGTGATGTTCATGATCATTAAAATGAAATGTTTAACACTTTACCAAATAATCCCATGTTTTAATGACAATGAGGAAGAAGACTCTTGAAAACATTGTTGCAAACAGAGAAAATGCTGGTAACCAGCATTTTCTCTGTTTCCAACACTGTTTTACATCCTTTGGGAGACAAATCCCATCAGTTTAGTAATATTTTATTTTTCGTCTGCCATTCCTTTGAATATGGCTAAATCTAAAATTTTGTAATCTGGTAAAGTGTTAATTCACAACTGACTCCTAAGTTCTGCCATGCTCCCCATGTAGCACCCCCTTTTTTGTTGGTGGATGCTGTTAAAATAATTAACAGTTTCCCGTTTCTGTTGTTGTTACAGCTAGATGATTTTCTATTTTCCTTTAACTCTTTATCAAAAGACAAGTATTTGGACTGAACCAAATTCAAAGCATCTGCAGATGACAAATCTTGGGAATACAAATATTTTGATTTCTGACTTTGATAAGGAAGAAAATATTGTTGGAAAAGGAGAAAATGCTGGTACCAGCATTTTCTCCTTTTTCCCACAATGTTTTCTATAGGCTTCTTTCTTAGGGTTCTTAGAAGTCTGCTTTGTGTGGTAAAAAGTTAACACATTACCAGCATATGACACAATTTTAGGGATGTCCATAATGGTAGGATTGGCAGATGACAATCTTGGCTCCAATGATGGGACTTGAAAAAGGGTTGAGAAAATGGAGTGGAAAATAACAATAAGCTTGTCGATGACATTCTCTGCTTTATCCACAATGCTTGCTAAAACTTTTTTCTTCATAGTTGTTATAATGAGATAATGTTTTGTTAGTTTTTTGTTGATGATTCAAACATTAACAAACAATGGTTATTACAACTTTATGTGGCTGCTAGAGACTCATCTTCACAAGCAAAGGCCGACAATTCACTACGTTACTCTACCTTTGGCGGATCGAGCTTGATTTTTACGCTCACCCAATACACTTTTTCATTGGATGCAGCCAGCTCTAGCTGCAACGAATGAAATCGCTCGTAGCATTTCATCTTTGATGAAAATAGAACAAGTTCTCTACCTTTCGAATAAAAGGTAAAACATGGAAACCCATGTGGATGTCTGCTTATCGCTTCATGTGTATTCGTAAGCGGTTTATAAAATGATATTTCATTTGCTTTTAGAAACATGATGTAAAGGGGAGTAATAACCAGCACCCACATCGCAGGAATCTCGAAATCGGGCTCAATCAGTCAAGGTAAGATTCACATATTGATTGTAAACTTGGCTCATGAAGATGCTAGAGACTGCTATTAAAAAGATATTGAAGGGGAAAGCAGTCACATAGCTTCTTTTTCCATTCATAATAATATATACATCATTCGAAAACCACATGTCCTTTCCTTCACAAATTTGTCTGTGTCTATTGCATTAACAGATTGGCTATCTTAAAGTATAATCCGATAGTTTAACTATTCATAGATAGCACTTGATTCTCTCATTACTAACTCATGGAGTGTGGATCATATCTTTTTCCATGTAATGCTGTAACTGTACTATTAATGTTGTCCTGAACAGTAATTGAAGAATATCTTAACTTATAGCAGAGACTACCACTGTTTTCTATTGAGCTTGAGAAAGTATTCGAGATGTCAGTGCTAGCAAAAATAACTATGAAGCCACACTGCCTGCAATATCCACACACTACTAGGTCTAAAGTGGCATTTAGCATTCAGGGCCTGCATTTAAGTCATTCTAAAAAACAAGGTACACAACTACAGAAAAGTCACAGAGATATGTGTTGTTACTTGCTATAGGCTTCTGAAAAACAGACATTCAGAAGAACCTTGAGAACACAGTTTTCATTTTGCAGTTTTACTTGATTTTATTTCAATAAAAAGGCTCTATTTAAAGGACTGACACCAGTCAATACCAGGTCCTGCATCAAAATGAGCAGCCAGCAAGCCAGCCTAAGCCTACTCTGTTGGGTTAATGTCAATCAAATGGACAATAAATATTTGGTAAAAATGTACATCAATAGGTATTAAAGCCAGTCTCCATGCTTATCTTTTAATTAATCTTTTTTGTGAAATTCAGGTTTTTAGCTCCACTGGTCAAAGGCCAGCAAGCTTATGCCATGGCCCTGTGTCCATCGTGCATCTGTCCATGTGTGCATGCGTGCGTCTGTCCGTCCATGCGTGTGCGCGTTAACTTTTATTTCAAACATCTTCTTCTCTGAAACTACCCATCCAATTTTGATGAAACTTAATAGAAATGATCCTGCCATGGTCCTCTTCAGAACTCCTTGAAAGAATTTGATTCCTTGAAAAACTCTGGTTGCCATACCAACAAAACTGTAACATATTGAAAAGTTTTAAAGATCTTCTTCTCAGGAACCATAAGGCAAAGGGCTACCAAATTTGGCATGTAGCTTAATCTAATGGACCTCTACCAAGTTCCTGCAAATAATAGCCCTGGGGTCAAAACTTGCCCCGTCCTGGGGGGGTCACAAATTTTATATGGGCTTATATTGGGAAAATTTTAAAATTCTTCTGCTACCTAGCCATAGGACCTAGGGCTACCAAATTTGGCATGTATCTTTATCAAGTGATTGTCTACCAAGAGTGCCCAAATGATAGCCCAGGGGTCAAATTTGGCCTCCATCCAGGATCACAAGTTTTATATGGACTTATATGGGGAAAAGTTTAAAAATCTTCTTGTACCAAGCCATAAGGCCTAGGGCTACTCAAATTTGCATCTAGCTTTATCAAGTGGTTGTCTACCAAAGGTGCCAAAATTATAGCCAGGGGATCACAAGTTTTACATGGGCTCATATTGGGAATTTTTTAAAAATCTACTTGTACCTTATGCCATAAGGTGTAGGGCTACTAAATTTTGCATGTAGCTTTATCTAGTGGGCCTCCTACCAGGAGGACCCAAATTACAGCCTTAGGGTCAAGTTTGTCCCTACACCAGGTATCACAAGTTTTACATGGGCTTTTGTGGTGAAAACTTTCTAGGTCATCTTGTTACTTGTCACAATAAAGACTAGGGCTACTATATTTAGCCCTGGGCTACTATATTTAGCCCTATCTCATGGGTTTCATATTTTACAGGGCCTTTTTTGAGAAAACTAAGTCTTCTTGTTTATAACCACACATTCTAGACCTGTAGTATTCGGTATGGGGCTTTATCTTGTGGACATCCACCAGGATTCAAGTAATTATAGCTCTGCGGTCAAAATTGGCCTTGGTCAGGGGTCACAACTTTCCTGTAGGATTTTATAGAAAAAATGTCCTCTAGTTTGAAAACAGTTGTCCAAATATTGTAATATTTGGCTTGTAGTGTTTTTTTCACTTATCAGCCAGTGGAGCGATACAGGGCCATCATGGCCCTCTTATTTGAATTTTTTGTCTGGAGCATAACTTTAGAATTGTAAAGGCTTAAAAAATTCAAGAGAAAATAGATCTTACTACGGACAAGCACAGTGCTGAAGATCTGAAACTCTGTTTTCTGCATCCTTTCCCAAGTATCTATAAATAGAACATGGACTGAGCATACCATATGAAGGGGTTAAGTCAGTTGTGGCTAAGTTGATGGGGTTTACTTTTGAAATTGCGTTGTCTGCACATGTTGTATTCTTCAATTCTTCAAAAATTTGACTTGTCTTATAGGACGCATCGAAAGGGGGCAGACTGTAATATTATGCTCTATAAAGTAGCAGTGTAGAAAATAGCTTTTATAAATACGTTTGAGGAGAAATGAGACCTGCTTTAGCTCCAGATTTCTCTAAACTGCTAAACTCGTTGCTGCACCATTCGTGAAAATGTTACCTGTTACCAATGGTGTTCACTCAATGAAATAAATTTGATCTTTCACCGAAAAAAACAAATATCCTCTATTTAATCTACAAATATGCATTAGGTTATCATGATTTAGGGTTTTTTTCTGATGGGGAGCTACTATTAGGGAGGGTGCTCTTATTAGGAAAAATACAGTACTTTGGAAAATACAGGAAAAGCTGGTTATTCTTTTTTCCCAAACTATTTGTTTTCCCGAAATATTTTCAAAAGCCTTTTTATTAGGTTTTAAGAACTTTGAACTGTTTTAGTGCAAGTTGTTAGTCCTTTGTACTTAGATGATTGTGTGCATGTCAACATAAACGATAAATTTATTCTTGTGAATAATTGTAGGATCCTGTTTTAGTATAAAGAATAGAAACATTTCAGGCAGGGTTAAAATTAATCAGTTTTTCTCCCCTGCAACAATATCTAACATCCTTAATTGGCAATTGATTGCAGAAAACAAGTGAAACAATTACAGCATAAAAACTACTTCAAATATCTGATTTCAATAAAACCTTTCTGGTTGATTATACTATAAATCTTAATTAACTCTATCCTGATATCAGTGCAATTTCATGCCATTTACAGACCCCCTATATCTATTATAGAAATGGAGCAACAAGGCTGACATTTGACTTTAAAACTTTATAGGTTTAAATCTTTGTTATATTTTGGGAATTAGGCTTGCATTGCCCTTTTTCCAGCATCAATTATACAGTTCGAGTCATGAATATCATTAAACTTGATGTAAGAATTCTCATGAAACTTTATCAAGGTACGATGATGAATAAGACACTAGGTCATCAGGTCAAATTATTGAAATATCTTCTTAACCCATTACCAAACAACAATATTGTACAGATCTACTTGTCCAAATTGAAAGCATTTGCAGACTACAAAATAAAAGTGACTGAAAATTTGAAATTTGTTTTGTGAAGAGTAGAAAACATTGTGGGAAAAGGAGAAAATGCTGGTTACCAGCATTTTCTCCTTTTCCCACAATGTTTTCTAAAGGCTTCTTTCTCAGGTGCGTCAAAGGTAGGGATTGTGTGGTAATGGGTTAATTGTCATTGTTCAAATGAGTTCTTGAATTTTTTCCTTTTCACTCATACAATTATTATATGTGCTTGATTATCTGAACTCTTTACCTCATAATATTTTTCTAAGTTTAGAGGATTTTTTTATAATCCTTTTACCAAATGATCACTGAGGAGACTCCTTTCACTGTAATTTTTTCTTACCTTTAAAAGATAGATACCAACATTGAAGCAACGTTTGTCATCTGCAAATGGCCTCTATGTGTACAAATCTAATATTTTCCTGTTTAGTATAGGGTTGAACTGAAATGAATTAGCCAGAAAAGAAACTTATCATTTATTTTTTATCCAGAAATCCAGCTTGTCATACCGATATGTTTTGAGAGTTCATACCCATGTATCAGAATTGAAATTTGGTTAAAGCAGCAGTTTTAAATCCCTGGGCATCAATAAGACAGTGCCCTAAAAATTACAAGGGTTTAACCCTTTACCACACAATCCCTACTTTTGACGCCCCTGAGAAAGAAGCCTCTAGAAAACACTGTGGGAAAAGGGAGAAAATGCTGGTAACCAGCATTTTCTCCTTTTCCCAAAGTGTTTTCTACCCTTTCCAGAACAAATTTCAATTTTTCAGTCACTTTTATTTTGTCGTCTGCAAATGCTTTCAATTTGGACCAGTCTAAATTTTCTTGTGTGGTAAAGAGTTAATTACCATACCTCTTGGTAAATCCTTTACCAAATTACAAAATTTTAGACTGGCCTGAATTGAAAGCACTTGCAGACAACAAAGTAAACGTAACTCAAAATTTGAAATTTGTACCCAGTAGCATAGAAAACATTGTGGGAAAAGGAGAAAATGCTGGTTACCAGCATTTTTTCTCCCCACTATGTTTTCAAAGGGCTTCTATCTCAGGGTTGTAAAAAACCGGGGATTATATACCAGGGATTGTATAGTAAAGAGTTAAACAGCTTTTTCCACTTTCTGGAGGTTTCAGTTCCACTATGTCATGCACAAAAAATGTAATATTTTGTAAAATTAAAACAAAAAACCTGTAAATTAAATACCATGGTTAGGTTTTCACAAGAGCTTGTTCATTACAGATCTACACTTTAATGGTTTTTGCAATGGAGGTAGATTTTTTGCTTTTCATTTTTTTTCTTCTGTAATTTTGCTTTTTTGTTTGTATTTATCCTTTGTATCAGAAAATGATATAGATGATAAAAAGAAAAAAAAAGTAAGCTGTATGTACTACCCTTTACCACATAACAAATTTTTAGACTTCGAAATTGAAATTGTAGATGATAGCAGGTTAAATACTGCTCACATGAGATTTGTCCTTTAACACTTTACCACACAATCCCGACTTTTAATGACCCCAAGAAAGAAGCCTATAGAAAACATTGTGGGAAAAGGAGAAAATGCTGGTAACCAGCATTTTCTCCTTTTCCCACATTGTCTTCTACTCTATAAAGGACAAATACTGCTATTTGAGCCATTTTAATTTATTGTCTGCATATGCTTTCAATTTGGACCATTCTATAATTTTGTCGTTTGTTAAAGAGTTAACATTTTACCAAAAGACAAAAATGTAGACTTGTTCAAACTGAGAACATTTGAATACCATAATTTAACCCTGTACCCCATAAGGCATTTCTACGGTATGTCAAATTGACCCTAAATAACAGCAAGGATGAAGCCTTTTCTTATGACTGTATATGACACCTTTTGATAGCATAGAAAAACATTGTGACAAAAGGTTCCTACAAGCAGTGCATAGAAATGAGTATCTATGGAGTGAAGGGTTAAATGTGGCTCAAACATAGAATCTTTCTTTGATAGGGTAGAACATTTTTTGTTTTTCTGTCAAGCAGTGCATTCTGTAAAGTGGGGTATCTTAACTTCATCAGGGCTTTTTTTGAGAAAGCAGCATGTCTTGACAATAGGCCTGACCATGGATGGAAACTGGCTTATCTTAGTGAAGAACATCAGAAATGACAACAGACAGAATGTTGCTGTGCATGCACAGAAGTTAAACTTTTATCTCTTGGCATCATCCGAATTGAAAGCATCTGCAGATGATTCTATAAACTTGGCTGAAATTGTGGTATTTATCTCAAGAAAGGGTAGAAAAAATTTGTGGGAAAAGAAGAAAAGACCAATAATAAGCTTTTCCTTCTTTTCCCACAATATTTTAAAATGTTTTCTTTCTCAGGTGTTGGTAAAACTTAGGATTGTGGTAATAGGTGAACAAAAATTGAAATAGAATTACGAAATGTGAAGTAAATGACATCGTAATAAGCCTGGAAACTTTTGGCCAAAATTCCATAAGCATTTTATAGAACCCTCTTCCTAGCCCTGGATAAAAGGTACTCTAGAATTTTTTCCTCTCTGGTCACATTTGGTTTAGCCAATCAGAAGTTGTTTTACTAACAAATTTAGAAAACTTGGAGAATAAGACCAAGAATATTCTCAAGAATGGTTTGTGAATATCAACCTAGGGCTCTATGTTTCTGCATGTGCTCATTGAGGCTGTGGGTGTCATCCCCACCAAGAAGTCAGCATGTCAGCAGTGTCATTGGGAAAGGGCTGTGGCTCTGAAAATAATAGAACCTTCCTGCACCATATAGAAGCTCTGAGGCATTACCTATCCTGGCATCTCTTCATAAACCAAATTTAGTGCTTTCTGCTTCCTCTGCAGTTTGAACTAAATGCAGAGGCCTAAGTGCCTCTGGAAGCATGATTTTGGTCCTCTCAACAGTTGTAGTGCATCCTGTATTATAGCTTGCACTAGGACTGCACAATGAGTTATCCTGTGCTTCATTTCACTTTCATAGATACTTTCCAAAGTCCAATTGACATTTCAGATAATACATATTAACCCTATACCAAACAATCCCTGGTTTTTACAACCTGGAGATAGAAGCCTTTTGAAAACATTGTGGGAAAAGGAGAAAATGCTGGTAACCAGCATTTTCTCCTTTTAGCACAATGTTTTCTACCCTACCAGGAAAAAAATGAAATTTTTTAGTCACATTTATTTTGTGGTCTTCAAGTGCTTTCAATTTGGACCAGTCTAAAATGTTGTTGTTTGGGAAAGGGTTAATAAGAAATATAAAAAGAAATACCATTATGTCCAAAAAAAATGCATAGTGCACTTTTGATTCAATGTCTAGGACAAAAATACAGTAGGATGTGCTCAAATATTTGTCATACATACCGTTAATGTATGATAGAAAATTTTACATCAAAACAAATTTTTCAACATGTTGAAAATTTTTGACGAATAAAACTAATTGCAAAGGACACGAAGGCTCACAAAATGCAGTCCTACAAACACCTAGAACAATCTACAATGTACATATTATACTAGAAGCATTTCTTTTCCTGTCCTATTTGCCAGTAGAGGCAAGAGGATGTAGGGAGTCTTTCGCCTATGTATGGGAAGACTGTAAAGGAAGAGAAACAAATGTTTGCAACAGTTTCCACAATACACGGTTTGGAAGCAAGTACAATTCTGAGGCATAACAAATGGTGTTGTGCATTAATTGCTTATTGAATTAATCCTTTGAACTCTACAAGGCCCTGATAAACATAGCTTTTGGAAACAAAAGGAAAAAATGCTGGTAGCCAGTTATCTACCCTTCTGCATACTTTTTCAATTTTTTAGTCAAAGTTATCTTTACATCTGCAAGTGCTTTCCATTGGACAAGTATGCGATGTTGTCATGTGGTAAAGAGTTCAAAGATGTCTCCTTCTAGATAACCATGACTTCAAACTGTTACATTTAAACTTTCCTAGCTTTGAAAAACTTTGTACTAATGTAATTATTATGTTTTCTTGTAACAGCTTATGATCTTCCTGATTTCCTAGATTAATTTTCCATGCAGTACACCCTTTACTGGCAGTAGTTTTATGACTCGCTGGAAGGTTTTTTAACAAAATTGCTGGCATCAGGAAAGATACTAATGAATATCATTTTCTGCTTTTCCCTCTATAATATTATATCTTTCATCAGTGTCACTTGCAAGTGGTTTCAGTAAGTACTTTGTACTAAATCCTCAATGCGTGGTTTCCATGGTTGTGAGATGAAGTGTTGGCCTTGTAACCATAAGGTCCGGAGTTTGATACCCAGGAGCTGGTGTCAACCTCGGGATTTTTCAATGGCCCACACATTCAGCACGAGTACTGGTGTAGTTCCCAGGATGCAGAATCAAGGGAGATTAGTATAAGTTGTACAAACTTGTTTCTCCATTGATGTAAAATACAAATGTTTAAACAAATAACAACCCATAGAGAGGCTCTTGAAAACATTAGAAGAAAAGGAGAAAATGCTATTAACAACCGTTCTCTCTTTATACCACTTTGTTTTATACCATTTAATCCATTACCACATAATCCCTACTTTTGACGCCCTGGAGATAGAAGCCTTTAGAAAACATTGTGGGAAAAGGAGAAAATGCTGGTAACCAGCATTTTCTCCCTTTTCCCACAATGTTTTCGGTCCTTCACAAAACACAAAACAAATTTAAAATTTTCAGTCAATTTTATTTTGTTGTCTGCAAAATTAATGCTTTTGATTTGGACAAGGCTAAATTTTTGTCTTTTGGTAATGAGTAGATAAGATACAAAGCCCATCATTTGAGTTTTACATTATTTATTATTCTGCAAATGCTTTGAATATGAACAATCCCAAATTTTTGTTGTCTGGTAAAGGATTAATCCTTATCCTGCTGTTCACGACCATGGAGCATCTTTTGCGGAGTGTGCAAAGCAAGATCAGCCTGCACATGCATGCAGTCTGATCTAGCTCTACACTCTCAGCTGCTTTATCGGTAGATTTGTCAACAATATTTATTTGGCAGGACCATCAGAGGGTTAACTCTTTATCAAACAACAAAATTTTAGACTTTTCCAAAGTGAAAGGATTTGCAGACGACTGAATAAACATGACTCAAAAATTGAAACTTGACTATAGAAGTATGGAAAACATTATCAGAAAAGGAGTAAATGCTGGTTACCATCATTTTCTTCCACAATTTTTTCAGAAGGCTTCTTCCTCCGGGGGGTAAAAACCAGGGATTGTTTGGTAAAGGGTTAATTCAGAAGTCATGTAAGGTGAAATACGGGGCAGGGGTTTAGACACCAGTTTTCAACAGAACAAATGGTCTATATCGGCAGATTAAACCCTTTTTTTTAGACATTCACTTGCCTTGATGTATCTACAAAGGAAATTGCTTAGAAACATTGTGGGAAAATGAGAGCTTGCTTGTAACAGGCAATTTCTCTTTCTTTAACGATGTTTTCTACTCTGTCAGAGATTTTCAAATCTTATGTATAAATTTCCAAACTGACATCTGCAGTTGCCTGTAGGAGAGTCCAACAGCACTTACTCTTTTGAGAGACTTTTAAACCTTTTCACTGTCATATTAGACCTCAGTAACTTTCGTGGGTAGTATAGATTTAGATCAGACTGCACAATAATGCAGTATAGCCTTGGATGTACATTGTTATGTAAAACAACAGTATAGATTTGATTAAAGAATCAAAATTTGTTTTGGGAATAGTAGAAAACATTGTGGAAAAAGAAGTATTTGTTTTTCTTTTCCCACAATGTTTGCAAAAGCCTTCTTCTTTAGGGTTGTTAAAACTCGGGATGGTGTGGTAAAGGGTTAACAGATGAAAATATTCGAAATATTTCAAACCTTTTGTATTTCAACTATTCAAATGTTTAAATGATTTGTGTGTGTCTCTTAGAGGGTAGAAAACATTGTGGGGAAAAGAAGATAATGCTGGTTACCAATCTTTGTAGGGAGCGGGTGTTGTGATAAAAGTATAAAATTACTTGGTAAAGGGAAAACATGCAGTAATATCAAAGATAATGAAGGAGATTAGGATAGAATGAGTCATACCCTGTATTAAGAGATGTCAAATTTCATCAAAGCACTTTGCAATATGTTTCATTTCATAAGTGTTAATCAGAATTCTACAGCAGGATTTCAAGACAGAATTAGAAATATGGGATTACACTTAAGAAATCAGAGAGATTCAAGGGGTTTTAAAGTTTTTAACCCATAGCCTGTTAAATAAGTTAAATGAAACTTTCCAGCCAATAGTAAAAAACCCAAATGTTCCAACATTTGTGTCTCAAAGTTACGTTTTGGGCAAAAATATGTGTTTATCGGACAGTGTAGATCCAAAATTATACTGCATATTTAGTTGAGCTTTGCAGCCTTGGGGTGTACCTTGTATATGATGACTATGGAAACCAAACTTTCAATTTACTTTTCATGAAACTTATGTCTCATTGAAATCCGAGATATGCCTGAAAATGGCCACCTAAGGTCAACAAAAAAGACACATAGTCAAGTTTTGAAAAACAAAATTGTGAATTTTCTGTAAAGCCTGTCTCACACAGAACACACGGCTTATACGGTTGGCCACCTGTGTAAACCGTAGATACAGCGGAACCAACCGTGGCCTTATCCGAGTTACACTCGGGCCATTCGAGTGTATCCGTGAAAGCCGTGTATGATTTTTTAAACTTTTTAAAAACTGGCACGGGTGCCATGTCCGTGTATGATCGTATTGGCTATTGTACAAGACCGTGAGAGACCGTATATACAACCGCACATGAAGTCCACTCCACGAGTGAGCTCAACCGTGTGAATATTGTATATAAATCGTATGGAATCATGTGAAACCGTTAGCAAGTCCTACATCCAACACCCGGATTAACACTCGAATGTCACGGGATCACCGTACGAGTATACACATGGTTTTATATGATCGCCATACGATCAATACGGTTTCATACGATCGCCATACGACCAATACGGTTCAAGTACGAATTATACATGGTCAAGTACGACCAGACACGGTCTCTAATTCCCTTATTCTGTCATCTGCCATTTTTATAACTTCTCTGTTGAAAGTTCAAAAATTTATGAAGCCAAGCCATCAAGACGAGTCAATTTATATCAAAACATACACGAATGTGTGATAATTCAAGCATAACTCGAACAAAAGTCGGTGGGACCGTATGTAAACCCTGTAAATGTCCAGTTAATTGAGTAAAAGTCGTGTTTAATCATACTAGGCCGTAACAGACCGTACTAGACCATACTTGGAACCGTACAACAATTGTATGAAAATCGTTTGCAAATCGTGTTCAAACCCTGACAAACCTTGCTTGAATGAGTATATCCGTGCTTTGTTCGTACATACTCGTGCTACATTCGAGTCTAAATCGTACCAACTCATCCCCAAGCACGGTTGGAGCTCAATACTCGTACCAGTCAACCCATGTATAACCGGGTATACCGTATTGGAACTGTGTGCCCAACCGTGTTCTATGTGAGACAGGCTTTAGTTTCATTTTTGGCACATAAGAGTGTTCCTTGTTATACCTCAAATATTTTCATACCCCTGAGAATATTTTGGGTATTACTGCCTCCTCCCATATAAAATCAATACAATTAACAACTGCATTAGGGAGACTTCTCTTTGGCTCAGTCATGTAGTTGTTGGTCTTTTAAACTTGAATAAACAAGGATCTTTGCTACTGGGTTCAAATCTCGCTAGGTGTGGTTTGTAATTGAGCTATGTGTATGTTGCAAACTTTCATATTCATAAGAGGCAGCATGGTGTTTTCGTATGGTTTGTCCATCGGTATATATGTTTAAAGTTGGCCACAAGTTGCCAGGGTTTTTGTGGTACAGTCAGGCCGCGATACACCGACCATCGTTATACCGGCAAACTCAGTTAACGACAAAAAAACACTGGGAACAAACCTCACCTAACGTAATTTTGACCCGTTTGAACGGCATATTCAAGTACCGACACCGACGGACATTTGTTGGAACAAATCTTCGAAATTTAATGAATTTTGCTTCAGTTTATCGGAATTTTCTCAGCCCGTGTTTTACGGTTGTTGACATGCCGTAAAGGGTGTCGTAATATCCTTTATCCGCAGTTGTCGTAAACAATATAGGTTACACAATAGTCTCGATTATCGATTTTTTACACCTTCTGATTAATATTGTTTAATGTAAATAAAATGCCTTTGGCAAGTTTTTCACACTTAAATTTAACTATGTACCGGTGTTGTATGTTTTATTGAATTCGGTTGTCTTTATTTGAGATGTTGGAGCAATTTGAGAAGTTTGAGAAATCTGTGAAGTTTGAGAAGTGTCCTTAATAAATGCGAGAAACAATTTTCGTCATTTTTATTATCATTACCAAAACTGAAAAAATGTCACAGCCACCGCCAGCCAAACGTAAGAGAACGCAATTGTCATTCGCTGAGAAGAAAAGATTTGTCATTCGCTGAGAAGAAAAAGATCGTCGAGTACAAGAAAACACATGCAAAAATTGCCGACTTGTCCCAATCCGTAACGTAATACGTAAACTTCCCAGCTTTTAGCCTGTTCCTGTTTACAACTTTCACTTCCTGTCATTTCTCGCCGACATCCCGAAAAATCTCTTGCTCCATTACGACTGACTCAGTTACCGACAGGAATTGTGTGGGGACAAAGTATGTCGTTATAACGGGGTTTGACTGTATATGCCAAAGACAACACCACTATGACTTCAATATTGAATTTTGAAGACCATGTATCGTATTTTGTGCAAAGCTGAAGTAAATAAAAGCAATTAAACACAATTTTTCTCTGGCAAGTGGATTTTTCGGTACCACTCGGATATGTAATTGGAAATGGCATGTTAAAATACACTGGGTGAGGCCATCTATCACAGAAATACTAATTTTTAATTGAAATTAATTTTACTCGCTATTAGTGCAATGATACAAAATTTGTCTATCGATTGCTTGGACCTAGGCTTTTTTGTTCCAAAACCAGTTTGTCCCATGGCTTGTTCATCCCAAAATTTTCATCCATTTTATTGGGCATGGATATTTATAGATTCACATGATTGATTGTAATTTTGGGAATTAAAAGTTAACAATCAAAAATATTTCAAAATAATAGTTTTCAGGTACAAATTTAACTTTATTTGATACATTCACATGGTTTCTCTCTCTATCCATCGTGCATTCCACTGTCAAGAGACATTACTCCTGACTCCTCCTAATGATCAAAGGGAGACCACCACTATTTATTTGCTAAGTAGGCTGACTTTCAAGCCAATATTTGTATAATGTTTTTCATTTTCTGTCAAATTATTAATTCCACACAATTGCTTCATTGACAAATACCACTTCAGTGTTCTCAATGCTTTGATTTATCTTAGTACTTTTTTTTCAACTGGTTTTAAAATTCATTTTTCTGCCTGCAACTAACTCTTTGACCTACTGTGCAATAAAAGATTGTCATCTTCACAACAATTTTCATACTTTTAAAAGATAGATTTTTAATTCAGATGCATTTAACTAGCACATTGTTTACTGTTGACCACTACAAGGGCATTAGTATTGTTTTCAAGTATTACTTTATTTTGGCTTATTTTTGCAGCTATTGTGGCTTTAGACAAAAAGAATTTGTAGATCATAAACTACATGTAGCTAAAGTGATCAGACTTTCTTTGAAAAGGTAGAAAACAATGACAGGAAAAGAGAAAATGCTTGTTACTAGCATTTTCTCCATCTCCCACAATGTTTTCAAAATCTTTCTTATTCAGGTTCATTTAACCCTTTACTCCATAGATACTCATTTCTACGCATTGCTTGTAGGAGTCTTTGGAAAACATTGTGGCAAAAGGTGAAATTGCTTGTGACGAGCAATTTCACCTTTTGTCACAATGTTTTCTATACTTTCCAAAGGTCTCATATACACATAAGAAACAGCTTCATCCTTGCTGTTATTTAGGGTCAATTAGAGATAGAGATACCATAGAAATGCCTTATGGGGTAAAGGGTTAAAGTCGTGATTGCATGGAAAAGGGTTTAAGACTAAAGAGAACAAATTTTCACTGGTTTCTGTCATATTATGTAAGCAGGAAAGCACTACATAGATACCACAACATACTCAGTATTGTCTCATAATGACCTGCAGAATACCGGTAGCCAAGTCGGAAGTGTGCAGGACTTGGGAATGGAGTTGTGGGTTCCATCCCTTGCTCGGCCAATTTCTTTCTGAGGATTGATGAATAGTTATTGTGACAGGATTCGTTCCTCTCCTACTGCTGACCATTCTTTCAACAATGGTACTAAAAGAAAGTAGCCAGTGGCTTGGAAAGAAAATTGTGCAGAGTACTGGTAAATGAGACTTCAGGAACATATGGGTAATCGCACTGGCTGCCGCGATATAACTGAAATCATATGGTAAAAGACATTAACCCTTTTCCAAATGACAAACTTTTGGACTAGACCAAATTGAAAGCATTTGCAGACAACAATTTAACTCTTTCTAAAAAGAGGATTGCTGTCTATGATAGGGTAGAAAACATTGTGGGAAAAGGAGAAATTGCTCGTTACGAGCAATTTCTCCTTTTCCCACAGTGTTTTCAAAAGACTCTTACTGCAGACACGTAAAAACCAGGGCTTGTTTGGGAAAGGGTTTTTACTATACAATCAATCTGATCACAACCTCTGACAGTGAATAAAAACAGTGGGAAGAGTTATTACATGAAGAAATCCAATAAGTCTCAATCTTACACCTGTATTGGGTGTCAAAGGTATAACCATAGAATATTTCTAGTGATTAACTCCCCTTGACCAATATGATATACTAGTGCATGCATTAGTTCAAGGTTTACGGTTCTTCCGACTCCAATAATTTTGCAAGCATCAGTACATAATCATGTCATGCAACAAGCTCCATTATGACAGCTCAGAATATAAGTTATAAGCCAGGTTAAAATTCCATGATGAAACTAAGTATTTTGCATATGTAAATGATACAAACTAATGTAATGTCAGTGTTACAGACTTGGAAGGGATGCAGGTTAATTTTGATATTTTTTGCATAATATACCAATTTTAGGTAATATTTCAGGCTTGTCCATTATGGAAGCATTTGCAGATGGCAAATTCAATTTAATTTGAATGATACGGTTTGCCTTCACAAGGGTAGAAATCATTGAGAAAAGAGAAATTGTCTGTTACCAGCATTTTCTCTTTTTTTCACAGCATTTTCAAAAGCTTTCTTTCGATGGATTGATAAAACTCAAGATTATGTGATAGTGGGTTAATAAAACAGAATGTTTTATTTAATTCTGATAAGCAGGTTTCTGAAAACTTTGTGTGAAAAGGAGATATGCTGGTTACCTAAGTACATTGTAGAGGAATGTTGAGATGGCCATGGACTGCAGCAGAACAAAAGTCTGTCTAGCGAAAGACATGCAGCTTTGGAATCAGCTGTTCAAATTATTTCATATAGCACAGTTTGAATTCACTTTGCAACTTCAGCTATAATTCTGTCTGATTTAGATGATAGCAAACTGATTATAAAAAGGTTTAATCATCAAACGGAAATGTCACAATTTGACATCTGACCAGGTTAAATTTTCTTTGAACCCACACCAGGTTCTCACAAGGTCTTCTGATTAATGGGTATTTTAGACATTTGATTGTTTACACTTTTCTACCCTAAATTAACCTTGTACCACATTAATGTTTTTAATTGGCCATCCCCATTTCACTGTGCTATCAGTGACCCCATCAGTGAACTTGGTTTATGAGGTTACTTATTGTATATATCTGTTCACCATTAAAATTTATTTCAAAATAAAGACGATGCAAAAATGTATTATTTCAGTCATGAATGTCCTAACTTTGCTGTATTGAAGCAGGGATGGATGTAGGTGATTAAAATGATGAGCAAGTGTCTACTCTGCCATAGCCAGCACCTGAGATTGGAAAAATTAAGTCCTTAAAGTGAAGGGGCAGAAAACACTGGGGATGAGGAGGGGGGGGGGGAAGGTTGCTGGATTCCAACATTTTCTCCTTCATTGACAATATTTTCCAAAACCATTTTCTCCAGAATGCGAGGTCCTGCTTGGCTCAGTATTAAAGTGAAGCCCATTACAAGAATTTACATATCAAGGTCAAAGGTCTAAGTTAAATAACCTTTCACAGTTCAGTTGAAAGACTAGCCACCTAATTGGCTGAGACAGCATGTTACTGGCTAAGACAGGATGCTATTGGTTGACAGAGAATCTTATTGGCTGAGACGGAATGCAATTGGCTAAGACATAATTCGATTTATTGAGACAGAATGTGATTTGCTGAGGTAGAATACAATTGGTTGAGATAGAATCTGATTGGCTGAGACAAAATACAATTGGCTGAGACAAAATTCAATTGGTTGATACAGAGTGTGATTGGCTGAGACAGTATATGATTAGCTGAGACAGAATATGATTGGCTGATACAAAATCAGAGGGCCAGAGTTTTAGTTCAGGATCACAAAAGAGATCACAAACATTTAGATAAAATGGCCCAAAATATTAAAACCACTTTTGAAATAATTTTGAAAGAGTGTAATTCTGTTTTGATTACAGCATGGCCTCTATCATTCTAACCTCCTGTGTTGGAAATGAGCAAGGCGCCAATTTGGCATTTCTCAGCTGTAAATGACATTTCAAACAAAAGTATGTGTACAAATAATTAACTGTGGTGAGAATACTTAAATCATTTGGGATTGACATCTCATGGATCCCTTTGCTTGTTTTACTAGCATCGATCTTGTGTCCTGTTAACCCTTCATGTCTTATGACCCTTGGAAAGAGAGCTTGTGAAAAAATGTTGTGGAAAAAGAAGAAAATACCCATAAGCAGCATTTTCTTCTTTTCCCACAATATTTTCTATATTCTATTGGTTGGATGCCAAATTTAACCCATTACCACACAATCCCTACTTTTGATGCCCCTGAGAAAGAAGCCTTTAGAAAACATTGTGGGAAAAGGAGAAAATGCTGGTAACCAGCATTTTCTCCTTTTCCCACAATATTTTCTACCCTTCACAAAACAAATTTCAAATTTTCAGTTACTTTTATTTTGTCGTCTGCAAATGCTTTCAATTTGGATCAGTCTGAAATAGTGTCGTTTGGTAATGGGTTAATCATTTGCTGCTACTGCCTCATCATGAATGAATTCAAAATTTTTATGTCTGGTAAAAATGGAAAGAGAATTGTATCTATGACCTCTAAGACAGTGTAGATATAAGATGAGACTGCACAGAAGATAACCTGAATCTCTATTCTATGCTAAGCTCTTTACCAAACAGTTCCTGGTTTTTACACCCCAGAGGATTAAGCCTTCTGAAAACAATGTGAGGAAAGGAGAAAATGCTGTTAACCAGCATTTTCTCCTTTTCCCACAATGTTTCTACCTTGCTGGAAATAAATTTCAATTTTTGAGTTATGTTTATTTGTCATCTGCATGTGCTTTCAATTTTGACCTGTCTAAAATTTTGCCGCTTACTTAAGAGATAAGATAATTTCTTTGGAAAATAAATGATAATTGCTTTCATCAGTTTATTAGTACATAAAGGTTTCCCACAATGTTTTATACTCTATCAATGTCAACTTTCAAAATTTTAGAAATATTTCACTTATCTGTTAATGCTTTTAAAATTTGACAAGTCTAAAATTTTGTCATATGGTAGAGTTTTAACCTATTACACTGAGTCCTCACTTTTGACGACCCAGAGAAAGAAGCCTTTAGAAAACATTGTGGGAGAAGGAAAAAATGCTGGTAACCAGCATTTTCTCCTTTTTATACGCCCGTCGAAGACGGGACGTATTATGGGATCACCCGTGACGGGCGGGCGGGCGGGCGTCCGGGCGGGCGGGCGGCGTCCAGTTCTTTGTCCGGACCATATCTCCAAAACTATACTAGCTAGGGTTATGAAATTTCATGGGTGGATACATCTCATCGGGGGGGAGTGCAGTGCACAAGAATCATAACTCTTGCTCGCTTAATTTTTGAGTTATTGCCCTTTGTTGTTTTTCATACTTGAATTTTGTCCGGAGCATATCTTCAAAACTATAGTAGCTAGGGTTATGAAATTTCATGGGTGGATAGATCTCACCGAGGGGGAGTGCAGTGCACAGGAATCATAACTCTTGCTTGCTTAATTTTTGAGTTATTGCCCTTTGTCGTTTTTCATACTTGAATTTTGTCCGGAGCATATCTCCAAAACTATACTACCTAGGGTTATGAAATTTTATGGGTGGATAGATCTCATCGAGGGAGAGTGCAGTGCACAGGAATCATAACTCTTGCTCGCTTATTTTTGAGTTATTGCCCATTGTTGTTTTTCATACTTGAATTATGTCCGTAGCATATCTCCAAAACTATACTAGCTAGGGTTATGAAATTTCATGGCTGGATAGATCTTACCGAGGGTGTGTGCAGTGCACAGGAATCATAACTCCTGCTTCCTTAATTTTTGAGTTATTGCCCTTTGTCGTTTTTCATACTTGATTTTTGTACGGAGCATATCTCCAAAACTATAGTAGCTAGGGTTATGAAATTTCATGGGTGGATAGATCTCATCCATGGGGAGTGCAGTGCACAGGAATCACAACTCTTGCTTGATTTATTTTTGAGTTATTGCCCTTTGTTGTTTTTCATACTTGAATTTTGTCCGGTGCATGCCCCACCTTTACAACTTGGGGTAAGACGGGCGTATCTTGCGACAATTTGCCGCTCTTGTTCCACAATGTTTTCTACCCTTCACAAAACAAATTTTAAATTTTCAGTCACTTTTATGTCATCATCTGCAAATGCTGTCGATTTGGACAAGCCTAAAATATCGTTGTTTGGTAATGAGTGCAAGAAAGTTAGGTTATGCCTCTGAGCATGGAAATCTATTCACTGTCATATTTGAGCTATCTTTGTGGTTAATTATTTTATTAGCTCTCTCTCTTCTCTCTCTCTTCCTCTCTCTCTCTCTCAAAAAAAAACACATGAAAAAATATAATAACAAAAGGCCAGTTGTTTGGTAATAAAGTAAACATTTGGGTGCTATGTGGGAACA
Organism: Tridacna crocea; assembly: GCA_943736015.1. Lineage (NCBI taxonomy): Eukaryota > Metazoa > Mollusca > Bivalvia > Cardiida > Cardiidae > Tridacna > Tridacna crocea. Next base: position 26,543,214 of record OX031065.1, read on the forward strand.
GCCAGAGAAATGGGTTTCTGAACTCTATGTCTGACCACTGCCAGTAGCAGTCAGTGACCACTGCACTGACCAGTAATGACCAGTAGTTAAGACTAAAATACAACATGATAATAATCACACTGCACATTAATGAGATTTTCCCAGCATTTGTAAAAATATTAATTACCAACAGTGACTGGGCCACTTTAGATTAAGGTTGAGATGGGGTCACTCTAAGGTCATTCGGATGCTGATGGTCAAAGAGCAAAGTTAATTTCTGGGAGAATCATGACCCTTAGGCTACTGAGTGCTACTTGGTACACTGTTTCAGACAGTGTGGATCAAGATCAGACTGCACAGATTGTGTAGTCAAATCTTGGATCTACACTTGCTATGATATTTTTGATTTTTACACTGGCTGAAAATGTTAATTTTACCCTATACTTGACAAATTCCTTGTTTGATTGACCATAAAGAAGAAGACTTCTGAAAACTTTGTCGGAAAAGGAGAAAAATATTTGTACCCAGCATTTTCTCTTTTTCCCTGACATATTTTCTGTTCTTTCAAAGAGGAATTTGAGTCACATTAAACGCTGTACCAACCAATCCCGAATTTTAACGACCCTAATAGGGAAGGCTTAGGAAAGCATTGTGGGAAAAGAAGAAAATGCTGGTTACTATTTATATTTCAGTAACCATGGAATAGAGGCTGTGACTAATTTTGCTGAAGTCTGAACTTTTTTGTGGATTTGTTCTGAAATTTCTTATTCCACATGTGAATCTACCAGTTTAAGAAAAAAAAAACATGGACTTAATGCAACAATGGAAAAGACAATATTTTCATTTTGTCAAACAGACAAAATTGATATTTGAAACTATTGACCCCCCTTATCTCCTTTTACATCATGGCTTCTTTTCCATCATTATGGTGCTTTGAAAGTAGGCCAATAAGTTTTTCATTGACTGTAGACTACATATAGAGATGTCAGTTTTGTAATACAATAAATGTCACTAATATTTTTCAAGTACTTACATCATCATTTATCAGGATTTATAATTAAAATATTTCCCTGCTTCCTCTTGCACCTTTACTGTTTGGCTTGTCACAAAAACTTTATGAGCAATACTCCGTGAAAAGGTTAACGCACCTGCTATAAGTATCAATCGGTGTCAGCCTGTGCAGGCTGACCTGGGCCGAAACTTTTAGCTACTCATGTATTGGTCAATTTTCTGTATGTCCAAGGACCAGTTAGCTTTGGACATGTCTGTTGTTTATTCCTTACCCAAACAATCCCTGGTTTTTACGGGTCTGCAATAGTAGCCTTTTGAAAACATTGTTGGAAAAGGAGAAAATGCTGGTAACCAGCATTTTCTCCTTTTCCCACAATGTTTTCTACCCTATCATAGACAGAAATAATCTTTTCATCAAGAGTTGAATTGTCGTCTGCAAATGCTTTCAATTTGGCCTAGTCCAAAAGTTAGCTGTTTGGGAAAGGGTTAAAAAAATTGGCTATTATGGATAAGAACTTGCATGATGTCTTGATAGGAATCATGTATCACAGAGATACATTAAGCCCCCTTTTAACAGAGCATGGCTCATATATTTCCAGAGGAAAGGGAGGACAAAAGGCAAAGATGTAGTCTTATGGTTGATTGGATTAAGTCTTTACCAGACAATCCTGACTTTTAATGACCCTGATAAAGAAGTCTTTAGAAAACATTGTGGGAAAAGGAGAAAATGCTGGTTACCAGCATTTTTTCCTTTTCCCACAATTTTTTCCATCCTACCAAAGTCAGAAATCATCATATTAACAAGATTTCATTTGTTGCTTTGAATTTGATTGTTTAAAAATTTGTTGTTTGGTAAAGAGTTCAAATTGCCCTACCACTGGACAATAAAATTCAAAGATCAGGCTGCATGTCCTGTATAGTGTGATTGTGAAGTATGCTTCACTCATGTAACTTCAATGGTGGTAGGGACTTTATGCATTAAAACCATTTACCATGTAAGAATGACAATTCTATTCAATATTGGCCTTTCACATGCACAATTATTATACCCCCCACAACAAAGTGGATATACTGGAATCACCATGGCTTTCTGTCCGTCTCTGTCTGTCTGTCTGTCTGTCCGTAGACACAAAATTGTGCGGCAAAATACTGTGACAGTTTCTCAAATTTACACACAGTGTTCCTATATACATGATGTTGTACATGTGCAATTTTCGTGACCCTGCTGCGATTTTTACCAGAATTATCTCCCCTTGAACTTTCAACTCCAACTTTTGCTAAACCATTCTACATTCTGTGACAAAGACCTGTTTTGTGACAAGGAGCTGGTGTATATCAAAGGCTAAAGTAAATTTTTTTCCCTGCTGGGCATATTTTTTGCATATTTTTGATACTATGTTTGTAATCTTTGTTGTTGTTGCCTTCAGATCTAAGTACATTGTATAAGACAGACATGAAGTAATTGGTTTTGCAAAGAATTAATGCCCAAACCTACTTGGGTACTTTCTTTTTATCTAATTGACAGCCTGATTGGTCAGCTTCAGCCTAAGTTTAAGTAACCAATAAAGAAAAGCATTGTAAGTGATAAATTATTTTCTAGAAAAGCTGAAATACATCATGTGTCTAGATTCCACGGAAAAAAGTTAGCAACATACAGAAACAATTACCATCAAGGTTTTTTCTTTCTTTATAATTAGCCAATTAGTGCAGACCAAGGATATTAATCAACCCTCAATAGCACAGTATATTACTTACCTGCAAGTTCTCAGTACTTCAGAAATTAAAAGTTCATTTCTACATAACTTCCTTGTGATTACATTTTTTGAAATGCTCAACTTGATTCCTATAACTCATACCTTAGAAGTCTCATACATTCTCAAAATGTTCTGTTGAGAACAAAATGTACTAATCTAACATGCTAAGATAGTTGATGCTGTGGGTATATATTTCGGGTCAATGGTTAATTAACAACTGTAGGATTTCTAAGAACAGGCAGGTGTCAGTGGAATTAGAGGCGGAAAGTTTTTACTAAGAATTAACTTCCTAATTATCACCAGGTTTCTCATGAAAAAAAACACAGAGAAGAAAAAGAGCCATTTATTTCTATGTGTGTTTTTTTTCTCTTGAAAAACAACCAACCTTCAAATAACCAATGATCTGCTGACTTATTGATTGCAATACAATTTTTTTTTTCACTTAATCATTTTCTTATGTAAGTTGTGTAAAAGGGAAATAGTAAAGGGCTGTCCCAATAAATCACGGACATTGGGAATAACAATAAAATAAAAGGCACAGTTTTAATGAGATTCTATCAATCATTCAATTACTTGTATACTCACAGAAAAAGATATGTAAGCTTGTTACATAGTTATTATTTTCATACAATTTTGAAATTTATCACATACTGCCGATCAGCACAGGTTGCATTGTTAATGACATCAGCTGCACATCATCAGCTGTACATTTTATATTTTTTCAAAAAGGCCTTTATGTTCTATTATTTTATGCACTTTTGGACTCATTTACAAACCAGTCAACATGCAGTATTTAATTATAGGATTGAACTGCATAATTTGATTTTGTCGTATCTTTGAGCCTCCGACCTTTAACCTCTTAGGTAAGATCACAATGCAGAACAGTATGCACTATCAAGTCGAGCTAACATGGATGAACACATTGGATGATAGACTCTCTTACACAAATACATAGGATGTAAATAAGTCTTGTTTCAGTACTCCCTGTACCATTGAATAATAATTTTATTCTAGCTGATCTATGTCAGTATTATTGATGGATTTGCTTTTTTGTTAGCCCATTTTTTGTTAAATGCCACTTATGTGCAAGGGCCCTGTATTTGTCTCTCCTTGTTCCTTAACATGCAGAAACTTTAACTGACATCAACATTTCAACAAGACCTCTTTGTTGACTTGTGCAGATTAAACTTAAAGTTTTCCCTTATAAATAAATAATGTTATGTCCATCAAATTTTGGTAATGTGATGTCAATAAGGAATGTTGTTAATGTAGGCATAAACAATTGGTACAAATTTTAAATGTGTACAAATAAAGCCTCAGAGTCAATTATTCTGTGGATTGCAGTTCATTGTAAAATTATTCTTTGGATTGCAGTCTGTTGTAAACTTTACCCTGGGCTGCAGAGACAACCTGGTATTCAAAAGAGCCCTAATATGGTTTCCTCGTTCAGTAATTTTGTTGAAATTCATTGAAAAACCCAGTAAACATACAAAATACCCAGTCAATATACAATGTGTTTAAAACTACTGCAATCAAATTTTGGGAAACTGTTTTTATCAAGACTGTGTGTCCATGAACTATTGGGACAACCCTCGAACTTGGTTCAAGAGCAAGTATCTTTTTTTCAATTAAGGAAACCATTGTCTAAGAATAGGAGAAAATGCTGGTTATCAGCCTTTTCTCCTTTTCACACAATATTTTCCAAATCCCTCTTTCTCAGGGTCCTTAACACATTACGACATGATCCCTACTTTTGACGACCTTGAGAAAGAAGCCTTTAGAAAACATTGTGGGAAAAGGAGAAAATGCTGGTAACCAGCATTTTCTCCTTTTCCCGGAATGTTTTCTACCCTCCACAAAACAAATTTCAAATTTTCAATCACTTTTATTTTGTTGTCTGCAAATGCTTTCCATTTGGACAAACGTAAAATTTTGTCGTTTGGTAATGAGTTAACTCTTTACCAAACGACAAAATTTTAGACTAGTTCAATTTGAAAGCAGTTGCAGACGACAAAATGAATGTGACTGAAAATTTGAAATTTGTTTTGTGAATGGTAGAAAACATTGTGGGAAAAGAAGAAAATGCTGGTTACCAGCATTTTCTCCTTTTCCCACAATGTTTTCCAAAGGCTTCTTCCACAGAGTCGTTAAAAGTAGGGATTGTGTGGTAATGGGTTAAGCCTTGGAACTCTGTGGATAAATGATACAGGCTGTCTAGACAGAAACAATGTGTCCGATGAAACCTCAACCATGGTAAAGTCAAGCAATGATTGAACTTGGCCTATCAATTTCACAAAGTTTTCAGGGTTCATGATGAGGAAACCGATGTGTGACGGCAATGTTTGTCCAAGATCTCGGACTTCATTTGTTTCAAATAGCGTTTGAACAGTTTGGACCAGTCTGAAATTTTGGATGAGACTAAACTCTTAACCCAACAATCACGACTTTGAACGACCCGGAGAAAAATGCCTACAGAAAACATTGTGGGAAAAGGAGAAAATGCTGGTAACCAGCATTTTCTCCTGTTCCCAAAATATTTTCCACCCTATCAAAGTCAGAAGTCATTATGTAACAAGATGTATTTTGTTGTATGCAGATGCCTTGAATTTGGCCCAGTCCAGAAATTTATCGTTTGGTAACGAGTTACGCAAAGAAGAAAGCCAAGCAGAGAGCCTTATATGTTTCTCTTGTATTTGCTTCATTTGAAAAATAACATCCACACTGTGAGATCGTAAATCAATGATCAAGCTAATTTGTTTGTGGTTTGCCTTAGATTGTTGCAGTCCTAATAAGACAATAGTCATAAATGAAATATCATCAATATTTTGCAATTAATCTAAAACAAAACCATACAATAAAACCAACTGTGACAAAGAATATGACCCATGCATTATAAAAGATTCAAGGCAATGTATTTTTTCTCTAAGCCGATCAATTCATTACTAATTGTTTTTGTAATTAGCTCCGACTCGTTATGGGATCACTTTCTTTATTGTCAACGTGGAAAGAACGTAAGAGCCAATTTCGAGGGATTAATTTTCCATTTTATATGGGGGTAGATTCAGCGTGATCAGGAACTTGTTTGTGTGATTAAGGCTTTTTTGATTACCCAATTTGCATTAGACCCATCCATAGCTTATTTCCATAATTATAGTGTCTCAACCTTGTCATGTGACATTACAGGAATTTAAAGTTTTGTGATTTTCTCCTGATTGGTGCATGGTGAAATTGGGCAAGGTAATTACGAATTACAACTTGTTTGATTAGTTTCCAGGAAAGAAGAAATTCTTGCTATATCCCCTGTTGATTGGCCAGGAATTGATATAAGCTGTATTTTGTAAGTTGGTTATAGTGTTTTGATGAAAGTTTTACATATTTATGATTATTTGTAAAAAATAAATCTAGAGAGATCTCTCCATATATGTCTGGGAAAGAATATAGTGTTTTAATACTTCATACTTCAATATCGAATATAAATTTAAAAGCCAGGCTAGAAGACATCTTTTACCAACCTTCCAGGAAAAAGATCAATTGCTGGTTACAAGGAATTGCTTTTTTTCTTGCAGCGTTTTCCATAAACATCATCCAGAAAGATCATGCCAGTTATTTGTTCTCTTTGTCACTTTTTATGGTATATCTAGAAATAGCCTTTACAGTAATTGGGTTTTAGTGGTGTTACATGTAGTTTTTCACCTGTCTTTCAGTAACATCTCAGTGGCCATGCCTATCTGTGCCCGATGTATCTGTACCAAGGACTATGTAAACAGGACTTCAAGCTGGTGACTGCATTTCTGTATAACCCATTACAACACAATCCTTACTTTTGACGCCCTTGAGAAAGAAGCCTTTAGAAAACATTGTGGGAAAAGGAGAAAATGCTGGTAACCAGCATTTTCTCCTTTTCCCACAATGCTTTCTACCCATCACTTAACAAAATTTTTCAAATTTTCAGTCACTTTTATTTTGTTGTCTGCAGATGCTTTCGATTTGGACAGGCCTAAAATATTGTCGATTGGTAATGAGTTAAACAGTTGAAGCAGTGTTAAAGACAAAGGTGAAGCCCCAATAGCTCAGGCAGTATTGTCCAGGCCCTAGAACAGGTGTTGCTGGTTTGATGCCGATTTCTCAGCTGATTTCTCTATGAGGATTGATGAGAGTCATTGCAGCAGGATTCATTCCTCTCTCACCACTGATCATTGTTTCGCTGATGTTTATGTGGGAAAGCAGGCATTGGCTTGGAAAGAATATTATGTAGGGTAGGATGTGATTGAAATGATAGGACTTGTCTTTGAAATCTTTGCAAATGGCCTTTCTCTCAGGGTCTTAAAAAAGAAAGGGTTGTTTTGTTAACAATATATGAAACTTATGTTTCATAAGGCATGTTGGTTGTAATATTTTGGTTTTAGAAGAACTCGTTCATTGTATCTCGCAATTTGAAACAAAAGCTGAGGTGAGTGATCAAAGGTCAACCCACGTCCCCCCCACCCCCCATGAGGAAGAGGCTCTGCCCTCTTAACCTCTGTTGGGAAAGGACCCTCAAATCCCCTTTCCAATGTGCGTACTATCATTTAGGCTCCAGCTATGCCACTGACTGTAATGCTGGCAAAGTTGTGCTGGACATGTTTGTCAAATTTTTCCTTACCAAATTTCTTATCAAATAATGCCATATTTAAACAAACCCCAGATAAAGGATGTCTAAAAAATGTTGTGGTGGGGGAAGAGGCTTTCTACTCTTTTAACTCTTTAAAAAAAATTTTTTTAGACATGTCAAAAATGAAAGAATTTGCAGAATGACAAAATAAATGCGACTCAAAAATTAAAACTTGACTTTAGAAGAAGAGTACAAGACATTGGGGGATATGGAGAAAATGCTGGTTTATATGCATTTCTCCTTTTTCCTCAGTGTTTTCAAAGGCTTCTTCCTCTAGGGCATAAAAAAATAGGGATTGTTTGATAAAGGGCTAAAGGCAAATCCCATCTTTTGAGCCACTCTGATGTACTCTTTCAGATCTGACAGGTCAGCAATATTATTGTTTGGTTATGTGTGATCCCTTGGCACACTAAATGAGCAAAACTGAAATTTCAGTACGGGAAAAATATTCAAATGATAGCCATTTTCTATGTTGCTATTTGCCACAGCATATCCTGCAATGCAGAATGATGCACACTATGTGCATTTTGATCTACACTGCTGATATGACCCTTTACCAGATGACAAAATTTTAGCCTTATCCAAATTGAAAGCAATTTTGAAGATGACTATTTCTGGTATAGTTTTTCTTTGGTAGAATAGAAAACATTGTGGAAAAAGGAGAAAATGCTGGTTACCAGCATTTGCTTTTTTTCCCAAAATCTTTTCACAGGTGTCTTTTACAGGAGCGTCAAAAGTCGGCAGTGTGTGCTAAAGGGTTAGAGTTTATTCTGGTAGGAAATAAAAAGAAAAGACTATTTACCTGGGTCCGCTGGTTTGCTAATTTCTCAGCACTTTTTTTCCCCAACTATTCTTGTAAAGCCTTAACATTTAAAAAAGATCAACATAGAAGTGGTTTTAACTCTGTCCAAAACAATCCTGTGTTTAAGCAAGATTTGTGAATAATGCATTTCAAAACACTGTTCGAAAAGGAGAATATACTGGTACCCAGGCTTTTCTCCTTTTTCCACAATCTGTTCTATCCTTTCAAATTCCATTATTCACAGTATATTTGGTTTGTCATCTGTGATTGCTTTCAAATTGGTCAAGTCTATCTTTTCTATGTTGATAAAGGGTTAACCCATTAGTACAATAGCAAATTTATGGCATTCCATCTTTTATTTATGAGACACAAAGTCGAAACATGGAATGAAAAAGAAAAATGATTTAAAATCTAGAAAAATTGTGGAACAAGTAGTCATATACAATAAACAATTTGTTATTTATTTCCTAACAGCTACTTTTCTCAAAATGTTCTCTTAGGCTGTTGGGTGCAAGGACATAAAAATTACTCATAAATGGTAATGGGTAAGCCTATCCCACTCATTCACCATTACTTATTTAATTATGTTTTCTCGGTTGGAGAGTGAAATTTTAGACTGGTCCTACTGTGTTAATTATCAAATCTCTACAAAACCTTCATCAAGAGAAATCTGTGATCCAGTCCAAAAGCCAGTCTGAGACTGCTGCTTGACCTTTTTATCTAAGGTTATCTCCCTTCCTGACAGATTATCAAGGAAAAATGGATGTATGGTTCATTTAAAGATATAGGTTTTCTCAGAAAAATTATGATATTTTTCTGATTGCTGCAAGGTTATTGATATCAGAGTTGGAATGTTAATTTCTTATACATTTCACATGGGGTGGCAAAAAAAACCACTTTTTTGCTAGACTTGAATGAACTTACAGCTTCTTGGTAATGATTTTGAAACTTAAATAATGTTCTGCGACAACTTACAGCATGCAACTTTGAACTCTCAATATATTTGTCAAACATAATAAGAGTCATTCTGTCTGAGCAGGGGGCAAATTTATCCACAAAAAGTGTCGACCCAGGTCAGCCAGCGCAGACTGCAAACACACACACTATACCAAACAGCACTGTTAATGACTTCAAAAGCATGTGCAGTTGATCACATAGACATAGCTCTAGTCTTAGCATTTGTCTATGAAAGAGAAGAAAGTGTTGTCGGAGAAAGTAGAAAATGCTGATTACTACAACTTTTGCCTTTTTCCAGTTATTTTAACAGCATTCCTCATTTGTGTCACAAAAACACAGGATTGTTTGTTCATTAAAGAGTCAAAAAGGAAAGAAAGACCATAAGTGATATCTTTAACCCTTTACAACACAGTCCAGACTTTTAATGACCCTGAGAAAATTGGCCTTTTGAAAGAATTGTGGGAAAAGGAGAAAATACTGGTAACCAGCATTTTCTCCTTTTTCCACAATGTTTTCTACCCTTCCCAAAACAAATTTCAATTTTTAATTCTCTTTAAATTTGCGGTGTGCAAATGTTTTCAATTTTGACAAGTCAAAACTTGCGTCGTTTGTTAAAGAGTTAATAATGTCATTTGTTAACCCTTGCCCAAACAAGCCCTGGTTTTTACATGTCTGCAGTAAAAGCCTTTTGAAAACACTGTGGGAAAAGGAGAAATTGCTTGTAAAGAGCAATTTCTCCTTTTCCCACAGTTTTTTCTACCCTTTTTGAGAACTTTCTGCTATTTTTTCCAAATCTAAAATTGTCATCTGCAAACACTTTTGGTTTGGAAGAGTCCAAAATTTGTCATTTGCGAAAGGGTTAAAGAGTTAAGAATATTCTCTTTTTGCTTCAGAAGCTGGCTACCAGTAGTATTTTCTCTTTCCCAAAGCTTTTTCAAAAGCCTTTGCTTTTTGGTCGGACATGCAACAGGACTTTTAGCTAAGGGAGTAAACTCTGTATTCTACAACAAAATTTTATACTCTGCCAAGTTGATAGCATTTGGAAAAAAAAAGAGAAAAGTAGTTTAACTCTTTACCAAATGACAAAATATTAGACTGGTCCAAATTGAAAGCACTTGCAGACAACAAAATGAACATAACTCAAAAATTGAAATTTGTTTCCATCAAGGTAGAAAACGTTGTGGAAAAAGGTGAAAATGCTGGTAAAGGGTTAAGTAATGGTTTCTATCTCTGATATGAAAGAAAACATTGTGGGAAAAGGAGAAAATGCTGGTTACCAGCATTTCCTCTTTTTCCCCAATGTTTTCAAAAGCCTTCTTCCTCATGGTGGTTAAAAATCAGGAATGTGTGGCAAAGGGTTGAAGAGTTAAAGAAGAAGGAAGACAAAAAAACATTTTTCGGAATTCCTTTTGCTTGAGAAGCTAGTAAAAAACAGTTGATAATGTAAACTGTTGATGAAGAAATCATTCAATATCCCAATATCTTACTTTCATCTTGTTGCTGATGTATTAACCTATAGACTGCCAAATCATTCAGTTCCTGTACCAGACAATCTCATATTTAAACAACCTTAAAAGGATGCCTTTTCAAAATACTGTGGGAAAAGAAGAAAATGCCTGTAACTAGCAATTTGCATTATCCAGCAACGGCCATTTTCCTTTTACAGACAAATCTCATTATTTAATCTGCATTTGATTTTTTGGCTGTAAATGCTATCTATTAGGACAAATCTAAAAGGGGTTAACTGGACATGATGAAATCCAAATGTTGCATTATGAAGACTGAGTTTACTAAAATATATTTTATAATTCCAAGGAATGTAGATCAAAGGTCCTGTGTGACTCCATCGTGAAGGTAGGAATGCCTTCAGTCTGATCCTCACTTGACCCCCTTCCACAGTCATTTTCCCCTTTCCCCTTTTCCCATAATATGTTTAAAGCCAACTGCCTTAGTGTTGTCAAAACGAGGCGAAAATGATTACGTCATAAAGAGCTATTTGGTAAATTCATTTTTTGAATGATTCATGCTGAGTTTATGACTCACCTTCCATGATCTGGGTTGAAAGTTAATATACTGCTGTTAAAATAACAGAAGTATTAGGCATTAATATCATGTATGAAAATGCTGTCATTGATTTCTGATGTAATTTAACTTCTAGGGACATCTTGAAAGAAAAGAGTTTCCGTAAGAGAAATTGTTCACTTCATGTTCAGTGTATACACATATTTTAATGCAAAACAAACTTTTTTGTGCGATTTCCTTACTGTGAAATAAATGAAAGAATTTAGGAATATACACTGTTTATTATTATACTGCTACAAAAATTCTCACTCTATGATTGGATAATATACCCGGAACATTAGTCTCAATAATGAAACGCCCCGGTGATCTTTTTCATATTTGGACATTTACTGTGCACCGTACCGTCTCAAGTCCATCGTAAATTTTCCGGTAGCAAAGATAGAGCGCTATACCGACTTTCGGTTTCGTCAGTTTAATCTGTATTGCAGTGAATTGCAATTACATTTTAGTACTAATCATGACCAAAAACAAATGGTTAAATCATTCATTACATAAAAATCTTGTAGAAGTTGTTTACAACATGTTTATCTCGGAAAAATCACAGACGTGGCGTGGCGGCCATTTTGAATGTTTTCGGGAATGTAAATAGCCCAAGTCACTGATGAAATGCACGATATTTTCTCACGATCAGCGTTTGAATTGAAAATATTTGTATTTAAAATGAAAGAATATTGAATATGCAAGCCACAGGTATGTTTAAATCCTAGTTTTGTGCTCTATTTTGGAAATTATAAGAGTTCAAACTTGCGCACAAAATCTGTGCGGAACTTTCAACTGATTTTGTCCGGATTGTCTCTGTATCCAGAGGCGACCAGTCGAAAAGTAACATCACCTTTGGGGACAGTTATCTGTACTACCCGGAACATATATATCATGTACACTGGCAAAACCAACATAAAAGCAGTTTTCCTTTCAGGAGCCCCAACTACACTATCAATACAGCGTCCAAAATGGTTGCATTGATCAAAATTAACATCAAGGTTATGTACCAAGCTGCACATTTTAGCAGGTATTACCAAGGTTTCAGTGACATCAATTTTCAAAATCAGTTTTCATTGAAATGGGGCACTCAGAAGGGGAGTGCTACTTTGTGGGCATTCTCAAGTTTTTTTCACAAAAAAACAGATAAAATTCACTTAACAAATGTTGGAATGGTAAAACTTTGCAGTGCAATAAATTCTTTGTATAGTCATGTGGTAGGGAACTTGGAAACTTCTTAACGCCTGTGGTGAAACATGTGGCCCCAAGTCGAATGTACGGTCAGGTGGCAGAGGACTTGGAAACTTGTTCATTCATGGCTATGGTGAATCATGTCAGCCATCTTGCCAAAAAGGGGACTTGTAAACTTGTTCAAGGCTGTAATGAATCATGTCGCCACCACGCCTCTTCACCGAGGTGGCAACATGATTCACCACAGCTGTGAACATTTTTTCAAGTCCCCTGCTACCTGACCGTACAACCAATAATGCTATTTGCTGCTGGTGTACCTATCCATGGTTTCCAAGAGTTTCTGTAACAGTACTTTGCACTGTATCCTTTGTTGACCATTTGCTGCTTTCTCACATAACCATCATCGAAAAAATGATCGGAGGAATGAATCCTGTCACAATTACTATTATCAAGTCATCCTTCGTAAGAATGCTAAATTCTAAAACTGTTTAATTCAATGATATTTGCAATTTCAACCTTGTTTTTTCTTTCAGACTTTTTGGAAAAGTAATGAACAGTGTATATTAAAGACCTGACTGTACATTTTGTACTCTAATCTGGGTCAAGACTTTTCAGAAGCCACCCTTCTCTTGATTCAGTGCTATAGGCATATGGTGTTCAGATATTGTGTCACTAAAGCCATGATCAATCTAAGTATATATCTTTCAAGTTCAACACTCTTAATTGTTTACAATAACTGAACATATTTTACAACTTCAAACACAACCCAAAATGATGAGTAAGATAAAGCATCCAGAAGAAACAGATTAACCCTCCACTTGATTATCTTTTGAGGAAGAAAGTTTTTGAAATTATCATCGGATGACTAATGGCTTCCTAAGCTGTTGCACTAGTACTTTTTGAATGGTGAAAAATAGAGCGAACTTTGACTGGCTGCTGCTGATTCCCTGAGCTTAGTTTTTTCATCAAATATATGTCCAATGTTCCTCACAAAGAGGTAGAGATAATAACAATAGTCATGACCATTGAACCTTTTTACCTTTTGTCTTCATACGGATATCTACCCTTGTTACGGAACCTATTTACCCTTTGTCTCCAGACAGATATATACCCTTGTAATATAACTGCAAGTCAAGGCCCGTACTGGTTATGGAATATACCTCTACCAGGTCACACATAATAAAAAAGTTCTGAAAGATATGCCAAAAAAATCTTCATTCTTTGTTCTTTATTAGAAGAATCAACTCAGGATAAACATTTATGACCTGTCTTTTTGTCTGTCAAGATACAAGAGTACTGCAGAAGTGCTTGATATCACTTTTAAATGGTACTACTCTGAAGTAATTTATTCTGGTGTAACACCTAAAGTGGTCAAGTTGTGGTATGCCTGAGTCCTAGTGCTTGTTAGCTAGATATTCATGAGTTTGCTGAGGATGACTGAAAGTGGGATGGGCTTTTCTGTGCCATCTAATTGACTCTTTACCTAACAACAAAATTTTACACTTATCCAAATTCAAAGCATTTGCGGACGACAAAATAAATGAAACTAAAAAGTTGGAATTTGTTTCCAGCAGGATAGAAAACATTGGGGGAAAAGGAGAAAATGCTGGTTACCAGCATTTTCTCCTTTTCTCACAATATTTTCAAGAGGCTTCTATTTCAGGTTCGTAAAAACCAAAAATTGTTTGGTGATGAGTTTTAACACTTAAACACACTTTGACTATTCAACAAACTGGTAAGCAATGAAGTTATATTATACTGTACAATCCTATTTTAATAACAAACCTGAGGGAAAGGGCTTTTAAAAAACATTGATAACAAGCATTTTCTCCTTTCTCCATGATGTCTTTTCACTATGTAAGCCACATTTCAATATGAATGAATCTAACATTGTGTCATTGGACAAAGAGTAACTATACATGCTATAATGTTGTCTAAGCTTTCAGTAGACTAGGGTGAAATTGTGCATGAATTACTAATTAAACATAATTCCCATGGCCAAAAAAGCGCTAGTCTCTTTGTGTTACCTCTTGTTCACTATCAAAGACTAGAATCTAGTTATGCACCAATATTTCTGAGAAATCTGATTCATGATTAGCTAAAGTTTTCATGAAAGGTTGTTCATCAAAAGCTATTAATATCCTGTGAGATATTGATAAGACAGCCTTTAGAAATATGCATCAAGCTAGATTAAGAATTAAAATGTCTTGACAGTTCTGGCAATGCCGTCTTAATTTAATTAAGGATTTTTCATCAGCTTCTAGAAGCAGTTTTGAGTCAGCCAAGACAGAGAAAAAAAGATGGATTGATTAATACAGATTACTCTGGTAAATAATTTTTGTACCGGGAAGAACCTTGACCTTATTCTTGTTGAATTTGGGCCGTATCAAGCTACTGCTGATTGTAAAGTAAACTATCATTTTTATACGCCCAAAGAGTAGTATTATGTTATGGCCCTGGTCATCTGTCTGTCGGTATGTTCATCCATTAGCAATTTCTGGTGTGAGCAACACCTTCAATTTGCATCAGAATAATTTGAAACTCCACAATGAATCTATGATGTGCAGCTGCGCATGTGACTCTCAAAATTCAGATCTTTGTAAGCTTTCTGGATTTTAACCCATTTCACTGATAAGCCCCTTAGGGTGTATTATGTGCTGCTCTGTGAAGCTCTTGTTAATTTCTCATTACTGAACATTTTGTGACCAATGCACATGACTGGTATCACACAATGTTCAACTTTGTACAAAATAATAGTGAGATATGTAAGATCCTGCAACGAAAGGCTTTTTTAATTTCCTCCTTTCCCCTAATTTTCAAAAGCTGTCTTTTACACGGCTTTTAAACATGATAATGTGTGGTAAAGGGTTAATACAATTTCATGAAATAATTCAGCAATCTCAGATATTAAAGGGCAAGAGATGCATCTGAAGTTTGCTTGATGCATGGCGTTGTCCTGAAGCACTTGGTGGCTAAATCTTATTTAACCCTTTACCAAACAATCCCTGGTTTTTATGATCCTGACATAGAGGCCTTTTGAAAAGATTGTGGGAAAAGAAGAAAATGCTAGTAACTAGCATTTTCTCCTTTTCCCACAATCTTTTCTATCCTGCTCAAAACAAATTTCAATATTTGAGTTAGGTGTCTTTAGTCATCTGGGAGTGCTTTCAGTTTGAGCCTGTCTAAAATTTTATTATTTGGTAAAGGGGTAAGAAAAATGTTAAAAAAATGTTTTTTGGTAGACCATTCATGTCTAAGTAATTCCCGTGAGAGAAAAAGTAGATAAATATACTGTGAATTCACACCAATAGAAGTTTAAAGAAAATTTACAACAATTGTCTGCAGATTTCTTTTGACATGCATATAAGGACTTCTGGGTTAACCATTATTTCTTGGAAGTGTCTGATTGCTATACCTCTTTACCAGACAATAAAATTGTAGACTGATCAAAATTCAAAGAATTTGCAGACAAAATAAATGTGACTAAAATGATAGGATTTATCTTTAAAAGGATGTAAAACATTGTGGGAAAGGGAGAAAATGCTGGTTACCAGCATTTTCTCCCTTTCCCACAATTTTTTAAATTAAAAAAAATATTCTTCCTAAGACTCATTCAATATTTACCAAAGCACAAAATTTTACACATGTTGAAATGAATGCATTTCCAGATAGCAAAGTATTTGTAGTTCAAATGATGGGATGTAACATTGAAAAAGGAAACATAGTTGGAATAGGTGAAAATGCTGGTTACCAGCTTTTTCTCCTTTTCCTACAATGTTATCATAAGGCTTCTTATTGGGATTGTGTAGTAAAGAGCTACAACACCCAATCATCATTTGAAAAAGGCTTAATTTATTCCATGAACCCTGCGAGCTGATACAACATATGAATGTTATCCTCAGAGAAGAACTTTTGTGAAAGCATGGTAGTAGAGGTAGAAATCTGAATTGTGAAAAATTTGCCCATACCCACAATGTTTTTACATGCATTCACATACTTATGGGTCCCTCCATCAGGGTTTGGAGACATACTGTGCCCAAGAACCATAACTCTGGCTTTTCTTTTTTTCGAATTATTCTTCTTTGATTAATTTCCTTACCCATTTTGCATATGCTGTATAACTTGAAAACCTTATAGATATATTTATAAAACTTCACACATTAGTAAGCACCAGGAGAAGAAGTGTCTTGTATAAGAACCATGACTCTGGTTTGTATATTTTGCCAGTTATTTTCTGTTTATTATTTTCCTTTATCCACATTCATACAAGCTCTATAACTCAAAAAACTTTTAAGACATTTTGATAAAACTTCTCACATCCTTAAAGCACCATGAGAAGAAGTGTCATGATGCTAAAGAAAGGGGGGGGGGGGGGAAGACTGTTTATTTTTGTAGAAAAACAATATCTAGTCTAGTTAACCTTGATTCTGGTTGATTATTTATACTGTCAAAGTCATCTTCTGTGAATTTGTGTTGGAAAGCGATGAGGTAATCTTTCATCAAAGAATTCTGTGGATTTACGACCCTGTTGATAAGAAGTCTTTTGAAAATGTTGCTTGTTATTTCTTTTCCTTCAATGTTTTTTACTCTTTCACAGACAAAATTATTACTTGAGCCACACTTACCTTGTTGCCTTGTCATTGGATGTCAATATTTTGGGCATGACGGGGTAGCTTGGTGTCTAGCGGATTAACTCGTTACCAAACCACAAAATTTTAGACTGGTTCGAATTGAAAGCATTTGCAGACGACAAAATAAAAGTGAGTGAAAAATTGAAATTTGTTCTGGGAAGGGTAGAAAACACTGTGGGAAAAGGAGAAAATGCTGGTTACCATCATTTTCTCCTTTTCCTACAGTGTTTTCAAAAGGCTTCTTTCTCAGGGGTGTCAAAAGTAGGTATTGTGTGGTAATTGGTTAAACTCATGCCTGGTAGTTGTCACTTTGCTACCCGGTAAAAGTAAACTTTCTTTCTAGCATTTTATTGCCTCTTACCTCTGATGCACGTGAGAAGGTATTCAGCTACTTGGAAAGAAACTAATAATGTGAGAAAGCCAGGAAACAGGTGTGTAGGTGTATTGAATGCCATGATATGATCAAGGCTGTTAAAATGGTGTTTAACTCCAATTCAATCATGTCAGTACTTTGGATTTGATCAGAAACGGAGTTGTGCAGTTTTAAAACGAAATGACAAAATTTTAACCAAATTGAAAGGATTTTGCACATAAATTATTTGGGGCTAAAATTCATCTTCATAATAGTGGAAAACATTTTGAGAAAAGGAGAAAATGTTGGTTACCAGTATTTCCTGTTTCCTTCAGTGTTTCTAAAGTCCATTTTTAACAGTTTCTGAAGAAGGAAATGGTTTTGTAAACAGTTCAATGGACTTTTATATATATAAAAAAGGAAATCTTACAGATCATCCTGCCTTGTACTGCAAAGACTAGAACTTTGATCTTGTGAAAACAGGCTTTGTGTTTTCAAATCTATTTACATCATCAACTGTTGTTATCTAACTAAGATTTTTGAAACTTTACCTAGATGTTAGTAAAGCGTGGCAATATTTTGAGATTCATTTTATTAATTTGTTTATGAATTCAAGTGAGCAATATTACACCATCTTACCTCAGTTCAGTTTCATTGATAATAACCCCTCTTAATTAATCATGAGCTTTTTCCACATAATTTTAAGATGATTTAGTGATTTAAATGTTTACGAAAAATTTTGGACTCAAGCAAATCGAAAGCAATTTTGCAGACAATAGATTGAATGAGGTTGAAATGACATTTCTGTCTTTGATAAGTTTGACAACATTTGGGAAAAAATGCTGGTTACTGTATAAGTGGGAATTTTTGTGATGTGGACACTTTGTGAGATTATGGGAATTTTTTACAATATGTATACCAACAAACAAGACTTTTTTATATATCCACATAATACATACATAATGCATATTAGTGTTTTAAAAAGCATTTTTCTGTTAAATTGTTAAATCTGCTAATGTTGTGGTAAAGGGTTAAATAGAGAGAAGGATGTCATTTCTTATCCTGAGAACTCCTGTGAAATCATGGAATAGTAAAATCAGTGTCTTTTGAATCTATCTCAATTTACATATGGTAAAATGGAGTTTAATTTCGGTAAAGATAGTTTCTCGGAATCTTTATATGTATGTAAATCACACAAACATCCAGAAAAATGGGATAGAATGTGTTCTAGGGGGGGGAAAAAACCTAATATGGTATACTTATTCAGTAAATTTTTTTAGCCTGTCATGTTTTCCATTTTTTTCTGAGACAGGCTTTTGTAATTAGATGTCACAGTTCTGATTAAAACTCCCAATAGGGTTATCAATCAAGAATTAATTCAAAAACTGCTAGGGCAGAGGTAAATGAATCTTATGTTCGAAAATTGCCCATTTGTACAAATTGTGAACCCGTCACCCAGCATTCTTGTACAAAAATGTTTTATCGTTTAGATGTAGATTGTTTTTTGAAGTCAAGAAAAAAACAAAAATTCTCTGAACCAAAGATGTAGAATGAGTCAGGGAGCAGGGAAGCAGTAATGCTCTCAGAATTACATGGAATATGAAGACAATGATGTAATCAGTGTGGATAGAAGCTGTTAGAGAGAAGCATAATATATCAGAGCTGGGAAACAGTCCCTCACAAATTGTATTTCCTTTATTAGTGCATTTAAAAGCCAAGGTCCAGAGAGACCCAATACAGGAAATGTATGTTAAAACACGTAATTAGGTTTGGGGTTTCTAACCCATGCAGAAAAAATGTCGTGATTGATCAGAAATAATTAGAATGATAAAGAGTGTAATGAGGATACAAGCTTCAAGTCTTGGGAAGGCTGTAACAATGGGGGGGGACTAGCGTTCATCATCAGCCGGAAAATTTGTTTACAAAAATGCATTATGGGATTGATTGAATTTATAGCTCTGGTAGGCAACTTCCCAATTACTGGAATTAGGCGAAATTGTAATTATTCAGCTTTGCATCAATTTGTGCTGAAAGACCATATTAGGGTTGGAAGAAAAAAGTTCCCAATAAAAATGATTTATAGCATTTAACTGTTTCGTAAACTCTGCTTATAAATGATGGATATGTTTCTAGGACAATTTCTTTTTTCTCTCTTTGATTTCTTCATTTAGGGAGAACATAGCATGGTCATGAAAATTCAAAGAAATTGAAAGATTTTAATGAATAAACCTTAATGGTATTTCCTGATCAGGGGCAATAACCTTGTCTTTATAGCTCGACCCTTTACCACTCTAAAAATTTTAGACCTCCATATGAAAGCACTTGCAGACAAGACAGGAAATTCGTCTAAAACAGCAAGTTTGGCTTTGATAAGCTTGAAAATGTTTTGGAAAAAGGAGAAAATGGAGATTATCAGCATTTTCTCCTTTTTCCACAATGTATTTTTGAGCTCTTTCTTGGGGTAATAAAGAGCTAACTGTGAACCAGGAAACAGAATTGAACAAACTTGTATTGAAAGTATGCAGCTGACTTGCTTTATACTTTACCGTATTACATAATTTTAGACTTAAGTCCCAACTGGAAGCATCTGCAGACGACAAAATAAATGTGACTCAAAAATTGAAATTTGTTCTGGGAAAGGAAGATAACATTGCAGCAGAAGGAAAAAATGCTGGTTACCAGCATTTTCTTCTTTTCCACAGTGTATTCAGAAGGCTTCTTTCCCATGGCTGTGAAAGCCAGGGATTGTTTGTTAAAGGGCTAATTTGGTACAACTATGGGATGTTATTGTCAAATAGTGTAAAAAATGTTTGTAATCAGCATTTTCTTCTTTTCCCACAATGTTTCAGACGCCTTTATGTTCAGGGTCGTAAAAACATGAGATTGCTTGGTACTACCATTGTTACACCAAAGCTTATTCTTGTTTTGTTAAAAAAATGTAGTGAAACTGGCTGAAATTGCAACTGAAGTTGATGTAGTGGCATTGCCTTACCATTTGTGCACAATTTCTTTGAAAATGATCAGACTGGGTTAATTGACCTCTCTGCCGATTTTGATCGACAGGTCTACCGACATCTTTTCGGCCAGTGAAAATGCAGCATTGTGCCTCGTGTAAGCAACAATTTCTGGTTAGCTTGTCTGGCTTGACAAACAATATAATGCGTTACTTAGGGGCGGCATGCCAAACTCGCGTTTGCAGAAAAGTAAATTGGAAAAGGTATTTAAGAACTTTGAATTTACCAAAAATTTTCCATCCAGTGTTACGTTCCCACAGATAGAAATACCAAAAGAAGACTTAAAATGGAATGGATGGTACTATGAAGTGAACTTGGATCCTATCTAACACTATGGTCACAATGTGAAACTGCCGCCTGCCGATTTTTAGACATCGGTGGATTCTTAAGATTACATGCTGCTGGCCGATTTTTTACAAATCGGTGAGAGTGGTCATATGTAACTGCCAGTAAAAGGCTGCCTGGCGGGTTCCGGGCGGCGCAAGGCAGTTTCTTAAGTTCGAGGGGTGTGGGGCATCATCAGGGTGTCGGCTGGTGGCAGTTAGGCGACAGGCCGTCAGATTTTGCCTGCCACCGCCCGGCGACCTGGCGGACACCAACCATTTACGCTTGACACCGGCCGGCAATTGGGCGTTCGAACTGCCACCGGCAGGCGCCTGCCCGATAATCTGATGGCGGTAGGCTTGTTTACGGGGGATATATAAAGCTAGATTGCTCTCGTATCACTACAAAGTGTTCATCATTATTATCAACCACAAGATAAATAGATCTAATTTTTAAGAATTTTTTCCTTCCAACAAGTTGCCCCCTAAAGGCAAGGGGCAGGACAAAGCTCCAGCACCAAAGCACAAGAGACCAGAGCCCAACACAGCAATACTCAAGTCTCTGAGTAGCTCTGGTGCTGTTAGAATTGTCATGACGACAATTTTTTATTGTGAATAGCCTCAGATTTATATTCAGGGGCCAGGGAGTCTGCACTCAGTAGGTCGCCGTCCTGCCACCTACCAACACCAGCAGCTGCCTTTCATCTGCTTTTCAATCTCCGCCCTGCCGCTGGCAGATATTTTGAAATTGCACGGTGGCATGACGGTAGGAGGCCAGATGCTGGAGAGTGGCAGTTAGTTCCTACCAATTGCAGGCCGAAGATTGAAGGCCCTAGAACTCCGTGACAATCAAGTAAAAATCGTCTGCCGCTTGATAGCCACCACGCGACTACTAGATGCATCCGCCTGGCGCCCCGACGATAGGCACAATTTGAAAATATCGGTTAGTGGCAGTCAGAATTTTAACTTTTTCTTAAAACTTCAGCGGGGTCCTAGCGGCATCTAAAATGCCCCCTGCCGATTGTGCCTGCCACCGAGCTGCATTGAGCTGCCATCGGCCGAATTTTGGTGAAAACTGGCAGTTACCAGGCCGTCAGGCAGCATTTACTGATTTGTGACGTACTATAAGGGATGTGTTATTTTTTGGTGCAATTGGGAATATGTTGGCAATTACATGTGCACACTGATTAAATCCATTTGAAACATCATTTGGTTTACAGACAAACTTAATACAACAGCATTTTGTTTATAGTATGTTTTTTTGTATAAATACAAAAAAAAATCCAAGTTCAGAGTGTACTAGTTTGCAATAATGATGTTTCTTGGTAGTTAGTAAACTTCACACTAGGTTTTTAGTATGACTCTTATTTGATGAGTCAAAATGCCCACACAAGCAGTGTTTGTCCAGATTGATCCATGTTGTTGGGCATATGTCTTGAGGACTTACTTTTATGGTTTGATTCTGTCCTACATCACCCTATGATATTTATTTATCTGACTTTGAGTCGTCAGAAGTAGCAAGGAGAACATCCCTGTCTTGGTTCTGTAGCCAGAGGAGAATCTGTTTTAATGGACAACAGGTCAGTATGTAAGTGCAATTGCCGTGTGAACAGTGGGAAGAATGAAGACAAGGTCAAGGTCCAAATTTTCTTAAGGATATCCAAGTCTAAATTCTTCAGACTCTCCTAGATTTAAAGTAACACCATTTAGCCATCTGAATTTGAATGTTTTTTATTGGAATGGCTGGATTTTAAACTTTTGAACATAGGTAACTTATAATGCATAAGAACTTCTACAAATTTGACAAATTCCATTAATTGGCCTTATCGAATTTGTCATCTGCAAATGCTTTCAAATTGTAGTGTGGTAAAGATTTAATCTCTTATAAAACGTTAATTTTGTTTTCACTGCCTTGGAAAATGTAGTTAACTCTTTACCAACATTTTCAGACAATTTTGCTTCAAAAATTGAATTTTGCTTTTGGAAGGGTAAAACATTGTGGGAAAAATTGCTGGTAACTTACCAGCATTTTCTTCTATTCCTACAATATTTTATAAAAGCATTCCTCCTTTAGGCCATTAAATCTTAGGATGTTGTGGTAAAGATTTAAAGGAGAAAGTACTGGTTACCAACCCATTTTAGCATTTTCCTTAAATATTTTCCATTTTTGAAGAGGTAAATGCCATTGTCTGCGAACACTTTCAGATTGGAAGAGTTCAGAATTTTATCATCTGGTAGCATTTAAAATGTAAAAAAGATAGTTTGATGGAGATATATTGCAGTCTGAAAGTATTGATCTATAAAAGTATGAAATATTTATTCTTAGAAAAGATAATCTGAAATTGCGTTGGAGCGCATATCTTCCAACAAGTTGCCATGTCAAGTTTGAATTATTTCTTACCTACATTTAATTGGTATAGCTATTGTTTATCAATATTTCAAATTGGCACTGTGCGTGCCTTGAATTTTACTGTCTATACTTACCAAGATAGATATTTTTTCAGGGAAACAAAAATCCTTTTTAGTCTGAAAATATTCCATCATATTTTGTGATATATACATAAGTTTCAGAGCATAACCATTACTCTCTGAGGTAACTGTAGTTTGTCATCAGTGGGCATCGCCCTCTTAACCTTAAGCCTGCTTAGGGCGACTTACTGACTTTTTACAGATAGTGAAGATTAAGATCAGAATGCACAGAACCTTCAGTCTGATCATGGATCAACACTATCAGATAAAGAGATATTTTTCTTCCCCCCCCTCTTCCCCCCCCCCCCCCCCCCCAAAAAAAAAAAAAAAAAAAAAAAAAAAAAAAACCTCCGAAATAGCAAAATTTGGGTTTTTTCGATCGGCTTGAAAATTTCATGTTAGTAATTTAGCATGATAAGGGTCAACGAAACTGAAGCTCCTCAAAAAATGGTCCTTTGGAGAAAGCACAAAGGTGTGAGCATAGGATGTACATCTTACAGCCTTCTAAATTGCATACTACAAATAATAAAGATTCAATGATATTTCTAGATATTTTCACATATTTGAGGGCCATTTCAATATACGTTCATTCTTTGTTGTCCATTGATAGACTGTATGGTGTCAAACATTGTTTACAACATTATTTCAGTAAAATCGCAGCAGCCAGTGGAACTCTCCATGATTTCCTGCAGTCTCTCTTACCAGTACCCTGCACAATCTTCTTTTGAATCCACTAGCTGCTTTCCCACATGATTCAAAACAATGATCAGTGGTAGTAGAGGAAGGGATTCTGTCCCAGTGACTATCCTCAATCCTTGGAAGAAAAATTGCCAAGCCAGGGGTTGTATTTATATGTCCAACAAAGTTTCTAAAGAGTTGCATTGCCTATTTGTCCAAACTTGTCCAAAGTTCTCTACAGTAAGTTTTACTACACAGTCTTCAACCAATTTTTGCTGATAGTATTTAATGGAAGCTGTCCTTCTTCAGGACCTTATGTCCCTGAAATTTTCATGATCATTCTTGATTATTACTAGAGTTATGGTCCCATGGCAACCAATAGGTAGATGTGTTGACCTCCATCTATTTCAGGTTGATTACTTTAACCCTTTACCACACAATCCCATCTTTCAATGACCTTGAGAAAGAAAAAATTTGAAAGCATGGCTGGAAAAATTAAATATGCTGGGAACCAGCACTTTCTCCTTTTCTTATAATTATATCTACCTGTCCCAAAATAAAATTTGATTTTTCTGTTAAATGTAATTTGTTGCCTGTAAGTGCATTCAGTTGGATAAGTCTTAAATATTGTTGTTTGGTAAAGAGTTAAAAGGTTAAAATTGCTAGAACTAGCAATGAATATAGTTCACCTTCGGACCTGGAGGTCCTAGGTTTGATCTCAGCCTTGCGAGTTTATTGAATAGAACTGTGGGCATTTCAATTCATGACTGTTGACACTGATACCTGATATGTCAAAAAAGGGTTTAGAGCATATTCTAATTTTCTCGTGATACTTTTCTTCCATGTCAAAGATAAAAATCATCTTTATAGATTAACAGAAGAAGTTGTATGTCAATGCTTAAAGATTTGGGAGAACTTGCAATTTCCTTGTGTGGTGAAAACTTAATTGGCAGTTACTTCATGCACATTCAATTTTGACACTTGTGAAATGTTGCATATTGAATATGAGGCTTATATAATTTTGTTTTATAGCTACTTAAACATCTTTTTTACTGCAGGCAGTCTAAAACAGAAACTGGAAGAGGGGAGGAATAAGATTTTTATTCTGTTGCACCTAGCTGTTTTGATGATAAGATTTCCATTACTTTTAGATTATTTGTAAATTTCCAGATACAATATTAATTTTATACTTATCTTGAATCTCCCAATGCTCTGGCTGCGATAAATTCTGGAAAACAATCTGTGCTATACCCTTAAATCTTTCAAATTGAGACTGAGTTTTTTTTCCACATTTATCCACTATATACCTAATGCTTATCCTGCTAAATAACTAAAAGGAATTTTCTAATTCGTAAGTAAAAACCCAAATATTGCTTTTTCAAAGTTGTGTGCAGTGGAATAATATCTCCTTACCGGACAGTGTAAATTTAAGATCAGACTGCACATTCCGTGCAGTCTGATCTTGAGTGACACTGTCCACAAAAGGTCAGTGAGTCATGCTTAGCAGCTTAACTCTTTACCAAATGACAATGTTTTAAACTTGCCCAAATTGAAAGCATTTGCAGACGACAAAATAAAAGTGACTGAAAATTTGAAATTTGTTTTGTGAAGGGTAGAAAACATTGTGGGAAAAGGAGAAAATGCTGGTTACCAGCATTTTCTCCTTTTCCTACAATGTTTTCTAAAGGCTTCTTTCTCAGGGGCGTCAAAAGTAGGGATTGTGTGGTAATGGGTTAAGGGTTAATAGATCAGGAAACATCAGAATACTTTCAATAGGCTGTCCAATTTCAGAGCAGCAGATAAACCAACCCAGCATTAGCACCCTAGTTTCAGTAGTTTCAAGGCTGCGAGTGTTCAGAGTATCTTACAAAAACAGACAAGGTAGATCAAAGATCAGGGTATATATTCACTAATCATTCTTACTCTAGAGTAAAAAGAAACAAAAATTTTGATTGGCTAAACCAAATGGTATGCTTTAGCCAGTCAGAAGTTGAGTTCCTTTCAAATTTACAAAATTCCTGAGAATCGGACTAGAAATGGTCTTAAAAGTGGTTGATGAACACAGACCCAGACTTCAATTTTTGCGCTGGCTGGTCTAGATCTACACCAGCCACAAAGCCAAAAATGACTGAGAAAGAAGCCTTTACAAAACATTGTGGGAAAAGGGGAAAATGCTAGTAACCAGCATTTTCTCCTTTTCCTACAATGTTTTCTACCGTTCACAAAAAACGAAATTTTGAATTTTAAGTTACTTTTGTTTTGTCGTCTGCAAATGCTTTGGATTTTGACAAGCCTTTGTCATTTAATTGTAATGAGTTAAACAACCCTGAGGCAGAAAACGCTTTTGAAAGCATTGCTGGACCTTTTACACCATAGTGTTTTCCTACCCTGTCAAGAGCAGATCCCATTTTTTAAAGTCCCAGTAAAGTCCAAAATTAGGTAATTTTCACCATTTATAACCAGAAAATATATATATCGGATAATCCATCACAACACCCATTATGTAGGATAGGAGAAAATTAGAAAGTGTCAGTTACTGCATTGGTTACCATGATATATGTGTGCAAAATGCATGGAGAAGCGCGTCGATTTCAGGGACAACCTTTGCTATCGTTTTTGTATATTCAAACTAGGTCTTTCAGAAAGTCACATGATAACATTGCATCTGGGGGACAAAACAATCAAGTGAATGAAGAGTTTGTTTCATGTCTGTAATGATCACATGGTGTTTATGTTACTATTATGTCTCTGCGGACATTTATAACGAAGTCAGCTAATCATCGGCGATCATGGATGTAAACGTACAGATAATGTAACATGGTAGGGTTTGTTTTAGTCTTTTTTCTGCCATTGACTGGAACTTTTATAAACTGCATCTTTACATATCATTAGAGTCATAATATTGTAAAAAAATTTACCTTTATTTTATAAACAGGTTTTTCATTCATCTGGACTTTACTGAGACTTTAAGCCATGATATACTCAGCATCTGCAAATGCTTTGAATTTGGACATGTCTCAATTGTAATCTTTGGTAACCAATATTTTCTCTTTTTCCTACAGTGTTTTATACCTTGTCTAAGGCTGCTTATCCCAGTCATATTTGCCAAATACTTTAAATTCAGACAATTCTTACTTCAAGTGAACAGTAAACAATTTGCCACCTGTATTTAGTCAGTATGAATTTTGCATGTTATGCAGCAGGAACAAAACAGGGATGCATTGATTGCTCTTCCAACAATGTTTCACAATCATTCATGGAAAAATTTCATCATTTGAGCCCCACTCAATATTTTTTCTGCAAATGCTTTCAGTTTTGACAAGTCTAAAACTTTGTATGGTATAGAGTTAAGAAAAAAAAAAACAGGTGTAAGGGGAAAAGGTGTTAAAAGCATGGTGAAGATAACAGGTTAACTGTCTCTTGCTCATTTCCCTCCCCTTATGAGTCAATTAATGTACCTGGGAAACCTGCTGAGGGAACAGTGCACCTGGTTTTTGTCAGACAATTATCTCCCCTGTCCTAATAGCCCTCTGGACATATACCTGCAGTCAAATATTGCAATGAGAAATCAGAAAGTTGTGCAATTTTTCAGTTTCAGTTCAGAAATGAACAACTGATAAGATATTTTAAGTGTAAAAATGTCATGTTGCAAGTCGTTACCACACATCAAAATGTAAACTTTTCAGGAGCAAAGCATTATTATGAAGACAACAATTTAACCCTTTCCCAAACAATCCCTGGTTTTTACGGGTCTGGAATAGTAGCCTTTTGAAAACATTGTGGGAAAAGGAGAAAATGCTGGTAACCAGCATTTTCTCCTTTTCCCACATTGTTTTCTACCCTATCATAGACAGAAATCATCTTTTCAGCAAGAGTTGAATTGTCGTCGGAAAATGCTTTCAATTTGGTCTTGTCCAAAAGTTTGTTGTTTGGGAAAGGGTTAAGTCTTAACTGGAATTATCAGATTGGCCTGTTGTGAGAAGGTCTTTCTTTTTTAGGGTCATTTAAGCTCAAAATTGTGTGGTAAAGAGTTAACTCTTTCCCATGTCGTGTTTTCTAAATCTAAAAGCTGTAATTTTTAAGCCAAAGACCAGTGGGCTTATATCATAGCCCAGTGTCTGTTGTGTGTCCATCTGTTTGTCCATCCGTTTACTTCTTTTGATGATTGGAAAACCTGTCTGAAGAGTGTCAAAAAATATGAGGGATTATTTACTGAAGTGGGGTATGCCCACAGTATTGTGCATCATAGATAGAACTCTGTCAAAGGGTTAGAATGTAAAATAAGGCTCACCACTTAAACCCATTACCACACAATCCCTACTTTTGACACCCCTCAGAATGAAGCCTTTAGAAAACATTGTTGGAAAAGGAGAAAATGCTGGTAACCAGCATTTTCTCCTTTTCACACAATGTTTACTACCCTTCACAAAACAAATTTCAAATTTTCAGTCACTTTTATTTTGTTGTCTGCAAATGCTTTCAGTTTGGACCAGTCTAAAATTTAGTCATTTGGTAAAGAGTTAATCCTTAACTCATTACCAAACGTAAGAGTGACTGAAAATTTGAAATTTGTTTTGTGAAGGGTAGAAAACACTGTGGGAAAAGGAGAAAATGCTGGTTAATTACCAGCATTTTCTCCTTTTCCCACAATGTTTTCAAAAGGCTCCTTTCACAGGGGGCATTTAAAGTCATGATTATGTGGTAAAGGGTTAAAACAGTTTTAACTATCACAACCCTCAGCTCTGAGGAGGAGAACATTAGAAAACCTTGTGGTAAAAGGACAAAATGCTGGTAACCAGCATTTTCTCCTTTGTCCAAAATGACGTCTAACAAGATTTTGGCTAATTTGTACCAATTGTGGTTTGGTAGTTTTCAAAATACCTGCACAGTTCAAATATTTATTGTTGAGATAGGATTCACTTTCTTTATATTTTCATGGATAAGAATGTTTTATTAATATCATCTGATACTTAAGACCTTTAACTCTTTACCAGACCAGAAAGTATTGGATTTGTCCTCATTAACCCTTTGCTGTATAGATACTCATTTTGACGTATCAACAACAGACAGCTTTTGAAAACATTGTTGGAAAAGGAGAAATTGCTCGTAATGAGCAATTTCTCCTTTTCCAACAATGTTTTCCACTCAGATATTTGTATCCTCATTTGTCTATATTTTTGACATCATATCTTTATTTGCGTCTGAAATGGAAGAGCCTCAAATTGGCATATCAGGTAAAAGATTAAAAGAAATTTAATTCAAACAATTAACCCTTTGCCACACAGTCCCAGCTTTTAATGAACCTTGGTGAAGAAGCCTTTTGAAAATGCTGTGAGTAAAGAAGAAAATGCTGGTAACCAGCATTTTCTCCTTTTCCCACAATGTTAACTGACCTCTGTGAAAGATAAGTTTCCTTTTCCGAGTGAAACTTAATTTGCTGTCTGCAAATACATGTTTCAGTTTGGACAGAGTCAATTTTTTTTCTGTGTTTGATACAGACTTACTGTACCTCCTAATTAGGCATTTATGAATGGAGACGGATATGGAGATGGAGAACAGAAAGCAGAGAAAACTCGGGGATTGTCTCAACAGATTCATTTGTGACGCGTCACGCATAAAGGAACCAGCTGAGAAATGCAAAAAAATATCGACCCTGGTCAGACTTCGCCGACTGCACAGTGTGACCAGGGTCAAAACTTAATGCAAGATGTTCTAGATGTTAAAACTTAAAAGACCATTCAACCTTACCAAATAGTTGTTTAAACATATCTACCTGGATCAACCTGAACTGGCTTCAATCTGCTCATCAATTATTTGATTTACGGATTCAATGATGGACTCTTTTTGCGTGACGGGTCAGATGTATCAAAATCATTATGCATGACGGGTCACATGTATCAAAATGATCGTTAAGGCCGTATTAAAAATTTTATTGAAATCTTTTACAATATCATTTTTAGCTCGATTGTTTATGAAGAAAACATCGAGGTATTCTCGTTGCCCTGGTGTCGTCTGCGCCATTGCCTGCGTTTTCATTGGGTAAAAACTTTGACATTATAAAAAAACTGACATTTTATAATATCTCCTGTCATGACAGAAGACAGTCACCTGAAGCTTGGACAGCTTGTTCACTGTCACATGGGGAACCGATACAACAAGGGCAGATAACCATGAAAGTATTTTTGAAACAGTTATACCACTTGCTCGACCTTGTATTTCCACTACAAATTAAGCGACTGTAGCCAAACCAAGAAAACATGATAATCAAGCTAATAGCATTATTAGAAACATAACTTTTCATCGAATTGATCCTACTTATCAGTTTACAACGATATACTATTTTTGCAATGATTCCAAAAGTTAACGATAGGAATTGTCTTTGACGCCGCCAAAGTGAACTAATGCATTGATAACTTTTAAGTTCTGCTTTTATGTCTTCAACCTTCATCCTATAACATGAAATATATTGCTTCAATCAACATGCATGTTGATGTTTATCTCCCACTCTCCGACTCAAATGTGCATTATAGAAGGTCTTGACTAGAAATCTGTTTGGATATATCGTATTTCATCCACGAACAATACGCAACCAACCGGAAATGGTAACTGTTGTCAAATTTGTGCATCAGTATGAATTGCTGGGTATCATTCTGATGACCTTTAATTAAGTTTCCGTCTACCAAACCATTTCAGTATTGTTTATGACAACCTGGGTATAGGCCTACATGCATTCGGCATACCTCGGGTGATATGAGCCATCAAATTCGATATAGGTAGGGAATCGGCCGAGTTGTGATGAGTGGACCTTCAGGAACAGAGGTAAAACTAAAAAAGTAAAACTATTTTTGATTGAATTTTAGCAGATCTACATATTTTTGACTCGTTCTATCCATTGCACAGATAACCATCTCAATTTTATTAAGTTTCCCCGTCGGGTCGACCATTATGCAATCACATACAAACCTAAATACCGTTGGAAAGTGTCGTAAAGACCAGACATCAATGCATTTATCACATTTCTTTTTGTAGAGATACTAACATAAAACAACACAGTGAAATATTTTGGAAAATGGTGCCAACCACATGAACAACCGAAGCAGTATGTTTCTACAGAGCAACATTGTTGCAATTTTGTGTGGAAAATGAGAAGGCCAAAAACAATAAGGGAACTAGGCATAAGAAGCAGTTCTGAAAATGTTGATGCTTATTTAAAAGTTTGATCATTGAAATCTATCAGAAGCACTGAATAAAAGTGGAGTTACGGATTACGATCCCTAAAGGCAATTCAGCCAATCTCGGCAACTTCTTCTTTTAATACGGTGGGAGGTGGGGGGGGGGGCTGTAGACCTGAAACCATGATGTCTTTTTCTTTGGCCTATATGCATAATGGAACAGTTACTTTGAGAAAACCCCTTATTGAAACCTGTATTCCGTTGTCCATCTCCACATCCATCTCCATTCATAAATGTCTAATATGAAGTCATATATAGCAATATGGCATGAACTAGCATTACCAGTATTTTCTTCTTTAACAACAATGTTTTCAAAAGCCTTTCCCTCGGGACTGATGGCAAAAAGGGATTGTTCTGTAAGGGTTAGATGTTTCTGCTTACCTGCCAAGCTCAACAAATTATTAATAATTAGACAAATTATTGGGAGGAGAGGTGATGGGTTTTCTCATTTAAGTAGGAGATTTTTTCTCATTTTTTCAATTATGTTCTATGTTTATTAATTCCTGACACTTATTATTTCACCTCTTATAATGTATATAATTTCTGTATAGGGGATTAGAAAATGGTTTCTTGTATTTGAAATTATTAGGCCAATCAGGTATGCTGGAAAAAATGAGATATTTCCTCTAATTCATCATTAGCCCTTTACCCCACACTACAAAATTTTAGACTGGTCCATTTTTAAACATTTGCAGACAACATTCTAAATGTGGTTGAAAGTTACAGAATTTTTCCTTGAAAGGTTAGAAAATATTGTGGGGAATACAATATCCTAAATTATTCAGACTTTTTCTTTCTGATGGTCTGATTGAAAGTCAGTATTGAGAAGTAAAGAGTTCACCAAACAATCTCTTGTTTTTATTAACCCTTTCCCAGACAATTCCTGGTTTTCATGACCCAGAGAAAGAAGTCTTCTGAAAACATTGTGGGAAAAGGAGAAAATGCTGGTAACCAGCATTTTCTCCTTTTTCTCACCGTGTTTTCTTCCCTTTTCAAAATGAATTTCATTGTTTTAGTCACAAAAATTTTGTTATCTGCAAATGCTTCCAATTTTGACGAGTTTTGAATTATGTTGTTTGGCAAAGAGTTAACATGCTTTTTATCTAATAGCAACTTCTCCTTTTGTCATGATATATTCTATCTGCCCAAAGATGAATGCAACTATTTGGCTGCATTTTCTCTGAATGGTCCTGAAACATTTAGAAGAAAAAGCTAATATCATTCAAGCCATATTAACTCTTTACCAAACAACAACATTTTGGACTGATCCACATTTTGGACTGGTCCAAATTGAAAGCATTTGTAGATGACAAAATAAATGTGAATCAGAAATTGAATTTTGAATTTGAAAGGGTACAAAACATTGTAGAAAAAGAAGAGTATAAGGATGATTTTTTTGTACTTTTGTAAAATTTTCGTCCCAGAATCTGAAGGGCCACCTTTAAGATGTTTAACTCTTTACCAGACTAGAAAGTATTAGATTTGTCCTCATTAAAAGAAATTTGATTCTAACAATTAACCCTTTGCCACACAATCGCAGCTTTTAATGACCCTTGGTGAAGAAGCCTTTTGAAACTGATTACCAGCATTTTCTCCTTTTCCCACAATGTATTCAAAAACTTTCTTTAAGGGTCATTAAAAAAGTCGGGATTGTGTGGTGAAGAGTTAAATTAGTGATCAGCCACTACTTTCAACATAGATCAGTTTAAAAATGAAGTTATTTTGTAAAGATTTATCTCTTTCCCAATCAACAAAATTCTACATCAGTGTTAATTCAAAGCAATTTCAGACAACAGTTTAAACATTGGTCAAAATGTTAGGAAAGAAAAGATTGTGAGAAAAAGAAGAAATGATGGTTACTAACATCATGGTAGTGCACCAATTGTCTCAACAAATGGTGGACAGTTATGGTTAAAGAATTAAACTGCTGATTCTATATAGTCTGATTTTGATGAAAATTGTCAACTAAAGGTCCTTAACCCTTTACCAACAATCCCTGGTTTTTATGACTCTGAGATAGAAGCCTGTCAAAAACATCATGGAAAAAGGAGAAAATGCTGGTTACCAGCATTTTCTCCTTTTCCCACAATGTTTTCTTCCCTTCCCAAAACACAATTTCATTTTTTGAATCACATTAATTTTGTTTTCTGTAAATACTTCCAATTTG
The DNA here is from genome assembly GCA_943736015.1 of Tridacna crocea. Taxonomy (NCBI): domain Eukaryota; kingdom Metazoa; phylum Mollusca; class Bivalvia; order Cardiida; family Cardiidae; genus Tridacna; species Tridacna crocea. The sequence goes on from OX031065.1 coordinate 26,576,486, forward strand.
GAAGAATTTAGAACTCTGTCGTTTGGTAAAGAATTAAGTTTGCTAAGAACCATAAGGATTAACTCATTACCAAACGACAAAATTTTAGGTTTGACAAAATGGAAAGCATTTGCAGACGACAAAATAAAAGTGACTGAAAATTTGAAATTTGTTTTGTGAAGGGTAGAAAACAATGTGGAAAAAGGAGAAAATGCTGGTTACCAGCATTTTCTCTTTTTCCCACAAGTTTTTCCAAAAGCTTCTTTCCCAGGGTCGTCAAAAGAAGGGATTGTGTAGTAATTGGTTAAGCCTTTGCCAGATTACAAAATTTTGGACTTCACCAAATTTGCAGAATATGAAAATAAATGGAGCTTGAATGATTATGTCTATCTGTTAGGGAAGGAAACATTGTGGAAATAGGAGAAAATGCTGCTTAATCAGCATTTTCTCCCTTTCCCAACGTGTTTTCAAAAACATTCTTTTTCAAGGTTTTTAAAACTCCTGATTGTGTAGTAGAGGGTAAAAACACATTAAATTTTTTTGTCTGCTCCATGAAACAGATAATTCCCTTGTATGGGTAATAATTACAAAAAGTTGAATTGATTCCATCTTGAATCATTTTCTCCTGGAAAATAAGTTCGAATAAATATATAATTCCATACTTATTTCTGATTATAACTATCAAGTCTGGATTTCTTAAAGCTGTTTCAGCCATCGATTTTACCAAGTTATTTTTCCAGAGAAACGTAATTTGCATGACAAATACAGTAAAACACGAGAAATATACTTTCTTTATTTTCCTTTGAACATAATCATTAGAATAAATGGATAAATCATAATATGTAGCAATTACTCTAAATTTTTGACATTTGCTATAAAACTTGAGAATAGAGAGAGTGCAAAATTGGATATTTTGACTTCTTGGGGGAAGTCTGTGTCTGTTTCTATTACATTATATATTGCTTTTTTTGGAAAGTGTTAGAGACTTTTTAATTACTATGGGAAAAAAAAAGGATTTGTTTTCTCTCCCCCAATTAAAGACATTATTTTTTTCTTGAATAAAATGTTTTATTGCACTGTAGTTTTTTTTGACATATATCTATGCTTATTTTTTTATGAGAAGATAAATTTGGTATCATTATAGTTATAAAGCTTGTCTGAAAAGTTTGTTATTTATGAGGCTATAAATTTTATGTATTACCAAACAGCACTAATGAAAGAAACACAGTTTTTTTGCTGTTGTTCAGGATATATATTCTAGTCTGTCAGACAAATGGAAATAAGAACCTTAGTTTTTTTTCATTCTTTTAACCAGACTGAAAAATTTTATGGCTTATTAATTGAAAGTATTTGCAGGCTACAACAATACATTGTTCAAATGGCATAACTTTTCCAGGAAAAATTTACAGCCATTTTCTCTTATGCCTACAATATTTATACCCCTGCAAAACGAATGTTTTTCGGCAGGTATACTGGAATCAGCCCGTCTGTCTGTGTCTCCATCGGTTCGTGCATACGTCCGTGTGCCCGTCTGTGTACAAAATACTAGTAATTTCCTGTTTCTGTCAAAGCACTGAGGAGGGCTACGATTAAGTCACATTCAGTGACGGCTCTAGTTGTAAAAGCCTTTTTCCTCAGGGTCAGTAAAACACTGCATGTTTAGTAAATGGTCAATCCTTTAAAATGCTGACTTTTAATGCTTACCCAAACAAGCCCTGGTTTTTACATGTCTGCAGTAAGTCTTTTGAAAACATTGTGGGAAAAGGAGAAATTGCTCGTAACGAGCAATTTCTCCTTTTCCCACAGTGTTTTCTACCCTTTCTGAGAACCTTCTGGCATTTTCTCCTAATGTAAAATTGTCGTCAGCAAACACTTTTCGTGTGGAAGAGTCCAAAATTTTTCGTTTGGGAAAAGGTTAATGCCCAAAGGAAATAAGGTTTTGGAAACATTGTTGGAAAAAGAGAAAATATTGAGAAAAATATTTTTTGTAAACATTGTTGGAAAAGGGAAAAAAAATGCTGGTAACCAACATTTTCTCCTTTTCCAACAATGTTTTTTCTGTCATATCTGAGTTATTTATAAGTTATGAGCAATATTCAATTTGTGGTCTTCAGACCCTTTCAGTTTGGACTAGACTCAAATTCTGTCATTTGGTAAAAGGTTAACACCTATTTTCTGTAACCCTTTACCACACAATTACACCTTTCGACGACCCTGAAAGAGAAGACTTTAGAAAATATTGTGGGAAAAGAAGAAAGCATTTTCTCCTTTTCTCAGAATGTTTTCTACCCTTTCCATGGCAAATTTTGACTTTTCAGTCACATTTATTTTGTTGTCTGCAAATGCTCACAATTTGAACCAGCCAAAAAATTTGTGGTTTGGTAACGAGTTGCCAGCATTTTCTCTTTTTCCCACAATGTTTTTTGAAGGCTTCTTTCTCAAGATCGTTAAAAGTCGGGATTGTGAGGTAAAGGGTTAAATATGCTTTCAGTGTTGACAAGTCTACAATTTTGTTGTTTAACCCATTACCACACAATTCTTACTTTTGACGACCCTGAGAAAGAAGCCTTTAACTCTTTACAACACAAGAAAATTTTAGACTGGTCCAAATTGAAAGCATTTGCAGACGACAAAATAAAAGTGACTGAAATTTTGAAATTTGTTTTGTGAAGGGTAGAAAACATTGTGGGAAAAGGAGAAAATGCTGGTTACCAGCATTTTCTCCTCTTCCCACAATGTTTTCTAAAGGCTTATTTCTCAGGGGCGTCAAAAGTAGGGATTGTGTGGTAATGGGTTAAAAAACATTGTGGGAAAAGGAGAAAATGCTGGTAATCAGCATTTTCTCCTTTTCCCCCAATGTTTTCTACCCTTTGCAAAACAAATTTCAAATTTTCAGTTGCTTATATTTGGTCGTCTGCAAATGCTTTCGATATGGACAAGCCTAAAATATTGTCGTTCGGTAACGAGTTAATTGAGAGTTGCCTGCAATTCAGCAAATCTTTGGTTGGATATGCCTAAATAGCTCATAAAGCCCTGGAACAAATCTAAGATGTTTTAACGGACAGTGTAGATCAAGATCAGACTGCAAAGATCGTGCAGTCTGATTTTGGTGAGTGTTGTTTGCTCTGAGAATTTCTGAAGTAATTAAAAATTTGATAATAGAAAGCATTTGGTTAGCACATCATTCAATGTCTGGGCACTGGGCACATGGTAAAACTCCGAATAAATAGAGTTTTCACTCAAACTTGGTATTTCTTAGCAATTTTTTAAAAAATTCTGTAATTTTCTATCCATCTATCAATTGCGTAGCAGTCTGTTAAATTAGATTGAGAAAGTATGTCTGGCGGAAAAAAATAATTGTTTTTTCTTTCTGTTCATTTTAAGGACTAATTAATAGTCAGCTTTTTATGAGACCATCCCCTTGCTTTTATGACATAGGGAATATGGTTTTTGAAAACTTTGTCGGAAAAGGAGAAAATGCTATTTACAAGCATCTTCTTTATTCCTGCACTGTTTCAAAACCGTTCTTTTCCAGGGTCATGAAACTACGGGATTTTGGAGTAAGGGATTGAAATTTTACATACCAGTTGATTATTATCGAAGTTCATCTAAAATTATCTTACAAAGAAAGTCATTTAACCCCAGATACTAAACAATCCCATGTTTTCACGACTCTATTGAAGAAGCCTTTTGAAAACAATGTGGGAAAAGGAGAAAATTCTGGTAACCAGCATTTTCTCCTTTTCCCACAATGTTTTCCTCCCTTTTCCAGAACAAATTTAGATTTTTGAGTCACATTAGTTTTGTTGTCTGGAAATGCTTTCAAATTGGACTAGTCTTAAACATTGTCATTCAGTGAAGAGTTTAAACTTTCTGTAAATGTTATATTTTAGCTCATTGCCCTTGAGAAAGACTACTGTCCATATTGTTTGCAACAGCCCCCATATATTTGTAAGAAAATTTCAAATTTTCAGTCACTTTTATTTTGTCGTCAGTGCAAATGCTTTCAATTTAGAAATATTGTCGTTTCGTAATGGGTTAACTAACACTTTACCATATGACAAGATTTTAGACCAGTCCTGTCCTAATTGAAAACAATTGCTGATGGCAGTTTAAATATGACATGATTTTTTTTTGATAGGGTAGAAAACATTGTGGGAAAAGGAGAAAATGCTGGTAACCAGCATTTTCTCCTTTTCCCACAACGCTTTCAAAAGCCTTCTCTTTCAGGGGCATTAAAAGTTGTCATTGTGTGGTAAAGGGTTAAACTACATTTTCACAGAGCATGGCTTATATTCACTGACATTAAGTTAGACCCTTTGATTGCAATTTTATGCTTGAAATTGAAAAAAAAATGATTAAAAAGAAAAAAATGATATTTTAGTCTTACAAATTAACCACCCACATATTAGTTCATTATAGCAAAGTATTTTAGTGAAACTTTTACCAGACAATTATATATTTTAACAACCCTGAAAGAGATGGCTTTTGAAAACATATGGGAAAAAGGAGAAAATGCTTGTAACTAGCATTTTCTTCTATTCTTAAAATGTTTTCTAATATTTCAATGGTAAACCCTACCATTTGAACTACATTTAGTTTGCTCTTTGCAAATGCTTTGGATTTTTATAACTCTTATATATTTTGGGGAAGTAAAGTGTTAACCAGATATTCACATATTTTACCAACCCTGAAAGAAAGAGCTTTTGAAAACATTGTGGGAAAAAGGAGAAAATGCTGATAACCAGCTTATTTTATAATATTTCAAAGGCAAACCCTACCATTTGAACTACATTTAATTTGTTCTTTGCAAGTGGTTTAGATTTTGACAGCTCTAGCATTTTGGGGGGTAGTACAGTGTTAACACTTTCCCAAACAACAAATATAAGACTGTCCCAAATTGAGAGCAATTGCAGATGAAAAATCTGAAAGTGGTATTAATGAACAAAAGTTCTTTGACAAGGAAATGCTTTCAGAACTAGTTTTCTTTGGCAGCAATGTAGATAAAGATCAGACTGCGCATAACATACAGTTAATACTACATTGCCTGCTTTTCAAAGACATCCTCATCTTTGTGAGCCAAGGTTACGATCACTATGTGGATCTTACCTTGGCAGATCGAGCCTGATTTTGATATTCCCGGAATACGCCCTCTATTGGATGCATGTTACTATCCCCCTTTACATCTCATTTCTGATAGCCAATAAAATATTATTTCACAAACCGCTTACGAATTATTCAACATGAAGCAATAACCACAAACCTACTTTGACATTCCATCTTTAGGTGCTGGGATATAGCCTAAAACCTCTGATAATTGATTGGTCATACTGAAACTTTCTGTAAATATTGTTCATCTATGTATTTTCGGTAACGAATCATTACATATCGTGCACACATCCACAGAGGTACCCATGTTTACCTTCTATTTTTATTCAAAAGGTCGCCACCTTGTCCTATTTTTATCAAAGATGAAATGCTATGAGCGATTTGATTCATGCAGTTGGAGCTGGCTGCAACGAATGAAAATGCATATCACGGAAATGTAAAAATCAAGCTTGATCCGCAAAGGGTAGAGTAACGTTGTGGATCGTCACCCTTGGCTTGTGAAGATTAGACATCCTAAACAAAGACACCATTGAGATTGCACTCATTCTTAACTTGGTTCTTGTTTCTAGTATAATAATCATGTTGGGTATTTTAGGTTAACCTTTTACCACAAAATCCTAAGTGTTAATGACCCGGAAAAAGAAACCTTTTTGGAAAGACTGCAGGGAAAGAAGAAAATGCTGGTTACCAACATTTTCTCCTTTTCTCACAATGTTTCTGTCCCTATCAAAGAAAAAATTTGCCTTTTAAGTCACATGCAAATGCATTCAATTTGGACTAATCTAAAATCTTGCTGTTTGGTAAAGAGTTAATTTTCCTGATTAGCCCTTTATCAGACAATCCCTGGCTTTTATGACCTCGAGATAGAAGCATTTTGAAAACATTGTGGGAAAAGGAGAAAATGCTGGTCTCCTTTTCTCACAATGTGCTTTCTACCCTGCAGGAAACAAATTTCAAGTTTTGAGTTAGGTTTATTTTGTTGTCTGCAAGTGCTTTCGAATTAGACCAGTTTAAAATTTCGTTGTTTGGCAAAGAGGTAATTACAGAGCCTGAATTTTGTTGTATTGTTACAAGTTAGCACACTGGCTGGTTTCAGGCACAATAATGTAAGTAGAATGACAGAAACCAGTTGACTGGAATGACATAAAATAGAGCCAAAACCAATCATTAATATAGCTTTGAATATTAATGTAGTTCAATCTTTGTTTGGCTGGCAGGAAATAATTGATAATTATCTAGCAAAGCGGACTTCGCTTCCAATTTATCTGACATAATGGGCAATAAAAAACAAGAAGTGAGCTCAGTGGACAGCACTCTTATGTACTTGGTATTAGCTTTTGTCATTTGTTGTGTCATTCCTATATTGAGCATAGAAATTTGGTAGCGAAAGTTTCTTCATCTTTTTTCAGATTTCAATGAATGTGGACAGATTAAAAGTTTGGATTGTCCCAATATGACTTTCCTGCCATGTGGACTTCGACTGATTGCTCAAGCTGAAGTAAGTGCTTGAAATATTGGCTTTTTTAAATGATTTCTCCATCTTTTTCTCTTTTTAACTTCTTAGAATAGAGTTAAAGCTTATTATTGTCCAGTTTGAAACAACTTGTGGACAGCAAATTAACTCTCTACCAAACAAAAGGACAATGTTTAGCACTCCAATTTCTAAGCAGACAATAAGTTAACTGTGGTGTAAATAATGAAACTTGATTCTTAAAGGGTAGAAAACATTGTTGGGAAAAGCCCTCAAAGTTTTTTAAAGGCTTCTTCCTGATGGTCGTTAAAACTCTCTATTGTGTAGGAAACACTTAACCCATTACCACACAATGCCTACGTTTGACACCCCTTAGAAAGAAGTCTTTAGAAAACATTGTAGGAAAAGGAGAAAATGCTGGTAACCAGCATTTTCTCCTTTTCTCACAATGTTTTCTACCTTTCACAATACAATTTTAAATTTACAGTCACTTTTATTTTGTCGTCTGCAGATGCTTTCAATTTGGACCAGTCTAAAATATTGACGTTTGGTAAAGTGTTAACCAATTACCACAGAATCCCTACTTTTGACGACCCTGAGGAAGGAGCCTTGAGAAAACATTGTTGGGAAAAGAAGAAAATGCTGGTAACCAGCATTTTCTTCTTTTCCCACAATGTTTTCTACCCTCCACAAAACAAATTTCAAGTTTCCAGTCACTTTGATTTTGTCGTCTGCAAATGCTTTCGATTTGGACAAGCCTAAATTTTTGTCGTTTGGTGAAGAGTTAAGCATGACTCAAATGATATTGGATTGGTCTTTGAAAAGATACAAATCTTGTATAAAAAGAAATGTTGCTTACCAGCACTTGCTCCTTTACTCATTATATTTCCACAAGCTTTCTTTCTTCGGGGTTGTAATAACACAATTCAGATTATTTTCCAGTGAATCACAAGTTTTAACGACCTGAAGGTAGTAGCCTTTTGCTGGCAACCAGCATTTTCTTCCTTACTTATCTACTCTTTAGCTATGGTCACATTTATGGCCATTGCATGTAGTTGTCCATAGTTAATGTGAGCTATTGTGATAGTGTTGTGTCCGTTGTCCGTCGTCAGCTTTTTACCTCGTTTACACCTAGAGGCCACATTTTTCGGTACTGCTACTATGGTCAACTAAGTTGAAGTATGCGAGACATTCTGTCGCAGCGAATCAGATGTCTTCGAACTTGTCTTAGATTAGAATTATATTTAGAACTTGGTAAATACAGACCTAGAGTTACAGACTGGTACTGATGAGGGATTTAGGGATCCAGGTGTAAATTTATTTTATTTCTTTACCAAACAACAAAATTTTAGACTGTTCCAAATTGAAAGCAGTAGCAGATGACAAAATTAAAGTGACTCAGAAATTGAAATTTGTTTTTGGAGTGATAAAAACATTGTGGTAAAAGGAAAAAATGCTGGTTACCAGCATTTTCTTCTTTTTCCACAATTTTTTCAGAAGGCTTCTTCAACCAAGTCGTGACCAGGAATTGTTTGGTAAAGGGTTGACAATATGTGGCCGATCACCCAGAAAGGGACAATCTGGGAATACCGTACATCTGCAAATACATGAAAACAGATCAAAGTTAGTGCAGATCATGCAGTTTAAGCTGATAGTTCAAAAATGATGGCATAATAAGGTATAATGACCACTTTTCATACAGAAAATATCATAAAAGTGACATTTTTAGGAACTTAGCAGTTCCTAGATGCATGGTCCCTTTTGTTTGACAGGTCACATGATTATAAATCCCTTCCTGTTGGCACTGGCTAGAATCATCTTGCTGAAAGCATCCCAACGTAGGCTTTAGTCTTTTATCAAACGATCCTATGGCTAAGAAACTCTAAGGCTTATGAAAACACTATGGAAAACTGGAGGAATGCTGATAGCCGGCATTTTCTCCTTTTGCCTAAAGTGTTTTTTTCCCCAGTGAAAACCATATTTCATCAATTATGAATTTATCAGAATTATAGGGCAATATTTTTTGTGGACAATGATAGGTTTCAGTCTATCCCCTGTTAGCCATAAAAAACAAAGGATCCAGGGACATTTTCTGTTAACTGAGTAAGACATCATAATCATAGAAACTAAGACAATCGATGAAATCTCACTGTCCGAGTATTGATTATGATCATCATGAAGTTTGAACACTAATTGTTTTAGTCGTACATAATTATGCTGGCCTTGTCTTTCTTTGGCTTGCTTAGAAAATCTCCTATAGCACCGTAATTAGGATGACCATGTTATTAGCCTCACACAAAAAAAGACATCCTGGCTTTTTCATCTTTGGTGTGAGCTGAATTGCCTGTACTGAAAGATATCTTGATTTTATTGTGGCTAGGGCCCGTATTCACCAACCATTCTTGAGAATATTCTTAGTCTTATTCTCCAAGGCTTTCTAAATTTGTAAGTAACACAACCTCTGATTGGCTAAACCAAATGGTTTAGCCAATCAGAAGTTACATTACTTACAAATGTAGAAAATTCTGGAGAATAAAACAAAGAACGTTCTAATAAGAATGGTTGGTGAATGTGGGCCCTGTTCATGATGACTGATAGAATTATGTACTATACATTAATCTCTGTACCAATCAACAAAATTCTATGCTTTTTAAAACTAAAGGCATTTGCAGACAACAAAATGGATGTTGCTGAAATTATGATTTCTGTCTCTGATAGAATAGAAAACATTTGGGGAAAAGGAGAACATTAGTGTTTTCCCACAATGTTTTCAAAACCTGTCTTCTTCATGGTTGTTAAAGTTAGACCTCTGGTAAAGTATTAAATATGGAAGATTTATGGGAAAAAAATTATTGTGCTTTGTTTGCACTAATAGGAAAAGTACATGACAAAAAATTAAGAGTTGGCTCTCACTGCCTAACAAATTTTCAGCTTGTTGATTGGCCAAAATGAAAGATGGAGAGTCTGATAAAATGGTGGGCAGTGTAGAGTGGACATCAGACTGCTCATTCTGATTGCACATTCTGATCTTGATCTACACTACTCACAAACGCTTCATGTTATGTCCATGGTAAGGAAAAGGTTAATTCTTTACCAAACCATAAATTTTTGGACTGGACCAAAGTCAAAGCATCTGCAGACAACGAATTAAATCTTGGTAGTATGATAATTTCTGATTTTGATAGGGTGGGAGGTATTGTGGGAAAAGGAGAAAAAGCTGGTCACCAACATTTTCTCCTTTTCCCACAATGCCTTCTACAGGCTTCTTTCTAAGGGTTGTTAAAAGAGGCCATTGTGTGGTAAAAAGTTAACTGAAAATAAAAAAATATGACACATTATGATTATGTTCTTTATGATTTGACCCAAACACTGCCAAGGAGAGATATCATTTCTTGTAAGTCGATATTCCCCATCCACCCCATTGTTGCAACTTCTGGTCCCTTTTTCTAAAATAGCAGATTAAATGTCGGTAATAAGCTGGAAGGGTCAGTGCTACGTTTTAGGCAGCCCACACTGCTTTCAGAAACCACTGGTTTGATTTCACAATTTTTCTTGTTTTAAAAATATTTACTTTATAAAATTTACATTAATTCTTTGCCAAACAACCAAAGAAATCTCTGAACCCCATTTCAAAAGCATTTGTGCAGAAGAGAAAGGGTAGTGGGTTTGATCCCTGGCTTGGGCAATTTCTTTCCACGGATTGATGGTAGTCATTGCAACAGGATTCATTTCCCACCGCTGACCATTGTTTTGATGAGGGTTATGTGGCAAAGCCGCCAGTGGCTTGGAAAGTAAATTTAGCAGAGAAACGGTAAAGGAGAATCAAGGTAGGCATGCATAGGTGCACTAGCTGTTGAAATAACTGAAAATATTATGGAAAACAATGTCAATTAATCAATTGAAAGCATTTGCAGACAAAAATAAAATGAATGTGGTTCATTTAGTTTTGAGCTATGGTAGAGGGTTAAGTAATTTCATATTCATAATGTATTATGGTGCATGTGTGGATCCTGAGTTTTAACACCACTGACAAAAGAGATTTTTAAAAAAAATGTTGGAAAAGGAGTAAAGGCTAGTCAGCAGTATTCTCTCCTTTTCCAACAGTGTTTAATCTATTTTTGAGAAATCGTAATTTGAGCAGGACTAAATTTTTCATTATACTTTTAACCCATTACCAAACGACACAATTCTAGACTGGTCTGAATCGGAAGCACTTGCAAGCAACAAAATAAACATATCGTGTTTTGGTGTGTATAACACGCACATTTTTTCAGCTCTGAATAATTTCAAACTGGAGACTGCGTGTTATACACTACAATAGGCAAAACCATGTTTTTCTCCTTGAAAATCGGTCGTATGCTATACCTGTTCAAAGTGGGTAGGGGGCGGGGGAACAAAAAGGCCAAAGTTCTCTCGCCACAGCCTTAACTTTCATCATCATCTCATTTCAACTTTAACCGATTAAAAAAAAAATACTTTGACTTAATTTTGTTAAAATGTACTTGTACATTCTTAATTTATGGATTGGGATTCGTAATTTCCCAATTCTATCAGCCATTTTGGCAAAGGCGAACATACCCCGGAATGATAAATATTGATTTACTGTTATCGTCTGATTCGTCTCGTATTTTTTTTTATTTTTTGTCAATAGCTAAAATTGAACAATTATAAAAGAGTAAAATAATGATTCAGAAAGAAATGAATGATTAAAAAAAAATAATACCGCTATTTTTTACAAAAAGCTTGATTTACATCATATAGATCTATGTTTATTTCACACCTGTCACATTTGTCGATCGAGGTGAGAAAATAGGAGATTAACTATGATATGGTCGTCAGTTCAATGTGTGAATTTGCAACATGCCATAAGCTGGCTTGTTTTTATAATCTCCCGAATACACCTCAAATCATTACCGTTTCCACTTTGATTAAAAATGGTTATTTCCCTTCGATAGAGTATCGCCATTTACAATTTTTCAAGAAAGCGACCTAAGCTTCACATGTTACGATATTTTGGTCAATTTTTGATGCGTGTTGTACATCAGAACAACCTTTTTTACTCTGATCTGATGCTGAAAAAGGCCTGCGTGTTATACATGCCTGCATGGTATACACAGCGTTTTACAGTAACTCAAAAATTAATATTTATTTCCAGCAGGGCAGAAAACATTGTGGGAAACGGAGAAAATGCTGGTTACCTTTTCCCACAATGTTTTCAGAAGGCTTTTATCTCATGATCATAAAAACCAGGGATTGTTTGGTAAAGGGTTAATTTAGACAAGTCACAGTTTTGTTGTGAGATGAAGGGTTAAATAATTTTATTATCATACTTGTGGTGCACATGACCAAAAGCATTTTTTTTCAATGCCTCCGTTAGTTTATTATCGTGGCGCGCATGAGCGGATGTACTATATTTTAATTCGGTTTTGAAAAGTACCTTTGGAGGCAGCCATATTGTTTACTCAGCTTCCAATTATTTTGTAACTAGGTCATTTCCTACCGAAGATATTTCGTACCTACCTTTACTTTTTGTTGTCGTTTTTTACTCACTTTGATTATTTCCTACCTACTTTGGTCTATTTATACCCAGCTTTTGATATTTTAAAATTCAATAATTTATGCATGAGCCTAGTTTTAATACTATTTTCTTGTGTTGGTTGCCGAATGACAAATGATTTTGTACATGGCTTGACAATGCTTTTGTACAGAGCTCCAAATGAAACTATGTTAAATTTTCGCCAAAGAATGGCCATGATTGTGTTTTATTACTGGTTCTTTCTTTTTTAAGCTTTAAGTTGCATTCTACAGATTGTCTAGTACTTCTCAATTCATTTGAACTAGGTCAAATCTTAGAAATACCTTGTGTACACTCTAGAGTCCACATTTCAGTCCAATACCCATGAAAGTTGGTCAGAATGTTTGCCTTGATAAAATCTAAGATGAGTTTGAAAATAGGTTATGTTGGATCATGAAGGTCACTAGGTCAAATCTTAGAAAAACGTTGTGTACACTCTAGAGGCCACATTTTCAGTCTGATACTAATGAAATTTGGTCAGATATATAGGAAGAGTTTGAAATTGGGTCATGTCCAGTCAAAAACTAGGTCACTAGGTCAAATCTTAGAAAAGCTCCAGAGGCCACATTTTCAGTTTAAAACTCTTGAAAGTTAGTCAGAATGTTTGTCTTGTTGATATGTCGGACGAGATTGAAAATAGGTCATGTTGGGTCAAAAACTAGGTTACCAGGCCAAATCTTAGAAAAACCTTGTATACACTCTGGATGCCACATTTTCAGTCTAACACTGTTGAAAATTAGTCAGAATGTTTGCCTTTATGGTATCTTGGATGAGTTTGAAAATGGGTCATGTTGGGTCAAAAACTAGGTCAAAAGGTCAAATGTTATAAAAACCTTGTGTATGCTCTGGAAGACACATTTTCAGTCTGATACTCCTGAAACTTGTTCACAATAGTTGTCTTGGTGATACCTTGTTTGAGTTTGAAAATGGGTCATGTGGACTCAAAAACTAGGTCACTGGGTCAAATATTAGAAAAACATTGTGTACACTATTGAGGCCACATTTTCTGCCTGATACTCTTCATGCTTGGTCAGAATGTTTGTTTTGGTGATGTCTCAAAAGAGTTTGATAATGGATAATTGTCAGGTCCAAAACTAGGTCACTTGGTCAAATCTTAGAAAAACCTTTTGTATGCTGTAGAGGCCACATTTTTAGTCCAATACTCATGAAACTTGGTCAGAATGTTTGTCTTATTGATATCCCAAAAGTGTTTGATAATGGGTAATGTCTGATAAAAAAAACTAGGTCACTGGGAAAATAGACTGAAAATGGTTCATGTTTAGTCAATAGACTCAGGTGAGCTATTTCAGGGCCATCATGGCCCATTGTTATGTTAACTCTGTACCAAACGACAAAATTATAGCCTGATCAAAATTGAAAGCATTTGCAGAAGACCAAATGAATGTGACTAAAAAATTGAAATTCTTTTTGGGGAGGGTAGAAAACATTGTGGGAAAAGGAGAAAACTGCTTGGCCTAAATTGTGCTGTGTTGTAAAGGGTTAATACCGACTTCCTGGGAACGTCTGTTTCATGTTTGCAGCACAACTAGGGTTTGTGTATAGAAATGTGCAGTCTGATGTAGGTCATTGAAATCAGTTTGTATGTGGTAAGGTAGAAAGATTGTAAAAGAGATTGTAGGCCAGTCCTGAGATGACCCTGGTTGGGGAATGCATTAACCAAGGTCACCTAAGGTCAAGCATCTTTGAGAAAGATGAATTCCCATTTGGATATAAAACAATCAATAACAATAATTAGTTTCTTAATGGTGTTGTGTATAGTGTATCGGGACTGGCAAGTTCTTTCCCTTTTATTAGGAGAAAAATCAGGTTCAGATGGATCGAAAAAATTGTTTGAACTTTTTTTAACTCATTACCAAATGACAAAATTTTAGGTGTGTCCAAATCGAAAGCATTTGTATACGACAATATAAAAATGACTGAAAATTTGAAAATTGTTTTGTGAAGGGTAGAAAACATTGTGGGAAAAGGAGAAAATGCTGGTTACCAGCATTTTCTCCTTTTCCCACAATGTTTTCTAAAAGCTTTTTTCTCAGGGACGTCAAAAGTAGGGATAGTGTGGTAATGGGTTAACAGATGACACAAAGTTTAGACTGATCCAGACTGAAAGCAATAATATTATGGATTACAATTTGACTGGCTCTAATGATGGGCTTGGTCTTTGAAAGGTCATAAAGAACACCGATGGTCTCCTACCGCAATGTTTTTAATATCTTTTATTTTGGAGGGGCATGTATGTTGAAATAAGATATTTTTCTGTGTTCTGCATATAAATAAGCCATGTTTTGTGGAAAGGGGGACTTACTGTATCTGCTATAAGTGATGGTGATCATGAATGGGCATTCATTTTGTAACTAAATTTTTGACAAAACCAAAGCCTTTGTCATCATCATGTTAACCCTTTACCACATAATGGCAACTTCAACATTCCCCAGAAAGAAAGCTTTTGAAAACCTTGTAGGAAATGCTGGAGAATATTTCCCTTTTCCCACAATGTTTTCTACCTTATCAAGGACAAATTACATCTTTTTGACCACATCCTGTTTGATGTCTGCAAATGCTTTCAATTTGAACCAGTCTGAATTTTTTTGTCAAATAATGAGTAAAATCATCATCACAGAAAATTTAATGTGATTGCTTAACCCATTACCACACAATCCCTACTTTAGACGACCCTGAGAAAGAAGCCATTAGAAAACACTGTGGAAAAAGGAGAAAATGCCTGTAACCAACATTTTCTCCTTTTCCTACAATGTTTTCTACCTTCACAAAACAAATTTCAAATTTTCAGTCACTTTTATTTTGTCACCTGCAAATGCTTTCAATTGTCAATTCTAAGGATTTGGTCTTGTGGCAGAATCCAACCAGTGACCCCTGGGTTACTGTTTTCCAGATGACAAAATTTTGACTTTGTCATAATTGAAAGCATTTGCAGATAACAATTTAAATGTGACTCAAATAATGAAATTTGACTGTTATGGAATAAAAAACACTGTGGGAAAAGGAGAAAATGCTGGTTACCAGCATTCTCTCCTTTTCCCAAAGCGTTTTCAAAGGACTTCTTCCTCAAGGGTGTTAAAAGTCGTCATTGCGTGGTAAAGAGTTAAACTCTATACTATACCAAAAAAGATAAGGTCTAGCCTAGATTCAAAGAAATTGCAAACAACTATTACATGTGACTCAAAAATTGAAAATTGTTGTTTACCTGATGGAAAACATGGTGGGTAAAGGAGAAAATGCAGGTTAGCAGCATTTTCTCCCGTTCCCACCATGTTTTCAAAAGCTTCTTTATTTTTGATTGTTAAAATACTAGATTGTGGAGTACAAGAAGTTAAAATTCTGTGAAAAATAGATAGACTGGAAAGATAGATACAAACAACACCTCTTGAATAATATTAAAAATTAATTACAAATGGTTGAAAACTGAAGCAATACTTGGAAAGCCAAAATTTGCATAAATATTGGACGAAAGATAATTATTTTTCTAAAGTATTTTGCCTTATAAGGGACAGTATGTGTGTGACAGCCATATCAAGAACAATGGGCAGTCTGAAAGTGCGGATAATGAACTAATACAGAGTGACCCGAATATCGATAATTATCCTTATTTCTTTGTTTCCATGACGATCAATGCTTATTAGTGGAACTTAATTGGCTGGTCAGCAGGCAGTGAATAGCCTTACATGAACTTCCAACTTTGTATTCTACTCTGTAAACTGTACGGTAATTACATCCTGAAAGTTGACAGATGACAAAAGCTGCAGAACCAAAAGCACACTCACACTCTTTACAAAACGATAAAATTCTAGCCTTGTCCGAATTGAAAGCAATTGTCAATGATATTAAAAATCTGACTGAAAATTTGAAATTTGCTTTTGGACTGGTAGAAAACATAGTGAGAAATGAGAAAATGCTGCTTACCAGCATTTTCTCCTTTTCCAACAATGTTTTCAAATGGATACTCTTGTTGGGCCATAAAAAGTCAGGAGCATGTGGTAAAGGGTAAAACTCTTTCTGACAAAATTTTTGGCCTTTCCCAAGTTGAAAGCTGTTGCAAATGACAAATTAATATTGCTCAATTAAAGACATTTATCTTTCAAAGGGTAAGAAACATTGTAGGAAAAAAGGAGAAAATGCTGGTTTCACGCAATTTTTCTAAATTTTTCATATCCGAAGTTCTTATTGATGGTAAAGGGTTATATTAAAGGCTAAATATACTATCTGGACCTCTTTTCCCTGCCGAAAATATAATAGCCTTAACCCATTACCAAACAACAATATTTTAGACTGGTCCAAATTGAAAGCATTTGCAGACGACAAAATAAACGTGACAGAAAATTTGAAATTTGTTTTGTGAAGAGTAGAAAACATTGTGGGAAAAGGAGAAAATGCTGGTTACCAGCATTTTCTCCTTTTCCCACAATGTTTTCTAAACGCTTCTTTCTCAGGGGCGTCAGAAGTAGGGATTGTGTGGTAATTAGTTAAATTTGGAACGACTTTTATCTTACTATCTGGACTAAACAAGTCAGCAGTATAGAATCAAGATCAGACTGCATGTTCCTGTGCAATCTGATGTAGATCTATGCCATCCACAAAACCTCTTGTTTTTGCATACAATTCAGAGAGGGTTATCTCTTTACCACACAATCCCGACTTTTTATGACCCTAAGAAAGAAGACTTTTGAAAACATTGTGGAAAAAGGAGAAAATGCTGGTAACCAGCATTTTCTCCTTTTACCACAATGTTTTCTACCCTTTCCAAAGTAAATTTTAATTTTTCATTCGCATTCATTTTGTCATCTGCTAATGCTTTTAGTTTTTAATCGGGGGTATAAGAATAAACCACTGCAGTCCCGCGATCGTCACATCTGCCATTTCATCTGGCGGAACAAAAGTGACAGCATGCATGTCGTAAAAGGCGACAAAAGGGGCATCATTTTGTGTTTCATCCATTCCTCATTTATCATGTTTGTCTTGTGTTGTTCGACATGTATGTTATTTTCACCTAACATTATTGTAAGTGCGCCCAATATGACCCAAGTTGTCGACGGGCCTTAAAACACTATTCATTCATTCATTCATTCATTGGACCAGTCTATTATTTTTTCATATGGTAAAGAGTTAAGTCTTTACCAAATAATCCCTGGTTTTCACGACACTGAGATAGAAGCCTTTTAAAAACGTTGTGGGAAAAGGAGAAAATGCTGGTGACCAGCATTTTCTCCTTTTCCTACAATGTTTTATACCCTGTTGGAAACAAATTTCAGTTTTTGTGTTACGTTTATTTTGTCGTCTGCAAGAGCTTTCAATGTGGACCAGTCTAAAATTTTGTCGATTGGTAAAGGGTTAAATGCCAGGCTACACAATTTCCTTTTCTTTCACATACAAATTCCTGAAAAAGAATTTCAGACTCCTATTTGATACTGTTAACCCATTACCACACAATCCCTACTTTTGATGCCCCTGAGAAAGAAGCCTGTAGAAAACATTGTGGGAAAAGGAGAAAATGCTGGTAACCAGCATTTTCTCCTTTTCCCACAATGTTTTCTACCCTTCACAAAACAAATTTTAAATTTTTTGTCATTTTTATTTTGTCTTCTGCAAATGCTTTCAATTTGGACAAGTCTAAAATATTGCCGTTTGGTAATGGGTTAAAAAGTATATTTTTTTGTGGTCCAATAGCAGTTATGATATGTCTCCTATTCATTTTTCTTTTTTTTGAGGTGGGGGAGTGAGGAGGAGTTGTGTTAAAAACCTCTAGATTAATTATAGTAACTTTAATTAAATTAATGAAGTTGCATATTTCCAGTCTGTAGCAAAACTCCCACATTTAGATACAGCAGTTTGAAGGTTATGCTTATCAGAATATCTCTTAACCCTTTACCCCATAAGGCATTACTATGGTATCTCTACTTGACCCTAAATAACAGCAAGCATGAAGCGGTTTCTTATGTGTATATGACATCTTTTGATACTGTAGAAAACATTGTGGCAAAAGGTGAAATTGCTCGTGACGAGCAATTTCACCTTTTGCCACAATGTTTTCAAAAGGCTCCTACAAGCAATGCGAAGAAATGAGTATGGAGTAAAGGGTTAAGATAGTCAGGACATTGCGCACTTTGTGCAATTTAGGTTCAGTATTCAACATTAATTCTTAATTTCATTCTTAACCTAAGTCTATATTTAGAAAGTAACACAACTTCTGATTGGCTTAACCATTTGATCTGGCTGATAAAAATATTTGCTACTTTCAAATTTAGAAACTGCTGTTTTAAAAAAAAAATGTGGTCTCATCAAAGCCCTGTTATCTGCATTGTCATTGTGTCAGAACTTCGGCAATTTTATAAGCCTAAAGG
The DNA here is from genome assembly GCA_943736015.1 of Tridacna crocea. Taxonomy (NCBI): domain Eukaryota; kingdom Metazoa; phylum Mollusca; class Bivalvia; order Cardiida; family Cardiidae; genus Tridacna; species Tridacna crocea. The sequence continues at coordinate 26,594,994 of OX031065.1, forward strand.
GTTGTATTATGTTATCGCCATGGTCGTCAGTCTATCCATATGTCTGTCTACCTGTCTGTTCCATCAGTCTATTAGCAATTTCTTGTGTGTGGAACTCCTACACTTTGCATTTGAACAAGTTCAAACTTGCACCAATAAGTCTCTATGATATGTAGTTATGAATGTGACTCTGTACACTCTATGATAAAATTATGTAGTTAAGCATGTGACTCTTAAAAGATATCTACAGGCCTCCTAGACTTTAACTCTTTACCAAATGACAAAATTGTAGACTAGTCCAAAATTGAAAGCATTTGCAGACGACAAACAAGTATGGCTCAAAAATTAAAATTTGTTCTGTGAAGGATATAAAACATTGTGGGAAAAGGAGAAAATGCTGGTGACCAGCATTTTCTCCTTTAACCACAAAGTTTTCAAAAGGCTTCTTTCTCATGGTCGTTAAAAGTCGGGATTGTGTGGTAAAGAGTTAAGCAATTTCACTAACAAGCCTCTTCTGGGGTATATGCACCACCTTGCGAAGCTCTTGTTTCATGTCTGTTATTAATTCAAATGATATTCACTTCAAACTTTGGACATTTAAATAACTACAGATAAGGAACAGAAACAACAAGAGCAGCTAATACTAAAATTATTTTTTCATATTTGTCTCCTTTTCTTGGAAAATCTTCCCCGAAAAAACTGCAGATGCTGCAGCCAAGCTTTGGCACCTGCATTACAGTGTTCTAGTTTGTAGCTCAAGGCAGTCATGGTTGAAGCTAAAGGTCAAGGCAGCCATGGTCGAGACAGTCATGGTTTAAGCTAAAGGTTGAGATAGTCATGCTTGAAGCCAGAGGTCGAGGCAGCCATGGTTGAAGCCAACGGTCGAGGCAGCCATGGTTAAAGCCCAACGGTGGAGGCAGCCGTGGTTGAAGTAAAAGGTGGAGGCAGTCATGGTTGAAGCTAAAGGTCGAGGCAGCCGTGATTGAAGCCAAAGGTGGAGACAGCCGTGGCTGAAGCCAAAGGTCGAGGCAACAGTGGTTGGAGCCTAAGGACGAGGTGGCCATGGTTGAAGCCAAAGTCGAGAGAGCCATGGTTGGAGCCAAAGAATGAGGGGGCCATGGTTGAAGCCATGGTTGAGGCGGCCATGGTTGTAGCCAAAGGACAATGTGGCCATGGTTGAAGCCAAAGGTCAGGAGAGCCATGGTTGAAGCCAAAGGTCGAGGCAACAGTGGTTGGAGCCAAAGGATGAGGCAGCCATGGTGGAAGCCAAAGATCAAGAGAGCCATGGTTGGAGCCAAAGAATGAGGTGGCATGGTTGAAACCATAGGTTGAGGCGGTCATGGTTGGAGCCAAAGGATGATGTGGCAATAATTGAAGCCAAAGGTCAAGAGAGCCATGGCTGAAGCCTAAGGTTGAGGCAGCTGTGGTTGAAGCTAAAGGAGAAGGCAGGTGGCTGAGGCCAAAGATCGTGACAGCCATGGTTGGGGACAACGGTCAAGGCGGCCATGTTTGAGGCAAAAGGAGGAGATGGCCATGGTTTAGGCCAAAGGTCGAGGTGGCCGTGGTTGAGGCTAAAGGTCGAGGCAGCAGTGGCAGAGGCCAAAGTCCAATGTGGCCATGGTTGAGGTTAAAAGGTCTAGGCGGCCATGGTTGAAGCTAAAGGTCGAGGCAGCCATAGTTGAAGCCGAAGGTCGAGGCAGCCATAGTTGAAGCTAAAGGTCAAGGCAGTCATGAAGTTTTTTGTATGTTTGTTTTTCCCTTCTTGTTGGAAAACTAGTAGTCAATGGACAAACTATACATTATGATGTGAACTTTTTAGCCCCTTGCCAATACTCCTGTGTTTTGACAACCCTGTTGGAGATGGCTTTTGAAAACATTTTGGGAAAAGAAGAAAATGCTGGTAACCAGCATTTTCTTCTTTTACCACAATGTTTTCCACTCTCTTTCAACAATAAATTTCGATTCATATTGACCGTAAAGGAATAATAATAGTCAAGGGACAAACTAAACATTATGATTGTGAACTTTCTAGCTCTCTACCAAGGCTTCCTGGATTTTGACAACCCCAGGGGAGAGAGCTTTTGATAGCATTGTGGTAACCATCATTTTAAATAGATAATTCCAATTTGTTTGGATAATGATTTGTAATCTGCAGATGCTTTAAATTTGGACAAGACCAAACTTTTGTTGCATAGTAAAGAGTTGGATCTATTCCGCCAGACATCTTTTTGATCTCACAAAGTGGGCTAGATCTCATTTGTGCATTATTAGATCGGACCTTGTCTGATGGTAAAATATTGAATAATTAAATTATTTGTCTGGGATGGGGAAAGAAGGGGGGGCACAAAATAAACTCTCCTAATTATTGTAAATCAGTTGAAATTCAGCAAAGTTTTCAAAAGGCTTGAACCCTAGTGGTTGAGGATTTGTAGAACAAAATCTTTGTTTGATCCTCGGTGGTTGTCGGACATACCGGTAATAGGAATATTAGGTAGTATTGAAGCTGTGCAGTATTTTGAATCATACACTCTCAATGCCAAAGGAGCCATGGATTGACTGAAGGGTATTTTATGTTGCTTTCAATGTTATCTGTCCTATCAAAGCAACAGCTCACCAAAAGGGGCCTTTGCAGTGGGCATAAGGGAATATGCTGGCAACAATACTGCCATTCTCACCATGTTTTCAAATGCGTTCTCCATCAGAGCCTTTATTTGATGAAGTTTTATACTAGTACAAAATTAAAAGCATTTTCAGACAGCCAATTAAAATCTGCCAAAATGATAAAATTTGTTCTTGACAAAACATTGTTGGAAAAAGAGAAAATACTTGTAAAGGCAGAAGAGTTTTCTCCTTTTACCACAATGTTTTCAAAAAGTCCTGTCTCTGCATGGTTAAAAGAAATTGCCATGGTGAAATATCAATCAATCCCTGCTGGAAACAAATTTCAATCTTTGAGTCACAATTTTTTTGTCATCTGCCTGTGCTTTCAATTTGCACCACTCTAAAAATTTTGTTGTTTGGTAACAAGTTAACAAAATGCAAATTGCAGCGTATTTCTTTAGTTTTACAGTAGACCTCTTTTGAAAACATTGTGGGAAAAGGAGAAATTTTCTTTCACAATTGGTCTGCTTGAAGATGGTATTGGAGTAGAAAGCAAGGAATATGTTACGTCTAAGTTCATATGTCCTTTGCAGAGAAGCTCCATACTGGTATCATTGTCCCGGTAATGTACTATTATTCATGGAAGTTGATCCACTTTAGTTTGATCTCAGGTCCTTCAGTTTTATATCAGCCATTCACTGGCAAAAGGGGGCTTAACTCTTTACCAAACGACAAGGTATTAGACTAGTCCAAATCAAAAGAACTTGCAGACGATATAATAAACATAACTCAAAAATTGAAATTTGTTTCCAGCAGGGTAGAAAACATTGTGGGAAAAGGAGAAAATGCTGGTTACCAGCATTTTCTCCTTTTCCTACAATGTTTTCAAAAGGCTTCTTTCTCAGGGTCGTAAAAACCAGGGATTGTTTGGTAAAGGGTTAATGCATCTCCATGATGTATCAAAGCAAGACATTACCTGATTGTGGATTAAAAAAGAATCCATTTTGTTGAACAGTTGACTGAATCATGAGGTAGAATTATCCTTAGAAAAGCAGAAAATTTAAAGATAACGAAAAGTTTTGACCCACATCAGCCTGTGTGGGCTGCGCAGGCTGATGTGGGTCAATACTTTTTGCAAATGGGTTAAGCCCCCTTTTCACAGAGCATGGCTAATATTAATTTGTCTATGTTCCTTATGGTTACAAGCTTCTTTTTAACTCTTTATCAAAGGGTAAAATTCTAGGCTGGTCCAAATTGAAAGCAGAGGATATATCAGAGATGAAGCCAATGACAAAAAATTGTCCTTGATAGGGTAGAAATTGTTTTAGGACATCAAGAAAATGCTGGTTACCAGCATTTTCTCCTTTTTCCCAAAATGTTTTCTAAAGCCCTCGTCCTTAGTATCGTTACAAGTCGGGATTGTGTGGTAAAGGCATAATACGATCGTGCTAACAGATAACTCCTCTTGTTATATAACCGACCGTTCTAGAGAACACAGTGGCAAAAGGAGAATTTTTTAGTTATGTTACCACAATGAGCCTTAATTTAAGGTAATGATGCATTCCTACAATGCTGTTTTCAAATCATAAAAATTTGTGAATTTGTTTTCATGAAGTAATAAGTTATTATGACACTGTAAAAATTGAAATTTGATACATTAGAAAATATTAATTTGTTTCTATCTGGATTCAAAGGACAACAATTACCTGGGTAAAAAAAATTGCATTGTGATGTTTCCACAGTGTTAAAATTGATTTTGGGCTGTTGGCCCATGTTTTTCTTAACCTTTTACCAAACGACAATATTTTAGGTTTGTCCAGATCAAAAGCATTTGCAGATGATAAAATAAAAGTGACTCAAAAGTTGAATTTTTTGTTTAGAAGGGTAGAAAATATTGTGGGAAAAGGAGATAATGCTGGTAACCAGCATTTTCTGCTTTTCCCACAATGTTTTCCATGGCATTCTTTCTCAGTGTGGTTAAAAGTTGGGATAGTGTGGTTGAGAGTTAAGGAGATTCTTTTTAATTTTTTGTTCAGGAATTAACCCTATACCAAACAACGGAATTTTAGACTGGTCCAAATTGAAAGCACCTGCAGACTACAAAATGAACACAACTCAAAAATTGCAATTTGTTTCCAGCAGGGTAGAAAACATTGTTGGAAAAGGAGAAAAAGCTGGTTACCAGCATTTTCTCCTTTCCCCACAGTATATTCAATAGGCTTCTATCTCAGGGTCGTAAAAACCAGGGAATGTTTGGTAAAGGGTTAATGATTTAATTCATTTAACTGTAGTCTTCCATAGATAATAGCTTGGTTGAAATGTCCATTTATGGTGCAATATAGTACAATTTACCATGCTGGCAGCCTGCGACTAGGGAATTCGTACAATTTTAATTGGTATCTTTTTTCGCAAATTCAAAATCTAATTAATTCTATTAATTCTGTGTTAATTCTATTATACTGGAAATAATACTCATAAAAAATAGATTACATATGAGACTATAGTAAAATGACACATTACCTTATTAAATTTAACTCTTTATCCAATAACAAAATTTTAGACTTCTTCAAACTGAAAGCATAGGCGGACAAAAAAAATGAATGTGACTCAGAAATTGAGATTTGTGCGGGGAAAGGTAGAAAACATTGTGGGAAAAGGAGAAAATGCTGTTAACCAGTATTTTCTCCTTTTCCCACAATGTTTTCAAAGACTTTTTTCCTTAGGATCATTATAAGTTAGGATTTTGTGGTAAAGAGTTATTCATTTTCCCTTAATCACATACTGGGGCATAGCAAGTCCAAAATATTTATAAAAATAAAAATAATTTACTGATAGTGTAACCCAAGTTGAAAAGTGCCCAAAAAGGGGAAAAGAATTTCCAAGAGGGTCCTGAAAAAATGCTGGCTTCTTGGGACCTATTTTTGACAAAGCTTTTGTTCTGTTTTATTTTGCAAAATGTACGCAACTGCAGTTTTGAGCACAGGCAGCTATATGACCCCAACATAACAAAATTTTAGACATAAGAATTACAGGCTGTTCTGTGATACCAGGAGTTTCTTTTACAGAAAAATGGCAGCATTCTGCATCTTAACTCTATATACCAATAGACAAAATATTGAAAGGTCCAAATTCAAAGCGCTTATGCAGATGACAAACAATTGGCACCTTAAAAGCTTGAAGTCATCTTTGAAAAGGTAAAAAACATTGTGGGGAACGGGGAAAATGATTCCAAAAGCTTTCTTTCTCATGTTTGTGAAAATGAAGGTTTTTTAAAAAAACTTTGTTGGAAAAGGGGAATTGCTGGTTGATTGATTAATTGAAAGGTGTTTTTTGCTGCTTTCAACATTATTCCAGTCATTTCATGGCAATGGTCTGCTTATTCATATATGTAGCCACTTTTATTGGTACAAAGCTAAGGCCTTGAAGTCTCTTGCCCAAGGACACTCCCATAAAAAAAAAAAACAGTGCTTCCTGTGAGGCAAAGAACCTTTGGCCACCAGGCTACTTTTTCAAGGAGCCATGCAGTCCCCTGGAAAATGTTGCTAACCAGCATTTTCTCTCTCCCTGCCCCATGTTTTCTATCAATGTTAAGCTTTATCATTTAAACCATCTTTAATTTTTCATCTGTAAACATTTCTGGTTTTGAAAGTTGCCTTTGAAAGTTCTGAACATTTTGTCATGTAGTAAAGAGTATAAATATAGATATGATTAGTAAGAATAAAGTTCTAAAGCATCTGCATGCTAAAACATTTAACCCTTTACCAAACAATCCCTTGAAGAAGCCTTCTGAAAACTTTGTTGGAGAAGGAGAAAATGCTGTTAACCAGCATTTTCTCCTTTTCCCTCAATGTTTTCCACTCTTCTGAAGTCAAGTTTCAATTTTGGACCCACATTTATTTTTTTGTCAGCAAAATTAATGCTTTCAATTTGGACAAGTCTCAAATTTTGTCGTTAGGGGAAGAGTTAAGCACAAGGAGACAGTCATGTAGTTTGTTACAAGATTTCTTTGTTTTGTGATAAAGTATTCGAAATTCGATTGTCAACAAAGAAAAACATTGTAGATGTTTTTTTAACCTTTTACCAAACAATCCCTGGTTTTTACGACCCCAAGATAGAAGCCTTTTGAAAACATTGTGGGAAAAGGAGAAAATGCTGGTAACCAGCATTTTCTCCTTTTCCCACAATGTTTTCTACTCTGCTGGAAACAAATTTTGTTTTTTGAGTTATGTTAATTTTGTCTTCTGCAAGTGCTTTCAATTTGTACCAGTCTAAAATATCGTCGTTTGGTACAGAGTTAATGCTTTGGATTTGGACTACCTGTCCAGAAGTCTAAAATCTAGTTATGTGGTAAAAAGTTAATTCTTATAATTATTATTAATTATTCTTATTTGGTCGTATGAAATTACGTGAAGAGGCAATTATTCATTGCTGTTGGTGAACAGATCAATAGATAAATGAAAATTACATTCAATTCAATCCTGCGTGTCAATTAACACTTTACCATCCATATCTGAGGTTTGGATATAGATGCCTTCTAAAAAGATTGCAGGTATAGGAGAAAATGTTGGTAACCAGCATTCTCTCCTTTTCCCACAATCTTTTCCACCCTTTCACAGACAAATCTAATATTTGAGTCAAATTTGGTTTATGGTCTGCAAGTAATTCTAATCTAACCCATTGCCACACAGTCCCTACTTTTTGCTGCCCCTGAGAAAGAAGTCTTTTGAAAACACTGTAGAAAAAGGAGAAAATGCTGGTATCCAGCATTTTCTCCTTTTCCCACCGTGTTTTCTACCCTTCCCAGAACAATTTTAAATTTTTCAGTCTCTTTTCTTTTGTCGTCTGCAAATGCTTTCAATTTGAACCAGTCTAAAATTTTGTTTGGTAAAGAGTGAAAACATTCCAAGGTTTTGTCCTTTTGTAAAGAATATGTCCCTTTATCTGACACCTTCTGAAGATTTTGCTGAAGAAGAAATAAATTTTTTACAAGTAAAAAAGAAAGAAAATACTAGTAACCAGTATTTATTCCTTTTCCTTCAAAGTTTTATATGAGTTCATGAACAAAATTAATTCCGTCATTGTAGCTGCATTTAGTTTGTCATCTTCCATCTCTTTAACCTTTTTACCACCAGCCCTCAGGAAATAGCCTTTTGAAACTACAGTGGTACAAGAGAAAATCCTGGTTACCAGTATTTCCTACTGTACTCTCACTTTTCACATGCAGTTACTGTCATTACAGCTTTACTTAATTTGTCGTCTACAAATGTTTTGAGATTGGACAGAATTACTTTAGTTGTTTTTTTTTTGTTAAGAGTTAAATGTATCAGTGTAAAATTTTGATCCCCCAAAAAAATTAGACTAAAAAGAGTTAACGTTTGAATAACTGGAGTCACAGTCGGCTCTTATCGTAGTGATCAGATCCACCAGTCGGCGGTCACCCAAAGTGTGAATGTCAATCAGGCATGTAAACCTGCACACATTGTCACTGATGAACCCTTTTATAGCCCACACAAAAACCTTGTCATCAATAGACTTGATTGTGAATTATGATACAGTCTGTCTTCAACATTTTACAGACTTGTTATGCTTTAGAGAAGTTTCTATGCTATTTCGTTATATTTCGTCTATGGAAATGGAATAATAATAGAAAGTTTGGGAAAGTTCATTTAATTATTTTTGACACACTGACATACAGATTCTTCCTTTTCTGAAGGAAAACCTGGATCAAGTAACAGTTTCAGGCATAAAAATGTTTAACTCATTACCAAACGACAAAATTTTAGGTTTGTCCAAATCGAAAGCATTTGCACTTGACAAAATAAAAGTGACTAAACACTTGAAATTTGTTTTCTGAAGGGTAAAAAACACCGTGGGAAAAGGAGAAAATGCTACCAGCATTTTCTCCTTTTCCCACAATATTTTCAAAAGGCTTTTTTCTCAGGATCGTCAAAAGTAGGGATTGTCTGGTAATGGGTTAAGCCAATGTAACTTGACCCCTCCTTCCTCCTATCATATTGTATACTAAGTTTGGAAGAACAGAACATGGAAATGGTGACAAAATAAAGTGGAAGATGGAAGTATTCAAAAGTATATCATCTTACTTGTTTCACCCCTCATTGATGGTTGCTAAGAGATTTTATAAATAATTATGTAATATTGTGCTTTTGTGGCGCTTTTATTTAATCTGAGATGCATAAGAAAATTTGATATCGTGTGAGAACGAAGGTCGAGAAGCAAATGCTAGTGCAAGAAATGTTACTACTGCATAATATTCCTTTTATTATCTACCTACACCTTTTAATAAAAGAATATTTGTGTATCATGGTTTTAATCAATAGCAGGTGAGCTATAGTGTATAATTTTGATCCATCAAATTGCAAAATTAATGAATACATTATGTATTCCCCTCGTTAGTTACATCATCCTTATGTCATCATACCATATTTGGAGCCCTATTTCACATTGTGAAGATACAGATTTTTTTTGCTGTCCTATTTGTTATTTTATCCATGTATGACACATGTATTTCTTCGGAAAATTTTCAGGTATATGATAAAAAGTTTTTCACAATATTAGCCCAAGTTACTTATTGTGAATGCAGTCCTGAGTAATTATTCACCAATCTTTCATAGGAACTATCCAAGTCTTACTCTCCTGAATTTTTTTGACTTAAAAGTAACACAATTTTTGACCGGCTAAATGATTGTTAGGAATTGTGTTACTTTCAAATTTAGAGTATCTTGGAGAATAAGACTTAAGGAATGTTTCTGAGACTGGTTGGTGAATACTGATCCGGGACTTTTTACCACATTTTGCAAGTCTATAATTTTGATACACCGATAAGGTGAAAAAGGAGTTACATCCCTTTTTGTGTATGATCAGATAATATTACTTTACTATTTTGTAATATTTGATTGACATGTTAACAAGTATCTCTTAGATTTTTGGAGGAAATAAAGGAATTTTATGGCTTTTAGTAATATTTCATGACAAACTTTTTTTCTTTAACAAATGATTGAGATTTATTGAATTTTTGCAGAGCATAGACTTTGTTGATAATACCATTTTGATCAAGCTGTTTACTCTCTTCTTGATGTGTATGAGGCATACCATATTGTTTACTTCAAAACCCTTCAAAATACAGTTGTTTCAAGCTTTAATTACGAGGTTTTTGAACTAAACCAATGATAAAAAAGGGGGCTACATACAACTGCAAAACATAGCAACCCATATCAGCTTGCGCTGTCCTCGCAGGATGACATGGGTTGAAATTTTTTGTGATTTGTAAATTTTATGCATGTCCTAGGAAAACTCTTCTTCCTTACTAGGTCAGTTGTTAGATATAGTAGATTTTATGGATTCCCAACTATAATGACAACAAGCTTTGATCAAGCTCCCTTTTCACAGTGCACTGCTTATATTAACCCTTTATCACACAATGACAACTTTTAATGCCCCTGAGGAAGAAGCCTTTTAAAAACATTGTGGAAAAAGAAGAAAGAGCATTTTCTCCTTTTCCCACAAAGTTTTCTAACCTATCAAAGCATTAAATTGTGCCATTTGAGCCACTTCGAAATTGTTGTCTGCAAATTAATCCTTTCAATTTGGAAAGATCTAAAATTTTGCTGTGTGGTAATGGGTTAACACCTTGTTCCGGGTATGTATCCTGTCTGAAGTAATATTGCAAACTGAGGGGATTCTGTAAAACCCTAACCACAAAATCGTGAGTTTAACTGTTAATACCCTCATTCCACTAGCCCGCAATCTATGGCGCTCTGTGTGCTCATACAGAGCGCCGTAGATTGCCTCAGATCGCTGCTGGGTTGGTGAATATGAGGACACCGCTCAGATAAGAACCAGATGACTGTCCGCCTGCAATCAAGTAACCACTAATGAGATCCGATAGGGATTGAACTGAACATAGTCACTATCATAGCCTCGCTAGGATTTGTGATCTTTCACGACCTGTTTTTGCTCTGTTAGCGACCAGAGGCTTTGACCCTCCTTTCACTCCTTCCCCAGGGTGGCATACTGTAGTTAACTAAAGAATTTGTTGTACCTATGATGGTCTCCAAATGCGAAATGATGATAATGGTGACTTCGTAGGATTAAGTTCCCTCTGTGCTCGAGGCATATATGGTATTGACCATTAGAGAAAAAGAATCAGATACAAGGAAATCGGGGTTCAAGCCCCAAGCTCTTCTTCGAATATACCTCCTTGGTTCCTTAACATGCTCAGTGTAAAGCACCGATACACTTGAGACTACCTCTGGGTTCCAAACCAATTCAGCTCCCAGTTGAGTGGGAAACACAATGTGTCTCAGAAATGTCCTGGTGTTTTACCACTGCACTACCAGTCTGAGAAACAGACACTGTTTTATGTAGTCCTCCAAAAGCGCTATCCTATCGCCACTTGATTGTAACAGAGGGCTATCATATCGCCACTTGATCGTATGGTACCGCGATCATGTCGCCACTTGATCACAACGGAGCGCTGCTGCATCTCTAATGGTCGCTATCCAATCATATAGGAGCGCAATGACCAGCATACTGGAGGAACATTTGCGCTCTTGAGCGATCTGATAGCGCTCCATTTACGATGTTTACGTTCAAGTTGTATTTCGATAGCGATTTCACCAATTAAGTAGCGATGTGACAGTGTGTTTTGAACAGAACGCCACAGATCTTTGTGCAAGGGAGTAGACTGGTGGCCATCTTGACGATCCTCAAAAAGATCTGTTAGTGTTCTTGCATTCTTGGCACTCCCCATGGCGATCTACGACGCTCTGTGAGAGCGCAGTGGATCATGGGCTAGTGGAAAGGGGGTATAACCAAACAACAAAATTTTAGACTTGTCTGAATTGGAAGCACTGGAAGCGGACTAAACTCAAAAATTAAAATTTGTCTCAAACTGGCTAGAAAACATTGTGGGAAAAGGAGAAAATGCTGGTTACCAAAAACCATCGTTGGAAAAGGAGATAATGCTGGTAACCAGCATTTTCTCCTTTTCCCGCAATGCTATCAACCCTTCTTAAGCCAGTTTTCAGCTTTTGAGTCGGGATTATTTTGTCGTCTGCAAATCCTTTCAATTTGGACCAGTCTAAAAAATGTTCATTTGGTAAAGAGTTAACAGTAATGGAAAAATAATCTGTAGGATATTGACCAATTACAGTACAACCTGTATTCAGAGACCACTCAAGGGAAGTACTGAAATTGGTCTCTTACAGCAGGTGGTCTTTAAATACAGGTTATATTAGGTTATTGTAAGAAGGGTTGTTGTATCAGAACCAGAACAGTGGTCTCTTAAAGCAGATGGTCTCTTAATACAGGTGGTCTCTGACACAAGTTTAATTGTATATAACCCAAGTATACAAACTGCGCTCTGGCAAAAATCGGTTAAATGCAACTCCATGATACAGTTATACCAAGTGAGTAATGTCATTATAGTGAATCCATAAAATTCATTTTTTCCAACTACTCAACTGAATCATGAGGTAGACTGATCCTTTTGCACACAGAAAACCAATAAGATAGCAAAACTCAAATCAGTGTATGCGGACTTTGCAGGTGGACTTGGGTCGATACTTTTTGCTAATGCATTCAGGCCTTCATTTTAGCTCACCTGAGCACAAAGTGCTCAAGGGGAGCTTTTAGGATCGCTGGGTGTCTGTCGTCCGTCGTCCGTTGTCAACAATTCTTTAAACATCAACTCCTCCTAAACCGCTGGGCCAATTTGGACCAAACTTGGCTGGAATGTTCCTTGGGAAGTCCTCTTTAAAAATTGATCACGGAATTTGATTCCATCAAAAACTCTGGTTGCAATGGCAAACAAATGGAATTTTCAAGGAAATTCTTTGAAAATCTTCTCTGAAACCGCTGGTCAGATTTTAAAATGATTTCACAGAGATGTTCCTTGGGTGACCCTTCTCAAAAATTGTTTGTGAAATTTTGATCCGTCAAATGGGGGCTTCTTGAACTATACATAAATAAAGGAATTCTTAAAAATTCTTCTTCTCTGAAACAGCTGGTCAGATTTTGGAATAATTTCACAGAGATGTTCCGTGGATGACCCTTTTCAAAAATTGTCTGCAAAATTTTGATCCGTCAAGAATCATGGCTCTGGTGAATGGGGGCTACTTGCACTATACAGAAATGAAGAAATTCTTAAAAATTCTTCTTCTCTGAAACCACTGGTCAGATTTTGAAATAATTTCACAGAGATGTTGCTTGGGTGACCCTTTTCAAAAATTGTTCGCAAAACTTTTGATTCAGCAAGAACCATGGCTCTGGTGAATGGGGGCTACTTGCACTATAGGGAAATGAAGAAATTCTTAAAATCTCTTCTTCTCTGAAACCGCTAATCAGATTTTGAAATAATTTCACAGAAATGTTCTTTGGATGACCCTTTTCAAAAGGTGCTTATGAAAGTTTGATTCATCAATTAACATTGCTCTGGTGAATGGGGGCTACTTGCACCATATGGCCATGAAGGAATTTTTTAAAATTCTTCTCTGAAACGGCTGATCAGATTCTGAAATAATTTCAGAGAAATGTTCCTTAGTTGACTCTTTTCAAAAATTGCTCGAAATATTTTGATCCATCAAGAAACATGGCTCTGATGGTTGTGGGCTATTTACACTATACAGACATGAAGAAATTCTTAAAAATTCTTCTCCTCTCACATGGCTGTTTAGATTTTGAAAAATTGGCTATAGTCCCCTCAAAAATTCAGGTGAGCGAACTAGGGCCATCTTGGCCCTCTTGTTATATTGCATTGCTCATAATGCATGCGGTGCAGTTTAAATCTTTACCAAATGAAGGTTTTTGAGACTTGTCGAATTTGAAAGCAGTCTTGCATATGACAAAATCAGTGTGACTCATAAATTGAAATTATGGAAGGGTAGAAAATATTGTGGGAAAAGGAGAAAATGCTGGTTACCAGCATTTTCTGCTTTTCCTACAATGTTTTCAAAAGTTCTCTATCGCAGGGTCGTTAAAGGTCGGGACTGTGTGGTAAAGGGTTAAATGGGTTTCATATGGAATTCAGAGGTTTATCCTTGGTTGTCAGCCTTTTTCACAATACTAGTCTAAAATGGGAATGTCCTTCAGCAAAATATTGCTGAGCACTAAGCCCTGGAGCGATAGGAGGGCCAGGAAACCACAGGAAGAGCCCTTGACTTATAGGAGAGCCAGGAACTCACAGGAAGAGCTCTGGAGTGACTCACCTTGCCTTCAAATGTTTTTTCCATTCAGTACGTTATATTGCTTGATTGTATGAAAATAGGCTTTGTGGTAAAATAGGTTAATTTAGTAAAGCAGAGAAGTTTCTGAGAGAGAAATCCTAATGACATATACTTAATGAGGCAGTCCCAAATTATCATTTAATCTATCACTAAGTTCGTGAGTTTTTTTCCCCTCCAGTCTGCTAGAGTGCAATCTTCATCGAAAGTATTCTTTTCCACGGGATTCACAGTGTTCTATCTTGTCCTAGTTCCCTCCGTAATTCACCTCGTCAACAGGATGTGCTAGTTAGCCTTTTAGCTTAATTAGACAAATGAATTTAAACGAGGAATAATTCGTCATCAATCTTAATGCCAAAAGAGATAATTTTGTATAATAATCTTCCGGTGATTAAAATCAGTCTGGGAAAATTCCCCCGACTGATGAGGCTGATGACGAGCCTAACCTTTTGTCTTGTCACTTTAATTTACCATATTTGGTCATTATGGGTTTTTACTGTTAAATGTTTGTAAATGTGAGGCATATGTAAAGCTAGGTTGATTTATGAGCCTGAGAGCCAGAGAAACTTGTAACATTATGGGTAATACTCTCTGCATTCTAACTCATTACCAAATGACAATATTTCAGTTTTGTCTAAATCGAAAGCGTTTGCAGATGGCACAATGAAAGGGACTGAAAAATTGAAATTTGTTTTGTGAAAGGTAGAAAACATTGTGGAAAAAGGAGAAATTGCTGGGTTTCAGCATTTTCTCCTTGTCCCACAATGTTTTCTTAATGCTTCTTTCTCAGGGTTGTCAAAATTAGAGATTGTGTGATAATGGGTTAACCAGCTTGTTAACCAGCATTTTCTCCATTTTCCACAATGTTTCTGTCCTATTAAAGCCAAACCCATCATTTCAGCAATGTTAACTCTTTCCCAAACGAAAATATTTAAGATTGGTCCAAACTCAAAGCACATGTAGGCGACAAATTAAACACGACTTAAAAAAAGCAATTTTGTTTCCAACAGGGAAGAAAACATTGAGGGAAAGGGAGAAAATGCTGGTTACCAGCATTTTCTCCTTTTCCGACAATAATTTCAAAAGGCTTCTTTCTCAGGGTCATTGAAAGTCAGGAGTGTGTGATAAACGGTTAAATTGTGGTCTGCAAATATGTTTCTGTTACAACACATCTAAAGTTGTCTTGTTGGAAGTTACCTTGTTAATGTTCAGTTAGCCTTTGTCAAATTGTATTGCCTGCATTTTTCTTTATTATCAATTCTAAATACTGTTCTAATGCCCAATTTTAAGACTAAGACATCTGGTTGGTTGGGCCATTCTGTCTCAGCCAGTGGGATGGCTGTCTTGCAAATTTCAACATTTTTCCCTTGGATATACACAAAACTTTAAAAACAACACCCAAAAAACCCAGACATTTGGAATTTCTGATTTACTGTCTGTGCATATTCAGGAATTTTATTTATTCTACAAAAAAAACCATTTGGTTTGACCCTTACAATGTGACACAGTACAGTATTTTATTGTACACTTAAAAGTACAGAAAGACAAAAAGAATAAAAAAAGCCTTTATAGTTCCAGAAGTTGTTTCTTCTCACATTCATCTGTTATATCTAAACAGGTTTAATCAATTTAGTTCACGGATAAAACAGGGCAATTTTAATTAACAGAGAGGTTTTATCAATTGGCACATTTATGAAGCAGAAAAAGCCGCCTTTTAATTAAGGACTTCCTGAGTTCGGATGGCAGAATTTCCATTAATTATACTAATTGGAGACCTTTATCTAAATCAGTTAATGAATCCTGGGAATCTGTTGGCTCCTGTGCCCTTCCACTGTTTATAAAACTATTTACCATTGCTCAATTTTTATTACTTTTTTGTCAATTGCTTATATGAGATATGTGAAAGAATTTTCTTTCTTTTGACTGGTATTTTACGCCTTACTGAATAGTTGAAGTTATGTCAGACCAATAGATGGCTTATTCATGTTATTCAATGGTTTCACCAGTATTAGTCTTGGGGTCTGCAATTCCTTGCCCAACAACACTCACACTACAGTGCCACCAGCTGGAGTCTATCTCATGGTTTCCCTGATTACAAATTCAAGAACTTAACCACTGAACCACAAAGGAATTGTTTGTTCTAAAGCCAGAATTTTCTACATTTGTAAATAACACAACTTCTGATTGGCTAAACCATTCGGTTGTGTTACTTACAAATTTAGAAAACCTTGGAGAATGAGACTAAGAATATTCTCAAGAATGGTTGGTGAATACGGCCCAGAATTTGTTCATCATTTACCAAGCAACAAAATTTTTGACTGGTCCCAATTGAACCCTTTTTTTTTGCAAATGAAAGTTGGCTAAAATGACAAGATTCTCCCTTGTTGGAATAGAAAATATTGTGGGCAAAGGAGAAAATGGTGGTACAGTGGATTCCACTTAATCGCAACCCTGTTTATCGGGATTTTCGGTTATTTGCAAGACTTGGTCCAGCACCGATCCATTTCCTATCTAGACAACGTAAATTTCAACGCTTAAACGGGATCCCGTAAATAGAACATTTCGGTTTTTTGCAACGAAAAATTAGCACATGATTCGAAATTCTAGTGTTTATTAGCAATTCCGTGGGATAAGACAGCGAAAAATTTCAATCTGTCTGGGAAAAAAAAAAGGTTACTCAAAAAGATAACAGTCGAATTTCAATGCGTACAGAGAATCGCAGATTAAAAACCAATGTAACAGTATACAAAAGACGAGTCCGACATGATCCGTTTTCATTATTTAATTATTAAAGATAAAAATTCTTGGCGTATTTTTTGTTATTCTTTTCATTTAAGAAAGTGTAATAACGGTTACAAAACATCTGCAAATGGCCGACATTCTAAATATGGAGCTTCACTGGTTGCCGATTTTCAAACTATTGGACGGTTACTCGAGATTTCGGGTACCAGGCTGTACATCCACCGCCAAGAGCACTGATTAATAAAATGGTAATTTTAGGGCCGGAAAAATGGCGAAAAGACGACTACATGTACTTAAATCTTGTCTTGGTATAACTCGGGGAAAAAAAACATGAACATAGACGTTCTATGATCAGACTACACATTCTGTGCAGTCCGATCTTTATCTACGCTCCCCGAGAGCAAGTGCAGACGAATTCGGCACTTTACCCGTTACAAGAAAGACCGATCAAAATAACCTATCACCGATCAGATAATTACACACTGGGGGGAAAAAAAACTTATCTGTTTGTTAGTGTCTCGTCGATAATCCAATTTGTGACAAACAATTTGACTACAGGCGTGAAAGTAAGGTGTACCGAATGTAAACTGTGAAAAACACAGAAAACCGTTTCTTATCTCGGTCTGCTTTGAATGGTATGGCCTATTTTGATGCGTTAAAATAGAATCGTCTGGACGGCAATCAGTCTATGACGTCAACCAAATTTACCCACCCATTCAACCTAACAGGTGGCGAGTCGGGGTTTATACAGGTGCACAGTACACGATCATGTTGTGTAAGAATGTACATGTACGCATGGAGTAAATGTTAGATTACCGGAAACTGGAGATATGCGTCGAAACCTGTGTTGACAAAAAAATTGTGTTGAATTTTATGTCAAACGAAGCATCACCATGGCTAACACCCAGGATCATTTCTGGTGCTTTGTGCACTTGATAGGTAAATAAGTAAACAAACGATTTTTAAAAACTTGTTTAGTTTGAAATACATAGATTTAAAAAAATTATGAACATTAATCAAATGATCGGGATGCAAGAGCTGAACGTCTGTCAATAGAACGAAACGATCGTCTGCAACTCTGGTTTGACTTCCGGTCTTAAAAGAGCCATCGGATTATCGGGCCGACCGCTTATTCGCAATATGTTCTCTGACAAATAGGACTTGCAAATAAGCAGAATCTACTGTACCAGCATTTTGTCCTTTCCCATAATCTTTTCAAGAGCCTTCTTCCTCGGCGTCATTAACTCTTTACCACACAACAAAATTTTAGACTAGTCCAAATTCAAGGCATTTGCAGACCATAAATTATAATGTCCCAAAGGATTGGATATGTTCTTGAAAGGTTAAAAAAAATCAGGAAAGCATGAATAGGTGCACTGGCCACCTCGATATAAATAATACTGAAAACGTCATAAAACACTGTACAGTCA
Source organism: Tridacna crocea (assembly GCA_943736015.1). Lineage (NCBI taxonomy): Eukaryota > Metazoa > Mollusca > Bivalvia > Cardiida > Cardiidae > Tridacna > Tridacna crocea. The sequence continues at coordinate 26,612,986 of OX031065.1, forward strand.
ATCATCATAATAGCCACCTTTAATTTGTCTTCTGGAAAATGCTTTCACTTTGGACATATCCAAAATTTTGTCATTTGGTAAAGAGTTAAAGTGTACAAGAGTTGCCTGCCCTTGAATTGAGACACGGGCAATTTTGTAGGAAAATGAGAAAAATTAATGTTGGTGAACAGTATGTACTCCTTTGTCTCAAATATTTCCTACACTTTTTTTTTTAAGGAAAAAAAATCCTTATTTAGTACAGTGAAACTTTTGCTTGCAAATGCTAATACTGGCAAATATTTATGTACAAGTGCACTTGAACAAGTCTAAAACTGTGTGGTCTGGTTAAGACTTAACTCTTTTCCAGAGGCCAATATTTAATTCATTACTAGACGACAATATTTTAGACTTGTCCAAATTGAAAGCATTTGCAGATATAAAAGTGACTGAAAATTTGAAATTTGTTTTGTGAAGGCTAGAAAACATTGTGGGAAAAGGAGAAAATGCTGGTTACCAGCATTTTCTCCTTTTCCCACAATGTTTTCTAAAGGCTTCTTTCTCAGGGGCGTCAAAAGTAGAGATTGTGTGGTAATGGGTTAAGAAATAATCTTCTTCCTACCATGGTTAATCTTCAATAAATCATGTTGTGAGTTATGAGACATAATAGATAAACGACTCAGGCTATTGCCCTTGTGGTTTATTTATTGTGCCTCATAACTCACAACTGTGGTTTATTTAACAATAAACCACGATAGAAAGGAGCTTAAACCACGATAGAAAGGAGATTATTTTGATTTTAACTTGACCAATTCTTAATGAAAGGAAAACAAGTTCAAACTTGGAGTAAACACGTGGATGAAGAGTTATGTTCCATCGAATAACCCCACTCAGTGAATGGCATCACTCGATATAGAATGACGTCACTCTGCATGAATTGTCACAGATTTTACCACGCTTTCCTTGCACTGTGTTTATAGAGTCGAATTTGCTTGTCATAGAGAAATCAGAATAATCCAAATAAAAAATGTTTGAAGATGAATAATTTCATGTGACTCAAATACAGTAATTTGCGTATATTTTGGGACACCCAAAGAATTGGGACACCATCAAAAATCACGAAAATAATTATTTTTCATGACCCAAAGATTTGGGACATACTAAAAATTGCAAAGCAAGATAGGTAATTTTTTGTTCCAAAGAATTGGGACAGTGAATATCTTATTTAATTTTCTTTTTTCAATCCGTTGATAGGCCTACCCTTTGCAAATATTTATTTCTCGTAGTTTTATTTTTACGCTCGTAACGTCGTAAGCATGCTTCCCAACTCTCCCCATTTCAATGGGACGAGACGAAAAACCCGATCACCTGATTGTCTAATGTAAACCCCAATTCAAAAAGAAATCTGACGTAACTGTAAAAAGGGTGTGATAAACTTCTATCCATAACATGTATAACGTGTGTGTACATCAGGTTAACAGAGTTGACACGCATGTATTTTACGGTCAATCGAGTTTGTTGTTTATAGGCCTAAATAGAAATCTAAGTACACAGTTTTACCCAAGGTTTATCGATCGAAGATCGACGAACCAATCAAATTTGAGAACGGTCCTAGCAGGTACTTGTCAAGAGTGCAGTTAACGTCGTTCACCTCGTGTACATGTAAGCAGGTAAAATATGTTGTGAATTTTTTTTCTACAAACGCAAAATAACATCTTTATTGATATCCCAAGATGCAAACAAAAATGAGTGAAAAAGTTCATAATCAATGAAAATCACGAGCTCTTAGTGCTCAAACTGATCGGTGGAATTCCAATCAGTCTAAAAATAGACCAACCTGCAAACCTGACATCAATCCCGTTGCAATATTTCAACGTCGGCAATATTCAACGTGTTAGCGGCGAGTGACTTTCACTTTGACAGACCGTCTTGTTTGATCATAAGTTTTGGGACAGCTGACAGAATAATTATTTTTTGTAGACAAAAGTATTGGGACACGAAAAAAATTAATTATTTTTTGCTGTCCCAAAATTTAAGCAAATTACGGTAATAGAAATTGATTCGGGAAGAGTTGGAAACATGGTGAGAAAAACAGAAAATGCTGATTAATGGAATTTACTTCTTTTACCACAATGCTTGTTTTCAGGTACCCTTGAGGGTCATGAAAACATGGTATGGTTTATTGAAGAGTTCACCCTGTACCACCCTATCCCAAGTTCTGATGACCTGAGAAAGAAGCCCTTTGAAAACATTGTGGGAAAAGGAAAAACTTCAGCAGCCAGCTGGTCACCAGCATTTTTTTCCTTTTCCCACAATGTTTTCTACAATCAAAGCCAATTCTCATTATTCAAGCCAAGGTTAAGTTGTAGTTTGCAAATGCATATAATTTGGACTGATTTACAGTTTTCTCATTTGGTAAAGAGTTGATAAATGGTTTTTGATGGATATGGTAAAAGTAAAGTTTAGATAGGTATAAAATTATTATCTGTTGACAACTTTTATCTAATGTAGCAAACTTTGCGATATGGTCTTGAAAACATTGTGTAAAAAGGAGATATCACTCATAACAAGCACTTTCTCCAATTGCCTCATTCATATCACATTTTTTTTTTTCCATAACAGTTTTTTTCTCGCATTGTCCACATTACTTATCTGTACAATAACTCTTTATGAAATAGTCTCAGGTTTTAACAACCCTGAGATTAAAGGCTTTAGAAAACATTGTGGAAAAGGGTGAAAAGTTTGGTTACCAATTCTACCAATTCAAAGGCAAAATCCTTACTTGAGCCACATTTAACAGTAACTGTTGTAGTGTGCAAATACTTTCAATTTGGAAAAGTCTAAGATTTTTTCGCGTGGTAAAGGGTTAAAATGATAGTTTCAAACTGTTTTTAGACATTTTGGTTTCGAGAGGTAATGAGTTTGAAAGGATGTAACAAATTTTAATGGGTGGTGTGAAATCGAACACTTGATGAACTTTTATAATTAAGTTGGTACATGGTTTATGATCTAATATTTCTTTTCCGGTAGAGCTGAATCAGGCAGTAAAATTGTGTTTTCATTTTCCCCATTTGAATGAAACTGTAATTACAACAAGTTATGATCAGAAAAATCACAGGCAATTATCTTTTATATATAGATCTATCACATGATAGTATGAAATACCTACAGCAGTGAAGTTTTGAAATGTGCACTTCTTAATTCTGGTTTTAATTATTAAATTTGAAAAACATAATTTTATGACATTGCATTCTAACTGATGACCTGAAGATTGGTAGGCAGCCAGAAAATGTACCATCAACCCTATGCCAAAAAAGTAATCTAGAGTTTTAACCACCCAAAGAAAAAACAGGTTTAAAAAAACATTGTGGGAAAAGGAGAAAATGGTTACCAGCATTTTTTCCTTCTCTCACAATGGTTTTTACCCATTCACAGAGAAATCCCTACATATTAGCCAAATGTGTTTTGTTGTCTGCAAATGGGTGAGGCCTGAATGTTGTTGTTCTGTACATAGTTAACCCATTACCAGACTAATGACCTTGAGGAAGCAGGCTTTCATCAAATGATGTGCGAGATAAAGAAATTGATGGTATACAGCATTTTCTTCTTTTCACACAATGTTTTCCACCCTTCCCCATAAAAAAATTTCAATTTTTCAAACACATTGTTTTGTCTGCAAATGCTTTCAATTAGTACTGTTCTAAAATTTTGTCATTTGGAAAAAAGTTAAAGCTTAACTCATTACCAAACAACAAGCAAGAAACCATTTGCAGACAACAAAAGTGACTGCAAATTTGAAATTTGCTTTGTGAAGGGTAGAAAACATTGTGGGAAAAGGAGAAAATGCTGGTTACCAGCATTTTCTCCTTTTCCCATAATGTTTTCTAAAGACTTTTTTTCAGGGTTGGCAAAAGTAGGGATTGTGTGGTAAAGGGTTAAACAGTTACATTTATATAGGATCCCTTCTATGTGTGCATCTGAAAGAGGTATTTGGAAGGTTGATCTGCATTAGACTGTTCTATCCATCAGCTCTTCAAATTTCTGCATTCAAGCAGTGTGTGCCATCATAAAAATATCACATACCGTAATTCCCCCAAGTATTCGGACGGGAAAAAATAATTATTTTTTTTGGTGTCCGAAAACTTATTAAATTATTTGTGTGACTGTCCGAAAATTTCGGGAAATCTCTTTCCAACAACAACAACATATCCTAAAATAGACATCGTATGTACAACATACAGTAAGGCATATATTTCCCGAAAAGAACTGACATGAGATCGACCTTTATGGATTAATAAAACTTACTTGTAAAAAGAGTTCACACAATTACGTATTCGAACGCAAATAGCTACTTTGCTAAATAATCCTAAATCATGATCGTGATAAGGGTTATTCTTGACCTGACTAAACCTGGTTACGTCACGTGCTTGTCTCCATGCCAACATGTTTTTGTACAGGTCGTTACAACTAGCCATCCCGTTATGCATTAAAAGTTTATCTTATAGCCTTTACCGATAAGATTTACATCTTTACTGCGTCACGGGTATTGGACTAAATATATACAGCCTGTGTAACACAAATTAGCACTGCATTCAGTCTACCGCGATCAATCAGATACCAAACAAAGGATTTAAGCTTAAAACATAGATCGATTTACTCTTCTCAGGTACTTGCTAATTAACTCTTTACCACACAATCACGACTTTAAACGATCCTGGGGTAAATCTTTTTGAAAACATTGTTGGAAAAGGAGAAAACGCTGGAATTAATTATTTTCTTCTCTTCCCCCACTGTTTTCTTCGTTATCCAATCAAAAATCATTTTAGCAAAATGTAATTGTCGTCTGCGAATCCTTCGAATTTTATCTAGTCCAATAACATTTTCGTTTGGTAAAAGTTTACCACATCCCAAACAAGCCTAAAGTTGTCGTATGCAGACTCTTTCTGTTTGGAAGAGTCTTTAATTTGTTGTCTGGGAAAGAGTATTGCAGACCTTCGTCGATCTTCTGAACCATTTTAATTTGTTGTTTGGGAAAGAGTATAGCGGGTCTTCGTCAACTTCTAAACCATTTTAATTTGTTGTTTGGGAAAGAGTGTAGCGGGTCTTCATCATCTTTTAAATCATTTTAATTTGTTTGTGTGGTAGAGTACTGCGGGTCTTCTAAACCATCATAATTTCGTGTCCGAAAATTTAGGGACACTTATTTTACCAAGTGTCCGAACTTAGGGACAAAAAATAAATTATTTTGGAAAATAATTAATGGTGTCCGAAAATTTAGGGTGTCCGAATACTTAGGGGAATTACGGTACATACATCTCCTCTAATAGGTACTGGAACTTTAAAAAAAACTTGAGCTATTGAACATGAAAAAAAAAGTTAACTTTCAGAAATTTCCTGTTTACAATTTTCTCCTGGATGGAGAATTTTACTCTATGAATCCAAAAACAGAATGGCTGCTATCTGTCATTGTTTATAAGTATCTGATGGTAACGCAACATAATTATAACAGGTACCAATTTGCAGAACAGGAACATTTCTGAATAATTTCCAATGTTGGGGATTGTCAAAGTGCTAATTTAAAAAATGATAATTTGTTTTCCTCTGTCTTTGCTTTTTGCAATAAACATTGTACCTTCTTTGGAATCGGGTGTCAACTTTGGGATTTTTCATTGGCCCACACATTCGGTACGAGTACTGGTGTAGTTCCCAGGAAGCAGAATCGAGAGAGATTAGTATAAGTTGTAAGAACTTGTTTCTCATTCGATGTAAAATAAATATTTTTAAACTAAACTAAGTGGTCCATTAAGATGAGACTGCACAGAACCAATTACCTTTCCAGACACACAAAACTTACTTTATGCAATTGTTTCAAGACTGTTTTGATCTAAATATCGTTCAAGGTTATGTTGCACAAGCCTGTGATCAGACTGTACAAAATTTGGAGCCGTACCATTTTTCTACATAAAAAGAATGTCAAATTGATCCTTCAATGACAAGTACAGTGTGGCTCACATGACAGGATTTGTCTTCTGAAAGGTAGAAAAATTGGGGAAAGAATAACACTCGGTTGGTCTGGTTGCTTTATGAAACATTTTTTTCTGTGGGTACAACAGTTTGCTAAAAAATTGTGTCCACTTTGCTCAGACTATGTAGACAAATTGGACTTCAATATTGTATTCATTTGGGTCTTATTTCTAGATGATGGGTTTATTTGGCAATCTATAGATACTTGAGAAATTATGGAATAGAAAATATATAACATAGGGAGATAGTTGTATTTAGATCTAACAGGTTCTCATGAAAATAGTTAACCCTTTACCATACAATCCTGACTTTTTGACGACCCTGAGGTAGAAGCCTTTTGAAAACATTGTGGAAAAAGGAGAAAATGCTGGTAGCCAGCATTTTCTCCTTTTCCCACAGTGTATGCTACCCTTCCCATAGCAAATTTTATCTTCTCAACCACATTTATTTTGTTGTTTGCAAAATGCTTTCAATTTGGGCCAGTCTATAAATTTGTCGTTTGGTAAAGAGTTAAATAACGAATTTGTACATAAAACTTAAATACTTAAGCGCTGTCAATTAAGATAATTTCTATAATTTAAAAGCCCATAAATTATGTAAATAAGTCACTTAGCTGTATTTATTTTAATAGGGTTAAATTTAAAATCAAACAAACATTTGTCTAAAGTTTCCTTTGATTATTTGTCCTTCCAGAAGACAGCATATGGCTTTATCTCTTTATTGAATAATTAGTTGCAGGAAATGCTAGTATCCTTTCAAGATCATCGTGGGAAAAGGAGGAAATGCTTGTAATGAACATAGTCTCCTTTAGCCACAGAGTTATTTAGGCAGTCAAAGATAGGAACCATCAAATGCTAACAATTTTTACAAATCTAGAAATTCGTTGTTTGGTTGAGAGGTACCGATATTTGATATTTGAGTATGTGGCTTGCATCTTAACTCTTTACTCGGTTTGCCACGTCTATTAAGTTCTGCCAAGGCCCAGTACGGTTAGCCATGACCGCCGGGAAGAGGAGGTACAAAAAGCATCAACAAAAAGCTGCAACAATCTGTGTATTCTGAACTTTCGATGAGAAAACATGAATGTCCATGATGAAGATCTTCTTCATCTGGCATGGTGATAGGTGAGGATCTTCGGCTAAGGCTCCTCTTGCACCTCTACTTGTTGGGCCTGCACAGGACGGAATCCCTCCTTATATCCACGTCTTGCCTTCTTTGGTGTCATTACCTTAACCCTTTCCCAAACGACAAACTTTTGGACTAGACCAAATTGAAAGCATTTGCAGACGACAATTCATCTCCTGCTGAAAAGATGATTTCTGTCTATGATAGGGTAGAAAACATTGTGGGACAAGGAGAAAATGCTGGTTACCAGCATTTTCTCCTTTTCCCACAATGTTTTCAAAAGGGCTACAATTTCAGACTAGTAAAAACCAGGGATTGTTTGGGAAAGGGTTAAACTATAAATATATTATCTGGACTCTTTAATGTTTGCAACTTTAATGAAGCTTCTCTGCCGGGTTGGGCGTTTTATACTTCTTGTGCGACCGTGCGCATCATTCCAGTCCGTAGTAGAACTTGAAGCAAACGGTAGCATGCCAGGATTGAATGTGACGAAACAGCTAACATACTCCTTTGCTCACAGTGAGGTCTGTGAGAAATTGTGGCAAACCCAGATAAAACAAGCAGCTACCCTGAAGCAGCTGCAGCTAAACGAGAACTAAACATGACAGACCCTAACACAACTTCATAGGATCGTAAGTTGCTGGGTAATACTTTTGCTTCTCTTCCCGCTACAGACACTGACCAAGTTTTTTTATGGACTGTAACATACTTTACATACCGGCTCCTTTCTTTGGACCAGGTCTGTATTTTTCAGAACGACCTGTCTTAACAATAGAATGCACGAGCGCAGGTCTATCTCAGCACGTGCGCAGGTTGTTCCGTAGATAGAAAACCTGCCCACGTGCTGGAAAGACCTGCTCCCGTGCAAGAAAGACCTGTCCACGTGCAATTGATGGATCTTGAGCCATGGATGTAGACAGGTTCGTGAAGGACATTGGTACTCGCGTGATACTGATTGTTATGAATTTGTAAATAACAGGAAAAATCTTGTAAATATACTTCTTTCTGGTAAGACAGATTTTAATATATTTTTTATTGGTGACCAACTCAACAATTCTTTGATAATTCTTTCCAAAGTGATCATTAAAAAAAGCTATCCATCCCTCCACCCTCCCCGTATTTACAAAATCTGCGGTCACATTAATGCCAATATTTAAAACATTGTAGATAAAGTGCCTTATCCTTAGGTTGTTGTTACATACATGTCATTATCTCATATCTAAACCCAACTTTTTTTTTGTTTTTCTAGTTTTCATCTAAATTAAATAGCAAAAGTGGCAAAAAGTTAATGGCGGACGCCTGTTCTAAAACATGTCTCTAGTATTGTTCTATTTTGGTTCTAATGCACCCTACTTCTTGTGACACCGACTGTTGATTTGTCCGTATTAGCGAGTTTAGCCTCTGGAGCTAAAAAGCCCTCCTGTTATTTTTCTTATTGTGAGAAAAAAAAGTGACATAGGAGCACTGTCCTTCTATGGCTGACCCGGCACAGCTAGCATCAAGAAAGCAATTTGAGGGGCCCGATCACTACCATAGTCGAATGATCAGAATCGCTTTGAGACCAACTGTCCTAGAAGCTTGACCCCAAGTCCCAGGCTTGAGCCTCTTTGGAAGTGACTTTGTATGACTGAAAGTGGTGTAAAACGCCATTCATTCATTGAGTCAATCAATAAATGAATATAGACCTATGGCCTCACAGAACTGGATGAATTGGTGCAAACGGACAGATCGTAGAAATGAAAACACAAGTGTTACCAGCAAAAGCTGAAATCCATGAGTATTTCAATCAATTCGAACCTAAACTGAGCAATGAACTCACTCGTAGAGCATCAAAAACCCTACCGACGTTTAAAAAAAAATAAGGTTGATGCTCACGAGGTGTCAGTTTCAAGTCAACATTAATGGTTAAGCGAGAGAATAAAACTGATAAATAAATGAAAAAGAAATACCCAAAAGTTAAAAAAAAAACATAAAACATGTTTTGCGCTTCCTTTTGTCATCAAACGAATCTGTTCTTTTCGAAATGGCTGTCAAGTCGTCTGCTCAATACTGGTGGTGGCAGGTATATAAGTCGGATATCGACCTCGTACATCGGTCTTTCCGTATAAGAAAGACCAGGGCACGAGCTTCACAAAACACCTCGAGCGCTTCGCGCTCTCGGTGTTTCGTGAAGCTCGTGCCCAGGTCGTTCTTATACGGAAAGACCTCTTACTCGGTCAATATCCTATACTTAAGGTTTGTTGCTTTCACTCCGTTTTACTACGGTCTATTAAGCAGGTCATCTGTGCTGTGGCTGCAGTGGCAGATGTTTTGACAGTTTAAACATTTGCACTGGCAGCCCCGGCAATCACAGCTAGTTACCTTTGTTGATACTATTCCCCTGCGTTGTCTCACAGTCACCCTGTTTCGTCCACGGTGGCTTGAAAGGTGGCTGCTGTGGCCACCGGGAACATAGTGTAAACCGGGTGTTTATTTGATAAAGAGTTAACCCATTACCACACAATCCCTACTTTTGACGCCCTTGAGAAAGAAGCCTTTTGAAAACACTGTGGGAAAAGGAGAAAATGCTGGTAACCAGCATTTTCTCCTTTTCCCACAGTGTTTTCTACACTTCTCGGAAAAAAATTCAATTTTTCAGTCACCTTTATTTTGTCGTCTGCAAATGCTTTCAATCTGGACCAGTCTAAAATTTTCCCGTGTGGTAAAGAGTTAAACTTCATTTCATTCCAAGTTGTTGATCCCATTACAATCCTTGTTTGCTGTCAAAATATTGGTCTTGCTGTTAAATCCTGTAATGTTTAAAAATATCAGCAATCCCTTTTGTTGAGTTACAGAGTAATAATTAGGATAGGTCTGGAATTTGGCAATAATTCTTGAGAACATTCTAAGTCAAGATTTCTTGTTTTCAAAATAGTACAACTTCAGATTGGCTCGATCATATAGTTTAGCTAGTGAAAATTTGTGTTACTTTCTCAAATATAAAATTTGATTATGAATGGAATTGACTATGATTGATAAATATATTGTCAGGTTTCCTTTGTTGTAAGATGCACAAGCCAGTCGTATCTATTAAGCTCAGGTCAGGCCCTACTGAACCTCTTTTTTCATAATGTTATTTGAAAAAAGGTAATCATTTTCTGCACAGGTCAAAATTTGCCCAAGAGGATAATGTTTTAAATTGCTAAAATGGACATGGGAGGAAATTAAAGGTGGCCCTTCAGATTTTGGGACGATCACAGCATTTTCTCCTTTTCCCACAATGTTTTCTACCCTATCATAGACAGAAATCATCTTTTCAGCGAGAGTTGAATTGTCGTCTGCAAATGCTTTCAATTTGGTCTAGTCCAAAAGTTTGTCGTTTGGGAAAGGGTTAAATACAGGAAAACACAGACAAAGTTTCAAACATCCATCCAAAGAAGACATTATGGAAAATAATCATTACATGTTTGTTATGTAATGGAATTTAAGCGTTATCAGTCACGTGCCAGTCATTTGACATCCCACAATGCTTTATTGATTTTTGGCTCGAAATCTAAAAATAGCTTAAAAGGCTACATAGCCTTTTAAGGGAATACCACCAAAAAAGTTTTTTTTGTAATTTTATGATTCTTAATTATTGGTGATTTGTATTTTTTTTTTCATATAAATTTCAATGATATATATATTTTTTAATTTGGTGTGATGTGAAAATTCTAAATACCCACCTTTAAGGTAATTAAGCAAAAACTGAATACTTAGTAATATATGCAAGCATAATAAACACCTTTAGGCTTAAAAGTTAACTTCGTAATGAACCACTTGAAACCAACTGTATTTTTGTGTTATCTCCTTACCAAATGACTAAAATGCTGACTTTACTAAATGAAAACGATTTGTTGCCAACAATTTAAATGTTGCTTAAAAACGATGGAATTTGTCTTTGATGGGGTTGAAAACACTGTGCGGAAAAGAAGAATGTTGGTAACCCCCATTGGCTCCTTTTGCCTTTATGTTTTCAGAAGGCATCTTTTTCAGGGTCATTAAAAGTTGGGATTGTGTGGTAAAAGATTAAAGTACAAATCAAAGTAATGCTCATTTAAATAAGTAATTGTAGAGGTTTTTCCCCAACATTAAATTGAGAAACATATTTGCAACAAAACTGATATTTTTTGGTATGCAGAACTGTTTGCTTACTGTAGGAAGAGATTTCTTGTAAAGTTAGTATTTATGAATATAAGACCGATTGATTCTTTCAAATGACCTCAATCTTTTAAAACTGCATGGTGATAAAGAACCATAAATTGTTGCCTTGATCCTTATCAGTATGAATAGGATTAACACTAAAGTGAATGAAAAGCTTCCAACAATGGGCAATAACTCTAGTGGTTTATTTAAGTTATGAATACAGCATGGTTTTACCATACTTATCGCAGGACTAGAGAGTATTAAGAGCAGCTGATAATTGTTGATAAATTGTTAAATCAGGCAAAACCCGACCTCAAAAGATCTAAATTGTTTAATTTTAACCAGATAAGTTTGAAATGAAGATAAATTTTGAGCGATAAACTACTAATGGGAGATTCATGTAAACATTTAGTGATGGATGTTTTTAATTTCAAACTGTTTGTCTACGATTTTATAATCATGTGGAATTAAAGACTTTAATTTACAGATTTTGTGAGAATTAAATTGATAAAAGAAGCATTATCTGTCTTGTCTAGTGATGTAGTCCAGCCTATAAGGATTACCTATGCCCTTCCACTTTCAACAAATTTAGAGTAATTATCCATGAGGCTTCTGTTAGTCTAGCTTCCTATTGTCTGGTGTTGATAAAATCAAATGCTCGTTCTGGGAATGAATTGGTGTGAAAGATTCAAAGGTGAAAGCCTTGCTGTTAAAAAAGAATGTATATATGTAATTCTGCAGACCAAAATTGAGACAATTTGTCTTGTAGGTAGAACATATTGTACAGCTTTTATCAATTTGCCAAACTTTTTCTTGAAAATGTTCTAGGAGTAGGATTTAAGTTTGGGGATTTAATGTTGTCTTTAAAGCAGTTCAATGATTTTTTCACAGAAATCTTTTGAAAACATTGTAAAAAGTGGATTAAGTTTAATTGTTCACAAGCATTTTTTTTTTTTATAATACATTTATTTCCTACCCTTTTAAGGCTAATCATATCATCTAGGTTACATTTACCTCGTTACCAAACTACAATATTTTAGGCTTGTCCAAATCGAAAGCATTTGCAGACGACACTATAAAATTGGCTGAAAATTTGAAATTCGTTTTGTGAAGGATAGCAAACATTGTGGGAAATGGAGAAAATGCTGGTTACCAGCATTTTCGCCTTTTCCCACAATGTTTTCTTAAGGCTTCTTCACCAGGGTCATCAAAATTCGTCATTGTGTGGTAAGGGTTAAATCATGCACTTACAATTGCAATCTTCATTACTTTACATAATTATACTGCCAGGTAAATTACATGTGAGCACTTACTATTGGGATCTGTATGTGTATACTTATACTTCCTGATAAAATATACTTACAGCTGTGATCATTATGAGTATACTTATACCTTTAAGTAAATTATACTTACTGTTGCTATTTATATGAGTTATACACTACTGTGGCAAATTATATGAGCATACATATAATTCCAGGTAAATTATACCCTAACGTTGCTATCTATATGAGTAGACATACTTCCAGGTAAATAATACATTTACTTATGTATTGTTGCAACCTCTATAAACATAACTCAACTCAACTCAAAATGACTTTATTTGGTATTCGGCAAAAGAATTTTGCCATTGACCATTTTACAATAATATAGCATGAAATATAGCATAAATATTTACAAATACAATATATAAACATCTGAAAAAAAATCACAACTATATACATCTGAAAAAAATCACAACTATAGTATGATTTACATTTAAGAAACTGAGCATGTTTGACCTTTTTGTGGACATTGTAGATTAAGATCAGACGGCACAGACCGTGTAGTCTGATCTGGGATCTACATTGTCCGATTAGAAGGTATTTATATTCAGAAAGAAAAAAATAATAATAGTAAAAGATAAAGAGATAGTATCATTAGGGTTTTGTACTATGGCTTGAAAGTTACATTTATTATAATATAATCAGCAAGATAAGGATCAATAATCAAGCGTTATTTAAAAAGATATTTCGTAAATCAAATGCCCTTTTGATGAATTTTGCAGTATTTAATTGGATTTTTCGTTTTTTAGATGACATAATTCTATTAAATTTGGCAATTGTAAACCAGTGTATATTTAAATATTTTGATCTTAATTCGCAATATTTTGGACAAACACATAAAAAGTGATATTCTGATTCTATTCTATTAATGTTGCATAATCTGCAAAGTCGATCTTGTCTATCAATATTTTGGACTCTCCCGGTTTCTATTGCAAGCTTATGCGAGGCAAGTCTAAAGCGTGTCAGCGTTTTTCTTAGTGTTTCATCCCTGATATTTGTTAAGTAATTTTCAAATTCGAAATTAGTTTTGTAATTACAGTAATAGTCTAATTTTACACAAGTGCGGGTCGAATTTTGCCATTCTTGTATGAAATTATCACGAAGTCTTCTTTGAATATTTTTAAATACAAAATTAAAATTGTCTATGTTATATCTTGTCCAAATATATGAATATCCAGTTTTATCTAAATTTTCCTTGATTTTTTTAGACCAGTTAAACGCATTTCTACTAGCAATTTGAATATTGCAATTTTCATTAAATATTGTATGAATAAGTGATATTCTATTACTCTTGATTTTCAGGTAATATTTAATTGATTTTTCGAGCGCCAAAAGTGACATTGGATATCTTCCAAGTTCTCCATACACAGCGAAGTTTGGAGTTTGAGGGCTTACACCAAGTATTTTCTTTAAAAATTTCATATGTATTTTGTCAACAGATTTTAAGTTATAAACCCCCCAAGCCTCAGCTGCATACAGCAAAATTGGAGATACCATTCTGTCAAAAAGAAGCAGTTTTGTTTTGATATCTGTTGGGACTTTTTTAAATAAAGATAATAAACTATTCATAGCTTTTAAAGCTTGATCATTTAGTGCATTAACTGCATTTTGCATTCTACCTGTTCTAAAGAATTTAACCCATTACCACACAATCCCTACTTTTGACGCCCCTGATAAAGAAGCCTTTTGAAAACACTGTGGGAAAAGGAGAAAATGCTGGTAACCAGCATTTTCTCCTTTTCCCACAGTGTTTTCTACCCTTCCCAGAACTAATTTCAATTTTTCAGTCACCTTTATTTTGTCGTCTGCAAATGCTTTCAGTTTGGACCAGTCTAAATTTTTCTCGTGTGGTAATGGGTTAATACCTAAATAACAAAATTCATCAACAATTTCTAGTTTTTCTCCAGCAATAGTCCAATCGAAGTTGCAATTACTTTTACGTTTTTCAAAAATACAGACTTTGCTTTTGTTTACATTTATTTTAAGACCCCATTTCTCGGTATATTCATATAAACTATTAAGTTGAAATTGTAAGGAACTTTTATCAGTAGTAAAAACAACCATGTCATCTGCAAACATTAAAAGATATATAGATAAAATATCCAGATCATCATCTGTCAGGTTGTTTATGTCAAATGCGTCGTTTATGTCATTTACGAATAAAATAAATAAAATTGGCGATAGGGGTTCTCCTTGCTTTAAGCCCATTGAAACATCGAAAAAATCAGACATTTTTGAACTGTTTGACACTTTCACGCATGACGTAACTTTTGTATATAAAGCTTTAATAATTTTCACAAATTTGGAACTAAGGCCTGTTGCAATAAGTTTATGTATTAGCATGTCCCGATTAATTGTATCAAAACACTTTTCATAGTCTATAAAAGCGCAATAAAGTTTTTTATTCTTGGTTAAACACTTTTGTATAATGCAATGTAAAATATAAATACAGTCAACGGTCCCTTTTTTCTCTCTGAACCCAAATTGTAAATCTGTAAAAAGGTGTTCATTTTCACAATATTTATTAAGTCTATTAGTCAAACAGAGTGAAAAGAGTTTTGCCATTGTATTTACAAGAGTAATTCCCCTATAATTGCTAGGATTATCTTTCGCGCCCTTTTTGAATATAGGAACAATAATACCTTTTGTCCATGCGTCTGGGTATATACCGTTATCATAGATTTTGTTGAAAACAGTAACGAGATAAGGGGAAATAAAATCTTTACTATCGATGAAAAATTCTGGTACAATATTGTCAATTCCAGGGCTTTTATTCCTATTCAGCTGCGAAATGTTACTTTTTATTTCTTCTATAGTAAAGGGTTTATCCAGAAATTCTATTTGGTTATTAATGGAGGCTAGATCGGGAAGTCTTTCTCCAGTTCTCTTGGTACTTTCATTACTCGTTACACTGTCAAAATGCCGTAAAAAATCATCCGCTGATAAAGGAATATTCGATATTTGTTTATGGTTATACTTACGGATAGTTTTCCAAAATTTGCTACTGCTTTTTTTACTTAAATCTGAAAGCCGCAACCCTTCTTTTATAAGATATTTTCTTTTTTCCTTGCGCTTAACGTACGCGAAGAGATTTCGTGATTTCAAAAAGCTTATTTTATTCTCACTCGATGGATTCTTTTTAAATAAATTTTTACTTTTTATAAACTCAATTTTAGCCATTTTACAGTTTTCATTATACCACGGGCATTTTTTTCTTCTGTTTAAAGTTTGTCTATTGTAGTTTACCTTCTTACCGAAACATTTTTCTGAAATATCATACATTATATTACTCATTCTGTTAATACATTCATTAATATTGATTTCATTTTTTTCTATGTCAGATATTATACAATCAAACACATGAGTCTGGTTTAACAATTCATCATGAAATAATTCATTTTTGTCCATGTCCCACTCTATTTTCATGGTATCTTCTCTACCTACGTCTGAGGTTAGTGATGAATCATTACAAGTTCTATATTTAAAAGAATATCTGATCGCACAATGGTCAGAGAATTCATTCAAATCTAGCACTTGAAAGTCATAAATACATTGAAAATTAAGCAAATCAGTAATCAAATAATCTACAAGACTGGAACCAGCCGTATTTCTCACCAACTTATAGCAAGTGAAACAACCGTTATCCAGTCTACCATTTACTACCAACAAATCATGTTGTTTACAGAGTGATAATAACTTATGTCCAAAACTATTTACAACTTTGTCACATGACTGACGTAACGGTATGTCTGATATATTGTTTAGGTCTGACACATCTAGGTATCGGTTCAAATTCAAATTATCAACAAAATCTGGTTTTGCATACATATACCACAATTTTTCAACATAGATAATACACTTACTGTTGTGAGGTATATCAATAGACATATGCTTCCATTTAACTCATTACCATCCGACAATATCTTAGCTTAGGCTTGTGTTAATAGAAAGCATTTGCAGACGACAAAATAAAAGTGACTGAAAATTTGAAATTTGTGTTGTGAAGGGTAGAAAGCATTGAGGGAAAAGGAGAAAATGCTGGTAACCAGCATTTTCTCCTTTTCCCACAATGTTTTCTGAAGGCTTCTTTCTCAGGGTCGTCAGAAGTAGCGATTGTGTGGTAATTGGTTAAATAATACACTTAACTGTTACAATCTATTTGAGAGTAGATTGGCTTCACTTAAATTGTACACTTTCTTTTGGAATTTCTATGAGCATACTTATATTTCCAGGTTTATTATACACTTAGTGTTGCAATCTATATGACTTTACATATACTCCTAGAGACATAATGTACTTATTGTTGTGACCTATATCAGTATACATATACTTCCAGTGAAATTATACACTTTTGCATTGCAATACATATAAGTGTACATTTGTTTTCGGGTAAATTATGCATTGCTGTTGCACGCCATTTGAGTATATTTATCGTTCCAAGTAAATTATACACTTTATTGTTGAAATCTATCAGTGTATATATATACTTCCAGGTGGAATACTACATTTACTATTGTGATCTATACAAGTATAGAAACACTTCCTGGTATATTATATACTTACTCTTGCAATACAGTGTACCTCTACTTCCAGGTAAGCTAAACACCTTACTGTTGCAACTAGTATTACCTAACTCTTTACCACACAATCCTGACTTTTAACCAACCTAAGAATAAAAGCCTTTGAAAAGCCTTTGAAAACATTGTTGATAAAAAAGGAAAATGCTGGTAACCAGCATTTTCTCATTTTCCCACAATGTTTTTTACCCTTCCCAGCATGAATTTCAATTTTTGACTCACATTTATTTTGTCATGTGTAAATGTTTTCAATTTGAAGGTTTAAAAAAAAATTGTCATTAATATAATGCTTCCAGGTAAGTTATACACTCACTGTTGAGATGATTCCTTCAAAAACTGGAAAGAACCTTTTTGGGGAACAATAATTTTTGATTTATTTATCAATAACTGCACTCGTGGTGTAAGATCGTTTTGTGATTGGTGAGAATCGGGTCATGTGATGAAAAAACCTGCATGTTATTTTTCGATGAACGCAATAGCACTACTTTCGGTTTTTCCAAATTGTTGTTGGTATCTAATTTTAGATTTCATGCAAACTGTATATGGGCTATATTTAGAGTTCCGTCGCTGAATCAGTCAAATGCAAAAAGATCGATTTCTTTTTCTTTAAAAAACTTGCAATAAGGAAACTAACGAATAAACCTTGACAAAATGATGCGTGTTTAACTTTATTTGCACCCTAAAAATAAAAATACACTATGCCAACAGTTAATAGAGAGTCTGAATGGTCGACGTCATCAGTTACATCACTCAATACGTCAGCGATCGATTTCTATGAAGCCAAGGTCACTGAGTTAAATTTAGTACACTGTTTAAACGGAAAAATCACTCTTGCATAAATGAACATGATTTCTTGTTTCATGACGGATTTAAACTTTTTTATTGTGGGGATTAGGTTAAAAAAATGCTATTGACCAGAAAATAGTTATCGTGGATTTGATGGAATGTATATAGTGAAAGAACTGTTGGAGAAAGGATCGAAAGAAGTGAATACGCTGTGTTAAGAATTTTTGAAATGTTGGCGTGATAGGAACGATATTAGAAACAAGCTTAGAACTTAGAAACCAAAAATACATATTGAAAAATTAACAGCTGCGACACCGTTTTTTATGTTCTAATAAATGGGTCACAAAACGTTGGCGTCATTCATATCTCACAAGAAACATAGGATAGACCAAGTCTTATATCGGCAACAGACAGATACTCATCAAGAACAGATATGCTGACAGTACGTACATACACATATTCTTTACAAATTATCTATGAAAAGGTCACTCGAAAGAACACATCGTCCGCTTAGCCTCAAGTTTAGATAGTTGATTGTATTGTTCATATAGATCTACATCATTATTTTATTCTTAAATTTTGTTCGATGAATCATCGAAAGTATGATTTCAAAGCCAGCTAAATGGCCGCCTTCGACCAAAAAAAAAAATGTTGAAAAGCTAAAAATAGATTGAGTATTCATGCCCCTTCTACCAAGTATCCGCGAACGAAATTAACTCGTATTTACTGTGGTATTTGTCCATGATTTTTTTCTCTCTATCATTTTCGAAAAGTGATTTAAGTGAACAGTGAGTGCAATTATAAGGGTTGAGTGCATATTTTTGTGTTTTAATCGAGATATAAAATGCAATTGCCTTTGGGCGTTATATCTCGATGAAAACACAAAAATATGCACTCAATCCTATAATAAAGCATACTATTCTGTTGTGAAAATCTACCACTGCTGAGACTATAAAGTGACTGTATGGCATCATATACTGTTTTCAACAAAATTTCAGCTTTCTCAAAGCTACAGCTAACATTTTTGTAATTTTTGTGTCCTGGGCTAAATCAGTAGTAGGCCAAGACCCTGGAATGTCATTCCTAAACAAAAGATTTTTAGACCAGAAGCTCTGTTGAATATCAAGCCTGTGACCTCCACATTACAAATTCTATGCCTCAACCACAAAGTTCCCTTTTCTGGCGCAAAATCTATAGAATTTTTGTCCAAAACGCCTCCAACTTTTGGAAATGTAATTTACCCCTTTCAGGGACTGTTAAATGAATATTTGGTATTTGTTTGCTTTTTACTTGGTTATGAGTTCAATAGCTACACTTGGGTCTTATTTTTATGCTCCCCGAAGGGCGAGCATATAGTCGCCACTTCGTCTGTCCGTCCGTCCGTCCTTCCGTCCGTCTGTCCGTCCGTCCGAAGCGATTTCTCCACAACCCTTGGACCAAATTGGATAAAACTTCATATGTGAACTCCTTAGGGTAACGCGCCGATATAGTTTTCCCGGATTTTCAATTTGACCCCGTGTCATGGAAAAAAGGGGCTTAATGCAAAATTCCAATTTTTGCCAATATCTCATTCACTTTTTGTCAGAATATCATGAAACTTCATGGTTATATTGTTTATGGAAAGTTTTAGCATGTACCCTTGCTATTTTTGATCTGGGCATTTTCTAAGTTGACGTTCTGTCATGGAAAAAGGGGGCTTCTTGCAAAAATTTACTAATATTTCATTCAGTTTTGGTCAAAATTTCATTAAAATTCATGGTTATATTGTTTTTTCAAAGTTTCACTATCTGCTCTTGTTTCTTTATCTATGTGTTTTTCAATTTCACCCTCTGTCATGGAAAAAGGGGGTTTCTTGTAAAATGAAAAAGGGGCCCTAATGCAAAATTGCAATTTTTACTACCGTGTTTTGGTGTGTATAACACGCACTTTTTTTCAGCTCTGAATAATTTCAAAGTGGGGACTGCGTGTTATACACTACAATAGGCAAAACCATGTTTTTCTCCTCCTTGAAAGTCGGTCGTATACCTGTTCAAAGTGGGTGGGGGAGTGGCGTAGGTACAAAACGGTAAAGTTCTCTCGCCACAGCCTTAACTTTTGTCATCATCCCATTTCAACTTTTAGCGATTAAAAAAACAACATTATGTTTTAATTTTTACATTCTTAATTTGTCGATTAGGATTCGTAATTTTCCGATTCTATCGGCCATTTTGGCAACAGCGAACGTACCCCGGAATGATAGATATTGATTTACTGTTATCGTCTGATTCGTCTCATATTTTTTTTTATTCTTTGTTAATAGCTAAAATTGAACATTTATAAAAGAGTAAAATAACGATTCATAAAGAAATGAATGATTTAAAAATATATACATTTATCGCTACTTTTTACAAAAAACCGTGATTTACAGCATATAGATCTATGTTTATTTCACACCTGTCACATTTGTCGATTGAGGTGAGAAAATAAGAGATTAACTACAATATGGTCGTCAGTTCAATGTGTGAATTTGCAAATGTCATAAGCTGGCATGTTTTTGTAATCCCCACGAGTACACATCGAATCATTACCATTTCCACTTTGATTAAAAAATGGTTATTTCCCTTTGATAAAGTATCGCCATTTACAATTTTTCAAGACGGCGACCTAAGCTTCACGTGTTACGATATTTTGGTCAATTTTTGATGCGTGTTGTACATCCGAACAACCTTTTTTCCTCGGATCTGATACTGAAAGAGGCCTGCGTGTTATACATGCCTGCGTGGTATACACAGCGTTTTACGGTAATATCTTGTTCAGTTTTTGTCAACATTTCATGGTTATATCTTGTTTTACAAGTTTCAACATGTGTCCTTTGTTTTTGCAATCTATGAATTATTAATGCACAAATACGTCTTTCCTGGTTTCTCAAATTAAGGCTGCATCACGGAAAAAGGGGACTTCATGGAAAAAAATTGTTTTTCACTAGGTTCTCCTTTATCAGTGCTCAAAACTTTGTGAAATTTCAAATCTGAACTTGTTGGAACGTTGCCCAGGTACTTCTCTTCCTTCTTCTCAATTTCAGACTGCGTCTCGGAAAAAGGGGGCTTCATGTAAAAAATTGTTTTATATAATATTTAATACATGACTGGTCAAAATTTTTATGAAATTTTGAATTTTGAATTATTATTAAAAAATGCCACAAACCACACACCCGTTGTATTTATTGCAATGATCCAATTTTGTCTTATGGGAAAAGGGGGCTTAAAGGGGGCTTATTGGGCTTATTGTCCTCTACAAGTTTGTGTTGGCTATCTCCAAGATAGTAATTGCCTTTTCACTTCAAATTCTGGGGGGCATGAACAGGTTCTTCTAGGATAAAAGAAGTGAATTTATATCAATTTCTTATATTTTATGACAAGCACTTGTTCGGGGAGCATAACCCGTCTCTGACGGCTCTTGTTTAACATAAAAATGTCTTTTTCTCTTCTGATTAAGTTTTGTGCAAATTGCTTTGCATGTAGATAAAGAAAGTGACATAAATAATGGCAGATAAAGGGATTAATTGATTAATACTTTCTTATTGTTCATGTATCCAGCTGTTAAACAATATAATCTTTTACCTCATAAATACTTCATAAAGCTTTTTCCATGTCTATGAGTTAACCTAAACTTGTGTGTTCAATGGACATGCATTACATGACATAATGATGCTTAACCTATTACCACACAATCCCTACTTTTGACGCCCCTGAGAAAGAAGCCTTTAAAAAATATTGTGGGAAAAGGAGAAAATGCTGGTAACCAGCATTTTCTCCTTTTCCCACAATGTTTTCTACCCTTCACAAAACAAATTTCAAATTTTCAGTCACTTTTATTTTGTCGTCTGCAAATGCTTTCAATTTAGACCAGTCTAAAATATTGTCATTTGGTATTGGGTTGATACTCAACCACTAAAACCCCTGACAAATGAAAAGGATATTTGATTTTGTTGTAAGAGAAAATCAGTTAATGTGATCGAAAAGCATGGTTTGTAGTCAGGATATCTGAGAAAGACTTAATCCAAGGTAAGACTGCGTAATACTGTGCAATCTGACCTTACTCATCACTATCCGCTTGGGAGAAAAAAAAACGTTTTGTGTTTTCTGTGGTGAAAAGTATCAAGCGGGTCACCTATGAGCTCTATTTGCTGAACTTATGCTTAGTCCATTTATCCCAAACAATCCCTGGTTTTCAAGACCCTGGAAAAGAAGCCTTTTGAAAACATCATCGAAAAAGGAGAAAATGCTGGTAACCTGTATTTTCTCCTTTTCCCACAATGTTTTCTACCCCGTTGGACCAAATTTCAATTTTTGAATCTTGTTGATTTCGTTGTCTGCAAATGCTTTAAATTTGGGCAAATCCAAAATTTTGTCATTTGGCAAAGAAATAATTGTAAAGGAAAGAGTAATTATACAAAACCTTCTCCTAATATAATTAACCCTTAACCCTTCACCAAACAATCCTGAACAGTAGCAACTTTGAGAAAAATGCCTTTTGAAAACTTTGTGGGAAAAGAAAAAAAAAGCTGTTGCCAGCATTTTCTCCTTTACCTGCAACGTTTTCTGTTCTTTCAAAGACAAATTGTATCATTTTAGCTCCTTTTACTCTCATTTGTTAATGCTTAAAAAATGGACAAGTCTAAAATTTTTAATCTGGTATAAAGACTTGCTCAGCATTAGGTGCTTTGTGCAGACCGTGAAGACCACGATCAACCAATAAAGAATTTGATTGCTGATGTTGAGTCTATACTGTCTAATATACTGGCCACA
This sequence comes from Tridacna crocea, assembly GCA_943736015.1. NCBI lineage: Eukaryota > Metazoa > Mollusca > Bivalvia > Cardiida > Cardiidae > Tridacna > Tridacna crocea. The sequence continues at coordinate 26,635,747 of OX031065.1, forward strand.
GTGGCTTTGAAATAACATTTATTTGATTTTTTCCACTCTTTTGAAATGTGCATTTTATCTATTTATCACTCAAAGGGTTAATGCCCCTGAACCATATGTTGCCATATCCACTGATATACCTATAGTTCCTTATTAGGGGAGAACAGCTTTATCATAATGTGAAAGGATTTGGAGGCACCAAGGCAGTCCACCTTGTATTGCACTTTGTATGTGATACTCAAGTTCAAAGCATGAACCACTTTATTGTTCAATATTCTTTTAAACTTAAATGATTTTTTTTCTCGAAAAAAAAACAAAACATATGGCCATCTATGACCATCAGATATGAAACTCAACATATTATTGTTTAGAAAAGCTGCTGATGTTAAAAGTGGGTATCTAGAATTTTCACATCCCACCAAATTAAAAAATATATTTTTATCATATTTATATGAGAAATCAATACAAATCTTCGATAAATAAGAATCATAAAATTACAAGAAAAACAATTTTTGATGGTATTCCCTTAAGAGGCTACGTAGCCTCTTAAGCTATTTTTAGATTTCCTGCTAAAAATAAAAGCATTGTTGGAATGTTAAGTGATTGGCACTACTAATGATGCTGAAATTCTATGACATAAGAAACATGTAATTATTTTCCATAATGTCTTCTTCGGAAGCTATGTTTGAACCTTCGTCTGTATATTTCTGGTATGTAAATGAGCAAGTTGCTCATGTAAAAACAGACTGTTTTTCCTGTCTGTGTGTCGACCTGGGCTGTAGTAAATCTCTAATTTCTCTTGTTTTCGGATGGTTTTCGACTATTGGGGTTTTATAAATGAAAATTATAAGGCTTTTGGAGTGTAAGATGATTTTTTTTTTGTATTATTGTAAAAATTTTTTCCAAAAATCTGAAGGGCCACCTTTAAAGGCGCTAGATAAGTTTCCAGGACCCCATTTTATTATGCTCCCCAAAGGGCGAGCAAATAGTCGCCGCTTCGTCTGTCTGTCTGTCCGTGCGTCCGTCCGAAGCCATTTCTCCACAACCCCTGGACCAAATTGGATAAAACTTCATATATGAACTCCTTAGGGTAATGCGCCGACGTATCTTTCCCGGTTTTTCCATTTGACCCCGTGTCATGAAAAAAAGGGGCTTAATGCAAAATTGCTTTCTTTACTAATATCTCATTCAGTTTTTGTCAAAATTTCATGAAACTTCATGGTTATATTCTTTATGGAAAGATTCAGCATATGCCTTTGCTATCTTTAATCTAGGCGTTTTTTAAGTTGACGTTCTGTCACGGAAAAAGGGGTTTCTTGCAAAATTCCAATCTTTACTAATGTTCATTCAGTCTTGGTCAAAATTTCATTAAACTTCATGGTTATATTGTTTTTTTCAAAGTTTCACCATGTGCTCTTGTTTCTTTATCTATGTTTTTTTCAATTTGACCCTCTGTCATGGAAAAAAGGGGTTTCTTGTAAAATGCCAAGGTAAAAGGGGCCTTAATGCAAAATTGCAATTTTTACTAATATCTCATTAGTTTTTGTCAAAATTTCGTGAAACTTCATGGTTATATCGTGTTTCACAAGTTTCAAAATGTGCCCTCGTTATTTTCAATCTATCAATTATTAATAAGCAAATACCTCTTTCCTGGTTTCTCAATTTGAGGCTGCATCACGGAAAAAGGGGACTTCATGGAAAAAATTTTTTTTCACTTGTATCTTCTACATTTGTGCTCAAAATTTTGTGAAATTTCAAATCTGAACTTGTTGGAACGTTCCCCAGGTACCTCTCTTCCGGTTTCTCAATTTCAGGCTGTGTCACGGAAAAAGGGGGCATCATGTAAAAAATCGTTTTATGTAATATTTACTACATGACTGCTCAAAATTTTATGAAATTTCGAACTTTGAATTATTATTAAAAAATGCCACAAATCACACACCACTTGTATTTATTTCAATGATGCAATATTGCCTTATGGGAGAAGAGGGCTTAAAGGGGGCTTACTGGGCTTAGTGTCCTCTACAAGTTTGTGTTGGCCATCTCTAAGATAGTAATTGCCTTTTCAATTCAATTTTTGGGGAGCATGAACAGGTCCTTTTAGGATAAAAGAAGTAAATTTACATCAATTTCATATATTTTATGACAAGCACTAACTTGTTCAGAGAGCATAAGCCGTCTCTGACGGCTCTCGTTAAGGTAGCTACGATCCAAATTTGGGCAAGTTTTACGTAACTATAGTATAATAAGCCTCAAAATACATGATAATGTATCATGATTATTTTGGAAAACCATTGCAGTAAATCAAAGTTTCCTGGATATTTCATTTAGATAAAATGAAAAGACAAAATTTCCAGGAAACTGATGTACTGCAATAGTTTTCTCAAGTAATCATGATAGTTATCTATTATCTCGTAGCAGATTAATGCCACTATACTATTGTTATGTGGCTTCCTTACACCAGTATTAACAGAACTCTCTGTCCAAGTCACTGACTACTTTCCCACATGCATCAGAGGTGTGAGGTGAAAAATCTCTGCAAAGAAAGTTTGCTCCATCAGGTCGCAAGTCAGATAAACTTACCTAACTGAGCTACCTGGTGTGCAGTGGTATTGTCATGTATGATGAGTTAGTCGATCATTGTACATAATACAAACCAGTCTTAGTTTCAATTTAAGTCCAATTTCAGATTTAGAAAACAACACAACTTCTGATTGGCTGAACCACAGGGTTAATCAGTTAGAAATTATGGCTGAAATGATGTGATTTACTGTGAAAGAGAACAAGATATTGTACGGAAAGAAGAAAAAATAGGTTTAAGGCATTTCTGGTTTTCTTACAGTGCTTTCAAAACTTTCCTCTGTGTTGTAAGTTTTTATTAGTAAAGGCTTAGTGCAGAAGCAGTGGTCAAAAATGGCCTGGTAAAGAATGATTGCACCCAACAACTAACATAACAAAAGCTGAAGTCACAGAACAGCTCCTATTGCACCAGCGTTGGGGTAGCGACAGGTTTTTGGTAGTTTAGGGGATAATTTTGAGATTATATAATCAGAGATAAGTCAGCGATTGATCGGCATCTCGGCTGACAAAAACAGCGTTTTTGTTATGATTGGTGAGGTGTCAGCCAAATCTGCTTCCAAGTTGAAATCTTCCGATCGATCAATGGAATTTTTGTGTTTTGATGAAGTCGGTAAAGCCTTGATGACTAATTGACAGTGATCGGCTGGAACACTGCCAACCAACTGACGGACTACAGCCAAATTTGTGCACATCGCCAACATTTCTGACCTTTTTCTTACTCTTTCTCCATGGTCAATTATCAGAGACTTGTCATTGGCAATTCACCGGGCCTCTTTCTATGCTTTGCAGGCTCCCGGCCAGGTCCCAGCCAATGGCATGCATATTGATGTGTTCCCAACTACTAATCATTGATCTCTTGCACATTACTTGATGATTGCTTCATGACATATTGTTGAGTAGCCGGCAACCAATTCCGAAATTGGCAGTGTTTTCTGTGGGTATATATACTGGTAGTCATGGTAATACATGTATCTAAAAAGATCACCTCAATAGGTGGAGCACCGGACTTGTGAACGTGATGCTTCGAGCTCCTTGAAGGTGTGGATTCAATCCCCACAGTTGGCCATCTAAAATTACTAATAGTCTTTCTGATGAGATGTTAAACCAAGGTCCCATGTGAGTGTGCTATACGCTGAGCACGTAAAAGAACGAGGCGCAACTTAAAATGGATTTTGTCCTGTATCTGCACTATCTCCCCTAACAATACTAAGAGCATTCCGGGGGCACCACCCATATGGGCAACCGTAGGCGACAAGAAATGCAAATTCAATTTGTATCTGAAAAGTTGTCCAACCCCATTCTTGTGTATAAGCATAAGTCATGTGATTTTGTGATGGAAGAAGAAAGCTGGTGGTCCTTAGGACACAGTAAGCCCTTTTTCAACACCATCAGATGCTGAAAGCAGCGCTTGTGACAGAAAGGGAGGAAGGAGAGCTAACAGAGCGGCGTCCCCAGTCTGTGTGGGGTGAAGCCCTGGCTGATTCGCAGATCATCATATGGAGAGTATGATACCCTCATGATGGAGTTGATGTGAGAGAGTACTGGTGATTTCAAGAGCTTCATGGGTGTCATCCCTGAGATCTTTCGGGAACTGTTTTGTCTGGTGTATCCCTGCATTACAAGCACAAGAGCCAAAAGACCAGCCCTACCTCCTGAATTGAAGCTAGCTATAACACTTCGTTTCCTGACAAAAGGAAACTCAAGCATGTGATCAGCAGTAGCCTGGCCATGGCTCAGTGTGTAATTGCTGACTACTCTTTGATGCTATGCCAACGTTTCTTTGATTGCCTGGCATCGGCAACAATTGACCAGGTGACAACAACAACACACAGGAGTATCAACGTTTGATCACCTATTGTTCGATCAAACAAGTGCTGCCGAATCCTGGATTAAAGGAAATAGTTGTTACTGGGACGTCACTTTTATGTGACCGCTAGACAAACAGATCCCCTCTACAAACATCGATGTCAGTCAGTCGTTATTTACTTCCGATCAGCAAAATAAAATGGGAAATTGCTGACATGTCGGCACCACCGATTTTTATGTGACTTTTGCAAAACCCAAGCCACTGTCAGATCTTTGTTCTGCTATGTTTGTGTGAAATAGGCTTTTAAATTGTCACATTTCTGACTGTTTCTCAACTAAAAATTTTGTTTCTTTATTAGGTGTTCTTGGGGTAATTTTACTCAAATTATTATGCTCAAACCTATTATAATATAGAATAATTTGTCATATTTGTTTGTACATTTGAATTGTGATTAAATTTAGTGCCTTTCTTCCCATCATTTCATCTGCATCACAGCAACTACTCATTTATTCATGTATTTCCTGGGCTAGCAGTACTTAGCTAGACCCGGTGCTGCCACTTGCCTATGGGATCCTCTAGTATCACAATTGGGAAGTTAACCCATTACCACACAATACCAACTTTTAATGACCCTTGGAAAGAAGCCTTTTGAAAACATAATGGGAAAAGGAGAAAATGCTGGTAACCAGCATTTTCTCCTTTTCCCACAATGTTTTCTACCCTATCAAAGTACAATTGAACCATTTGAGCCAGACTGAATTTGTCATCTGCAAATGCTTTCAATTTGGACAAGACTAAAATTAGTCTTCTGCTAAAAGGTTAACCAAGAATCTCTTGATGACTCAGTGACGGGAGGGGTCATAAAAGTATACATCAGAGAAAAGTGTTGTTACTGCCTTTGTTACCTGACTGGTGAGCCTGTTGATGTAACTTATACAAAACAAAGAAAAGTAATCATCCAGGTACAAATGGAATATTTGTCTAGTTGACATCATTTGTACAGTCTGTTTTATCCTTAAAAGGAAAAGAAACAGCTTAACTTTCTAAGGTGCATAGTGGAGATCAAGATCTTACTACTCATTCTGTGAAATCTTATCTTTGATCTACACTGTCTGATACTCTGTGGTACATATTGTGGCCAAAAAGTCTGTGAAATTGCAATATTCTTGGATATTTTGCATGTCTGAAAGAGATCCATTAATTTATTAAGTGTTCTAAGGGTTATTGCCTATTTACCACCCATTTGCAGTTCAATAATACACCTATTTTAGACTTACTATAGGATAACGAGAAATCGGATGAGTTACCAATACTGAGCGTGACTCTGTCTTTTTTTGTCTTTTCCCGTAAAAACAATAAAACTTAACTGCTTGCTATATATGAAGCTTTAAAAGCTTAGAGAGCTCATTTTTGTTCTAACAATCTGTTGCTTCATTGTGTTTATTATACATCATTTGTTTATTCTGTATATGGTAATTATCAGTTTTATAAATGTCTGTAAATACGGATTGAAGAAAAAATTTTGATTGGCTGAAATTAATATCAGGTAGGTGCTTTTTGTCTGCTGATAAGTGATTGTAATTTTAGGAACTCCCTTGCCTGTAAGAAAATGAATGTTTGTTAAGACAAAAAAATAGAATAAATTAAGGAACACCTTGGTCATTGACTAGATATCAAATAAAGGACTATGCATGTTTTGTACAAACTGATCTTAATGTACACTATTGGTTTAAAAAGCCTCTCACCAATTCAGAATCAACTCATTTAACCTTTTTCCAAACAATCTTGGGTTTTTAACACGGTGCAGAAGAGACCTTTTAAAAACATTGTGAAAAAAGAAGAAAATGCAAGGAACCAGCATTTTCTTCTTTGACCACAATGTTTCCTTCCCTTACAGGCGACAAATTTCAGTTTATGAGCCATGCTTAATTTGTTACCTGGAAATTATTTCACTTTGGACCAGTCATTTTTTGTGTGTGTGTTTGCTAAAGAGTTAAAGCAAAAATTGCATTTAATAAAGCTTTATGACAAATTATGGATGTTTTCTTTGTGTGCAGAGTGTGTATATCAAATTATTACATCTTGAAAAATTTTGCAGCAGACATATTTTTATGTAATCAAATTTAAAAAAATATCTAGACTTGTACAAATTCAAAGCAACAAATTAAATATGGCTCAATTTATTTCTCATCGTCATATTGGACATGTCTAAAATGTTCCTGTTTGGTAGAGAGTTTAGGATGACGAAATATTTGCATGTCACTGCAGTTTCAGACTAATATGGTCATTGAAATATGTGTAGCATTGTAACATCCTTTCCTGTTTGCAAATGGACAAAATTTTAGACTTGCCCAAATTGAGAACATTTGCAGGGGTCATATCAAATTTTGCTGAGCTGGTGGTAATTGCTGGTAAAAGTGTTGAAAACCTTGTGGGAAAAGGAGGATATCCTGGTCACCAGCTTTTTGCCATTTTCCTACAATCTTTTCAGAAAGACTATTTATCCAGGGTTGTGTGGTAAAAGGTTAATCCTTAGAGGTCCTGAATAAAACCAGTGGAAATGTTAATCATAGAAATGTACCCAAATGATTGCAATTTATGGTTGCTTTTGTCTATAGTGTTTCAGTAATGTAGATCAAAGATCAGGCTCACATTTTGTGTAGGCTGACCCTGATCTACACTTGCAAAGGCAAAGGCAGCTAAGGTCTTGAAAGGCACGTTGAAATCTTAATTCCTTACTGCTGGGCAAAATTAAAAATTTACCCATTTTGAAAACAAAGTTGCAAAAACCTAACTTGATATGGTTTAACCCATTACCACACAATCACTACTTTTGACGCCCCTGAAAAAGAAGCCTTTAGAAAACATTGTGGGAAAAGGAGAAAATGCTGGTAACCAGCATTTTCTCCTTTTCCCACAATGTTTTCTACCTTTCACAAAACAAATTTCAAATTTTCAATCACTTTTATTTTGTTGTCTGCAAATGCTTTCAATTTGGACCAGTCTATAATATTGTTGTTTGGTAATGGGTTAAATATCGATATTTGTATTTTGATAGAGTGGAAAGTAGGGAAAATGCTAGTAACCGTCATTTTCACTTTTTCCAACAAAGATTTTGTCCACCAGTGAACCAGTTGAGGATGACATTTTCCTACGACCAGTCTAAAATAGTTGGATATTTATGCTTCACTGCACTGTTCTGCTTTTCATTTAACTTTCTTTCGCACAAAAGTGAATTTATCTTGCATTAATTGCGATTAATTCCAGCAGTGTCACCCTTGTGAAAAGAATGACGCCAGGCCTTGAATATCAAAAGGTGTCTCATTGCGGGCATCTTTTAATTTAAATAAACACAGGTGGGCGAAATGAAATTTGTTTTCAAACAGTTGGAATGTGACAAAAAAAAAGATATGTATCTTATTTGACAAAATTGTCTTTGAGAGTTTAACCCTTTACCAAACAATACCTGGTTTTACGAGCCTGAGAAAGGAGCCTTTTGAATACATTGTGGGAAAAGGAGAAAATGCTGATAACCTGCATTTCCTCTTTTTGTCACGTTTTCTACCCTGCTGGAATCAAAGAGTAGAAATTTCTTTTCTTTGTCATTTTTTTTTCTTCAAGAAAACCTGTTTTGTGGATGCACATAATAATTGTGGAGAAAATTCCACTTTATGATCAAAATGCAGAATTTGTAATGAAACATAACCTTTAACCCTATATCATACCATTCCAACTTTTAACAGCTCTGAGAGGGAAGGCTTTTGAAAATATTACAGGAAGTGCTGCAAAAATGCTGGTAACCAGCAACTTCTCCAGGGCCAAAATGTTTTTTCCAACATTGTTTTTTCTACTCTTTCAAAGCCATGTTTAACCATTTAGCTTCATTTAACCCTTTACCAAACAGCAAAATTTAGACTGGTCAAAATTGAGAGCACTTGCAGACGACAACATAAATGTAACTCAAAAATTGAAATTTGTCTCCAGCATGGTAGGAAACATTGTAGGAAAAGGAGAAAATGCTTGTTACCAGCATTTTCTCCTTTTCCCACAATGTTTTCAAAATACTTCTATCTTAGGGTCTTAAAAACCAGGGATTGTTTAGGAAAGAGTTAATTTCTTGTCTGCAAGGGTTTTATATAGATATGATTTTTCAACATGTGGGAGAAGGTTTTTTGATATCTGTGCGTCATACAATTCAAATAAATACTTCTTGATCAAAATATGCTAATTATGGAAATTATATATATCTGGCATAATTACGGTTTAATTTGATATGAATTTTGGGTGTAGTTTATGTATATGTGATGTATAAAATATTAACCCATTACCACACAATCCCTACTTTTGACGCCCCTGAGAAAGAAGCCTTTGGAAAACATTGTGGGAAAAGGAGAAAATGCTGGTAACCAGCATTTTCTCCTTTTCCCACAATGTTTTGTACCCTTCACAAAACAAATTTCAAAATTTCAGCCACTTTTGTCGTCTGCAAGTACTCTCAAATTGGACCAGTCCAAAATATTGTTGTTTGGTAATGAGTTAAACCTTTATCAGACCACAAATTTCCAGATGCGTTTTATTTTGAAACCATTAATTTCACAGACAAAAAATTTGAAATTGTTCAAGTAATTGGATTTCTTTTTGGAAGGGAAGAAAACATTTTGAAAAACAAAAGAGAAAATACTAATAACCAGCAATTTCTCCTTTTTACCACAATAATCAAAATTTTTCTTCTAAATATTACCAAAAGCTGTCTTTCTTTTCCCACAATATATTCAAAAGCTTTCTTCCTCAGGGTACTTAACTCTTTACCAAACAACAAAATTTAGACTGGTCCAAATTGAAAGCTCTTGCAGACGACAAAATAAATGTTATTAAAAAATTGAAATTTGTTTCAAGCAGGGTAGAAAACATTGTGGGAAAAGGAGAAAATTCTGGTTAACAGCACTTTCTCCTTTTCCCACAATGTTTCCAAAAGGCTTCTATCTCAGGGTTGTAAAAACCAGGGATTGTTTGGTAAAGGGTTAAAATAACTTTGTAATGACTCTTTAAGCCTTTTCCAGATGACAAAATGTTAGCCCCGTCCAAATTGAAAGTATTTGCAGACAGTAATTTCAGTGTGACTACAATGGTGCTGTTGTTTATCGATACGGTAGAAAACATTGTGGGAAAAAGAGAAAATGCTGGTTACCAGCATTTTTTCCTATTGCCACAAAGTTTTCAAAAGGCTTCTTTCCAAGGTTCGTCAAAAGTGGTCATTGTGTGGGAAAGGGTTAATTCTACCAGGTGAAAAGATCATAAAATTACAGTTGTCCATATTGAATGCATTTGTAATCTGTAACACAAAAAGGGACAGTCTGGAAATTCCATACATTAAGTAGATGAAAACAGATCAAGAGCAGGTCAATTTAACCCTTTACCCCATAAGGCATTTCTATGGTATCTCTAATTGACCCTAAATAACAGCAAGGATGAAGCCGTTTCTTATGTGTATATGACACCTTCTGATAGCATAGAAAACATTGTGACAAAAGGTGAAATTGCTCGTGACGAGCAATTTCACCTTTTGCCACAATGTTTTCCAGAGGCTCCTACAAGTGATGTGTAGAAATGAGTATCTATGGAGTAAAGGGTTAAGGTGATAGTCTAAAAATGATTGTATTGTAAGGTAGAGTGACAGCTTTTCATACAGAAAATATCATAATGGCAGTAAGTGTCGACCCAGGTATGCCTGCACAATCCGGGCAGTCTGACCAGGGTCGTGTAATGGGTCACATTATTTTTCAGACAGCAGATGCTGGTAGATGTAGCACAAATGGTGGAATTAGTCTTGCGTATTCTATGGAGTCAATTATGTCCTATTTCCATTTAAAGGTGGGTATTTAGAATTTTCACATCACAACAAACCGAATAATATATATATCACTGAAATTTATATGAAAAAACAATGCAAATCATCAATAGTTAAGAATCATAAAATTACAAAAAAAATTTTTTTTTGATGGTATTCCCCTAAAAGGCTACGTAGCCTCTTAAGCTATTTTTAGATTTCGCGCCAAAAATAAAGATAAGCATTGTGGGAATGTTAAGTGACTGGCATGTGACTAATGATGCTTAAATTCCATTACATAACAAACATGTAATTATTTTTCATAATATTTTCCTCAGACGCTATGTTTGAAGCTTCATCTGTGTATTTACGGTATGTATATGAGCGAGTTGCTCATGTAAAAATAGAACATGTTTCCTATCGATGTTGACCTGAGCTGTGGTAAATCTTTAATTTCTCTTGTTGATCGATAATTTTCGATTATTGGGAATTTATGAATGACGATTTTAAGGCTTTGGGCGTATAAGGATAATATTTTTGTATTTTTGTAAAATTTTCGTCGCAAATTCTGAAGGGCCACCTTTAACTCTTTGACAACATTTGTAGAAGAGTAAACAGTTTTTAGTCTTAACTTAACCCATTATCACACAATCCCTACTTTTGACTAGCCTTAGAAAGAAGCCTTTACAAAACATTGTGGGAAAAGGAGAAGATGCAGGTGACCAGCATTTTCTCCTTTTCCACAATGTTTCCTACCCTTCACAAAACATATTTCAAATCTTCAGTCGCTTTTATTTTGTTGTCTGCAAATGCTTTCGATTTGGACATACCTAAAATATTGTTGTTTGGTAAAGAGTTCATGTTCCTAGCATTTTCAACTGCCAACATGTTCTATTTAAGAAATAATCTTCTTGCTATCGTGGTTTATCATTCAATAAAGCACAGTTGTGAGTTATGAAGCACAATAAATAATCCATGAGGGCGATAGCCCGAATGGTTTATTTATTGAGCCTCATAACTCACAATGTGGTTTATTGAATGATAAACCACAATAGAAAGAAGATTGTTTCGATTCCAATATGGCCAATTCTTAATGAAAGGAAAACACGCTCAAACTTGGAGTAAACACGCGGATGAAGATTATGTTCCATTAAATAACCCACTCATTGAATGACGTCACTCGATATAGAATGACGTCACTCTGCAGATTTTACCACGCTTTCCTTGCACGGTGTTTATAGAGCTGAACTGGCGTGTAATGTTAGAATAAAATTTCACTGTGTTTTCCACTCTCGGTAAGACATTGGACATGGTTGGTCATCTATATTATGCTTTAGACAGGAATTAGTCAAAAACCTTGGTATCAAATACCATCTCAACATAGGACAATATTTGCTGATGAAAAATTATTGTTTGCGTTAGGAACCATTTTCAACATTATTTCAGTTTATTTAGGGAACAAATGAAACATGGCAGAAATTGTTAAGATACATGGGAAAAAAACGTAAAAACATTGTTAGAAAGAGGAAAAAAAGTGGTTTCTCCTCTTCCCACAATGCTTTCAAAGATTTTCTTTTTCATGGCTACCAAAGCCTGGGAATGTTTGGTAATAAGTGAAGTACTCTCTAACTGGCCACTACAGGTAAGAAACAGTATGCACTTGGCTCTACCAGCAATAATAATTATCAGGCTGGGTTTTAATGAAAGTGCACCAGCTATTTTATGAAAGCCTAATTGATTAATGAGAATTTTATAGCCTCTTCTTGTCTGTAACTGTTAACTGACTACCAAAGATAGCATATTGAATGTTGTTCAAATGTTGCCATTTGGCTCCGAGAGGGTTGAAGACTTTGTTGGAAAAGGAGAAAATGCTGCTTACCAGCATTTTCTCCTTTTCCAACAAATTCTAAAACTACCAGCATTTTCTCCTTTTCTCACAGTCTTCAAAACCTTCTTTTGTCCTCAGGGAGAACTTGGGAATGTGAAGTAATTAAGGCTTAACTCATTACCAAACAACAAAATTTTAGGTTTGTCCAAATGAAAAGCATGTGCATACAACAAAATGAAAGTGACAGAAAATTTGAAATTTGGTTTGTGAAGGGTAGAAAACATTGTGGGAAAAGGAGAAAATTCTGGTTACCAGCATTTCTCCTTTTCCCACAGTGTTTTCAAAAGGCTTCTTTCTCAGGGTAGTTAAAAGTCGGGATTGTGTGGTAAAGAGTTAAAGAGAGGTATCTATGTCTTCCCAAGCCTACCAAACTTTGGTAAAAACATTATTTCTCATGTTGTAAGCTTTTGCAGCCATAGTACAACCAAGATCAATCTATGCAACCTTATATTGCTTAGCGGATGAACTCTACAATCTTCTGAAGCTTTTCTGCAAAGTTTTATCTGGAGCTCTTCCAGGATTGGACAGCACTGTAAGATCAGCATGCATATCTAATGTGGTAAAGAGTAGTAATTTTGGGCCACTGTAGAGGGGGGCAAATACCATTTGCATAACTAGCCATCTAAAATAAGTAATAGTCTTTTGGATGAAACATAAAACTAAGTTCGAGTGTGACAGCGCTACACAGGAAGCATGTGAAAGAAGCAAGCAAAACTTGGAATGGGTTTTGTCCTATGTCTAGCACTATCCTGACAACAAAAACTAACTGCCTTTGGGGGCGTTGCCCAATAGGGGATATCATTGTGGACAAGATAAATACATGTATATGCAGATTCAATCATTCGCAGCAATGTTAGATGTAATTAGGCCACTTTTTATGAAATACATAAAGTTAGACAAAAGAAGCTTTGGTGTTGCAATAATTTTGTGTTTTACCCATTTATTAATTGTGGAATATTATATCTTCTGATTGTTATGGGACACCATTCATTTATGCATGGCATTATCCTGATTTAAATGCAATATGTAACAACTGCGTTAAAGAGTGCAGTGGTTATAGTGTTGGTCTTTTTAACCTTGAAAAACAAGAAAATTTGTCTGCACACGTTTGAATCCCGCCAGGTGTAGTTTGTATTTTAGCTATTCATTTGTTGTGAACTTTCATGCTCATAAGATAGGAGCTTGTCCAAGATTGGTCATTGAGCCATCAATTCCATTTGTTGTCCAAAAATGGACTTTCTGCCTGATAAGTCTTTGAGTCATCAATAAATGATGACTTTAAGGGGGGATGTGTTATGGAACACTACTTCTTCATGCATGGCTTTGTCCCGATTTAAGTACAATACGTAACAACTGCGTTAGGGAGATATCTTTTGAAGCTCATTGGTTATGGTGTTGGTTTTTTAAACCTCGAAAACAAGGAAATTTGTCTGCACAGGTTTGAATCCCACCAGATGCTCTTTGTATTTCAGCTGTGCGTATTTTGCAAACTTTCATGTTGTAAGGTAATAATAAAGATTTATGAAGGAATGGATGAGCTACAGGTAACACAGTGGTGTGATTTGTGTCTGCACAAACACAATGTATAAGTGATGGTAATTAAAAATGTCCTATCCTACCCCTTATCATTAAGGTGCTGTAATTTTACAGTTTTATTGACTTGCAAAACTGGGGCTTTATGGCCAGTGATTTGCATATTGAAGTGCTGTATTCCTGTACCCTTTTATAGGACTGCTCTCTATATACAGGATATTTGGATTAACTCTTCACTACAGTTACGACTTCTAATGACCCTGAGAAAGAAGACTTTTTAAAACATTATAGGAAAAAAAAAATGCTGGTAACCAGCGTTCTTTTCTTTTCCCGAAGTGTTTTCTACCCTTTCAAATTCAAATTTTATGTTTGGAGCATTATTTACTTTGTCGAGTGCAGATGATTTCAATTTTGATTGGGCTAAAATTTTTGTGTGTGCATGTTAAGAGTTTAGAAATGTTGTTTTGTTAGTTCCATAATATCAGTAGGTTGACCAATGAATGGTAAAAATACAACATTATCAAGTTAAAATGTAATAATTTCATTATTACACGTTACCTATATATTTATGGTAACTATGGAAATGACCATTATTAAAAGGCAAAGAAAATAAATTACAGTGGCATCAAAAAACCTTTAACCCATCACCACACAATCCTGACTTTTAACGACCCTGAGAGAGAAGCCTTCTGAAAACATTGTGGGAAAAGGAGAAAATGCTGGTGACCAGCATTTTCTCCTTTTCCCACAGTGTTTTCTTCCCTTTCCAACAGAAATGTCAAATTTCCAGTCTTTTTTATTTTGTCATCTGCAAACGCTTTCAGTTTTGGACCAGTCTAAAATTTTCTTGTGTGATAAAGAGTTAAACAACACTCCCGTAAAATGGGGTTTCGTGCATTTTGGTGATGCATCACAGCATACAAGTTATCACATAATTTATAAATCCGTGAAATCTATATAATCTCACAATCTACTGAATCATGAGTTGGGTCCTCAAATATGCTTAACCCTTTACCACACAATGCCGACTTTTAACAACCCTGAGAAAGAAGCCTTTTGAAAACACTGTGTGGGAAAAGGAGAAAATGCTAGTAAGCATTTTCTCCTTTTCCAGAAGTTCTACCCCTTCCAAACCAAATTTTAATCTTTCAGTCATCTTTGTCGTCTGTAAATGCTTTCAATTTGGACTGGTCTAAAATTATATCGTGTGGTAAAGAGTTAACTTATTACCAAACGATAAAATTTTAGGCTTGTCCAAATTGAAAGCATTTTGCAGATGACAAAATAAAAGTGACTGGAAATTTGATATTTGTTTTGTGACAGGAAGAAAACATTGTTGGAAAGGAGAAACTGCTGGTTACCAGCAGTTTCTCCTTTTCCCAAAATATTTCCTAAAGGCTTCTTTCTCAGTCGTCAAAAGTAGGGATTGTGTGGTAATGGGTGAAAATCTAAAAAATAGCAATAAGTTTTGACCTTTGTCAGCCTGCAAAGACTGCAGGTCGACAATTGGGTCGTCAGTTTCTTTGCAGATGCATTTAGCCCTGTTTTCATAAAGCATCATTTGATAAAAAATGATAAATTACTAGTAACAGTTGATTTATCAATTCCCAGGCTGTCTCTGACTTTCTCCATTGTGCAGGAATTTCTTGCCCTGGACTGCATGTCCGCTTTCTTACCTGTTCCTTGGAAGGGACATTGTAATCACAAGTTGCACCTGTCTGAAACTTGACAAAGAGACAAATAAAACTAACACATTTGCTGTAACACAAGTCTTCAGTTTTCTCAAGTTTATCTTATATTTCCTTTTCTTGTACAGTCCAGCTCCAGATAAGAGGGAGTGATCATGTAATTCAAATCCATTATTTCTCTTCCAAACCCGATAAAGTGGGTACTCATTAGAATCGTCTCAATGAGACGATTCTGATGAGTTTCCCCAACACCGGTTTTAGTTGAGAGTTTTTCGTATTTTATATTTTGAAATCAAATTCACTCCCTCTATCTGTAGTTCGGTTGTAGCTCCTGCTCTAACAGTGTCTTCCAAAGCTGTTTGTATGTACAGTAATAATTTAACAGGTTCATGAACGCATGACTGAAACTTGTACAGTCATGGTGGAGATAATAGTTTGCCCATAAATTTCTAAATAAATGAATCGTTTTTGAAAGAGAAAACAAAAACTTCAACTTTTACAGTTTCACAGTAACTGTCAGCTCACAAACTTTCTCATAATCTGTAATGAGCATTGTAGATTCAAGATCAGGTATGAAGATTTCTGCAGCCTTATCTTTGATATGCAGTAAGCCCTTGATTTTCTGACGACCACAGACTTTCCAAGAAAATCTTCATGGCTCCAGCAAAAACTTTATTGCCTCAAAAGTACAACCTGTATTAAGAGACCACTCAAGGGAAGTACTGAAATTGGTCTCTTACAGCAGGTGATCTTTAAATACAGGTTATATTATGTTAATGTAAGAAAGGTTGTTGTATCAGAAGAGCAGTCTCTTAAAGCAGGTGGTCTCTTAATACAGGTGGTCTCTAACACAGGTTTAACTGTAGATAACTGTAGAAATTTGTTTGAAGGGTAAAAAACTTTGTGGGAAAAGGAGAAAATGGTAGTTACTAGCATTTTCTCCTTTTCCCACAAGGTTTTCAGAAGCTTTCTTTCTTAGGGTGGTAAAAAAACCCTTCCTTGTTTTGTTAAGGGTTAAAATGATTTGAGTCCAAACACAAAATGTTTTCAACTCTCAATATATGTTTTCATGTCTTTCCTAGCAAAGAATTGTACCTTAGGCCCATCTGCAGAGAGCTTAAGCTTTACAAACTATGACAATTACATTTACTAGACCATATTCATGCGAGTTTTTGAATAAGACAACAAAAATGTGTCTATTGAATTCCATAAATAATGGTTTGATAAGATAAGTAAAACTAGGGAATAAATAAAGGCTAATAGTTGATTTAGATATTACAAAACATGTTTAATTATACCCATATTTAAGTTTGAAAGTTACCTTGTTCAGTCACCGATACCAATTAAAGTCTAATTTCACCATTGAAGCGATACACACAACTTTTTTGGCTCTTGCAAACCATTTAGATCAAGATTAGGCTGCATAGAACATGAATTCTCATCTGGGATCTGTCTGTTATTTTGTTTGATATTCTGAAAGATCTTTCACTCAAGTCTATTCCTTTATTAAACATACATTTTATTTATGTCACAGCCCTTTCACTGGTTACCACACAGCAAAATTTTAGACCTATCCAAATTGAAAGCATTTGCAGACGACAATTTCAAAGTGGCTCAAATAGTGCAATTTTGCTATGTTAGGGTAGAAAACTTTGTGGGAAAAGGAGAAAATGCTGGTTACCAGCATTTTCTCCTTTTCCCACAATGTTTTCAAAAGGTTTCTTCCCGAGGGGCGTCAAAAAATCGTCATTGTGTGGTAAAGGGTTAATTCTCTACTTGACAACAAATTCTTTGACTTCCAAATTGAAAGCAACTTGTGGCGCTGAATAAAATGTGGCTGAAATGTTGCAAATTGACTTTTGTAGGGTAGAAAGGAATTGTCGGAAATGTCTCAGAAAAAGCTGCTTTCCAGCATTTTCTTTTTTTCCCACAATGTTTTCATAAGCCTCCTTTACAAGGATTTTGAAAAGGTGAAGGGTTAAAAAACCTGTAGAGTGTGTTAATTATCAAAATTATCCGACAGGTTGTATAATAAATTTTCTCCAATTAAATATAGTGAATCTTTGGTGGGAAGATTTTGAGATCATTTTGGTGTTCGCTTTGGGGTAGATTTTTATCATGATACAAACTTATCGTGCTAAATGCCCCGGTTAAGTTTCAGTCGAAATATTTTAATTGTATAAACTTTGCACGATCACTTTTATTTATGTTTTACGTCTGAAGATATTCTTTTGGATTTAATTATCCATAACTTTTGCGGGATATTTAAATTTACAGGTGCTTGCTTTTTATTAACGTTCAGATCAGAAGATAAAAAATTAGATGGACACTTTTAGAGTGTAAAACAAGACAGATCTTGAAATGCCTAGGACACTTTGACTAAACTTCCTCTTGCACTATCAGGCATTTAAGATCTAGGACATCAGGCTGCACAGAACAGGAAGTATGATCTAAATCCAAACTGTCTGCAACCTACTGTATTTTTAGCTCTGCTTGAGTTTAACTCTTTACCATACAATCCTGTGTTTTAACGACCCTGAGAAAGAAGCCTTTTAAAAACATTGTAGGAAAAGGAGAAAATGCTGGTAACCATCATTTTCTCATTTTCCCACAATATTTTCTACTCTTCTAAACTCAAGTTACAAGTTTTGAATGGCATTTATTTTGTTGTCTGCAAATGCTTTCAATTTGGACAAGTCTAAAATTTTGTTCCTTGGTTACAAAGTTAAATCTATTAAAAGTTCTAGACTGGCCTAAATTGACAGTGTTTGACTGAATTTGTATTGGAGGAGTAAAAAACATAGTTGTGAAAGGTAAAAACATTCGTTTTTTCTTTTCCTCCCCACCATGTTTTAAAAACCATGTTTTTCTCAGGTGCATAATTACACAGGATAATTTGGTAAAGGGTTAACTCAATATATTGGGCCATTGATTTGTATAATTTGTGAAATATTAATATTTCTGTGCCAAATGTGATTTATTCCAAAGGAGTATTCTAAAAAAGTTTTATCAATGACAAATAAATGAATCATGCAACATTAATAGTCAATCTTTGGTGTCTTGCAATAGACCATGTGTTGAAATATTTTTGGAAATGCAGGAACTAATCTTATTGAAGGACTAAAACTTAGATTTTTTAGCTTGAGTGTTTTTAGCTCACCTGAGCACGAAGTGCTCAGAGTGAGCTATTGTGATCACTCACCGTCCGTTGGCGTCCGTCGTCCGTCCGTCCGTCCGTCCGTCCGTCGTCCGTTCACATTTTCTTGTTTACACTCTAGCATCTACAATTATCAACCAATCAGCACCAAACTTGGTCAAAGTGTGTATGACCATAAGATCTCGGATGAGTTCGATTATGGGTCAAATCGGATTAGAACATATGGAGTTACTTGCCCTTGAATTAAGAAAATTGCTATATTTCACTTTGTTTACACTCTAGCATCTACAAATATCAACCAATTAGCACCAAACTTTGTCAAAATATATATGACCATAAGATCTCAGATGAGTTCGATTATGGGTCTAATTGGACCAGAACGACCGGAGTTATTTGCCCTTGAATTAAGAAAATTGCTATATTTGACTTTGTTTTCACTCTAGCATCTACAATTTTTAACCAATTGACACCAAACTTGGACAAAGTGTGTATGACAAGATCTCCGATGAGTTTGCTTATGGGTCAAATCGGATTAAAACATATGGAGTTACTTGCCCTTGAATTAAGAAAATTGCTAGATTTCACTTTGTTTACACTCTAGCATCTACAAATATCAACCAATTAGCACCAAACTTTGTCAAAATATATATGACCATAAGATCTCGGATGAGTTCGATTATGGGTCTCATCGGACCAGAACGACCGGAGTAATTTGCCCTTGAATTAAGAAAATTGCTATGTTTGACTTTGTTTTCACTTTAGCATCTACAATTTTTAACCAATTGACACCAAACTTAAACAAAGTGTGTATGACCATTAGATCTCGGACGAGTTCGATTATGAGTCAAATCGGACCAGAACATCTGGAGTTATTTGCCCTTGAATTAAGAAAATTGCTATATTTCACTTTCTTTATACTCTAGCATCTACAAATATCAACCAATTAGCACCAAACTTTGTCAAAATATATATGATCATAAGATCTCGGATAAGCTTGATGATTGGTTTCATCGGACCAGAACAACTGGAGTTATTTGCCCTTGAATTAGAAAAATTGCTATATTTGACTTTCTTTTCACTTTAGCATCTACAATTACTAACCAATCAACACCAGACTTGGACAAAATATACATGACCATAAGATCTCGGATGAGTTTGATTATTGGTGTATTCAGACCAGAACAACTGGAGTTATTTGCCCTTGAATTAAACAAATTGCTGTATTTCACTTTGTTTACACTCTAGCATCTACAAATATCAACCAATTAGTTCCAAACTTGGTCACAACATATATGACTCTTAAGATCTCAGATGAGTCCGATTATTGGTGACCAGAACAACGGGAGTTATTTGCCCTTGAATTAGAAAGTTATTTTTAGAATAGTTCTTAGGCTGGAGCATAACTTTGTTATTTCCAGTCCAATTTACTTGAAACTTGGCATTTGTGTTTATTGCAATAAAACAGAGTGCAGTGTGAAAGAGCCATAACTCTACTTCATACTGTCTATAAGTTAATTCCCTTTGATTGAAATTTTTACAGCATTTTCTGCTTGTCTGGAATATAACTTTGTCATCTACAGCCTGAACATTGTCCAATTTGATATGCATGATTGTTGAAAAATTATGGAGTGCACTGCACAAGAACCATAATTTCCTAGCACAAATTTTTAGTTATTCCCCCTTCATTTTTATAGCATTTCTTGCTTTGTCAGGAGCAAAACTTTGTCATCTTAAGGAGGATTGACTTGATATTTGGTATGCTTATTTGTTGCAGTATTTGGAAGTGCAGTGCCTAAGAATTGTAACTGTACCTTGTGCTGTCTTTAAGTTATTTCCCTTTGAATGTCATTTTTACAGCATTTAGTGCCTGCCCTGAATATAACTGTTATCTTATGTCAGAACTACTTCGAACCTGGTATTCATGTTTTTTGCAATATTACAGAGTACAGTGCACAAGAACAATAACTCTACGTAGCAGGAATTTTGAGTAATTCCACTTTGATCTTCATTTTTACAGTATTTCTTGCTTGTATGGAATGGAACTTCAAAGTCTCAAGTTAGATTGCAACAATTTGCTGCTCCTGTTTCATTATCATTTGGCCTTGAACCTTGTTATTTGGTATATATCTTTAGTTTAGACCTGTGCTGCTTGGTACTCAGGTGAGCGATATAGGACCATCATGGTCCTCTTGTTTAAAGAAAATCTGAGATATTGTCACAGCAGGCTGTTGCTTTCAGAGTACTTATGTTGTTGTGTAAAAACCACAGCACTCACTCATATCTCTTGATAGTACTGAAGAATTTTACTTAAAGCTTGGGCTAGTCCGTAAATATGAAGAGGGAGGTAACTGTAAAATAATTGACAGTTACACCCCTTGTTTCGGAGAGTGTTTGCATCTACCTACATTTAAAGTTTCAGCTTGTAACTTTTCCAATAGTGGAATTTATCTCATTTTTTGACTCCATCTCAGTTATCTAGGGTCTGCATTCTTCAACCATTTGCAGGGGCGTAACCAAGAAAAAGTAAATTATACGCACGTCGAAGCATGAATGCTGTAGGCGCGATTGGGGTGGGGGGGTGAGCACAAGAGGGGGTCTCCCCATCTCGTTGGGAAGGGGGTTGAGGGACCTCCCCTAAGAAAATTTTGATATTCAAGATGGCTGCAGAACAATTTCAAGCCTCTTCTGAGGTAGAAATTTGGTTTTCATAGATGGGTTTGATTGTGCCTCAGCTTGTTACTGGATATGGGTAATACAGTGGAACCCCGTTACAACGAAGTGAGCTATAGCACTGATTCCATTATAACGTGGGTGTCCTTTGGCTCCCAAAATTTCGGGGGTTGACCATTTTCGATTCTGATCCGAATCCACCGTTGCTCTCACAAGAATCTTCGATGTAAAAAAAAAAAGACCTCACAGTCAAATAAAAAATCGATACCGTACACATAACGTGACAATCTTTCACACCTTTACCTTGTTGATTACATTTATTACCTATGGCTTTGCACAATTACTTTGACGAATACACGCACAGTAGGTAACAAAAGGACCTCGTCCCATAATTGTCTTTGCAAACAACCTTGTATTATACAAACCTTACGTCAATATGTCTGTCTGTATGTAGATTGTAACGGGGATATCGAATATTCCATAACTCGCAAGTGCATTCGGACACCCTATATGTCCGGACACGTTATATTTTTTGTCAAAATAATTCTATTTCAGGTTCAGTCTTAAGATAGTCCGTATGTTAAAAAGTACTTGGACAGACTGAAAAATATATTTTCCAAAACACCTGACATTAAATTTTTGGAAAATACTCTAGATAGGATGATCGGCTGCATGGTGAACGCAGAGTTGTATATCATGAAGAATAGCGTCATGAACATGAAACCTTAGAGAGTCTCAGTCTTGAAATTACAAACACACACAAAAAAATGAGACACTCAATATTTCTTTTTTTTATGTAGAATTTTTTTTTTTATCTCTCTCACAACAAAATTTTCAGAAAATAGCCGAATGCCTCTCTTTCTATCGACTACACAACGTGCACGTGACACGACTGGGGTACTCTTGCAATTTTCACTACGATACGCAGAAAGGTTGTATCAGAAAATATAAAGTAACAGAGATACTGGCTTATTGCGTGATTGCATAGTTCTGAATGGAGGTCAGCCCATAGCCAGGTGTAAATTTTTCGGGCGAAACAGTTTAAGAGTGTATGACAAACTCTTGCACTTACAACCCTCTCGCTTTGCATTATTGGTGTGTTACGTCACACATGTACCACTAATGTAAACTTTACTGCAAACATTGTGTGGATAAACGACTGATGTGATTTCTTTACGGATAGTAGGTTAAATTCCCCTGTGACTTTCATCATGTCCGGGGGTCTTATCTCGTTTGATTATTAAAGAGATTTCTTTCGTCATTGCCGATTAGGGTTTGTTATGCAATCGTCAGCATGATTAAAAAAACATGGCGGCGGCACCGTCTGCAATCCAACACGATACCGTTGGGCTGCGGGTAGTGTGTGGCCGGAGGGGGGGGGATCAGCGTTATAAACGTAATCCCGGATATAACGCTGTTGACGATCGTGGCATCCACCGACAGCGTTGTAACGGAGCTCCACTGTATTTAGCTTACATTGAAAACGGCCAAACTGAAAAATACGCGAAAAGAGGCAACCTACAACCCATTCTTGATTTTTTTATTTTACATTACGCTTGTGCGATTTGTATCAATATTCTCAGTCTGACACTGAAAAAATTTCTGAATTTGAAAGTGACACAACCTCTGACAGGATACTCTGTCTGGTTTAGCCAATCAAAAGTTGAGCTTCTTTCAAATTTAAAAAAATATTGGAGAATTAGGAAAAGAATTTCATTCAGAACAGTTGCGTAACACAAACCCTAGTGGCCAAGACTTTGCAGTAAATGTCTTAGATTATAAATAAAACAGTACACAATGAAAATGATATGCAAATGAGGAGAAATCAGATGTTACAGATAGGATCTTGTTGATTATATTATCATTTAAGCTAAACATCATCAAGTAAACAATTAACAATGTGTTACCAGTGCTTACAAAATATACCATTAAAAAGCTAGATGAAGGTGATGGAAGATTTTGCAATTAGAAAAGAAGGGTCCAAATATTAAAGATTTGAGGAACAATCTTTATAGTCTCATAATCATACTTATTCACTGGAATACCCTTTGGCTGGATAACTCAGAGCCCTTACCTAGTACAGATGAAACTCAGGACATAAATTAATAACTGAGCTGTACATTTATGAAAATTTGGCATGGGTAGTCCTTTGCTAGACATTCCAAATTTCTTCATAACATCTTAATCTGTCAAAGAACATGGCCAACACAGTTGTGCCTTTTTCACTCTTGATAAGCCATAGAGCAAACTTTGAAAACATCTTCTGAACTATAAGTCAAAATTTGACAAATTCCAGTATGAATTTTTGTGTTGGGCAGCCTTCTTTCAGTTGTTTAGCAGTTTGCATGTATTTCACCTGTAATATATTGGACCAGTTTTGATGCACCACTGCCTAAAAATCATACAGACCAATGGGCAACATAACAAGACAAACATAACAAGACAAGAGATTGTTGGCAAACATCAGCACATAATACAAGACCATCTATTGCTTATGGTAATGAGTAATTTTTGCAAAGTCTTAATGTTAATTTAATCAGCAACTAGCCCTCAAAAAGTCTTGCCCAATCACAGCAGAACATCTTTGGAATAGTTTTGATAGATGCATACATAGATGTCCATATCTCCCGAACAATGTCAACATCCTTTAAGCAGCACTGCCACTTGTCACAAGTCTGCCGATTCAATACCTATATCTGACCTTGTCTCTATAAAGGTTGTTTCCATTTGAACAGCCAGTCATGTGATCGTATACGTTGAGGAGCCACTGTCAGCCGTTTTGGCAAACT
Source organism: Tridacna crocea (assembly GCA_943736015.1). Lineage (NCBI taxonomy): Eukaryota > Metazoa > Mollusca > Bivalvia > Cardiida > Cardiidae > Tridacna > Tridacna crocea. The sequence continues at coordinate 26,659,665 of OX031065.1, forward strand.
GGATGGAGTTATTTACATCTGTCTATTTGTCAGTGAAAACTTCCATGGCAATATTGATAAACCACTGTAAAAAATGAAGGTACAAACTGTTTGTCAAGTGAAATATAGTTAGAGACATTTCGATAAAAATTTGAGACACAAAATTTTTTTTTTACTAGGAGGAGCCTTTACATTTTCAGAACAGTAAAGCAGCGTATTATTGGTGATGAAATGTAGCATGTAGCTACTAAATACAGCCAAGGGACTTGATGGCTCCCATCACCCAAGGTACGCCAAATGCAGCACTGCATGTGAAGAATGAAATAATATCCTGCTGGCTTGTGCTTTCACAGAAACATCACAGTCAGGCAACAGGCATTGGCTGTTTTAAACCTGTTACTAATCACTGACCTTTGATATCTACCCCTTCCTTATTTTAATTCAAATCAAACAATCAAATTTATACTTTTCGATCAACATGCTGACATTAAAAGATTCAAAAAACATTCTTCTACATGCATAAAAAAACCCCAAAAGATTTCAGCCAAATTTACTGAAACTTTCAAAGGTTTATACATTCAGGCTCACCAAAAAACCACTATTGTTTCAGTATATATTGCATTAAAGATACAATAGTAATATTTAAAGACCCTTTAAATGACAAAACTTTAGTCTTGTCCAAAATGAGAGCATTTGCAGAATGTGGCTCAAGTGGCAGAAATTGCCTTTGATAGAGATGAAAACAGTGTGGGAAATGGAGAAAATGCTGGTCATTTTCTTCTTTTCCCACTATGTGTTTAAAAGCCTCATTTCTGAGAGTTGTGAAAAGTCAGGATTGTTTGCTAAAGAGTTAAGAGAAACAATAGTTACCCCTATGAATCAGTCAGATCACGATCAGATTGGAATTCAAGTCTGAGGTGTCCGTGATCATGCCAAAATTCGGGTTTTCCTCCGGTGTCAAATAACCCTGTACCAAATAGTACTGTGATTTGATGACTGTGAGGGAGGAAACTCTTTAACAGCATTGCAGGAAAAAGAGAAAATGCTGTTAATCAGCATTAATTTGCTCTTTTGCCCATGTTTTCTACCTTATTGAAGAAAAAATCCTTTTATAACAGTAGCATTTACTTTGTTGCCTGCAAATATCTTCAAATTGGACATGTCTGAAATTGTGTCATAGTAAAAGAGTTTATTTTCATTTAGGGAAGCAGTTTTGGGGTTAAGGATTGAAAAAAGCCTTTTTTTTATTAAAATGGATAAAAGGATATAAAAGACTGTGTTAATTTAGCGCCCTTTGTTTAATTTTCCATTATTCAACAGCAGCAACACAAATAATGGGTGATTTTTATTGTCACAGTAAATGCACACCTTACATTGGAAAGTCCCGCAAGATCAAAGTGTCAGGGATTTGTTAATCGGGGATTGTGTACACAAGTTAATTGCAAAGTTTCAAAGTGTTAAAACAAACTTGGCACGGCCATTTATGGGCACTGCCATGGCAACAACGTTGTTAATTGGCCTGTGTGTATTTAACCTATTTAGATATTGTCTGAAATTAATCAGCACTGCCCTATCATCTAGGAGGGTAATATATGACAGTTGAACCTATTTCAATACAAGCTTATTCAACTCCTTATCTGACGACAAAAATTTAACCCACTACCACACAATCCCTACTTTTGAAAGAAGTCCTAAGAAAGAAGCTTTTAGAAAACATTGTGGGAATAGGAGAAAATGCTGGTAACCAGCATTTTCTCCTTTTCCCTCAATGTTTTCTACCCTTAACAAAACAAACTTCAAATTTTCAGTCACTTTTATTTTGTTGTCGTCTGCAATTCCTTTAAATTTGGACAAACCTAAAATTTTGTTGTTTGGTAATGAGTTAACTCTATACCAAAGCTCCAGATAGAGTGAGTGATTTTGATATCAAAATTAAAAATTTTAATTATTTTCCACTAAATCCTATGATGTAGAATCTTCTCATCAAGACAATTCTAATTTAGTACCCAACCACCATACGATCTTGAAGAGAAATAAACAATTTATAATAGAGTCACTCCCTCTACTACACAAGATCCTAGGCTTGTGCAAATTTAAAGTATTTGCAGACAACAGATTAGATGGTACTCAAACATGAAATTTGTCTTTCATTGGGAAGAAAACAATTGTTACCTAAAAATCTTTCAAAAGTATTGGGCAGTTAAGATGGTTAATTAATATGATTGCATGTTCTGTAAGGTCTGATTCTGATTTATACAATTTGCAGAAGCACTTTATCATGCATTGGTATAGTAAGAGCTCAGAAATTAAATTGAGTGAAAGGACAACAGAAATCTTATGAGGGAAAATACATACTTTCAATGAAACAGAAGAGATTCCTCTTGACACAGATAGTAACCCTTGTCTTACCTATGTTGTGAAATTGTTTAGAAAATAATACCACGGCTAAATAATGCTGAAAAAAAAAAATGGCCTTTGAAAACATTGAGGTAAAGAAAAGTGTAGCCAGCATTTCTGCCTTTTTCCAAAAAAGTTTTTCGCCTTTACAGACAAAACCCATTATTTTAGCTACATTGAATTTGTTTTCAGCCTAGACTATTATTTAAAGGTGGGTATTTAGAATTTTCACATCACACCAAATAAAGAAATATATATGTCGTAGGCCAGATTGGAATCTAGGCAGATCCGGAATCTGCCTAGACCAAATTAGAATTCAAATTTTGTGTAGACCAAAATGCATCGTTTTCTAATATTTTATTTAGATATATTGATTTGATAATGTTTACAATTGAGAGGTATTTTAATTTAAAGCATTTTATATGATTTTTTCAACAATCGCTCTTTTTTCCACTTTTTTTTTATTAGTACAAAACATTCAAAATTCATATTTACTCTGAATTTCTGACTAAAACTTCTTTATTTGGGAGTTTACGTACAAAAGTAAGATGATTCATATGTAGACGCCCTATATTCAACGAGAAATTATTAAAATTTGGTTTAGGCAGATTGTAGAGCTGCAAAGCTAAACTGGAATCCTGATTTGTTATAGACAAATTCCAGTTTGGTCTAGGCAGATTCCGGATCTGCCTGGATTCCAGTTTGGACTACGACATATATATATCATTGAAATTTATATGAAAAAAAACAATACAAATCAACAATAATTAAGAATCATAAAATTACAAAAAAAAATTTTTGATGGTATTCCCTTAAAAGGCTACGTAGCCTCTTAAGCTATTTTTAGATTTCGCGCCAAAAATCAATAAAGCATTGTGGGAATTTCAAGTGACTGGTACGTGACTAATAACACTTAAATTCCATTACATAACAAACGTGTAATAATTATTTTCCATAATGTCTTCTTCGGGCGGATGTTTGGAACTTCGTCTGTGTTGTCCTGTATTTAAATGAGAGAATTGATAATCTGAAAATAGAACGTGTCTCCCGTTGGTGTCAACCTGGTCTGTATTAAATCTCTAATTTCTCGTGTTATCGGATGGTTTTAGACTACTAGGGTTTTATGAACGCAAATTAAAAGCATGCACGGATCCAAATATCTTTCTCAGGGGGGGTTCCACCGAAAACGCACTCGTCTTATTATATGATACTTTGATTTCCGGATTTCAGTGGATGTAACAAGAAAACGTTTACAAGTAAAGACAACGTTTCCAGTTTTAACCAGGAGGTCTCCACATTTAGAACCTTTTTCTTAAATTCATGACTGTATTTTACATAAATGTTGTGCAATATCAAACCAGTATCATTTCACGAATCCGATAACCACATTTTGCCAAAATTCCAGGGGGGTCCAGACCTCCGGTCCCCCCCCTCTGGATCCGCCCATGAAAAAGGCTTTCGGAGTATAAGGATAATTTTTTTGCATTTTTGTAAAATTTTCGCCCCAAAATCTGAAGGGCCACGTTTAAAGGAAGCAAAAAGTGACCAACATCATTGAGGGGCCTTGTCCAATTCGTAAAATCACCAAGAGACACTTTGACTACCTTATAAAAGCAAGAGACTTTGTCCCTATAAAGCCAACAGAAAAGGCTGAAAAAAAACCAATAAGGGAGGATAATGTCCATCTTGTACAACCAACAGGGGGGTCTTTTGTCCACAAATATAGAACCAAAAAAGAGACTTTGTCCAACTTTAAAAATCAACAGGCTAGACTTAGTCCACTTTGTATAACTATTAGGAAGGACATTGTCCACCTTGTAAAAGCTTGTAAAGGCAAAAGGAGAGGATTTATCATCTTTGTAAAACAAGCAACAGGGACCTTTTATTTTACTCGTATATCTAACAGGACAGACTTTGTGCTCCTAGTAAAAGCTTGTAGAACCAACAGGAGAGGATTTATCAACTTTGTTAACAAGCAAGAGGGACCTTTGTCTATGCGGTAAAACCAACAGGAGAGACTTTGTCCAGCTTGTAAACCCAACAGGAGAGGATTTGTCCACGTTGTAAAACTAACAGTAGGGGATTTAATAGCCTTGTAGAACCAATAGATGATGCTGTAATATTTACTTGGAAGTTGTCCATGTTGAAAAAGTAACAGAGAGAGGGGGTGGGAATTGTCAACATTGTTAGACCAGCATAATCCATTACCACACAATCCCTACTTTTGACGCTCCTGAGAAAAAAGCCATTAGAAAACATTGTGGGAAAAGGAGAAAATGCTGGTAACCAGCATTTTCTCCTTTTCCCACAATGTTTTCTACCCTTCACGAAACAAATTTCAAATTTTCAGTCACTTTTATTTTGTTGTCTGCAATGCTTTCAGTTTGGACAAATCTAATATTTTCTCATGTGGTAAAGAGTTAGGAGACTACCTATTTATTATGAAACTATCAGAAGATATACTCTGCCACATAAAGTCAACAGAAAGAAATTTGACCACATCTTAAAAGAAACAGGAAGGAATTTGTGGGCCTTGTAGAACCACCAAGAGAAACTTTGTCCTCCTTATCAAACCAGAAAGGAGAGGGACTTTAATCACCTTGTAGATTCACCAGGAGAAACTTTGTCCTCCTAGTCAAACTAGAAATAAGGAGAACTTTAAGCACCTTGTAGAACCACCAGGAGAAACTTTGTCCTCCTGATCAAACCATAAAAGAGAGGGACTTTAAGCACCTTGTAGAATCACCAGGAGAAACTTTGTCCTCCTTATCAAACCAGACAAGAGAGGGACTTTAAGCACCTTGTAGAACCACCAGGAGAAACCTTGCCCCCCTTATCAAACCAGAAAAGAGAGGGACTTTAAGCGCTTTACAGAACCACCAGGAGAAACTTTGTCTTCCTTATCAAAATGGAAAAGAGGGACTTGAGCACTTTGTAGAACCAACAGGAGAAACTTTGTCCTCCTAGTCAAACCAGTAATAGGAGGGACTTTAAGCACCATATAGAACCACTGGGAGAAACTTTGTCCTCCTAGTCTAACCAGAAATAAGAGGGACTTTAAGCACCTTGTAGAACCACCAGGAGAACTTTGTCCTCCTTTTAAAACCAACTCGAGGGGTTTGTTCCACCTTTTATAACCAGAGAGGATATATCAACCTAGTTTAACAAACAGATGGGACTGTGTACAACTGGTAAAACCAACAGGAGGGACTATCTTTCAGACAGGATTTGTTCTTTTTTTTTTTGTTAAAGCAAAAGAAGGTGCTCTGTCCCTCATCACACAACCAACAAGATAGAGCTTTGTTCATCATATAAAACCAACATTGGATTTTTTTCCACGGTACAAATGCAGCAAGAAGGCATTTGTCCACTTTGTAAATCTAGCAGGAAGGGACTGCGCAGCCTTGCAAAGCCAACAAAAGGAGATTCGTCCACTTCAGTACATAGAAGTTTCTTGGGGATGGAGGAATTGTCCACCTTGTAAAGCCAGCAGGAAAGGATTTGTCCACCTTTTGAAATAAACAGGAGAGATATTGTTACCATATAAAACAAGCAAGAGAGGCTTCATTTATCTTTTTAAATCCAGCAGGGATTTCTCAGCTTTCTAAAATCAACAGGAGTGGCTTTTCTGATGTTGTGAAGTAAACAGGTGGAGACTTCCTTGTATATTGAACAGAAGTGACTCTGTTTTCCTTGTAAAACCAACAGGAAAAAGTTCAATCACCTTGCAGAAGGGATCTGTAAACCTATTAAAGCCATCATGAGTATTTCCACCTTGTTAATTCTGCAGCCAGGTATTTGCCCCCTTGTAAAACCAACAGGTAAGGATTTCTCAGCCTTGTTGAACAAACAGGAGAAGATTTCTTCAAACCTTCTAAAAATAAATGGAGGGGCTTTCTCCACCTATGAAATTAATATGAAGGGCTTTCTTTGTCCACTTTCCTAAACCAAAAACAAGAAGATTTGTCCACCATGCAAAACCAACAGGAGGGAGACTTTTTACCGCTAACAAAACCAACAGGAAACACCCTACAGAAGAAAATTTGGCCACCAGGATGAAGCTCTGTCCAGCTCGTATAAGTGCCAAAGGTCTTTTGTCTGTATAAAACCAAACATGGAGGACTTTCTCCACCTTTTTAAATTCAACAGCTGAACATTTGTCTACCTTGTAAAACCAGGATGGTATTTATTGTCTTGTAAAACCAACAGAAGTTTTATTCACCTTAACCAACAGGAGGGAAGTAGTCCACTTTGTGAAGCCAGCAGACAGGAAATACCCACCTTTCAGAACCAGAAGGGTGAAATTTGTCAACCATGTAAAACCAACCAAGGAATTTTGCTCACCCTAAAGAACCAGAGGAAGTAACTCTATCTACCCTGTAAAACCAAAAGAAAGAACTCTGTCCAGCTTGTGGAACCAAAAGAAGAGATTTTGTCAATGATGTAGAACCAACAGGAGAAACATTATATAATTTGTAGAACCAACAGGAGAAACTTTCTCAACCTTGTAGAACCAAAAGGGGAACAAAGAACCAAAATGAGGAACTAACCTTATTGAATCAAAAGGGGAAACTTTGTCCATTTTGTAGAACCAAAAGGAGGAACTTTGTCCATCTTGTGGCACCAGAAGGAGGAACTTTATCCATCCTATAGAATGAAAAAGGGGAATGTGTCCACCTTGTAGAATGAAAAGGAGGGACCTTGTCTACTTTCCACCTTTTAAAGCTGACATGATAGACTTCATCCACCTCATAAAACCAACAGGAGGGGCTTGGTTTACTTTGAATAACCTAAAGGAGAGGATTTGCCCACCTTGTATATCCAGTAGAAGGTTCATTATTCCTCTTCTGAAACAATAGTAGGGGCTTTGTCCCTATTGGGGGCTTTGTCCCTCTTGTTAATTCAAGAGGAGGGGCTTTGTCCACCCTGGTAAAATCATCAAAAGTAAGAGTTTGTTCGCCTAATGAAATCAATGGCAGGATTTTGTCTGCTTGACTGGTTCTTGACAACCTTTCTGAGTTCAGCAGGTTGGAGCAAGGGAGGGGGTGTTTGCACACACTGTAAAACTAAAAGAGGGGACATTGTCCACCTTTTTAACTCTGAGAAGAGGGTCATATTTGTCCATGTATTAAAACCTGCAGGAGGGGATATGTCCACTTTGTAAAAAGAGCACTAGACCAAAACAAGAGGAATGAGGCTTTGTTTACCTTTGTAAACAAGTATCAGCAATTAATAGGTGTTTCATCAGTCTGTTGCTGTTAGGTAACAGATAGTACGTAGCTTTATCAGGATCAGACCAATCATAAGGATGTTTGCATTGCTCATGATGCTAAAATGCCATCGGTTCTCACCGCTTGTAAACTGTTGTTCAGTCAGACATATCAGTGATCGATCAGTGTTTGATCAGAGGTCAAACCCTTTCCATTGGATTGGGTCGGTGGTACATATATGGTAATAGGTGGCAAATCAGTGATATCTGTGTTAAAGAGTTTGCATATGTCTTGTCATAAATTTTGTCGGTTCTTGCAATTGAAAAAATTGTATAACTGGTGATAACTGATGAATTTCTTACAAAAAATGTTTGACAAGGCTGCTGTTCTATCGCCTCACACCAAGACTGCTGAAGCCAGACACCACTTGCAGCTCTAAATCCCAGATTGAAGCTGGAGCTGGAAGAGACACTCAGGCACATGCCATCAGAAAATTCACACCCCTTTCTCTCCTATGATTTTGGAGTGGCCAAGTCAAAGATATCCCTTTTCATGCCTGAAATCTGCCAGACTATAATACAAGACTATAGTGAAGAGGTAATCCCTATTCCAAACATCCCCTGAAGCATTGGGGCCTATAGCTAAAGAATTAGAAAGGAGGTGGCTCTGAAAACTACAACTATAGGGGCTTTACCTCCATTGTCCTCTTGGGCCATTTTGATGCCAACTACAGGTTCCTGAGGATAGACGCTGGGGGACATTCATGCATATCTGATGCTCAGACAAATCTGAGCTCCATGAGATGATATAAGATGATACCATTTGCTTCTCACCTCTGGAAATACTTGCCAATGATGGCTGTGGTATGCCATTCTTCATTCTTGGAGATTTAGAAATGTTTCCCAGCAGCTTTTGATAGGTTTAAAATAGGTGGCCGATAGGTGACATCGGTGGTATAAAGTTTTTCATCAGTTCTCTTCCAACTTTGGCTAAAGAAAATACTGATCAATTGATCAATCAGCGATGGCTCTGTGTAAACGGGATTTTTGGGGGGAGGGGGGGGGGGGGGTTTGTACATCATAGAACCAAAAATTTGGATTTCATCCTCCTTTTGAAAACCAAATGGAGGAGCTTTGACCTTCTGAAACCATCACTGTTTTTGCAGATGACAAATCAAATGTGGCTTAAAGGTGGGTACTTAGAAATTTCACATCTCACCAAATCAAAAATATATCTATATATCACTGAAATTTATATGAAAAAATAATACAAATCATCAATAAATAAAAATCATAGAATTACCAAAAATTTCTTTTTGTTGGTATTCCCTTAAAAGGCTACGTAGCCTCTTAAGCTATTTTTAGATTTCGCGCCAAAAACAAAAAATGCATTGTGGGAATGTTAAGTGACTGGCATGTGACTAATGACGCTTAAATTCCATTACATAACAAACATGTAATTATTTTTCATAATATCTTCTTCGGACGCTATGTTTGAAGCTTTGTCTGTGTTTTTCCAGTATGTAAATGAGCCAGGTAGTCATGTAAAAATAGAACGTGTTTCCCGTCGATGTCGACCTTGGCCGTAGTAAATCTCTCAAATTTCTCGTGTTGTTGGATGGTTTTCGACTACTGGGGTTTTATGAATTACAATTATAAAGCTTTGAGAGTATAAGGATGATGTTTTTGTATTTTTGTAAAATTTTCGTCCCAAATTCTGAAGGGCCACCTTTAAGCATGGAAGTTTTTTTTGAAGATATACATGTATTAAATTGTAGGAAAAAAATGCTGGTTATCTCCTATTCCTACATAGGTTTCATAAGCTATATTCCTCTGGGTCATTTAAACAGGATAATCATTGGATGTAGTGTTTATACAGAGTTGAATTGAGTTTCAGTCTTGGTTTTAAATAAAAATTCTTAATACGTTTTTATGGAAGAAAAACATGGCATATGGATTTGTTACAGGAAAATTGCAATCTGGTCTTGACATAAGCAAAGTTGTCTTCTGTCTTTCTTTTTACAGGTGTTAACTCTTTACCACATGAGAAAAATGTAGACTTGTCCAAATGGAAGACATTTGCAGACGGCAATTTCCATGTAACTCTCACTGATGAAATTCACCTTTAATAAGGTAGAAAACAATGTTGGAAAAGGAGAAAATGCTGATAACCAGCATTTTCTCATTTTCCCACAATGTATATGTCTGGCTTTTTCCTTAAGGTCATCAAAAGTCGGGAATACATTGTAAAGGGTTAATATAATAGTCTGTGTCTACCAAACAATCCCAAGTTTTAGCAAGCCTTAATTAGGAAGAGGCTGTTTTAAAACATTGTGGGATCAAGGAGAAAACACTATTGACCAGCATTTCATATCTTCCTTTAGTGTTTTCCGCTTTTTCAAAGATAAATTCAATAATTTGGATAACATTTAAATTGTCAAGTGCAAAAGCTTTCAATTAGGGTAAGTTTACATTTTTGTTGTGCAGTAAAAAGTTCAGAACACATAAAACATTGATAGGCAACCACTTTACTGGTGACAACTCCAAGTACTTAATTAGATGATGCTGTTGCATGCAGACCCAAATAAGCCAGGTTAATTTGACAAAGGATAAGGTAATTTATAAGGAGAAAAATTAAGACAAGACTTGTTAATTAATTCATAATCATGCAAGGAAAAAGTATATCAGGCAGTTAATTACAGAAACAATAGCCCTTGCTGCACGATCAGAATAAAGTTTCTTGTTGATGCGACATAACAAACTTTTTTCACCCTTTACCAAAAGACAAATTTATAGACTTGTTCAAATTGAAAGTATTTGCAGACGACAAAATAAATGTGACTGTAAAATCGGAAAATGATTTGGGAAGGGTAGAAAACATTGTGAGAAAAGGAGAAAATGCTGGTTACCAGCATTTTCTCCTTTTCTCACAATGTTTTCAAAAGGCTTCTACCTCGGGTCATCAAAAGACGTCATTGTGTGGTAAATAAATGAGTCAGTCTCTGTCAAAAGGAGGTTCTTGACATTTTCGTAAAATATCGTCTCAGATCGGCCTAGATTTGTGCTAGTGTAGACTTGCAAAAAACAGAAATTTATGTAAAAACGGAAAGTGTTGTCTAGAATTAGCCTGTGAGAACTGCACAGGCTGATCCTAGACGAGACTTTACACAAATGTCCGAATAGCCCTTTTCGCGTGACTTGCAGGCCATATGGTATTGATGACCCAGGTTGGCCTGCAAAGTCCACGCAGGCTTTCAAAACTTTTTCTATTACTTATATTTCTACATGTCAAAGGACGATGTCATTATCTAGTTCTTATACAGAATGGATTTTAATCGTCCAAAATTATGTGAAGACTTGCTTGCTGTCACGGAGATGCATTTAACCCCCTTTTCCTTAGAGTTTGACTTGAATGAAATGCATATTTTTCTATCAGTTTCACTGTTTAGACTACAATTTTTATACTACTTTTTTAAGTCTCCAATGTCTGAAAAAAATCACATGAAGTTGCTTTATAAGTCAGCTAGAAGGGCTTCAGGAAAAGATTTTTCTGTCTCTGATTCACTTTTCCTTAACCTGATGCACACCAAAGAAATGATTATCTTGGTAATGATTGGCTCTCCCTATTTCTGTAGAGATCAAAGTGGCAGTTAAAGATCTGTAAGACTCCAAAGATTGGATTCTCTTTTCATGGATGGATTCTTCCAGTAACCAGCCACCCACAAGAGAGGAGTATGTTTGGCACTGATAAGGTATTCATGTACTCATCAGTACCAAAGAAGGCACTATTGTGGCTCTAATTGGCTTTTCCTTTCTCTATTGATGCCAAAATAAGGATTATCTTGGCACTGGTTGGCATTCTTGTAACCATGGATGCCAAGCTCAAGACTATCTTGGCACTGATTTGCTTAGCTTTCAGTGTCAGCACCAAATGAACGGCTTTCATCGGCTCAACTTTCAACTGAGCTTGTTGGCTTTTCCTGTACTTATTGACACCAAAGAAAGGATTACCTATACATGTACACTTATTAGATATCATGGCGCAAATTAGCCATTCTTGTAACCAGGAACACTCAAGATGTGGGAAGCAGCTGGCGACATGGAAAGAATGTCATGCCTAAGTATTTGTAAAAGTAACAAAGTAGCATGGATAGAAGCACTGGCTTCAGCAAAAGAACTTAAGTTGTGCTGAAAGGATTGTTGAACACCAAAGAAAGAGACACAAAAGCCTTTAGCTTGTTACTAACTCTTCCTGACTGAGACTTTAGACTCCAAATTTTTGGAGATTTTTTAAAAATGAATTAACCCTTAACCACACAATGAAAAAGCACTTTGAAGAAATTGTGGGTACCAGCATTTCCTCCATTTCCCTTAAGTATTTACCAAACAAAAAAATTATCGACTTGTTCAAATTGAAAGGATTTGTAAGATGACTAAGTGTGGCTCAAAAATTGAAATTTGTTTCTCCTTTTCCCACAATGTTTTCAAAAGGCTTCATTCTCAGGGTTGTTAAAAGTTGGGATTGTGTGGTAAAGAGTTAAGGTTTTTTACCCTTCCTTAAACTGAATTTCCAGTTTTGAGTTAAATTTATTTTGTTGTCTGCAAATGCTTTGAATTTGGACTGGTCTAAAATTTTGTTGTTTGGTAAATGGTTAAATTGATATTTTCTGTCAAATTAGATAGTTTTAAGGCTGGTTTTTAGAATATACTCCAAGATCAGACTTCATTATCTGTGCAGTCTTGTCTTGCCCTTGTTGTAAAAGAAGCCAAAGTTGTACTAGGATTTAGCAAAGATCCTTTATCTTGGCCTCTTCCTGCTATGGACAGTAATCAGTCTTATACATGTTATCAGGACTCTTGACTCTTTACCAAACAAACCTGGGTTTTAACAAACCTGGTAACCAGCATTTTCTCCTTTTCCCACAACGTTTTCTACCCTGCTGGACACAAATTTCAATTTTTGTGTAACATTTATTTTGTCATCTGCACATGCTTTTAATTTGGACTAATCTAAAATATTGTCCTTTGGTAAAGAGTTAAAACCTAGTTGGAAAAACAAAATTCTGATAACCAGCATTAATTTTTCTCTTTTTACACAATGTTTTCTACCACTTCACAAGACAAATACCATCATTTGGGTCAATTTCATTTTTTGACTGATAAGCTTTCAAGAAAGATATGTGTGCAATTTTGATTTGTGGCAAACAGATAAACATGTACCAGGCTGAGGGCAACACAAGTGCATTTGCACACAGTGTAGGTGAAGACCAGACAGTGTAAAAAGTGCAACGCACAAAGGATTATACTGTATGACAGATATGATATAATGCCAATAGTATCTTTGAAATGTCAATGTATTAATTGATTGAAAATTCATTTTATTTTACATTAGCAAGCTAAGGGTGAAATTCTTTACATCCTAAGTGGATTTCAACATTCCATACTTTGTTTTTAATTGCTTACCTGATTGTGCCTTGCCCTTTGCTCTAGGTGGACACATACCTTGTGTCTGACATTGGGAAACATTATGCCGAATGCAGATTTGCTGAAGAGCACCTATTTGACAGTGTTTTGTTAGAAGCCTTAGATCATATACATACCCATATTTATGATGTATGTCATTGCAAAAAACTTTGTGACAAAAGGCAAAACTGCTTGAATCATTGCAATTTCACCTTTAATACCTCAGATTGAGAAAGTTGGTCTATATTTATAACTCATTACCTAACGACAATATTTTAGGCTTGTCCAAATCGAAAGCATTTGCAGACGATAAAATAAAAGTAGCTGAGAATTTGAAATGTATGTTTTATGAAGGGTAGAAAACATTGTGGGAAAGGGAGAAAATGCTGGTTACCAGCATTTTCTCCATTTCCCACAATGTTTTCTAAAGGCTTCTTTCTCAGGGGCGTCAAAATTAGGGATTATGTGGTAATGGGTTAAAGTACCTACAGTTGTCATCAGTCTCGGGATGTAGTGTCAAAAAGACAGTGACAGTGATAAAGCCAGCATGAATGTTTTACCTCTTTACCGTATCGTTAAATGTTGACCAAACTTGACCAAATTGAAAGCATTCGTAGACAACAAATAAAATATCCAAATGATGGGATCTGTATCCGAATGGGTAGAAAACATTTTGGGAAAAGGATAAAGTGCTGGTTAGCACCATTTTCTCCTTTTCCCACAATATTTTCAAATGCCATTTACCTCAAGGTCGTTTAAACTCAATTTTATGTAGTAAAGAATAAATGGTCATAAGATTTTGATCTAGGTCCATCAAGACTCTACCAAACTAGTTGAAATGTTAGACTGCCATGGGATCATTTGTGCAGAGTTTGGTTTAACTCATTACCAAACGACAAAATTTTAGGTATGTCCAACTGAAAAGCATTTGCAGACGACAAAAGTGACTGAAAATTTGAAATTTGTTTCGTGAAGTGTAGAAAACATTGTGGGAAAAGGAGAAAATATTTGTTACCAGCATTTTTTCCTTTTCCCACAATGTTTTCTAAAGGCTTCTTTCTCAGGGTCATCAAAAGTAGGGATTGTATGGTAATGGGTTAATAATAATCTTTATTAGAGTCTCACTCATGTACCACAAAATTTAAAAATGACAAAAGGACACAGAAGTACATGAACATGACCATTCAAGAAAGAATTAGATCTATATGAGACTATCATACCAAATTTTAAAAACAATGCAAAACATTCTACATATACTATGTGAGTGGTAAGATTCAGTTGCAAATTTTGCCATAACCCACATAATATGTAAAACATACGTAAAATTTCATTTTATGGCTAGTTTTGTGTAATTTAAAAGTCACTAAGGACCACTCAAAATATATTCTATGGGTTTTGTTATATTATTCTATTAGCAATTGACTCTTGTAAAGTTAACCCATTACCAAACAACAATATTTTAGACTGATCCAAATTGAAAGCATTTGCAGACGACAAAATAAAAGTGACTGAAAAATTGGAATTTGTTCTTGGAAGGGTAGAAAAGACTGTGGGAAAAGGAGAAAATGCTGGTTACCAGCATTTTCTCCTTTTCCCAGAGTGTTTTCAAAAGGCTTCTTTCTCAAAAGTAGGGATTGTGTGGTAATGGGTTAGATAAAACAAACAATTTGGTTGAAATGTTTTAATCCCTTGCTGAAAAAAAATCTTTGCAATTACAGTTTACCCAACCACATAACTCAAAATCACTCCCATTCTGCCATTTTGAATTGAATCAGGAAAAAGTTTATAACAGGAATAGGTTGGTGTCAATGGCCTCGAGGTATAGCAGAACAGTAACTGGAATAAAGAAACTGTTGAAGATAGACGGTGGCATAGTGAACAAGGGGTCACAGTTAACGAAGAACCTAGGTCCATATTCACCATCCATTCTTAGTAACATTCTCAGTCTTATTCTTCAGAATTTCATCAGTGTGAAAGCAACAGAACTTCTAATTGGCTAAACCAATTGGTTTAGCCCATCAAAAGTTCTGTTATTTTCATTGTCAGAAAATTTTGAAGAATAAGACAAAGAATGTTCTTAAGAGTGGTTGGTGAATACAGACCTTGGCAAATTTTCTCATATTTTAAGGATCCCGCTGAAAATTGAAAAAGTTAAAAATATTGTAGGGAAAAGAGGAAGATGCTAAGAACTTTTCTCCTTTTCCAAGAATGTTTTTGACCCTTTTAACTCTTTACCACACAATCCCGACTTTTAACGACCCTAAAAAAGAAAGCTTTTGAAAACAATGTGGGAAAATTAGAAAATGCTGGTTTTCTCCTTTTCCCACATTGTTTTCCACCCTTCCCAAATCAGATTTCAATTTTCTAATCACATTTATATTGTTGTCTGCTAATGCTTTCAATTTGGACCAGTCTAAAATTTTGTCGTTTGGTAAAGAGTTAAAGACCATCTTTCTATTAGACTGAAATAGTCTTAGGTAAAACTGGTCTGGAAATGTTCTGTCTGTGAAAAAAAATGACACTCATTCTGATTTTTGCCCCACATTTTCAATACTACTTTGATAAAACCTGGCAAAAAAATGGAATTTAGGCATCTTGGCTTTATTCTACAGACTTTTAGTGTGTTTGTCATTAATTTAACCCTTTACCACACAATCCTAAGTTTTAATGACCTTGAGAACTAATTCTGCAAACATTTTGTGAAAAAGAGAAACTGCTTCATAACAGAATTTGTCCTTTTCTTTCTGTTTTATACCCTCTCAAATGCAATCTTCGGTTTTTTAAGTCCCATTTCATTTTTAGTCTTCAGATGTTTTCATTTTAGACAAGTGTAAAATTTGTTGGTTAGTAAAGAAGGAACTCTTTACCAAATGACAAAATATTTAGACTTGTCCAGATTGAAAGCATTTGCAGATGATAATTCAATGATGGAATTTGTCACTAAAAGAGTAGATGGGAAAAGGAGAAAAATGCTGGTTAGCAGCATTTTCTCCTTCTCCAACAATCTTTTCAAAAAATCCTCTTTCTTTGGGTCAATAAAAGTCTGGATTGTGTGGTAAAGCATTAACTCTTTCCCACACGACAAAATTTTAGACTGGTTCAAATTGAAAGCATTGGCAGACGACAACATAAAGTTGACTGAAAAATGGAAATTTGTTCTGGAAACGGTAGAAAACACTGTGGGAAAAGGAGAAAATGCTGGTTACCAGCATTTTCTCCTTTTCCGACAGTGTTTTCAAAAGGCTTCTTTCTAAGGGGCGTCAAAAGTAGGGATTGTGTGGTAAAGCGTTAACAGTCTAAGTTAGACTGCTTCCTGAAAATTTCCGATTGAGAATTCCTTTGGATAAGAGATATGTTGAACTGTTTTAAGATAATTTATTACAAACTAAGATAAGCTTTCATTTCATAGTGAAGTAAAAATAACATGTTACAATATAGCACACTGTTGAATGTTTAGTTATTAGCCATACAAGATAATCATTTTCAGTGGAATTGGTCCTAATTGGTCAGGTGACCATGAAATCTTAAGTGGGTTTTCCTGCAAAAGTTGATTAGAGTTTTTATCTAACACCAGGGCTTAATCAAGACAGTGGCCTTAATCAGCTCTATCTTAGTGTAGAAGGAACGTGGCAGATTAAAACTGAAAAATTGAATGGTTTTTATCAGTTTTTACCTGGTGAACACTTCAAGTGTTAATTTGTAATATTTTTATAGAGATAACTATGGTAGTGTTGAGACAAAGGACCTGAATACCTGTAGTCGGCCATCTTTCAGGTAGGTTCAATTTTTTTTTCTTTCCATTCTTCATTTTGTATTGGTTCCATCTCTCTATCTCCATTAATTTTACTTTCAGTATGAATTCTCTTTTCATGTACAATTTTGTATTAAAGTTTTAAACAGAACATACGACTTTTTATCAAACTATCCTGTGTTTTATACCATCCTATATAAGAAATACTTTTGAAAACATTGTGTTAATGGAAGAAAATGATAGTTACCAGCATTCTCTCCTTTTCACACAAAGTTTAATTTCCACCTTTTCGAGATAGATCCTATGATTCTGAGAACATGAAATAAATGTCATCTTCAAATGGTGTCACAATGGGCGAGGCCAAAGTTTCTGATTCTCCATGGAGAGAATTGATAAATGATTCTTGATGGTAAATGGTCAAGAAATGAATTATTTATGCTCTTCAGAAATTTACAGAAATCTAACAGTGAATTACATCCTTGTAATTCAACGATGAATGTTATAGTTCACTGGTGAATGTTATTAACTTTAATTTTTGACAACGGATACTTATAGGTCATCAATAAATTTTTGGTGGCTGAATGTCAAGTTTGCAAAACAATTCCTATTTTTAACAACCCTAAGAAGGAAGCCGTTTGAAAACATTGTAGGAAAAGGAGAAAATGCTGATAACCAGCATTTTCTCCTTTTCCCACAATGATTTCTACCCTTCCAAAAACAAATTTCAGTTTTTGAATCACATTGATTTTGTTGTCTGCAAATGCTTTCAGTTTGGACTTGTCTAAAATTTTGTCATTTGGTAAGGAGTTTTAAATGATGTAGTAGATATGACTAATGATGTCATTCTTACAGCTAGCCATATCTGCCTAAATGTAATTGATCAATTTGGTCTGAAAAACTCATACATTTTTCAGGATTAACCAAAAATCAGACGTAAAAACAAAGATTAATAGGAAGAGCATGTACGTATTATAAGAAAAAGGATTGTTTGTTTCGTTGTATGATTGAAATTCTTTTCATCTCGTGGAAAACAAAGGCTTTCCACTCCTGAAAATATAGCCCTTGCTTTTCACTTGATGGAAAAAAAATTCAACAATATACCACAACAGACTATTATCCTCTATTAAGTTTACTATTTATTTATAGTTTTGAAATATGGCTGTTTCGGAAGAAAACACAGAGATATTGTCCTGGCCATGGCATTGCCGTCATCTGTGTCTTTGTCATGCAAAGTCTGACTATCAACAAAATTTCTGTTATTACTGAAGATATTTACTTCAAACTGGAACTAGCTGTAATCCTATACCAAACAATCCCAGGTTTTCACAGCCTTGAAATAGAAGCCTTCTGAAAACATTGTGGGAAAAGAAAAGAAAATGCTGGTTACCAGCATTTTCTTTCTTTTCCCACAATGTTTTCTACCCTTCCCTAAACGGATTTTACTTTTTGAGTTGCATTAATTTTGTTGTCTGTAATTGCTTCCAATGTAGACTGGTGTGCCAAGGTTTATCATCATTCTAAAAAGCTTTCTTCCTCGACAGGGTAATTAGAAAAAGATTGTTAACTCTTTGCCAAATGACAAATTTTTTAGACTGCTACAAATTGAAAATATTTGCAGACAACAAAATTAATGTGGCTGAAAAATTGAAATTTGTTTTGGGAAGGGTAGAAAACATTGTGGGGAAAGGAGAAATGCTGATTACCAGCATTTTTTCCTTTTCCTGCAATGTTTTCAAAAGGCTTCTTTTTCAAGGTCATTAAAAGTCGGGATAGTGTGGTAAAGAGTTAAGGGTTAAAAACAAAGACATGAGTCTACCAAATTACAAAACTCTGCTGATGACAAAGTAAATGCTGCTGCGAATAAGGATTTTATCCTTTGAAAAGTTAAAAAACATTGTGGGAAAAGGAGAAAATGCTGCTTAACTCTTTACCACACGAGAAAATTTTAGACTGGTCCAAATTGAAAGCATTCGCAGACAACAAAATAAAGCTGACTAAAATATAGAAATTTGTTCTGGGAAGAGTAGAAAACACTGTGGGAAAAGGAGAAAATGCTGGTTACCAGCATTTTCTCCTTTTCCCACATTGTTTTCAAAAGCCTTCTTTCTCAGGGGCGTCAAAAGTAGGGATTGAGTGGTAATGGGTTAACAGCATTTTCTCCCTTTACCACAATGTTTTCAGAGCTCCTTTTAATCCTTGTAGGGTTGTTAAAACTCAGGATTGTGTGATAAAGCATTTACAAGTTGAACTCCGAACTATTATCTTTTCTACAATATTACATACTGAAACAGTTTAAAGAAAAGATTTATGTTACTTACTTCTCTTGCGCAGAATTTAAATTGATCACATGATCTGAATACGTGAAAGTAATTGGCTGAAATCTAACAAAAATCATATTTTCTACTCTGGTTTTGTCACATTTATGAATAGAAATCGATAAGAAATTCAGATAGAAAATTAACTTCTGTCTGAAAAATATAGGATATCTTTTTCTGATGTAATTTATTGTTTTATGTCTGTTTTTAAATGGAAAGATCTAGATAAATCTCTATCAGCTCTGCCACATAAACCATACCCAACCATTTTATGCTATAAAATCTACATCATTTAGGTAGATCTCAAATTGTGAACAAAATTTTCTCAAACTTTTAAGTTTTTTCTTTTTTAAGGTAAGACAATGCCATAGAATTCTTAACTTAGACTGATTACTTACTTTGGGTCTTAACTCTTTACCAAACAAAATTTTAGAATGGTCCAAATTGAAAGCATTTGCAGACAACAACATTAATGTGTCTATACAAATTGAAATTTGTTCTTGGAGGGTAGAAATGATTACCAGCATTTCTCCTTTTCCCATGATGCTTTCAAAAGCCTTTTTTTTTCAGAGTTGAGAAAATGAGGGATTGTTTGGGAAAGCCGGTTAACCCATTACCACACAATCCCTACTTTTGACGCCCCTGAGAAAGAGGCCTTTAGAAAACATTGTGGGAAAAGGAGAAAATGCTGGTAACCAGCATTTTCTCCTTTTCCCACTATGTTTTCTACCTTTTACAAAACAAATTTCAAATTTTCAGTCTCTTGTAATTTGTTGTCTGCAAATGTTTTCGATTTGGACAAGCCTGAAATATTGTCGTTTGGTAATGAGTTAAAGCAGAGCTTAAACCATTGTGATGGGAGGAGATGTTGCTCTAAAGCTTCTCCTTGTACCACAATGTTTTTGGTCAGGTGGTCTTAAGAGTTTTGTTAAATAATTATGTAGATGATAATATTTGTTGTTTTTTTTTTTACTTGTTCAAGGAGTAATACCATATTTTGTTTAATTAATGCACCCTCCTTGATATAAGCACCCTCTCCCCATTGACAAAATTACCTGGTAAGGCATCTTGATGACCCTTACCCACACCGGACCTTACCTGAAAGTCAGCTACAAATTTCCACATTGATGACCGATATTTTCATAAAAAAATAACTTGCAGGTGCAGCATCAACATAATCGTAATTACTTTACAAATCAATATCTTTAAACTCTTTACCACACAACCGCAACTTTTAAAGACCTTAAAGAGAGAGAAGCCTTTTGAACAGATAGTGGGAAAAGGAGAAAATGCTGGTAACCAAATCTTCGCAAATCAAATTTCAATTTTTCAGGTATATTTAATTTGTTGTCTACAGATGCTTTCAATTTTGACCAGTCTATAGCTTTGTTGTTTGGTAAAGAGTTAAGTGATGGCACTTGAATTTCTGGAAATTGGCTAAGAAATAAGAGCACCCTGTCAGTGTTTTGTATCATGCCCTGGTGCATTAATTATGTGAAATACAGTATTTGCTTATTCAGTATTTAAAAACTGTGTTTTGAGTATTATATGAATTGTCTTGATCAGACGTTTGTTACAAGTACTTATAATGGAGGAGCCCTGTTCATTATTCTTTCTAGATCACATTCTTAGTATTATTCTAAATTTAGAAAGTATCACAATTTCTGACCGGCTAAATTGGGTTTAGCCAATCAGATATTGTATTACTTGGAAATTCAAATATTATTTAAGATTTATACAAAGAATATCTTCAAGAGTGACAGGTGAATACGAGGTTCGGTCCTTGTCAAGAAAATAATGCTTTTGGTTTGGTTTTCACACCCCCTTTTATTGAGCCAATGTTTCACAGACCTGAGACAATTTTGGACCAGTTTCCATGTGACTGGTACAGATAACAGGAGGCTGAAGATTTATTAAAAAAGAAGCTTTTTTTTTTTAATACTAAATATTGCTGTTATTTGGAAAACACAATTGGAAAAGGAGTGATTGTTATAGACATTATTTATTGCTCTTTTTCCGATAATAATCAAAGAACTTACTTAATGTGTTGTAAAACCTGTATTTGTTTTGAAATGGATCAAATCTTTAATGTGATTGGTGGTAACAAAATTTGATGAAGAGTCTACATACATGTACCTATGACCAATCAACTGCCAGTATTAAAATAGAGGTCATAGAGTAAGTCCTATTTCAGACGATAAATATTTTTTTTACTTTTTTTAATTGAAACAGGAGTTGTATACACCAAGTCAATGTGATTGGAATGATGAGATTTCACTTTGGACAGTGTAGGAAACATTGCAAGAATATGATGAAACAATTTCTAGCATTTATTTTCTGCAAGAACATTTTCCAATGCCTACCTCTCCAGGGTTGTTGAAAAACATAACTGTTTGGTATTGGGGTTAAATTTTTCATTTCGGCCTCTGCTGTAATCAGTGAATAAAGGGGTACATCTATAAATTCAGTTAAATTTTGGATAACATAAACTTTGATGTTGGATTTAGAAAGACAAAGAACTTTCTTTTTATTAGAAGGAGATCTAGATAAAAAGTTCAATTAATGTTTGTCCCATTAGACTGTCTAATGGGTTATCCCCTCTGAGTAATGGTAATTTTCCTTGAAATCTTGATGGTGTTCTTCCTGGTCTTTGTAGCAGAAAATAAAGAGAATAAAGTCCAATTTTTGTGTCATGAACAGAGACTTTCTTCATGGAATACCTTCAGCTTGAGTATTGGACATTGTCAAACTTTTTTTTGCAAGAGAATTGACTGATAGTACTGATGGCTTTGTCCATACACTCATTTCCATAGTCAGCAATCAGCCAACGGATCAGTATTCAATTTTCTTATCTAATTGCTTAAGTCTATAACCAAATGACGAAATTTACTGGTGGATATTTAGATTTTTCACATCTTTCACATCTCACCAAATCAAAAAAAAAATATATATATATATCAATAAAATTTATATTAAAAAAAAAATACAAATCATCAATGATTAAGAATCACAAAATTACACACACAAAAATTTGATAAAATTTTGTTGTTTGGTAATGAGTTAATAGACCATTTATTTTCAGGTACTTATTCGGTAAACATGCTTTCTTTCAGTTAGATGTGCTAAGCTACCTAGCTGTTGGGCTTAGAAGGGTCTAAATTTTTGTTGTATGGTAACAAGTTGAAATAGAAAATGTCCTTTTTTTAAACTCGCCTGAGCACAACATGCTCAAGCTCAAGGGGAGCTTTTAGGATCACCTGGTGTCTGTGGTGAGTCAGTGAGTCCTCAACAATTTTTTAAACATCAACTCCGCCTAAACCGCTGGGCCAATTTGGGCCAGAGTTGGCTGGAATGTTCCTTTGGATGTCGTCTTTAAAAAGTGCTCACAGAATTTGATTCTATCAAAAACTCTGGTTGCCATGGCAACCAAATGAAATTTTCTAGGAAATATCTTCTCCTCTGAAACCGAAGGTCAGATTTTGAAATAATTTCACAGATGTTATTTGGGTGACCATTTTAAAAAATTGGTCAAGAAATTTTGATCAGGTCAGATTTTGAAATAATTTCACAGATGTTCTTTGGGTGACCATTTTAAAAAATTGTTCAAGAAATTTTGATCCATCAAGAAACCTGGCTCTGATGGCTGTGGGCTCTTTACACTATACAGACATGAAGAAATTCTTAAAATTTCTTCTTCTCTGAAATGGTTGATCAGATTTTGAAAAGATTGGCTGTGGTCCTGTAAAAAATTTAGGTGAGGGATCCAGGGCCATCTTGGCCCTCTTGTTTCATTTGGCACTCTGCAGGTGAATACACTCAGTGAGAAATATTCCTTTTTTAACTGTGAAGTTAAAAAAAATGGAGAAAAAAGAAATTCATTGTATAATGATCCCAAGGGTCAAATAAGGACATTTTAACATAGCAATAGTGTTATTAATATTTGTAAGATTTAATTGAGTTGATTCATTGCTTTTTAATTGCATCTTTGGTTGTTTTTTTTTTGTGTGAGAAATAAGCGTAACATATTTCTTCATTTTCATAAAATCCCAGTATTTACCCTTATCATTACGAAAAACAAAACGAAAGCATTCATTTTGCAGACGAAAAAAAAGTGACTACAAATTTGATATCTGTTTTGTGAAGGGTGGAAGACATTTTGGGAAAAGGAGAAAATGCTGGTTACCAGCATCTTCTCCCTTTTTCACAATGTTTTCTAAAGGCTTCTTTCTCAGGGTCTTCAAAAGTCGGCATTTTGTGGTAAAGTGTTAATAACCTTTTTATTGTAATTGTCTAGAATGTTATAAATTTGTAAGTTACACAAATTTTGATTGGCTATACTAAATAGTTTAGCCAATTAGAAGTTGTGTTACTTTCAAATTAAGACTGTTTGGCAAATATGGACCCTTGTCTTATTTTCCTTGCTCATTAACCCATTACCACACAATCCGTTCTTTTGATGACCCTGAGAAAGAAACCTTTAGAAAACATTGTGGGAGAAAGAGGAAAAGCTTTCCACAATGTTTTCTATCCTTCACAAAACAAATTTCAAATTTTCAGTCACTTTTATTTTGTCTTCTGCAAATGCTTTCGATTTGGACAAACCTGACCTTTTGTCGTTTAGTTATGAGTTCAAATACTAATCTCATTTCCTAGGTACTCAAAAAAAAAGGAATACCACCATAGCCTTTCATAAATTAATAACATACCCATTTGTTGAGAGGATGTTTAATAATTTCTGTTTTTATTTCTTTGCCAACACAAAGACGCCATAGATGGATGGCTTTGTTAATTACCCCACCATTCCCTTATCAAAAAGGAATTTTGAAAACAAACTTCGTGCACTGTCATGTTTGTATTTGGAAATAATCAGTTCAGTGTAAATATGTCATATAATCAAGTAAACGCCTAATTTGGGGTCCTCAAAATTTTTTTCGAAAAGCCTTAAGTAAACTTTGATAGGGTTTATATTAAACTATACATGGTGAATTGAATGCCTTTGTTTATTGTGCTGAGCGATACAAGGTCCCCAATATTTCACTTGAAAAGGCTAAATACTGTTTTTATGTGCTTTTGATATATTTATGATATCAAACTCTTTACCAAATGACAAAATTCTAGACTGGTCCAATTTGAAAGCAGTTGCAGATGACAAAATAAAATCAATGTTACTCAAATTTCAAATTTCATTTCCAGCAGGGTAGAAAACATTTATGGAATAGGAGAAAATGTTGGTTACCAACATTTTCTCCATTTCCCACGATGTTTTCTACCCCCCCCCCCAAAAAAAAATCAATTTTTTAGCCATGTTTATTTTGTCGTCTGCAAATGCTTTCAATTTTGAATTGTATACAATATTTCCATTTATTAAAGAGTTAAGCTTTGATTTGTGATCTGACAGTGCTTTCAATATGGAAAAGTAACATTTTGCAATTGGTAGAGTCAACCTTTTGCTAAATACAATATTGGACTGGACCAAATTGAAAGTAGATGACAAATTGCATACCATTCCCTGCGTTTTTGATGACCAAGAGGAAGAAGTCTACGGAAAACACTGTGTGAAAAGCAGAAAATGTGAATAAACAGCATTTTCTCCTTTTCCCACAATGCTTTCTACTCTTCTAAAGTCAGGTTTCAAGCTTTGAGTCAAGTTTTTTTTGTCGTCTGCAGATGCTTTCAATTTGGACAAGTCTAAAGTTTTGTCATTTGGTAAGGTTAGAAATTTTTGGACTAAAGGCTAGTAACCAGCATTTTCTCCTGTTTCTGTAAAGTTTTATAAAGCATTGTCACTCACAGTTCTGGAAACTATAATTTGTGTGGTTAAGAGTTACACTAATATAATTGTTTTTAGCTCACCTGAGCACAAAGTGCTCAGAGTGAGCTATTGTGATCAATCACCACCGTCGGCGTCTGTCATCTGTCCCTTTACATTTCTTTGTTTACACTCTAGCATCTAAAAATATCAACCAATCAGCACCTAACTTGGTCAAAGTAGATATGACCAAAGGATCTCGGATGAGTTCAAGTATGGGTCTAATCAGAATAGAACAACTAAAGTTATTTGCCCTTGAATTAGAAAAATTGCTTTTTTTGACTATGTTTACACTCTAACATCTACAAATATCAACCAATCAGCACCAAACTTGGTCAAAGTGTAAATAACCATAAGATCTCAGATGAGTTTGATTATGGGTCAACTTGGACCAGAACAACTAGAGTTATTTGCCCTTGAATAAGAAAAAATGCTATATTTGAATATGTTTACACTCTAGCATCTACAAAATTAATATCAGTCAATCAGAACCAAACTTGGTCAAAGTATATATGACCATAAGATCTCGGATGAGTTCAAAAATGGGACCAGAATTACTGGAGTAATTTGCCCTTGAATTAAAAAAATTGCTGTAGTTTACTTAGTTTACACTCTACCATCTACAGATATTTACCAATCAGCACCAAACTTGGTCAAAACATAATATATTATTTTATGATCTCAGATGAGTTCATTTATGGGTCTACTTGGTCCAATACAACTGGAGTTTTATGCCCTTGAATTAGAAAAATTGCTATATTTGACCTTGTTTACACTCTAGCATCTACAATTATTTACCAATCAGCACCAAACTTGGTCAAAATATATTTGACTGTAAGATCTTGGAGAGATTGATTATGGACCTAATCAGACAGGAATGACTGAAGTTATTTGCTCTTGAATTAGAAAGTTCTTTAGAATAGTTCTTAGGCCGGAGAGTAACTTTTGTCATCTCCAGTCCAATTAATTTGAAACTTGGCATTTGAGTTTGTTGCAATATTTGTGTTTGTTGCAATAATAAAGAGTGTAGTGTGAAGGAACTATAACTCTACCTCATACCGTTTTTGAGTTATTTCCCTTTGATCATCAGTTTGACAGCATTTTCTGCTTGTCTTGAATATATCATTGTTATCTTCAGCCTGAACATCTTCATATTTGATGTACATGATTATTGAATTTTTTTTTGAGTTATTCCCTCTTTGACCATCATGTTTATAGCATTTCTTGCTTATTCAGAGCAAAACTTTGTGATCTTAAGTAGGAATGACCTGAAATTTGATATGCTTATTTGTTGCAATATTTGGAAGTGCAGTGCACAAGAACTGTAACTCCACCTCATGCTGTCTTTGAGTTATTTCCCTTTGATTAACATTTTTACAGCATATTATTTCTTGTCTGGAATATAATTTTGTCATCTTAAGTCAGAATGACTTAAAACTTGGCATGCATGTTTGTTGCAATATTACAGAGTACCATGTGCAAGAACAATAATCTCTACCTAGAGCAGATTTTGAGTAATTCCACTTCGATCTTCCTTTTTACAGTATTTCTTGCTTGTCTAGAACGGAACTTTTGAAGTCTTCAGTCAAATTGCAACAGTTTGCTGCTTTTGTTTCATTATCATTTGGCCTTGAACCTTAATATTTGGTATTCATCTTTATTTTAGACCTTTACGGCTTAGTACTCAAGTGAGCAATATAGGACAGTCATGGTCCTCTT
This sequence comes from Tridacna crocea, assembly GCA_943736015.1. Taxonomy (NCBI): domain Eukaryota; kingdom Metazoa; phylum Mollusca; class Bivalvia; order Cardiida; family Cardiidae; genus Tridacna; species Tridacna crocea. The sequence continues at coordinate 26,686,307 of OX031065.1, forward strand.
GTTTGACTTAACTCTTTACCAAACGACAAAATGTTAGACTGATCCAAATTGAAATCTGCGTTGCAGACAACAATTTTAACGGGCCTCAAAGTAAGGAAATTATATCAGAAAGCATGGAAAACATTGTGGGAAAAGGAGAACATGATGGTTACCAGCATTTTCTCCTTTTCTCACAATGTTTTCACATGGCTTTCTTCAGGATCATTTAAACTTGTGATTGTGTGGTAAAGAGTTAAAATGTAGGATTGGAAATAAATGTTAGGTAAATACTTTAACTCATTACCAAATGACAAAATTTTAGGTTTGTCCAAATGGAAAGCATTTGCAGATGACAAAATAAAAGTGACTTAAAATTTGAAATTTGTTTTGTGAAGGGTAGAAAACATTGAGGGAATGCTGGTCACCAGCATTTTCTCCTTTTCCCACAATGTCTTCTAAAGGCTTCTTTATGTGGGGGCATCAAAAGTGGGGATCGTGTGGTAATGGGTTAAAACATAACATGACTGTCAGGGCTGTTACATCCTTTTTAGTATTCAGTTTGTTAAAACTTGAAAGCTTTCACCAATATGTTTCTTGCTAATGTTTTAAAAATAATTAGTGTTTGTTTTACAAACAGTTGGTTGATATCATTAATCTAGGAGAAACATTGTAGCAAACAACAAGCTGTGGCTATTTGTTTTGGAAAAAAAAGCTCCAAACATCTTGGCAGCAAAATAGATTGGCCTGACCAAAAGATCCCATGTTTTTTTCCAACCCTGAAGAAGAAAGCCTTTGAAAACATAGTGGAAAAATAAGAAGAAATTGCTGTTAAGCAGCATTCTATCCTTTTCTTACAATGTTTTCTCTTCATAAAATGGTAAAATTTTAGATTGATCAAATTTGAATGCATTTCCAGATGACAAATTAAAGGGCTAAAATGTTAAGTTTTTTCTTTGAAAGGGTACAAAACATTCTGTTTTTTTTCCACAATGTTTTCCAAAGCCTTCTTCCTTAGGGTGTTTAAGAGTCAGGATTGCGTCGTGTGGGTTAAGCGAGTTTTAATGGTCATGAAAGAGAATATTTTTAACTAGCATTTTCTCTTTTTCCATTATGTTCTCTACCCTATCAAAGACTGAAATCATGCAATGGCCTTAAAAAAACATCAATGTTCCGTAGTAGGTACCAATGAGTTAGAGATCTTAGACATTAAACTTCAGCTGATACCGTTCAAGGCTGTAAAGTGCTCTGTCATGCAGTAGAATCTGCCTTGCTTCCATTTTCAAATTTTGGTCATATTTTAGAGAAATGGTGAAAGCAGCTGCAAAAAGATTCATTCTCCCTCGTGGCTGTTTTCTCATCATGTTTATTTGGAAAAGTAGCTACTAATGGCTGAAAAGTGTCATGTGTTGTCATAGATACATCTTGGAGGCCAAAATCCATGTACAGATGAACTGGTTTACAACACCAAAACAAATCATAGCTTTGCCCTTGCAAAAAGTTTCCTCAGGACTGGATTCATCCTATTGTAAAACAAGCCTGTTCTTTTCATGAATGAAAATGGGCTGAAATTCCATACGATTGCAAAAGCTTGTTTACAATTTAATTTTGCAGTAAATACTATTGTATCCAATCTGCCACACAAAGATGGTATATGTAAATTAAATGTTTATGTAATGTTTTCTTTCAGATTTGTAGGATGACCACGAATATTTTCTGTTAGACAAGGAATTTCTAAGATCCTGAGACTCTAATTCTAAAGGTATTTATGTGACTTTTTATGTGTCCCTCTTTTTACCTTATCAAATTGTCTTACTGGACATATATTTTTTATTTATCTCCTTGCCAAAGAAAAACCCAACATAATTTTAGGCTTGAACAAATTGGAAGCATTGGTATACAACAAAATTAAAAGACTCAGAAATTGATATTTGTTTTGGAAGGGAAGAAAACACTGTTGGAATAGGAGAAAATGCTGGTTACCAAATGGAAAGCTTGTGCAGCAGACAAAATGTAAATGGATAGAATGATAATTTCTCTTAAACACTGTAAAGATGGAATTGAGTGGGAAATTTCCAACCAGACTGCCATAAGATCATAATTGTGTGATAATTTTTTTTTTAAATCGGTGAAACAAAGTGAACTTCCAAGGCATTAACCCTTAACCTCACACTGCTGACGTTTGACACTTCTGGAAAAGAAGCCTTTTGAAAATTTGAGCCTCACTAAAATTGCCATCTGCAAATGCTTTCAATTTGGACAAGGCTAAAATTTTGTAATCTGGTAAAGGGTTAAACAAATATACAAGTTTGTGAGCAGAGCAGACTGGGCATAATGTGCCATCAGGTCTTGATCCACAATGCAATCCAACACACCTAACTTTGCGTTTGTTTTCGAAGGATCATGCTTTGTACTATTTTGGGGGGCAATCAAAGATGTTTCATTAGTTGAAAACTTGTGTTACAACTTAAGAGCAAAGAAAGGTGTACAGTCTTCATTCAAATACAAAAGAATTCAGTAAACAATGTAACATTGTTTAGTGCAATTACAAGAATTAATGCTGTAATTAAACAGGTATTAAAAAATATACCCAGTCTTTGTAATTTGTACTGTTTGTGCTAATGAACCTCAAGTGGAGACATTTTCTTTGGCCGCTGTAACCACATTATTTATTGCAACTGAGGAATTTTTTGGGTTACTGGATCTATTTTAGACATCCCCTTATTGTTATGGTAACAATTATGATGTAACATCTGACACCCCTGAACAATCCTCAGATTTGTGCTTAAAGTTGTAGCAAATGCTTTTCCCTGTACCATTCAATAAAATATTAGACTCTTTCATATTGTATGCATTTGTAGAGGAGAAACTGAAATAATGAGATTTGTGTTTGAAAGTGATGAAAAAATTGCTGGAAAAGGAGAAAATGCTGGTGACCAGCATTTTCTCCTTTTCCAACAATGTTTTCAAAAGCCTTCCACCTTAGGTATGTTAACACTTGGGATTGTGCTGTAAAGAATGTACCTTTTCTTTGATTACAAGGTTCTGATTTGGCATTCCACTTAAATGAAACTCCTTTTTAGTTTATCCCTCAGAGAGTCTTTTACAACTGGTGTTGTCTTTACAGTGAGTGTAGATCAAGATCAGATGCTACAATACATGCAGTCAATTCTTTAATAATTTATACTGTCCACTTAGCAGAAATGCCATTGACTGAAGCCTTAACTTGAAATTAAACTTTCTTTATTATCATACTTTAAAATCCATTGCGTTTATTTGGCACCTTAAGAGTAAATATTTCAATATCATACATTAACTTTCATCAAATATTTTCCAGAATCTACAAGGGTTTTTTCAAACTTATCTGCTGCATATTTCCATGGGCTGGTCCACATTCAGCAACTATGCTGCTGATGCGAATCCAGCCTAGGTTACTAAAACCTTTACCAAACAACAAAATTTCAGATTGGTCCAACTTGAAAGCACTTGCGGACAACAAAATAAAAGTATTTCAAACCAGGGATTGTTTGGTAAAGGCTTAATATGAATAAAAGATTTTGACCTCTTGGAGTATCATATGAAAAAGATGAAAGAAAGAAATTCTGATAGATATTAGAAAAGAATAATTTTTTATCAGTGTACACCCCCCTTTTGTAAATTGCCATGGTGTAATGAACATGTGTGAAAAGATTTTCTTTTAATTTGTTTGCCGAAATTCCGTAGAATTTCATGGGCTGACAGACAGAAGAAATAAATGAATATAAAAATTCCACAGATTATGTTTTCATTGCTGATGACTTTAACAGATACAACATCTATTTATCAGTGTAAACCATCATTAGAGATTGTGTAATATCAAAACCATAGATGACTAAGTCTGTTCTTTTTGTTTCTCAAAAGTAAAAAAACATACCTCAGTTCTTGCCAAGTCAATGATTACATGTACATACAAGCAGGTTAATTCTTTATCAAACAACAAAATTTTAGATGTGTCCAATTTGAAAGTATTTGCAGACAGCAACATGTATTTAACTCCTTACCAAACAACAACAGTTTAGAATTGCCCAAACTGAATATATTTGCAGACTGCAAACTCAGTGTCATTTGAAATAGGATACTTGTCTATCACAGGATAGAAAACATTCAGGGACAAGGAGAAAATGCTGGTATCCAGCATTTTCTCCTATATCTGTGATGTTTTCAAAAGACTTCCTCATAAGAGTCAATATGATTTAGGATTATGTGGTAAAAGGTTTAATGTGGCTGGAATATGAGATTTTGCTGTCAAAGAGCAGAATACTTTGATAATAATAGAGACTGTACAGATGAAGATCAGACTGGAAAGAATGTACAAGCCTACCACTGTTTTATGAAATAATTGGGCCATTTAGGTAGGACCTGTGTAATGGAAAACAGCTCTTTCCACTAAAATATCATCCTGTAAAATTAGCTATAATTAAAAATGAGTATTATTGAACTACTTTCCCCCGATTCATTTTTTCCATTTTTTCCTTCTTTGAATTATCATTTTATGGATCTAAAACCACCATATTCTCAATTCAAAATGAGATACTAATTACCTCCCTTTTCAGAAAACTAACAAGATTATCAAAAAATAATTTCAAGATAGACATAACAGAATTTCTGGTCTGTTAGAAATGTGCAAAAATATTATTTCTGCATTAGTCCTTACTTATCCTTATTTATCAACCAATTAGAATTTTCACCGGAAGTGCATTACACAGGTCTTGTCCTATAATCAGCTTTGAAACTGCATTTTGTACAACTACTGTAGAACTACCGGTACCCATTTCTTGTTGCAAGTAAGTGTCTGTTACAAAGTGAAGATTTTCACTTATATATAGATAATAAATACCCATCTGGCAAAAGTCTGATGTAATATGGTTTTGTCTAATAGCATGGCCTGAAACTTTCAAGCTTTTAGAGCACCGTGGTGAAAAAACCTACTAATTTCCATTTTTCCTTGGACAGTTTAATTACAGGATTACAAATTATGCATTTAGAGAGTAATTTCAGAAACACCTCGACTGTCAAATTACATATATTCTCTTATGGTGTCTTTATGAAGTGGCTGGCTTTGGAAATTTTCATGGAAATAATTGTGATCTTTCATTATTTTCGGAAAGAAAATGAGTTTTATGTCTTCCATTTGTAGGTCTTAATTGTCCTATCTATCGGCAAAAATTGATGAAATTATTTTCCTTGGTATTTATTGTCAAAGTCTATGCCCTGGTGTTGAAGGGTAATTTACCATCTTGGCACCTTTTGGCTGGTCTTTAGAATTAACTCCTCTAATTCTTTTCTAGATGACAAAATATGAGTCTATATTGAAAGCATTATTTTGCAGAGGTTATTTGAGGTTTTGCTCAAATGATCGAAATTGCTTTTAATGGGGTACAAAACATTGTAGGAAAAGGAAAAAAATGCTGGTAAGGATCAATTTCTAGTTTTCCCACAATGTTTTCAAAGGCCATCTAGCTTAAGGTTGGGAGAGTTAGGAATGTTTGGTAAGGACTTAACTCATTACCAAAGGACAAAATTTTAGTTTTGTTCAAATAGAAAGCATTTGCAGATAAAACATAAAACTGACTGAAAATTTGAACATAGTTTTGTAAAGGGTAGAAAACATTGTGGGAAAAGGCGAAAATGCTGGTTACCAGCATTTTCTCCTTTTCCCACAATGTTTTCTAAAGGCTTCTTTCTCAGGGGCGTCAAAAGTAGGGATTGTGTGGTAATGGGTTAATCTTTAGTAAGAAGCTGGTAAAGCTTAAACTTTCTTCTTTTACCTAGATATTTTCAATGGCTTTTCTCTTAGAGGTCCAATACCTGCCAGTTTAGATAGAGAAAAGGGGTGGTAAAATATATGTTCAAGTTACATGTGTATCATTCTATACAAAGGCATGGACATTACAGTGAGGATGACAATGTCCTATCCCTTTCCTAAATGACAAATTTTGGACCCTTCCAAACCCCAAGAGTTTGCTAGTTACCAGCATTTTCTCCTTATCCTTTAACCCTTTACTCCATAGATACTCATTTCTACGCATTGCTTGTAAGAGCCTTTGGAAAACATTGTGGCAAAAGGTGAAATTGCTCGTCACGAGCAATTTCACCTTTTGCCACAATGTTTTCTATGCTATCAAAAGGTGTCATATACGCATAAGAAACAGCTTCATCCTTGCTGTTATTTAGGGTCAATTAGAAATACCATAGAAATGCCTTATGGGGTAAAGGGTTAATGTCTTCTAGCTGTTCAAAACAATTCTGTCATTTGAACTACATTTGATTTGCTGTTTGTAAATGTTTTATGGACAAACCTTAAATTTTCTTTTCCTCTGAAGAGGAATAGGACAGAAGAAAAGTCCAGCAACATGGCCAAAAGCTACTAATAAGTGTAACAACTTTTCTTCTACCACAATGGGCATGTTTTATTGATAGCTCAATGTTGGGTTAGACCCCCAAATTGATTACGTTTTTAATTTAGTCTAGCAAATCAATTAAGTATAGTTTATGTATTTTCTTTGTCACGGGATAGCCATGTTTATTGCACAGTTAATTGGATTTCGACTTAATTATATTTGATTCGCCATTCTCTGAGTTATGTGCCAATGTCTCCAGCAGATTTCAGGATTTGCAGGTTGACCAATTTCTATGACTTGTTACCACACAACAATTATGATTTGTTGTGTCTATGCTGTTTTCAGCTATTAAAAACATGTGAAAAAAGGAGTAACATCATATCAAGCAATAATTGCTTCTTTTTTAACAATGATTCTCATTAAAAAAGAGTCTAGAAATAGCTTGTAACCTGATTGGTTAACTCATTACCACTCAATCCCTACTTTTGACGCCCCTGAGAAAGAAGCCTGTAGAAAACACTGTGGGAAAAGGAGAAAATGCTGGTAACCAGCATTTTCTCCTTTTCCCACAATGTTTTCCACTCTTCACAAAACAAATTTCAAATTTTCAGTCACTTTTAGTTTGGCTTCTGCAAATGCTTTGGATTTGGACAAACCTAAAATTTTGTGGTTTGGTAATGAGTTAAGTCTTTGGACTGTATGAAATTTAAAGCATTTGCAGTTGACAAGGTAATTGTATCTCAAATGATAATTTCTGTGTTTGAAATTTTAGAAAATGTTGTTGGAAAAGGAGAAAATGCTGGCTACCAGGATTGCACGGTAAAGAGTTAACTATTCACCTAACGACAAAATTTTAGACTTGTTCATACCAAAAGCAGTAGCAACCTAGTCTGTACATGTTGTCTTTGATAGGGATGAAAACACATTGAGAAAAGGAGAAAATTCTGGTTACCAGCATTTTCTCCTTTTCCCAAAATGTTTCAAAACATCTCCTGTCTGAAGGTTGTTAAAAGTCAGGATTTTGTGGTATAGAGTTAAGCTTTTCTTGTCCCCAAACAGTCTATACATCCATATCATAAACATTTGATTTGTTCCATGCATACATATAAAGTCCCAAAGTAAGATAATGCTCAACCACCATGTTAGATTCAAGGAATGGTTAACAAAAAAACTGAGGTTAGTCTATCTGTACTCCATGAAGTCTTCCCATACTCCATGACATGTAAATCTTATTGTGTAATCCCAAACTTAGATTATAAAGAGGTTTCATACAGGAATACCATTGGAACAGAGAACCAACCCATATTGGAACTGAATGATAACATGCTAGGCTTATGATTCAGACAAGCTATGGTAGTGCCATCAATAGCATAAGGACTTGAGAACAGGGAGGTTGCTGGTTCAAATCCAAAGCTTTGCAGATTTCTTTCCAAGGACTGATGATATCCATTGAGACAGGATCTCACTTCTCTTAACACTGATCATAATGTTTTGATGATGGTTAATGGGAAAGCAGCTGGTGGCTTGGGAAGACTATATTGCTAAGTAGTAGAAAAGTAGTAGAAAAACAATTAATTTCTCCTTTTTCCACAGTGCTTCCTACCTTTTCAGAGAAAAGTATAAAATTTTAACTCTCCTGGGCATTAAGTGCTCAATATGAGCAATTGTGATCACTCACCGTCCATTGTCTGTATGTTTTCCATCCGTTGTCTGTCTGCTCACATTTTTTTTGTTCGCACTCTACCATCTACAAATATAAACAAATCAGCGCCAAACTTGGTCAAAATATATATAAGTTCTCAGATGAGTTTGATTATGGGTCTAATCAGACCAGAATAATTGGAGTTATCTGTCATTGAATTATAAAAAATGCTATATTTGACTGTTTACACTCTGGCATCTACAAATATGAACCAATCAGTGCTGAACTTGGTCAAAATAATATATGACCGTAAGATCTCGAATGAGTTCTATTATGGGTCTTATCAGACCAGGACAATTTGAGTTGTCTGCCTTTGAATTAGAAAAATTGCTATAGTCGACTTTCTTTATGCCCTGGAAGCAACATTTCTGTCCAATACCCATGAAACTTGGTCAAAATGTTTGTCTTGATAAAATCTCAGGTTAGTTTGAAAATGGGTCAGGTTGGGTCAAAAATCAGGTCACCAGGTCAAATCGTTGAAAAACCTTGTGTACACTCCTGAGGCCACATTTTCAACCTAATACTCTTGAGAGTTAGTCAGAATCTTTGTCTTGATATCTCTAGCAAGTTTAAAAATCTGGTAAAACTTAAACTAGGTCACTAGGTCAAATGTTAGAAAAAGCATCTCAGACAAGCTGTAATTGGGTCATTTTGGGTAAAAAACTAGGTTACAAGGTCAATCAAATCTTGGAAAAACCCAGATTACATTCCAAAGGCCCCTCGTTCACTCCAATGCTTTTGAAAGTTAGTCAGCATTTTTGGTCACGATGATAGATTGAGCATGTTTGAAAATGGGTCATGTCAGGTCAAAAAAATAGGTCACTGTTTCAGATCTTAGAAATAGCATGTATATGCTCCAGAGGCCTCATTTTCAATCAATACTCTTGAAATTTGGTCAGAATGTTTGTCTTGATAATATCTTAGACTAGAATGAAAATTGGTCATGTTACATAAAAAACCAAGTGACAAGGTCATTTCTCAGAAAAACCCTTTGTACACACTAGATGTTACATTTTCAGTCCAATTTTCTGTAAACTTAGTCAAAATGTTTGTCTTGATATCTTGCATGAGTTTGAAAATGGATCTCATGGAATCAAAAACTAGGTTACGAGGTCAAATCTTGTACACCTTACAGGCTACGTTTTCTTTCAAGCACTTATATAACAGTTTGTCAGAATGTTTGTGTGGACAATTTCTACATGTCAAGTAGGCCGCAGAGACAAATTCTAGAAAAAGCTTGTGTGCACTCTAGAGGCCATATTTGTAAGTCCAATACTAAAGAATGTATGTCAGGATGTTTATCTTAAAATCTCTGAAGAGATTGAAAATGGGTCACGGTTGATCAAAAGACTTTGGCGAGTGATGTCAGGGCCATCATGGCCCTCTTGTTGATGCATGTTATTTTGTTGTCCGCAAATTCTATCAGTTTGGACCAGATTAAAGTTTTGTTGTTTCGTAACGTGTTACTTATCAGTTAATGTCTATTGTGATGTATTGTGGTCCTCTGCTACAACTTGTTTCAAGGGGTGAATGATGATATGGGAAAGAAGCCAGTGGCTTAGAAAACGAGTCATGCGCTAGGTATGTGTTTTACTGATCCTTCTTTTGGGCTGTAACTGCCATTAACCCTTTAGCCTTGTCCAAATTTGCAGACAACAATTTCAATGTGACTCAAATAGTGCAATGTTTCTTTGACAGGGTTAAAAACATTATGGGAAAAGGAGTAAATGCTGGTTACCAGCATTTTCTCCTTTTCCCACAATGTTTTCAAAAACCTTCTTTCCCAAAGGCATTAAAAGTCAGCATTGTGCTGTAAAGAGCTAACATTATCTCAAGCTTTTGTAGATCCAAGATCAGACTGCATTTTTTGCAGTCAGATTTTGATTTATGCAGCCAACAAAAGCTACTTATGGCACACATTACAGGGAAAGTATTAATTAATCCATTTTTTCCATTAACTTATTTTCAGTTTTTTTCCTCCTTCCATTATTATTCCATGGCTTAATATCCCCATCTGAGAATTCCTTTCACTTGACCAGCTCCTGTTAAAGCGTGACATTGTGTCCAAGAAAACGGCAAAGATTAATATTTTTGCCATTTACTGGGGGGTTAGACTGATTAATGATTTAACAGCAGATTAGATAAATAATGAATTAGCTAATGGATTTTTGTCATTAGACTAAGGATTTCTGTGTAACAGTCGGTAATTAACGCAGCACCAACAGAAAAATGTAAAAATCACATTTATCAAGTCCTATAGTCACCCCATACATCAAGTAAATGCCCTTGTTGCTTCTTCCTAACTTTTTTTGCTGTCTTATTTTTAGGTCGTCTGTTTTTGAAGAAAATTGCAAAGTATTGTCAAATCCCTGGCATCAACATAGTCTTTGTGCAAAAACTTTGACAAGCTGTAATACCTTTTATTACTGTAGATATTTACCACAAAGTTAGTTCTTACAAGTTCTTTACTATCAAAAAGCGGAACCTATATGACAGGGGTAGGTGACCATCAAATTATTTTTTACAAAGGTATGGCCTTACTTCAACTGTATGATAGGACTTTAGTTTTGATCACCCTCATATACTGACACCTCATAGGTATATATAGGATACAATCCAAGAGATTAGCTGCTAAGGTCAGCAATCAAGGTCACTGTGTTTGGTATCCCTGGAAAAGAGTCAATATCACTACAAAAATGTTGTTACATTATAATGAACATGACCTAGGTATCATGGTCACTGTACTTAGTAACCTCAGTAAGGGGTCAAGGTTAATATGATGAATTGTAATGAATAATACCAAAGTATCAAGGTAACTGTGCCTAGTAACCTCAGAAAAGGGTCAATGTTTCTACAAATAAATTGATAGATTGTAATGAAAATTACCAAAGTATCAAGGTCACTGTGATTAATAACCTCAGAAAAGGGTCAAGGTTTCTAGAAGTAATTGATAAATTGTAATGAACATTACCAAAGTATCAAGGTCACTGTGCTCGGTAACCACAGAAAAGGGTCGAGTTTTTACAAGAAATTGTTAGGTTGTAATGAACATGAACTAGGTATCATGACCACTGTGCTTATTTACCTCAAAAAAAGGTCAAGGTTTCTAAAAGAAATTGATAGTTTTGAACATTACCAAAGTATCAATGTCACTGTGGTCGATAACCTCAAAAAAGGGTCAAAATTTCTAAAAAAAAATCATAAATTGTAATAAACGTAATCCCTGGTAAAGTGCCTTGACCTCAAGTAAAGTGCTGATCAAATTTGGTGATTTTGAAAAAGGTTAAGGTCATGGCATGATAATGACTAAAATGCTGCTTTTATGATTTTCCTTGTAAATTCCAGTTTTAAGTTTTTCTCATGTAGAAACACAAGCTCAAAGCTTTGACATTTGGTATATAGAAGTCTGATGCTGTGGTAGTCAAAGTTGCGAACAGTTTACTCTAGATTAGACAGATTATCCCGTCTCGGTACACATTTGTTAAAACTTTTGGTAAAGATTTATACAGCCAATTATGGAACGCCGTAGCTGTCTTTTCTTAAAAATAGTTATGTTGCTCACTTCACTTTTAACTTGTTGGGTTGAATTGAAATGATGATCAGTCAGACAGGATTAAAGTCTTCTCCAAATATCATTTTGTTCGGTTGCCAAGCCATTAAGATGTATTGGTTGGACATTTTGTTCTGTCTATTTCTCATGATGTCAAGTTAGATTGACATTTTTTTCACTTCACTTTTATCTTCTTGGGTTGAATTGAAATGATAATCAGTCAGATGGGATTAAAGTCTTCTCTAGATATCATTTTGTTCGGTTATCAAGCCATTAAGAAGTGTTGGGTGAACATTTTGTTCTGTTTATTTCTCATTATGTTCAGTTAGATTAACATTATGTTCAGTTCAATCTTATCCTATTGGGTTGAATTGAAATGATGATCAGTCAGCTGGGACTAAAGTCTTCTCTAAATATCAATTTGTTCTGTTGCCAAGCCATTTAGAAGTATTGGGAAGACGTTTTGTTCTGTTTATTTCTCATTATGTCCAGTTAGATTAACATTATGTTGGGTTAACATGTTATTTGATTCCATCAACTGGTAATGAAGTTCAGCTGACATAGCATTAGTTTTGCTTTACTATAATATCTTGTTCATTACAAGGGTATTTTATTCAGTTTATTGTTTATCATAATATGTTTACTCGTTAATATCTTACATCAGAGAGACTGGAATTATGTTAAGTGCTCATTTGGTTTACAAAGTACACATCATATTTGACAATCTTATCATTGTATCTGGGTATAAACAATTATGCTTAGAAAGGATGATGCTATGTTTAGTTGAGTGAATATTGCGTCCAGGTAGGATAGTATTATGTTTCGTTACCCCGATATTCTGTTTGGTTAATTGTCATTGTATCGAGTTGAAGTAACATTATGTTGAATAATCTTATGTTCATTTGGAAAACCTCGGTTTTACTCCGCAAGAAACGTCATCATTGCATCATCGCTAAAATATGACGTAATCGGGGCTAAACAACTCGCACACGACCACGTGATATTTAATCCTTTACCAAACAATCCATTGTTTTAACGACCCTGGGAAGGAAAATTATTGCAATTATTGTTGGAAAAGGAGAAAATTCTGGTTGCCAGCATTTTTCCTTTTCCTACAATATTCTCTACCCTGTCAAAAACCTCAACTTCATTTGTTCCACTTTCAAAATTTGACATCTGCAATCTGCAGATGATTTCAATTTGGAATGGTCTAAAATTTGTCGTACGGGAAACGATTAATAAACCTTCATTATCAGCATCTTTTCCAGTTCACACTTTACTATCGCCAGTGTTAAACAATGTCAAATATGGCAGAATTTGACCAAGATTTTGAGGAAGTAACGGCTAGACTCAACTAATGGAAATGTCTATTGATTTACTATGTACAGCAATATTTTTTCTTTAAATTTCAACATATCGTCGATTTACTTCTTAAAGGTGGCCTTTCAGGTTTTGGGATGAAAATTTTACAAAAATACACAATTTCTAAATCATCTTTGTACTCCCAAAGCCTTTTAATTTTCATCCATAAAATCCCTGTAATCCAAAACCACCCGACAACAAGAGAAATTAGAGATTTACTACGGCCCAGGTCGACTCCGACGGGAGACACGGTCTATTTTTAGATGAACAACTCGCTCATTTACATACCAGAACTACACAGACGAAGCTTCAAATATAGCGTCCGAAGAAGACATTATAGAAAATAATTGCATGTTTGTTATGTTATGGAATTAGTCACGTACCAGTCACTTGAAATTCCCAAAATGCTTTTTTCATTTTTGGCGCGAAATCTTTAAATACCTTAAGAGGCTACGTAGCCTTTTAAAGGTGGGTATTTAGGTTTTTAACATCACATCAAATTCAGAAATAAATATATCACTGAAATTTATATAAAAAAAATCATCATTAATTAAAAATCATAAAATCACGGTAAACATTTTTTGATGGTATTCCTTTAAAAGGCTACGTAGCCTCTTAAGCTGTTTTTAGATTTCCCGCCAAAAATCAAAAAGGCATTGTGGGAATGTTATGTTCCTAACACGTGACTAATGACGCTTAAATTCCATAACATAACAAACATATAATTACTTTCCATAATGTCTTCTTCGGACGCTATGTTTGACGCTATGTCTGTCTATTTCCGGTATGTAAATGAGCTAGCTGCTCATGTAAAAATAGACCGTGTTTCCCGTCGGTGTTGACCTTGGTCGTAGTAAATCTCTAAATTCTCTAATTGTCTGATGGTTTCCAACCACTTGGGTTTATTGAATGAAAATTGAAAGGCTTTGGGAGTATAATGATGATTTTTTTTTTGTACTTTTGTAGAATTTTCGTCCCAAAATCTGAAGGGCCACCTTTAAGGGAATACCACCAAAAATTTTTTTTGGTAATTTTATGATTCTCAATCATTGATGATTTGTATTGTTTTTTCATATAAATTTCAGTGATATACAGATCTATTTTTTTTTTAATTTGGTGAGATATGAAAACTCTAAATACCAACCTTTAAACCTCGTAACTACAGCTTGTTTCAACCTGCAGGTGGTATGGTTTTAGAGGAAAACCGACCATCTAGATTGATCGGCTTTTATTACATAATTTGTATAGATCTGTGTTTTACCACTTGGCATGAGCTACATCTAATCTAAGTAACTGTTGAATATTAATGAGGGCGTAGGGTTTATGTACGCATGCGCAGTAAATCCAGATAAACTGCGACGTTTAAATGAATAAATGATCAAAATAAACCTGCGTTGGGTAGTTTATGGAAGATAGACGGTCAAAAATTTTCAAATATGAGCGTTCTGATTGGATAGAAAAGTAGGACAAAGACTAAGTTCATTTATAAGGGAGCGGATCGATGATGAAACAGCTGTTTACCTAAGCGACGGATCTGGTCAGACTTGGGATCAGACTTGGGCCTAATAAGGCGAACGTGTTTTAGGGCGAACGGACTTGATATACTTTGAAGAATGAAAAATAATCCTTTGGTAGATCTAAATGAAATCCTTCAAACAAATGCGAGATTTTAAATGTTAAGAGTGGTGGAACTAGAGATCATCGGGCTGCACCGGAGTTTATAATTCATGCTGGATACGTCTAGAAAATAATCGACTTGTAGACTGCCTTGCAACTTTTCAAGTGTGAACGGAATCAGTGTCGATCGCCCATTGTCTCGATCCCAAGTCTGACCAGATCCCTGTCGCTTACGTAAACAGTTGTTTCATCATCGATCCGCTCCATTATAAATGAACTTATCAATGTTGGCAGTCCTAAATCTTGCAGGACTTTCTTTAAAATTGTCCAGGTATTTTCCTCGTTTCCCGCCATTTTTCGCCCTACGAGAGGAAAAGTTCGGGTTGCGGATTAAAACCGAGGTTTTCCAAATGAACATAAGTTTATTCAACATAATGTTACTTCAACTCGATACAATGACAATTAACCAAACAGAATATCGGGGTAACGAAACATAATACTATCCTACCTGGACGTAATATTCACTCAACTAAACATAGCATCATCCTTTCTAAGCATAATTGTTTATACCCAGATACAATGATAAGATTGTCAAATATGATGTGTACTTTGTAAACCAAATGAGCACTTAACATAATTCCAGTCTCTCTGATGTAAGATATTAACGAGTAAACATATTATGATAAACAATAAACTGAATAAAATACCCTTGTAATGAACAAGATATTATAGTAAAGCAAAACTAATGCTATGTCAGCTGAACTTCATTACCAGTTGATGGAATCAAATAACATGTTAACCCAACATAATGTTAATCTAACTGGACATAATGAGAAATAAACAGAACAAAACGTCTTCCCAATACTTCTAAATGGCTTGGCAACAGAACAAATTGATATTTAGAGAAGACTTTAGTCCCAGCTGACTGATCATCATTTCAATTCAACCCAATAGGATAAGAGTGAACTGAACATAATGTTAATCTAACTGAACATAATGAGAAATATACAGAACAAAATGATCACCCAACACTTCTTAATGGCTTGATAACCGAACAAAATGATATCTAGAGAAGACTTTCATTCCCATCTGACTGATTATCATTTCAATTCAACCCAAGAAGATAAAAGTGAAGTGAACAAAATGTTAATCTAACTTGACATCATGAGAAATAGACAGAACAAAATGTCCAACCAATACTTCTTAATGGCTTGGCAACCGAACAAAATGATATTTAGAGAAGACTTTAATCCTGTCTGACTGATCATCATTTCAATTCAACCCAACAAGTTAAAAGTGAAGTGAGCAACATAACTATTTTGAAGAAAAGACAGCTACGGCGTTCCATAGCCAATGACAGTAATGGAATTAAAGCTTTGGCACCACATGTTTAACCCTTAACCCATTACCACACGATCCCTACTTTTGACGTGCCCGAGAATGAAGCCTTTGGAAAACACTGTAGGAAAAGGAGAAAATGCTGGTAACCAGCATTTTCTCCTTTTCCCACAGTGTTTTCAACCCTTCCCAGAACAAATTTCAATTTTTCAATCACCTTTATTTTGTTGTCTGCAAATGCTTTCAATTTGAACCAGTCTAAAATTTTGTCGTGTGGTAAAGAGTTAAAGGGCTGAATTAATAAGAGACATTCTTAACGCTTTACTCCAGGCATTTCTGAGGCATCTCTAATTGACCGTAAATAACAGCAAGGATGAAGCGGCTTCTTATGTGTAAATGACACCTTTTCATAGCATAGAAAACATTGTGACAAAAGGTGAAATTGCTCGTCATGAGCAATTTCACCTTCTGCCACAATGTTTTCAAAAGGCTCCTACAAGCGATGTGTATCTATGGAGTAAAGGGTTAAATAGAAAAAACATTTGAAATATGGCTGTACCAAGGTTTTTTTTTCTTTTGGCCAGGATATGTAAGAAAATAGTGGATAGTGTAGATCCAAGATCAGACTGCACATTCTGCATGTTCTGTTCCCACTACCACAGTTGGTAGTCCACAGCACATACCTGGGTTTGATCCCTGGCTCAGACATTTCTTTCTGAGGATTGATGATAGTCATTGCACAGGATTAATTCCTCTCCCACCACTGACCATTGTTACAACGATAGTTATGTGAGAAAGCAGCCAGTGGCTTGGAAAGGATAATTGTGCTGAGTACTGATAAAAGAAACTGCTGGAAAGTATTGAGGGATGCACTGGCTGCAGCAATCAACTGAAATAATGCTTAACTCATTACCAAACGACAAAATTCTAGGTTTGTTAAAATCGAAAGCACTTGCAGACGACAAAGTAAAAGTGACTGAAAATTTGAAATTTGTTTTGTGAAGGGTAGAAAACATTGTGGGAAAAGGAGAAAATGCTGGTTACCAGCGTTTTTCTCCTTTTCCCACAATGTTTCCTAAAGCCTTTTCTCTCAGGGGCATCAAAAGTAGGGATTGTGTGGTAATGGGTTAAAACGGTATCAAACACTATACAATCCATACATTTTCAGAGACTAGATATCTCAAGATTGTTCAATAAAAGGGTTAAGAATATAAGTAATACTCCCAGTCACATGTTATCTTTGGATTGTCCTAACATGATTATAAAAAGCAATCAAGGCTCTATATTATAACATTGTGTAAGTATTTTATGAAATTGACAGGTTCAGCGCAGGCCGACATGTGCTTTATCTCAGACAGGCATGCTCACATATTACTTAGATGGGCCAGATTAAAACCTAAAATGTCTTAAGGCCGTGTCACACAGCACTTACGCATAAATTACGCATAAACTACGTATAAAATTTGAGGCATACGCGGAGATACGCAATACATGCGCGATATACGTAATTCATACGTTTTTCATGCGCATTTCATTCGTCTCTGTGCGCAGCGAGTGGAGTCCAGGGTGAGCATACGTGGACATACGCGAAAACGGTTTTGAGCTGCACAAAACTTTTCGACTGTTTGGATTTACGCGATCTATGCGTAATTTACGTAGTTTTTACGTAGTTCTTACGTAATTCGTGCGTAATTCATACGCGCATGTGCGCGATACATACGCAAAGTTGGCAATTTTCACGACCATTCCACGTATGTCCGCGTATGTTAACGAACCTTTCACGGATATAACACTCATGTATCGCAGATGTATCACTTATATTTCGCGTATACCGCTAAGAAACTACACACATTACGCATGGATCACTGATAAAAACGGATGAAATACGCTAGATTTACGCTGGAATCACGCATGTTTCACGCAAGAAACGCGTATGGGGACAGGGTATATAAACCGGTCGATCTCGGACCGCTGCCTCAGTCTCCATCATGCCGTCCATGATTTCACATCTCTGTCGTATACCATCCAAGAGAGAAGACCATGAATCCTCGACCCAGAGAAGTTCTTGCCTTCCTCCTGTAGCAGCATAACAACCAACTGGTCCAGCTCCAGCAGATCCCGAACCACAGGAGGAGAAGAAGGCGTGGGAGAAGATTCCAACTTTGGATCTAGGACAGATTGATAGTGGAGATGAGAAATGGCGATCAGTGGTGTGTGAAGAAGTGCAGCGGAGGTGGCAAATTTATACAAAAGTTGCAGACGCGGAGCATGCACGGAACATGCACGATTCATGCGTAAAACATACGCAATCTGTAAGCGGAGCATGCGTAAATCATACGAATTTCTTTCGTGTTTATGCGTGTTTCATTATCTAGAAAATTGGCTTTTCCGTTGATATGCGTGTTCTTTGCGCGGTTTATTCGTGTTTCATGCGTAAGTTACACGTAGTTTCTGCGTCGTTCTTGCGTAATTCATCTGTCAAAATTTCAGGTATAACCACTAAGTTTTCTATTATCGCCGCGTATAAATCCAGATTTTTCAATTTTTATGCGTAAATCGTGCGAAATTTATACGTCAACGGCTGTGTGACACGGCCATTAACTCTGTACTGCACAATGAAGATGGTCCTAACGACCCTTGGATCGAAACCTTTTGAAAACATTATGGGAAATGGAGAAAATGCTGGTAACCAGCATTTTCTCCTTTTCCCACAATGTTTTCTACCTTATCAAAGAAAAATTGTACTATTTGAGTCATGTTGAAATTGTCGTCTGCAAAATGCCCTTAATTTGGACAAGGCTAAAATTTTGTCGACTGGTAAGGGGTTAACTCTTATCCTACTAAGTATAAAGTCAATGGAGACTTTCCAGCTAATATTCAAAAAGCCAAATAATGCAGTTTCAAAGAGTTTTTTTAGAAAAATATCTCCCTATTGGGCAGTGTGGATTCATGATCAGAATGCACTTTTTCATGCAGTCTGCTCTTGATCTACACTGTCCACAAAAGTGCCTTGGGTTGTGCTCAGAGCCTAAGATTTAAGCCTTTACTGGATGACAATATTTTAGACTGGTCCAAATTGAAAGCATTTGCAGACGACAAAATAAAAGTAACTGAAAATTTGAAATTTCTTTAGTGAAGGGTAGAAAACATTGTGGGAAAAGGAGAAAATGCTGGTTACCAGCATTTTCTCCTTTTCCCGCAGTGTTTTCTAAAGGCTTCTTTCTCAGGACGTCGAAAGTAGGGATTGTGTGGAAATGGGTTAAATCTTTACTGGATGACAAAATTTTACACCTACACAAATTTTTACTTAGGGCCATGATGATACTATATTGTATGTGGCCAGTCAGATATTCATCTGCATGTGCATCAAAAGTAACTTATTATCAGGCTTTTCAAAAAAAAATCATTATGTTTGTCCATTTTCCAGCCTGATTATTTTTAATCTATCATACAGAAAATCTTGTTAACACTACTACAGTACAGGTTAAAGATCTGACTGCATATTCTCTGCCGACTTGTCATGATTTGTTTAACTGCAAAAGTGACTGGGTTGTTAGCTCTATGAATATCATTGATATTAAGGTAGGTAACCCTTTACCATGCAATCCTGACTTTTAACGACCCTAACAAAAGAAGCCTTTTGAAAACATTGTGGGAAAGGGAGAAAATGCTGGTAACCAGCATTTTCTCCATTTCCTAAAAAATTTTCTACTATTCCCAAATCAAATTTTTGATTCACATTTGTTTTGTCTTCTGCAAAATGCTTTCAATATGGTCTAGTCCAAAATTTTGTTGTTTAGTAAAGAGTTAAGAAACTTAGTATTGCCAGTAAGATTCCATCTTGAAGAGTTACACCGGCTGCTTGCTTTTAACCATCCCCTAGTTGGGGAGTCAAACAGATCAAGATAATTAGAAGAAGGAGGTGAAATGAATATGAAAGCAATATCATACATCACAAGAGAGGGAGCTGGTCTGATAAGCTCATGATTAAGACAAACTATAAAAAGATAAGGGGCCTTTAATGGCTGCCACCTCAGCCAGACCCGTGAAGTTTCATGAGGCAGCAAGTTTTTTAGCTGTAATCTTTTTCAAATTAACAGCTTCTGGATACCTATCTGGAATTTGGTCTGAGGAGGTCTGTAAATACCAAACTCCATTCTACTTTACTCTTACATGTAAAGTAGACTAGATTGTATTTAGGTTAAGAAATGTGGGAAAAGGAGAAATTGCTTTACCAGCATTTTTCTTCTTTTCCCATAAATGTTTTCAGAAGGTGTCTTCACCAGGTTTGTTAAAACTCTAGATTGTGAGATAAAGGGTTAAGGAATGAGAGTAACATCCTCATCCATGTTGGTTCTGTTCCAACCATATAAAATACCTTTTTCAAACATACCTAAGATAGAAGATGCCATGTTTACATCTAGAAAATTTTAAGACTGGAACATTAAAAACAGAAAAATCTTAGCAGATTATGATAATACCTGCCATTTGGTAAAGTTTATCTCCTGTTAATCCAAGGACTTAACAGATGAAATTTGAAGAATTAAGTAGGACATCACCCACTACATGTTTATCATCTAACAAAAGCTTCCATTTTAATCTCCAATACTTTTATAATTTCTGAAAAAGCTCTACCTTTCCATAAAATTGTGATGGTATTCTGCAAAAAATCTTCCTGTGATACATAGATTGTTAAAGAACCGGGTCAGTGTGGCATCTGCCTGTTTGGGGGACAGGGATGGGTTAGTACCTTATAATGATAGCTCTTGTTCTCCTTTATTGGTATCCCAAGAAAATTTAAAAAAAAAGATTTTTACTGGATGGGGTATTCATAGTGGTAGGAAGCTTTGGCACCCATAGTCTTATTCAAACATGGTAGCAGTATTTTTTTTTTTGCATGATAGTCTCTGCTTTTGGACTAAAACAGACTTAACCCTTTCCCAAACAATCCCTGGTTTTTACGGGTCTAGAATAGTAGCCTTTTGAAAACATTGTGGGAAAAGGAGAAAATGCTGGTAACCAGCATTTTCTCCTTTTCCCACAATATTTTCTACCCTATCATAGACAGAAATCATCTTTTCAGCAAGAGTTGAATTGTCATCTACAAATGCTTTCAATTTGGTCTAGTCCAAAAGTTTGTCGTTTGGGAAAGGGTTAATATTGGCTTTGTATTTGTAGGTAAAAAGATACCCTGTCATTGAGTTCCCATTCTTAGCACAAGGACTTGTTTGATAGTAGTATCATTTTGGCTCCTTGATCTACACTGTTAGAGACACCCAACCTGGTATTGTGCTCATCTAGGTTTAAGTTTTATATGGTATATATATAGGATGTCTTTTCTACTCCCATTATTTCAGCAGTAGTGGTAAACCCTGCTGTATAGTTGTTGATAATTTTTCTTTGAAATAAAGGAAAGTGATCTTTGTAGGACCAAGGCCCTTATTCACCAAACATTCTTATTTCTGCTCTTCAGAATTTCATCAGTAAGAAAGTAACAGAACTTCTGATTGACTAAACCATTTGGTTTTAGCCAATCAGACGGTCTGTTACTTTGACAGAAAATCTAGGCTTCAAATGTCTCAAATTTTTTGTCTTGCCAAGACCTAAGAATGTGGGAAGAAGAAAACTTGCTGACAGCATTTGCTCTGTTTCCCACAGTGTTTTATATCCATTCAACATCCAATTCCATCTCTTGATGTACATTTTATTAATTTTATTGTCTGCAAATAGAGTTGATTTGAACAAATATTTGAGAACGAAACAAGAAACTTGTGTGGTAAAGGAACTTAACCACACTATCACAGGTTTTAAAGACCAAGGGCAATAAGCTTTCTGTAAACATTGTGGGAATAGGAGGAAATGGTAACCAGCAATTTCTCCTTTTCTCACAATAGTTTTCTACCACATATATTAAGTAAGAAAAGATCACTTGAACTAGTTATATTTTTGTCTGCTTGTTACCTGCATTTTCTCTTTTTCCAGCAATGTTTTCCAAAGCTTTCTTTAGAGGATTGTCAAAAGCCAGGATTTTACAGTAAAGGGTTAATTCAGTGGGTTCCAAACAGATTGATTGGTTATAAGGTTAGATAGAAGTCTGCTAATTAACAGGAAGCTAATTAGCGAGAGCTTCAGGAACTGTGATTATCTGAATTTAAATTAACACCTTCGTGAACCTGTAGCTAATTAAAAGACTATTCAATTGTAATTAGCAAAGACTCGGAGTGTTAAATAGGAATTTACTGCAAATAACTGGCTTTAATTAGACCATTTTTCCTTGAAAATCAGGAGAATATTTTCTTCTCTGCACAAAAAGACATTTCCAGGAGTTTCTTGTTTTATTCTCAAAGATGCAGTTAAATGTGGTCCTTTCATTGACATGCAGTGTACTAGAATGGTTAATGGCTGTCCAGGGCCACGGTATTCAGCAAACAGTCTCCCATTGCATACTCTCATTTTACTAAAGAAAGTATTGCAACTTGCGATTTGCCACACCAAATGATTAGCCAGTCAAAAGTTGTGTAATGTTCATATTTAGACAGTTTTTGAGAGTGAGACTAGAGTAATCAGTATTTTCTCCTATATCTGCAATGCTTTCTACCCGAACAAAGACAAAAACCTCACTTTTAGCACTTTTTGATTTGCCATCCGCAAAATGCTTTCCAATTTGGATCGGTCTACAATCTTGTCTTTAACCCTGTACCAAAGCATTTGAAGGAGTTGCAAAAACATTCATGAAAACTGAGAAAATATTGCTTACAGGCATTTACTCCTTTTTCTTACAATGATTTCTACTTTCCAATTAGCTGATCTCAGTATTAAGCCACAGTTGTGGACAATAATTATTATGTTGTCTGCATTATCCATCATATGGATAAACAAATTTGTAAAGCCACATAAAGATTGTTGTCTAGAAATGTTTTCAGTTTTGATGATCTCTAAGATTTTGTAGTTATGTGAAGAGTTGAATTTTAAGCAAAAAGAGTCCCCAAATCATATACATTGAAAGTGGCCTGGTAGATTATGAATTCATTATTGGGCAATAAATTACTGGCTAGGTTGACACATGATAAGAACATTTGATCAACCAATCCTGTATAATCCCTAGATAAGGAAAAATTAAAACAAAGACATTAGATGGTTTAGGATGTAGTTTTTGCCTAACCTGTGATCTTAGACTATTCCAAAAAGAGAAATGTTGGATTCCTAGCTTGGCTCAGTTCTTTTCAACAGTCACAGTAAGTTTATCAGGCTTTATTCCTCTCTCACGGCTGAATATTGTTGTTAGCCCCTGTAGGTCAGCAAGCATAATGCAATTGGCGCTGTGTCTATTGTGTGTGCAGTAGCTGGCGTAACATCTCCTCAGATACTAGCCAGCCAAATTTGGAGGAAAATTCAAAGAAATCTTTACAAAATTTCATTACATTACTGTGTTTATCATGACAACAGAACTTAAAAAAAAAAACTTAAATCCTACTCTGAAACTACCCATTGAAATTAATGAACTTCATGGAAATGATCTACCATAGCCCTCTTCTTAAAAGAATTTGATATTTTATAGAATTTGAATGTCTTTAATAGAATTTTTTTAAAGAATCTGATTTCTTTAAACACTTAGAATGCCATGGCAACAAAACTGAAAAATATTTTACAGGCAGTAAAAATCTTCTCAAAACGGCAGTTGATCAGTTTAAAACATCCATAATACTGGTAAAAATTATGCATTGGTTTATACCTCTATTCCAATGGGGTCTACTGTGCTCTGTGCGCTCATTCAGAGCACCGTAGATCACTTCAGATAGCTGCTGGATTGGTGACTTTGACACTCCAGTAACAACTGGTACTCTCTGCTGGAGATCAAGACTAAAGACTATTGAGATCCAATAGCAAATGAAATACATGGCCACTAGCCTCGCTAGCAGTTGCAATCTTATACAACCTGTTTTTGCTCTGTTCAGCCACGCAAGGCTTAGAGGCTTCTTTCGCTCCATCCGTAGATAGCATTCTGTAGTTAAAACCTTTGACCAAAGAAGTAATTCTACCTACACCTGGTGCTTTCCAGATGCGAAATGGTGATTTGATGACTTCGTAGGATTATGGTCCCTCTGTGCTCAAGGCATATATATATATGGTATGGACCATTAGAGACTAAGGATCGAATGCATCGAAATCCAAGTATAAGCCCCTAGCTCTTCTTCAAATAGACCTCCTTGGTTCCTTAACCTGCAGGGTTTAACCCATTACCACACAATCCCTACTTTTGCCACCCCTTAGAAAGAAGCCTTTCGAAAACATTGTGGGAAAAGGAGAAAAAGCTGGTAACCAGCATTTTCTCCTTTTCCCACAATGTTTTCTACCCTTCACAAAACAAATTTCAAATTTTCAGTCACTTTTATTTTGTCGTCTGCAGATGCTTTCAATTTGGACCAGTCTAAAATATTGTCGTTTGGTAATGGGTTAAGCATCGATACACACAAGGCTACCTCTGGGTTCCAACCAGTTCACCATTTATTGGTGGGAAACACATGGTGTGTCAGAAAGGTCCTGGTTGAGCCAGGTATGAACCTCGGACCATAGGACCATAGGATTGATAGCACTTTGTTTTACCAATGCACTATCGGTCCACCCTGAAAGGATAATAGCCAAGACAGACACTCTTTTATATAGTCCTCCAAAAGTAGGACCAGAGCGCCATTATATCCCCACTTGATCTTTACAGAGCCCTATCATATTGCCATGTGATTGTATGGGAGTGCTATCGTATCACCACTTAATCGCAACAGAGTGCTGCTGCATCACTTATAGGCACTATTGGATCACATCGAAGCACAATGACTGGCATACTGGTGAACATTTGCTGTTGAGCAATCTGATAGTGCTCCTTTTATGATGTTTACATTCTTGCATTTCAAAAGCAGTTTAAGCAATTAAGTAGCAATGTGATGGTGTTCTGAACAGATCGCCACAGATCTTTGTGCAAGGGAGTAGACTGATGGTGATCTTGGCGATTTGTCCACATTCTTGGCACCTTTGGCACTCTACATTGCGATCAATGGCATTCTGTGAATTTTTTGTGTGAATGATAATTTTTTTTTGGGGGGGGGGGGGGGGGGAAGGTGGGCGCGACTTATTTTTCAGATGAAATTGTATTTCTTTGTTTATAAGGTAATGGAGCATTATACAGGACTGTCATGACCCTCTTGTTGCAATGTTTATGTTGGAAAGCAAGCAGTGGCTTAAAATTTTATTAGTAGAAACGCTGATGACTAACGCAATTTCTCTTGTATCTTCAAGTTTTCTACCCATTTTGAGAGGTATCTCATCGTTCGAGCAATATTGAGATTACCACGTGTGCAGGTGGACAAGTCTAAATTTTTTTAAATAGGTCAGTTGGAATCTTCTTCAGAAATATGATTTGTCTGAAGTTGGAATGTGTATTTGAAGGATAAAATGTGGTGATGAAAAAAAAACTTATTGTTGGTCAAACATGTCTTTAATGCTCTCAATGACCTTAAAGGCAAATTCTCTGCTGGAGATAAGACAATAGGTCAAATGGATAGAAATTAATTATTGTCTGGAATGTAGGTCTCCTTGTGAGATAGTTACTAAGTGATATGATAATTATCAACTGAAACTATCCTCAGTGATTTTGTGCCCTACACGGGTTAAAGGCTTTTGAAAACAATGTTGGAAAAGAAGAAAACACTGCTTACCAACTTTTTCTCTTTTTCCCACAATGTTTTCCCCTGTCAGCTTGTCAGATATTCTGCTAAACAGTATTGTATTTCCAACAAATAGCTTTGTACTTAATAAGTTTCTAGTTTTTCTGTTTGCATGGTCAGCAAAAAAAAAATACTGAGAAGTATGGAATCAAATCTTGAACAACTTATTAGTATATTTAACTAGTGCCATAGAAACAGGAAAAAACCTCAAAAAGCGTAATGAATAAGAAAAGTTCAGTTCTTTTGTTATGTTAAGAAAATTTACAAGTTCTGTCAGACATTGACTTTTTCGAGATTACCACAAGGGAGTGTAATCATCAACCTTTCTAAACAGGGTACATATTCACCAGTCAGTATCTTAGGAAAATTCATCTTATTCTCAAAGATTTTCTAAATTTGAAAATGACAAAACTTCTGATTGGCTAAACCAACCAAATGGTTTAACTCTATACCACACAATCCCGACTTTTAACAACCCAAAAGAAAAGGCCTTTTAAAAACATTGTGGGAAGAGGAGAAAATGCTGGTAACCAGCATTTTCTCCTTTTCCCACATTGTTTTATACACTATCTAAAAGAAATTCCATCATTTGAGCTACTTCTAAATTGTCGTCTGCAAATGCTTTCAATTTGGTAAGGAATACTTTTTGGTTGTTTGGTAATGGGTTAACCAATTAGAAGTTGTGCTTCTGTCAAATTCAGAAAATCCTGGAGAATAAGATAAAGAACATTCTTATTCTCTTTACCAAACAACAAATTTATAGACTGGGCCAAATTCAAGCATTTGCAGACGACAAATTAAATGTGACTGAAGAATCGAAATTGATTTGGGAAGAGTAGAAAACATTGTGGGAAAAAGAGAAAATGCTGGTTACTAGCATTTTCTCCTTTCCCACATTGTTTTCTAAAGGCTTCTACCTTAGGGTCTTCAAAAGTCATTGTGTGGTAAAAGGTTAAGCACCATGATTGGTGAATATAAGCCCTGCATTCCTATTCTGCAGAATCTTCTGTATATTTCAAAGGAACTTAATGGTTGATAGGCTAAACTATTTAGCCAATCAGAAAGTCTGTTACATTATTCTTTTTAGAAACATGGGTTTACTAAAAATTATGCACCTATATACAGGGTGTCCAAAAAGTTGTGCACCATCCTAAAAATCTGTTTATCTCTCTCTGTTTAGTTTAAACATATTTATTTTACATCAATTGAGAAACAAGTTCTTACAACTTATACTAATCTCTCTCGATTCTGCTTTCTGGGAACTGCACCAGTACTCTCTCTGTGTCATGCTCTCTTGACAAGTTGAGGCATGCAATCACAACTGAGTGTCACATTTACATCCCACCGGGTACCCTACGGAATGTCCAAACAGCTTTTTGCGGAGAATACAGCATTGTATTACTGAAAATGGTGTTCAATTTGAGCATCTGTAACAATGAATGTGTTTTCAGGGTGGTGCACAACTTTTTGGATACCCTGTACATGTATTCCTGTATTGACTCTTTACCAGATGACACAATTTTGGACTTATGCACACTGAATGCACTTGAACCTTGCAAAATTACATTGGCTAAATGGATGCTAACTGTCAAACAACAAAGAATTGTTGGAAGAAAAGAAAAACAAGTCACTTACAGTTTCTTCTTTTCCTCATTGTTTTTAGAGGTCTTTTCCTAAGAGTCGTTGACATACAATATTTTTTGTTAAACCTGCATAGTTCCAAACTACAAAATTTTGAACTTGTCCAAATTGAAAGCATATGCAAAGGAGAAAATAAGTGTGACTCAAAAATTGAAACTTGACTTTAGATGAGTAGAAAACATTGTGGGAAAGGGAGAAAATGCTGCTTTTCTCCTTTTCCTATAATGTTTTTAAAAGGCTTCTTCCTCAGGGTCTTAAAAACCAGGGATTGATGGTAAAGGATTAACACACAGCAAAATTTGAAACTTGTTTGTATCAAGGGAATTTAACTCTTTACCAAACAACCAAATCTTAGACTGGTCCAAATTGAGAGCATTTGCAGACGACAAAGATGACTCAAAAATTGAAATTTGACTTTAGAAGAGTAGAAAGCAATGTGGGAAAAGGAGAAAATGCTGGTTTTCAGCACTTTCTCCTTTTCCCACAATGTTTTCCGAAGGCTTCTTGCTCTGGGTTGTTAAAACTAGAGATTGTTTGGTAAAGGGTTAACCCTTTACTCCATAGATACTCATTTCTACGCATTGCTTGTAGGAGCCTTTGGAAAACATTGTGGCAAAAGGTGAAATTGCTCGTGATAGCAATTTCACCTTTTGTCACAATGGTTTCTATGCTATCAAAAGGTGTCATATACACATAAGAAACGGTTTCATCCTTGCCACATGTTATCAATTACAGATACAATAGAAATGCCTTATGGGGTAAAGGGTTAAGGAGCACCAATCCAATGCTTTTATGGATGATTGCACCAGTTCTTGAATTACTGGTAGAAAATATTTTGGGAAAAGTAGAAAATTAATCAGACTCAAACTTTAAGATTTATCTTTGGAAGGACTGACATAAGTGGGAAAAGCAAAAAGTGCTGGTTACTAGCGTTTCCTACATTTTCCCCTCATCTCTCTTCCACATGGTCAGTGAAACAAGAGATTGTGTGGTGAAGAGTTAATGTCCATGAGTGAGGGAATATTCTCCTTTTTCCACTATGTTTCATACTCTATCAGTTACAGATCCCATAGTTTGAGCTAAATTTGTCGGTTGTAGATGCTTTTGATTTGAACCGAATTCTGTTGGCTAGTATGTGTTAACCCATTACCACATGACAATATTTTAGACTGGTACAAATTGTAAGCATTAGCAGATAACAAAATAAAAGTGACTGAAAATTTGAATTTTGTTTTGTGAAGGGTAGAAAACATTGTGGGAAAAGGAGAAAATGCTGGTTACCAGCATTTTCTCCTTTTCCCACAGTGTTTTCTAAAGGCTTCTTTCTCAGAGGCGTCAAAAGTAGGGATTGTGTGGTAATGGGTTAAATGTTCAATGAAATATTATTATTGAAAGCAGAATATGACGCAAAGAAACAAACAGGTCATCTGTTAACTCTTTACCGAACAGCAAATTTTAGAATGGTCCAAATTAAAGCATTTGCAGATGACAAAATAAAGGTAACTCAAAAATTGACCTTTGTTTCCAGCAGGGTAGAAAACATTGTGGGATAAGGAGAAAATGCTGGTTACCAGCATTTTCTCCTTTTCCCTGAATGTTTTCATAAGTCTTTTCTTTCAGGGTCATTAAAAGTCAGGATTGTGTGCTAAAGACTTACCAAGGTTTAATAATTATCAAAATAATCATTTCCAAGTAATGGCTGCTACAGCAGCCGTTTTCTGTGGCTTCGACCTCTATGCGTTAATTAGACATTTTTAATCAAGACTTATCTAATAGTGGAGCCACAATCAACGTTATTGATCGGTTTCTGTTGTCAGGGACATAATTAACTGTCGGAAAAAACCTAGATACGGAAAAATGTCCGCAGTATATATTGCTTAATTTTAATTGATTTACAATTAATCTGGGTACTCAGATTATACTGCTGAACTGCTTGCCACGTTATGCTGGTGAAACTTGAACTTCAATCCTCAACTCTTTGGTAA
Source organism: Tridacna crocea (assembly GCA_943736015.1). Lineage (NCBI taxonomy): Eukaryota > Metazoa > Mollusca > Bivalvia > Cardiida > Cardiidae > Tridacna > Tridacna crocea. The sequence continues at coordinate 26,715,577 of OX031065.1, forward strand.
CCACACAATGCTTAGTTATAAAGATCTTTAGAAACCAGGCTTTTGTAAACATTGAGGGAAAATGAGAAAACGCAGGTAACCAGCATTTTCTCCTTTTCCTTTAATGTTTTATAAAGCATTCTTCTTCAGGGCCATGTCAAGCTAGAATTATTTGGTGAAACCTTGATTGATTGATTGATTGATTGATTGATTAATTCTGTAGTGTTTAACACCAGTTTTGACATTATTTATCTTGGCCAGTGTACCTATGCATGCTTTCCTGGAGTCCATGTTACCAGTGCTCTACACAATTTTCTTTCCAAGCCACTGGCTGCTTTCCTGTATATAATAACATAATTGAAGGAATAGTCAGCGGTGGTAGAGGACTGAATCTTATTACAATGACTTGTCATCAATCCTTGGAAAGGACAAAGCTGAGCCAGGGATCGAACCCACAACCCCCCCTGGTCTCAAGTCCTGCATACTACTGACTGAGCAAGGGGGGCTTGGCGGTAAATTAGGTTTAACCCTTTCCCAAATGACAAACTTTTGGACTAGTCCGAATTGCAAGCATTTGCAGGCGACAATTGAACTCTTGCTGAAAAGATGATTTCTGTCTATGGTAGGGTAGAAAACATTGTGGAAAAAGGAGAAAATGCTGGTTACCAGCATTTTCTCCTTTTCCCACAATGTTTTCAAAAGGTTACTATTCCAGACCCATAAAAACCAGGGATTATTTGGGAAAGGGCTAGATGGCCTTTCCCTAATTACCAGAGCAGTGCCCTGTAGCTCAGTCAGTGATATACATGGCTTGCAACCAGGGTAGTCTTGGCTTGGATCTCAGGGCTGAGAATGGTGTTAAACAAACATATTATACATACACCTTCCCCACCCCCATAAGCCCATGTCCCTCACCCATGAAATGACGAGAATATTTGAGTGGCAAACACAATGGCAAAGGAAGAATTCATTGATCATGAACAAGTTCTCCTTTTGTCGAAGAGGTTTATAAGAAATTAATCGGTATAATTGGAGTGAAAGTCGTTGACAGCATCTTTCTCCACCACAGTTATATTTGGAGAAGGTCTCTGGATGAATGTAAGAACTATGTGTGGACAAAGATATTCATTGGCCATAGTGTTTGTGCCTGTGCAATTTCCCATATCCCAAGTTAATTTGTCATTTCTTTTAACTGTTTACCAAACAATCCCTGGTTTTTATGACCCTGAGACTGAAGCCTTTTGAAAACATTGTGAGAAAAGGAGAAAATACTGGTAACCAGCATTTTCTCCTTTTCCTAGACTGTTTTCTCCTCTATTGGAAACAAATTTCAATTTTGTGCTGTGTTTATTTTGTCGTCTGCAAGTGCTTTCAATTTGGACTGGTCTAAAATTTTGTCGTTTGGTAAAGAGTTAACCATTTACCAAACAATCCTTACTTTTAACCACCCAGTAAAGAAGGCTTTTGAAAACACTGTGAGAAAAGGAGAATGCTGGATAACCAGCATTTTCTTGTTTTCCTACAATGATTTTAGCTATACAAACAAATGGTAAATTTGACCTTGGGCTTTCAAAGACATTGAGGGAAAAGGAGAAAATTGCAGGTATCAAGCATTTTGTCCATTTTCCACAATGTTTTCTAAGCTATCAAACAAAAGTTGCACCATTTGAGCAAAAAAAAGTTGTTGTCCGCAAAATTAATGCTCTCAATTTAAATAAGGCTAAAATTTTGTGGTCTGATAAAGGGTTAATCAGTCACCTGCAAAAGTTTTCAAATTGGACTTGTCTAGAATTTTGAAGATTTGTTAACTTGTTACAAAATGACAATTTTTTTGGCTCGTCCAAATCGAAAGCATTTGCAGATGACAAAACAGAAGTGACTTGAAATTTGAAGTTTGTGTTGTGAAGGGTAGAAAACATTGTGGGAAAAGGAGAAAATGCTGATCATCAGCGTTTTCTCCTTTCCCCACATTGTTTTCTAAAGACTTCTTTCCCAGGGTTGTCAAAAGTTGGGATTTTGTGGTAATGGGTTAAAATCTCAGTGAAAAAGCAGCAGATAATAATATTATATGCCCATCATCACTAAAGGTGAAAAGGATCATTGTTCAAATATCTTTTTTTTTATGCCAGTGGAAGTTTGTCTAAACGATGAATTTCCCAAAATCCATTTGGAAAGAGCCTTAAATTGAAGTCTAAATTCAATGTCAGCTTGCTTCTTTGTTTTAATTAGGCACCGATTCGCAATGTGTCACAGAAACAGCGACACATCGTCATGGAATTCAAATCGTGCCACTGAATTATTGACACTTTTTCATGAGCCTCTTTTGTTATTCGTAGAACTTTTTTTCCCTATAATCTCTGCTGTTTGTGTCTCTTGATATTTTTTCACACAATCCTATGTTTTAACGAACCCGAAAAAGGAGTCTATTTGAAAACATTGTGGGAGAAGGAGAAAAGGCTGGTACCAAGCGTTTTCTCCTTTCCCTCAATGCTTTTCTATCCGAGCAAAGACAACTCTTGACACCAAATCAGCAATGTTGAATTTATCATAGGCCAATGCTTTCAATTTGGACCAGTCTAAAGTTTTATATGAAGAAGATTACTCTTAACCCTTTACCAAACAATCCCTGTTTCTGAAGACCCAGAGAAAGAAGTCTTCTGAAAACATTGTGAGAAAAGGAGAAAATGCTGGTAACCAAAATGCTGTTTTCTAAACTTTCCAAAACAAATTAAGTATTTGAGTCACATTTATTTTGTTGTATGCAAATGCTTTCAATTTGGAACAGTCCAAAATTTTATTGATTAGTAAACTTAAAGTACAGCATTACTATTATAGCCGAACAGTTACTGTACAGGGACAGGCTGAATAAACCCAGCTAAGATGGTTTCTCTATGAAAAGACAGACATCAGCAACACCATATCATTATTTAATTCATCGATAAAGTATTTGATCCAACCATTCAGTGTGAGAGACAGAGTGAGATGAAAGCGTAAAGAAAGTATTGGTCAGAGCCTGTGGGCTTTAAAAATATCTATACATTGTTTTGTATGTGTTGAGCCACCGTTTCTTATCCCGCACTTTAGTGATGTTTCAAAAAATTTCCGATATTGGCCCAGTGTTAATGAGATATTTTGTCTGTTGGCCCCGTAATTACTAGCAGTGAATTGAGAGAAGAGTGTGATGGGCCCGCCTTTGAATCATTTTACTGGTAACTTTACACGAACTAACAGGTCTCTCTTTCTGAATCTCTCTCCATGCTTTTTTTTCCATCCACAACTTGTGTGACTTGTGTGAGAATTATATCGTGGGATGTTAAAATGATTGCATCTGTTAAATTTTTGTGGTGATTGTTAGAATATTTGGATATTTGCATTATTGTGATATTGTGAAGTTCCATTATTATAATTATTTTATCTTTTATTTTTCTTGATCAATTAGATGGATAACTTTCATGTACATGTATTTGTAAAAAGTTGATATGTTCTTGAATGTTCTATGACAAAGTCTGTAAAGTGTGTGGTTCCTAAGAAAAGAAAATGAGATACTTTGTATGTAATCTGCAAGATTGCTAATGTATTGATTGGTGCAGCATTGTATGCATTAGAAGGAATGTGATTGGATCTACTTTTAAAAGCTTCTTACTTTTGATTGGTGCATTTTTTATGAGTTAAAGTTTCCATTGTATTGGATATATGGACTTGGAAGCCAGTGGGTAAGCTTCAAGTGTTTATATTGTATCTATTGCCTGAATATATAAACCCTGGGCATTTTTGTAACCCATTTCTTCGTGCAACCCCTCCTAAATAATTGTCTCCTGCAAGCATCTCATGTCTTCAAAATGAAACTCTTTGCCACACAATCACGTTTTAACAGTGAAGAAAAAAAAAACAGTTGAAAATATTGTGGGAAAAAGAGAAAATGCTGGTTACCACATTTTCTCCTTTTTCCACAATGTCTTCTACCCTTCCTCAAATCAAATTTCATCCTCTGAGGTACTCTAGTGTTGTCATCAACAAATGCTTTCAATTGGACCAGTCTAAAATTTTGTCATTAATTTGGTATAGAGTTAAATTATAAGTATTTACTTTAACTCTTTACAACACAATCCCGACTTTTATCGACCCTGAGAAAGAAGCCTTTTGAAAACATTGTAGGAAAAGGAGAAAATGCTGGTAACCAGCATTTTCTCCTTTTCCCACAATGTTTTCTATGCTTCCCAAGACAAATTTCAATTTTTGAGCCATACTTAGGTTGTCGTCTGCAAATGCTTTCAATTTGAATTGGTCTACAATTTTGTCGTTTGGTAAAGGGTTAATGGTCAATTTTGTATTTGCCATGGTGCTGTCATATTCAGCTAAATAAATCTAAATTATGAAGACTTCATTTGCTTAGAAAGGAAAAGTTCCTTTTTGCCATTTTATTATCATATTTAGTGTATTCTGTTAATTTGTCATGTTTTTATATATGATGAAAATAGGCAAAAAGAAAAAATTTAAAAAATTAGTGCAAAATGTTTGAAAATGTAAATTCAGGTTCATATTGTACAGATTGAATCACATTTGAAGAAACAAAAATGAAATCATAGAATTCAGTTCAGTATAAGAATTAAAAGTTCTGCATATGAGGCATTGTTTCCTGAAAAGCAGTAAGATTAATTTTTTTTTTTGAGAAAAGAATAACCTAGGTCAGTATGCTCAGTCAGCACAGGCAGACATGAGTTAAAAAAATTCTGTTATTGGTCAGTCGTCTGCATGTTAAAGGACCAGTCTATGTTACGATTCAAATGGTTGGTAGACAACATATTTCATAGACCCATAATTATTTGATGACTTGCTTGGTATCATGTATGACACAGATTTATAAGCCGCTTTTTGCCAGAGTGCAAAACATGTTTTCTATTTGTCACATTTTTATTGTTTGATAAGTGTATACTATGAATTCGCAGGCACTTCTGTTTTGTGGTTTGATTTTCTTTACAGTGTTATTTAGCCCAAAATATAATACACCAAATAAATGGAAAAGACATTTTCTTTCAAAGGAAAACACAGCTGTGGCAATTTAGGATTTTTTTGAAAAAAGAAACATGTTTCAATTTTTCTGAAAACTGTTAGGTCAAGATCAGAAAACACACTCTGTATAGTCTGATATTGATCCATGCTCAAAAGCAAGCGCAGTCTTAAATAATATTATACTGACAGACATTATTTTCAGCGCAATATTTGAAGAAAATAAGATTGCATTGTTTTTTGTTTACTTTTAAAACTTATAATCATTTATAATTAGTAGCATTGAAACAAAAGAATAACTAGTGTTTACTTATTTAATACATAATATATTTAATACATAATATAAATTATAATACTGGAGTAAAAGAAGAAATTGCTCATTTTATTTTTCATGGTTTCATTTTTTTATGTTGACACCTGGGCCCCATGAAATGTTAAACTGAAAAAAAAATCTGTACTTATTAATGACAGTCAGTATAAAGAAGCCTTCAAAAGAGTATGCATTCCATAGATAGAAGACTTAAGAAAAGGCTTTATGTACTGTATTTCTTTCAAAAATGCCAACTCCAAAATAGAGGCCAGAAAAAGTTCATACATGCATATATCACATTACTTTCTCATAATAGCCAACTTGTCATCTTGCATGAAAGGGGGTCTTTGAAAACACTGTGACGAAAAGTTATTTCCACAGTATTTGCCAAAATGTTTCTACATTGTACCATAATTTTACCTTAACTCATTACCAAACAACATTACTTTAGGTTTGTCGAAATCGAAAGCATTTGCAAATGACAGAATAAAGGTGACTAAAAATTTGAAATTTGTTTTGTGAAGGTTTCCAGCATTTTCTCCTTTTCCTACAGTGTTTTCTAAAGGCTTCTTTTTCAGGGGCGTCAAAAGTAGGGATTGTGTGGTAATGGGTTAACTCATGTTTAATCGTTAACAGCACAATTTTATATTTCACAACCCCGTTAGAAAGACAGCTTTTGAGAGAAATGTGAAAAAAAGGAGAAAACGCTGAAAACCAGCATTTCTCGTTTTCCTTCAATATATTTAACTGTTTGTTACATGAAGGCAAATTTGTACATTTTGGCCACTGTCATCTGCAGATGGTTTCAATTTAAATAAGAGTAAATATTTGTTGTTTGGTATAGAGTTAACTCTTTACCACACGACAAAATATGAGCCTTGTCCATATTGAAAGCATTTACAGACGACAATTTCCTTGTAGCTCAAATGGTGCAATTTTTGGTTGATAGCCGGAGAAAACGTTATGGGAAAAGAGAAAATGCTAGTTTTTACCTTTTTTTTTCCTCCTTTTCCCACAATGCTTTCAAAAGGCTTCTTTCCCAGGGGTGCTAAAATAATTATTGGGATTGTGTGGTAAAAAATTAATACCTACATGTATTTTGCCAGGATGTATACTGCATGATAGCTATGGAAGAAAATGGGTCGAAAAGGAGTTATTTAGATTGTCAGAATTAAGTATTTTCAATTTCACAAATATTTTTCTGTTATCATCTACTTTCCAAATGTTCATGATCTGCGTGCAGCTACTTCTAAATTTTTGTACATCATCATAATTATGTCAAAAGGATAACATAATTTTATATCATATTTTCAAACATCATTTTTTCCTATTTTGACAAAATTTACCTGCTTCTGTATTTGGAACTTGTCAGTTAGCTGCTAGACTGATAAGCATATAGATATTTTACCTCAATGAATATATTTAGATCCAAATATTTGGGTTCAAGACCAAATATTTCATTTTAACCCTTTCCCAAATGACAAATTTTAGACTCTTCCAAACTCAAAAGTTTGCAAACGACAATTTCAAATTTGATAAAAATGGCAGAAAGTTCTCCAAATGGGTAGAAAACACTGTGGGAAAAGGGGAAATTGCTCGTTACGAGCAATTTCTCCTTTTCCCACAGTGTTTTCAAAAGACTTGGTACTGCAGACACGTAAAAACAAGGGCTTGTTTGGGAAAGGGTTAAATAAAATTATACCTCTGCAGATAGTCCCATTATAAATTCTTGTAAGATTTAGAGACCATGAAAGTAGAAAACTATGTCTTACAGTATAGATCTTAGAGCTTATCATTCCAACACAATCCTGAGTCTTCATAACCTTGAGGCTAAAGACTTTAGAAAAAATTGTTGGAAAAGAAGAATTTGTTGGTGCATGATGACAAAATTCCAGTTGTGAGTGGTTTCACTCTATTGTCTGTAGATGCTTTCAGCTCATAATTTCACCAACCATTCTTAAGAATGTTCTTTCTCTACGTAATGATCTTCAAATTTTTCTGATTGTGAAAGTAACAGAACTGCAGATTTGCCAAACTAAACGGTTTAGCAATGAGAAGTTCTGTTACTTTCACAATGACAAAATTCTGAAGAATAAGACTAAGAAATGTTCTTATGCAAGGCCGTCGGAAGCAGTCCGGGCGGTCGAAAATGAAAAATGGCCAGACAATTTTCGAAAAAAATGCGGACCCTCCTAGGATGGCTTAAATGTGTCATATAAACGTCAAAACTGCACCAGAATGCACCAGAGAGCGTCTTATTTTCAAAATTTTCCTGGGGAGCACCCAGAACCCCCCCCCCCCCCCCCCAGCATGGCTTCGCGGCTTTGTTGTTCGCCATATTGGCCGGACCAAATGAAATTTCCTTCCAACGGGCCTGTTATGAATGATTGGTGAATTATACAGACCCAGGTCTATTTGTTAATTTTTTCATCTGATAAAGAAGAATACAAGCAACACATTTTCTGAAGTCTGATTTCTGGTCAAGGTTGATATTTTGAAATTTAAAGATAAAGAGCTTTCTAAATTATGTAACAAAAAAATTACAAAATAAATATCAAAGTTTTCTGAAGTTTTTTTTATTTTTTATATTTACTTGTATCTAATAATGATTTATCAAATTTGTAATTATGTTCACATGAAAAATTGTATCCAATAAGGAAGAAAAAATATCTAACTAATATAAAATTGGAGAAAGTTAACTGCTGCAGGTGGGATCTGTTTGATGTAAATTGTATAATCATGCAGGGCCCCATTCCTTTTTTTGTGTAGAAGGATTAAGTTTCTTTGTAATTAGAAATGAACCCTGGGAAATATTTCTAGCCAGACCTCTGAACTTATTGGTATGAATATGATGGGACATAATTTTGGAAAAGTAAACATTACTCTCCCAATGTTGACAGACATGAGATGTATGCCAGACTATTGGTCAGGACAGTAGCTGTTGGTCTTTCTGTGTGTAAGGGGAGCTAACTAAGGATAGATTATCCTCTTATAATGTGCATCCTACTTGCTACAATCTTTTGCTGTCATAATTAATTTCAATAGTTGCTCTAATACAGTGTCATCTTTAAATGAAGTATTTTTGACGGTGTGGATCCAAGATCAGGCTACATATACCTTCTGTCCAGCTTAACCCTGATCTACACCGCGCCTAAAAAATTGACTTGAAGTTGTCCTGGGTAACCCCAAAGGTTTTAGTTTATATTTTTTACCATTTACCCTACAGTTCAGGGTTTAATTTATTGTAAGTAAAGTTAATACTGTTAAAGGGATATTAAAACAGATTTTGGTCCAAAGAGGATGTTGATATTTTGAAGGAAAGAACCATAAGAATGTGACAGAGATAGGAAAAACGAACACAAAAATATGTTGGAGGGAGATGGGGAAAACCTCTATAGGGATGGGAACATGATCTTCATTCTGGATTGGATTGACTTCAGTTTTGCACTTGTTGGAGTCTCAAGTTTTAGACAGTATGAGGGCTTTTTCAGGGCACTGTAAGGGCTAGTCCTTTACCACACAACCCCATGTTTTAATGTCCCTGAGTGAAAGCCTTTTGAAAACATTGTGGAAAAATGACAAAATGGTAGAAATCATCATTTTCACTTTTTTCCCATAGTGTTCTCTACAATACTTTATAACACAAGTCCAATTTTTTAATCAACATTTTACACATCATTTCCATCTGATTTCACTTTGGACAAGCCTGAGGTTTTGTCTTGTAGTAAAAGGTTAATTCATGTTTTCCTAGATGTTACATACTCAACTCATTACCAAATGACAATATTTTAGGCTACTCCAAATACAGAGCATTTGCAGACAACAAAATAAAAGTGACTGAAAATTTGACGTTTGTGTTGTGAAGGGTAGAAAACATTGTGGAAAAGGGAGAAAATGCTGGTTACCGGCATTTTCTCCTTTTCCCATAATGTTTTCTAAAGGCTTCTTTCTAAGGGTCATCATAAGTTAGGATTGTGTGGTAATTAGTTAACTTATGTCATTCATAAGGCATATGTCGTACATACTCAAGGCCCAGGGCTCTGATGTACTTTGCCAAAGTGCTGTCCCATAATGACTTGCACTACCAGTTACCACTGAGCCAAACAAAATGTCTAGAAAGTTGTTATACCTTTGGGTACCAAAGAAACCTGTCAGACATTTTCAACCCAGAAACAGTCCATCCAAATAATTGCAAATTCATAGTAGCTTTTGTCTACATTGTTCAAGAAAGGAGGCCAGTGTAGATCAAAGATTAGGCTGCATGTTTTGTGCAGCCTGATCTTTGATCAACACTGGCTGCAAAGGCAATTACAGTCGTAATAGGAGCTGTAAGAGTTAAGGTAAATGGGTTAGCCCTCCATTTTGATGACATGAATTATACTTCCTGTTCAATTTGAATGCACAATATCCTACTTATGTCATCATCAGGACTTCAGAGAACTCCTGATAAATTTATGATAGGGATGCCTTTTTTGGTAAATACTTAACCCATTACAAAACGACAATATTTTAGACTGGTCCAAATTGAAAGCATTTGCAGACAACAAAAAAAAATGACTGAAAATTTGAAATTTGTTTTGTGAAAGGTGGAAAACATTGTGGGAAAAGGAGAAAATGCTGGTTACTAGCATTTTCTCCTTTTCCCACAATGTTTTCTAAAGGCTTCTTTCTCAGGGGCGTCAAAAGTAGGGATTGTGTGGTAATGGGTTAAAGATGCCTGTCTACAGCTGGTTAGCAGAAACGCTTTTAAATTTAAAAAAAATTTTAGAATGGTACAGAAATCAGTCCTAAATTTTTGTACACAAGGATAGATTACTGACATATATGGTGTAACTGAAAAAAAGAAACATGAACGTTTGTGTTAGAAACTGAACATTGATCAGAAGAAAACTGGCTGATTATCAAAGCTGTAAACAATGGCACAGAAATTTATTGTTGGTTTCCGCCAAGAGTCGGATATGGTGTAACTTCCATAATTAGGCCGTGACCCCCGTCGTGGCTGCAACAGAGAAGCCTATATTTTCTTTTGTTTTCCTCAGTATATGCAGGGCGAAGGTCAAATATAGTCACATGACAGAATGTACGATCATCATACGAATCTACCCGAGTGTGTAACCCATGTCAAAAATCTTCGATTCAACAACCGGAAACAACATCTCTGTTTAAAATGGGAGGCCGCAATTCAGCAAAATGCATTTTCTATCGAATGTAATCTAAGCAACCTTGCAACCATCAGGTCCACTATATTTGGCATTAAAGATATTAGAATGGCTATATTTTGATAAGATAAAAAGAGAATGAGTTAAAACTGGCTTAATATGAGTAAAAGGGCTTCATTAAATCTTTATTCACAAAATTCCAAATTTTGATAACCCTGAAGAAGAAGCCTAATATCAATGTTGCTGGAAAAAGGAAGAACATACTAGTAACCAGCATTTTCTCCTTTTTCCATATTATTCTTTATGGCCTTTCACAGAAAATCCAATCATTTCAGTTAGATTTGTCATCTGCAAATGCTTCTAATTTAACCCTTTCCCAAACGACAAATTTTAGACTCTTCCAAACTCAAAGAGTTTGCATGCAGATAACAATTTCAAAATTTATAAAAATGGCAGAGTTTCCTTAATGGGTTGTCGAAACTTAGAAATTGTGTGGCAAAGAGTTAATTTATACTTGAAATTCTATGGTACCATAAAGTTGCTCAATCAAACATTAATCCAAAGTAAACATTTCCCTCCTTTATAACCATAAATCTGATTGGTTGGAAACATTTTATTGTTGAGATAACAAGAATTTTCAAATTTTGTCATTTTTGTGTGATAAGAGAAGGTTGTCGCTATTGTACCCTCTTGGTTTCCAATATGAAGTTTTTATCATCTGTTTGTTTTGGTGCATTGATTGCATTTATCCTTCATCAAACAATCAAAATTTAATATTTTACAGCTTTTAAAAAACATTGTGGGAAAAGGAGAAAATGCTAGTAACCAGCATTTTCTCCTTTTCACACGATGTTTTCTAACCTTTTACAGATAAATCTCGTGATTTGACCTTCATCTAATTTGGTGTCTGCAAAATGCTCTCAATCTGGACAATCTTAAAAATGTTGTGTACAGAGTTAACCCATTACCACACAATCCCAACTTTTGACAACCCTGAGAAAGCAGCCTTTAGAAAACATTGTGGGAAAAGGAGAAAATGCTGGTAACCAGCATTTTCTCCTTTTCCCACAATGTTTTCTACCCTTCACAAAACTAAATTTCAAATTTTCATTCACTTTTATTTTGTCTTCTGCAAATGCTTTCAATTTGGGCAAGCCTAAAATAATGTCGTTTGGTAAACGGTTAAAATGTTATCCCATGAAATAGAATTGCAGACAACAACTTGGAAAACATATATTTACAAAATAAATTTAGGAAAATGATAAACAAGAATCCCCTGTTATCATAACTGAGAGGATGGAATGAAATATTTGTCATTCAAGTCTCTTTTGTAGTCATCGTCTATCTTATGTTTTTGATTGATAAATTTATTCATGTTTACCTCTATACCAAACAACAAAACTGATGGCATTTCCAGACAAGGAATTTTGATAGTTCCAATTAAATCTTTATCATACCTTGAAATTTCAGATTGCTTCCAAATTGAAAGTGTTTACAAAAAACTAATTTAACTCATTACCACACGACAAAATTTTAGACTGGTCCAAATTGAAAGCATTTGCAGACGACAAAATAAAGGTGACTGAAAAATTGAAATTTGTCCTGGGAAGGGTAGAAAACAATGTGGGAAAAGGAGAAAATGCTGGTTATCAGCATTTTCTCCTTTTCCTACAGTGTTTTCAAAAGGCTTCATTCTCAGGGGCGTCAAAAGTAGGGATTGTGTGGTAATGGGTTAATTCAACACAAATTTGGAAATTTTTCAAAGAAGGGATAGCAAACATTGTTGAAAATTAAGAAAATGCTTTTTACCAGCACTTTCTCCTTTTCCTACTGTTTTCATTTGGCTCATTAAAACTGGGAACTGAGTGTTAATGATTTTAACCCCAGTTCTGTAATGGACAACTCATCTGTTAAATAAAGACCCATCACTGCATATTCAAGGTTTTTCCTTCCAAGATTAAGATCAGAAAGCTCCTTTGTGCTGACTGATCCTAGATTTATTTGTCCACATAAGCAATCGTTATTTCACGTAGAATGCTATGAGTGAAACTGGACATTTAAAATCCAGAGGACACCCTATAATCCTTGACTGGTTTATTAGGGAGCTTTTATAAGTGAGACCATATGTGTTAAAGTTAGCCTATGAACCCATTACCACACAATGGCAACTTCTGACAACTCTGAGGAAGGTCACAGCCTTTTGAAAACATTGTAGGAAAAGGAGAAAATGCTAGTAACCAGCATTTTCTCCTTTTCCCACCATTTTTTCTACCCATTATAGACAAAAATTCCTAATTTGAATAATATTTAATATGTCGCCTACAAATGCTTTCAATTTGGACAAGGCTAAAATTTTATCATTTGGTAAAGAGTTACGCATTTGAGATAAAAGGGACAGATTAAGGGGGCTGGTGGGAATTATGGGATATTAGGGGGGGAAATTGCTATCTATTTCAATCAGAAAGTACCCAAAAATTGTGTCTGAAATAGGATTACCGGGTTAAAGACCTAAACTTTTGACTTGTCAGTTACATTTTCATATGTTGTGATAATTTTCAGATACAAACCAGGGTAAGTAAAATTATTACAGTTTTTTAAACATTTATTAACCCATTACAAAATGACAATATTTTAGACTGGTCCAAATTGAAAGCATTTGCAGACAACAAAATAAAAGTGACTGAAAATTTGAAATTTGTTTCGTGAAGGGTAGAAAACATTGTGGGAAAAGGAGAAAATGCTGGTTACCAGCATTTTCTCCTTTTCCCACAATGTTTTCTACAGGCTTTTTTCTCAGGGGCGTCAAAAGTAGGGATTGTGTGGTATTGAGTTAAAGTTCCAATATTACTTCTTGTAACTGGATTTTAGCATTTAATCATTATAAGATGACAAAATTTTAGACTTTTCCTCATCAAGCATTTGCAAATGACAATTTAAACGTGGCTCCAATGATGAAATGTGCCATCAAATTTTCTTTTTTTCCCTCAGTATTATCAACCCTATCATAGACAGTAATAATCATTTCAGTTACATTTAATTTTTTGTCTGCAGATGCTTTCAATATTTGTACTGGTTTAACAGTGTCATTTAGTACAGAGGGAAAAAGAAATACCAAGAATGCATTGACACTTCTGACGATTGTCTGAAATATTGTTGAAAATGACAGTAACTCTTTTCATACCATAGACCACATTGAAAGCTCTTGTAGACAGTTTAGGTAAAGATCATGGTGTACAGAATGTGCAGTCTGATCTCTGATAATGCACTGTCCACTGCTTTATTCTGGATCATGGATGACTTAGTCTTATGATCTAGCAGCAGGAAATTTATTTTATACAGTAGTGAAAGTCAGTTAACCCATTACCACACAATCCCTACTTATGACGACCCTGAGAAAGAAGGTTTTAGAAAACACTGTGGGAAAAGGAGAAAAATGAAAATGCTGGTAACCAGCATTTTCTCCTTTTCCCACAATGTTTTCTACTCTTCACAAAATGAATTTCAAATTTTTAGTCACTTTTATTTTGTCGTCTGCAAATGCTTTGATTTTGACAAGCCTAAAATATTTTCATTTGGTAAAGAGTTTACTCTAGACAAATAATTGAAGAGATAAAGAAAAAAATATATTGAATATGGGATAACAAGAAGTCAAGATGAAAGTTTAAAAAAATATATATGTTTCTTGCTCCTGTTTGAGTAAATCCTTTACCTCTCAATCCTGACTTTTATATGACCCTGAGAAAGAAGCCTTTGAAAACATAGTGGGTAAAGAAGAACATGCTGGTAACCAGCATGTTCTCCTTTTCCCACTATTTTTTGTACCTTTCTGAACAAATTTTAAATTTTGAGTCGCATATATTTTGTTATGTGGAAATGCTTTGAATTTGGACTGGCCTAGAGTTTTGTCGTTGGGTAAAGAGCTAATGATACTGTAATTGATTTTGAGTTGTTCTTTTTGATGTTATTGTTGAAGTTTTGAAAGCGTAAATAATTTTTGATTGGTTTTAAATGTGTTTCTTCTAAGGATAGTGATTAATGACTTAAATATGAGACTTCAATAAAGTACCAGCTGCCAAGGAATTTCTTTTATCATGTCAAAGATGTAATGAAAATTCTGGACATCATTTAAAACATTTGGAACATTGTTATAATGAAATATTTTGCAATCAGAGCTCCAGATAGAGGGAATGATATTAATTTAAAAATTCAAAATATTCATTATTCTCGACTAAACCCCATGTTGTGGGTATACTCATTAGAATCGTCTCATCGAGACGATTCTGATGAGTACCCACAACATGGGGTTTAGTCGAGAAATAATGGATTTAGAATACCATCACTCCCTCTTATCTGGCTCGTCTAAATTAAAGTGTTTGATTGCAAAAGAAAACAGAATAATGCTTAGGAATTTTAATTGACAAAAAAAAAATGAGATAAAGCAATAAATTTTGATTGTCATAGGCAACTTGTAAAAAAAATATCTGCAAGACATATTTATACAAGAACTGTAAGTTGATGACTGGAACCGATCTGACTCTCTGAGTGTCAGTTTTAGTTCTAAATAAGTGAAACAAAATGTCGGTGATAGGGATAAAAATATTAACATTGCTAAAGGTATTTTTTTGCAGGAAATCTTAATTTCCTTGTGTGACAGAGCAGATCAAAGATCAAATTGCATGTTCTGTGCACTCTGATCTTTATATAGACTGTTTGCATAAGTTCAGTGAGTGCTACTAAGCCTAACTTTTTTAATCCTGACTTTTAACAACCCTGAGAAAGATAGATTTTGAAAACACTGTAGGAAAAGGAGAAAATGCTGGTAACCAACATTTTCTCCTTTTCCCACAATGCTTTCTAGTCTTCCAAAGTCAAATTTAAATTTTTTGAGTCACATTTATTTTGTTGTCTGCAAATGCTTTCAATTTGGACTAAGTTCAAGATTTTGACGTTTGGTAAAAAGTTAAAATTTACAAGTGTACTTTAAGCTTTTTAATTTACAGGGGGAAAAAACAGAGATATAACATGCATAAAAAGTTGCTGTCTAGAGTTATTCAACTCTTGTTGTGAGAAATAAATGAAATGAGGATTCTCAGTTTTTGCTTATATCAGTCGCAATACTGCACTTCAAAAAAGGCTGACAGCGAAGATCAATGATTACACCAAATATTCAGAGTCTGATCTTAATCTACATTGTTCCACCTACCAGCTAGATCTGAGTTCAGCACTACAAGGATAAAAGAAAAACTTGATGTCTCCTGAAAGTTAATGGTTTTTGATCTTTTATTCCATAATATTATAACCCTTGACCTATAACATGTGAAAATGGACTCTTCCAGACTGCAAGAGAAATCCAAATAGTTCCACTTTATGACTGTTTTTGCCACAATGTCTCTCAAAATATCTGGAACAGTAGCACCAAGATCAGGCTAGATACCCTTTGTCTGATCTTAATCAACATTTTTCTGCATACTCGCCTGTAGTTGTTTTTCTGTTTGGCATGCTTAAATTGAATTTGAAGAAGCAAGGAGAAAATACTTTCATTTTAATATTTTTAATGTTATACTTTTTCTTATGACTGTCTGAGTACTTTTGCAAACTGTAGTAAAGAACTCAATAAAATAAGCATGCATGGAATACAAAAAAAACCTGCAAACTTGATTCTATACCACATGTTCCCGAATGTAACGACCTTCGGGGAAAAGCAATTTGAAAACATTGTGGGAAAAGGGGAAAATGCTGGTGAGCAGCATTTTCTCCTTTTCCCACAATGTTTTCTTCCCTACCAAAGATTGATTCTGTGGTTTTAGCCATCTTTGATTTATCCCCTACAAATGCTTTCAATTTGGATAAGTTTACATTTTTATATCTTTATTCGAAGACTGGACATTATAGATTGATCTTTGGTGTTGCGGATGGGCATTCACACAGTCCAGTTCTTTGTCAGGAGCATAACCTTGTAATCTCCAGCCCTATCGACTTGAAACTTGGCATTGTGTTTGTTGCAATAATACTGAGTGCAGTGTGAAAGAACCATAACTTTACCTCTCTGTCTTTGAGTTATTTCCCTTTGGTCATCATTTTTACAGCATTTTCTGCTTGTCCGGACTATAATTTTGTCATTTCTAGTCTGAACATCTTCACATTTGGTTTGCATGATGGTTAAAAATTAAGGAGTGCAGTGCACTTGTGAGAACCATAACTCATCCTAGCACACACTTGAGTTATTCCCCCTTTGATATTCATTTATAGCGTTTAAAGCATTTCTTGCTTGTCCTGAACAGAACTTTGTCATCTTAATAGGAATGACTTGTAAAAATTTTAATATCTGTTAACCCATTACACAGTCCCTACTTTTGACAACCCTGAGAAAGAAAAAAAAAACATTTTTTTCTATTTCCTACAATGTTATCTTCTCTTCACAAAACAAATTTCAAATTTTCAGTCACTTTTATTTTGTCATCTGCAAATGCTTTTGATTTGGACAAGCCAAATTTTTTGTTGTTTGGTTATGAGTTAACCCTTCACTTGATGTCCATTTGTCTTTTGCTACAATGTTTTAAAAAGGCCACTTCCTCAGGGCTAGCTGTTCAGTACAAGATGATTGTTTCGTAAATGGTTAAATGGTTAAGATATGAATTTCATACCTTTTTATCCCACTTTCATTTGATGGCAAAACGAATGTTTTCACAGGTATGCTGGAATCAGTCGGTCTTTCAGTGTGTCCGTCTGTCCACAAAATACTGTCAAACCGCTGACAGGGGTATAAAGTCATATTCAGTGACAGCTCTAGTTTATGTTCTGCTTTCTTGATATTTCAAAAATCATAACTTTATAAATTTAGATGGTAATCAACAGTATTTTCTGCTTTATCAAAAAGAAATTGAATCATTTGAACCACATCTGATTGGTTATCTTTAACTCTTTCCCAAATAAGCCCTTGTTTTTACGTGTCTGCAGTACAAGTCTTTTGAAAACACTGTGGGAAAAGGAGAAATTGCTCGTAACGAGCAATTTTTCCTTTTCCCTCAGTGTTTTCTACCCATTTGGAGAACTTTTTGCCATTTTTATCAAATTTGAAATTGTCGTCTGTGTACTCTTTGAGTTTGGAAGAGTCGAAAATTTGTTGTTTGGGAAAGGGTTAAAAGCCCTTGGCATGGACAACTTTGTGCCATTGGGTTACAGGCAGTAAGAGTTTAATCCTTTACTGCACAATGACAACTTTTGACAACCAGGAGAAGGAAGCCTTTTGAAAATATTGTGAGAAAAGAAGAAAATGCTGGTAAGCACAAAGTTTACTGCCTTGTCTTAGAAAAATTGCATCATTTTGAGTCGCTATGAAATGGTTTCAATTTAAATGGGTCTAAAATTTTGCCATGGGTAACCAGCATTTTCTCCTTTTCCCACAATGTTTCCTACCCTTCCAAAGTTGAAATTCAATATTTGAGTCGCATTTATTTTGTCATCTGCAAGTGTTTTCAATTTGGTCCAAAATTTTGTCTTTTGGTAAAGAGTTAAGTAAGGGTTTAATTAGTCTGGATTTAGTGAGAAAAAACCCATTGCCAAATAGGCTTATCAGACATATCACTATCTCAGGTACAAATGACTCAAAAAGCAAAGACAAGTTCCTTTCCAAATGATATTGAAAATATTGTGGAAAAAGCAGCAATTGCTTGTTTCAAGCAATTGGTCCTTAGAATCCCACAGCAATTTAAAAAGCTGTTTAACATCGTGTCAAAAGTTGCATTTGTATAGTTATTGCTTGACCATTTTCCACAGGAATTTATCATTTCACTATGCCTTCCTGTGTAAGGGAGACTACTTTTTAAGATAGAATAAAAGCGCATTATATGAAAGCCTACATTTTATCATATTTCCACAGTGTTTCCCTATCCACATCAAACAGAAGCCCGGTTATGTCAACCATATTTGAATTTGTAGGCAACAAATTCTTTCAATATGGTTGAGTCCATGATTTTTTTATGTTTGAATGGATCCAAATTAAGAGTATATTTCCAGATACTTAACTAAATATGGCAAAAGTGATAGAATATGTATCCAGGGTTTTCCCTCGACTTTGAAAATTGGGGGTCATTGTGACCCCCTTCCTCATTAGTTGCGGGTCATTTCATTAATTTTGGGGGTCAAAAAATATGGATTTCCTCGTCATCAACTTCAAACACGATTTATAATGCATTTTACCTTTTAAATGCAGACTTCCAAGATTGAGAAGTCGGTCTGTCATTCCTGACGGAAAGGCCGATGTTATTTTTTACAGACCAAACATTTTCGTCCGAATCGCTGCTTGACGTGGCTTGATCGGCAGTTGTAGGAAGCAGACGATAGAAGAATGCTACAGTTTTCTTCGTCATGACATTATTTTTCCGCTAACAGCACAGACCGGAAGTCGTGTGAAATATGCTATGAAATACAGAGAACCCAACCACGACTTTGACTGGGCCCATATTATAAATAAATTACCTGAAAACCACTTTTATCTAAAATAAACCCTGTAGTTAAAAAAAGAACATTGTTCGCCTGACATTGAAGCAAGAACAGACTTGGAATTATGATTTATTCAACTTCGTAGGCCTACATTATTTAGATTTTGGAAAGTTGCGTCACCGATGACGCACTGTCATTTATTTTGGGGGTCATTTGAATTAAAATTGCGTCAATGACGCAGGATTTTTGCGTCATGGAAAACCCTGTGTATCAGAAAAGGTAGAAAACACATTAAAGGTAAATATGACAAAAATGACAAGATTTATTTTGGAAAAGGTAGAAAACATTTTGGGAAAAGGAGAAAATGGTGGTAACCAGCATTTCCTCCTTTTTCTGTGATGTTTTCAAAAGGCTTTTTCCGAGTTTGTAAAAACTCCAGACTGTTCTGTAAAGGATTAACCCATTGCTAAACAATCCCAGGTGGTATTTACAACCCTGGGAAAGAGGGGTTTTGAAAACATCATGGGAAATGGAGAAAATGCTGCTAACCAGCATTTTCTCCTTTTCCCACAATGTTTTCTATCCTATCAGAGATAGAAACTGTCATTTGAGTTGCAATTACATTGTTGTCTGCAAATGCTTTCAATTTGGACCAGTCTAAAAATTTGTCATTTGGTAAAGAGTTAAAGACAAGGAAGGATTCGTAGATAATTCATTGACTGTTTAATTAGACACCTCATCAGACTGACACCTGATTATATTGACAATCTTATTGTTTATTACCTCCGTCAGGACGGAATTATTTTATATCAGAAATTAAAGGCCTTTGTCTGTGCTAAAACTGAGGAAATACGGGTAAATATCGACTATGAGGTTTGCCAATCTTAAATAAAGTCTCAGATAAAACTTAAAAGAAAACTTAACCCTTTCCCAAACAAGCCCTGGTTTTTACGTGTCGGCAGGAAAAGTCATTTGAAAACACTGTGGGAAAAGGAGAAATTGCTCGGAATGAGTATTTTCTCCTTTTCCCACGGTGTTTTGTAACATTTTTGTGGACTTTCTGGCATTTTTTCCAAATCTGATACTGTCGTCTGCAAACTCCTTTGGTTTAGAGGAGTCCAAAATTTGTCGTTTGGGAAAGGGTTAAAAGAAAAAAAAATGCCTATCATAGCTTAGGTTTACGGTCCCTACCTATCATAATTATTTAAAGACGGAAACTGACGAGATTGGCTGGATTATAGCTTTCACGAAAATGTCAATGTTTCACTTTTACTGATGAGTCCGTTGAATTTTTCAGACAATGTAGATCACGATCAGATCACACAGAACATCCAAGCTGATTTCAGATATCATCTGTTTACTTCAAAAACCTTGTAACTGCAGCTTGTTTCAAGCTGTAGTTACGAGGTTTTTGAAGTAAACTGATGATATACTGCTGTTGTTATACTGAGATTTTCTTTTATTCAAACAGCCATGAGGATGCTGTATTTGTTCTTTATGCTGATTGAAGTTTGTGGCCTTTATTTGTGTGTAGCTCAAAATTCCACTTTTTGACATCTGAGTGGCAGAGATATACTATTACACACTAAGACATAACTTGCAATTAATGATTTCTTCATTATCAACACTTTCTTTGGTTAAGTAAATGTTTATTAGGAAGCTTTAAAAGCCTTTTAGATCATCCATTGGTCAGGCTGTTAAAGTTCAAATGGATATAAAGCCGAGATCTCTCATAACTAGGGTAATGGAGGTAAAACATTTATATTTCCGAAATCTTATTTCCCACAAACCTCGATAATTTGAACAATTAATGAACAGCAAACTGTGAGGAGACATTGAAAGTCTAGCTTATTATTAAAACATGTGCTAAATACCAGAGGTGAATTAAAGGAACTATCATTATGGTCATTATAATTCCTTTGCCCAAAACTTGTATACCTCGTTTATGAACTCCATTTGATTCTTTACCATACAATAAAATGTTAAGACTCCTCCAAATTCAAAGCATTTGCAAAATGATGACAATTTAATTGTTTCTAACACAAAGAAAAAAGTCTTTGCTAGAATAGAAAATAGTGCGAAAAAAAGGAGAAATTGCTGGTTACCAGCTTTTGTCTTTTTATACTCCTGAAGGGTTGTATTATGTTATGGACGGGCTCGTTTGTCGGTCCATCTGTCTGTCCATTAGCATTTCTTGTGCACACAACTTCTACAGATTTCATTGGAATAAGTTCAAACTTACCAAAATGAATTAATTTCTGTAATGTGTAGTTGCACTTGTGACTTAAAATTTGTGTATCTGCAGGTGTTCTTAACTCATTACCACACAAGAAATTTTTAGACTGGTCCAAATTGAAAGCATTTGCAGACGACATAATAAAAGTGACTGAAAAATTGAAATTTGTACTGGGAAGGGTAGAAAACACTGTGGGAAAAGGAGAAAATGCTGTTTACCAGCATTTTCTCCTTTTCCCACAGTGTTTTCAAAAGGCTTCTTTCACAGGGGCGTCAAAAGTAGGGATTGTGTGGTAATGGGTTAATATCAAGCCATTTCACTGACAAGCCCTTTACGGCATATAATTGTGCCGCATTGCGAAGTTCTTGTTCCACAAAGTTTCAATAGGCCTCCTCCCTAGGATCATTCAAACTTGGGATTGTGTGATAAAGGGTTACACAAAATTTGTCATGTCAGCTTTAACATGCAGAATACCGAGTTCTTTCATTCGCCAAAACACTTGTGTAATGGCAATGCCAAGCTTGTTATTATTCTGAAGGTCTCAGCAAACCAGAGTGTAGATCAAAGATCAGACTGCATGTTTTGTGAAGTGTGATATTAATTTTTTCATGGGAAAGAAACCGCAGTAGTGACAGTTGCGTTATGGTTTTAACTCTTTCCTCCCTACCAAAGAACAATATTATAGACTTGTCCACATAGACAGCTGTAGCAGATTACATTTGTTATATTGAATCAACTGAGAGAATATTATCTTTGAAATAGGAGAATAAGCAGAAAATGCTGTTTTTGCCATGTTTCAAGTATTTCCTTCTTCAGGATTGTTGCTGAGCCCAGGTTGTGCATATAGGAGTTGAGAAAGGGGGTCCCTGGGTCGAATGCCTGCACTGGCTGCCAAAATGTAACAATGTTAAAATAGCATTGAACAAAAAAACAATCAATCAGCCAATCAATTTTGAAATTAATAAAGACAGAAAGGGTCTGTAATATCACAATGAACTTTGGCCGCCTAATCCAAAATGTAAATTCCTGTCCCTATGAAAAAGTCATGTTAATTGTGTTAATTAAACGAAACATTTAGCCCTCATCCAAACACGGGATTAAGCTTGAATGAAAACTGGCTTAGGAGCATTAGACAGAAATGTGTAATGTCTTTTGTTCCCATTGTCTGTTTAAACATGGTGAAATTTTAATCGGAATTGTACACAACCCAATTTTTAATCACTAATTGGTTGGATTAGTGGGTCTAAATAGCGGAGCTTTGATACTGGCCGGAATTTCGAAAGATGGCTCATAGATAAGGATTGATAAGTGATAAGTAGGCTTAACACTTTACAAATGGATAAAATTTTATGGACTTATAGCCCAAATTGAAAGCATCTGTAGATGATAAATCGGGAGTGGTTTATGACTCGTCTTTTGTCGGGTAGAAAACATGGTGGGAGGAGAAAATGCTGGTAAGCAGCTTTTTCTCCTTTTCCCACAATGTTTTTCATCTTAGAAGCTTCTTAAAACTTAAGATTGTATGGTAAAGGGTTACCTTTAACACTTTACCCCATAAGGCATTTCTATGATATCTCTGAATGACCCTAAATAACTGCAAGGATGAAGGTTTTTCTTATGTGTATATTACACCTTTTGATAGCATAGACAACATTGTCATGAGCAATTTCACCTTTTGCCACAATGTTTTCCAAAGGCTTAGAAAAACAGGTACTATTGTCCTCAAATGGATAGAACATTTTAGTTAACTCCACCAAACAGCAAAATTTGGGACTTACAGTCTAAATTGAAAGCATTTGCAGATGTCCAAATAAGTGTGAATCAAAGATTGAATTTGATTTGGAAAAGGTAGAAAACATTGTGGGGAAGGAGAAAATGCTGGTAACCAGCATTTTCTCCTTTTCCCACAATGTTTTCAAAGGCTTTCTATTTCAGAGTCATTAAAAGTTGGGATTGTGTAGTGAAAGGTTAAAAGAGAAAGTGTTTATTCCTATGACTTTCTCCTTTTCTATGAATGTTTTCTTTCATACTAATAAAATACAATCTTGCCAAAATGGGCTATAGTCCTGAAAAGGATAGAAAAGGGTACCTGAAACATTTCCTTCTTTTCACACAATGTTTTCAAAAGCTTCCTTTTTATATACCTGAAGGGTCGTGTTATGTTGTAGTCCTTGAGGTCAGCCCGTCCATCCATCCGCCTGTCTGTCTGTCAGCAATTGCTTGTGCATGCAACTGACCTCCAACAGTTTTCATTGGAATATGTTCAAACTTACAGCAAAGAATCTTTTTGATGTGTTGGTGTCCATGTGACTTATAACATTTGGATATCTGCTAGAAACCAAGATTTTGACACATTTCACTGACCAGCCCCTTTGGGTGTATATGTGCCACTTAGCGAAGCTCTTGTTCAGAGTTTTTTATTGATTGATGATTTTTTTGTGTTAAATGTTGTTTTGAACATTGCTTCAGTTATATTGTGGCGGCCAGTGCACTGAGTGAAGCTATCCATGCTTTTCTGGAATTTCTCTTACCAGAACTCTGCACAATACTCTTTACAAGCCACCGGCTGCTTTTCATCATAATCATCATCAAAACAATGATCAGCAGTGAGAGAGGAATGAATCCTGTCGCAATGACTATCATCAGTCATTGGAAAGAATTTGCCTGAGCTTGAGATCAAACCTGCGACCCTGGTTGAGTCCCGTATGTTACCAACTGAACAACTGGGCTTGGCTTTATAGAGTTCTACATGGGATTTTTAGTGAAGGGTTAATTAAGGACAAGATTAAAAGTTTTTTGTTTGATAAATGCTTAAAATTTCCATATAGAGCATTTTAAATGTGTTACACTGAACTGAATTTGGCGATGTCATTGAAAACTAGATAAAATACAAAAACGTAATAATTGCTGTTTTGTACAGAACATTTAATATGAAAGTGTACTTCATCTTCAAGATTGCAATCTCTGCAATCATTCCCCATTGTTATAAATGTAATGACGACTACTAGAAAGCCATAATGTTGTGTCTTCAATAAAATGTATCCTGAATGGTATGGAAATTGTGCAATAAAATTGTAAAAATGAAAATCCCAAATTATTCACCCTTCACTTTTTAATCAAAATGGCACACTTTTTTAGGCATTTAACAGAATGATACGAAAGCAGGGCGTCTATAAGAGAATAGTGTTGAAGATCAAGGCCATCTGATTACAGCAGTCAACCAGACAGGATATCCTATCTCACAGAGTGGGTACAAACCAAAATATTGTAATGTCAAGGCTGTTTTATGACAATAACTTGTAAAATAGTGAACATTGTAAATGTAGATTGAAGAAGATTATTATTTGCAGTTGGTTCTTGTCTCGTAGAATCCACATAGCTGTACTTGGCTAAGTGGTATGTAGGGTTTAGGTCATTTATGTCTTAACTTTCTACCAAATGACAAAATTTGAATCTCAACCAAATTGAAAGCATTTGCAGACAAGAAAAAAAGATGACTCAAAGGATGATTTTTGTGGTAATGAT
This sequence comes from Tridacna crocea, assembly GCA_943736015.1. Taxonomy (NCBI): domain Eukaryota; kingdom Metazoa; phylum Mollusca; class Bivalvia; order Cardiida; family Cardiidae; genus Tridacna; species Tridacna crocea. Next base: position 26,740,235 of record OX031065.1, read on the forward strand.
GGGGTAGAAAACATCGTGGGGAAAGGAGAAAATGCCAATTTCTTTCCGAGTATAGATGATAGTCACTGTGACAAGATTCATTCTTCTCCCACCGCTGACCATTATTTCGACGATGATTATGTGGGAAAGCAGGTAGTGGCTTGGAAAGAAAATTGTGCAAAGTACTGGTAAAAGAAACTCCAGAAACACATGGATATGTGTACTGGCTGTTGCAATATAATTGGAATAATGTTGCAACAGCATTAAACACCATTCAATCAATCAAATGTTGTTCAAATGATGGGATTTGGCACGGACTTGAAAAAAGATTGTGGGAAAAAGGAGAAAATTATGGTTACTTCCATCTTCTCCTTTTCCCACAATGTTTTCAAAAGGTTTTCCTCTTCAAGGTAGTTAAAACTCAAGAGTGTGTGGCAAAGGGTTAACTCATTACTAAACAACAATATTTTAGACTGGTCAAAATTGAAAGCATTTTGCAGACGACAAACTAGAAGTCACTGAAAATCTAAAATTTGTATTTGGTAAGGTTGAAAACATTGTGGGAAAAGGAGAAAATGCTGGTTACCAGCATTTTCTCCTTTTCTAACTATGTTTTCTAAAGGCTTCTTACTCAGGTTCGTTTAAAGGCCGGATTGTGTGGTAAAGGGTTAACAGGAGGTAAGGAGCAAACATGCTTTTTCTACAACCCAATGATGAGTTATTCCTGTACTTCAGGGTTGAACTTTGGACCGAATCGATAATAACAGTGGAAATTATCTTTTCTTCTCTATCTAGATAGGGACATCCTTTCCTAATTGACTTTTTATCAATCCAACCCATTTTAGAGGGGGGGGGGGGTTTGCTGAAAAAACTTTGTAATTAACAGGAAAATCTTGATTATCTTAGATAGGGGCATTCCATTACACTGAGTTTCCTATCTTTCTTAACTCATTGCCAAATGACAACATTTTAGGTTTGTCTAAATCAAAAGCATTTGCAAACAACAAAATAAAAGTGACTGAGAATTTGAAATTTGTTTTGTGAAGGATAGAAAACATTGTGGGAAAAAGAGAAAATGCTGGTTACCAGCATTTTCTCCTTTTCCCACAATGTTTTCTAAAGGCGTCTTTCCCAGGGTCATCAAAAGTAGGGATTGTGTGGTAATGGGTTAACCCATTACCAAACGACAATATTTTAGACTGGTCCGAATTGAAAGCATTTGCAGACAACAAAATAAAAGTGAATTAAAATTTGAAATTTGTTTTGTGAAGGGTAGAAAACATTGTGGGAAAAGGAGAAATGCTGGTTACCAGCATTTTCTCCTTTTCCCACAATGTTTTCTAAAGGCGTCTTTTCCAGGGTCATCAAAAGTATGGATTGTGTGGTAATTAATTAACTCTTTGCCAAATGACAAAATTTTAGACTTGCCCGTATCAAATGTGGCTATGTAGTTTTAGTGAGTGTCTGTCCGTCTGAGCGTCCATCCAGGAGATTATCTCCAATACCAGTGGACAGACTTTCATGAAACTGTACATGTGTGTACATGTACCTATTCTGCTGATATACTTTTTGATTCCATGCAAAATGGCCAACTGGTGGGGGATATTCATTTCAACAAAATTGCCTGTTTTTCCTTACCAAACAATTACAATGTCCCTTTTGGAAACAATGTTAGAAAAGGAGAAAATGCTGGTTTTAAAATTTCCCAATAAAAATTCTTTGATTTGGGACACATTAAATTTTGACCAGTTGTTTACAAATGTTTTCAATTTCCAGTCTAAAATTTTGAAATTCTGAGAATTGCAGTGAAAGAAATTAACCCTTTACCAAACAATCCCTGCTTTTTACGACCCTGAGGTAGAAGCCTTTTGAAAACATTGTGGGAAAAGGAGAAAATGCTGGTAACCAGCATTTTCTCCTTTTCCTACAATGTTTTCTACTCTGTTGGAAACATTAATTATAAAATAAACACAAGCTTTTGGTGTTACAACCGCCTTCTTCAAGTGTGATCCTGTGATAAAACTTTATAAAATTTTATCACAGGATCACACTTGAAGAAGGCGGTTGTACCGCCGAAAGCTTGTGTTTATTTTATAATTAAAAAGCTGACATATCTCAAGAGAAAGAGCATATATTATGGTCTGTTGGAAACAAATTACACTTTTTGAGGTATGTTGTCGTCTGCTAGTCTGCTTTCAATTTGAACCAGTGTAAAATTTCATCATTTGGTAAAGGGTTAAAAAGAACAACAGTTTATCAAGAGATAGACACAGGTTATTAGGTTATTGATTTATGATGATAACAAAAGAATAAGTAAGCATCACAAAAACTTCTCCATTTCTTGCTATTTTTTCAAAAATATTAGGATGTATAATAACGTATCCATGGTTAAAATTTGTAATCTATTTTTGTATAATAATGTAGCCATGGTTAAAATTTGTAATCTATTTTAGTCAGGTGTGTAACACCTATTCACCAATAAGGAAGTTCATGACTTCTCAAATGGTAACTTAAATATTACCAAACTTCAACAATTTTATGATTCTCAATAAAAGTGCTTTTGAAAACATAGTGAGAAGAGGAGAAAATGCTGGTTTTTTCTATGATACATTACTGTCTAGATATGAATTTAATTTTGTATTGCAGCTGATCACTTTGAAAAATACTATTTTAACTCTTTACAGAACGACAAAATTCAGGACTCGCCCATTTTGAAGGCATTTGCAGACGACAATTTAAACACAGCTCCTGTGAACTTGTATTGTATAGGATAGAAAACATTTTAGGAAAAGGAGAAAATGCTGGTTACCAGCATTTTCTCCTTTTCCTACAATGTTTTCAAAAGTCTCTTTTCTTAGAGAAGTTAAAACTTAGGATTATGTGGTAAAGAATTAACCCTTTACCACACAACAAAAAAAATAGATTGTACCAAACCAAAAGCATGCGTAGAGGACAAATTAAATGTGACCAAAATTGTTGAATTGTCTTTGATAGGGAAGAAAACAATGTGGGGAAAGTAGAAAATGCTGGTTACCAGCATTTTCTCCTTTTCCTACAAAGTTTTCAAAAGACTCTTTTGTTAGGGTAGTTAAAATTGGGAATTATGTGATGAAGAATTAAATTAGAGAATTCATTTGTTTTTAACAAAAGTTCCTTTTGCCATGATGACTGACGCAAATATCAGTATTAACTGTTTATTGTATAGACAAAGAAATGTTTGCCTTGTTTAATTGAAAGCATAAACAGACAATAATTTAAATTTCAATTTGGACCAGATTAAAATTTTGTGGTTTGGTAAAGGGTTAACTGTTTACCACACGATCCGGACTTCTATTAACCTTGTAGAAATAGCTTTCTGAAAACATTGAAAGAAAGAATATGATGGTAACCAGCATTTTCTCCTTTTCACCACAATATTTTCTACCCAATCACAAACAGTATTCATCATTTGAGCTACATTTATTTTGTTGTCTGCACATGCTTTCACATGTTCAGTTTGGACAGGTCTAAAACTTTATCGTTTGGTAAAGAGTTGAAGGAGATGATGGGAAGGGTTCAAGCCTAAATGTATGCCTTTCAGGTATATAAAACTAATCTTGATGAATAATAAAGTATCATTGCCTTGCATAAATTAACTTCAATTAGTTCCATTTAACTTGTTTTTATATGCAGTATCGAAAATAGCATAAATTAACACTTCACAAAACACCATATTTTGGACATGTTCATGTTAAAATTGAAAGCAACATTCTGCAGATGCAAACATTTTAGTTGGTTCAAATGAACTGAAAGACTCAGGCAGGGTGGAAAACATTGTGGGAAAAAGGAAATCAGCATTTTCTCCTTTTTCCACATTTTTATTTTGAAGCTTTTTTCTCCAGAGTTATTTAACTCTTTACCAAAGGACAATATATTACGCTTGACCAAATCGAAAGCATTTATAGACGACAAAATAAAAGTGACTGAAAACTTGGAATTTGTTTTGTGAAGGGTAGAAAACATTGTGGGAAAAGGAGGAAATGCTGGTAACCAGCATTTTCTCCTTTTTCCATAATGTTTTCTAAAGGCTTCTTTTTTGTGTCATCAAAAGTAGGGATTGTATGGTAATGGGTTAAACAGTATGGTTTGGTAAAGGTTTAACACATTACCAAATTTACCATATAGGTACTACAAAGTTATGATGTTTGTTTGATAATAATTGACAATTGGGATGGAAAGTAACGATAAAGAGAACCAAGAGATAAAAGAGGACCAATCAAATTTTGACTTATAGAATAAAGAAAAAAAAACGATGAATCCAGTAGTAGAATTGTTTTTCTTCTATTTGTCACCATATTGTCAAAAACTGTCATTCAATGTTGTGAAACAGAATGTCTAAGTGAAGAAAAAAATGAACCCTTTACTAAACAATCCCAAGTTTTAATGACCCAAGCAGAGAGCTTTAGAAAACATAATGAGGGAAAGGAGAAAAATGCAGTTACCTGCATTTTCCCTTTTTGCCACCTGGATTATCCTTTTAAATGTAAATCTCATTATTTGCAGCAACATTTAGATTGTTATAATATTATGCAATTATGCTTTTAATTTTTGACAAGTCTAAAATTTTGTTGATGGGTAAAAGGTTTAACCCTTTCCCAAATGACAAACTTTTGGACTAGACCAAATTGAAAGCATTTGCAGACGACAGTTCAACTCTTGCTGAAAAGACGATTTCTGTCTATGATAGGGTAGAAAACATTGTGGGAAAAGGAGAAAATGCTGGTTACCAGCATTTTCTCTTTTCCCACAATGTTTTCAAAAGGCTACTATTCCAGACCCGTAAAAACCAGGGATTGTTTGGGAAAGGGTTAAGACATTATGCATGATCTAGTACTCATTTTATTAAATTTCTGAAATATTTTCTCTCAGTATATCAAAATATTCTTCTCTGATGCAACTTCTGTTTTATGCTTAGCATATAAGACCATTTTGACAGCATACAGGGAGGGGAGGGGATATAGAATCATTCTTATTGACTCTTCACTAAACGGCAAAATTTTAAACAGTTCTGAATTAAAAACACTAGTAGGCAACAAACATAAAGTGACTAAAAAATTGAAATTTCCTTTGGGAAGGGTAGTAAACATTGCTGGTTACCAGCATTTTCTCCTTTGCCCACAATGTTTTCAAAAAGCTACTTTCACAGAGATGTGAAAGCTAGGGATTGTATGGTAAATAATTAAAAGCCCATATGGATAAGAAATTTAATATGACTTTAATGAAATTTATCTGGAAAAGGTATGAAAATCTTTTGGTTAAAAGATGTTGCTTACTTAAGTTTTTCTCTTTTGTCTACAATGATTTTCTTTCCTTCCAAAAAAAGAATCCTTTCATTTCAGTCACAATTTAAATCTAAATTTAATAATGAGTTTGTCAGCACTATTTGATACTTTTGATATGGACAAGTGGAAGACATCGTCCCATGGCAAAGACAGTATATATATAAATACTTACCCACTCCAGGGTTTGTTTCTTAGAATTTCAAAGAAAAAAAAAACTTTGGAAAGACTGCCTTTTATGGATATGTTATTGATTTTTAACCTATTTTAGAGGAATAAGTATATTAATTAAAAAGACTGACAGACGACTGTTTATGATGAGCTCCTTTCTTGGCACCATCTCAGACATCAATTATTTCAACCCTTTACCACTCTGCACGACTAAGCTTGGTAATTATTATATCTGAATTGCAAGCTGGTGGTTGCAGGTTGATACCCACTTAGACAAGTTTTCTTCCCCGTAAGTTTTGCCTTTCACCTTTGATGCAAGTATAGTTTATTTTGAAACTTGAGGTATTTCTCACTTGTCGTAACTATGAAATTCCAAACCATAGTCCACCAGTATTTCTCCATAAACTACAGAAAAGCATAGAATAATTAAGAAATAATCTACTTTCTATCGTGGTTTATCGTTCATTATAGACCACAGTTGTGAGTTATGAGGCGCAATAAATAATCCATGAGGAGGATAGCCCAAGTGGTTTATTCATTGCACCACATAACTCACATGGTTTACTGAATGACAAACCACGATAGAAGATTATTTTGATTCTAATATGACGGACTCGTAACAACCCTGAGAAAGAAAGGGTCTTGCTCTTACTGGAATTATCCAAATGATGCACTGGCAAAAAGAAAGGGGTGGTGTGTGGTCTTCAGTATTTATACCCTTTTTTGGTAAATTGATTTAAAAGACTTTAACCCTTTACCACACAATCCCAACTTTTTATGACCCTGTGAAAGAAAGCCTTTGAAAACATTGTGGGAAAAGGAGAAAATGCTGATAACCAGCATTTTCCGCTTTTCCCACAATATTTTCTACCCTTTCTAAATCAAATTTCAATTTTTCATTTACAAATTTTAGTTTGTCGTCTGCAAATGCTTTCAATTTGGACAAGTCCATGATTTTGTCATTTGGTAAAGTCTCAGTTCACAGGCAAATTTACCAATAACAGGCATTTTATCCCAGGTTTACCAGTCCCTTCACTGATGTGAAAATACTATCTGGGATGAATTTTTTTGATCTTTAATCTTTTGAGAAGTCACTCGCTTAGTCACTTGGTATAGTAAGTTTTCTTCAGTCAAGTCCCATCACTGACCGTTGTTTCAAGATTGGTTTAGTGGGAAAAGCAGCCTGTGGCTTGGAAAGAAAATTGTGATGTCAGGTAAAAGAAGCTTCAGGAAAACCTGATTAGGTGCACTGACCATCATTATATAACTGCAATAATGTTGAAAACAGCGTTTAACTCAATCTATCAACCAATCAATCAACCAACCAACCAATCAAACCAACCAACCAACCAACCAACCAACCAATCAATTAACAAACCATCAGTCAATCGATTAATCAATCAATCTTCACTCAAGATTGTGATTTGACACAGGTTCTTCTATCTAATTATTACAGGTATTCACCATGAAAAGTGCTTGTCTAGATTGATTTTTAGGTCAGTAGGTCAAAGGTCAAGGTTAAAGTGAAGCTATATTAATGTTTGGTCAAGAACTGTTCTCTGTTGTATTGTTGAATTTGGTATCATGTTTTCTTTGCAGTAAGTATAAATCAAGATTAGAATGCATAAAACATGCTGTCTGATCTTGACTATGTACAACCCATTTAACCCATTACCACATAGTCCCTACTCTTGACAAGCCTGAGATAGAAGCCTTTTGAAAACATTGTGGGAAAAGGAGAAAATGCTGGTAACCAGCCTTTTTTCCTTTGCCAACAACATTCTCTACAATACTGAAATCAAATTTCAATTTTTGAGTTACATTTACTTTGTTGTCTGCAACTGCTTTCAGTTTGGACCAGTCAAAGATTTTGCAGTTTGTAAAGAGTTAAGTTAGATATTCCTGACAGGAACAATGCAAAAACTGCAACTATTTGTGTCTCATTTATTAACTCTGAGAGTGTCTGTTTAGGGTTTATTTTTTTGGGTGCTCTATGGGCTTTGTTTTGAATCAGAGAGCTGTAGGAGGTGCATCAGATTCTATCCCTGTTAATATGGTTTAACAATGTTTTCTGACTTTTCAAGAAGAAATGCCACTTTTTGGACTACATGTATTTTGTCGTCTGCAAACTCTTTTAATTTGGACAAGTCTTAAACTGTTTTGTTTGGGAAAGAGATTTTATCCCATTACTACACAATCCCTACTTTTGACGCCCCTGAGAAAGAAGCCTTTAGAAAACATTGTGGGTAAAGGAGAAAATGCTGGTGACCAGCATTTTCTCCTTTTCACACAGTGTTTTCTACCCTTCACAAAACAGATTTAAAATTTTCAGTCACTTTTATTTTGTCGTCTACAAATGCTTTCAATTTGGACAAGTCTAAAATTGTGTCTTCTGGTAATGAGATAATGCAGTAACAAATGATAAAAGATAACCCTTTCACTTAACACTTCACCAAGCAAAAACATTTTTCAACTTGGCAAATTTGAAAGAGCTTGCAAACGACATAAAAATCACATCTAAAAAAATTGAAATTTGTTTCCGTCAGGGTAGAAAAGTAGAAAACATTGTGAGAAAAGGAGAAATGCTGGTTACCTTTCTTAATGCTTACCACTGTTTCGATAGTGATTATGTGGGGAAGCAGCCTAAAAGGGATATAGCAACATACCAGTAAGGTACTTGTACTAGAAAAAAGAGATATGCAAACAATGAGAACCAGACAGGATGTCTTCCAAGGTATCATGAATGGAAATGTACGAAACACCAACATAATTATGAGGAACATATCTGTCACATGACATGCCAAGGGTTACAATAATTGTAGGATGAATCCAAAGTCTAATGTCATTGCACATCTCTGTCTGGTTTAGAACATACTCAAAACTCCCGATTGGACGAACTGGACATCACTGGACGTCGCGGGACAGGTAGCGGATCCATCAGATGAAAAACGGTCATAAAAGTGATACAGACACAAACAGATAAAATTGTTTTTTATCTGTTACTCATCTGTTAGTTCGGTCCTTTAGACTTAAAACCAAATATTGTGGGCTGAAGAAAAAAAGAGTGAATCCAGAGCGTTTACAGCGAAAAATAGATCTGCCTTGTTTCTAGGGTAACAGATGTTTCTTGGTGTAATTTTGTCAACTGTTTTCAAGTATAAACAATAATAATTATTGTTCTCTTCATATTAATTAACCCTTTACCAGATGACAACGCTTACATCGAATCCAACTTGAAAGCAGTTGCAAAAGACAAAATAAATGTTACTGAAAGATTCAAAATTGTTTTTGGAAGGATAGAAACCATTGTGGGAAAAGGAGAAGGTTTCCAGCATTTTCTCCTATTCCCACAATGTTTTCAAAGGGCTTCTTTCTCAGGGTCGTAAAAAATGTGGTAGAGGGTTAAGTCCATTGATTGCAATTCAAAACTAGTTTTATACACCATTACAAGCTTTAGATTCATTCTTATTGGAGGCATTTTGGCAGCCACTTACTCATTTTCTCCTTTTTCTACAGTGTTTTCAGATGCCTTTAACTTTAGAGCTGTAAAAACCAGGCTTTTCTTGGGAAAGAGTTTAAACACTATTGCTTTCCCAGGAAAGGCCTGGTTTTTACAGCAACAAGCATTTTCTCCATTTCCACAGTGTTTTCTTCCCAAACAGATAAAATTACCACCTTTTTGGCCACTCTAAATTTGTCATCTGCAAATTCATTCAATTTTCCTCATCTGGTATAGAGTTAATATTGAACTGTTTGGTAAAGAATTTGAAGATATTACCACTTACCACATCATTCCAACTTTTAAAGACCCTGAAAAAGAAACCTTTGAAAACATTGTGGGAACATGAGTAAATTCTGGTAACCAGCATTCTTTCCTTTTCCCACAATGTTTTCTACCTTATCAAAGAAAAATTGCATCATTTGAGCCACTGTGAAATTTTTGTCTGCAAATGCTTTCAATTTGGATAGGTCATAAATTCTTGCTGTGTGGTAAAGGGTTAAGTGTTTCCTTGCTTTCACCAGTTGTTACTCAATGGTTTTATAACTCATTTTTGATCGTAGCAAATTTTGTACTAGTACTCATAACTAGCATTTCTTCGTTTTCTTGCAATGTCCTGCAAAAGCATTAACTCATTACCACATGAGACAATTTTGGACTGGTCCAAATTGAGAGCATTTGCAGGCGACATAATAAAGGTGACTGAAAAATAGAAATTTGTTCTGGAAAGGGTAGAAAACACTGTGGGAAAAGGAGAAAATGCTGGTTACCAGCATTTTCTCCTTTTCCCACAATGTTTTCTAAAAGCTTCTTTCTCAGGGGCGTCAAAAGTAGGGATTGTGTGGTAATGGGTTAATGTCAGCAACAGGAACATGAAACAGTGTGGCGTTGTGGTTATGTATGGCACAAAGTTGAGGTGTTTGTAATACTTGAGGGCAAATTTGGGTGATGTACCCACCAAATTCACCAGATGACTATCAATCGTTTTGTCAGTGGTAAAATACTACTTAACTCTTTACCAAACAACAAAATTTTGGACTAGTCCAAATTGAAAGCATTTGCAGACGACAAAATAAATGTGAATTACAAATTGAACTTTGATTTGGATAGGGCAGAAAACATTGTGGGAAAAGGAGAAAATGCTGGTTACCAGCATTTTCTCCTTTTCCCACAGTGTTTTCAAAGGCTTTCTTTCTCAGGGTCGTTAAAAGTCGGGATTGTGTGGTAAAGAGTTAAATTATTTTAATGTGTGTCGATAAAAGCAGTACATATAGTTAGTGGATAGTCATTCAGTATGTGGTCAGTTTCTTTTCTTTGTTGTTAGTCAGTGTTTTAGACTTCAGATTGTCTGTTTAGTGAAATAACATTTTCGGATAAGATCTGTTCTTCAACGGTTGGAATGTATAAAGATGTAAGAATAGTAACTGTTATTAAACATGTTTTTCCATTATCATTATGGTTTGAGACATAATTTGTCATACAGCCCTCACCAGTTTACAAAATAACAAGTTTTTGAACTAGATCAAATTGAAAAGATATGCAGACGACAAATTGAGAGTAAATGAATGACGATTCTGACATTGTTTGGGCAGAAAAAATAGTAGTTACTGGAAAAAATGTCTGTTACCAGTATTTTCTCTGTTTCCAACACTGTTTTGGATAAGCTTCTTACTCAGGGTCGTTAAACCTTGGGATTATGTGACAAATACATAAAGTTAACCCATTACAACACAATCCTAACTTTTTATGACCCTAAAGAAAGAAGGCTTTTGAAAATATTGTGAGAAAAGGAGAAAATGCTGGTTACCAGCATTTTCCCTCATTTTCCCACAATGTTTTCTTTCCTTGCCAAAACAAATATCAATTTTTTCAGTCACCTTTATTCTGTAGTCTGCAAATGCCCTTAGTTCTGAGTGATAAAAAAGTTGAAGCAAAAGTATAGATGATGAAAGCTGAGATCAGATTGATTTTCATGCACACTGTGTAGATCAAGATCAGACTTTACAGAAGGTACAGTATATTCTGAATCAATACTGTCTACTGCTTATTTGAAATAATCTGAAATTTTGAAACAATTAATCTGGCAAAAGCACTTTTGAAACACTTATTATGTTTTTGTCTGGTTTTTGTTCAGAAACTCCATTTCATTTATTAAGTGCTGTAAGGCGGGTTATTATTTACAGCAATGCTTTATCATTCTATTTGATCATTCAGTTAGGCTCCTTTATGGCAGTTTCGTTTAAGATATACTACACAATCCCAAATTTTAATGACCCTGATGAGGGAATTCCATTAAAACAATTGTTGAAAAAGGAGCAAAATGCTGGTAACCAGCATTTTTTTCCTTTTTTCCACAAAGTTTTCTATCCTATCAAAGTCAAATCCATCATTTTAGCTATATGTTATGGTCATTCACCAATGCTTGTAACCCTTGGGCTATTAGCCTTTTAATCCATAAGTACTCATTTCTACACATTGCTTATTGGAGTCTTTGGAAAACATTGTTGCAAAAGGTGAAATTTTTCGTGATGAGCAATTTCACCTTTTGTCACAATGTTTTCTATGCTATCAAAAGGTATCATTTAGTCATAAGAAACAACTTCATCTTTGCTGTTATTTAGGGTCAATTAGAGATGCCAAAGAAATGCCTTATGGGGTAAAGGGTTAGGCACGATTCAGCGATTTTTTGCTGACAGTGTAGATTAAGATCAGGCTGCACAAAATGTGCAGTCTGGATTTGGATCTACGTTGTCTGATAAGGAGGTATTATTCCCAAAAAATAGCTTTTAAATAGCAATATTGGGGTGTTTTAGCCTTTTCCCAAACAGGACCTGGTTTTTACGTGTCTGCAGTAAAAGTCTTTTGAAAACACTGTGGGAAAAGGAGAAATTGCTCATAACGAGCAATTTCTCCTTTTCCCACAGTGTTTTCTCCCCTGTTGAGAATTTTATGCCATTTTACTCAAAATCTAAAATTGGCGTCTGCAAACTCTTTCAGTTTGGAAGAGTCCAAAGTTTGTCATTTGGGAAAGGGTTAGTATTCCACTGAAAGTCTCATTTTAGTTGTTTTGCTGGTTAACTCATTACCACACAATCCCTACTTTTGATGACCCTGAGAAAGAAGCATTTAGAAAGCATTGTGGGACATGGAGAAAATGCTGGTAACCAGCATTTTCTCCTTTTCACACAATGTTTTCAACCCTTCCCAATTCAAATTTCAATTCCTAAGTCACATCTATTTTGTCATCTGCAAACATGTTCACATTTCTAGCCTGTGGTAAATGGCTATTAAGCTGTTGAATTTGTATTCTGGTAGTCCTAGTTTGATTTCCAAGGGCATATGCCATAGTTTTTTCTGACAGACAATTTTTTTTCCATTTTCGCTCAGATGACAATATCATGCAGCATGCAGTGTATTACGAAAATGAAAAGAAAATTACATGTTGCACTGCAAAAATACAAAGACAAAGTTCTTCAGTTCTTGTCAAAATTAAAGAAGATAAAGTATATTTTAATTTCAAACTTAAAAAAAAGAGGTTTTTAAACTCTTTATCAAACTATTCCAGGTTTTCATGATTCTGAGAAAGAAGTCTGTCGAAAGACTTGTTGGAAAAGGAGAAAATGCTGGTAACAATCACTCTTTCTAGAACAAATTTCAATTTTTGAGTCACATTAATTTTGTCATCTGCAAGCGCTTTCAATTTGGACAAAAATTTTGTTATTTGAATGAGTTAAATGAATGATTTTTCTTTGAGATGTAATTTTTCCAGACAGCATAAAGGATAAATCAAAAGAAAGGCACTAGAGAGATCACAGTAGCAATTAAAAATGTTGTAGTGTGTCAAAAAAAAACTTACTTTTTGATTATTTTCCTGCAATAAATTTTTTTTTAGCAGACCGATTTTTCTTAAGGTTTTACAATCTTAACGCTTCTAGTGCAACATGGAATAGAATTTCTTACGAATTTATGATTAAGGATTTATATATTATTTTTGCACATTTCTAATCGACCAGAAATTCCTTTGATGTCTATCTTGAAATTTTTCGTTGATACTTTCGTTAGTCTCCTAAAAGGGAGGTAATTATTATCTTGTCCCTTTGTAATGAGGATTTTTGATTAAAGCTAATTTTGAAGGATTATATTATGGTGAAAATAGCTGTTTTCCGTTGGGAGGGCACTACCTTGAACTTTGCAGAGCACTTCCTTATATCTTGTAGGAAAATAGAAATAACCAGCATTGGCTCCTTTTCCCACAACAATTATTACCCTGTCATAGACAAATCTCTATAGTTGAGTCATGATTAATTTGTCCTTTTAAAATACTTTCAAACAAGACAAGTCTGCAATTTTGTTGGTTTGAAAGACCCTGAGAAAGAAGCCTTCTGAAAACATTGTGGGAAAAGGAGAAAATGCTGTTTACCAGCATTTTCTCCTTTTCCCACAATGTTTTCTAACTTCCAAATTAAGTTTTTAATTTTGACAAATGTTTGATTTGTCGTCTGCAAATGCTTTCAACGAAGACAAGTCTGTAATTATGTTGTCTGGTAAAGAGTTAAAAGAACATGCTTTTCTGATCTTGGATCTACAATAATTTCAGGACTATTTTGTTTAGAACGTCTCAGAAAAATGTTGGATAGTGATCAGTAGAAAAATATTGGATAGCATTTGGTCCAAAATCAAGGTGCACATTCTGTTCGGTCTCACCTGATCTTAACCTGTCACTCTCCTTTAGATGCTTGTAAAATTTCCCCTTGCATACAAAAGATTCAACTCTTTACCAAACAATCCCAGGTGGATTTTACGACCCTGAGATAGAACCCCTTTGAAAACACTGTGAGAAAATGCTGGTTACCATCATATTCTCCTTTCTTTCAACGTTTTCAGAAAGCTATTTCCACAAGATTAATAGAAGTCCGGATGGTATCGTAAACATGCAGTTAACCCTTTACTCCATAGATACTCATTTCTATGCATTACTTGTAGGAGCCTTTGGAAAACATTGTGGCAAAAGGTGAAATTGCTCGTGACGAGCAATTTCACCTTTTGTCACAATTTTTCTACACTATCAAAAGGTGTCATATACACATAAGAAACGGCTTCATCCATGCTGTTATTTAGGGTCAATTAGAGATACCATAGAAATGCCTTATGGGGTAAAGAGTTAACCCTGTAACCCATTACCACACAATCCCTACTTTTGACAACCCTGAGAAAGAAGCCTTTGGAAAACATTGTGGGAAAAGGAGAAAATGCTGGTAACCAGCATTTTCTCCTTTTCCTACAATGTTTTCTACCCTTCATAAAACAAATTTCAAACTTTCAATCACTTTTATTTTGTCGTCTGCAAATGCTTTCAATGTGGACAAACCTAGAATTTTGTCATTTGGTAATGAGTTAATAACAAACCAAAATATTTAAAACTGGTCCGAATTGAAATTTAAATTATTGTCTGTCTATGCTTTCAATTTCAACAAGGCTAGAATTTCTTTGTCTATACAATAAACAGTTAATACTGATATTAGCATCAGTCATCATGGCAAAAGGAGCTCTTGCTAGAAACAAATGATTTCTCTAATTTAATTACAAAACAATCCCAGGTGGGTTTTACGACCCTGAGGTAGAACCCATTTGAAAACAATGTGGGAAAAGGAGAAAATGCTGGTAACCAGCATTTTCTCCTTTTCCAACAATGTTTTGTTCTCTTTCCAAATCAAATTTCAATTTTTGATTCACATTTATTTGTCTTCTGCAAATGACTAGTCCAAAATTTTGTCTTTTGGTAAAGAGTTAACTGTTTATGTCACAGCAAAATGTTAGACTGGTTCAAATGGCATAATGCATAATGATTTTTTGAGTTTGTATGAAAGGATGAAAAACTGTGTGGAAAAAGGAAAAAAATGCTGGTCACCAGCATTTTCTCCTTTTTTCCCACAATGTTTTTAACAGTCCCACAACCGCACAATCCTCAGTTTTAACAACCCTGAAGGAAAAGGCTTTTGAAAGCATCATGGGAAAAGAAGAAAATGCTGGTAATTAGCATTATCTCCTTTTCCCATATTGCTTTCCTCCCTATCAATAACAAATTTAACAATTTTTGCTTCTATTGAATATTTGTTGTCTGCAAATGCTTGCAGTCTGAACCAGTCTAAAATTTTGTCATGTGGTAAAGACATAACTGAATTACAAGTTTGAGAAAAACAAACTCTAAAAACACTTTTTTCATATCGATTAGCAGTAATTTTTGTGGAAAATTGGAGTTAAATTGGTTTGACAAGGCCTGATTGCTGAATCAAGTCTTAGAAAAGATAATCCCTTATCTGCCCATGATAACTCTGTAGTTTGCTGCTTTGAAGCTAGCTTAATCTCGTTAATGAGAGATTTCAGGGGCAACCTTGGGGTGATTTGGTTTATACATTTTATACCCGTGAGATCCTTTTCCTAATGAACTATGTGCTTTTATATTTTTCTGAAGGTTTTTAGAAGGACTTTGAAGACATTGTGGGAAAAGCAGAAAATGATGGTAGCTTGTATTTTCTCCTTTTCCCTAATGTAGTGAACTGATTCATAATCAGTCTGTATGCTTTTGGCTGACTGATTATTATCCACATTGATAGGAACCCAAACTACTCGATAATTTTTAAAAAGTTGACCCTTTACCAGGTGACAACATTTAGTTACGCATTGTCTGAAATTGAAAGCATTTTCTCCTTTTCCCACAATGTCTTCAAAAGCCTGTTTGTTCAGAGCTGTTGAATTTAATTTGGATTGCTTAGGAGTTAACTCTTTACCACACAGTGCTGACTTTTGATGTTTTACCCTTAGAAAGAAGCCTTTTAAAAACATTGTGGGAAAAGGAGAAAATGATGGTAACCAGCATTTTGTCCTGTTACCACAATGTTTTCTCTCCTCTTCGATATTAATTTCAAATTTTCAGTCACTTTTACTTTATCCTGTGCAAATGCTTTCAATTTGGACCAGTTTAAAATTTTGTCGTTTGGAAAAGACTTAACCCTTTCCCAAACAAGCCCTGGTTATTACATGCCTGCAGTAAAAGTCTTTTGAAAACACTGTGGGAAAAGGATAAATTGCTGGTAACAGGCAATTTCTCCTTTTCCCACAGTGTTTTCTACCCTTTTTGAGAACTTTCTGCCATTTTCTCCAAAATCTGAAATTGTTGTCTGCAAACTATTTCGGTCTGGAAGGGTCCAAAATTTATTGTTTGTTAAAGAGTTAAGCAAAAGGAATACCTACCTATTCAGTCACTGATTAAACTATCAAGTTTTGGAATTTCCTGATTATCAAAAAAGATAGTGTTCACCAGGACTTAAGTATCTGAAAATCCCTCCTACTTCAGACATGTTGCTGTGTTTTATGATAACCTATCTGACCTGTTAACATTTCTACATAATATTTTGGGCAGCACTCAGGCAAAGGGGAGTTTAATGCATTTATATGCTCCATTGTGCATAGCAAGTCATCAGTAATTATTAATCTTTTAACACATTACCAAACGACAAAATTTTGGACTTGTCCAAATTAAAAAGATTTGCAGATGACAAAATGAATATGTATCAAACTTTAAAATTTGATTTGGAAAGCACAGAAAACATTGTGGTTACCAACATTTTCTCCTTTTCTTCTACAATGTTTTCAAAGGCTTTCTTTCTCAGGGTCATTAAATGTCGGGATTGTGTGGTAAAGAGTTAAATCTTCACCACACAACCAAATTTTAGACTGGTTCAAATTGAAAGCCTTTCCAGACGACCAAATAAAACTGACTGAAAATTTGAAATTTGTTTATTGAAGGGTATGAAACATTGTGGGAAAAGGAGCTTTTCCCACAAAGTTTTCCAGAGGCTTCTTTCTCAGGGTCGTTAAAAGTAGGGATTGTGTAGTTAAGGGTTAAATCTATATTGTCTCACAATCAACTGAGTCCTGAGGTAGAATGGCACTTAGACATACAGTAAATTGACCAATAGCAAAGGGTTTCAATCCATGTCAGTGTTAATATGGACTGTGCAGATTGATACTGTTGGAAACTCTGTTCAGATTCAAAGCCCCCTATTGATTGAGCATGGTTCACATTATTTTGTTTTTTTGCCAATCAGTTTTACTGCATTTCATGTACAGATGAATTAACACCAACTTTTTGCTTTTGAAAATGATACAAGTTTGGAGAATTTCAAGAAAAAAGATTTTTTTTTTCTTGGAAATGCTTGGATAGGTGCCCTATCTATCAGATATATCCAATATCGTTTGTGATATGACCAAATCTTAGACCTGTTGAAATGAAATGCATTTACAGAAATAAGGAAAACAACTGTGGCTCAGTTGACAGGAGTACTGTACATGGCCAACTGTGAGAGAAACATGGGAACAGAAGAATGATGCTGGTTACCAGCAATTTCTCATTTTTCCTCAGTATTTTGAAAAGCCTTTTTCCACAAGGTCAATTAAAGCTTTGTATTGTGTGGATGAGACTTAACAATTAACAAAAGGAAAGCATTAATTTTGTAGACGAAAAAATAAATGTAACCAAAGAATTTAAATTTGTTTCCAGCAGAATAGAAACCCAGCATGGTTACCAGCATTTTCTCCTTTTCCCACAATGTTTTCTAAAGGCTTCTGTCTCAGGGTCATAAAAACAGGGCCCGTATTCACCAGACATTCTTAAGAATATTCTTACTCTTATTCTCCAAGATTTTCTAAATTTGAAAATAACACAACCTCTGATTGGCTAAACCAAATGGTTTAGCCAGTCAGAAGTTGTGTTACTTTCAAATTTAGAAAATTCTGGAGACTGAGACCACTAAGAAGGTTCATAAGAATGGTTGGTGAATACGGGGCCCAGAGCTAATGTTTGGTAAAGAGATAAGAAAAACAAACTTTGAAACAGTTTCATTTTCTGTCTTTAAGTTTTGGTACCTCATATTCAGACAAAACATATAGGCAGGTAAATCTATGAGAGAAAACTTTATGAAGATACTGAGAGATTCACTAATTCTTTTATAAGCTTTATCACTGACAAAATACTTTTTTTATGGCAGGGAGGAAAAGGGGAGGGGCCCCCTCCTCATTTAAGTAGTTCTACTGTTTAAACATTAAAAAAGTTGTTATCAGTGGTGATTTATGCCAGTCAGATACCATGTGGTTCCCATTATAGGGGAACTTGATCCCTGTGTAGTTAGGGGATGCTGCTACCTATTTGACCCAGGACTTGCCGATTCTCACACTGCATCCTTATCCCTGTCTTTGTATGCATTTAGGTCTTTACAAGACAACCAAATTTTGACTCTTTACTAGACAACAAAATTTTAGACCTACCCAAATTGAAAGCATTTGCTGATGACAGTTTCAATGTGGTTCATATGAAAAGATTTTTCTTTGATAGGGAAGAAAACATTGTGGGAAAAGGAGAAAATGCTGGTAACCAGCATTTTCTCCTTTTTCCACAATGTTTCCATCAGCCTTCTCTTTCAGGGTGTTAAAAGTCGTCATTGTGTGGTAAAGGGTTAAATCTGTACTGCACATCAAAATTTTAGAAAGGTGTAAATCGAAAGCATTTGCCGACAAATAAAATATTGCTCAAATTGTGAAGTGGTCTTTCAGATGGTAGAAAACATTTTGTAAGGAGAAAATGCTGTTTTACCATCTTTTCCTCCTTTTCCAACAATGTTATCAAAAAGGTGTACACTGTCTTTCTCAGGGTCCTTAAAACTGGGAACTGTGTGTTGAAGAGTTTACCCTTGAAGTGCCCAATAAACCAGCTGGAAAATTTCAATCTAGGAATAAGACCCAGTGACTATAATTGCAATTTCAAGGTCGATCCTATGTAGAGTGTCTCAGCAGACTGAGGCAGTGTAGATCACAGATCAGACTGTTTGGTCCATGCCTCTCTTCCGTGCAGTCTTATATGGATCAACGCTGGCTTAACCCTTTACTAGACAGCAGAATTTTAGACCTAACCAAATTGAAAGCATTTGCAGACGACAATTTCAAAGATGCTCAAATGGTGCAATTTTTCTTTGATAGGGTAGAAAACTTTGTGGAAAAAGGAGAAAATGCTGGTTACCAGCATTTTCTCCTTTTTCCACAATGTTTTCAAAAGGCTCTTTCTTCAGGGTTGTTAAAAGTCATCATTGTGTGGTAAAGTGTTAAAGGCCACTATAGTTGTAAAAAGACTGTAACTAATCTGTTGCCATCTGCTCTGGTATTTTCATGACCTTCAGGAAAACGGCATTAGGTAACATTGTGAGAAAAGGAGAAAAATTATAAATGATAAACAGCATTTTTCTCCTTTTACCACAGTGTTTTCTTTCCTGCTCTTACAGAGACAAACTCTGAATCATTTGAGACTCATTTCAAATTGTTACAAGTATGTTTCACCCTTTCCCAAAAAACAAATTTTGGACTCTTGCAAACTGAAAGAGTTTTCAGACAACAAATTTAAATTTTGAGAAAAAGGCAGAAAGTTCTCAAAAAGGGCAGAAAACATTGTGGGAAAAGGAGAAATTGCTCATTCCCACAGTGTTTTCAAAAGACTTTTACTGAAGACACGTAAAAACCAGGGCTTGCTTGGGAAAGGGTTAACTCTTTACCGACCACAAAGTTTTGGGTTAATGTAGTCCAAATTGAAAGCATTTGCAATTGACAAAATTAACATGACTCAAAAATTGAGCTTTGTTCTGGGAAGGGTGGGAATATTGGGGGAAAAGGTGAAAATGCTTGTTTCCAGCATTTTCTCTTTTTTCCACAATTTTCAAAAAGTCTTATGTCTTGGAGTGGTGAGAAACAGTGATTGTTTGGCAAAGAGTTAATTTGGAAAAATATATAAACCTGTTGTCGACAAAGAATAATAATGTCTGAGAAATCAAGAGAAAATATTATGGATTTTTTCTGGTCATTATCATGCTTACTTTACACTGAGTACTAACTGCTTTGACTGAAAATTTTCAGTCTTCTGAAAGGCTAGGGTGTTTGTCCCAAGATTTTCAGGAAGATCAGTCTCATCTACTCTTCTATATAAGGTACCCATGGGCTGCTGTAAGCACAATTCACTGATCTTTTGTGGACAACATAGATCAAGATCAGACTGCTTATCTTAGATCTTCATTGTTGAATAAGGAGATATATTACCTTTCATTTTAAAACAGTATTTTTATTTTAACTATTGCCGTGAAGTTTTATTTCTTTTAGCATTATAAGCTTCAGGATTAACTCCTTACAAAACGACAAAATTTTAGACTGATCCAAATTGAAGGCACTTCCAGAAGACAAAATAAACTTAACTCAAAATTGATGTTTATTTCCAGCAGGTAAGAAAATATTGCCGGAAAAGGAGAAAATGCTGGTTACCAGCATTTTCTCCTATTCTCACAATGTTCTCAAATGTCTTTTTTAGAGTTGTTTAAAGGTGGAACTGACTGGTAATGGGTTAATTCAATATCTTGGTGAAGGATGCTACCAGTGTTATCCATGAGATATCTGTCCAATGATAACCTGCAATTTATGTGGGCATGAAAAACAGGAAAAGTCAAGTCCTCAACTTGAGAATACATTTTCTGTTGACTTAGCACTTTCCTAAGAAAATTTTCAACCTATATGAAGGTGTACAGGTTTGAAAAGGCGTAAAGAGGTTCCTATTCACCAACCATTCTTAAGAAGGTTCTTTATTCTTCAAGATTTTCTGACAGTGAAAGTAACAGAACTTCTGATTGGCTAAACCATATGGTTTAGCCAATCAGATGTTCTGTTACTTTCACACTGACGAAATTCTGAAGAATAAGACAAAGAATACTCTTAAGAATGGTTGGTGAATACGGACCCAGATGATCAAAGACTGTACCATGTAAGCATTTGCAGTCAAAGGGTAGAATAAAAGATGGAGGTTCTGTTTGAAAAGGTAGAAAACCGTTGTAAAAGGAGAAGTTGATAGCTGTTGGCATTTTCTCCATTCCAAGTCTTACAAAAGCCTTCTTCTGTTGGGTGGTAAAACACATGATTACTTTGTTAACTTTTTATAGGCAAAGGTTTTGTTGATTGGTAAAGGTATCCAAAGAAATAAAGTATAAGGGTGCTACTTGGGCATGGTTAATTACCTGGAATTGGGTTCCATCAAATTTTACCAGTTTATACAGGGGCATTGCAGGTCAAACACAGGAAGTGGCAAGGCTAATAGAATTTTCTGAAACACCTTCATTAACCCTTTACCATAATGTCAAAACTTTGGACATCTTTATATTGATAGAATTTTCAGACAATGTAAACATTTTCAGATGACAGTAATTTTCCTTGAATAGGTAGAAGACATTGTGGGAAAAGGAGAAAATGCTGGTTATCAGCATTTTTTTCCTTTGTCCACATTGTTTTCTTTGGCTGTCTTTTTCAAGGTGGTTAAAACTGTGATCGTGTGGGTTAAGGGTTAAGTGCTCACTTGTAATCTGTTCAGTCGTAACCAGTCCTTTGTTACTTTGGTGTTTTACTCTGTTGTCAACATTATCTTGCTTAATTAGTGGTAGCCACAGCACCTGTCAATGCATTCCTAGAGTTTCTTTGACCTGTAATTTGTGCAATATTCTTTCCAGGCCAGTATGGCTGCTTTCCCATGTAAACATGGTTAAGACAATGTTCAGCAGTGAAAGAGGAATGAGTCCTACTAAAATGACTCATCAGCTTTTTGAAGAAATTTTGCCAGTTATTAAGCCTTGGAAAAATTCTGGTTACAGATGTTAAAAAGCCATATCAAAGGTGGATGTCTCCGAAAAAGAATACAGAGACAAAAAAATTATATAAAATACATGCGGTATATTGTGCTGAAGTATTTGAAATAATGTGACATTATAACTGTTAACATACACATTAAAGCTTTATTCAAAATGAGATCATCAAAGTTGAACCAAGTTACATGTCAAAGTTAAATGCTTCGGAAAGACTCTAGATAGATGACATGGACATTTTCCCAGGATTTAACCCTTAACCACACAATGGCGTGTTTTGAAGACCCTGAGGTAGTTTTGGGTATTTTTTTTTGAAAACATTGTGGAAAAAGGAGAACATGCTGGTAACCAGCATTTTCTCTTTTTTCCACAATGTTTTCTACCCTTCCCAAATCAAATTTCGATTCTTCAGTCACATTTATTTTCTTATCTGCAAATGCTTTCAAATTGGGGAACGCTTAAATTTTGTTGTCTGGTAAAGAGGTAACGCTTTACCCCATGAGGCATTTCTATGGTATCTCTAATTGACCCTAAATAACAGCAAGGATGAAGCTGTTTCTTTTGATAGAATAGAAAACAATGTGGCAAAAGGCTCCTACACGCAACACGTAGAAATGAGTATCTATGGAGTAAAGGGTTAAACAAATGAATTTAGCTATTTTCAAGGTTGTTTTTAACTAAGATATAAAAATGTCTAGGCAGTATAGATTGAAGATCAAAGTGCATGTTATACATCTTAGATCTAACTTTTCTCCATAACATAATGCAGCTGAATTTGGTCTATTGTGACAAGTGCTCTGCAGACTTTCTTTATCAAAGGGACATAACTGCTTTTTTCAATTGGAAATCTGGGGTTTGTCACTAAGGTAAGGTTTTATTGAATTGACCAATGAACTGTTAAGTGTAACTCATTGATATATTGCAGACAGTGTAGATCAAGCTCAGACTGCACAGAACATGCAGTCTAATCTTGGATCTGCTCTGTACCGGAAAGGAGATATTTTTCTCAAAAAAAAAAAAGGAAAAAGATATTACTGTTTTCTTTTACTATTGGCATGAAAGTTTCATATAACTTAGGTAAACCCTTTACCACACAACAGAAATTGAAAGCATTTGCAGATGAAAATCTCAGTCTGGCTACAATGATGCAATTGTTGTTCGATAGGGTAGAAAGCATTGTGGTGAAAGGAGAAAATGCTGGTTACCAGCATTTTCTCCTTTTACCATAATGTTTTCAAAAGGTTTCTTCCTCTGGGTGGTCATAAGTCGGCATGGTGTGGTAAAGGGTTAAGGTTGTATGGAAAAACTGGGAAACTTTAACAGTTAAATCCCACAAAATACAAAATGATAGTAGAAATTATCCTTACTTATATTCTTAACTCTGAAGTCTTTACTAAACAGCAAAATTTTACGCAACAAAGAAGATATGATTCAAGTAGAAATCATTGTGGGAAAAGGAGAAAATGTGTTGGGTGTTTTTCCCAAAATGTTTTTCATAGCACTTTTGAAAGATTTTTAAAAATCTTGATTCAGTAGTAAAGAGTTAATAGTCTAGTTCGCTCAGAGAGCAGCTATGGCCAAAAAAAGAAATATCACATAGCTTCAATAATGTATGACAGTAAGCAAATGTCATTAGGATCATCCTGTCCCTGTTAAATAATGTTTGAAATGTCTGCGTTGCGACGTAATAACTCCAAAAATTGTCGCAATTAGTGAGAAATAAAACATGTGAGAACACATATTAAATGTTATTATACGAATATTTTGCATCAATTTTACAATTATCATCAAAAGTCCATTTAGGAATTATTTGGCAATATTCTATGTCATATACCACATGTTTTTATTATCTTTCCTAAAAAGATGATGGACTTTTTTAATCATCATAAAAGTTCTGTCGTCTAATCATTTTGCAATAAGAATTAACGCCCCTTTATCAAAATATCCTTTGTTTTAATAGCCCTAAGGGAGGAGACCAGTGAAAACATTGTGGGAAAAGGAAAAAAATGGTGGTTACGGTCAGCATTTCCTTCTATTCCCACGATGTTTTCTACCTGTTAACAGACAAATTCCATCATATGAGGTACATTTGATTTTAACCCTTTACCACACAATGCCAACTTGATGCTTCTGACAAAGAAGCCTTTTGAAAACATTGTGAGAAAAGAAGAAAATGCTGGTAACTTTTCCAACAGTGTTTTCAACACTATCAAAGAAAAGTTACACCATTTGAACCACATTGAAATTGTCGTCTACAAATGCTTTCAAGTTGGACAAGGCTAAGATTTCGTCATCTGGTGAAGGGTTAACTCTGTTACTACCAAAAATTTGAATTGCATTTTCTGACAGGCTGTAAGTACGGTTTCACTGCAAGGTCAAGAAACAGTTCATTCATTAACTTGCGACATAATTTCTGACAGTGTAAGTCAGAGATCAGACGGCATTCTCTGTGAATTCTGATCATGACCTACACTGGCAACAAAAGCTTCAGGTGTAGTCTACGATATAAAAAGAGTTAATTTTATTTTCAAGACATACTGCTTCAATTTAAACGTACTGCTTAAATTTAGATGAGTCTGTTAAATTTTAACCCCTTTACCAGACAATCCCTGGATTTTACGACCCTGAGATAGGAGCCTTTTTAAAACATTGTGGGAAAGGAAGAAAATGCTGGTTACCAGCATTTTCTTCTTTTCCCAGAATGTTTTCTACCCTGCTGGAAACATATTTCAATTTTTGAGTTACTTTTATTTTGTTGTCTCCAAGTGCTTCCAATTTGGACCTGTAAAAAAATTGTCATTTGGTAAAGGGTTAAAACTCATGGTTTGTTTTGGTAGAGTGACAAGTCAGATGGCAAAATTTTGGACTGTTTTAGCTAAAATCTTTGCCCCTACTACCCCTGATGAGAAGACACAGGCCATCTGTGGCCACCATGAATTAGAGACCAGTCACAAAGTTGTTTTATAGATATTTATGTGGTAAAAATTATGTAAATTTTTGGGAGGCTGTTGTTTGTAAAATTAAATTAAAACCAGTAGGAAACTTCATCTTGTTAACATGACATTTTAGAAGGTCAAGGACCATTTACTTTGACTGTTTACCGGACCAGGTGGCCCACAATCACCTAAAGTTAAACAGTAACGCAAGTTCTGGTTGGCTAAAGCATAATGGTTTAACCATTCAGAAATTATGTTCCATTTAAATATAGGAAATTCTTGAAAACCGGACAGAGAATGTTCTTTAAAATAGTTGGTTTACTCTTTACCAAATGTCAAAATTTTAGACTAGTCCAAATTTTGTTACAAACAACAAAATAAACCTAACTCAAAAGTTGAAATTTGTTTCCAGCAGGATAGAAGTCATTGTGGGAAAAGGAGAAAATGCTGGTTACCAGCATTTTCTCCTTTTCCTACAATGTTTTCAAAAGGCTTCTATCTCCTGGTTTTAAAAACCAGGGACTGTCTGGCAAAGGGTTAATATGAGCCAAGAAAATTTTAGACTAGGACTAACAGAAGGCAAGACAACAGATTTAGTGTGACCAAATAGTGGGTTTTGTCTTAGCAAGAAAATAAGACAT
Organism: Tridacna crocea; assembly: GCA_943736015.1. NCBI lineage: Eukaryota > Metazoa > Mollusca > Bivalvia > Cardiida > Cardiidae > Tridacna > Tridacna crocea. Next base: position 26,765,495 of record OX031065.1, read on the forward strand.
TTTGGGTATAACAGAAAATGCTGCAGCATCTTCTCCTTGTTTCAAGTAAAGATATTGGGGCCTGTTTGGTAAGGGGGTTAAATTTAATAAAAAAAACTGTTGTATAACTCTGTCCTATATTTTATTTCAGTGTGAAACAACACGTGAGAAGAATGCTTTTAAAAACATTGGAAAAACAGGAGAAAATATTGAATACCACTTATTCTCTCATTTGCCAACAATGTTGCTGTAGACTTTAGAACATTGTAACAAAATGAGAAATTGCATTTAAAAAGTGATTTCTTATTTTGTAACAATTTAGTTTGCCATGTCCACATGTATGGAACCAGTAGCAAATTTGTATTAAAATAATGTCTTAAAATTTTGTTGTGATAGATATAGAATATAATTCCAGAATTCTGGTTGAAACATGGTTTTTTTCAGTTTTCATTGTAAGATTGTAGGTTTTTGTACATACCTAAGTAGAAATCTATTCTTGAAAATGCATTAAATATTGATTTTGAAATAGCTTTTATTTGCAAGCATCAGGATCTTGGCAATATCTTTTGTTGTCAGCTCTGGTTTTATGTAATTCCAAGCAATTGCAATACTTTCACCTCAAAAAAAAAAAAATTGTCCTCCATTTTCATTCTATAACTTGATTTGTGTACCAGCATTTTCTCCTTTTCCTACAATGTTTATCAAAAGCTCATTTCCTATAGAATGTTTAACTCTTTAGCACACAATCCCTACTTTTCAGGACCCTGTGAAAGAAGCCGTTTGAAAACAATGTGGGAAAAGGCAAATGCTCGTAACCAGCATTTTCTCCTTTTCCCACAATGTTTTCTACCCTTCCCAAAACAGTATGAATTTTTTTACCATAATTTATATTTTGCTCTCTCTGGTGTACAATTTTGCCATTTGGTAAAGAGTTCAACTTGTAGTTACAAATTAAAGTTTGAAGAAAAGATAAGAAAATTGCATGATGGGTGCCCATGAGGGCAAGGGTTTTGAAGTATATTTTCAAGAGGTTTTAGCTAAGTAGGTGCAGGTTTGGGAATTTAATGTTCTTCAAATGACCTTCAAGTGTCTGGTCTAGTGCAAGGAATATTGATTCCTCTGGTACATTGTTTTAATATATTGATACAATTAGGTGGTTTGACTTCAGAATGATTGATGTTGTATGGGGAAGTCTTGTTTTTAACTCTTTCATCCTGACAACAAAATTTTAGACTTCTACGAGAGGGAAAGCATTTGCATACAACAAACTGTCACAGCTCAGCTGATGGGGCGTACTTCTCAAACACTCAAAAACATTGTGGGAAAAGGAGAAAATGCTGGTTACCAGCATTTTCTCCTTTTCCCACAATGTTTTCAGAAGCCATTTTTCTGTGGGTGGACTTTGAAAAATGATATTGTATGGTAAAAGGTTAATATAGTGATACAATTAGTGGGCTTTTATTTCTGGGGTGATAGATGATATATGGAAAGAAAATATATGGGCTCCATTTAATCATTCTCCTATAAATATTGACTTTGTTATATAGAGTCAACCTTGGATTAGCAACCACTTGTATGTAACAGCCACCCATATTTTTGAGCCATATTTTTGTTTCCATATCATGGTTGTCAATGTGAAATAACCTATATTAAACCTGTGCCACATAACAGAATTTTAGAATAATCCATATTGAAGGAATTTATGAGAAGTCAATTCAAATCTTTCTTAAAATTATAATCTGTTTCCTTGAACAGGTAGAAAAGGTCGGAAAAAGAGAAAATGCTAGTTACCAGCCTTTTCTCCCTTTCCTGTATTATACTTTCAGAAGTCTTCTTTGGGTTGTTAAAGTCTGGTTTGTTTACAAAAGGCTTCTTCCTCAGGGTCATTAAAACACGGAATTGTGTGGTAAAGAGTTGAAGATTAACTATACTGTTTGCTTTTATGAATGGGTTGTTAACCCTTTCACAAACAACAAATTTTGGACTCTTCCAAACTGACAGAGTTTGCAGACGACAATTTTAGATTTTGAGAAAATGGCAGAAAGTTCTCAAAAAGGGTAGAAAACACTGTGGGAAAAGGAGAAATTGCTCGTTACGAGCAATTTCTCCTTTTCCCGCAGTGTTTTCAAAGGACTTTTACTACAGACACGTAAAAACCAGGGCTTGTTTGGGAAAGGGTTAATTGTATTTACAAGCCAGGCTATGAAAAATTCTTGTTACTGTTCCCAGAAAAGCTTCTTGCCTCTTGACAAGAATTATGCTTACATCAATGCTGAATATTATAGTGTTTACTTTGTATCCGAACCTTTATGACATAATCCTGAATTTTAACAAGTCTAATGAAGAAGTCTGTTTGAAAAAATTGTGGGTAAAGGTGAAAATACTGATCATAAGCATTTTCTCCTTTTCCCGCATTGTCTTCTGCTACATCATATTTAAATGTCATAATTTTAGCCACCTTTAATTTGTCATCTGCGAATACATTTAATTTGGATCAGTCCAAAATTTTATTCAGGTTAGCGCTCTGCATTTATTTTCTTTGGTTGACTTATCTCTGGTTTTACTTTCAGACTGAGGAATGCAAAGAGAAATACAGACAACTTCTTCATCTTGTGAACAACACTATTGCCAATGCATTTGACAGTTCATCATTCAGAGTAAGGTAATATACCTTTTTTAAACAAAAATTATCATAATGTAAAGATTCTGCCTAAGAGCTCATATATTGTTTGGTTAACTCTTTACCACACGACAAAATTTTAGACTGGTTCAAATTCGAAGCATTTGCAGACGACAAAATAAAGGTGACTGAAAAATTGAAATTTGTCCTGGGAAGGGTTACCAGCATTTTCTCCTTTTCCTTCATTGTTTTCAAAAGGCTTCTTTCTCAGGGGCGTCAAAAGTAGGGATTGTGTGGTAATGGGTTAATAACTGACTATGAAAGTAGTGTGCCCTATGCCTTTTACAGCGGGCAGTTGGTTCTAGCAGCATACAGGTCACAACAAGGACCATAGAGATGATGGTCCCCAGACCCAATTATAAATAAAGTCTTGAGCATATTAACCCTTAGACTTCTAATTAAGTGCTACTTAATGGCCTTTTGCAGAAAGTAGATCAAGATCAGACTGCAAAGAATGTGCAGTCTGATTTTTGATCTACACTGAATGATAAGAAGATTTTATTCCCCATAACATTACTTTAAAATAACAATATTGTGATTATCAATATTAACTGAAAATCTAATTTAAACATTAAACAGGTCAAGGGTTAAGTCCCAGGGCCTGTATTCACCAAGCATTCTTGTGAACATTCTTTATCTTATGGTGGATTTTGAAAGTAACACAACTTCTGATTGGCTAAACCATTTGATTTAGCCAATCAGAAGTTGTGTTACTTTCATATTTAGAAAATTTGTAGAATAAGACTTAGAATTTGTTCTTAAGAATAGTACTGTTGGTGAATACAGAACCTGGTTCTGAAAAGTTGATGACCAAAATCAACCTATGACAGATAACTGCCTCGTCGATAAAATACATCTTCTAGTAGTCTTAGAATTAAAGTTTTGTCTGTATCCTTGATAAACTTTGTCTTTCATAAGCTATAATTATGATGTATTCCATAGTAACAGTAGTTGAATGAAGAGTGAACTTGATGTGGTGCAAAACATGAGGTTTTTTTTTTGTTGGTGAGGAAATTGCCTTTTCTGACCTGTTATAAAAGCATTCTATAGAAACATTTGAAGAATAGAGATTTGATGTAAATGTAGCAAAGAAGACATTATTACCTCAAATTCAGAAATACTTTGTTTAGAACATTTTCTCAATTCCTGCAATGTTTTCAAAACCAATCTGATTGCTTCAATGTCAATCTACATGAAATGCGCAATCAAAAAAGAAATTCTTTATTATAAATGAAGGAGTACAGAATCAAGATCAATATGCAATTAACATCGGCACTTGACAGAAAATGTTGAACTTGTCTAACCACCCTGGACCATTGGGGCACTTATTTCTTTGTCTAAATTACAGTGGTTAGTGGAATTAATAGTAACTTCATTCTGTGAGTTTCGAATGATTGCTGAAAATCTAAGGTATTAGAAAAAGAAATTAAATTTATGAGTGTAGATAAAACATAATCACAAAAGGAGAAATTGCTGATAATGAGCAAATTCTCCTTTTGTCAAACTTTTTTTTCAATAATTTATTATTGTCTATGCTAGGGAAAGGGATTAATTAGTGCTAGCCTTATGACTCAGGCACTAATTAATGGGTTTTAAGAGAAAGCCGCACTTACTGTTAACTCAACAATAAATGTGCTCGTTCATTAGGGCCCACTACAACCTCTTAATATGCGAAATTGTTTTAATTGGAATATTTTCCTCTTCTTTTTTTTGGGTGCAATGTGAAAAAGTTGATGTGTGACTTCTACATTTGGTGTTGAAGATGGCCTAGAATTATTCTAATTTTTACCAACCATGCTCACTTGTGGACTTTTTTCTGACATTTTAATTTTCAAAGCTAACAATCCTGTATTTTTAACATTCCTGACAAAGAAGCCTTTTGAAAACATTCTGGGAAAAGGAGAAAATACTAGGAACCAGCATTTTGTCCCTTTTCCACAATATTTTCTACCCTTTCATTTGCAGAAATCATCATTTGAGTTAATTACCGGTACATTCAAATCTGCAAATTAATGTTTTCAGTGTTGTAGAGTACAATTAAAATTTGTCATTTGGTAAAGGGTTAGGTTAGGTTGTGTCTCAAGTCCACTTGCTGATTCCAGCTATTGTTCCATTGATTGTCTTGTATTAATATTCTCTTCTCCAAGAACAATAATGGTGCCCATAAATTTTTTCTTTTTTCCATTAAAAATTGGACAGTGTTGGGAGAGATTAATTAATATAGTTAATGTAATTGCGAATCTGTGTGCAGAAATATTCGTCTTTATATTAGCGCAGTCTGGCGTTGTTCTGATGGTCACATAGCGTAAAATCATTGATTTATTGCCGTTGAAGATGATGACGAATGCTGGGGTTTTAGACAAAAGAAGTTATAACAACGAGCACCAATACTGATGCAAATAAAGCGTTGCGTGTTATCGGAATGCTTTTTTATGCAGAGGTCTTTATGTGCCTGCCATTCTTGACTATTATAGCTTCATCAATATTGAAATTATTGGTAGAGCGCTAGCTTTTTTTGGATGCTTGGAATTTAGTTATTTTTGTTTGTGGGAAATTTGAAAGATTTATGGAGGGGTTTTTGTATCTGAAATTCATAGGCTGTTTGTAATTAACAATTTCATGTTTTTGCCAAATATGGAGTTTTTTTACCACCCGCTCAGACTCAGGGAAGAGGATACCTGTACAAATGATTAACCCTTTACCACACGGCAAAATTGTAGACTCGTCCATCTATATCAAAGCAATTTGCAGACCATTATTCAAATGTTTTTCAAAAGCTTGTATCTGTTCCGTAATAGGCAGAAAACATTTAGGGAAAAGGAGAAAATGTTGGTTACCAGCATTTTCTCCATTTCCCACAATTTTTTGAAAGACTTCTTTCTCTGGGTTGTAAAAACCAGGGATTGTTTGGTAAAGGGTTAAAAAAAACTTCCTTGGGAAAGGAGAAAATGTTCGTAATTAGCATCTACTCCTTTTCCCACAGTGTTTTCAAAAGTCTTCTGCCTCAATACTTTTAAAACAAGAAATTGTTTGGCAAAGGGATAACTGGCTATCAATATTCATGCTTTTTTCCCAGACAGTTAGGGTTATATGAAAAATACATTATAAATATAATGTTATATTGGAATAAAATGTGATCAGACAGAAATTCATTAATTTGTTCCACTCTGTTTGACTCAGAGCTTTTACCCTGTACCTAACAATGCTGCGCTCTAAATGAAACAAACTTGGACATCACCGATTCTGATCCTGAAGACAACTTTCGAAAACATTGCCAGAAAAAAGGAGAAAATAGTGATTAAAATAAGTCTGAGCTTTTGCAATATGTTAAAATTTGAAGGGAAGAGGGCTTTTGAAAACATTGCAAACAAAGGAGACAGTACTGTTTACCAGTATTGCTTCTTTTTTCCCATAATTTTGTTTACCCTTTCAATAATAAATCTTCAGGTATCTGTGAGTTATTCTCCATTCTGTATTCTGCTATTGCTTTCAAATTGGGCAAGAAAAGGTTCCTTTGTCTGGTGAGGGCTTAACCCTTTCCCAAACAATCCCTGGTTTTTACGACCTTGAGATGAAGCCTTTTGAAAACATTGTAGGAAAAGGAGAAAATGCTGGTAACCAGCATTTTCTCCTTTTCCCACAATGTTTTTTAACCCTGCTAGAAACAAATTTCAATTTTTGAGTTACGTTTATTTGATCGTCTCCAAGTGTTTCCAATTTGGACCAGTCTAAAATTTTGTCATTTGGTAAAGAGTTAATAAACAATTAGAGGGCAAATTTTTAGCTGTAATACACTCAGTGCACCTCTGTAGACAATGTAGACCTTAATCAGACAATGCAGACTGAGTAATCTGATCTTGGATCTAAAGTGTTCTACAAATAAGACTTTAACTCTTTACAACACAATCCGGAGTTTTAGCAGCCCCAATGAAAACTACTTTAGAAAAGACTAGCATTTTCTCCTTTTCCCACAATGTTAAATTCTACCCTATCAAAGACAGATTGCACCATCTCATTGTCTGCAAATGCTTTTGATTTGAACAAGTCTCAAAATATTATTATTAACCAAGTAAAAACTGCTTCAAAATGGAAATATTTGGCTTCTTGACATTTGGTAGAGTTCATCATTTTGAATATTCAGTATAATTTAATGGTTTAGCAATTTACCAGACAACAAAAAATTTAGACTGCTGTAATGAGACTCCAACAAAAGTAATAATGAGCTGAGGGTAATGGGTCGAAGATAATAAAGAGCTATGTTGTTAGACATAAACATAGGCTCGTATAAATTTTTTGTCTAGTCCCAAAATATTCATGGACAGTAGCCCTTCTTGTATTGGTCATGGCAACGATGGAAACATTTATTACTTCTTAATTAGCTTAGAGGACAAAGTCTTGTCAAATGATGCTAGCTGTTTCATAAGGATAAAGACCCAAATGCTTTTTCAGTCTTATTCCAACCTGTGCTTGGACAGAACCCTCTATATATAGTTTCGGTCATGGCAACATTAATAGTGGAAATAGTCAATGCCTCTAACAGTACTAAGGCTGGGGACAAGTGTTTTGTCAAAGGATGATTGATCCATGATTCTGCCCCTGCACCAATAGATTTGGGATACATTGTTTGAATCTTATATGATAAGTGCATTTTAGAAACCCAGGGCTTAAATTATGTAATACGTCAGTAAACAAATTTATATTAATAAAAAAGAAATGAAAATTCAGTTTAGGATGACAAAATGTTAATATACCACTCTTGTTGATGAAAAAAATTAATCTTGCCACTGTTCTAAAGTTTCAAAAGCCTGGGGCTATTTTTCAAAAGAAAAAAAGAAATAAAAACTGAACCTTTGAATGCTGGGATTGGTTGATCACCAAGGTAACGGGTACACTGGGTCACAACAATTATCATTAATTCACCCACCAAAAAATCTTTAATGAAGAGAGATAGTGTTCATTTTACCTGTCTAATCACATCTCTTAGATTTTAACAAGAAATTCAAAGGGATCCTTGTCATCAGAAACTGAGCTGGGTTAGTTGTCATGGTGTCCCTTTGTTCCTCATGGTTGCTGCTCTTAGTTCACCTTGTACCACATATTTTGATGATAATATGAAAATGTGCAGATCAACAACCTATCAGAATCTGCTCTCGTTGTGTATGCCAAGACAAGGCATTTCGTTGAGTGGCTGAGACATTCCTATAGCCAATCAGATAGGTACACTTGGAATTTAGACTAAGAGTAATGCTTAGGATGGTTGGTGCAGCCTCTGAAGTTCAATGATCAGTTTGACTTGATGGCATTATGTATGAATCCTTGGATTGCCAAATTAACCAAGATGCTTTCATTCTAAACAAGGAAGACTCAAATTGTGGTTGTTTTTGCTTTTGCTGATGTTGTGTCATCAAAGCAGACGCTGTAGATTAAAGAGAATACTTGCTTTTGTAGACTGATCTTGATCTACAAAGTTGATGCAGTTTAGGTAAGTACAGCTGTGAAGGGCACCTTCACATAGTGGATAGAACTCGGATCTAGAGACAATTTAAGTAAGCATGTTGTCAGATACTAAAATATTGCTTGTTTTGAGAAGTGTCTCTGAAATTGCATTTCTGAAAATCTTTCTCAGTAAACTTTTCAATATATACACAGTCTCTGGCCATGAACAACCTTGAAGTTCTGCCTTGTTTGGGTCAAAAAGATAATTTCGTCAATCAGATGTTGTATAGATTAGTTTGAACTACTATTACACAATTTATCCATAGCTTTTGATACTGAAAAACTCCCCAAGTGTTTGAAATTAAAATAATTCATAAATATTATGTAACTATATTGCTCAGAGCAGTATACCATTGTAGCGTATTGCAAAGAATACATTCTGAATCTGTACAAAAACAAATTTTAGACTTGTCCAAATTTAAAACATTTGTAGAGGATTCATTTAATGTAGCAAAAATCTTTGTTTTTTTCTTCTAAAGATTTGAAAACATCGTGGGAAAAGGGAAAAATGCTGGTTTACCAGCATGTTTTCTTTACCTACAAAATTTCCAAAAGCATTCTTTTTAAGGGTTGTTAAAACACAGGATTGTGTGATAGAAGCTTAAATGCTGTAATAATCTCTACAGGCAAAGGAAACATTTCAATCACCAAAGATCAACAAGTATCATTTTGACATTATACCTTGTTTTTTTTTTGCACCTTTTCCACATGCCCTGGTTTCAAACCCAGTAGACTGTCAAAGGTGGCAATTATATCCACATCAAATTGATGGGTAATGAAATGGAAGTTTATAGTTACTCCTGATTTCTTTTTGTTTGTGGGAACAGGGAGAAACATCAGAATATAATTAGCGGGCGATACATTCCTAGGTCACTCTGCATGAATGGGGTCTAAAATTTATAGAAAAAAAATGTTTAAAGGGCAACCATGTGAAGAAATGCAATTAATTTCAGGTCTTGATGATAAACAGATTAAATTTTTATGGTTTCTCCAAAGAATTTGATCGTCAAGTGGTTATCACCTGTGCCCAGGGTTTTCTTTAATTGTAAGGTTATAGATGTCTCCCCCCTCAAGATAATAGGACAGGGTATCAGGAAGTGGCACCTGGTAACTGTTGCTAAGGTAACCAAGAAATGAAACATTTACATAAATGAGGATTAACTTGCTTTGTCTCAAAAGCCATCAGTCAGGAGGATATCAAAGGAGATTGTTTAAATATCAGAGGCATTAAAACACTGTCTGATATCTTTTTTTAGCTATTCAAAAGACCTAGGAAGTCTCAATGTATCCCTACCACAAAGTTCAGAGGTATTGGCTGTATCTGTTGAACTGGGTCCGTATTCACCAACCATTCTTAAGAACCTTCTTAGTCTTATTCTTCAGAATTTCGTCAGTGTGAAAGTTAACAGAATTTCTGATTAGCTAAACCATTCGGTTTAGCCAATCAGAGGTTCTGTTACTTTCAAAGTCAGAAAATCTTGAAGAATAAGGCTGAGAATGTTCTTAAGAATGCTTTATGAAAAGGGACCCTGAACTCTGGTCTATGGTCTGTCTGCAAAGTGTGGCTTAAGTCCTCAGGTTGACCCTTAACTCAGATCATGGGACTTGAACTCAGAGCCTCTGGTCTGAGACTTGCATTTTATGGCCAAAACTGCTGTCTCCTTACTTTTTGTTGGCAGACTGTATTTTGAGTAACTGTATTTATAATATGTACTAGTCATGTAGACAAGATGGTTTCAGCAAGCATTATGAAAAAGTACCAGTTCATTCAGTTTTCAGTCAAACCATAAATAAAAGTATGAAGCATCCCACCTTCCTCTTTGAACAGTTTCATGAAGTCGGCATCAATATTGTACATGTTTCATAAGACAGTGAAGATTGAGCAAGCATGAAAATGTGAACTGAAGTCATTGAATTACTGAAATTCTGAAAAATTCCAAAACCAGAAGCAAACTGCTATTAGCAAGAAATCCTTTATGAAACCAAATTACTTCAACTTATTGCAACCCCAAACAGTGAAAAAGATTGCTTTTTTTTTTTAATTTTCAGCAGAGCTGTATAACAAACACGCTAACATTTTTTTGTGTGAGAAATATCACTTTATCAGACAATGTAGATCCAAGAACAGATTGCACCTTTTGCAGCCAGATCTTCATCTACATTGGCTGCAAAAGTGCTTCAAAAGTGCTTTAAATTAACTGGTACTATGGAGCCAAAGGTTAACTCTGTACCAAAATGACAAAATGTTTGACTTGTTCAGATTTTAGAGACAGAAAACATTGTGGAAAAAGGAGAAAATGTTGGTTACCAGTATTTTCTCCTTTTCCCACAATGTTTACAAAGATGCATTCCATAAGAAAGAAGCCATTTGAAAACACCGTTTTCTCCTATCCCACAGTGTTTACTAAAGGGCTTTTTCTCAGGTTCATAACAAATTGGGAATCGTACAGTAAAGGGTTAAGTGCTGACTTTAACAACCCAGTGTGAAGGATGCCTTTTCCCACAATGTTTTTTCTACCCTATGATAGACAATTTGAGCTGCATTGAAATTGTCATCTTCAAATGCTTTCAATTTGGATTTAGGCTGAAATTCAGTCGTCCGTTAAAGGGTTAACTCTACCAAATGACAAATTTTTTAACAGGTCCAATTTGAGAGCATAATTATGCAGACAACAAAATAAATGTGACTGAAAAGTTAAAATTTGCTATGGGAAGGGCAGAAAACATTGTGAGAAAAGGAGAAAATGCTGGTTTCCAGCATTTTCTCCTTTTCCGACAATGTTTTCTAAAGCCTTTTCTTTCAGGGTCTTCAAAAGTCATCATTGTGTGGTAAAGAGTTAAGACAGCACTTGGTTCCCTGAGAAATGAAGCTGACAAAGAATTCAGACACTTTCTATTTGCCACAGTTTTCTATTCCCAGGAACCATATTAACAAGTTAAAGTTTAGGGCTGTTTGACATGCAATTCTTGTTTAGAAGATCTATATTGCCGATGTCTGACTTGGGTGTGAGATATGACTGTTACCTCCCTTTACTTTTGGTCAGACTTCACCAACAACCTGCTGTTAGATTCTGTTCTTAGAGAAAATCATGGCTCAGTCTTTGTGTATGTGGGAAAGCAGTTGTTTATAGAGTGTTGTATAGACTGTTTGGGTAAAGAAACACCATGGAGTACAATGATAGGTGCCTGCGTCGCTTTATGTAAATGAAAGACTACTGAAAGGGTTTTGAATCTTTATGTTGACGAAGTTCTGGAATTGTCCAAATTGAGAGCATCTGAGGACAACAAGTGTGTGTGAAATGCTGACGTTAATGTGTGTGAAATGAAGAACCCTTGGCCCATATTCACCAACCATTCTTGAGAATATTCTCAGTCTTATTCTCCAAGGTTTTATAAATTTGTAAGTAACACAACTTCTGATTGGCTAAACCAAATGTTTTAGCCAATCTGAAGTTGTGTTACTTACAAATGTCGAAAATTCTGGAGAATAAGTCAATTAAAGAACATTTTTAAGAATGGTTGGTGAATACAGGCCCTGATGCTGATTACCTTTATTTTTTCCTTTTCCTGTAATGTTGTGAAATGTCTTCTTACCAGGTTCCTTAACCCTTTACCAAATGACAAAATTTCAGATTGGTCCAAATTGAAAGCACTTGCAGACGACAAAATAAATGTAACTCAAAAATTGAAATTTATTTCTAGTGGGGCAGAAAACATTCTTGGAAAAGGAGAAAGTGCTGGTTACCAGCATTTTCTCCTTTTCCCACAATGTTTTTGAAAGGCTTCTATCTCAGGGTCGTAAAAACCAGGGATTGTTTAGTAAAGAGTTAACCCTTTACAAAACAGTTCCTAGCTTTTACTCTCCTGTCATAAAAGCCTTTTGAAAACATTGTTCGAAAAGGAGAAAATGTTGGTAACCAGCATTTTTTCCTTTCCCTACCATGTTCTTTTCTCTGCTGGAAACAAATTTCAATTTTTGAGTAAACATTTATGTTGTAGTCTGCAATAATTGCTATCGATTAGGACCAGTCCAAAATGTTGTCGTTCAGTAAAGAGTTAACTCTTTAGCTGCAAAGCGCTACTCACTGACCTTTTGTGGACAGTGTAGGGTAGATCAAGATCAGACTGCAAGGCTAGATCAAGATCAGACTGCACAGAACATGCAGTCAGATCTTATAATTATCTACACTGTCCAATAAGAAGGTGTCATTCTCCCCAAATACAATTGAAATGGCAAATTTTGGGCCTTTACTATCGGCTTGAAAGTTGCATGATGGTCTTAATTTTCTAAGTACCTACAGGATATAGTTTCTTGTAAAAATGTGATTGGGGAGTCCTCTTTTGATTCTTGCAGGTAGCATTTATCACAGTATCAGTGCCCTTTGACTTGGCACTGCAGGGTCCAGGCTCCATTGGTGATGGTGAAAAAGTCTTGTATATTTAGTTTTATAACTGAAATGTGGTTATGTGTTTTTTGTCATCTGCAATTACTTTCAGTTTGGACCAGTCTAAAATTTTGTTGTTTGGTATAGAGTTAAATCTTTTCCAGACATCAAATTTCTAGACTTGACCAAACTTAAAGCATTTATTGCAGCTGAGAAATTCAATGGTATATCTCTCTGAAAGGGTAGAAAACATTGTGGGGAGAGGAGAAAGTACTGGTTACCAGCATTTTCTCCTTTAATATCCAACAAATTGTTTTCAGTAGCTTTCTACTTAAAATTAAGATTGTTAGATAAAGTGTGTATTTATTGCCTCTTAGCAAAATGCAATGCACTTTGTTCCAGTCAAAAAAAAAACAAACTCTGAGAGTTTCTGGATTTCCTTGAGTAGAAAATCTCTTGGCCTATGCGATCTAGAAAAGTAAAAAAGCAGGCAAGTAAAGAATGAAAGATACTGAAATGGCAGTGTTTGCATGATGTGGTGCTTTATCCCTCTGCCAAACAGTCCCAAGTTTTAATGAACCTATTAACTCATTACCAAACTACATAATTTTAGATTTATCCGAATCGATAGCATTTGCAGAGGACAAAATAAAAGTGACTGAAAATTTGAAATTTGTTTTGTGAAGGGATAGAAAACATTGTGAAAACTTTTCCCACAATGTTTTCTAAAGGCTTCTTTCTCAGGGGTGTCAAAAGTAGGGATTGTGTGGTAGTGAGTTAAAGATGTCATTGTGAAATTATCCTGGGAAAAGGAGAAAATGCTGGCCATAATGTTTCTAGCCTTTTACAGACAACTTTCGCCATTTTACCCAGATTTAATTTTTCTTCTGCACATGCTCTCAATTTGGACAATTCTAAGATATTGTTGTCCTGGTAAGAGTGAACCCCTTACCAAACAATCCTTGGTTTCACAATTTTGAAAAAGAAGTCATTTGAAAACATGGTGGAAAAAGAAGAAAATGCTGGTTACCAGCATTTCTCCTTTTTCCTCCATGCTTTCTACTCTTTCAAGGACAAATATCAGAGTTTTGGTTATATTAAATTTGTTGTCTGCCAATGCTTTGAGCTTTAGTCTTGTTTCAGATTTAGTTGTCTGGTAAAGCGTTAACAAAATATCTGTTCAAAATTGAAGGACTATCCCAGTCAAACCTCAGAACAGGAGGGATACACAATTAGACTTCTATCAAGATGAATAAAGCTTTACCAAGAAATGGTCAAAAGGAAATTAATAGAATATTTGTCATGGGCAATGTTTTATGTCCCAAAAATTTTCATGTAATGCCAACATGACAAGATGCTTCCAAGGCAAACTGCTTCCTAAGCAAACTGCTAAGGTTATGAGGGAAAGGGCTAAAGATCAAGCCTCTAACTAAATTGAACTGCTGAACTATTCAAGTTAATTGGAAATTTTCATGGGGTTTAAATGGAAAGAAGGAAGGAAATTAGTCCAGGGGCCTGTTAATTGCTTCGTTTCAAAGACTTGCCCGTTAATTAAGGGAGATCAATAAGAGTTAATTAAACTGCAGCTAGTACCGCCACTGATTTACAGGTGAAGGCAACAGAATGGATGGATGACAACACTTAGCATGCAACAAGTTGAAATAGGGTGCTTTTGTCAAGAGTGCAGATCAAGATCAGAATGCAAAGAGCATGCAGTCTGACCAATGATGTACACCATTAAATTTATTGAGACATTTCGGCTTGAAAAGACTGATCCATTGTGGACAAGTGGTTAGGATGCCAGACATGTTACCTCTGTACCAAACGACAAAATTTTAGACTGTTCCAAGCTGAAAGCTTAACCCTTTACCCCATAAGGCATTTCTATGGTATTTCTAATTGACCCTGAATAACAGCAAGGACGAAGCTGTTTCTTATGTGTATATGACACCTTTTGATACCTTAGAAAACATAGTGACAAAAGGTGAAATTGCTCGTCACGAGCAATTTCACCTTTTGCCACCATGTTTTTCAAAGGCTCCTACAAGCTATGCGTAGAAATGAGTATCTGTGGAGTAAAGGGTTAATTGCAGATGACAAAATAAATATGACTAAACATTTCAAAAACTGTTTTAAAAGGGTAGAAAACATTGTGGGAAAAGGAGAAAATGCTGCTTACTAGCATTTTCTCCTTCTCCCACAATGTTTTCAGAAGGCTTCTTTATCCGGATCGTTAAAAGTAGGGATTGTGTGGTAGAGTTAACAGCTTTACTAGTCAACAAAATCTTAGACTTGTTGATACTTGAAAGCTTTTGCATAGTATTATAATCAAGTAAGATTCCAATAATTAGAATATTACCATAAGGGATAAAAAAAAATGTTGGAAAAGGTGAAATGCTATCTCAGAATTATGCACCCCTTCTTTGTGTCTGTCTTGGGGGAATGGTTATCCCTTAAACCCATTACCAGGAGACAACATTTTAGCCCTGTCCAGATTGAAAGCATTTGCAGACGATAATTTCAGTGTGGCTCAAATGCTGCAATTGTTTATTGATAGGGTAGAAAACATAATGGGAAAAGGAGAAAATGCTGGTTACCAGCATTTTTAGCTCACCTAAGCACAAAGTGCTCAGAGTGAGCTATTGTGATAGTGCTGTGTCAGTTTTGCGTCGTCAACTTTTTACCTTGTATACACTCTAGAGGCCACATTTTTCATCCGATACTCATGAAACTGGGTCAGAATGTTTGCCTCAATGAAATCTCAGACGAGTTTGAAAATGGGTCATGTCAGGTCAAAAACTAGCTCACTAGGTCAAATCTTAGAAAAACCTTGTGTATGCTTTAGAGGCCACATTTTCAGTCTGATACTCATGAAAGTTGGTCAGAATGTTTGCCTTGATAAAATGTCAGACGAGTCATGTCGGATCAAAAGCTAGGTCACTAGGTCAAATCCTAGAAAAAAACCTTGTGTACGCGCTAGAGTCCACATTTTCAATCTGATACTCATGAAACTTGGTCAGAATACCTGCGCCAAAGATATGTCGGATGAGTTCGAAAATGGGTGATATCGGGTCAAAAACTAGCTCATTAGGTCAAATCTTAGGAAAACCTTGTGTTCACTCTAGAGGCCCCATTTTCAGTCCGATACTCGTGAAACTTGGTCAGAATGTTTGCCTCGATGATATCGCGACGAGTTTGAAAATGGGTGATGTCGGATCAATAACTAGGTCACTAGGTCAGATCTTAGAAAAACCTTGTATATGCACTAGAGGCCAAATTTTCAGTCCAAAATTTTAGATGAGTTTGAAAATGGGTCATGTGGGTAAAAAATTAGGTCACCAGGTCAAATGTTAGAAAAACCTTTTGTACGCTCTAGAGGCCACATTTTCAGTCCAAAACTCTTGAATGTTGGTCAGAATGTTTGTCTTGATATCTCCGACGAGTTTGGAAATGGGTCATGTTGGGTCAGAAACTAGGTAACCAGGTCAAATCTTAGATAAACCTTGTATACGCTCTGGATGCCACATTTTCAGTCCAACACTCTTGAGAATTGGTCAGAATGTTTACCTTGATAATATCTTGGATGAATTTGAAAATAGATCATGTTGGGTCAAAAACTAGGTCAAATGTTATAAAACCCTTGTGCATGCTCTGGAGGACTCATTTTCAGTCTGATACTCCTGAAACTTGTTCATAATATTTGTCTTGGTGATACCTTGAATGAGTTTGAAAATGGGTCATGTGGAGTCAAAAACTAAGTCACTGGGTCAAATATTGACAAAAACCTTGTGTACACTCTCGAGGCCACATTTTCTGCCTGATACTCTTCAAACTTGGTCACAAATGTTTCGAAAGTGTTTGATAATGGGTAATTGTCGGGTCCAAAACTAGATCACTTGGTCAAATCTGAGAAAAACTTTTTGTATGCTGTAGAGGCTACAGTTTTAGTCCAATACTCATGAAACTTGGTCAGAATGTTTGTCTTATTGATATCTCAAAAGTGTTTGATAATGGGTCATATCTCATGAAAAACTAGGTCACTGGGAAACTGGATTGAAAATGGTACATGTTTGGTCAAATGACTCAGGTTAGCAATTTCAGGGCCGTCATGGCCCTCTTGTTTCCTTTTGCCACAATGTTTTCCGAAGACTTCATTCCAAGGGTCGTCAAAAGTTCTAATTGTGTGGGAAAGGGTTAACAAAAATTGAGATTAATCCTTACGGAATGTTTTCATACCTACAAAAAAATGGCTATGGTACTCTCAAAAATTTGTGTGAGTGATCCAGGGCCATTGTGGCCCTCTTGTTATGTTCGTTAAAACTCAAGATTGTGTAGTAAATGGTTACAAACATATTTGTGGGTAAAAACCATTTTGTTTTTGTTCTTAAGTTCTTGTCAGACATATTTATTTTTCAACAACTGTGAGAAGAGGCATTTGCGTAAATGCACATTAGTTCCTCTGTGTCAAAAGCCACTCTCCTGTCCCAAAGTTTGTTATAATTTATTAGAATGTAATGATAATCCACCTTTTTGACAGGGAAATTTAATTGAAATTTTGGACATTTATATGAATTGAAAGCCAGGCACAGTACGACGTTTTTGACATCTATTTTTCAAATCATCAACCACAAATGAAAATGTTAATCAGTTTATGAGTCTGGTATATTGGACATTTTGTTGATTAAACCCCATCTAATTTGCATAAATGGGCGGGCCATTAGAAAAAAAGGTTTAGGATGGTACAGGTGTGCATAAAATCCTTTCCCATATGGTAAAATTATTTTGTGCAGAAATCTGTTGAATCATTTGAAATAGATATCCTTATAATAATACTCTTGTAATAATTGCTTTTACAAAGACTGTAAAAAATGTTTCTATACTCTTGATCAATATCTTTACATCAAAGATATGATAATGTAATTTTAACTTTAAGGCTGCTAAGCTCCTGACTTGGAAAATCAAAGATCAAGATCAGACTTCACATTAAACATGCAGACAGATAGACTGATCCAAATAACTCTTTTCCACACAGTCCCTACTTTTGAACGACCCTGAGAAAGTCAGGCCTTTTGAAAACATTGTGGGAAAAGGATAAAATGCTGGTAAGCAGCATTTTCTCCTTTTCACACAATGTTTTCTATTCTTTCCAAATCAAATTTAATTTTTGATTCACATTTATTTAGTCAACTGCAAATGCTTTTCAATTTGGACCAGTCTAAAATTCTGTTGTTTGGTAGAGTTAACTCTTAAGCTGCTAAGCTCCGCTCAGGAAATCAAAGATCAAGATCAGACTTCACAGAGCATGCAGACAGATAGACTGTTATAAACCCTTTAGCCATGCCAGTAATGCAGTCAGTAGTGTTCATGCCTCAAGATCAGGGAGTTGCAGGTTTGATCTTCGGCTCAGCCAATTTCTTTTCAAGGACTGATTATAGCTATTGTGACAGGACTCATTCCTCTCTCACTCTTTCATGTCTGATCAATGTTCCATCTGTAGTTATGTGGGAAAGGAGCCAGTGGCTTTGAAAAAATTTGTGTGAATTACTGATAAAAAGAAGCTCTAGAGAAGGTATGGGCAGGTGCACTGGCTGCCACGATATAACTGAAATCATATTGAAAAAGGAATTAAAATACCATTTAATCGGCCAGTTGTAACCTTTTACCACACAATCACATGTTTTAACAACACTGAGAAAATAATTCTTTTGAAAACATTATAAGAAAGGAGAAAATGCTGGTTACCAGGATTTTCTCCTTTTCCCACAATTTTTTTAACCCTATCAGGAACAGGGGTCTTTTGAGCCATCTTGATTTGTTGTCTGCGACTGCTTTCAGTTTGGACAAGGTTAAAACTTTGTTGTTTGATAAATCTGCTCCCTCATAGAAATCAACCCAAATTGTCTCAGAGTAAGCATATATTGGTTTTTAATGGAAAATCAATCAAGTCATTATTACATTATTTTACTTGGCACATCAGCATACACCATGGAAACCATTTGTACAAAAAAAGATACAGAAACAAACTTGAATTTTTGGCATATCTGTGTTCAAGATGATGGAAATTTTAGACTTATCTGCATTTAAAGAGTTTGCCGATGATGAAATGAATGGGTTTGTCTTCAGTCAAAAACATGGCAAGGAATTGAGAAAATGCTGGTCCCAAGTATTTTCTCCTTTTACCACAATATTTCCAAAAGCCTTCTACTTCGAACTTGGGTTAAATGAAACACAAGATACGAGTGGTAAAGTACAAAGCTTCAAATAGACAGTCATTGCTGCCTAATCGACTTGAAAAATTAATTCCTCTCCCACTGCTGGTCATTGTTTCGACAATGATCATGTGGGAAAGCTGTGGCAGTGGCATGGAAAGAAAAGTGTGCAAAGTACTGGTAAAAGAAACTCCAGAATGCATGGATAGGTGCACTATCTGCTGGGATAAAACTGAAAGAAAATGTTGAAAAGGGCGTTAAGACACCATATAATCGATTTCCTTGAAAAGGATTGGAACCCTATTCACTCATTTCATTATCCCTTATCATGCCATTGTTTACAATTGCAAATTTACTGTTTGTTAACCCATTACCAAACGACTTTAGGCTAGTCCAAATTGAAAGCACTTGCAGACGACAAAATAAATGTAACTCAAAAATTGAAATTTGTTTCCAGGAGGGTAGAAAACATTGTGGGAAAAGGAGAAAATGCTGGTTACCAGCATTTTCTCGTTTTCCCTCGATGTTTTCAAAAGGCTTCTATATCAGGGCTATAAAAACCAGGGAGTGTTTGGGAAAGGGTTTAAAGTTTAGTTACATTGAACAAGGCATATGTGAGTGAAATTACAAATACAGTTGAGGGGAGTGTAAGACAAGATCATCCCGCACATATGTGCAGGCTGATCTTGCTTTACACTCTCTGCAAAATACATTTAAGGTTGCTAAATGGCAGGATAAGAATAAAGAAAAGGACAGATTTTTTTTCATTTATTTAAATTCAATTAAGAAAGAAGAAAAAGTTTGTCTTAGATAAAATTTTGGAATGTATAGCTATATAATGAAACCAGACTTGACAAAGCCTTAATTGTATCCTCATCTCCTATTTGATAAAAATGTCAAATATTGATCCCTGTCTGTCAGATTTGTCTTATATTGACACCTGTAAACAGAGACAACCTGAGAATATGAAAAGAAGTGATAATGGATAGATTTCCAATGTATGCAACCATGTATCAGTATGTGATTTTGGACTTTGTAAAGACCCCTGAATATAGCCCCTTAACCCTTTACCAAACAATCCCTGGTTCTTACGGGTCAGGAATAGAAGCCTTTTGAAAACGTTGTAGGAAAAGGAGAAAATGCTGGTAACCAGCATTTTCTCCTTTTCCCACAATGTTTTCAACCCTATCGCATAGTAAAATCATCTTTTGAACAACTGTTAATTTGTCATCTGCAAAATGCTTTCAATTTGGTCTGGTCTAAAATTTGCTGTTTGGGAAAGGGTTAACTCTTCACAAAACGTTTCAACAAAACTGACAAAGAGGGCGTTTGAAAACACTGTGGGATAGGAGAAAATGCTGGTAACCAGCATTTTCTTCTTTTCCCACAATATTTTCTACCTATTTTAGGACATATACTATCAGATTTTGAAAAAGATTTCAATTGTCATTTTTAATTTCTTCAATATAGATGAGTCCAATATTTTTCTCTGTGGCAAAGGGCCAACTCATTATTTCCTGAGGGAGATGTTTTTTTGTCAAACTGCAGATTGCTTTTTATACGCTCGTCGAAGACGGGACGTATTATGGGATCACCCGTGGCGGGCTGGTGGGCGGGCAGGCGGCGTCCAGTTCTTTGTCCGGAGCATATCTCCAAAACTATACTAGCTAGGGTTATGAAATTTCATGAGTGGATACATCTCATCGAGGGGGAGTGCAGTGCACAAGAATCATAACTCTTGCTTGCTTAATTTTTGAGTTATTGCCCTTTGTTGTTTTTCATACTTGAATTTTGTCCGGAGCATATCTCCAAAACTATACTAGCTAGGGTTATGAATTTTCATGGGTGGAAAGATCTCATTGACGGGGAGTGCAGTGCACAAGAATCATAACTCTTGCTCGCTTAATTTTTGAGTTATTGCCCTTTGTTGTTTTTCATACTTGAATTTTGTCCGGAGCATATCTCCAAAACTATACTAGCTAGGGTTATGAAATTTCATGGGTGGATAGATCTCATTGACGGGGAGTGCAGTGCACAAGAATCATAACTCTTGCTTGCTTAATTTTTGAGTTATTGTCCTTTGTTTTTTTTCATACTTGAATTTTGTCCGGAGCATATCTTCAAAACTATAGTAGCTAGGGTTATGAAATTTCATGGGTGGATAGATCTCACCGAGGCGGAGTGCATTTCACAGGAATCATAACTCTTGCTTGCTCAATTTTTGAGTTATTGCCCTTTGTTGTTTTTCATATTTGAATTTTGTCCGGAGCATATCTCCAAAACTATACTAGCTACGGTTATGAAATTTTATGGGTGGATAGATCTCATCGAGGGAGAGTGCAGTGCACAGGAATCATAACTCTTGCTTGCTTATTTTTGAGTTATTGCCCATTGTTGTTTTTCATACTTGAATTATGTCCGGAGCATATCTCCAAAACTATACTAGTTAGGGTTATGAAATTTCATGGCTGGATAGATCTTACCGAGGGTGTGTGCAGTGCATAAGAATCATAACTCTTGCTTGCTTAATTTTTTAGTTATTGCCCTTTGTCGTTTTTCATACTTGATTTTTGTACGGAGCATATCTCCAAAACTATAGTAGCTCATCCATGGGGAGTGCAGTGCACAGGAATCACAACTCTAGCTTGCTTTATTTTTGAGTTATTGCCCTTTGTTGTTTTTCATACTTGAATTTTGTCCGGTGCATGCCCCAGCTTTACAACTTGGGGTAAGACAGGCGTATCTTGCGACAATTTGCCGCTCTTGTTAAATCATTGTCTCCCAAGTAGAAAACAGAAATCTCCTCCTTTACCACAATTTTCTCATATATTTATTTGTCATAACTTAATGATGTTGATTAATCATATTTCACATAGGTGTTTTTTAAGTCACCACCTGCAAATTTCATACTGTTATTTATTTCAGTGGTCAACAGAATTTCGAAAATAATTTTTAAATTTATTATTTATTATGAAATAAAATTTCTAGCTATTTGACACAGGTTCCTATTATGTGATCACACTTTTGCATCTTTTTGTTTGTAGTATATTGAGGTTTTGTCTCAAAATATCTTGAGGATGTCCGCCCAAATAAGGCCGTTGTTAGTAAAGCGTTAACGGCAAAAACACATGTGGTGATTTCCTCTCCCATTGAAGTGGTATAAATAAAACATAATTAAAGTTTAGGAAGGTGATTTTATTTGCTTCACTGGTTTGTTACTTCAAATTCCATTGAAAAACGATCTTGTCCAATTTCGGTTCTTCTCTTTATGAAAATTGTTGCACGCTTCACGGACCTTACTAATTCGTCAAAGTGATGCACTGTCGAAATTTTTAACAGAAATTAGCTGTTTGGTTGATTTTAATGTGTAGAAATTTATGGTTGGTTTGGAAAAAATATTCAAATTAGGACTGTAAGGATGATATTGAAACCATGGATTAAGGATGATTTGTATCTATTGTGGTGAGGCCTTTATGCACATTCCTTATAAACCTGAACTTGTGAACCTTTTATCTCTATATGTATCATTTCTGATTCTTCACCCCAGTTTGCTAAATAAATAAAATATGCAGATTTTGTCATTTCAACACTGGTTTTTATCAGACTCTTGGGCAACAAAGTGTGGTGTCCTTGGTCATGAGGTTTAGAGTCCGCCTCATAATCATTAGGTCATGAGTTTGATACCTGGGAGCTGTTGTCAGCTTTGGGAGTTTTCATTGGCCTAAACATTTGGAGTACTTCTATTGGTGGAAGGAGAACTGAGAGAAACAAGTATAAGTTGTAAGAACTTGTTACTTAATTGATTTAAAATCGATACTGGGTCTGTTTAAATTAAAATTAAGAGAGGGTACAATGTTGATTCAAGGTCTGACTCCACATTCTGTCAACAGTAGTCTGATCTTAATCTACTCTATCCACATCAGCACTAAAAGGATTACCTGATTAGAAGACGACAAAAGTTTTCAACTGGTCTGTATTGAAAGCATTGCTTATGAAAAAACAAGAAAACATTTTGGGAAAAAATTTTGTTACACTGGCTACCTTCATTTAGCAACCATCTCATGAGAGTATTGAATTTCGATGAACATGAGTTGTACAATCAGAGTCTCTTGAAAGACTACTCTTGGTATCTTTCTTTTGTGGCCTCTAAAGGCAAGTTTTACTGGACTCACTGTAGAAAGATTAGAAAGTTCATGGCATAGCTTTTTGTAGCTTTTCACCTTGACCTTTCTCAAATTCAGAAATTGACCTTGACCTTTAAGAGAGGTCCCTGACTTATTCCAATCATTCTGATATTCATTCTCAAAATAAAAGTTTTACAGCATTTTGACATTAGACAGATCACTCTAGAGCAATAAAATTCTATTTCAATATCTTTGTTGCAAATTTTAGTCTGCCTGTGAGAATTTTTAAATCTAGTCTATTTAGCAATTTTTGAGATATTCTGTATAATGATGCTACTTGTCAAAATTAGTAGTAGTGTTTTGGCAGTTCCAATAAAGTCTTGATAGTAGGAATACCTTGGGGATGAAACAATATTGTGTGAATTATCATTTTGATTATGAAAAAGTCACTAGCTTTTGGAATTTTTTTTTTTGAAAATGTTGATCAAGATCAGACTGCAGAGAATGTGCAGTCTGACCTCTGATCTGTACTGTACACCGCTACATTCTAGATGATAACAGAACTGTTTTCTTGATCTTGCAGCGGAAGTCTATTTTTAGCCTTTTAGAAAATGGAATTTATTTTCTCGGTCGTGAAAGAGTTTTGCCTGAGTTTTAACTACTGTAAAAAACGAGGCTTTTGAAAACATTATGGGAAATGTAGTAAATGCTGTAACCAGCAGTGTGATCTAAATGTACATTGACCTCAAAGGCAATAATCATTGTAAAAGATATTTTAACTCTTTATCAAATGATAAAGTTCTGGATCAGATCAAATTGAAAGCATTTGCAGACGACAAAATAAATGTGGCTGAAAAGTGGAAATTTGTTTTGGGACAGGTAGAAAACATTGTGGGAAAAGGAGAAAATGGCTGCCAGCATTTTCTCCTTTTCCAACAATGTTTTTAGAAGGCTTCTTTCTCAGGGTCGTTGAAGGTATTGATTGTGTGGTAAAGAGTTAAGGGTTAAATAATTGGTTTAACCCTTTACCACACAATGCCGACTTCGAATGACCCAGGGAATGAAGAAGTCATGAAAACATTGTGGGAAAAATAGAAAATGTTGGTAACCAGCATTTTCTCCTTTTCCCACAATGTTTTCTACCCTATCAAAGGAAAATTTCCCTATTTTAGCCACTCTGAAATTGTTGTATACAAATGCTTTCAATTTCAGTGAGGCTAAAACTTTGTCATCTGGTAAAGGGTTAAAAAGATGCAAAATGTCATTAACTGGAAATGGAGAAAATGTTGGTTACCAATATAATGCTTGGTCTTTAACATTAAGTTTCTGAAAGCCATATTTCGTATTTCTCTGATGATCATGGAATCCACCATGGGCTGTATTATAGTTTCAAGAGTTATTTCCCTTTACAAGACTATGACAACTTTGGACAACCCTGAGGTAGAAGCCTTTTGAAAACATTGAGGAAAAAGGAGAAAATGCTGGTAACCAGCATTTTCTCCTTTTCCATCAGTGTTTCCTGCCCTTCCCAAATCAAATTTTGATTTTTCAGTCACATTTATTTTGTCGTCTGCAAATGCTTTCAGTTTGGACCAGTCAATAATTTTGTTGTTTGGTAAAGGGTTGAAGGGGGTTTTTAATCTGATAGTAAAAACTTAAGTTTTGCTATTTCAGAGGTATTTTTAAGAGGGAAATATGTTCTTATAAGAATGTGTAGAGCAAGGATCAGACTGCATGTTTTGTGCAGTCTGATCTTGATCTACACTGTCTGGATAAGGTCAGTGAGTAGCATGTAGCTGCCAAAGAATTGTTTTGTAGACGCAAAAAGAGAGAAATTTATCATGATGTTATAACTACTTTTATATTGCCTAATGTTCTTTTTGTTGAATGTAAATTTGTAATTATGATGAAATTGTTCAACTGTTTATTTCATATTTTATGGTTTTATGACGCACCATTTCAGTATTGAAAGAGAAGTGAATCACACTCATTTAGTGTGTTTACTTTGAAATAAAATTTTTTGCCATAAAATGATTATGAAATTCAAAAATTATCAACAACAACAAAAAAAAAGGGCCTAGACTTTGTATCGCTGTAAACCCTTTACCAAACAATCCCAGAAGTATTACTGATCATTTGTAAATGAGTCTTTTGATAACAGTGTTGGAAAAGCAAAAGCTTTGGTAACTAGAGATTTTTTCATAAATTACAGGAAAAAAAGAAAACGCTGGTAACTGGTATTTTCTCCTTTTCCCATAATCTTTCTAACCCTTTTAACCCTTTACCTCACATTGACGACTTTTGACTACCCTGTGCAAGATGCCTTTGGAAAACTGTGGGAAACGGAGAAACCAGCATTTTCTCCTTTTTCCACAATGTTTTCTACCCTATCAAAGAAAAATTGCATCATTGGAGCCACTATGAAATATAAATTTGTTGTCTGCAAATGCCTTCAATTTGGATCAGTCTAAAATGTTGCTGTTTGGTAAAGGGTTAAATAACAAATTTTATACTTGTCTAAATTGAACAAATTTGCAGTGCATTACAAACAAGATTGGCCAAACTGATGATTTCTCTTTAACTCTTTTGAAAACTTTGAACTTATCCCACAAAGTTCTTTACCCATCCCAAAACAAATTTCAATTTTTGAACTTTATTTTATTGTCTGCAAACGCTTTCAATTTGGACAAATCTATGATTTTGTTGTTTGGTAAAGAGTTAAGGGTTTGTGGTAATGTATGCATTTATGTCTTGGGTACTTTTTTCATGGGGGAAACTGTCAAAGTAATAAAACATCATTTGTTATCTATTAGTACTAATTATCGGAACAGATAGAATAAGGGACAAAAAGCCCTGAATGAATGAACTTTCTTTATCGGTGTCTATCTTGTCAGGGGGCTCCCCTCAGATTTTTATCAAGATTCAAAATCACAGGACCAAACAACTGCTCTGACAAAATGGCTGAAAATTGATACTGTGTTACATTGATTGACAGGTCTTACACCTGTATTGTTTTTCTACATGCTGGTTGGGTCTTTTGAATCGCTGTTATGGTTTGTCCTTTGGTTTGTGTTTTTCGAGTTATTTTTGCTATTTAATAGAGAAATACTGTTAAATATATACCAGAGGAAAATGTTGAGAGGATTATCAATTTTGGAAACATGTTTAACTCATTACCAAACGACAAAATTTTGAACTGGTCCAAATTGAAAGCACTTGCAGATGACAAAATAAACATATTAACTCAAAAATTGAAATTTGTTTCCAGCAAGGTAGAAAACATTGTAAGAAAAGGAGAAAATGCTGGTAACCAGCATTTTCTCCTTTTTCCACAATGTTTTCAATAGTCTTATATTTCAGGGTCGTAAAAACCAGGGATTGTTTGGTGAAGGGTTAACTCATTTACCAAATGACAATATTTTAGACTTTTCCAAATCGAAAGCATTTGAAGACGACAGAATAAAAGTAACTGAAAATTTGAAATTTATTTTGTAAAGGGTAAAAAACATGGTGGGAAAAGGAGAAAATGCTGGTGACCAGCATTTTCTTTTTTTCCCCACAATGTTTTCAAAAGGCTTCTTTTCCAGGAGCGTCAAAAGTCTGCGTTGTGTGGTAAAGGTACAATAACGTTTTGAACTAGACCAAATTGAAAGCATTTGAAGACCACAAATAAATGTAGGGTCACAGGTTTTTCTTAAACTTTCCACACTATATATATTTATCATTCTAAACAATGAAAATCTTGTTGGTTACCAGCATTTTCTCTTTTTCCCACAATGTTTTCAAAACTTTTCTTACTCAGGGTCATTAAAAGTCGGGATTGTAAGGTAAAGGGTTAAAATGAGTTAAATCTGAGGGACAACTGCATTTCAAGTCATGCATATTACAAACCGGGCCACAGGGGTCCGTAGTTTGATTCCTGGCATCCATAGTCTATAATATTATAAGAAAGGGATTAAGCTGTATGCAGCTTGTTACTCGCCCCTGGTTACAAAAAAAAAACAAGATATCTTTTCTACCTCATCAGTCATTTTCCTAGTTTTTCCATCAACTGAGAGCTAAAAACATTTTAGTACCAGTAAAATGCAACTATTTGTCAGTGGCTAATGCAGTCTGGCTGCTATATTCGCTCGAACTTGTAAACTCGCTAAAAAATCTGCAGCATTAACAAGGGTTGGTAACTCCGTTTTCAAGGTATAAAATGCACTTTAGATCCAATGAAATACAGCATTAGCAGCACACACCCTTTAAACATGTTTCAATATACTACCAACTTGTAGTCTTTGTCTTCAATATCGACGAAAAGCCTCAGAATTCATTGAATTTGTGATCCTGGAGAAAATTTCGAATAGCTGCAGCCATCTTCTTTCATGTGACACTGTTTGGACCAAGAAATTTCATTGGTTGATTTGTACTAACAGTCGTGCATTCAACCAATGAAATTTTGTATAGCTGCTAACACCTTTTGTCATATGACACTGTTTGGAACAAGAAATTTCGTTGGTTTATAACTGCGTGACTGTCAGTATCGAATGTATAAACCCTTGTCAGTGGCAAAGATTTTTGAGCGAGTTTATAAGTTCAAAGGACTTTAGCAGCCAGGCTGCATCAGCTACTGACAAACAGTTGTGTTTTTCTGGTAGACAAATGATTTAGCTACCAGTTGTCCAAAGAATAAGGAGAATACCTGTTAGCGTATAAAAGATTTTTTGTTTTTTTGTAACCATGGACGATCAGTTACGGGCTGTATACAGTTAAGTCCCTTGTTTAGAATATAAAGTCTATGAGTGACAGGAGTCATTTTAACTACACACTATGGACCAGGCTACAGGGCTGATTGAGGTTTTCTGGTAATGAGAACTGTAGATTTGTTGAAAATTGAAAGCATTGGCAGAGAAAATATTCAATGTAGTTCAAGTTAGAGGATAAACCAAAGGGTAGAAAACAATGTGGGAAAAGGAAAAATAACGCTGATTTTCAACATTTCCCTCTTCTCACAATGTTCTCAAAAGCCTTCCTTGTCATTAAAACTAAAATGCATTGTTTGATAAAGGTTTAACTTGTTACAAAACGACAATATATATTTTAGGCTTGTCCAAATCCAAAGCATTGGCAGACGATAAAATAAAAGTGACTGAAAATTTGAAATTTGTTTTGTGAAGGGTAGAAAACATTGTGGGAAAAGGAGAAGATGCTGGTTACCAGCATTTTCTCCTTTTCCCACAATGTTTTTGAAAGGCTTTGCAGGGTCGTCAAAAGTAGGGATTGTGTGGTAATGGGTTAAATGTTCCCTCATCCAAGCTTTAGTGCAGGATGAGGGTCATTATTGGAGTGAAGCCGGAGGCTGAGCATGTATACACTAGCATGTCGTTCTGGATGATCGCGCTCTTTAAAAACCGTGATTTATACTACACCTGAGAGAGACCGGAAGTCCATAACACCATGTGGCTCATAATTTAAAGCTTTTGTTGCCGAAACCACTCGCAATGGGTGGGAGGATTAAGTAAAGAACATATGTAATTATTAAGTACATGTACATCAAATCACCCCATGAAGAACTGAATCACTCTAAACAACAGAACCAAGGGGGGGTGTATACATGCTCAGCCTCCGGCTTCACTCCAATAATGACCCTCATCCTGCACTAAAGCTTGGATGAGGGAACATTATTTTCGTAAAGCCTTTGGCCTCACATGTATACACTAGCATCTTTAAAGTAAGGCAACAAAAGGAAGAACAATATATGCAAGAATGCAAAACAGCACTATGTAACTAAGAAAACATTGACTTCACAAAATTAGTCTGTTCACTACTAACAACATCTCTGTAATAGAAGTTATAGAAGTTTTTATCTGACGACCAGTCTCCAGTTTGAAGGATACTTTTAAGAGTACATCCTGAAGAAAAAGCTGCAGAGGCAGCTGCACCTCTAAAGGAATGAGCTTTGAAAACACTAGTATCAATTCCTGCTGCCTGCAGGACTAGCTTTAACCATCTAGCAATAGTACTAGTTGTAACTTTATCAAAAGTAACATAAGAGACAAAAAGTTTATTACTTTTCCTTATGGATCTAGTTTTCTCAATATAAAACAAAACCGTATGCATAGCACAAAGCCTTTCATCTTGGAAATGTTTTATTTTGAAAACAGAGCTTTTCTTTTTGCAGGAACTAGTCTTCAATAAGACTGGGAAAAGAAAAAACAGTTGGTTTTTCTCTTTTTTCATCATATCCAAGTCTAAAGACACTAATGTCTGTGCTCTAGGAGCAGTAGAAAGAGCAACAAGTGCAACAGTCTTAAAAGTTAACAATTTCAAACTCAAACTATTTAACGGATACAAAGTTTTCAAGTATTTCAAAACAGTAGAAATATCCCACGTAAAACCATACCTTGGCCTTGGTAATAATGAATTAAAGACACCTTTCATATAGCGAGAAATAACACTTGTATCACGATGACACCAAGAATTACCAAAAAAGGGAAGTGTCTGCAACAACATAGATTTATGGGTATTAAGCACTGAGTGAGATTTCCCATCTTGGAATAAACTATGCATGTAAGCTATTACCTTTTCTTGAGTGGAATAAAAGGGACTACAATTTTGTTTAACACACCAAAGGTACCACTGTTTCCATGTTGCATTGTACTGTTTTCTTGTTCCTTCACGCCAAGACTTGATGATGAGTTCTGTAGCTTCAGATGGAATTGGTGAATTCTTGAAGGACTCCCTGATACACAGACAGCGATCAAACGCAGGGACTTGCATAGTGGATGATGTTGACAGTTGTGGGCAAGGCTCAACAAATCTCGGTGTCTTGGCAATCTAACGGGAAAAGAGACAATATTAGATAGTACCAAAGGAAACCAGGGTTGTGATTTCCACAAGGGAAAAATCAGTAGAGCAATATCAACCTTATCTAATAGTATTTTATCCATAACTTTCCCTACCAACTGGAAAGGTGGGAAAATGTAAGGCTTAAACAAAGACCAAGATAATGAAAAAGCATCACATTGCCAAGCACCTGGTTCAGGAAACCAAGTCACAAACTTGTCAATCTGTTTATTAAGCCTTGATGCAAAGAGATCAACTTCAGGTGAAAAGAAATGGACACACAGTCTACGAAAAATGTCTTTTTTCAACATCCACTCTGTTGAATTAGAAAAATTTCTAGAATAGAAATCTGCTGTGCAGTTTTCAGACCCAGCAATATGAGTGGCAGAAATTAAAATATCCTTTGACAAACACCAATTCCAGATCTTTTTTGCTAAAGTATCCATTTCTACTGAAGCCATGCCACCCATGTCATTAATATAAGAAACAGCCGTGGTGTTATCAGACTGGAAGGAAATGTGAGTATCTTTCACATTGTGGAAAACACTGATCAGAGTATAAAAAATAGCTAATAACTCTAAATAGTTAATAGAATGGGCAGACTCTGAGGGTGTCCATCTACCATTCCCACAAAGATTCATGGAAACAACATAATAACCAAAGCCTTCCAATGAAGCATCTGTTCTGCAAACAATATCGATTGGTTTTGGTCTAATAGCTTTCCCATTCTTTTGTTCAACATTGTTAATCCACCATTCAATTTCATTCCTACATGAGTTATTCAAAGAAACATAACTATCAAAATCTGAATTTGATGAATTCAAACATGTAACTTTGTTTCTTTCCATATTTCTGTAATGCAATGGAGCTTCAAAAATGGCATAAAAGGCATTAATAATTAGACCAATAAAAGATGCAAGATCTCTAACACGGACTGTTTGTGCATGAAGAAGCCAATCTGCTTTTGACATGATTTTCTGAATCTTTTCATCAGTGAGAAAAACTTTAAATGAAATAGAATCCAATATAAAACCAAAGAAAACTATTCTTTGAGAGGGAATGAGTACAGATTTTTTCTCATTTATACAGAAGCCCAAAGATTTCAGGGTATCACATAGAATTTGAGTATTTTGGGAACATACAGTAAATGATTGTTCCATGTTAAGGGAATCATCTATGTAGTATGCACATCGCAATCCAATATGTCTAAACCAGGCATAAATTGGTTTAAGTATTTTAGTAAACACCCTCGGTGCAGAACTGAGACCAAAAGGTAAACAGACATAATGATACAAAATATCATTCCAAAGAAATTTGAGATATTTTCTACTGTCTTCTGCAATAGGTATTGAGAAGTAAGCATCTTGTAAATCTACTGATGTAAAGAAATCTCCCTTTTGTACCAATTGTAAGACAATTCTGAAATGTTCTTGTTTGAAGTGTTCATAATGAACAAATTTGTTCAAGTGTTTTAAATTGATTATTGGTCTGAACTTACCATTTGGTTTGGGGACAACAAATATGTTGGAAATATATTGACCACATTCCCATGAGGATTCAACAATTGCCCCTTTACGTACTAACTCAGCAATTTCTGTGTCAACTATTTTTCTTTCTTCCTCTTGAAATTGAATTTCCTTGGGAAATTGACTTTGAAAAGGAATAGAATCAAACTCTATGTGATAACCTTGTACAGTTTCTAAAACCCAGGGATCTACTGAAAAGGTTTTCCACATGTGAATAAAGTTTTTTAAGTTACCAGAGGTACTTACACTTAAAAGCTCTCGTTTGGGGGAGCTGAAGTGCTTGTTGCAGTAGCTGTTCGGGACTTTCCCCCTCTATTATTGTAGTTGGTATAACTGCCTCTTTGCGATTGGCTTGAATTGTATGATTGACCCCTTCCATAAGGCTGATATCTGTAACGGCCTCGACCACGCCAGTTACCACCTCGACCTCTAGGTCTTTGCTCATAGTTGAACTTGTCTTTAGCTAGAGAAATACCAGTTTCACAGTTTTTAATCTCTTTCAAGACATCATCTCCAAACAAAGATGTAGTTATGGGGACATTAATGTTACACAGGTTAGAGTACTTTTTCTTAAGATTCGGTCGAATCAAGTACCTTCTCCGAAGAGAAAGGTTGAACTGAATCTGTCCCATCAATGTTAAGACATCAGACAACATTTGTTTAGCCTCAGTATTACCAACAATGTAAGGCTTCAGAATCTCTGCCAATTTAATCACTGGGACCATGCCAGTTGCGACTAAATTTTGAATATCAACAAAGGCTCGATCATAGGATCTAGCTCTTTTGTCAAGAACTTTCCAAACTTCATTATTGACTAAAGGTGGAGTCAACTTGTCACAATTTTCAGGTACTTTGTATTTTGACATTAAAGTTTCTGTATCACACTGCGAAGTACAAGCAGTATTGATCAAAGAAGCCAAAGACTGAGCAATGGGCTTATCTTTCTCAATGGACTTAAGTTTTGGCAGGCCCCATTCATCTTCTGTATCGGTATCGTTATTGCTTCCAAATAATGCTTCAACAAGAGATAGCTTATTTGGGGCAGAGGAATCATCATAAGCTTTATTAGCAAGAGACGCAGTATTCTCCTCATCTGAGAGCAAAATGTCTTCAGAGTTAACTTCCACATGTAAGTTAGGTGCTTTTGTAATATCAAAACGTCCATGGGTCTCAACCAGACCTAATTTTTGTCTCAAATTGAAAATGTCATGCTCTGACAAATTCTCTAAATCAACCAAACTCTTCTTGTGTTTGGATACCTTCTTTTTCTTACCACTTTTTTCTTTAGAAGGCAAAACTTTCTTTTTTGTTTTCGGATTAACTTCCGAAGTTTTCGACCCCGAAGCTTGGGCCAAGGCTTGAGTTTCAACGACTTCTTCTGCTCCAACAAAAGGAGCATTAACTATGTTAGTCTCCCGTATATCACTCGAGTCAAAACCCGAGAAGTCAGACTGTTCATTAACAGAAACTTCGAGTACATCATCCTCGAAACTGCTCATAACTCCTCAATGTTTCTAGTAGGCACGAAAACTAATGTTGAACCAGGACTACGTCCTTGGTAAAGCCTCGAAATATAAATGAATGTTATCGTAAAAATACGATAATACAAAAGGCAAACCAGGACTGCGTCCGTGGTGCAAAATTATAATAAATTAACTAGGACTTCGTCCTTAGTTCTTACCGATGTTCTCACGGCGAACGCCAGAACAACTATGAGCCACATGGTGTTATGGACTTCCGGTCTCTCTCAGGTGTAGTATAAATCACGGTTTTTAAAGAGCGCGATCATCCAGAACGACATGCTAGTGTATACATGTGAGGCCAAAGGCTTTACGAAAATAATGGCAGTAGTTTCTAATTCTAATAAATTCTAATTTATTTAAGAGGTAATGTTATACTGGAAAGGGTCCACAATTTATAATTGCCCATTAATGGCTATGGAATGACATTAGAGAATTATAAATAATAGCTAAATTAGAATAGCCGTTTTTTTTCCTCTCTCTGTCATACCACCACGAGGATTATGTTTGAAAACATAATTGTATTGATTATATTCGGAAATAATTAGCCAAAAAATTAAAATGTCTATTTTTATCATGAAAGTTCTTCATTCATAACCCTTTTTTTTAAACTACTTTTAGAAAAAGATTTTTGAAAACAATGTAGGAAAAGGAGAAAATGCTGGTAACCAGCATTTTCTCCTTTTGTCCACAGTGTTTCTTCTATCTTGTCCAAGCCAATTTCCAGAATTTTATCCACAAGTAATTTGGTGTCTTTGCATTTTACCAGAGTTTGGCTGGGTCAGAAGTTTTCTCATGTGGTAAAGGGTTGACTCTTTACCACATGAGAAAATTTTAGACTGGTCCAAATTGAAAGCATTTGCAGACAACAAAATAAAGGTGACCGAAAATTTGAATTTGTTCTGAGAAGGGTAGAAAACACTTTGGGAAAAGGAGAAAATGCTGGTTACCAGCATTTTCTCCTTTTCCCACAGTGTTGTCAAACCGCGTCTTTCTCAGGGGCGTCAAAAGTAGGAATTGTGTTGTAATGGGTCAAACCTGTGCTTAGTAATCAGGTAGTCTTATAACTGACCATAGGAAAACAGATTTGGAAAACTTTGGTAATGCTATTCAATAGCCAGCCTTTTCTCACATTGTTTGCCTATGCATCTCAGTGGCACATCCTGTCATTTTAGCCATATATATGTGCTTTGTTGTCTGCAACAAAGCTTTGACCATAATTATGATCCCAAGTTTGGATGACCCTGAAGAAGAGGGCATTGGAAAACATCGCAGGAAAAGGAGGAAATGCTGGTAACCAGCATTTTCTCCTTTTCCCGCAATGTTTTCTATCCTATCACTAAACAATTGCACTGTTTGAGCCATTGAAATTGTCCTCTGCAAATGCTCTCAGTTTGTACGAGGCTAAAATTTTGTCATCTGGTAAAGGGTTGTAATGGTAAACTTGAATTGTAAAGGCTTGATCAGACTGGCAAACTGATATGTAGAGGAGGGCAACAGACAAAAACAGGCGGATCTGGTGACAAAATTAATCTCCTACGCCACTTAACTCTTTACCAGACGACAAAATCTTGGACTGGTCCGAATTCAAAGCATTTTCAGATGACATTATAAATATGGCTCCAAAATTGAAACTTGTTTCGGGAAGGGTAGAAAATATTGTTGGAAAAGAGAAATGCTAGTTACCAGCATTTTCTCCTTTTCATACAATGTTTTCAAAAGACTTCTTTCTCAGGGTCATTAAAAGTCGGGATTGTGTGGTAAAGAGTTGGCTCATGCAATTGATGTGTGGAGTGAAGAAGCCACAATGAATGCATGAGCGCAACACATGTATAAAAAAACATGCATGTTTACCGGATATGTTCCGGATAATAAATAGTCTATTATAAACATACGATCCATGGAAATGTACCGAACACCAAAGTAGGAGGAAGGTATCAGTCACATGACATGTCGAGGGTAAAACTAGGTGCATCCGAAGTCTTGTCATTTACACGTCTCTGTCCGTTTTGTCTGGTGGACATTTTTTAACATGCTCAAAACTTCCCACTGGATGGGATGAACTTCAACAGATGTCATGGGACTAGTAGCAGATTCATCTGATAAGAAACGGATATAAAACGTATATGAAAGGACACTAACGGATAAAATGATTTTTTATCCGTTACTCATCTGTTAGCTAGGTGTGACCAAATCTTAAGTTCTTCACTAAACAACAACATGAATGACTTCTCAATGATTAACCTAAAGCATTGGCATCATGAGGAATTCAATGAGGTCCAAATATTAGAAATTATCAATGAATAATTAGTCCACATTGCAAGGAAAAAAGAGAAAATGCTGGCAACCAGCATTTTCTCCTTATACCCCATCAAAGCGAATGTTTTCGGGGGGTATACTGGAATCAGCCTGTCTGTCTCTGTGTCTGTCAGGTTGTCCGTCTGTGTACAAAATACTGAAGTAATTGCCTGTTTCTGTCAAAGCGCTGGCTGGGGTATTAAGTCACATTCAGTGACAGCTCTAGTTTCTCCTCTGGGATGTTAGGGTCCTGTGTGGGTCAGTGGTAAAGTGTAGAATCACTCTGACCTGGAGGCCCCAAGTGCAAGCCACACTGAATTTAATGAGTGTTGTCGGAGTGTCCTTGGGAAAGACACTTCAAAGTCCCAGCCTATTACTAGTGAAACCCAGGAAATACGTGAACATGTAAGCTGTCACCTTATATGACTGAAATAATGTTGATAGGTAATGTTGATAGCGGCCTAAAACACTATTCAATCAATCACTCAATCACTTTTCTCTCATGTTAAAACAGGAGATTATTCGGTAAGGAAAAAGAGAAGATTATTTGGTTATGATGAAACATGCGATATTTGAAAAATAAATGAAAAATTGTTTCAGATGGGATTTGTTAATTAAAAAAAAAAATGAAAAATGCTCATAATATGTTTTCCCAATTTTGTCACATGATTTTCTCAGGTTGTCTGTTAAAGAACATTTAGATTTTGGAGTCAAGACTTAATAGGGTTTAAAGAAACAAGAAAAAAAAAGATCCAAAGTGGGAAAGATGTTTGGGCTTATAAATGGGGAGTAATTATAAGAATAATTGAAGAAAGATAGTTTTAGAAGAATTAATGTGGCATAAGTTAGATTGAAGGATTTTTCCCTTTGAAATGAAAAGCCTGAGCAATTCAATTTAAATCGTAATAGGTTTAATATCGTCAGGTTTTAATGACCTTTTGAATTATTCATGTCAGCAAATTAGGAGATTGGTCGGTCCTCTTTTTTTTTATTTCAAAAAGAAGAAAAGCGATCAGGGAATATTTTTGAAGTGATTTGATTGAAAACAAATTCATGCTATTGAAATTAATTCTAGAATAATTAGTTTTCTTGTTATTACTGTCACACAGGTTTAAGGAGAGTATGGAAAAGCAGCCATTGCTATATTTTTTGTTTGATTAGTAACCAGCATTTTCACCTTTTTCCACAACTTTTTCTATCCTGCTTGAAACAAATTTCAAATTTTGAGTTGCACTAATGTTATTTTGTTGTCAGCAATTGCATTCAATTTATTACGGTCTAAAATTTTGTTGCTTGGTAGAGTTAACTCATTACCAGACGACATAAATATTTTAGACTAGTCCAAATCAAAAGCATTTGTAGATGACAAGATAAAAGTGACTGTAAACATTGTGGGAAATTTAAAGGAGAAAATGCTGGTTACTAGCATTTTCTCCTTTTCCCACAATGTTTTCAAAAGGCTTCTTTTCCAGATGCGTCAAAAGTAGGGATTGTGTGGTAATGGGTTAAAGGGTAAGGTATTAAAAACATGTAGCAATATATCCAAGTTAAACTTTTGATTGCAGAAAAAGAATGATCCATCTTCATTATGATTATCATTTAAAAAAAAAGTTGTAAAATATTTAATATTGATCAAACTGTAAATCTGCTTTTAAAAACACTTATGTCATACATTTAACCTCTTAACTCTTTACCAAACAACATAATTTTAGACTGATCAAAATTGGAAGTATATTCAGATGACAAAATTAATGTGACTCAAAAGTTGAAATTTGGTTTGGGAAGGATAGAAAACATTGTGGGAAAAGGAGAAAATGCTGGTTACCAGCATTTTCTCCTTTTCCCACAATGTTTTCTATAGGCTTCTTTCTCAGGGTTGTCAAAAGTAGGGATTGTGTGGTAATGGGTTAAGCCTTTTGACCCACTACCACCCAGTGAGGACCCTGAGAAAGAAGACTGTTGAAAAATTTGTGAAAAAGGATAAAATGCAGGTTGCCAGCATCTTCTCCTTTTACCACAAAGTTTTCTACCTTTAACAAAACAAACTTCACATTTTCAGTCACTTTTATTTTGTTTTCTGCAAATGCTTTTGATTTGGACAAGCCTAAAATATTGTTGTTTGGTAATGAGTCAAATAAATCTAGTTTTCACAATCCTTAAAAAGAATGTTACGAAAACATTGTGAGGAAGGAGAAAATATTTTTTCTCCTTTTACATTTATCAAGCAGTCCTGAATCTTGATGACCTGAATAAAGAAAACTTTTGAAACATTTGGAAGAAAACAAGACAGTATTGATCAATGATCAGACTTCATGTTTTATATAGTCTGATCTAATTTACACTGGCTGCAAAGGTAGCTTTGAGCATGAGTGGCTCTCTAAGAGTTTAGACGTTGTTGTCATGTGAAGAGCCAATTTTAATAAAGCCATACTTACACAGCTTGCCTAAAAAAGACTATCGCAGTGAAGTTGCAAAGGTCTTTGAGAGGTTGCAATGGCATCCCCAAAGGTTGGGGGACTGAATTATACGCAGCCAGTATTTCGAACTTGCACAAGAATCTGGCAGTGGTTATTTGCAGAGATGGGTTGCAACGCAAACTTCATCGTAGATTATGCGCTGACTGATTGGCAATATGTCAGCGTGTGTTTTTGCCAAGTTCTCTTGGCCACCTTGTGCTGACCCGTCTGTAAGTAATCACCGCAGATGCAGTGAACTATCAAGATCTGCACACTTGTGGCAATATCGCCAATAGTTTGCAACAGAGTTTCAAGCATGGACAGATCGTCACTGACTTCAATGTGATTTCAAATGGCACCTGACTAGTCCACAACAGTTCCTCATCATGGGTGCATTCTCATGAAACATGGCTGACTCCATTCTCAGATACAAAACAAAATCACCTTGGTTTTCCATTACCAATTCCCTCATTTGATTTTCAAAGTTGTCCAACGTTGACCTTCTTAAAATCTAGGCTTTCAGCCAGTACTACCTTTGCTTTCTCTAGCACCCTGCTTAGGTAGACCATCTAAATGAATGCAATATCATACCAATATCAGCTGTAACTGCATACATGTTACCATTCTGACGACATGAATAGAAATGATATATCTACTGATAGAGTATAGATTTCAATCACCTTAATGTAACTAATGCTGTTTAGAATTGAAATAGTCACCGAAGGTTTGTCGATTACTCGCCAAACGGTCTAAACAAATTGCACAACAATGACGGAATATGTACCAAATAATTGCCGACTAATTGCTGCACAATCACTGACTAGTTTCGAACCTTATCACCAAATGCTTGGGGATCATGTGTGTATTCCATATATGGGCATAGATTAGTTGCAGCAGTCTCATCAGTTGCAGACCCCATCGCTGATAAATCAGTCGCAGAGCATTCACATGGCCATCGCTTTTAGCTCTGTGTTACTGTAATAAAAGTGTAGTTTAAAGGATTCGCTTGTCCTGTTTTCACCATCTAATCTTGGTTCAGAACTTGCGCTTAACTCCATGACTAGATTGGCTGAGGCAGAACATAATATATAATACAGAGTTAGACTTTTGCATATTTGGTATGAGAAACTTGGAGACTTGTGTGTTTTCTTGTGTAACTTCTTGATGAATTTTGGAGACATATACAAATTTAGATTAATTACATGTGATTAATTTAAATAATTAAGAGCTTTGACATTGATTGAAAATGTAATTAAGATTTTCATCATTAGTCCAGGTAAAAACACTTAATTTATTTCAAAGTAATGAACCAATTTTGTATGTTTACCTTGTTTCCTCCACTCACAATAAGCTTGATTTTGTAGCAGGGCTGCTTTGGAAGACAGTGTTGAGGTATTGCTATACCATATTGCCCATTGTTTCAGCATCTGCCTATGTGTCATCATGCAAAAACTTGGCATTTTCTCATATCTATACCTTGTTGCCCACTGTTTCACTGCCTATGCTTCATAATGCGAAAACTTGGCATTTTCTCATGTCTATCTCATATATAAAAAAAAAAACATTAATTTTATATACCACTAGTTGTCCGCCTGTCTTCCAATCCGTCCGTCTGTGAACAATTTCTTGTGTGCGTATTTCTACCGTTTTCATTGGAATAAGTTCAAACTTACCATGGATAATCTCTTTGATGTGTAGATGAGCATGTGACTTTTAAAATTTAGATATCTGAAGGCATTCTAGATTTTCACCTGTTTTACTGGCAAGACCCTTTGGGCGTATATGTGTTGCTTTGTGAAGCTCTTGTTCACTTGATATTCTTACTTAATTTTAATCCATTACCACACAATCCCTACTTTTGACGTCCCTGAGAAAGAAGCCTTTAGAAAACATTGTGGGAAAAGGAGAAAATGCTGGTAACCAGCATTTTGTCCTTTTCCCACAATGTTTGCTACCCTTCACAAAACAAATTTCAAATTTTCAGTCACTTTTTTTTTGTCATCTGCAAACGCTGTCAATTTGGACAAGTCTATAATATTGTCGTTTGGTAATGAGTTAAAGACCAGCTACTGTGACAGAGCTGTAGTACCGGCATGTTGTAGGGGCTCTGGAGTCACCTTGCACACTGTCAGTCTGTCTCCTAAAGTCTTGTCTGTCAGCAAAAATTTCAAAGTATAAAAGCCATTGACATCAGATACAGATATATTATATTGGGAACACGTGCATTGCAAAAGATATTAAGTAACTCTGATTTCATTGTTTTTGGAGTTACTGCCTTAAGTTTTTTTCTCAACAGCATGAGTTCAAAATTATAAAAGCATCAAACTTCAAATACAGCTAGATCACATTAAGGACAAGTGCAGTGCATAAGATCTATGTAATTTGTCTTCAGTAATTTGGGACTTACTGCCTTGTGTTACTGAACATTTTGAGTTTTTTGTCTTGAGCTTTACTTGCAAAGTATTAAAAACCAATGTTTTCCTATTTAAAATACAGGATATCACATAAAAGACAAGAGAAGTTTGTATGATCAGTAGGTCCATCATCATTTTCTTTAAAACTATTGCCCCAAGTTGTTTTTTTTTGCCTAAAGCATTATTTTCAAAACATAGTTGCTATTGACTTGAAAATTCAAATAAGAATAGGTTAGGTTGAGGTCACAAGAGCAGTCAACAAGACATGCAACTGTTTCTTGTTGTACTGTTTCTGAAAATTTTTTGGTACAATGTGTTCGGTATTCTTTGAGTTTTCATTCAAATTTTTAGTTTCTGTCAGGCTCATAACTTCCAAAACTGATAGTTGATGGGATTTTTAGTGCTGATATTTGGTCAAATAATGGTTTTATTTGACTGGATCCTTGCAGTTCTATCAACATCATACCGACCTGGGTCAACAGCGGTTTTGAAATGAGGCATGTGATTACAGAGCTTTGCGGAAATATGGCATTGCATGTGATCTTGAACATGTATTATTTAAAAAGAAAATTGAAAGTCAGGATAGTGTGGTAAAGACTGATAAAGATTTTTGAGTAAAGGACAAATCTCTGTCTTGGCATTGTCTGGTCGTAATTAAAACGGCCATCACTTTTGAAAGTGGTCAGTTTTTGGAGAAGACCAGAATTCAGTGTACACCGTAATTACATCACATAAACTCCTAATTCAATCACGCCATAATTACTGTTCCCATGGCAACCAAATTCCTTTCCACTAATTACCACGGTCAAACCTAGTGGTCATTGATTGTCCAGATTTAAAGTCGTTAAAAAAACTGTCACATCCAAGATGTGTCAGGGTACATTTCAAGCAGATCGTGGTGTAGCGTAGCTCTTACACTTGTAAGCGGAGTTGTCAATTTCACAGTGGTTTCTCCCTTTGTTTACCTCGAAATGATTTCACAACTTTTACCTGTTAATTTTACCCTAAAGCTCTATCATGACTATTTATCTGTGAAGATTAATCCTTCTCCCTATATTGATGCATCCTTCCTGAGTGTCACCCATTAAATAGTTATAGAAAAAGAAGCCAGCCTTTGCAGTTAATGAAATTTTCTAGTACAATTCTCTGTCAGAACCAGGCTCTCAATTACTGATACTTTTTTTGTCGAAAATGTTAGGGAAATACAAGTTTCTTTAAAATTAAATTCATTGATAGAAATCAAACGTGATGATGTTTTGAATAAAGGTTTCTTTTGCATCAAATATAAAGGTGTAATCAACAATTAAATACAAGTAACATTGGTTTTTCTCAGGTTGTATTTTGTCATTTAATGGTCAGTTTAAATGGAGGATCCCTACTACAGTTGTGTTGATATTTTGTCTTTTCTTCTGTATGTCTTTGTGTGAAAGGTGATTCAAAGAGGAAACTTTTTAACTTAACAGTGTTCAGGTAGTCTCATCTCTAAATGATGGATAAAAGTACCTTCTTAATTACCTGATACATGTGACTGTGAAGTTGAAAGTGGGATTTCTTTTTCAATCTTTATGGAAAAATTGTGTAGAAAGGAGACTTGACTCAGGTGTTATACCATTTAGTAATGTAGTCAACTTACATGCTGACTTAATTACCTGATACATGTGACTGTGAAGTTGAAAGTAGGATTTCTTTTTCAATCTTTATGGAAAAATTGTGTAGAAAGGAGACTTGACTCAGGTGTTACATCATTTAGTAATGTAGTCAACTTACATGCAAATTTGAAATTTGTTTTGTGAAGGGTAGAAAACATTGTGGGAAAAGGAAAAAATGCTGGTTACCAGCATTTTCTCCTTTTCCCACAATGTTTTCTGAGGGCTTTTTTCTCAGGGGTGTCAAAAGTAGAGATTGTGCGTGGTAATGGGTTAACTCTTTATCAGATGACAACATTTTAGACCGGTCTAAACTGAGAGCACTTGCACACGACAAATTAAATTATTCAAAATTGAAAATTGTCTTAGAAAGGGTAGAAAACATGGAAAATAGAGAAAATGCTGGCTACCACCATTTTCTCCTTTTCCCACAATGTTTTCAAAAGGCTTCTATCTCAGAGGGTCGTAAAAATGAGGGATTATTTGGTAAAGGGTTAAAGATTGTGTTTAAAATCATGATTTTTGCTGATTGTTGGCATTACTAAAACTTACAGGCCCAATAGTGGCCAAAAATCAAACCAGATGTTAAGATGCATAGAACTTGAATTCATACCATTTAAAAATAAAATAAAAAATGTTGAGATGACAGTCTGTTACAGTGTGGAATTAATATGAAAAGAGTTAACCCTTTACCACACAATGATGACTTTTGATGACCCTGAGGTAGAAGCCTCTTTAAAACATTGTGGGAAAAGGAGCAAATGCTGGTGAACGGCATTTTCTCCTTTTCCCAAGATGTTTTCTACCCTTACCAAATCAAATTTTGATTCGTCAGCCACATTTATTTTGTCTTCTGAAAATGCTTTCAATTTGGACCAATGTATAAATTTGTCATTTGGTAAAGAGTTAAGCCAACAGACAATAAACAAAACAGATCTAAGATATATTTTCATAATGTTGCTATGTATTTAGTTCTAGACAATGAAAGAAAAAGCCATTACTGTATTACAAAATGGTCTTAGAAAATTAATGTTCATTAGAAAATCTATGTCCATTGTCAGGCCAGGATGTAATTTGAGTGCAGTAATTATTGTCCTTTGTGGTGAAATGTAGGACATAAACTTTCCGAGAATCTTTTGTAGACAGCCATTGTATAAGTCTTGACTAAACAACAAAATTTTTATTCTTGTTTCAAATTGAAAAAGATGACAGATGACAGGTTTAGCCCTTATATAAAACACTTAAATCTGCCTTTTAATTAGCCTGACAGAAAAGGCAATGCTGGTAACCAGCATTTTCTTCTTTTCCCACAATGTTTTCTACACTTCTAAAAGTTACATACCATTATTTGAAACATATATAGCTCTTTATCGAAAAACACAGTCCCAAGACTAGCTGAACTGAAAGTATTTGCATGCAGCAATGTAAGTAAACGTGGCTAAAAGTCTTAGATTTATACCAGAATGGGTTAGAAAACATTGCCAGAATAGGAGAAAATACCTGTTATTAGCATTTTCTCCTTTCTCCACAGTATTTTCCTAAGGCTTTTTTCTCAGGGATTGTGCGGTAAAAGGTTCATTTGTTGACTGCAGATGCTTTCAATTTGGATATGATTAAAAATATGTCATAATGGAAAAGGACAAAATGCTGGTTACCAGTGCAGCAGTTTCTCCTTTTACCACAGTGTTTGAAACCTTTTTTTTTCATGGTTGTTACATGGCAGGATTGTGTTACAGATCAATGATTGATGACGAAACAACCCTTTCCCAATTTTGCAGTATCACAGCTGGAGTTGCTCAAGCCAAAATATCTCCAATAAACAGACAGTGTAGATTCATGATCAGATAGCACACAAATAGCACATCATCAGCTTGTAGTCTGATCTTGACCTTCAGTCTGTTTTTGGAATGGCACTGAACTCATTATTAGACAAAAACACTTGTTTACATTAATTTGTAGCTAGCATTTTAGCCTTTCTGCTGAAAGTTTTCAAAAGCTCTATTTTCAAGGGCTATTAAAATTAACCAAAGAATCCCAGGTTTTTATGCTCTAGAAGAAGAAGCCGTCTGAAAGCATCGTGGGAAAAGGAGGAAATGCTGGTCACCAGTATTGTCTCCTTTTCCTACGATGTTTTTTTAATCTTCTAAAGTCAAGTTTCAATTTTTGAATCATGATTATTTTATTGTCTGCAAATGCTTTCAATTTGGACAAGTCTAAAAACTTGTTTTGTGGTAAAGAGTTAAGGCCCTAATACAGGTGAATAAACATCAATGTTTTTTTTCTATATCATTTCAGACAGTGGCCATGCAAATGGACAGAAGACTCCTACTATCAAAATGGAATAGATGACTCACAGCATTGACTCTTTCAAGTTCTGTGAAGGGGGCTAGGAATGGCCCTTGAATCATCCAGCCCCTATGGGGTTGGGGAGTCAGCCCTGTCATCAGGGAAAACAATGTTTCCCGATTCAGAGACTATAGAAAAGTTTACATATCCATTCAAAAGCAGTGGTAATTTTACATCAGTTTTCAACAGTACATCGCTGTCCAATGCAGTATTAAATACAA
Organism: Tridacna crocea; assembly: GCA_943736015.1. NCBI lineage: Eukaryota > Metazoa > Mollusca > Bivalvia > Cardiida > Cardiidae > Tridacna > Tridacna crocea. Next base: position 26,809,626 of record OX031065.1, read on the forward strand.
GCGTAGGCCATTCCACTCATGCTGAAAGCAAACAATCTGAAAAGAAATCTTCACCTTTGTCATCTAGAATCCCTGAAAATATCACAAATGAGAGCCCAATGGAAGTGGATGATGCTAAACCAGACAGTCATGAAATGGCAAAACTGGGTATGACCACAAACAGTGAAGTAGAACCGGAAAAAGAGACAGACAGAAAAGTTGAGGAATTATCTGATAATGAAGATCTTGTTGAATGTGGGAACTGTGACAATGAGTTTCAATGCTTACAAGACTATATGGACCATACTTGTGCTGGTAACAAAAGTATAGATGGTCGTAAAAATGAAGCGGCAACAGGTAACAGTGCCATGGTCAGTGTGAAAGATTGCATACCTAGTGCAAATGCTGAGGGAAAAGATGAACTCAGTGATGTAGAAAGTTTTGATGGTAAGATAGTATACAATCCTGATGGATCTGCGTATATCATTGAAGGAGACTCTGATAGTGACATTGAATCCATCATCGATCTCCCTCAGAAAGAAGGGGTTATTATTGATAGAAAAGGAAAAACTGATGAACCCTCTACACAGCCTTTTCCTCTTATTGACAATGCATTTTTTGTGCCCAGAAATCCAAGCTCTTTTATGAACAATAATTTTGTAATGCCCCAACAACAAACTCCAATAATGCACAGTTACCGTGTATATGATCTGCGATCAGGAAAGCACAAATCTCAAAACTCAGGTGAAAGTGTACAGGACTGTAATAATTCCAGATTATCATCGTCATTGTTGTCATCTTCATCTAAAATAGATCCAGATTCATCTACCTCAGAAGCATTAACATCATCAAAAACATCAGCCTCACATGTACAGTCATCCAAAGTGACATCTGTCCCAACAAAGCCAATCCTCATGTGCTTTATATGTAAGCTTTCCTTTGGGTTTTCTAAGTCTTTCATTTCACATGCATCAAATGAACATTCAATGGCACTGACATCAAAAGAGCATGAAATCATGTCTCAGAAGAACTCTTCAGCTATTATTCAAGGTATTGGAAAGGACAAGGAACCTCTGATGTCATTTCTAGAGCCAATCAAATCTACTGGATGGGAATCTTCATCTGATGCTGTTAAAAACCTTTCAAGTGATTTTGGATCAAATAAAGCTAGTGTACTGAAGGAGACAACAAGTGTAAGCTATGTATATACCAAGCCAAAACTATCAGATTCATTTAAAGATTCAGGTTTTACACTTAGTCCTAAACATTCAAAAGATATTTCTGTGAAAGAGATGAAAGATAGGTTTGGTAAATATGATAGTGATAGCCCTTCAAGTTCACTTGGATTGAATTCTGTATCAAATAGGCCTAACATGTATGAGAACAGTACAAGTGAGATGCATGGCATCAATGAAATTCAAAAACTGAAACTAGATTTAAGTGACTCAGACTCTCAATCAAGCTTTTCTCTGAATCCAATGCAAAGATACATGACAGAGGATTTCAAATCCCAATCTCCTAAGCCATATTTGCCACCATTTCCATCCTCCCAGAGACAAGGGTTTTATGGTATGTGTGAAGAACATCCAAATGGTAGAGCCCAGGGTGTAGAATGCCCAAGTTGTGACATGGTATTAAGTTCTTCACAGTCACTTGGAGGTCACATGACAATGATGCATTCGAGAAACTCATGTAAGACACTAAAATGCCCAAAATGTAACTGGCACTATAAATACCAGGAGACTTTAGAAATACACATGAAGGAAAAACATCCAGAAGGGGACCAAAAATGCATGTATTGTTTGACTAATCAACCCCATCCTCGTCTAGCCCGTGGGGAAAGTTACTCTTGTGGCTATAAGCCTTATAGATGTGAAGTCTGTAACTATTCTACAACAACAAAAGGCAATCTGAGTATACACATGCAGTCAGACAAACACCTGAACAATGTACAAGACTTGGCACAGGGAAATGGAGATATCTCAGTCCAGAAACATCAGGTAACTGCTGCCCAACAAATGTCTCAACCACCTACACCAACCCTTCCAGCCCCTTCACCAGCCCCATCCTCCAAAACTCCACCCCACCAGCATCTTGTCCAGCAACATCAGAACTCAGTCCCACACCCACACCAGAGTTCCCACTCCCAACAGCATGTTCCACAGCCACATCCCAGTAACTCACAGGATCTCATGAAAAAGAATAAGCCTAAACCAACCTGGAGATGTGATGTGTGTAATTATGAAACTAATGTAGCAAGAAATCTACGCATTCACATGACAAGTGAAAAACATACGCACAACATGATGGTACTACAGCAGAATATGAAACACATGCAGAGAGATATGCAGCTTCATCAGATGAACCAGCTGGTCATGTTACAACAAGATCCTTCATTTATGGGTCTGTCTGGACCAATACCTGGAGGGATTACTTTTCCATATGATGGATCTTTGATGATGGGGGGTATGCCACCAGGGTTTGGAGAGGCACCCATGGATCTTAGTAAAGAAAATGGTGTTGGAGTAGGCCCTGATGGGATGCTAGAGTTACAAGATGTTAACAGATTGTTCCAGTGTTGTGTCTGCAATGTTTTTGGTACAGATTCACTAGAATCTTTGCATCAACACTTGCAGTTAGATCGTACAAAATTACATGAGCATGAAAATATCACAGTATCCAGTGGGACATATATATGCAACCTCTGCCAATACAAGACTAACTTGAAGGCAAATTTTCAGCTTCACTGCAAGACAGACAAGCATATACAGCGTCTACAACTTGTAAATCACATCAAAGAAGGAGGCACCAACAATGAATGGCGTCTAAAATACCTCAATGTAAGTAACCCTGTTCAGGTGCGCTGCAATGCATGTGACTACTACACAAATAGCATCCACAAATTACAAATCCACACAGGAAATCCTCGGCATGAAGCTAGTGCTCAGCTTTTCTGTCACCTTCAATCACAGGACAGCAAGATGTCACCAACAAGTGGCAAGTACTACCAGTGCACATTGTGCAAGTTCAATGCCCGGTCAAAACTTGGACTGATGCAGCATGTTCACTCCATGCAACACCTACACAGTGAAAGTTTGAAGCAGATGGAAATGAAGGAAGCTGGACAGCTAGAGATTGATATTGGTGACATCTTTACAGTTAGAGAGGAGGAGGATGATAAAAGCACAGTCAAGTATGATGAGGAAGGTAAGAGCACTTTGCATGATGTACTTAAGTATAGTGAGAGTCCCATGTTTAGCTTTGTCCTTGCGAACTCAAGAAATTCATTCTTTTTTTGGATGGTCAAGAAAGCGATTTTTAGAGCTGCTGGAAATGAACTGAGCCAAGGTTTTGCATCTGGAAGCAGATGGTGTAGATTTAAGATCAGACTGCATGTTCTGTACAGTCTGATCTTGATCTACACCATCTTCAAAAGGCAATAAAATGATTATTTGAATGTATCATTCTGGAATTTCTTGAAAAAAAAAACACCACATCATCATTTCAATTCTTTACCAAACAAAGAAATTGTTGACTTGTTGAATTGAAAGCATGTTGCAGACAAATAAATTGCGGCTGAATCCATGAGATGTGTCTTTCGAAGTTTTCGAATTGGGCAAGCCTGATATATTGTCGTTTGGTAATGATATCTTTTGATATTTATTGTTAATTTTGCGGCTGCATCGCCTATCATGCTTGCTAAAAGGACCAAAGTTAACAATTCAGCAAAAATGAAATAATTAATTTCCTCTTACATAGACTTGAAAAAATGTTGACAAGTGAAGAGATGATCAACATTTATTGTAACTGTTAACCACACCATGCCTACTTTTAACGACCCTGGGAAAGAAGCCTTTTGAAAACATTGTTGGAAAAGGAGAAAATGCTGGTAACCAGCATTTTCTTCTTTTTACCACAATGTGTTCTACCCTATAAAAAAAAATTTGCACTACTTGAGCCGCATTGAAATTGTTGTCTGCAGATGCTTTCAGTTTGGACAGGCTACAATTTTGTTGTCTGGGGGTTGACCATATAATTCAAAGATTTAATCACACAAAGAGCAACAGCTTTCGAAAACATTGCTGAATATGTGGAAAATGCTGACGACCACAATTGTTGTTCAATGCCAATGTCACCTCACATAACTTTTACAAAGGGCATAGATCAAGGATCAGACTGCATGTTTGTGCTGTCTGATCTTTGATCTATACCATTGGCTTCATGATGCTAATCTTTTACAAAAATGGGCTCCAGTTCTAATGAAAATTTGACTTTTATACAACAATTTAGTGAGCAGAGAAAGTTTACTCTTTACCAAATAGCAAATCTGTCAACTGGTCTAACTTGAAGGCTTTGCCAGACCAAAGGAAATTTGGCTCTAATGATAAGATTTGTATCCAAAAGGCCAGCAAACATTGTGGGGCAAGGAAAAATTGCATTTTCTCCTTTTCCCATAATGCTTTCAAAAAGCCTTCTTCCATAGGGTCATTCAAACATAGAACTGTATAGTGAAGGGTTATAACTTTCCACTGAAGGAATACTACATTAGTAACATTACACCCACCTTGAGTGTGTTCCATGGGAAAAGGGAGATAATTCAGAGCAGTAAACTGAACTATTCTTTAACAGTTTACTCCAGTTTGGGAAACAAGTGGTAGTTGTCTTCAGATATTGAACTTTCTTAAACTTGTGGTTTAATTACATTTAGAAGCAAAAGACAGATATAAAACACTTCCTTAGGATGAAAGTGATGTATAATATATTCTAGGCTTTATTACTTTTTTTTCTGGATTTTTTTTTTTATATAGAAACCTAACTCTCTATACATATCAATTTAGACAGGGAATCCATAGGAATCACTGAAGATTTCAATCAAAATCCCAATGTTCTTGCTTAAGTTTTATCTGTTTGCTCGTTACTTACTGAATTGAATATTTTTGTTGCCATGGTAACTAGACAATAGCCAGGAAAGACTTATGTAAGAACTGGGGCCTTGAAATTACATTTATACAGCATCCGAAGAGTTCAATATTTTTAATGATGTTTCTTTCTCCTCTTCAATTTTTCCCCCACTTCAAGTAAATGTAATTTTGATGTATTGTCTTTTTATGTGTACTGGTGTTTCAAGGATAGGCTTCTTGTGTCAAACAAATAGTTTGTAAGCGCTGTAAACTGTCGTAAGTTGATTGTTCTCGGGCATGTTTGAACGAGGCGGCATCATTAACTGCGTGTAAGTATATCTTGGATTATCTGTTTTTGCAGATATATTGATTTTCAAAGTTCCAGGGGCCTGCGACTGTATGTTATTGTTATCTAGGTCTAGAAAAGAATTTGATTAATAGCAATATGCATGAATTACGCTCCATGTATGTTTCGGGATTTTTAGACAATATGTAATGTAACGCCTAGTCAGGCAGACTGGCAGGCTGTGCCTTTACTAGAAAAAATGTAGTACCTTATTTAGATAGCATTAATTTGGAAGTGAGGGCAATTTGACATTTTGTTTCACTCTTTACCACACAATCGCAACTTTAAACGACCCTGAGAAATAAGGATTTTGAAAACACTGTGGGAAAAGGAGGAAATGCTGGTAACCAGCATTTTCTCCTTTTCCCACAATGTTTACAATCCTTCTCAAATGAGATTTCATTTTTTGATTCACATATAATTTGTGGTCTGCAAATGCTTTCAATATGGACCAGTCTAAAGTTTTGTCATTTTGTAAAGGGTGAATCAATCCTTTGGTTTCGACAACTTCATCCAGAAGGATGTTGAAAACATTTTTGGAAAAGGAGAAAATACTGGGAACTAACATTTTCTCTTTTTCAAGTAATATTTTCTTCTTTTTTAAAAGAGGAACTTTAGTATATCAGCCACATTGAATTTATTATCTCTAGATATTTTAGACAAGTCTAAAATTTTGTCATTTTGCAAAGAGCTCACAAGGCTAAAATCCAAAATGATCAGAAAACTTTTGGATGAAAAAATGTAAATTGCAAAGAAAACTTCCCTTTATACTATTCTTTTCTTGTGTATGTCATTTTGAAATTTTTTGTTACTATTTATTTATTACATAGAACATATAGATATACTAAGGTATCTTTAAGATAGAATTTAATGAAAATAAAACAGAAATAAAATGTAATAGAAAGAACTTAGTAGGAAGTTCTTAAAAACATTTGCATTGTGTTCTTTAACTCTTTACTACACGACAAAAGTTTGGACAAGACCAAAGTGAAAACATAATTATGCAGACAACAAATCAGTGCTAAATCAAGATAATGATCTTTGTCTTTGAAAGAGTAAAAAACATTGTTGGAAAAGGAGAAAGAGTTGGTAACCAGCATTCACGTTTTCCAACAAGAATATTGTTGGTTTACTTCAAAAACCTCGTAACTACAGCTTATAATAAGCTGTAGTTACAAGGTTTTCGAAGTAAATTGATGATATTCAGTATTTCAACTCTTTACAAAAGAAAAGGATTTTCGACTAGACCTAATTTGAAGCACAACCAAGGAAACAGATGATTAGTCCCTTTAAAATAATAAGAATACAATGTCGAAAAAGAAGAAAAAGGTTACCAGAAATTTATCCCTTTCCCACATTTTATGCTTTCTAAAGCTTTCTTCTTGGAATTGTGAAAACCAGACAACAAAATTTTTGTCTCTATGTTGAAAGCTTTTGAAAATGACAAACTGAACCTTGCTGAAATGATAGAATTTGTCATTTGAAGATACAGAAAACATTGTGGAAAAAAAGAAAAAAATTGCTGGTTTACAACATTTTCTCCTTTTCTCACAATGCTTTCAAAAAATCTTTTTTTTTTTCCTTTCATTGTCAGTGAAATTCAGATTTGTTCGGTAGTGGGCCAAATGGATACATGGAAAGTCTTGCCATAAAAAAAAAGCATTTAATGGCCATCAGTAGGTATAATAACCATATAAATTGGCCACATATTAAGTAAATCATCTCTGGGTTTTAAAATCAATAGCTTCAAAGTGTTCCTGTCTTACCCTCTTTCCATGTTTTAATTTCTTCGGAGCTTTCCCCACCAAATGATAATTTTTCTTTTACCAAACTACATTGAAAGCATTTGCAGACAACATAATTATGAATTGTAGTTGAAATAATGATATCTGTTTTTGATAGCTAGAAAACATGGTGGGTAAAGGAGAAAATGCTGGTAACCTGCATTTTCTCCTTTTCCCACAAGATTTTCAAGATTTCCTTCTATTTAGCGTTGCTAAAAGTGGGCATTGTGTTATAGTGAAAGAAAAAGAGGTTATCCTGGTTATTTCATTGTTAAAGTGTTTTGGAACAATTCTAGTTGTTCTAGTAGGCCTTGCAGATAGAGATCAGGCTGCACAGATTTATATTTAAGTCTGTGTTCCATGCTGGCAGGTAATTTAAGAAGCAATGTGGCAAGTACGGTCTTGCAAATTAACTCGATCTATACCACACTGAAAGTGGTATGGAAGACACATGTAGCAAGGAATAGTAAATAAAATACATCAAACTTGGAAAGTTGGTACCAAACTGCAAAGTTTTTAGACTTGTTCACACTTAATTATTGCATCAAGTTTGGAAATAAATTCAGTGTGGCTCAAATAATGAAAAAAATTATTTTGATAGGGTTAAAAACATTGCTGGATAAGGAGAAAATGCGGGTTACCAGCATCTTCTCCTTTGCCCTTGGGGGGTCATTAAATCATTGTATTGTGTGGTAAAGGGTTAAGATGTCAGCAGAAACAGAGAAATTCCCTGGCTTGACCAATTTGTGTTTTTTCCACCATGTTTTCTAATATTTTGATAGTGTTTCCAATGTCTTAGAATATGTCAGTGTGAGGGAAAATAGTTTAATTTCGCTAATGGCTAGGTTTCTTCCAATTAAAGACAATACATTGACTCTGTCTGGGCCGGGGAAAAGAATATTCGTAGTTTATTGTCATTGTTCAATATATATTGCTATTTTTATAGGACTTTTCTTATAGTCTCCCTTTCTTATTATTAGACTAAACTTAGATCTAATTATTTTACATTTAGTCTGGATACTAATATTGGCTGATTTCCTCCCACTGCATGGGAAAATATTATTAATGAAGAAAAGCATAGATATGTTATTGTTGTGAGTGGGAAGAAGAAATGAAAGTTTGAATTGATTTATTTCAGTTTTCTTCTGAAATCTGAAAAAAACATTTGACACACTGGGTCAAGGATAAGGTTGATGTTTTGGCAATTCTTTGTATTCTGTATGAGAGTCTTGATCCTAACTTTTACCAAACAAACCCTGGTTTTTACAACCCTGAGATAGAAGACTTTGGAAAGCATTGTGGGTAAAGGTGAAAATGCTGGTCACCAGCATTTTCTCCTTTACCCACAATGTTTTCTTCCCTGCCAGAAATGAATTTCAATTTTTGAGTTAACGTTAATTTGTATTGTCGTCTTCAGATGTTTTCAATATGGATTGGTCTAAAATTTTGTTGTTTGGTAAAGAGTTAAAATGCAGCCTGGAACTAAGTTGGATTTTATTAAAACTTTTATTTTTACCTCAAGATTGTAATTTAACCCTTTACCATAGAACCCAGCATTTTCTCCTTTTTGAACATTGCTCACTCTCTTTTTCAAAACTTTGTTATATTTTGAGTCAGATTTCATTCATTGTCTGCCAGTACATGAATTGTACTTTCAGTATGGACTAGAGTTAAATGATATGGATATTTTCAGGTAGAATGAAAGAAAAAAAAAAGACAGCTTAATTGATTAACTCTTTCCCAAGCAAAGCCTGGTTTTCAAGACCCTGGAAAAGAAGCCTTTTGAAAACATTGTGGGAAAAGGAGGAATGCTGGTAACCAGCTTCTTCTCCTTTTCCCACAATGTTTTCTAACCTCCAAGACCAAATTTCAATATTTTAGTCTGGTTAATTTTGTTGTCTGCAACTGCTTTCAATTTGGACCAGTCTTAAATTTTGTCGTTTGGTAAAGATTTAAATTTTAAGAATGTTTCATTGAGAAACACTAATCACAACATTATTATGGCTATCAAGTTTTTATCAATTCAAAATGAAACAGCATGTCCTATGCAGTCTGATCTTTATCTACACTTAGAAAGAGCACACAATGTTTTTTTTTCACAAACTGTCGGCAAGAGACAAAAGAATTTGCAATTTCAAGGCGGTCTTGGCAAGATTATCCTGTGAGAGATCAGACAATGAAGAACTAAGATCAGAGTGCATGTTCCATGTCATGAGATTTGATCGTGGCTTGATGCTCAACTCTTAACCAAACAATCTCTGGTTTTCACAACTCTGTGAAAGAAGCCTTTTGAAAACATTGTGAGAAATTGAGAAAATGCTGATAGCCAGTATTTTCTCCTTTCACTGCAATGTTTTCTACCCTTCCAAAAACAAATTTCAAATTTTTGACTCAGTTTAATTTTGTTGTCTTGCTAATGCTTTCAATTTGAAGCAGTCTAAAAATTTGTCGTCTGGTGAAGAGTAATAAACCTTTACCAGACTAAAACGATTTGTCCTTGTCCAAATTGAACCATTTGCAGACGAGAATTTCAATGTGGCTCAAATGGTACAATTTTTCCTTGATAGGAAAGAAACATACATTGTGGAAAAAGGAGAAAATGCTGGTTACCAGCATTTTCTCCTTTTCCCACTATGTTTTCAAAAGGCTTCTTTCCCAGGGGTGTTAAAAGTCATCATTGTATGGTAAGGGGTTAATCTCACGGTTACATGACTTAAAGCATGTGGGTTTATTATTTTTTTCTCAACCATTTATGGTTATTTTTGTTTTTTATATGTCTCAGGTGGGCTAGTGATATTTGCTGTACTTTAAAATATTTCTAAATATATTCTTTTAAAAATTAAGATTGATACTGAAGAAAAAAAATCTCAGAACTATGTAAGAAATATGAGTTTATTTTTTTCAGCCGTTGCTGTGTGGGCTTTGTCTTTTGAGGTTATGTAACCTCACACTGGACTTTTTCTGAGTTACAATTCGTTCACGAACATGAAAGAAAGAAACAAATTCATAGCTGAAATACAAACTGCATCTGGTGGGATTCGAACCTATGCAGACAAGATATCCTCGCTTTTTTGGAGGTTTAAAAGACCAACACCATTGGTGTTATAGTTGTCCCAGCACAAAAATTTATCGTGCTTAAGGCTATGAGTATAGCTAATTCCCACATTTTGTTGTCTTACAATGAAAGAGTCAATTCAAACAGATATATCTGATCTGCCAGTCAAAAAGGGACCGTCTTGGAACTGCGACAAGACTTAAGTGTTGACAAATGTAAACTTAGGTCAGACTGCGAGGGTTGTGCAGGCTGACAAGGATTGACACTTTTCGCTTATATGATATTTTCTGTATGAAGAGTGGTTATTCTGCCTTACTGTAGAATCATTTTTGAACTATAAGTTTAACCCATTACACACAATCCCTACTTTTGACGACCCTGAGAAAGAAGCCTTTAGAAAACATTGTGGGAAAAGGAGAAAATGCTGGTAACCAGCATTTTCTCCTTTTCCCACAATGTTTTCTACCCTTCTGGAAACAAATTTTAATTTTTTATTTACGTTTATTTTGTCATCTGCAAATGCTTTTAATTTGGACCACTCTAAAATTTTGTTGTTTGGTAAAGGGTTAAATTGACCTGCACTATCTTTGATCTGTTTTCATCTAATTGATGGATGTACTGAATTCCTGGATAGTCCCTTTTTGCGGGATGGGTCACACATAAGTCCTGATATTTCTCCTATAATATTATGTTTTAGTTTTCTGTAAGTCAAAAATTTTTCATCCGCATTATAATTTCAATAGGAATAATTCCATCATTTGATGGTCTTGTGAAAGAGATAACCAACCCACATAAATATATAAGTTCTGATATTTGCCGTACCTTGTTGGTGTTGTACCAGCATAAGATCTGTCATAAGTGCTAAAACTTTGATTCTTTACCACACAATCCAGACTTTTGACAAAACTGAGAAAGAGAGCCCTTGAAAACATTGTTGGAAAAGGAGAAAATGCTGGTAACCAGCATTTTCTCCTTTTTCTCATATTGTTTTCTGCCCTTTCCAAATCAAATTTCCATATTTGATTCACATTTTCCCATAATTATTGTTTTCTGCCCTTTCCAAATCAAATTTCCATATTTGATTCACAAAATTTTTGTTGTCTGCAATTGAAGCTTTCAATTTGGATTAGACCAAAATTTTGTCATTTGGGAAAGAGTTAAATTTGGAGGATTCCAACATTTGATGGTCTTACAACAGAGACAACCCACAAAGATATATATTAGATCTGATATTACTCTTATATTGTTGTTGTTGTCGTCCAGTACAAAGTTCGTCATCTGCAAATACTTTAATTTAGAAATAGATGATTCCAACATTTGATGGTCTTACAAAAGAGACAACCCACCAACGCATAGTAGTTCTGATATTTCTCTTATTATACCCACCAAAGGCAGAGGGATATACAGCTTTAGTGTTGTCCATCAGTTTATGCATCCGTCTGTCGGTCTGTTTGTCTGTCCGGGTGAATACCTCCAGTACCATGGGACAGAATTTCATGAAACTTAATATGTATGTACAATAACCCATTCTGCCGAGACCCAGTTTTTTTTTTTTATTTGATGCAAAATGGCCTTTTTCAGCAGGGGATATTATCATTTCAACGAAATTGCTTATATTGTTATTGTAGTTGTACAAAATTTCTATATTTAAATTGAAGTATTGGCAGGTGACAAATTTTGTACAGGGAGACAACACAACTACAACAACAATTCAAAAGAAACATCAGAACTAATATACATCTGTGTGGGTTGTCTCTTTTGTAAGACCAAAAAATGTTGGAATCATCCGTATCTAAATTCAAGTATTTGCAAATGCAATGTAGATCAGAGCTCCAGATAAGAGGGAGTGATAGTATTCTACATCCTTTTAATAATTTCTTGTCAAAACCCTATGTTGTGGGTACTCATTAGAATCGTCTCATTGAGACGATTCTAATGAGTACCCACAACATAGGGTTTAGGGGAGAATAATTCATATTTTCAATTTTGAAATCAAAATCACTCCCTTTATCTGGAGCTCTGTAGATGATTCCAACACTTTTTTGGTCATACAAAAGAGACAACCCACATAGATGTATATTAGTTCTGATATTTCTCTTGTATTGTTGTTGTAGTTGTTGTCTCCCGCACAACACTGATGGTGAGATAAGTAATGGCACATATGGCAGACGATATAATTTATGGATTTTAATTATTTCAGACCTGGATTATGGATAGCTCTTCAGACATGATATCAACCCTCTATACCTTAATTGTGATCCCGAGTTTTAGTGATCCTGACTTAAAGAAAGCATTTGAAAACATTGTGGTAACCAGTATTTTCTCCTTTTTCCACAATATTTTCTACCCCTCCGAAAAGAAATTTCAATATTTTTTGTCACATTTTTCTTTTTCCTTGTCTGCAAAGTTGGAAGTGCCTTATACTTGACTGTCTCGGAAAAAATTTACTCCTTTAATTTAACAATTTCTGGTTTTAACCAACCTTAGGAAGAAGCCCTGCAAAAATATTTTGAAAAAGGAAAATACTGGTAACTGTCATTTTTTCCTTTTCCTACAATGTTAAATACTACTCTTCCAAAGTCAAGTTTCAATATTTGATCCATGTTTGTCTTCTGCAAATGCTTTCAATTTGAAAATGACTAAATCTGTCAGTCCTGAAGGAACCCAGTCACCATCTTAAGTCTAGAAATAAGTAGGAAAATAATAGGTATTTAAACATTGAAGAATCTATTGGCATAGCCCACCGTGGAGATTAACTATAAGACTGCATATTTTGTGCAATCTGACCTTGATCTACACTGGCTTTGAAGGCAGCTGAAATTATTAGTGAAAGATTCTTAAACCCTTATCCTGTTAACTCGTTACCAAATGAAATATTTTAGGCTTGTCCAAATTGAAAGCATTTGCAGAGGACAAAATAAAAGTGAATGAAAATTTGACATTTGTTTCGTGAAGGATAGAAAACATTGTGGGAAAAGGAGAAAATGCTGGTTACCAGCATTTTCTCCTTTTCCCACAATGTTTTCTAAGGGCTTCTTTCTCAGGGTAGTCAAAAGTAGGGATTGTGTGGTAATGGGTTACCATAAGTAAATAATATAAAAAAAATTCAAGCTGATTGTAAAAACTCGACAAAATGTTATGCCAAACTGGTTTCTTGAGGATAAATTTCTCCAAATCGTGCAGGGTAGATTCAAGATCAGACTGCATGTTCAGTGCAGTCTGATCTTGATCTACACTATCTGCAAAAAGTCAGTGAGTCTTGCTTAGCAGCTTAAGGGTTAACCCTTTACCACACAATCCTGATTTTTAACACCCCTGTGAAAGAAGCCTTTTGAAAACATTGTGGGTAAAGGAGAAAATGCTGGTAACCAGCATTTTCTCCTTTTCCCACAATGTTTTCTACACTCCCAAAATCAAAAATCAATTTTTGGTTCACTTTTATTTTGTCGTCTGCAAATGCTTTCGATTTGGAGTAGTCCAAAATTTTGTCGTTTGGTAAAGAGTTACGGTTTACTTTGCCTCTTGATTTTAATTAGTCTACTGGCTATAGAGGTTTTTTTTTTGTCAGAAAATAATAAGATAGATGGGGTATTGTTAATGGCAGGGGATGTTTTTATTGGGCTTTTTCTCTTAAAGTATGTATATCTATCTGATGTAGACTTTTAATCATTATTTCTGTATTATGATAGGATCCCATGATAGGTTATTTTGTTGAGTTCTTCGGTGCAGGATGTCATTGGTTTGAGCACTTTGCTGGTTCAGAATTAACAGTCAGTTTCGTTGAAATGATATCCCTCGATGAAAAAGAGACCTTCACAAAATTTACGTCACTGTTTATCTCATAATAATTTCCAGTTCACCATTTTGCATCGAATAAAAAAACAGGGTATATATAGGTGGAGTAGGCTGTTGTAAACATGTATAAAGTTTCACAAAATTGCATCCAATGGTATAGGAGATACTGTCCCAGACAGACACACGGACAGATGGACAGACACACAAACAATGCTCAAACTACTGTATATCCCCGTGCTTTTTGCAGGGGATAAGAAATCAAGAGCAGTACTACTTTTGGATGCTAACCTTCAGGTGTGGCCATTTGATTTTTATTTAAAATTCTCTGTTGAAAAATTGGTATAAGCGTCTCGAAAATGTGTTAATGATTACCTCCCCTTGTATGTTTAGCTCTTTTAATAATGAACAGCTTATCCAAATTTGAAGAATATATCCTCGGTAATCAGTAAAGAGAGGTATGATAAAATGTTTTAACTCTTTACCACACAATCCCGACTGTTAACGACCCTGAGAAAGAAAGCTTTTGAAAACATTGTGGGAAAAGGAGAAAATGCTGGTAACCAGCATTTTCTCCTTTTCCCACAATGTTTTCTACCCTTCCCAAAACAAATTTCACTTTTTGAGTCATGTTTATTTTGATGTCTGCAAGTGCTTTCAATTTCGACAAGTCCAAATTTTGTTTGTTTGGTAAAGATTTGTGTTTGCATCATGGCAACAATGGCGCAGATGCTTGTACAGGGCTGTGGCTATAATTCTTCTCACTTTTTTGAACTGGTGACCCAATCAGTTGCCTATGGTGGATTATAATGACTGTATATAGAAAATATGAACAAATCTTAAAGTTGCCCCATTACAAAACAATCCCTTTCTTTAAAGACCCCGGAAAGAAGAAAACTTTTGAAAATGTTGTGGGCCAAGAAGAAAAGGCTGGTAAACTGTTTTTTCTCCTTTTCTTAAAATGTTTTTAACATTTTCTGGTACAAATCAAATTTCATTTAATGCCTGCAGATGCTTTCAATTTGGACCAGTCTAAAATTTTATGGTTTAGTGAAGGTTTACAAATTGAGATCATATTTATTGTTTATCAATGAATATTATATATTCATACCCATTTTGGAAAAAAAAGATACAATTAGAAATGTATTCAAAACTGTTTGAGGTTGGAAAACAAGAAAGAGAATTGTTTGGATTGTATCTGACAACAGTTTGCATTAAATTATCAAAGAAATAATCTTTCTCATAATATAAAGTTTTAAATAAGTTAGTTGCATAACAAGGATTGAATAGTGGTTTAGCATTTTACCATTGCTCATTTAAGGGAGTTATTCCCCAGTGTTTGGTACAAGATTGTCTCAACAGTGTCTTACATTATTATTTTTTTTAAATCAATATTTTTTGTCACCTCTTTTATATATTGTTTTTGTTTGGCAAAGTTTTAGTTTTAAACTTTCACAATGAAGGAAACGCCAATGAAACAGGTCTTATTTGAAACTTGTATTTACATATTATCCTTTCTGTTAAATTACCAAATAAACTGCTCTCTGTTTCACCAACTTTTCTTTAGGTTTGATCTGAAAAAAACTAATTTCGTGGGGAGATAAAATCATAGATTTGTCCATAGTAAAAGCATTTGCAGACAATAAATTAAATGTTACTCAAAACATGCAAGTTATTACTAATGTCTGTTAAAGGGATGAAAACATTTGGGGAGGAGAAAATGCTGTTTTCATTTGCTATTTTCTAGAATTTCCTCCTTTCCTACAGTCTCTTTCAAACAGCTTTTTTCTCACAGTAGTTATAAGACAAAATTGTGTTATAAAAATAGTAAAATAGTAAGGAAGATAATATATTTCAGACCAAATTATAGACTGGTCTAAATTGAAAGCATTTGCAGACAAGACAATTTTAACGTGACTGAAAAGTTGAAATTTGGTTTTGGAAGAGTTGACAACATTTTGGGAAAAAAAGAAAATGCTGGTCACGAGCATTTTCTCCTTTTCTCACAATGTTTTCAAGAGGCCTCTTTCTAAGGATGGTTAAAAGTCGGGATCGTATGGTGAAGAGTTAATGAATGCAGTTGATAAGAATATTGAACATTTCTAACATTGATTTGAAAGTTTCATTCAAATTAAGGTGTAACACACGGAATGGTTATGTGGGTAGGAAAAAGTGTAGGGGTTTCTTTTGTCTGTGTTAGAAGAAAAGAAGCACATAACACAAAGAAGCTAATCACAAGTTCCCAGGCCACTATGAAAATATTCTATTAAGCAATAATTGCCTACAGGATGATTAATTTGGCTGAGTCATGTGACATACGGTCAGTTACGACTTTATGACCTCCATGGATGAGCTTTGAATCTTGGCACATTTAGGTGCTTTTGCAGACTGTGTATAGCAAAATCTGACTGCACAGAACATGCAGACTGATCATTGATCAACACAGTGTCTGCTGTCAATGATGAGAAAGTGCTGTGTAAAATTACCTTTGAAATGCCTACAAGTGGTTTTGTATACTGACCAAAGTTAATACTTAAAACACTGAGTTAGTGAAATACTATGTTCAGTTACGAGGAAACTCAAATAAAGGTTGTTTTTGCCAGAATACATTAAAAGGTAGAGACAGTGTAGATCCAAGATTGGACTGCACATTCTGTACAGTCAGATCTTGGTCTACAGTGTAAGTAATATAAGACAGGGTCATTGCAACCAGAGTTGAATTATTGATGCGCAATTTGCTGTCCAAGAGATAATTAAAAACTATCTTTTGATATATCTGTAAAGACGCTTTTACATTGATAAACGTCTAAATCAACTAACAGTATATAATTAAGTCTTTGATTTGATAGGTGGAGAAATTAAAATTCCTTATTTTTCTGTTTTTCCCAATATTTCACTCTAGAATATTGCAAGGGGCTAAAATTTAGGCAGTTAACCCTTTACCAAACAATCCCTGATTTTTACGACCCTGAACACATTGTGGGGAAAAAGAGAAAATGCTGGTAACCAGTATTTTCTCCTGTTACCTCAATGTTTTTACCCTGCTGGAAACAAATTTTGATTTTTGAGTTTCGTTTATTTTGTCGTCTGCAATTGCTTTCAATTTGGACCAGTCTGAAATTTTGTCGCTTGGTAAAGTCAAAGTAACTTGTGTTCCGGGACCATCCAAGGGAGGTAGCTCTAAACTGTCCAAAATACTTATCAAAATTGAACACAATTACAGCAGACAAATATGGCTAAAATATTAGGATTTGTTCTTGAAAGGGTCCAAACCACGGCGGGAAAAGGAGAAAATACTGGTTACCAGCATTTTCACCTTTTCCCACAATGTTTTCAAAGGGCTATTCTTTCCTCTGGGCTGGTAAAACAGTTCCGTGTGACGAAGGGTTAGGAAAAGTGGTTTCTTGCAGCAGTTTGTCTTTCAGGTTTGATAAGTTACTTTAAGAATGCATCGAGAAGCAACTCATGGTTAACTCCTGAAGCAGAGGGTTGCTTAACCCTTTACCACACAATGATGACTTTTAACTATCCTGAGGTATTCT
This sequence comes from Tridacna crocea, assembly GCA_943736015.1. Lineage (NCBI taxonomy): Eukaryota > Metazoa > Mollusca > Bivalvia > Cardiida > Cardiidae > Tridacna > Tridacna crocea. Next base: position 26,827,025 of record OX031065.1, read on the forward strand.
TAAGCCTGTTGAAAACATTGTGGGAAAAGGAGAAAATGCTGGTAATTAGTTACCAGCACTTTCTCCTTTTCCCACAAAGTTTTCTCCTCTATCAACGGAAAATTGCATCATTTGAGCCACTATGAAATTTCCATCTTCAAATGCTTTAGAGTTCGATAGGTCTAAAATTCTGCTGTATGGTAAAATGTTAATACAGAATGTCATGTAAGACAGGTTTGAATCTAATTAAGATTACCCAAAAAATATAAAGGACATGTTTTTGCTGCTTTTATCAGCATGATTATGACACTCTTGACTGTACAACTTAGTGATATTTTGTGATCTGTTTGGCCAAGCAATGAATTAGTGATAAGAAAAAGTTTGTCTTTTCCAATTAGTCAAGAGGTGTTAGGTATTTCATGGTATTTGGTCACCTAAAAGAATAGTATGATTTCTATCAACTATCTGTATGGGGAAAGTAGCCAATTTCTTTGAAATAATATTGTGCATAGAACTGGGGCTATTATAGTTAGCTACCAATTGATGTACCTGTAACAGAAATCCTGTGGAAAAAGGCGTTAACTCTTTACCATACAATCCTGACTTTTAACGAACTTTTAGAAAGAAAGCCTTGGAAAACATTGTGGGAAAAGGAGAAGATGCTGGTAACCAGCATTTTCTCCTTTTCCCACAATGTTTTCTACCCTGTCCAAATCAAATTTAAATTTTTGATTCACATTTATTTTGTCGTCTGCAAATGCTTTCAATTTGGACTGGTCCAATTTATTTTCATTTTGTAAAGAGTTAAACACTAAAGTATGAACCAAACTGAATGTACATGTAATTATTCTTTGAAAAACAAACATACTTTTTTCCAAATTACCTTTTGTAACTGCTGTCTTTGTCATTTGCACACAGTCTGATCAAAATCTACACTGTCCTGCCCATGGTATTCTAATGTTAACATGTTATCACACAATGTCGACTTTTAATGACTCTGGGGAAGATAGCTTTTGAAAACATTGCGGGAAAAGGAGAAAATGCTGGTAACCAGCATTTTCTCCTTTTCCCACAATATTTTCTACCAAATCAAAGAAAATTTGCATTGAAATTATCGTCTGCAAATGCTTTCAATTTGGACATTAGGCTAAAATGTTGACGTCTGGTAAAAAGTTAAATTGCTCAACAATCCAAGTGGACCACATTGCTATGACAGTGGACAAAGCTAAGCCTTTCACATGAAAGGAAGCAACCTTTGTTTGTTGAATTTTCAATAGTTTTTGTTACAATTTTTTCTGTGTGCCCTTTTCCTTCTGCTGATAGCCTGTTGATGCCTTTGCGGGTGACAAATGAAAACATTGTGACTAAAGGGTAAAAGGCCGAGAAATGAGCAAATTCTGCTTTTGTCAAAAGCTTCTTCAGATATCAGAGCTAGATTCTATTGTCTGTAAGTTTTATCCAATTCTTTTATATGGAAACTTTTATGAAAATTTCAATTCAGAAATGTTGTGATGGGTTTACCCTTTACATGGTGTTGGAGTCTTGTGATACTTGTTGGGGTAGTGAGCATGAAGATCAGACTGCTAAGAGCATGCAGTCTGATCTTGTCTATTATATAACTGTGAAATATTCAGACCAGAGTAGCAATGAATTTGTAGCATTTGAATTTCTTCTACAGATTGAATTTATCTCTTCCTGTGCTAAGAAAATTAACTCGTTACCAGACAACAAAATTTTAGCCCTGTCCAAACTGAAAACATTTGCAGACCACATTTCAATGTGGCTCAAATGGTGCATGTTTATGATAGGGTAGAAAACATTATTGGAAAAGGAAAAAATGCTGGTTACCAGCATTTCAGATTACTTGCTTTCAAAAGGCTTCTTTCTCAGGGTCGTCAAAAGTCATTATTGTGTGGTAAAGGTTAAATGGATATCCCAAGGTAGTTCTAAGATGATAGAAGCAGTTATTGTAAGTATATCAAATGATACAGTGGATGGTGTAGATGATGGATCAGACTGTGCATTCTATACACTCTGATCTTGATCTACACTTTCCACATAAACAATTAAATCTAGGTTCTGGGTAGCAAGGATTATAATATTTACGTGAAAGGGCTTCACCAGTGTGTGGTGGTCCAGGTGAAATGTTGGTCTGTGTTTTTTAGTTAAAATATTTAATGATGAACAATGAGTTATTTTTCCTAACAAATGACTGATTGAAAAAGTTCTGTTTGATTAGGGGCACCTTTAGGTATTGGAACAGCTCTGTATTTGTCTTGCATTGTATTAAAGCTGTCCTTATGTCAACAAATATATTTAGATCATGTTATCGGCCCCATTCCAGCTTATCGCTGTCCGTAATGATCAGACTTCAAGTAAAATGAAGAGTTGAAAGACAAAACTTTGTTTGCACAGTCTAAAGAAATTGGATTGCATTCATTTGTCGGGATCTTGACAAAGTCTTTGTGACAGCAAGTGCACTATGTTTGAACCTGGTTCCATAAATTTTTTTCTGCTTTTTTGACCTGATCAGGACTGAGCACAAAATGCTTTTTAGAGGATAATGTAGATCAAGATTTTAAAGTACATCACATGAAGTTGAGTGTCGGATTTTAAAGGCTAATTTGTGTGGCACCCTACGCAAAAAAAAGTTGAAATTACATTTATAATAAGAGTACTTTTCCCAAAATGTTCATAATGTTAAGCACCCTGAAGAGATAAAGGGATAAGTAATTTATTCTGATACCATTTCTTCTCTCCCTTTTAACAAACAATCCTGAGTATTAAGGATCCTGAGAAAGACGGCTTTTGGAAAAAAATTTGTGGTGAAAGATTTTCGTTTTCCCAGAATGTTTTCTGTCCTATCAATGACAAATCTAATCTGAGATTCATTCATTTTGTCGTCTGCAAATGCTTTCAAGAAGATTTTTGAACTTGACCCAAATTCAAAGCATTTGTTGATGACCAAAGAAATGTAGCTTGAGAAATGATTCTTCCTTTGTAATGGTGAAAAGCATTGTGGGAAAAGAAGGAAATACTGGTAAAAAAGCATATTTTGTTCTCCTTTTCCCTCATTGTTTTCAATACCCATCCTTAGGGTTGTTGAAACACAGGACTGTTGCAAGTTGTTTTAAGACAGGATGATGTTTGGTATTCAGTCAGGGATAAAGGTGAAGCCATCATAAACAATTTGGGCTATCAATTTGTTCAACATGGAAGCTCATTTGTGGTATGATCCCCTTGAATTACACTTTACCGATTTAACTCTAACATTGACTGGTCCAAGTTGAAAGCATTTTCAGACACAAAACAAATGTGACTCAAACATTGAAATTTGTTAAGTGAAGGGTAGTAAACATGGCAGGAAAAGGAGAAAATGCTAGTTACCAGCATTTTCTCCTTTTCCTACAGTGTTTTCAAAAGCTTTCTATCTCAAGGTTGTGAAAAGTCGGGATCGTGTGGTAAAGAGTTAAGATCGTTTTGGTGCACTCATTTGCATAGGGCTACAAAATGTTAATTCATTAAAAGTAATGCCCCTGAGAACAGTGTACCTGTAGATCAACTTCTACATTGTTTTGTACTGTTATAATCCTAGCAACAAGGACACCAGAATGAAATATCGAAAGGACTCAAGACATTGTTTTAAGTAGGAAGAACGTGAAAATTCAATCGAGGACAGGGGTGAATTGAATGTGTTGCCATTAGCAACCCTGGGGCCATTTTGGTCTCTGCCTTTTTAATGGATGGGGGGATGAAAAAGTCTGCTTTATCTTTTCATATTATAATCCTAATTGTGAAAAGGTGATCGCATATTTTATTTGGTGATTGCCTTGAAAGGAATACCTCTGAGTCATTTTTCAGTTAATTTCTAAAGTCTTTTCCGACGATATTCACTTGATGTATACAATTTATAAATTATGAAAAGAAATGATAATGACGATTTACATTTATGTTTATAGAGATACCCTTTCGCCTTGTCTATATAAGGCCGTAGATTTATTTAACCCATTGACCTCGAGACTGCCAAAGATTTGCCGTTGATGAAATCTTATCCAGACTTTAACCATTCTACTCCTGGGCTCAAAGTTTATCATCTTCCAGCTGTCTACATTCGGAAACGGTGTGGTACAAGAATAAATTGCTTGTTTAACTCTTTACCAAAAAACAAAATTGAAGAAATTTTCAAATCAAAGTTATTTTCAGACTTCAATTTATATTTGGCTCTAAGATTGGAACTTGTCTTTGATATAATTGAAAGCATTGTGGGTAAAGGAGAAAATGCTGGTTACCAGCATTATCTCCTTTACCCACAATGCTTTCGAAAGGCTTTTTCTCAAGTTTGTTAAAACATGGGCCTATTTGAGAAAAGGAAAATGAGCAATAATGTCAGTTGCTACAAAGTTTTGTTCTGCAAATTTGTGTCTGGAAACGGTTGCTCTTTACTAAATAATCCAATTGCTGTTGCAAACCTGACACCAGGTGAAAACATTTTGGAAGAAAAATCAGTGACGGCACCCACCATTTTCCTGAATATTCCTGCATGCTTTCTACCCTTTGGAAAAAAGAAAGCTTTGATAGGTGCATTTACTACTGTGATGCATTGGAAATATTGTTGAAAGCAGTGAATAACTTTATAAAACCCTTTCAAGGACAAATTTCATAATTTTAGCCATGTTTAATTTGATGGCAGCCTTTTTGGTTTTGGAACTCTAAGAATTCTATTGTCTTGTATAGACTTTAACCCTCTTCCACACAATCCAGAGTTTTTAACGACGTTAAGGCAAAAGCCTTTTGAAAACATTGTGGGAAAAGGAGAAAATGCTGGTTACCAGCATTTTCTCCTTTTTCCACAATGTTTTCCTCCCTGTTGTAGACAAGCTCCTGCATTTTAGCCACATTTAAATTGTTGTCTGCAAAATGCTTTCACTTTCAGGAGAAGATTACTGTTTTGTCTTATGGAAAATAGTTAACCATGGTCATTCAAACCACTATATGTCTGAAAATAGGCTTTCTTGTTTGGAAAACACATTGTCCTGACAAAAGCTTTTTGGCCAAAGTATCATGTTATAAAAGACAATGTAGATTTTAGATCAGATTGCAAGTTCTTGGCTGTCTGATTCTATTCTTCAAATATACCTGAAATAATGGTATTAGGTTAACAAAATTTAATTCTTTACCCTCCAGTCATATTGGAAACCCATGTTTTGTAAAATTCGGACTGTGACTCAAGCATCCAATGCAGATTGTGAAGTGATGAAAGGAGAAAAATATTTACCACTTTGTACATTTTCTCCTTTTGTAACAAGATTTTCAAATTTAAGCTGCAGAGGAGCCAGAATGTTACATGGAGGGAAAAAGTATAAGTGCCAAAAGAAGACATGAAAGACGGGAGGTAGAGATAGACATTCGGTTAATTGAAATTATGCACCCTTCAAGTGACCTCCAGATTGAAAAAGTTTACAATAGACATTTGGAAAACTTAGCTTAATTTCTATTGGTCTTTAGATACAGAATGTTTATAATATCTGTGTGTAGAAATTATTAGACGGAAAGTTATGAGATATTTTTAATGAGCGTGATGGAGAAATATAGCCATGACGGGAGTGCTGGTATCGCATAACAGTTTATTGGGTAAGCTGTGATTTTACTGTTTTTTTTTTCAGTCATTTTGTGTTAAAAAAAATTTAGGCTTTGATAAGATTATCTTAATACATATTTGTGTGTCAGTCTCGATCTTCAACCTTTATCAAGACTCTAATGGTTTTATGTCCTGCCTGGAGAAGGCTTTATATAACATTGTGCGAAAAAGAGATAATGATGATAACCAGCATTTTCTCCTTTTCCCAAAGTATTTTACCCTGTATCAAGAACCCAAGTCCCATTACTTAAGGCAAAGTTGCAGATTTTCAGTCTGCAAAATGCTTTTAGTTTGGACAAGTCTAAAGTTATTTTAACTATGTACCAAACAACAAAAAATGTAGATTTGTCAAACTTGAAAGCATTTTGAGACAACTTAACCCATTACCACTCAATCCCTACTTTTGACGCCCCTGAGAAAGAAGCCTTTTGAAAACACTGTTGGAAAAGGAGAAAATGCTGGTAACCAGCATTTTCTCCTTTTCCTACAGTGTTTTCTACCCTTCCAAGAACAAATTTCTATTTTTCAGTCACCTTTATTTTGTCGTCTGCAAATGCTTTTAATTTGGACCAGACCAAAATTTTCTCGTGTGGTAATGGGTTAACCCTTTACCAGTCACAATAACAACTTTTAACGACCCTAAGGAAGAAGCCTTTTGAAAACTTTGTGAGAAAAGGAGAAAATGCTGGTAACCAGCAATTTCTACTTTTCCCACAAAGTTTTCTATTTTATCAACAACAAAAAAAAAATGCATCATTTGAGCCACTACGAAATTATCATCTGTAAATACTTTCAAGGTGGGTAGGTCTAAAATTCTGCTGTGTGGTAAAGTGTTAAATCTGGCTCAAAATTTCTCTTCAACATGGTAGAAAGGATTCAAACGACAAAATCTTAGACTTGTTTAAGTAACTCAAAAACTGAAATTTGTTTCCAGCAGTGTAGAAAACATTGCGGGGAAAAGAGACAATGCTGGTTACCAGCATTTTCTCCTCTTTTCCACATTGTTTTCAAAGGCTTCTTGCATAGGGTTGTCAAAAGTCGGGATTGTGTGGTAAAGGGTTAAAGGTGAAAATGATGGTTTCCATCATGTTCCCTCTTTCGTAAAATGTTTTCAAACAGCTTCCTCTTTAGATTTATTAGCCCTTTACCACACAGTCCCAGCTTTAAAAGACCCTGTGAAAGAAGCCTTTTATAAACATTGTGGAAAAGGAGAAAATGCTGGTAATCAGCATTTCTGTTTTTCCCACAATGTTTTCTTCCTTTCCTATAAAGAATTTGTTTTTGGTCCCATTTATTTTTCAGTTGCTCTCAATTTGAACCTGTCTTAAATTTTGTCAGTCAGTACGGAGCTAAAATAAACGATGGATTGTTAGGTAAAGGATTGACTCAAAAGGAGTTGAGTGTTTATTAGATAGGCTCCATGATCCTGTGATAGGGATTTTTTTAGGGGTTTAAACCCTTTCACACACGATGCTGAGTTTTAACAACCTTGTGGAAAAGGGCCTTAGAAAACATTGTTGGAAAAGGAGAAAATGCTGGTTACCAGCATTTCCTCCTTTTACCATAGAGGTTTCAAGCACTTTATTCCAGAGGACAAAAAAATATAATATAATTTAATATAAGGACTTAACCCTTTACCAGACAATCCCGACTTTTAACGACCCTGAGAAAGAAGCCTTTTGAAAAGTTAGTGGAAAAGGGAGAAAATGCTGGTAACCTGAGCATTTTCTCCTTTTCCCACAATATTTTCTACCCGTCACAAAACAAATGTTTAATATTCAATCACTTTTATTTTGTCGTCTGCAAATGCTTTCAATTTAGACCAGTCTGAAAATTTGTCGTAAAGTAAATGGGTTAACCCATTACCACTCAATCCCTACTTTTGACGCCCCTGAGAAAGAAGCCATTTTAAAACACTGTGGGAAAAGGAGAAAATGCTGGTAACCAGCATTTTCTCCTTTTCCCAAAGTGTTTTCTACCCTTCCCAGAAAAAAATTCTATTTCTGATCACCTTTATTTTGTCGTCTGCAAATGCTTTCAGTTTGGACCAGTCCAAAATTTTCTCATGTGGTAATGAGTTAAAGCAGCATCTTGCCATTATATGTAAATCAACTCTTTACCACACAAGCCTAGCTTTTAACGACCCTTTGAAAGAAGCCTATAGAAAACATTGAGGGAAAAGGGGAAAATGCTGGCTATGGGGAAAATGGTTAGCATTTTCTCCTTTTCCTTTAATTTTTTCTACCCTTTCGAAGTCAGAAGTCATCTTAACTCATTACCAAACGACAATATTTTAGGCTTGTCTAAATCCAAAGCATTTGCAGACGACAAAATATATGTGACTGAAAATTTGAAATTTGTTTTGTGAAGGTAGAAAACATTGTGGAAAAAGGAGAAAATGCTGGTTACCAGCATTTTCTCCTTTTCCCACAATGTTTTCTAAGGGCTTCTTTCTCAGGGGCGTCAAAAGTAGGGATTGTGTGGTAATGGGTAAAGAATTTGCCATCTGCAGATACCTTGAAATTGGACCAGTCCAAAGATTTGTCGTTTTGTAAAGAAATGTTTCAGGAACTTCTATCTTTGTCACACACACACATGGATGCAGACTTTGTATATATAGATAATCATTCAAATGTATGAAGTTCCCAATATTCTGGAACTGTGGCAGTTTTAACTAACTTAATATAGATATTCTCTGGTAAGCTTTGTTTGATGAGAATAGTGTTGGTTGTGTCTGGAGAGAAAGCTAGAGCCTTGTTGACAGACTGGGTCTAGTGTTTTATCTTCTTTTATGGATTATTTAGACCAATTAACGGTCATCTTTTAGCCGCTGTGTGAGAAAGCTTGTTATATTTTTAGAAAAAAAATATGGAGACGGGATAATGTACATGGCGTCGTCCTGCAGGAATGTGTAAGCTTGGTTTTGTTTTGATTGGCAATGGTGATATTTATGAGGATTTTTTTTAACATATGGATAACTTACATGAGTTTACGTTTAATTTAAAAATACAACGTGAAACATTGTGGCAAAAGGAGAAATTGCTTGTTCCAAGCAATTTATCCTTTCACCATGAATGTTAAGCCTGCTGCAAAGTAAAGAATATGATCTGCAGTAGGTAATGTATAAAATTTCTTGTCTGCTGCTGTGTCTAGTTTTTTGTCCCTATATAGATAATTTACACTATTTTCTCTTCTTGACCTATTTTCTTGAGTGTTTATTGGATTTTCTTTTCTTCTGCTTTTCTCCACCATTTCTTGTTGATATGGTCACTGTGCTGAGAAAATGTCAGAATGGAAATGTCAGACTGGACTCTTGTTTTTTATCCTTCTGTCCCTATAGATGAGTTGAAGAGTGATAGCCAGTCTTTGACCTAAGTTTTATATTGAAATATGATTCCAGTAGGGATTCAATTTTGGTTCTTTTAACCCTTCACCACTCAATAACGAGTTTTAATGAACCATTTAGGAAAAGGGTCTTGAAAGGGTCTTGAAAGGATTGCAAGAAAATGGAGAAAATGCTGGTTGCCATCATTTTCTCATTTTTCTTGATGTTTTCTGTCTTGTTAATGCTGATATTACCAGTACGTTTTCTTCTTCCACAGGGGTTTCAAAAGTTTTTTACTTCAAGGATGCTAAAACTAGAGATTGTGAGTAATAATGCACAAAATTTATGATTTTTATCGTTTTAAGTTGGGGAAAAAAATGCCTGAAATAGTGCTTTAACTCTTTACCAAACAACAAAATTTTAGACCGATCCAAATTGGAAGCATCTGCAGACAACAAAATAAAAGTGACTGAAAACTTGAAATTTCTTTTGAAAAGGGAAGAAAACATTACCAGCATTTTCTCCTTTTCCCATAATGTTTTCAGAAGGCTTCTATCTCAAGGTCATGAAAAGTCAGGATTGTGTGGTAAAGGGTTAATAATTTTCAATTCGATTATGTATCATAATAGCTTACAGTCCTAATCAAAGATCAGACTGCATGTTCTGTGCATTCGATTCATGGTCTGCACTGTCTGCAAAAATTAAGTCACTGGATTTATATCAGAGAAGTATGAAACACTTTGGGGATGGGAAAAATGCTGGAGATAATCATTTTCTCTTTCCTTCAGTGTTTTCTGAAGAAGCTTTCATTCTCAGGGTTGTGAAAAGTCGGCTCTCTATTGTGTCGATAATGCCAATAAATGAAATGAAAGTAACTCTTTACCACACGATCCAGACTTTTAACAGTTCATCCCATCAGGCATTTCTGTAGTATCTCTAATTGACCCTAAATAACAGCAAGGATATGAAGTATGTGTATATGACACCTTTTGATAGCATAGAAAACATTGTGACAAAAGGTGAAATTGATCGTCACAAGCAATTTCACCTTTTGCCACAATGATTTCCAAAGGCACCCACAAGCAGTGCGTACTAATAAGTGTCTATGGAGTAAAGGGTAAAGGACCCTGAGAAAGAAGCATACAGAAAACGTGGGAAAAGGAGAGAATGCTGGTAACCAGCATTTTTTTACTTTTCCCACAATAATTTCTACCTAATCAGTCAGAAATCATAATATTAACAAGATTTGATTTGTTTTCTGCAGATGTTTTGAATTTGTTCCAGTCCAAAAAATTGTCATTTGGTAAAGAGTTTAAGGGTGAAGTTTTATGTCCATTTATGATAGATTTGAAAAATTTCCAAAGATAAAGCCAAATTTGTCCTAATTAATTTACCTGAACATCTGCTTGTTTCACTCATGATGAGATATTGTTTTATCTCTCTTTCATTTCTGTTTGAAGGGTTGGCAGTATTGGAGGTAAATTTCTGTATTCTAAAATAAATGTTAAAATCTATACAGATATACGACTTTTTTTATTGCTGCTGTAGGAAGCAGGTTTTTGAAAACATTTTTTGAAAAAGGAGCAGCAAACTTGTTAACTCATTACGAAACAACAAAATTTTAGGTTTGTGTCCTAATCGAAAGCATTTGCAAATGACAAGATGAAAGTGACTGGAAATTTAAAATTTGTTTTATGAAGTGTAGAAAACATTGTGGGAAAAGGAGAAAATGCTGGTAACAAAATGCTGGTTACAAAATGCAGTTTTCTCCTTTTTCCACAATGTTTTCCAAAGGCTTCTTTCTCAGGGTCGTCAGAAGTAGGGATTATGTGGTAGTGGGTTAAAAAGCTGTTGTTGTGTTTCCACTACTGCTTTCCATAAATATGCAAAAAGGAGAATTTAGACATTTATATAATTTGTCGACTTGGATCAGCCTGCCAACTCTGCGCAGAGAAATCGGAAACACTTTCCATTTTAATGTTATTTCTGTTTTGCGCAAGTCTACCTTTGGACAAAATCTAATGTAGTCGTAAAGTGCCGTCTTGGATTAGCCTGTGTGACCTGGGAGCTCTGAGGAATAGGTATGCCCTATGCTTATAATGCCCTATGGATCTTAAAATATAACCTAATCAATCCAGTTTTCACAATGTATGATTATCAATGGTATATTTGGTACCTAGTTGCTTTGAAAGCAACAGACAAGGTGTGTATCCAGGATCTCAAAATCATTTTTCATGTCGGATCTCACTTACAATAAATGTTGTTAGAACTTATTTATAGTTGTCTTTACCAGTCAATTCTAATAGGTACCAGCAACAGAGGTTCAAACTGAAAAACAAGAAGAAAAGACATATAGAGGATATTTGTGTTTTTCGGTGAAAGATCGAAATTTATTTCATCAAGTGGACACCATCAGTAATATTTTCACAAGTTGTGCAACCACAAGTGAAAATATTACCGATGATGTTCACAAGATAAAATAAATTGCGATTTTTCACAAAAAAAAACAACAACAAATATTCTTTTTATTTCATGCTTTCAACCCTTTCTTGGAGGAGCTTTATCTTTTTCTTTTCCAATATTTCCCGTGGCATACCCCTCCGGCATAGCAATGCATTACAATATTACGTCATGCGAGAGAAATGTAATGTAAATGACATCATATTTCTATCTGTTTGTAAGGCACACGCAATTAACCTAGACAACAAGAACTTGAAAATTGGTATTTTCACTGGTGGTAGCCTACCAGTGTAAGATCGAAAAATATTTTCACTGCTGTTCCACGATATCCTACCGGAAAGCATGAAATGAAATACTTTAATATAGCTGGATGTTTAAACTTCAATGACAAACCTGTAAGTAACAGTGGAGTAATCCAATTAATTTTACATGAAGTTTCTTTAGTTACTAAACATTGCCAAGGGGACATTTTTTCTCATCTAAAATTAGATCTTGTACAAAGATTGCTAATTAACAATGAATTGGTGCTACAAAAAATTCAGATGGACATTTTCAGTGTGGAAAAATTATTAAAAGAATTGTGTCATTGTTGATCAAAATCAAGGTCACTGGGTCATGTTCAAAGAATGATTTTGCCAAACATCTGGAGGTAGCACTGCTCCAATGATATTTACTGAAACTTCAACTGTTTGTAACTGTAATAGAACTTCAAAAATGTTTTAAACTTTGATTTCATCTTTTGTATTCTAGATTCCTATTTTCCCTTGTGCCTTTTGTAATAGTGGTTGCCTTGCAACTAATTGTGCAGTCTGATCTTTGATCTACACTCTTAGCTTTGATGAAACATTCTGAAGTAGAGAAATCAGGGTCTGTATTCACCAACCAATCTCTTGAGCAGTCTTTGTCTTATCCTGCAAGACTTTCAAAGTTCGAAAGTAACAGAACTTCTGATTGGATAAGTGAAATGGTTTAGCCAATCAGAAGGTGTGTTGCTTTCATATTTGGAAAAATCTGGAAAATAAGACTAAGAATGTTCTTGGAAATGGTTGGTGTACGTAGAATAGGAACCCTGATAATTATAGTTGGTTGGGTTAAATTTCTAGACTGAATGTGTGCATTGGTTTTATTTTGGCACTCCAAAGACTGAAAGCATTGTAGAGGAAAGAAAAAAAGTATGGTTACCAGCATTTTCTTCTTTTCCCACAATGTTTTTAAAAGGAAAGGCTTCTGAGGGTTGTTAAAACTCAATGTTATGTGCTAATAGGTTCAGGTGAATGGACTGGAATATCTTACTAAATATGGATAGACTATAGATAAATGATCAGACTCCACACTTTTCTGTGCAGCCTGATCTTGAGACACACTGTCTTGAAAGCATCTACAGTAACTGTTGTGCTAGGCACTTATAGGATAAAAGGATAGATAAATAGATATTTTTGTCTGACAATTGGGAATTCAGTAAGTTTGCAAAGACAATTACAAAAACGACAGAATTTCAATTTTCCAGGAAAAATTGCTGATTTAAAATGGCGACAGAATGGTAACTTAAAATTTCCCTGGGTACACTTGATTTGTTTCGAATCTTTTTTAGGCCTTTTCCGAAAAATCCCGTACTTATACAACCTGGAGTGAGATAGCCTTTGGAGATAATGAGGGAAAAGATGACAATGCTGGTTACCAGCATGATATCTTTTTTCCACAATCTTTTCTTTCCTTTCAAAAACAAAATTCTTCTTTTGAGCTATGTTTAAATGGTCAAAAGTTGTTCACTATAAAAAAAGGACCAATACAACATTAGGGTAGGTAACTATGAAAAGTTTTTTGACACAGTTATGCCCCCTTTTCAAATTAAATTTTCGCTGTTTCTCCTTTTTTCACAGTGTTTCCTAGTTTTCACTAGACTAATTTCAGGTTTTAGTCACACTTATCTTGCTGTCTGCAATTGCTTTCAACTTGGATGAGTCTTAAATTTTTTACAACTTGTCAAGATATCAGTGGTTTCCAGTGTTTACTGTTGGACTTGATAATAGCCATTGTTAATAATGATAAAATATAAAACAACTAATTTATATGTACTTTTTTTTTTTAAATTTGAGTTTGGAAGATTCTACAAACCCATAAAAGGTAATTGGTACGCATTCACCTCGTCAGGGAGTACCAATCCCGTTAATGACTACTTTTTGAAAGACAACCTTTTCTTTAAGAGATTTAATTCATTTCAAAGCAAATACAGCAATTTATATCCCAAACAAAGGTAATTTCATCAAATTTCTATAGTCTATAAAACTTTTTAAAACATCAAAATTATTTCACATTAACACAAGGAGAAAGAATTATAATATTCTTTATGATAATATTTCAATGGCTAGCATTAAGATGAGATCTAAACCAACTTATCAGATGGGGAAATGTTCTTCACTAAAAAGTCCTATTCAAACAACGGCGCTTAATTTATCATTAAAGTTAACACGATATAGACACTAATTCAAACATCAGAGCGAACAATGGCTACCCCGACCTTGTATACATAGCTGATTAGAAATTTAATAATAAATAGCCTCGAACAAAGGCTTGAAGTCTTTTCTTGGTGGTTTCAATGCAGTATTTTCATTAACTCTTTTTGTGTATTTTTGCTTTCTTCAGCTTTCTGCAATCACATTATACAGGATAATCTCTGCGAAATCGGAGAAATTTTGCAAGAAAAAATGACACCACATAGCTCATGATACCCCTGTATCTTCTTGAGTCAGATGAACTTACGCTGTACTGGTTTGCCAAATGTATCTTTGGTTGGTGCAGATGTTAATTGGATGTGTTAATGAGGTAAAGGGTATTTATATCTGAGACACATTAAAATTAGGAAATTACCAATGAACTTGGTGAAATGAAAAGGTTTTGTGATTGAAAAACACCGCCAAACCCTTTCTTTATATTTGAACCTTTTAATATGTTCCCTGTTACTACCAAAGAAAAAGTTCATGTCATCTGTTTTGTCTTGTCATTTGATCTGTAAGGTAACTGTTTCTTTTTTTGTTTTGACCCAAACACAATGATGACTTTTGATGACCCTGAGGAAGAAGCCTCTCGAAAACATTGTGGGAAAAGAGGAAAATTCTGGTAACCAGCATTTTCTCCTTTTACCACAAAGTTTTCTACCCTGTTAAAGAAAAATTGGGTCATTTTGGTCACAATGAAATTGTTGTCTGGAAATGGTTTCAGTTTGGATGGGTCTAAAATTCTGCCCTGTGGTTAACCCATTACTACTCAATCCCTACTTTTGACACCCCTGAGAAAGAAGCCTTTTGAAAACACTGTGGGAAAAGGAGAAAATGCTGGTAACCAGCATTTTCTCCTTTTCCCACAGTGTTTTCTACCCTTTCCAGAACAAATTTCAATTTTTCAGTCACCTTTATTTTGTTGTCTGCAAATGCTTTCAATTTGGACCAGTCCAAAATTTTCTCGTGTGGTAATGAGTTAAGGGTTAAATGCTAAATTGTAGCAGACATGTTCCTTCCATAAAAAAGACAGGTATTTCAAGTTCAAGACTGATTTTGAATAGAGTTATCTTGTAGATCGAAGATCAGATGGTATTGACGAGATTGCATGTTGTTTGAAGTCTCATCATGGGTTAAACTGTAGAATTTTTATCTTTTGACTTACTGATAAGATTTTAGACATGTACTTATCAACAGCAATAATTTTGAAGATGACATAAAAGTTGCATTCAAATGATGGAATTTAATTGTCTTTAACCCTTTACCAAACAATCCCTGGTTTTTACGACCCTAAGATAGCAGCCTTTTGAAAACATTGTGGGAAAAGGAGAAAATGCTGGTAACCAGCATTTTCTCTTTTTCCCACAATGTTTTCTATCCTTTCGAAACAACCTTTGAAATTTTTTGTCACATTTATTTCATCGTCTGCAAATGCTTTCAATTTGGAACAGTCTAAAATTTTCTTGTGTGGTAAAGAGTTAACTCATTACCAAATGACAAAATTTTAGGTTTGCCCAAATTTGAAACCATTTGCAGACGACAAAATAAAAGTGACTGAAAATTTGAAATTTGTTTTGAGAAGGGTAGAAAACATTGTGAGAAAAGGAGAAAATGCTGGTAACCAGCATTTTCTCCTTTTTTCACAATGTTTTCTCAAGGCTTCTTTCTCAGGGGCGTCAAAAGTAGGGATTGTGTGGTAATGGGTTAACTCATTACCAAATTACAAAATTTTGGACTAGTCCAAATTGAAAGCATTTGCAGGCAACAAAATGGATGAAATATTGAAATTCATTCAGGGAACTTGGTAGAAAACATTGTAGAAAAAGGAGAAAATGCTGGTTACCGGCATTCTCTTCTTTTCCTACAGTGTTTTCAGAAGGCTTCTTTCTCAGGGTGTTTGGGATTGTGATTCTTTTTGTGTATTTATTTTGTATTATGGGCCAGAGGCCTTTATTTTATTTAAGTAAAAAGTGGGTTCCTATCTATTTTATTGTTTCATATTTAATAGTCAGATGGCCAAGTATAGAACATTTTAATTCATTTCATTAAAATTTATTAGAAATAGTTTGAAAGGATTTTAAATGTCCAGCAGTCTTTGTTAGAAACAAACCCATCCTAGAATGACACTAATTAATTTTCACACTGAGAAAATCACCTGACAGTGAAGGTATTTCAAAATAGACGAATTGTCTTGAATTTCAATGAAAATGGGGAAAATGATTTATAAAAGCCAGACCTCTTTTGATCAATTAAAATAAGATAAAATACCTGGCTTTGACAGATGAAAAGTTGGAAAATTAAAATAACTATACATGTGACATTTATTTTCATTGTACTTTCGCTCTCACTCAGTCATTTTGCTGTTTTATGCAATGTTTTCTGTTATGCAAAGTCTCACTGAATTGTTACCCCAAAGGCTGCAAAGCATGACTCAAGGACCTTTTCAGAACAATATGGATCAAGATCAGATTGCACAGAATGTGCAGTCTGATCTTGGATCAACACTGTCCAAAAAGCAGATATTTTTCCCCTAAAACTTGAAATGGCAACATTTTATTTTTTACTGTCAATTTGAAACTAACTAACAGTATAGGGGTTAAAGAATTCATTTGTTTGTAGACAACAAATTAAAGGCTACTTGCATCTTTGCCTTTTCCATTAATGTTTTTAAAGGCATTTTGCTGATTGTTTTCCAAAGATTAAATATTTTTGCTAAGACTTAAAATGATGTCATTCAGGTTGCATGTAGCTGTTCTTAGACAAAGCCAGAATACAAAACATTTTAATAAAAGAATTTGTCCTTTCCCCACAAAGTTTTTTTAAATTTCACCTTTACTACATGACAAAATTGGGACTTAATCAGATTCAAAGCATTTGCTCAGGACAAATTAAACATAGCTCAGATGACAATTATTCTGCTTTTGATATGGTAGAAAATGTTGTGGGAAAAGGAGAAAATGCTGGTTAACAGCACCTCCTCCTTTCCTCACAATGTTTTTAAAGGGTTTCTCTTTCAGGCTCCTTTTCTTACAATGTTTTCAAAGGGCTTCTCTTTCAGGGTCGTGAAACTTGGGATTGTGTGGATGAGAAACACATTTGATATGTCGACTTTGAATTTAGACCAGTCAAACTTTGTGTCACTTGGCATGAGAGTTTATGTTGTGAGAGTAAAGATAGGTCCTCAGTTAATGGGAGTAAGGAAAGAAAGAGTCTTTCAAACTTTCAAACAATATCTTAATTTCCTGAATTGTAAATCTAAACTTTGATGACACATATATGATAGAACATGCAGAGACAGATTTTGATCTGCACTGTCTAATGCTTTGAAAGACTTAAGGTCAAAGACAGTCTAGAACATTAAGTTTTTGAGTCTTGATACCTGGCTTAATTTGCCTCTTTTGATTTTAAGAAGTCCGCCTTATTTTACGTGGCTCAGTGGCTAGGGTATTTTACTTGGAACTGGTGGTTGGAAGATGGATACCCACTTGAGGCAAATTCACTTTCAGGCAAGTTTTTGCCTCTCCCCTGCTGCACGTAAGTTAAGTAAGTCAATGACTTGAATGCAAGTTGTATGAGCACTTGTGTAAGAAAGCCAGGAAACCCAAGGATAGATGCACTGACTGCCGTCTTTACCAAAAGACTAATTTATAGACTAGTCGAAATTGAAAGCATTTGCAGACGACAGAATTAATGTGCCTAAAAAATTAAAATTTGATTTGGAAAGGGTAGAAAACATTGTTGGAAAAGGAGAAAATGCTGGTTACCAGCATTTTCTCCTTTTCCTACAATGTTTTCAAATGCTTTTTTTCTTAGGGTCGTTAAAAGTCGGAAATGTGTGGTAAAGAGTTAAGGCAGCATTCTTGGAACTTGACTGTATAGTAAAGGACAAAAGTTTCGACTCTTCCACATTGCAGAATAAGTACAACTTAAAGAGTAGCTTTTATGGTGATATATGGTTTGTAAAGGGTAGAAAACTGTTGAAACATGAGAAAATTCTGGCTACCACCGTTTCCAACTTCTCATTGGGTGCTTTCCAAAAGCTTTCCTCCGTACAGGAGTAAGTGCAAGGGGAACACTCAGTAAAGGATTAAAGTGTCTTTGTAATCAAGTTGTTATGGAGGGGTATGATAAATTAAAATGTTATGTTTGTTCAAAACAAATCAGGGCAAGTTTTTATCAATATTCTAAATTAGGAACATTTCTTTTAACATCACCCTGTACAGGTAGTTATCTCCCATTGGCCTTTTCTCTTCACCAGATTACAAAATGGTTGACTTGGCCAAATTCAAAGCATTTGCAGACAACAAATTAAGATATAGTTCATGTTATTAGATTTTTGTCTTTGAGGGTCCAGAATGTTTCAAAAGTCGGTAGCGCACATGTGTTTCCTGGCTTTTCATAGCAGTACTTACACAACGTTCTTTACAAAGCCACCGACTACTTTTCTCACATGCTTCAGCAGAGGTGAGAGACGAAAACACGGTGAAAAAGAAAGTTCTCCACAACCGGGTATCAAACTCACAGGTCATGAGTCTAACACGCTCACCACTGAGCCACCCAGGTAGGCACAAAAGCTTTCAATTTGTTCGAGTCATTAGTTGTGAAAGAATTAAGGATTAAACCATTACCACACAATCCCTTCTTTTGACGCCCCTGAGAAAGAAGCTTTTTGAAAACACTATGGGAAAAGGAGAAAATGCTGGTAACCAGCATTTTCTCCTTTTCCCACAGTGTTTTCTATTCTTCCCAGAACAAATTTCTATTTTTTAGTCACCTTTATTTTGTTGTCTGCAAATGCTTTCAATTTGGACCAGTCTAAAATTTTCTCGTGTGGTAAAGAGTTAATCAAAAAAAAAAGAAAGAGCAAGATGATCCTCACTGAAATGTATTATGATGTTTATTTCATAAAAACACAGGTGTATGATACATAAATGATAAAAATGGAGCAGACATAATCACACTGGCATGTCACTGCTTGCTGTTTCGGCCCTTCATTATGCAATCCGGGGTTTTTAACCCTTTACCCCATAAGGCATTTCTTTGGCATCTCTAATTGACCCAAAATGACAGCAAGGATGAAGCCATTTCTTATGTGCAAATGACACCTTTTGATAGCACAGAAAACATTGTGACAAAAGGTGAAATTGCTCGTTACGAGCAATTTCACCTTTTGCCACAATGTTTTCCAAAGGCTCCTACAAGCAATGTGTAGAAATGAGTATCTATGGAGTAAAGGGTTGATAATCTTTGAGACAAATATGCTATTTGAAAACATTGTGGGAAAGGGAAAAAATGCTGGTTTTAAAATGCTGGAAACCAGCATTTTTTCCTTTTCCCATAATGTTTACCTATCCTCTCATTAACAAGTTTCATCATTTGAGCCACATTTAACCCATTACCACACGAGAAAATTTTAGACTGGTCCAAACTGAAAGCATTTGCAGACGACAAAATAAATGTGACTGAAAAATTGGAATTTGTTCTGGGAAGGGTAGAAAACACTGTGGGAAAGGAGAAAATGCTGGTTACCAACATTTTCTCCTTTTCCCACAGGGTTTTCAAAAGGCTTCTTTCTCAGGGGCGTCAAAAGTAGGGATTGTGTGGTAATGGGTTAACCCTTTACCAAACAATCCCCTGTTTTCATGACACTTGGAAAGAACGCTTTTGAAAACATCGGGGGGGAAAGGGGGAAATGCTGGTAACCAGCACTTTATCCTTCTCTCACCATGTTTTCTACCCTATCAGAGGCCTAAAGCACATTTAAAGGGATTCTGAATTTGTCGTCTGTCGATGCTGTCAGTTTTGAAGAGTCTAAATTTTGATGTTTAGGAAAGGGTAAATTTGTCACGTGCAAATCCTCTCAATTGCCCCAAATCTGAAATTTTGTTGTCTGGTAAAGAATCGGCTAATACTCCATATAAGTGGACTAAAGGATTTTTCAGATTACATAACCCATTACCACACAATCCCTATTTGACGCACCTGAGAAAGAAGCCTTTAGAAAACATTGTGGGAAAAGGAGAAAATGCTAGTAACCAGCATTTTCTCCTTTTCCCACAATGTTTTCTACCCTTCACAAAACGAATTTCAAATTTTCGGTCACTTTTATTTTGTCGTCTGCAAATGCTTTCAATTTGGACAAGTCTTAAATACTGTTGTTTGGTAATGAGTTAACCTAATCTATGATAATTGTTTGCTTTGTTTCTAAAATTATTTTGGAGTTACCTGATGGCTGTAAGAGAGTAGTTGGTTGGTTGGTTGTATTGGGGTTTAACGCCACTTTAACAGCTAAAGTCATATCATGGCAGTCGGTGACGCACATGTGTTTCCTGGCTTTCCTACACCGGTACTTACACAATTTCTTTCCAAAGCCACCGACTACTTTTCTCACACACGCTCCGACACGCTCACCACTGACCCATCCGGGCGAGCATAAGAAAGTAAGACATACCTGTCCAATGCAGATCCAACTTAACCCTGGACGGATTGAACCCATATTTTGTAGTAGGTGCAGATATCGAAGATCAAGAGTGGGCTGCAGCATTCAGGAAGGGGGGGGGTGTGTTTCATTCCACCCCACCAGTGACCATTTGTATCGATGATGGTTATGTGGGAAAACAGCCAGTGGCTTTGAAAGAAAATTGTGCAGACTGGTAAGAGGGATTCCAGGAAAGCATGGCTGCTGCGATATATAACTGATAATGTTGAAAATGGCGTTTAACACCAAACAATCAGTCAAACCATTTATATAGCATTAAAATAGTTGATCGTTACAGATTCATTATCATATCAATTTGTAGAGTAGTTTGCAAATTAAGTCAAACAACAAAATTATGGACTTGTCCAAACTCAAAGCATTTGCAGACGACAAAATAAACGTGATTCAGTAATTGAAATTTTATCTGGAAAGGGTAAAAACATTGTGGGAAAAGGGGAAAATGTTGGTTACCAGCATTTTCTCCTTTTCCTAAATTGTTTTCAAAGGCTTTCTTTTTCAGGGTCGTTAAAAGTCGGGATTATGTGGTGAAGAGTTAAATCACCTTGAATTACCAGCATTTCCACCTTTTCCCACAGTATTTTTTACCCTTTACATATAGGAGAAACTCCACAAGTTTAGATGCATCCTTTTTGTCATCCACAAGTGCATTCAGTATGAAACAGTCTAAAATTTTGTTCCATACTACCTTATATAGCTTCAAGAACTGAGAGAGAAAGCTTTACAAAACAAGGGAAGAAAAAAAGAATTTTCTGCTATTCCCATAATGTTATTTTACCTATTTATTGATAGAAAAGTTTTGTGTCAGATTTAGTTTCTCATCTGCAATTGGTTTGAATTTAGACATGTGTATGAAAAATTTTGTTGCCTGGTGAAGAGTTTGAAACAGCTTATCATGCTAAATAAACGCATTAATTCTGTGCCAAATATCAAAGTTTTAGACTGGTTCATATTGAAAGAATTTGTAGATGACAAATTAAAGACCACGCAAATGGTAGAAATTATCCTTGATAAAGTAGAAATCATTGTGGGAAAAGGAGAAAATGCTGGTTACCAGCATTTTCTTCTTTTCCCACTATGTTTTCAAGAGACTTCTATTTGAGGGTCGTTAAATCTCGGGATCGTTTGATAAAGGGTAAAAAATTTTAGCCAATTTAAAAAAAAACCCAAATTTTGCTGTTTCAAAGGTTACTTTTTGGGGAAGACACTATGTCCATATCGGACAATGTAGACCGTAGATCAGACTGCACATTATGTGCAGTCTGATCTTGATCTACGCTGTCTGCAAGGGGTCAGTTAGTTGTGTTTAGCAGCCTAAGGGTTAAGCCAGCATTTCAAACAATAAATCGAAATCAGATTAGTGAAATTATTTCAATGTGGCCACTTAAACGTGTCATAATCAATATGTATTAATTAATATTGGATCAACATGTATAATTGGTGAAAAAAACATTCATCTATAATAACTGTATGAATATTTTATTCAAATGTATTGGACTCTTTACAACATTACAAAGTTTTTTAAGTTGTCCAAATCAAATGCATCTATAGTCAGCAAACTAAATATGGCCCAGATGATAGGATTTTCTCTGTGAAAAGATAAAAAAATATTGCGGGGAAAATGCTGGTTATCAGAAATTTTACCTTTTCCCACAATATTTTAAAAGAGTTAAATCTCTGCTAGAGGTGTTGAAATTCTGGATTGTTTTGTAAAGGGTAAAATCTCTTTAGTTTTGGCATGCTAGCAGGCAACACGACATACTTCTATGGGGGAAAGGAGTTGAGATAAGACTGTACAGAATTTGCAGTCTGATCTGTCATTTACTTTGCTTATTATCTTTTCAATTCCAATTTGTACTAACAATCTTAGGAAGTTTCTGTTTCATACACTACTCAAGGTTTAACCCATTACCACACAATCCCTACTTTTGACGCCCCTCAGAGTGAAGCCTTTAGAAAACATTGTGGGAAAAGGAGAAAATGTTGGTAACCAGCATTTTCTCCTTTTCCCACAATGTTTTCTACCCTTCACAAAACAAATTTCAAATTTTCAGTCACTTTTATTTTGTCTTCTGCAAATGCTTTTAATTTGGACCAGTCTAAAATTTTGTTGTTTGGTAATGGGTTAAACCCTTAACCTGAAACAACGAAACTTTTGACTTTTGCAAATTGAAGAAAACGATAATTGTAGTTGACAAAGTGTGAATTGAAGAAATTTACAAAATGTCTCTATTCTGCAGCCAAATTGGGTCAACTTTCACTTCAAATGCTACTTTAGTTTTTAACATACTATTGACAACTTGGTTTGCATTTATGGCCTGGTGAAGATCAAGATCAAACAGCACAAAAATGTGCTGCTGTACCATCAAAGTTTATGTTCTTTCAAAAGCTAATACTGTCATTTGAACAAATACTGAAAGTTTAATTTGGCTATACTAGTTTCTAAATAAATTAAAGTCTAAAATTTTGTAAACTAGTAAAGCATTATATGTAGGTTTTCTTTTTTGCATGTGGCATTTGGATTTTCCCAATGTACATAACCTGGAGATAATCAAAGTTGATTTCAACTGTGAAGATCTCATCAGGGGAAATAACTCTCGCTGATCATTTATGACATTTTTTGTCAACTTTTGGTGCACAAATTAAATCTTGATTATTTTTCTTTGTGAGTGTAAATGGCAGATAAATTTCCAGTTCATTTTAGTATGTATTCCATATATGGCTATCTCTGTCTCAGTTTTGTTGTTAAGGTAACATCCTTTAATTTAACCCTTTACCAAACAGCCCAGTGCTTTGCACCCCTTTAACCCTTTCCCAAACAATCCCTGGTTTTTACGGGTCAGGAATAGAAGCCTTTTGAAAACATTGTGGGAAAAGGAGAAAATGCTGGTAACCAGCATTTTCTCCTTTTCACACAATGTCTTCTACCCTATCATATAGAAAAATCATCTTTTTAGCAGCTGTTAGTTTGTCATCTGCAAAATGCTTTCAATTTGGTCTGGTCCAAAATTTGCCGTTTGGGAAAGGGTTAACCCTTTACCACACAATCCCAAGTTTTAATGACTGTGGTAAGGAAGTCTTCTGAAAACATTGTGGGAAAAGGAGAAAATGCTGGTAACCAGCATTTTCTCCTTTTCCCACCATGTTTTCTCGTCTCTTCAAAAGTGAGTCATGTTTTATAATAATTTTATTGTGAGCAAATGCTTTCGATTTTGAAAAGTCTAAAATTTTGTTGTTTGGTAAAGAGTTAAGCCTTAGCCTCAGCTGAGTGTGACTCACTGACCTTATATGGACAGTGTAGATTAAGATCACACTGCATTGAACTTGCAGTCTGATGTTGGATCCACATTGGCCTATTGGGAGATATTTTTCACCAAAACAAAACTTGGAAATAGCAATATTTAGATTTTTACTTTCAAATCAAGAATTTCATTGTAGGTATTTAGCAAGATAAGTGTAAAAAACATGCTGGTAAATGGAGAAAATACTGTTTACCAGCATTTCCTCCTTTAAATAACTCATTACCAAATTACATTATTTTTGGCCTGTCCAAATTGAAAGCATTTGCAGACAACAAAATAAAAGTGACTGAAAATTTGAAATTTGTTTTGTGAAAGGTAGTAATAATAATAATGTTTTCTATTTACTTCTTTCTCAGGGTCGTCAAAAGTAGGGATTGTGTGGTAATGGGTTAAAGCATTTCGAAGGGGATAAAATGAAATATAGCAAAGGATGGTTTCTGTCTAGGAAGCAGAAAACTTTGTGGGAAAAGGAGAAAATACTTTTTACTGAGCATTTTCTAGGCATTTTTTCCTTCTCACTGAATGTTTCAAGAGGGCTACTTTTAACCCTTCAAGTGCTGGAACCAACTTATCTTGTTTCTGTGGATGGTGTAGATCAAGATCAGACTGCACAGAATGTGCAGTCTGATCTTAGATCTACACAGTCCACTATATTGTTACATATTCTGGCCCCAAAACAGCTTGCTACAGCAATATTTCGGATGGTTTTCCTGTTTTAAATTGTCTCGTGTTTTTATTCAGCACTTTTAGGGTTTAAAAGGTTATTAATACTCAAGGTTCTGTGGTTAAAAATCAGCCCATATCCCATTTTGCATTTTTTTGACTGCTTATGCAGAGAAGATCAAACTTGTCTATACAAAGGTTGATACAAAGACACAGATGATATTTAATTTTTGTAATTATGCCATTTTTTCCCTGTGTTTATATCCCTTTTCCACACAATCCTAAGTTTTAACAACACTTGAAGAAGACAGCTTTTTGAAAACATTGTGGGAAATGAAGAAAATGCTGGTAACCAGCATTTTCTCAATTTCCTGCAATGTTTTTTTGACCCATTCCCAGATAAAATTTCGCTTTTAAGCTACATTTGCATTTGTTGGCTTCAATGACTTCCAATTTGGACAAATCCAAAAGTTTGCTATTTGGTAATGGGTTAAAAGCAATTTTGGTTGAGACCTGAAAGAGGCAAGAGAAGTAGTTAAGAGTAAACCCCTTCCAAACAAACCCATGTATTCACTAGCTGCAGGTATTGAAAATGTTGTTGGAAAAAAGACATTTTCCCATTTTGCCACATTATGCTTTCTGTCCTTTTGAAAACAAAAATTCCATCACTTGAGCTATATTTAAATTGTTTTCTTCAAATCGTCTCAATATTGTCTAGTCTAGAAATTCATCTCGTTAGGTAAACAGCTGAACACATTTGTGCAAAGGTTTTGAAACTTAAGATTGTTGCGAAATTAATTTTGTGTCATTACCATATCTGTACCTTTGCGGAAAGTTGGGTAGATTTTCAGCGGGTAATTATGTTGACCCGTCACAATATCCCAGAATGCCGCAGGTAAAAACAAACATGAGATTACACTTGCGTCCCGGGTATAAATTATTGGACAGGCTTCGCTAATCAGGGACAAAAGGAAATTTTGTAATTTAAGCCCTTCCACTCATTTAGACTTTTACCCCTTCTTGATTGTGATATTTAATGGGCTTTTATCTTACATCTTGGCTGGTGTATTGTATAGACACAAAAACCTTGGCAGGATAGATATATAAATTACCCCTTTACCACACAATACTGACTTTTAACGAGCTTGAGAAAGAAGCCTTCTGAAAACACTGTAGGAAAAGGAGAAAATGCTGGTAACCAGCATTTTCTCCTTTTCCCACAATGTTTTCTTCTCTTTCCAAAAGGATTTTCAAATTTCCAGTCACTTTTATTTTGTTGTCTGCAAATGCTTTCAATTTGGATCAGTCTAAAATTTTGTCATTTGGTAAAGGGTTAACCCTTATCATGTTTTGTGTATAATTTCTTAATGGATGAAACATGATTTTGCACATCAGCTTATATCAAAGATTTAGATGTTTATTAACTCATTACTAAACGATGAAATTTTAGACTGGTCCAAATTGAAAGCATCTGCAGACGACAAAATAAAAATGACTGAAAATTTGAAATCTGTTTCGTGAAGGGTAGAAAAAATTGTGGGAAAAGGAGAAAATGCTGGTTACCAGCACTTTCTCTTTTTCCCACTATGTTTTCTAAAGGCTTCTTTTTCAGGGGCGTCAAACATAGGGATTGTGTGGTAATGGGTTAGCCCTTGTGCCAAGTATGGTAGCTAAGTCAATACTGTACAGTGTTTGAAGCCAGTGGGTTTTGGGTTTTGATTCCACAGTGCGGCAAAATTCTTTTTGATGGTTGATGATTACAAGTCATATTTACTGAATCCATTTTTTTTCTCACTGCTGATCATTGTTTTATGGTTATGTGGGAAAGTAGCCAATGGTTTGGGTAAAATATTGTGTGAACCACTGGTAAAACAAAATCCAGGAAGCATGGATAGTTGCACTGGCTGCAGTGACATTGATTAAAATAGCATTAAAAATAATGTAACCCACCATACAGTCAAATTAAAAGTACTAGAAGATGATATTATAAATTTAATGCTTGAAAGAGACAGTTTTACAAATTATGTCTTGATGCTTCACCAGATGACAAAACTTTACCCCTTTTTAAATTGAAATGATATTTTTAATGTCCACTGCTACACTCTAAATCGGGACCAAATTGTCCTTGACCTTGCAGAGGTCGACCTGTATTTTGTTGCCTTCAATAAGGTGCAATTTGTTTTAGTAGTGAAAGTGCTAAAATACATTGTGCAACTGTTTTTTGATGGTAAAGAAAACATTGTGGGAAAAGGAGAAAATGCTGGTTACCAGCATTCTCTCCTTTTCCCACAATGATTTCAAAAGGCTTGTTTCCAAGGGTCAACAAGTCATCATTGTGTGGTAAAAAGTAAAGTCTTCGCCAAATGATAAAATCTAATATTTGTCCAAATTGGAAGCATAATGGCAGACAACATGGGTCCAATGTGGCTCAGTGGTAAAGTGCAGGACTCTTGACCTGGAGGTCCCAAGTTCGAGCCTCACTGGCTCCACTGGGTTTTCTTTCAGGAGTGTCCTTGGGCAAGACACTTTAGAGCGTAGTGTAATACTAGTGAAACCCTGGAAACATAAATAATGTGAACTGTCGCTGTGATATGACAAATACTGTTGAAAGCGGCTTAAAACACCATTCAAACAAACAAACAAGCAGACAACATAAATTTACTGAAACATTGAAATTTGTTTTAGCATGGTTAATCAAAAACTTGGGATTGTGTTGTGAAGGGTTAAGTCATTCAGATTGGGGTATTGAAGAAGAAATTCTATTCTTAAAACAAATTAGTGCTCTTATCTCTTTTTTATCTCAATATCCCTTATCTCAATTTCATGGATTCATCCAGAATTAAAATAAAGGTAATATGAGGTGCTTTAGGTGCACAAAAAAATTCAAACTAATTCTTAATCTGCACTGTTTGATATTTTGATATTATTTTATACATATTTTATTTAATAAAGATCCTTGAAATTGCTCGAGGTTGGTCTAGCTCTAAGGGCCTATGGTCTCTTACCTCTATTATATTTGTTATGCGAAATCAAAAGTCATAAGGCTCAGTATTCACCAGCTGTTCTTGAGAATATTTTAGTCTTATTCTCCACGATATTCAAAGTTTGAAAGTAACACAACTTCTGATTGCTAAACCAAATGGTTTAGCCAATCAGAAGGTGTGTAACCTTCAAATATAGAAAATTTTAGAGCATAAGACAAAGAACGTTCTTAAAAATGATTGATGAATATGGTTGGTGGAACATGTCATCAGGTTAGAACAAAATAGTAACGATTCACCACACACTTCTGTGTTTTTACGACCCATAGGAAAAAGCTTTTGAAAACATTGTAGGAAAACCAGATTTTTTTTTCTGGTAACCATCATTTCTTTTTTTCCCACAACAGTTCTTTCTACTCTCTCTAAGCCCCCTAGCCACTTGTAATTCTTTGTCTGCAAATGATTCCATTAATTTTTGACAATACTAAAATTTTGTAGTTTGATGACTTTTAGAGTGAATGCAGATTTTGTGATGGAGTAGAATTTTTGTCTATGTTATAATTTTTATTTGTCTACAATCCAGATACTGGACTTGCAAGCCAACTTAAAAAAAACTTAACAAATTTTAAAAGATAGTGAAAAGAAATTAATACTTATGTATTTTAGCACTTTCACTACTAAAACAAATTGCACCTAAATTGGTCCCGATTTAGAGTGTAGCAGTGGACAGTGTCGATCAAAGATCATACTGCACGTTCTGTACAGTCTGATTTTAATTTACACTGTTTACAAAAGCTTCTGGTGTCTTCAGGTATCAAAAGAGTTTAATCTAAGGGTGTAATGTTTAACCAGGCACTTGTGATAAGAAATGACTCTAAGCTATTCATTATGGGTATCATAAATTCATATTTCACTGTCTTAATGCGGCAGGTACATCCTTGTATCTACAAACGCAATTAAAGATTTCAATAAACACACACTCCTCTCATTTTCATAGAGGGAAACATTAATTCTTTACCACACAAAATCTATTTGACTTGTCCAAATTCTAAGTTTTTGAAGAGGACAAATTAAATGTTAGTGAAGCAATAGTATGTATGGGGTAGAAAGCATTGTTGGAAAAGAAGAAAATGCTGTTTACCAGCATTTTCTTCTTTTCCGACAATACTTTCAAAACACTTTTTTCTCAGGGTTGTTCATGCTGATTGGGTGGTAAAGGGTTAAACCTTTATTTGAAATGAGATAGATTTTGTATTATATTTTACTCTTTTTTTTTTTTCGTCAGAACTGTTTGGCACTGTTGATGGCAATGAAATTTCTTCGTTCTGTTTTCCGTAAAGTCCTTTGGCAAGGCATTGCAGCCCTTTTACAGAACAGTAAACCCTTACCATGTGTCAGAATTTTATACCTGTCACAGTTCAGTGTAGCTAAATTGATGATATCTGTCTGTAATGAATGAAAACTATAATGTTGGAAAAGGAGAAAATGTTAATGGGTCTGTTCTTGTCTGGTTGTCTTTTATTCTTTCCTTTTACATTCTTTCCTCTCCTTGTACATCTGGATCGTG
The DNA here is from genome assembly GCA_943736015.1 of Tridacna crocea. NCBI lineage: Eukaryota > Metazoa > Mollusca > Bivalvia > Cardiida > Cardiidae > Tridacna > Tridacna crocea. The sequence continues at coordinate 26,855,931 of OX031065.1, forward strand.
CAATTGCTTGTCTTGCAGGCACCATCTTCTTGAACCTTCAAAGAGGAATCAGAATAATGGATGACAATTTTGAAATGCAGTATATTTCTTCATCTAAGCCCCGGTACTTCAATAACCTGTTGGCATCACAAAGGACTTGAGAAGAGAGAGATGCTGGGTTGATCACCCAGTCGACTAATTTCTTTCCGAGGATTGACAACAGTCATTGGGCCAGGATTCATTCCCTTCTCACCACTGACCATTGTGGGAAGGTAGCCAGTGGCTTGGAAAGAATATTGTGAGGAATCATAGTAAAAGTTTTAAGTTTTAGGTTTTACCCCTTTACCACACAATCCCACCTTTGAACGACTGGGAAAAATTGAATTTTTTCAAACATTGTGGTGGCCAACATTTCCTCCTTTTCCCACAATGTTTTCCACCTAATCCATGGTAAATTTCTGATTTTCACTTAACATTTATTTTGTTGTTTTAACCCTTTCCTCTATAGATACTCATTTCTATGCATTGCTTGTAGGAGCCTTTGGAAAACATTGTGGCAAAAGGTGAAATTGCTCGTGACAAGCAATTTCACCTTTGGCCTCAATGTTTTCTATGCTATCAGAAGGTGCCATATACACATAAGAAACTTGCTGTTATTTAGGGTCAATTAGAGATACCATAGAAATGCCTTATGGAGTAAAGGGTTAAGAGAAATACCTTTCAATTTGAAGTAGTCTAAAATTTTGTCATTTGGTTAAGATTCTTGTTTTATCAAGGTGTTGAACATGATCATCTCAAATTAGACAACAAAATATTTTGTGTGCAATGGGTAGTCAAAATGATAGGTATGTTACAGTTACTGAATATTAGTTTATTACTTGAGCATCCTTTCTTTACTCTGTCAATTATAGATACAGATCCCAAATGAATGTACTCCTGAATTGTGCCGATACTAATGTTCAACTTTATTACTCTTTACCAAATGACCAAATTTTCTACTTTTCCAAATTGAAAGCATAAGCAGACAACAAACATGATTGAAAATTTGAGAATAGGAAAAGGAGAAAATGCTGGTTAGGTGCATTTTTCTCCTTTTCCTATGATGTTTTGAAGGGCTTTCTTTCTCAGGGTCTTTAGAAGTCTGGATTGTTGTAAACAGTCTAATCCCAAATGAAAGCATTTGCAAATGACATTATGCACCTTAAATAAGCGGGTATGTCTTTTAACTCTTTACCAAACAACAAACTTTTAGACTGTTCCAAATTTAAAGCATTTGCAGACAACGAAATAAATATGACTAAAAATTTCAAAGGTTGTTTTGAAAGGGTAGAAAACATTGTGGGAAAAGGAGAAAATGCTGTTTACCAGCATTTTCTCCTTTTCCCACAATGTTTTCAGAAGGCCTCTTATTCATGGTCGTTAAAAGTCGGGATTGTGTGGTAAAGGGTTAAAGCTTAGAAAACATTATGGCAGTGGGAGAAAAGGCTGCTTACCATCCCATAGTTTTCTCCTTTGCCAAATTTTTTCCGAAAGCCTTTTTCTTCACAGGTATATTTGGTAAAGGGTGAATGGTTTATAAATACATCAGTGTGTATAAGTCTAGAATTTTGTTGTTTGGTGAAGGGTAATACTCTAAATTTTATCTGAATGACTGAGTGTAAAATGTCATATTTATTTTTATGGTGAAATATAGATAATAAGTTGTTATTGCAAAAAATTTTATGCTCCAGATTTTACCATAGAAACGGTTTCAGGTTCATGATAAGATTTCGTGATTAACCGATTTCCATGGATAATTGACTTAATATTAATGCCAAATTTTTGGACTTGCCCAAATTCAAAGCATTTCCAGAGGATAAAATAAATGCAGCTCAAGTCATGATTTGAGTCTTTGTTAGAGTAGAAAAGATGGTGGGAAAAAGAGAAAATGCTGGATACCTGCATTTTCTTCTTTTTCCAAAATATGACAAAAGCCTTCTTCTTCATGGTCATTGTAACTCAGGATTTTGTGGGAAAGGGTTAAACCTTTACTAAACAATCCCTGGTTTTTACGACTCAGAGAAAGAAGCTTTCTGAAAACATTGTGGGAAAAGGAGAAAATGCTGGTAACCAGCATTTTCTCCTTTTCCCACAATGTTTTCTACTCTTCCGAAGTAAAGTTTCAATTTTATAGTGACCTTACTTTGTCACCTGCTAATGCTTTCAATTTGGAACAGTCTAATATTTTATTGTTTGGTAAAGGGTTCTTTACCTGGGACACAACACAACCTCAGATTTTGTGAAGTTTGGCAATTTGTATGTGACTCGGTAATAGTGGCTCACTTGAAAGGATAGAAAGCACTGAGGGAAAAAGAGGACAATGCTGGTTACCTTTCCTGCTTCAACAATGTTTTCTGAAGTTTTATGTCGTCAAAACACCTGATTGTATGGTAAAGGGTTAACTCTTTTCCAAACCACATAGTTTTAGACTAGACTAGTCCAAATTGGAAGCATCTGCAAACGACAAAATTAGGGCAACTGGAAAATTGAAACTTGGTTTGGGTAGGGTAAAAAATATTGTTGGAAAAGGAGAAAATGCTGGTTACCAGCATTTTCTCCTTTTCCCACAGTGTTTTCTGTATGCTTTTTTCCCAGGGTCGTTAAAAGTCGGGATTGTGTGGTAAAGGCTTAAGCACAATTTTGCAAAAGGAATTTTGTTTATTATCCCACCGTTTTTCCTGCAGGCTTGCATGTTTCGGACAAATGTCATGTTCTCTGGGTTATAAATAAGTGAAAACAATGCAATCAAAGGATGTGAAACAAAATGTATATTTTTATTGTGTGTCAACCCACAGCTAGATCTCCCAATTATTATGTTACGATGAAAATAATTACCAAACAACAGATTTTTAAACTGGTCCAAATTGAAAGCATTTTGTAGATGACAAAAAGCAGCTTCCAGAAAGGTAGCACAAAAGCTTAGCTTCAGAAAGGGCTGCAAATGAAATCAGAATATGTTTTCTGCTCTTACCATAGTTATAATACACCATATAATGTAAAAAAAGTTATAAATGCATTCACCAAAATTTGTAAATTGTACTTTTTCTAAACCCACAAAGCACCAAGTAACCTCAGCGGACATTCTCGGAGTCTGGAACTAAAGACCCAGATAATTACTTTAACTCTTTACCTGAGATGACAAAATTTTAGACTGGTCCAAATTGAAAGCAGTTTTAGACAACAAAAGAAATGTACATCAAAAATTAAAATTTGTTTCCAGCAGGGTAGAAAACATTGTGGAAAAGGGCATTACCAGCATTTTCTTCTTTTCCCACATTTTTTTCCAAAGGCTTCTATCTCAGAAATGTAAAAACCAGGAATTGTATGGTAAAGGGTTAACTCTTTATCAAATGACAATTTTAGACTAAGTCCAAATTGAAAGCATTTGCAGAGGACAAAATAAAAGTGACTGAAAATTTGAATGTTGGTTTTGGAAGATTTTTAAAGAAAGCATTGTGGGAAAAGGAGAAAATGCTGGTTATCACACAGCATTATAAATGCTCAAAGGTTTTCAGAATCGGATTATTGCATCTTTTTTTGTCCATTAACCCATTACCACACAATCCCTACTTTTGATGACCCTTAGATAGAAGCCTTTAGAAAACATTGTGGGAAAAGGAGAAAATGCTGGTAACCAGCATTTTCTCCTTTTTCCACAATGTTTTCTACCCTTCACAAAACAAATTTTAAATTTTCAGTCACTTTTATTTTGCCGTCTGCAAATGCTTCAATTTGGACAAACCAATAATGTTTGGTAATGAGTTAAAAGAAGGATCTGCCATTACACAGTAGGCACATGATTCAGACATGGATATTAGTAATAGTATTCCTATTCAAATAAACTTGTGATGCTTTGTATGCATTTCTCTGTGGGATACCACTGTTTAGCCCCGATATTGCTCAACACTATCACAGGTGGGTGTTTTTTTGGACAGTGAAGATCAAGATCAGATTGTACAGAAGATGCAGTCTGATCATGGTTTTGTATTGTTTTTATCTTGTGAGTTACTATTGACCAAAAAATGTCTATAGAAATGCAATAAATTGGTGTTATGTTCTGACTGAAAGTGATGAATTCTTCCATTTTGTATACTTCATGAGACATACTGTTTTATGTGCTCTGGAATCAGACAGACTTTTAGTCCATCTTTTAGTTTGTTTGTCAGTTACAGACAACACACTCATTTTATAATGGGTTAATAAATGTTACTAATGTTAATTAATGTTACTTAATAAAATGTAGATAGTGCACCAAATAAAAAATGGAAAAAAAAAACCCAACAACAACAGACAGTGCAGGTAGTTTGAATGAAAATTAACCTTTTACCTGAAGGTGAAATTATAGACATGACCAAATAAGCATTTGCAACAAAATCAGATGAGCTATATGTAACACTTGATGGAACCTGTATTTAAGTCTTCAATACCATGCAGTCCCAAGTTTTAATGACCCTCAAGAAATCATTGTTAGAGAAGGAGAAAATTTTCTCCTTTCCTTTCCCAACAATGTTTTCTACCCCATGAAAGGCAGATTTCATGTTTTGAGTGGCATTTGATTTATCATCTGCAAATTAACTACATTTTTGTTGTTCTAGTTCAGTCAGTTACTATAGTATAAAACATTGCAGACAAAGGACCAAATACTGCTAATAAGCTTCCTATAATAATATTCCCAATACGCTTTTTCTTGAAAGGTCATATAGACACCAGATTTGTTTAGTAGAAGGTTAAATTTTACCAGACGACTTTTTTAGACTTGATCAGATTGAAAGACAAGAAAATAAAATTAATGTAGGTCATTTGATGATCACAGTGTTTGATAGGATGGAAAAAAATGTGGGAAAATGCTGTTTACCAGCATTTTCTCCTTTTTTCACAATCTTTTCTAAAACCTTCTTTCTGAAAGTTATTAAAATTTAGGATTGTGTGGTAAAGGGTTGAGCAACTTTTTTGTCCTTGTGTCAAATCTAAATTATACGGCCCTGCGTCTAATACAGTAATTAAGAGCTATCAGTTGATATGTGTGTCGGAATTCCAACTTTCATTAAACTATGCAAGGGGAGTGTTGAATTTTTTGTCTCCGGGTTTTTCTGTTTCAAATTGAGGTAATTAAATCCGGTGGATTTCAATAGCAGTAATTTGCATACATCTCATTATGACCAGTTTTTGAAAGAGGGAAAAAAAACAACATTGAAATTTGAATCTTCAGTCATGTTATTTTTTTTGGTAAATGGTGTCATTATCTCCAGATTTTTAATTATAGAAAAGTGCTGTATCACAAAATTCATGTCCTAGGGTAGCTTGAATTCTGTTCCTTGATCACCTGATAAGCCTGGGTCCATATTCACTTGAACCACTCTTAAGAACATTCCTAGTGTTGGGCTCCAGAATTGTCTAAATGTGTACATTGCAGGAGTTCTGATTCAACACGTTTTTTTTCCCCCATTCAAAGACAAATCTTGTCACTCGAGTCCTGTGAAGTTTGTTGTTTGCAAGTACATTCAATGGGACAAGGCTAAAAATTTGTCATATGTTGAAGAATCAAATTTTTAACAAGCAACAAAATTTCAAACTTATTTAAACTGATAGCATTTGCAGACGACAAAATAAATATGGATGTGAAATCAAGATTTGTTTTGGGAAGCGTACATAAAGATTGTGGGAAAAGGAAAAAAGGCTGTTTTCTCCTTTTTCCACAGTGTTTTCAAATGCTTTCAACCTCAGAGCCATGAAAACCAGGGCTTATCTAAGAAAGGTTTAACAACACTGAAGGTGAAGGCTTTTGAAAATATTTTGGGAAAAGGAGAAAATAACAGTGATTAGCAGTTTCTTCTTTTCCCACAACACATCCTACCCTATCAAACATACTTTGGCTTTTGAAGCTTCAAATTTGTGGTATATAGAAACCTTAAATATATTTATTTTACATCGATTGAGAAACAAGTTCAATCCATTTACAGTAATCTCTCTCAATTATGCTTCCTTGGAACTCACCAGTACTCGACCCGAATATGTGAGCCACTGAAAAACCCCAAAGTTGACACCCACTCCTGGGTATCAAACACAGGACCTTTTGGTTACAGGGCAGATGCTGTACCTCACAGCCTTGAACACCACAGAAACTTTCAGCTTTAGGAAATTCTTAAATTCTTTTGTTTGGTATAGAGTGAAATGCCATAGAGAATTTTGTCCTTGTTCATTATGTTGGTACAGTGGATAAGGGCCAAAGTGCATTATCAAATCCTCATAAAAGATAATAAACACTTGTAAAGGGAAGTTATAGATGACACATAAGGCAAGGAAGCCCAGAGAAGCCCAAATGATATGCAGTGTTTTCATAAAAGCCCATTTTTTGACACCCGAGCCCTAAATTACTTTTTAAGATAATATAGCCCATGCTTGGCTGGGTACACTGTTACTCATTAAAGAATCAAATTAAATGACAAAAAACTTCCATCCTTGAATATTTTACATACAATCTGGGGCTCCATAAGGATGAGGCCAAACATCTGTTACCTGCCTGACATTTTGACTCTTTGTCCAGAATGGAAGAGGCCCCTGTCCATGCTTATTCTGTAGTGCTGGTTGCAAACTAACATCATAATTGCTCAAGATCAGTTAAGTTCTATTTCAACAGACATTTTAGTATATGATTATTTAGTAAAACCCCATCTACAGGTAATTAAAATCAGACTGGTAAATTCTTTTCCCAAATAAAGATACTTGTTTGACAGGTGTGCTGTGCACAAATTTCATAAGTACTGTGGTAATCAAATTAAACTCTACATGCCTATACCAAATGACAAATGTTTGGGCTGGACCAAAATAAAAGCATCTGCAGACAACAAATTAAATCTTGGTAATATAATGATTTCTGACTTTGATAGGGTAGAAAATGTGGGTAAAGGAGAAAATATTGGCAACCAGCATTTTCTCCTTTTCCCACAATGTTTTCTAAAGGCATCTTAATCTCAGGGTAGTTAAAAGTTGGGATTGTGTGGTAAAGAGTTAAAACAAGAAAATCTGTTAAGTCTGTACCAAACAATCTTAAATTTTAATGATCTAACTGGCATCTGATTTTGAAAACACTTCAGGAATGATAAAATGCTGGACCAGCATTTTATCCTTTTCTGTCAATGTTTTCTGACTTTCCGATCAAATTCCATCTTTTCAACAACATTTTAATTGTCCCGCTTCCACATCATGCAAATATGAAGGGAAGAACCACATGGCAGAGTTATGCTGTAGCCCATCATGGACATACAGATGGAAGAACAGCACTACAGCCATAACATTGTGCTCTACATCATGGCCTTATGGATAGAAGGGCCACACAGCAGCTATGACAGAATGCTCTACCACATCATGGACTTGTGGAAAGAAGGACCATCCACCAGCCATGACATGATGTTCTATCACACTACATCGTGGAAACACATGGGTGGAAAGACTTAGTAGACAGCAGCTTTGTCATGATTCTCTACTACATTATTGACACATGGATGGAAAAACCACACAGCAACTATATCATGTTATACCACATCATAGTCACATGGATTTAAGGACAGCAGCCATAACATGTTGCTCTATAAGATCATGGACTCATAGATGGAAGGACGACACAGCGGCTGTAATAAGATGCTCTACCACATTATGGTCAAATGGATGAAAAGACCATACAGCAGCCATAATTATCAAAATGCTCAACTACTTCTTGGACCTATGAATGGAAAAACCACTAGGCATCCATAACATTATGCTCTTGTCACATCATGTAATTGTTGTTGGGACTGAGCCATACCATCATGTTCTACTACATCATGGTTACATGGATTGAAAGACCACACAGCAGCCAGTACATGATGCTCTACCTCATACTGGACACACAGAAGGAAGGAACACCACATGGCAGCCAAAATGTTATGTTGTACCAAAGGCCAAAGCCCCACATGCTTTGTGCTTTCTGATCAAACATTCTGTGAGAAAATAACCTCAGACTGACCCAGAAAATTCAAAGTTAAATTTCAGCCTGCTGCCTAAGAAAAAGCAGCAGCTGTTCTTGGTGTTAGTACACTTGCAGTAATAAAGATAATTGCACCATGTTTTATACAGCTCAGTTTACTAGGAGCATGTAAATAAGTCTTTCAAATTTTTCAAGAGATAAATTCAAATTTGCATATTTTGAAGATGTACTTATCTTTCTGCATTTTCACAACCCAGTAGAAGAAGTCTCTTCAGAACTATTATGGGAAAAAGGGACGTCGGTGACGAGCATTTCCTCTTTGTCCTACATGTTTTCCTCTCTTTTTTTAGAGAAATCATATTGTTTGATTGGGATGTAATTTGCTTTCTGCAAAATTGTTTCAAAATGGACAAGTCAAAATTTTGATGTCCCGTAAAAGAGTTAATTCCTTTACTAAATGAAAAAATGTGGATTTGTCCAGATTGAAGGCATTATGCAGACGGCAGTTTCAATGTGGCTCAATTGAGGATATTTTCTTTGATGGGGCAAAAATCATTGTGGGAAAAAGAGAAAATGCCGGTTACCAGCATTTTCTCCTTTCCCTACAATGTTTTTCAAAAGGCTTCTTTTTCGGGTCTTTTAAGGATTATGCGGTAAAGGGTAACTGTTTAACTCTTTACCACACAATCCTGACATTTAACGACCCTGAGAAAAAAGCCTTTTGAAAACACTGTGGGAAAAGGAGAAAATGCTGGTAACCAGCATTTTCTCCTTTTCCCACAGTGTTTTCTACCCTTCACAGACCAAATTTCAATTTTTCAGTCACTTTTATGCTGTCGTCTGCAAGTGCTTTCAATTTGGACAAGTCTAAAATTTTCTCGTGTGGCAAAGAGTTAACATGAATAAATATAAGGAAAAAAACTTCTATTATTGCAGTTTATCATTTTGTTTTGTATGTAAAATTTCTCACTTTACAAGGTGATAAAATGAAACAGCAAAATCTGATGCAGGTTGATAAGATTATTACGAGATGAAATAAGAATGACTAATTAGGGAAGGTGGTTTTTATTTGTTCCAAGTAATAATCCTGTAGAGTTCTATATAAACATATGATTTTGATACTCAAAATTTGTCTCTTTGACACACTGAGTTGGCACTGACTTAAACCCTGTGAAATTTTTATGAACAGTTCTAGAAATATTCTTGGAACCTTCTGGTACACTGGTACTTGAGCTGTTCCTGATCAGTAATAGAACAATTCATGTACATTTTAATAAAATGTTAAATGAAACAAATCTTCAAGAACTGGTTGTTCTTAAAGTATTCTTGATGGAAGTTCAAGAACAGTTCTTGAACTTTATTTCAGGAACAGTTCAAGAACAATGCTCTTGAAAAATTCTATAGCAGTTCTTACTCTGTGTTGCTTAAAATGTTCTTGAACAATTCAAGAATAATTCTCGAACACATGTCCAAGAACTACTAATGAACTGTTCAAGAACAGTTGCTCTTAAATTATTCAAGAAAGGTAATGTTTCATTTAATATTTTTTAAAGTGTTCTAGACAGGATCTTGAACCAATTAAGAACATTTTTTTTAACACAAGTTCAAGAAATACTCAGGAATTTTCCAGAACATTAACCTTGCTTGTTCTAAAAAAATTCTATTTCATTTTATCCCATTTAACACGTTTTGAAAAAAAAAAATAAAAAAAAAAAAAGTCATATTTCCTGTTTACCAACACCAATTCTTGATTGAAACCATATATATTTTGTATTATTCTAACCAAATCTTAACCCATTGCCACACAATCCCGACTTTTAAAGATCCTGTGAAAGAAGAGTTTTGAAAACATGATTGGAAAAGGAGAACATGCCAGTAACCAGCATTTTCTCCTTTTCCCAAAAGGTTTTCTTCCCTTCCTAAAACAAATTTCAATTTTTTAGTCACATCTATTTTGCTGTCTACAATTATGCATCTCAATTTTGGCATGTCTAAAATTTGTCTTTTGGTAAAGAATTAAATCATGCTCTGTTGTGGTGAGCCCAGTGCTAACATGGAAGTAATGAAAATGGTTAATAATATTGAAATACGCCATTACAAAGAAAAAGGAAAGATGATGCCCTTGCAGAAGAGGTATATGAAAGGAGCATGATAGGGTGCAGCACTTCTCAAGGCTATTGCCTGGTTTTCATGGACATCTTTAAGTAAATAGACCAAGATAGGCACTTTTTCAACATGCTCATGAATATTGCCTGTAGATAACTATCTGAATGTGTCTCGAATGATTGTACTTGCATATTGAAGCATATAAATAAATGTGAGAAAAGCAGAAAATGCTTGTTAAGTGCATTTGCTCCTATTCATACAATGCTTGCTATCTTATGTTCATTTAATTGAAGGTGTTTGGTAAAAGGTTTAAGTAAGAAAAGCCATTATCATGGGATGTTGCCCAGGCAACCTTAAAATTGTCATTAGACAGGGATGTGTTTCTCTGCTATTTTTCTCAATGATACTCTAGAGACCAGGAACCAGTAGGAAGACACAAGTAATAGTATATCTATCATGGTAGCAAATGGTTTCCTCAAAAAATAGATTATGAAATGTCCCCTTTTCACTGGTGCAAATATATTTACAAGAAGTAATTGAAATCATTGACAGATGGGTGATTTGACCACAAACATTTGTGTGATGTCTCTGTTTGTGAGGTAGAGTGTCATAATTTTAAGGTCCTGAGTTTGATACTGGGAGTTGATGTCAGCTTTTGGATTTTTCATAGGTGTACACATTCGAGACAAGTACTGGTGTAGTTCCCAGGTAGCAGAATCAAGAAAACTTAGTATAAGTTGTAAAAACATGTTTCTGAATCAATTTAAAATAAAAAATAAATATCTTAAAGTAGTTGCAGAATTTTGATTTTCCTAATGCTTTTACAATTAACTCTTTACCAGACAAACCCGACTTATGACGACCCAGGGAAAAAAGCCTTTTGAAAACATTGAGGGAAAAGGAGAAAATGCTGATAACCAGCATTTTCTCCTTTTCTCACACTGTTTTTAACCTTTCCAAAGTCAAAATTCATTTTTTGATTCACATCTTATTTGTCGTCTGCAAATGCTCTTAATTTGGACCAGTCCAACATTTTGTCGTTTGGTAAAGAGTTAACAAGCAGCACATGTGGCACAACCAGTCAAATGCCACTGCTTGTGTAGCTGTACCAACACAAAAATAAATTATATAAGTGGAATTTAAATTTTCAACTTCAACTCTGAGTCTTCAGAAATAACAAAAGCTATCAATTACCATGATACAAGTAATCAGCCAGATCGCACTCCTTGAACAAGTCAAATGCCACTGCTTGAACCAGTCAAATGTCACTGCTTGGACAAGTCAAATGTTATTGCTTGAACAAGTCAAATCCCACTGCTTGAACCAGTCAAATGCCACTGTTTGAACCAGTGAAATGGCACTGCTTGAACAAGTCAAATGCCACTGTTTGAACCAGTCAAATGCCAATGTTTGAACAAGTCAAATCCCACTGCTTGAAACAGTCAAATGCCACTGCTTGAACCAGTCAAATGCCACTGCTTATGCAACTGTACCAAAACATATAAAATGCCAGTGCTGATTTACTGTCTTTAGAGCCACCCATCATATACCCTTTACTATCTTCAATTTTAACAACCCTAAATAAGACAGCTCTAAGGCAAGCATTGTGGGTAAAAGAGAAAATGTTTGTAACCAGCTTTTTCTCCTTTTCGTACTGACTTGTGTTGTATCCTATCATAAACAGAAATTATCATTACAGCAACATTTATTTTCTCTTACAAATGCTTTGAATTTTGTTGAATGGAAAATTTTGTCATTTCGTACAGTTAAAATGGCTGGAGTGGTCATTATTTTTTCTGCTTGACCTGTCCAGTTGTTGTAATTAGATATAAGGCGATTGGACATTTTTATTCTAGATTGTAGGATGACCCATGCTGATTGTTTTCAGATCAAGACGGAATTAATGTCACATGATTGCTGTGTTACTATTTTTAGAAAACAATAGACAGGAAACAGAATAATTTGTGAGGGAATTAGCTCCCATTTAACTCTTTTTCTGTCATGTAGATACTTGTTAGTGAAAGTTATTAAAGACACCTTGAAACAAATTTAGCAATACAAAGCTATCCTTTTGCCAGACAATCTTCCTGAAGATGAAGAGTTTATATTACATTCTGGGAAAAGGAGAAAGTACTTGTAACCAGAATTTCCCTGTCTCAAACAAAGCTTTTGCTGTTTTGAAAGCCAGGTCTTAAATTGGCACATGAGCTCTACATATCTCTTTACCACACTTTTAGTGACCCTGAAAGAGAAGGCTTTTGAAAACACTGCGGGACAAGGAGAAAATGCTAGTAACCAGCATTTTCTCCTTTTCCCACGATGTTTTCTACCCCATCTAAAAGACATAAATCGCCATTTCAGCTACATCTATTTTGTGGTCTGTAAATACTTTAAATTTTGTTCGTGCAGTCAAAAATTTTGTTGTTTGTTGTAGAGTTCAATTGTCATCTGCAGATGCTTTCAAAATGGACAAGAGTAAAAATTCTGTTACCTGGTAAAGGGTTAATAACTTTCTTCACCTGCCACTCTGTTTTGTTACTTGGCTCCAATTTTGCAGATATATGATAAATAAGGACATCATTGCTTTTCCCTTTCATGCTTTTAGCTGTGTTACAAACAGGCTTGTCATATATAGAACTAATATATATAACACAAAATTTATACAAAAGGACAAACATGAAAAGAGAGAAGAAATATGGCCATTTTGATTGATATGCATAATATTGTAGGAGAAGGAGCAATTACTGATTGTCTCAAGCAAATGTATCTTTTCTAACAATGTTTTCAAAAACCCACCTTATGCAGGGACATGATGAGTTATATCAGTTACCATGGAAATGGATTAATAATTAGGAGTGTCAGGAAATTGCCTAGGTGGTAATGGGTAAACCCACACATTTAATTAGTAAAAATGGTGAATAAATTTGTCAAATACAATGCAAGATTTCCCTATACCCAAGGCATAATTACACAATCCCTTTTAAACAAATTTGGCCGAAACAATAGTCTGTAGTTCAAATCTTCCCATGACATTGTTTGAAGATTATTACGCGTTCCTATTGTACTCGGACTGATTAAGCTTTTGTCTGAATTCATTTGTCCACTCTCGCTGTGTTTTTGTATTATATTGGGGTACATTGTTTACTTTGGTCTGCCCTTTTGTGATGAAAGGTAGGCCTGAGATGTTATGCAAGCAAGGAGAAAATTGCTATTGTAATTTTAAAGTTGATATCACCCATGATGTATTGTTGTAGATTTATTATTTTCACAATTAGGATTTTTTCCTAAATTGGAGAGAATTTCTTTTACCTCATCTACTTGTGTTCACTTGTTTTTCCTTAACTTTTCGCCACACCTATCAAGACTTCAAATGATGTGAACAAGGCATTTGAAATCATCATAGGAAAAAGAAAAAAGCATTAGTAACATGCATATTTCACTGAATTCTGATTACAAAAGTTCAAAAGTCGGAAACATGAAAACTTGCATTATTTCTCTCTTCCACTCTGATGTTTGATCCGAAAGACTCGGTGTTCCAACATGCAGAACAAGTCCATGTTTTAAGCTCTACAGCCTGTAGCTCGTCGGTATACAATTATGTTTTCCTTAATGCTATTCTGCCAGTCTCCTGATATGAGAATTTGGAGTCATAGAGTCATTAACTCATTGGTAAATATGGTGTAACATTGATATATCATACAGGCTATTCAACTGATCTAGGGAGCTTCTGCATCAAAGTACTTATAGTTCACAGCTCAAAAGATGATTCCTCTCTTTGAAATGGAAGATAGCATTGTGAGAAAAAGGAGAAAATGCTGGTTACCAGCATTTTCTCCATTTCCTAGAATGTTTTCAATTGCATTCTACTTCACAGTCACTAAAACTTGGGGATTGTGTGGTAAAGAGATTAATCTGTTTTGGCCACAATCTCTCATAAAACTAACTCATAAAACTGTTCAAACATTGTAAATTCAAGATCAGTTGGGTACATTCTGTAAAGTCAGATCCTGATCCACTGAGATGCATTAGTTGCACAGCACATTGGGTCAAGTTACGATGATGTTACACTGGATAAACAAGCTCTATCTATCTCAATGTGCGCCATTTTGATTGGAGTGAAGAATTTTGGATGAGTTTCACGGTTTCATTAATCACTGATAAAGGTCATAAAACTCAACAATGTGAGGGGCTGTTTATAAGTTTTCCACATTAGCCCAGATAAAATGATTAAAAATATTCAGGTGTATACTACTGCTTGTAGGTGCCTTTTGCCGTCACCCTTTGCCAAACAATCCTCAGTTTTAATGAACCTGAGGTGAAAAGGCTGCTTGAAAACAATGTGGGAAAAGGAGAAAATGCTGGTAACCAGCATTTTCACCTTTTCCCACAATGTTTACAATCCCTCTCAAAGATAAGTTCAATTACTTGAGAATTTCTGTGTTTTCTGCAAATGCTTTGAATTTGGAAAAGTACAACATTTTTTTTATCATTCAAGAATTCATACAGGAACTGTTTTGTGGATTTTCAGCAGCAGTCAGTGTTACCAATTTTGAAAACTAAAACTTGACAGGCTGAGAAAGAGAAATGTTGGTTTGAAACGGAGCAATTTTTAGAATGAGTTACATCCCCTTTCCTTACAGTTACTCTCTCCAATAATACCGGTAGTACCAAGAGTGAAAAGCCTACCACACTACAGTTTCAATCTCCTCCATATGCTGATTACAGCTGAAAGAATCACACAAGATAGCGTTTTATTGAGTAAACGTTTAAGTTTGAAATTCATAGTAATTAACGGTTGTTGCGTAGAAAAGTATAGTCCGGTTCTGTACCCAGGATGCCCAAATTAGATAGATGAGTTTTTGTTGAATGCCATCTAGCGGAAGATAATGCCATATTGGAAGCAATTTTATAGATGAATGAACACTTGGTGATACTTGAAAAATCAAGATGTGGATGGTTTAGATGCAGATCAGACCGCATTCTGTTGAGTTTCGTTCTCGATCCATCATTGCAGATACCTGCCAATCTTTTTTACATCACTTTCAATGTATATGAAGTTGTTAAGTTTAGAGTTAAAGGAAATTCTAAGGTTATTTCTACAATTGTTTTCTAAAGGCTTCTTACTCAGGGTCGTTAAAGGTGGGTATTTAGAATTTTTTCATCTCACCAAATTAAAAAACATATATATTGCTAAAATTTATATGAAAAAATAATACAAATCATCAATAAGTAAGACTCATAAAATTACAAAAAAAAAAATTCTGATGAGGTTCCCTTAAAAGGCTACGTAGCCTCTTAAGGTATTTTTAGATTTCCCGCCAGAAATCAATAAAGCATTTTGGGAATGTCAAGTCACTGGCACGTGACTTATAATGCTTAAATTCCATTACATAACAAACATGTAATAATTATTTTCCATAAAGTCTTCTTCGGACCCTATATTTGAAACTTTGTCTATGTATTCCTGTATATAAATGAGCGAATTGATCATCTAAAAATAGAACGTGTCTCCCGTTGGTGTCAACCTGGGCCGTAATAAATCTCTAATTTCTCGTGCTGTCGGATGGTTTTCGACTACTGGGGTTTTATGAAGGCAAATTAAAAGGCTTGGGGAGTATAAGGATGATTTTTTTGCATTTTATAAAAATTTTCGTCCCAAGATCTGAAGGGCCACCTTTAAAAGTCAGGATGGCATGGTAAAGAGTTAACCAAAGGAAAGAAAATACAGCTTTCTCCAAATTGAAAGCATTTTGCAAATGAAAAGTTTGATTCTATTCAAATAAAATATAACTTTTCTTTGTTAGGTTTAAGAACATTATGACTACAGGAGAAAAGCTGATAACTGGTAACCAGTATTTTCTCCTTTTCCCACAACATTTTCAAAGGTCTTCTATCTGTCAGAATTTGTTACTGTGGTATAGGGTTATGTGGATTTTATGATTGGGATTTGCTCACTATACAGTTCAATATAACCCTTTATAAAACAAACCTTTGTTTATATGAATCTGAAGAAGAAGGCTTTTGAAAACATTTGGGAAAAAGGAGAAAATGCCGGTAACCAACATTATCAAGTTTGTCTAAAAAAGTTTTATATACTTTAATAAACAAATCTCATTGCTCATAAGCCACGCTTTATGTGTCTGCTTAATACTGCTTCCAATATTGACTTGTTCATAGTTTAAAAAAAATACTAGATAAAGAATGGAAAATGTCCCAAGTAAGATGGCTAATATACATGTAAATCTTTCATCTTTATCAATTTTATGTAAATATGAAAATCAAAAGGTGGTCTTTTTTGATGGTTATTTGTTAACTCTTTACTAGATAAAAAGATTTTAGAGCAGTCCAAATTGACAGCTTTTGCAGGTAACAAAATAACTGACTCCAGAATTGAATTGATTTGGGAAGGGTAGAAAACAATTTTGAAAAAAGAGAAAATGCTGGTATTCCATTTTTTCCACATCCCACAACGTTTTTTTAAGTGTTCTCCTCCAAGGTCATTAAAAGTCTGATTTGCATGCTAAATGCTTAGACAGTATCACAACCCATAGACCTTTCTACAGAAAACTTACTGGGAAACATAATTGACCTTTCTGCCGATTTTGATTGACAGGTCTACCAATGTCTTATCGGCCAATGAAAATGCAGCATTGGGCATCATGTAAACAAAAAAGTCTGACACAATTTGTTATAGACATGTGATAATTTGATCGTGTCTATTTAATTATCAAAACAACCAACACTGTTCGAACTGATAAGAAAATTCGGGAAAAAATTGTAATTAACCTAGAGCAAAATATCAGCTAGAATAGAACTGAAATAAACGCTCTTTCTCTTTGTATTTGATGCCATTTTCTGGTTAGCTTGTCAGGCTTGACAACCGATATACCACGTTACTAAGGGGGGGCCTGCCAAATTCGTGGTTACAGAAAGGTCAATTGACCATTGGTATACATTATATAAGCAAGCAATTTGTCCCTTTGTTTATATTAAGGCATAATTTGACCATATACCGGGTATATATTTTATTTTCACTATAGATATTGAATATTAGTGTTTTCAAAGTTGTCTGCGAAAGATTTGTTTCAGTTTATAAAGAAATAATGTGATAAATTGATGTAGCCTCTTTGGCTGCCTTAACCCATTACCACACAATCCCCACTTTTGACGGCCCTGAGAAAGAAGCCTTTAAAAAACATTAGTTATCAGCTTTTTCTCCTTTTCCCACAATGTTTTCAAAAGGCTTCTTTTTCAGGGTGATCAAAAGTCGGGATTGTGTGGTAAAGGGTTAATGCTTGATTCAAGGTTGTCCTTGTTCAGAATGTCTCCTTAAAGCAGACTGCACTTTTCGTGCTGTCTGATCATCGATCAACACAGGCTACGAAGGCAGCTATACATATAGTTGTGACGGGGGCTTTGAGCCATTAGAAGATGCCAGAATTTTACTCTTATCCGAGTTCAATGTACAGGATGACGAAATTTCAATGAAAGTAACGTAACAGCAGAAGACATTGTTAATCCTGCACCACACAGTCTTAACTACTCGAGAAAGGAGACCTTTAAAAACATTGTGGAAAAAGGAGAAAATGCTGGTAGCCAGCATATTCTCCTTTTCTCATAATGTTCTCTACCCTTTCAAAGAGATATCCAATCATTTGACTCACATTCAAGTATCCGCCTGCAGATGCTTCAAGTTTAGACAAGTCTCAAATTTCATCGTCTGGCAGCTTAATCCAGTACTGAACGATGTTGACTTTTGATGACCCCGGGAAAGAAGCCTTCTGAAAACATTGTGGGAAAGGGAGAAAATGCTGGTTACCAGCATTTTCTCCTTTTCTCACAAGGTTTTCTAGCCTATCAAAGAGAAATTGCACCATATGTGCTACATTGAAATTGTCGTCTGCAAGTGCTTTCAATTTCGACAAGGCTTAAAGTTTATTGCCTGGTAAAGAGTTAACCCATTACCACACAATCCCTACTTTTTTTGACGACTCTGAGAAAGAAGCCTTTTCAAAACATTGTGGGAAAAGGAGGAAATGCTGGTAACCAAATGTTTTCTATAATCTTCTGTAAACAAATTACAATTTTTGTGTTACGTTTATTATGTCGTCTGCAAGTGCTTCCAATTTGGACAAACCTAAAATATTGTTGTTTTGTAATGAGTTAAAAAGTTATGATTACATGCCTCAAGTGATAGTAGGATTTGTATATTGTTTGATAGAAAACATTCTGGAGAAAATGTCTGTTACCAGCGCTTTCTCCATTTCCTTTAATCTTTTAAAAGGCATGTATAGTATTACATTTTCTTCCTGAGAGCGGTAAAGCGTTGGGTCATTTGGTAAAGTGTTAAATTAGCCTGTGAAAGAGAAAGCGATCTGAAAGCTCAGAAAACTCCATAAAGATCAATTCTCATTAAGAAGGGCATCTCTGTGCCTGTCAGAAAATATGAAATAATTGAAATACTAGATCTTCATCCATCTACTGAATAGGGAGGAGGGGGGAAAAATTATCTTTTAAGTTAACACATAGCAGGTAAACAAAGGTGGGATTAGAAGAAATTTGGGCTCTCCTTTTCGGGATTAAGAAAGTGGCCATTAGAATTGTGTAATCTTGGTTAAGTGTGTAATTTATAAATGTTGATTTTAGTGAGAGATGTCTGTGGAGATTAATTGTGTGTAATTCAGTTTACATTATTTATATATAGACAGGCCAATTGAAACGGTGGTGGGTAGAACGAAATTAGGGGGAAAATTAAGAGTTTTTAGTCGGTGTGTAAACAGGCTTTTGTATGAAGAGTTGGAAAAATGAAAAGTGAATTTGATATTGTCATTACAGATTGTTACAGAATAGGAGTGACTGTTTTGGATTATACGATTTTCAGATTCTATACTTTTCATTTCTAGAAAAATATTGGATATCCAAATTGTCTTATGTTGTGGAATTTAAACCTAATGTTGGAATCTGTGATGAGAACAACTGAAAATTATGGTACATTTAATTGGATTAATTATTTAGTTTTAGGGTATCATACCGTGTCAATGCTTCGTCTTGGTTTCGTAGAAGTGAACTTTAAAGTATGTGTTTCTACAGGTGGATATGAATTCTCCATGACATTGTTTCCCCTTGTTTAAGTGAGGCTGACTTCCTGTTCCTGAACTGTTTTTAGGGTTTATTGAAGGATTTGCGTGGATTACCTGTAAACAGCTGGCGGGATTAAGGAAGTGCACAGATGATGCACGTGCCCCTTATACACACAGGTATTTACCTATGATTAGCACTTTCAGCGTTAAAGGGGAGTGGAAATTGAGGGTATAATAGATCAAGATCAGACTCCACAGAGGTGCTGTCTGATCTATAATCTATACTATATCCCCTTATTCAATGAAGTATAAAAGATACAAATATTTCTGAGTTTTTGTGGATGATAATTTCAGCTCTCATAAAAGGTTATTATATTAACCCTTTACCGCACAATCCCAACTTTTAATGAGCCTGAGGAAGAAGGCTTTTGAAAATATTGTGGGTAAAGGAGAAAATGCTGGTAACTAGCATTTTCTCCTTTTTCCACAATGTTTTCAAATGTCAAAAACAAATCTCGTCATTTAAAGTTATGTTTACTTTCCCTTCTACTGATACTTTCAAATTACCAAATAGAATTTTGTTGTGTTAGAAGGGGTTACTACTGAAAGACTAGAAATACATTTTCTCTACTTAACTTAATTCTATACTACACAATCCCTACTTTTAACAACCCTGAGAAAGAAAGCCTTTGAGAACTTTGAGGGAAAACGAGAAAATGCTGGTAACCAGCATTTTCTCCTTTTCCCACAATGTTTTCTACCCGCTGGAACCAAATTGCAATTTTTGAGTTACATTTTTTTTGTTGTCTGCAAATGCTTCAATTTGGATTAATAGTCCAAACTTTTTTTGTTTGGTAATGAGTTAACAGCAATGTAAAAGTTGTTTCTCCATGTGTTGAAATTGGTATCGCTGAAAGTGTCCTAAAAGTAAACTCTATACTAAATATGAGCCATGCTCTGTCAAAAGGGGGCTTAATACTTATCGATGGGTAGTGCAACACTATCCTAAGTGCCTATACAAAGTATAGGCATTTAGGATAGTGTTGCACTCGCCCATCGATATGTGGAAGTATCGACCCAGGTCAGCCTGTGCAATTTGGACTGCACAAGCAGACCTGGGCCTAAACTTTTCACTATTGGTAAATTTTCTTTTTATCTTTAGGACCAGTCAACCTAAGAATTAAGTCGATGTTACAGAAGGTAGCTACACATGTATTATGGATCCCTAAGTGTACAATGGCTTACGTGGTATCATACATAGCGGAAATGCATTAACCCAATACCACACGGAAAAATTGCAGACCTATCCAAATTGAAAGGGTTTGCAGACGACAATTTAAAAGTGGCTCAAATGGTGCAATTTTACTTCCATTGGGTAGAAAACTTTGTGGGAAAAGGTTTCTTTCTTAGGGGCTTCAAAAGAAGGGATTGTGTGGTAATGGGTTAAGCCTCCCTTTCACAGAGCACAGGTCATATAATATAATAGTACATCCTTGAAAGTGGGAGATGACTGGTAAAATTTGCTGAACTGATGAGAATTATTTTTGGGAGGGTTAAGAAAGCATTGTGGAAATAGGACAAAAATGCAGGTTACCAGCGTTTTTTTTTCTTTTTCCCATACAACTTTCAGAAGGCCTCTTTCTCAGAGTTGTAAAACTTGGGATTGTGTAATTTAGTGCGATTTTATGATTGTTTGGTTATATTTATGACTAAGATTTTTTTTTTTTAGTAATTATTCCACTTTTTGACTAATTTTCATGTTAAGTTATTTCATCAAATTTCTCAGTTCCAGATTGATAGTTAAAAAATATTTGATTTCAAGATTAACAATATTTGCACATATCCACACATTGTGTACCTGGAATTTTCATATCCAGTCATTATATTAACACTTTACCAAGGCCGTCGGAAGCGGTCCGGCCGGTCCGGCCATGGCCGGACCAAATTTTCGGCCGAAAATGAAAAATGGCCATACCAATTTTCGAAAAAAAAAAAATGCGCAATATAAACCTAAAAAAATGCGCCAGAATGCACCAGAGAGCGTCTTATTTTCAAAAATATTTACTCTCAATAAACCCCCCAAAATCAGAATTAGAAAAAAAAGCTAAAACTTCTGCAATTTCATGGTTCCTCTTAGATTCAGTGCCTGTGGTACTTTAGCAAAGTGAATAGTGTTTGGTCAAAGTTCAGACTACAGTCTGATCTGAACCTATACTGTCCAATGTCCACACAAGTAAATGAATCCAGTTTCATTACTGCAAGGGTCTAAAAGGGTACTTCAGTCTCGAAAAATAATGGTAATAGCCCTTCTCCACACAATTTTAAAATTTAACAACCTTGGGAGAGAATCCTTTTGAAAATATTGTGGGAAAAGGAGAAAATGCTGGTTACCAGCATTTTCTCCTTTTCCCACAATGTTTTTAAAAGGCCTCTTCTGCAGGCTTGTAAAAAACCAGGGATTGTTTGGTAAAGGGTTAACAAAAGACATATTAGATTTGTTTAGTTTGAAAGTATTTGCAGTGAAAGTGTAAATAACATGGTGAGGAAAGGAGAAAATGCAACAGCCGGTATTTCATGCTTCTTCCAGAATGTTTTTGAGAAGCTTTGTACCTAAGGGATGCTACAAGATGGATTTCTGTAGTCCAGAGCAAAGAAAAAGAAGCTTTTGTTTGTTGAAGTTTCTTTCTTTGTGACCAAGTTTTCAAAACCTGATAAATCACTGTGTAAAGCAGGGAGTTAAGGGCTTACAAGATGGTTTAATGAGAAAACATTGTGGTTACTAGAAAAGAAAAGTTCTCTCTGGAAAACTATTGTACTTGCTACAAATTTCCGTATCAGTCAAATTACCATATGCTTCAAGGCTAGAAATTTAGTGATGTAAGGGAGACAACTCTTCAAATAGTAATTTATGATCAGATGGAATTGGATCTCGTCTCGGAGAAACTATTTTACATACTTTCTTCAGATAATTTAGATTTTGTCTCAAGCCGCAAAAATCAATTATTTCTTACATATGGGAGCAGAGACTGTAGATTTTTCCAAAGCATGTTTCAATTAAAAATCTCGCAGAAATATAAGAAATGTCTGGGTCACTGGAAGATGTACCACTTGAGTTTGAAAGAACATCAGTCCATTGTATAGGATGTTTTATAGTGCTTTCTTTAATTATTTGACTTAGTTCTATGTAAATATATATTAATTCCCCTCCATTGCACAGCTTTTGAAATACTATGGGAGAAGGAGCAATCTGCCTAAGGTACTTTTAATTTGGCTGTTTTTGAAGAAAACATTGAGGTATTGTGGTAGCCTTGGTGTCGTCTGCATTATCATTGTCTGGGATAGAAAACATTTGCAGACAACAAACTAAGTTTAGCGTAGATTACTAGACCTGCCTAAGAAACGGCAGAAAACATTGTGGTAAAAGGAGAAAGTACTGATTACCAGCATTTTTTCCATTTCCAACATAGTTTTCCATTTCTATGGCTCCTTTTCTCAAGGTCATTAGATCTTGTGGAGTAAAGTACAAAGCACAGTCTTTATTACTTTTGTCAATGGTGTAGGTTGAAATCTGACTGTTCAGATAGTAAGTAGTTTCATCTTGGATAATACCTTGTCCAATATTTAATGGAATATTTTGGATTTCAGATTTGTAATTTTGCTCTTGTTGTTTGTTCATAATAATCTTATCTGTCATCATCACTTAGGGCAATCACTCAAAAATTTCTTCTTTATTTTCAAAATGAAATGAGAAATTCAGCAGTATTATACATTATGATGTGGAAATTTTCAGTGTTTTCAAGCTCTTGGGCTTAACAGTTTATTCAGTAACATGTTGGGGCTTGAAATCAGGGGGTTGGTGATCTGAATCCCTTGGGCTCAGGGTAAATTTTTTCCTAGAAGTGAAGTTGGTCATTGAAATTTTATATTGCTTAAAGTAGCAACTTGGGTAAGTTGCATGGTCCTCCTAGGCCGACCAGTGTGAAAATCTTTTCAATTACTTTTATGCTTTTCCAACAATGATTTTACTTCAGGATTCAGCGGACAAGATGAGTTTTATGGACCTATAATCATATGATGACTTCTTTGGTATAACAATACATGGAATAAGATTAACCCATTACTACACAATCCGGACTTTAACGACCCTGAGAAAGAAGCCTTTAGAAAACATTGTTGGAAAAGGAGAAAATGCTGGATACCAGCATTTTCTCCTTTTCCCACAATGTTTTCTACCCTTTTGGAAACAAATTACAATTTTTGAATTACATTTATTTTGTTGTCTGCGAGTGCTTTCAGTTTGGACCAGTCTAAAATTTTGTCGTTTGGGAAAGGGTTAAACTTTGATTTCCCGAGCATGGCTATTTATTATTCAATCTTTACCACACAATCCCGACTTTTGACGACCCTGGGAAAGAAGCATATTGTAAACATTGTGGAAAAGGAGAAAATGCTGGTGACAATTTGACCTAGCAAAGAAAATTTGTACCATTTAACTCTTTACCATACAATCCAAACTTTTAACGACCCTGAGAAAGAGGCCTTTTGTAAACACTCTGAGAAAAGAGAAAATGGTGCTAACCAGCAATTTCAACTTTTCAGGCACACCTATATTGTTGTCTGCAAATGCTTTTAATTTGGACAAGTCTAAATTTTTGTTGTTTGGTAAAGAGTTAAGCCACATGGAAATTGTCGTCTGGAAATGCTTTCGATTTGGACAAGGCTAAAATTCTGTCGTCTTGTAGAGAGTTAACCCATTACCACTCAATCCCTACTTTTGACGCCCCTGAGAAAGAAGCCTTTTGAAAACACTGTGGGAAAAGGAGAAAATGCTGGTAACCAGCATTTTCTCCTTTTCCCACAGTGTTTTCTACCCTTTCCAGAACAAATTTCTATTTTTCAGTCACCTTTATTTTTTCGTCTGCAAATGCTTTCAATTTGGACCAGTCTAAAATTTTCTCGTGTGGTAATGAGTTAAGGCCCTGCAACTATTTCACCCATGTAGCAGTATGATGCTGATATAAAAAGAACCGCTGCTGCTGTATTTGTTGCTGAAGAGATAGTCAGTAAGATGGGGACAAGGCCCTGGCACTCCATGTGGTGTGATTCATTGAATATCACACACAAAGCTGATAACAATATTTTAATGCTCAAATATTGAAAGTTCACCTACAAAAGACCTGTATCTACATTCTGTAATTACAAGCATATAAGCCAGTATTGTATTAAGCTTTGATCAAATTGTTTTAAGTAAATATTTGCTCATTTGAATTATGAACTCTAGGCTTGAATAAGTGATTTCATGTAATTTTGACATATACATGAAATCCCCAGGGCTCCAGATAAGGCTTGGCTTTTTTGTCACATTCTAGATTCTTCATTGTTCAAATTAAACAATAACCAAAAACCAAGGGGAAAAAAAAAATTTGAAGGTGAATTGGCTGATAACAAAGTTGCAATTGTTTTAACCCTTCATTACACAATCCTGAGTTTTAACGACCCTGTGGGAGAAGCCTTTGGAAAACATTGTAGGAAAAGGAGGAAATGTTGTAAATCAGCATTTTCACCATTTCCTTCAATGTTTTCTACTTTATTAACCCATTACCACACAATCCCTACGTTTGATGACACTTAGAAAGAAGCCTTTAGAAAACGTTGTGGGAGAACGAGAAAATGCTGGTAACCAGCATTTTCTCCTTTTCCCACAATGTTTTGTACCCTTTCAAAATCAAATTTCATTTTTTGAGTCATATGTATGTTGTTGTCTGCAAATATTTTTTGATTTAGACCAATCCAAAATTTGTCTGTTTGCTAAAGAGTTATTTTAATTTTTGTCATAATTTAGCATTAGTTAGTCAACAGTAAACTGTTGTAGATCTAAGATCATGCTTAAGTCTTCTGTGCTGTCTGATCCTTTATTAACTCTACCAAATTACAAAATTTTAGACTGATGCAAATTGAAAGCACTTGCATAAAACAAAATAAACAAAACTCAAATGTTGAAATTTGTTTCTTGCAGGGTTGAAAATAATGTTGGAAAAGGGGAAAATGCTGGTTACCAGCATTTTCTCCTTTTCCTACAATGTTTTCGAAAGGCTTTTATCTCAGGAATGTAAAAACCAGGGATTGTTTGGTAAAGAATCCAAATACCAAGGCTGGCTGTAAAACATGCACAAAGTTGATTGACAAAATTTTCAATCATGTCAGGCCTAGAGTCTGACATTTCACATTCAGGTGCTGCTCAATGCATAATGCACTTAATGATTCGTGGTCCTGACAAAATTTGGCAAGCCTCGGTCAGATAATTACCCCCTGCAAGCAATTCTTGTCTGAAAACATAGTGCCAAAAGGAATTTGTTTCTTTAGTGATGCAAAGTTACTTTAAGTTAGTACTAATATGTTTTTTGCAGTCTGATCTTGATCACTTTCCACAAAAGGTCAGTGAGTCGTGCTTAGCAGCCTAAGGGTTTAATATCATTTGGATCAGGGTGGGCAAATGGAACATGCAATAACAATGTGACAAATGTGGGCACATTATATTGTATTCATTCTGTACACAGAGTTAGTAATTCTCACCTTTTATCAGTCTCTAGTGAATCACTTGTACATGATGCATTGTGGGAAAAAAAGCAGAATATCACTGTCTATCATATTGCATAACATCTATGTATAAAGGAAATTAAAAAAAAGAGAGATTCTTTGTAACATTTTAGGAAAAGAAGGCTACAAATTACAGAAATGATTTGGTAGAGGTTTTCCCTACTTCTGTTTAGAGCTATTTAGTTGCTTTAGGCCGGGGCTGCTGGATGCAGGATTTCTTCAGGGGGGTTCAACTCGGTCAATCTTAGATACAAACACGGACCCAGAGCACAAATTAGTCGCCAATGAGTTGGAAGTCCATTAAAAAGAAATCTGGAAATTTAGGGGGGTTCATCCAAGGCTGGCCCCCTGGATCCGCCAGTGTTGGGCATAAGTTGATGCTGTAAATCACATTGGAGATCAAGATCAGGCTGCTAGAACAGGACTTTCAGATAAGGGAAAGAGCATTACTGTTCAATTGTTTGGTACACTGGTTTAACTCTTTACCAAACGACAAAATTTTGGACTAGTCCAAATTGAAAGGACTTGCAAACAACAAAATAAATGTGAATCAAAAATTTAAACTTGATTTGGAAAGAGTAGAAAATATTGTGGGAAAAGGAGAAAATGCTGGTTACCAGCATTTTCCAACAATGTTTTCAAAGGTTTTTTATCTCAGGGTCGTTAAAAGTCGGAACTGTGTGGTAAAGAGTTAATGCTAATTGTGCCGGAATGTCATGCAGTATATTAAGCAGTGTAGATCAAAGATCAGACTACATGTTCTGTTTTTATCTCTGAAAATGAATTTAGAAATTTCATGACCAGATACATGTTTTAACTCTTAGTATTAAACTAGCATGACTTCTAATGACCCTGAGAGGACTCTTAAAATTTGAAAACATGGTAACCAGCATTTTGTGCATTTTCCAGTTGTTTTCTATCAAGTTTATCAGCGAAAAAATCCATTACTTGTGCCGACATCGTTTTGTTCTCAGCAGATGCATTCAAAGTTGGACAAGCCTATAATTTTGTTACTCGGTTACATGAATACCAACAACACAGATATGAAGGCTAAATGACCAAAGCTGTCAATGCACTCCATAAAACAACATTCATTCATTATAATGCTTCAGAATACCAACAAAATCTCTCCACAAAGCCACAGGCTGCCATGTGCATCATAGTTTTACCACATACACAAGTCATTGATTGTCGCCATTTTCTCACGTCTTTCTGTTGTTTTATTTTCCGTACATGATGCATTGTCTATATATAAGTGCCTCGTATATGAAAAAAGTCAATATAAAGAAGCATCTTATAGGGCATCTATTGATTTTTATATGAGTTAATTTTCTTCACGGCATCTCTAATTGTCAGTCAGACAGTTTATTTGATTAGTTTAGTAACATGTTTTCTTTTTTTTTTCTCTCTGTTGTCTGAGGTTATTAATTATTATTGATTGTAATTTATATTCTAGCGACTTAGCAACACTGTGAGCCCCATTAGGTTATTGTTTCTGGGGAGTTTACAGGATGAATTTTTACGGAGGGGATTAATGTCAGATTGTTGAAGGAAAAGAAAATGTGGTGATCGATTTTGCTTTTGTTTTATTGTATTGTATGATATGTGATGAATATGTGATAAGCGTTTACTCTATACCAAAGGCTCTTGTGGCTTTAACACTTTCCCAAACAACAAAATTGAGAAGGTCAGCAGAAAACAAATTAAATGTACCTTTCATGATGATTTTTGTTTGTGATAGGGTAGAAAACAAGTGGAAAAGGAGAAAATGCTGGTTACCAGCATTTTCTCCTTTTCCAACCATGTTTTCAAAAGGACTCTTCTCCTGGGTAGAAAAAACAAAAGATTGTTTGGGAAAGGGTTTAAAAAACATTTTGGGAAAAGTATGGTAACCAGCATTTTCTTCTTTTCTCACAAATGATTAGTGTGTCTGTGTTTGTATATGTTTGCATCATTGTCACATTTTTTCAGTTGTTTTCGAGTATTCCTCTGCTTGATAATGCATCTGTATCTGGACTCTGCACCAGGTAAGAGGTACCGGTAGTGATGGTATTCTAAATCCATTGTTTCTGTCCAAACCCTATGTTGTGGATACCCATTAGAATCGTCTCAACGAGACGATTCTAATGGGTATCCATAACATAGGGTTTAGTGGACAATGATCAATATTTTTAATGAAAATCACTCCCTCTATCTGGAGCTGTATACAGTATCACAGTTTGTAGTAATATTGTACCATACTTGGTTTCCAACTCGATAGTGTAAACCAGAGGTTTCCTGGTTCAAATTCCCAGCTCTGCAAAGTTCTGTCCAAGGTTTGATGTTACATGTTGCTACAGGATGGAAATATCTTGGGACAAAGCAATTCTCTGGACCTTAACCTATTACCATGTTTAATAAAATCCAAGAGAGATTGTTGAAAATTAACTTACTCAAAAGTTTGCATAGAGCTGTTTAACCCTTTACCAAACAATCCCTGGTTTTTACGACCCTGAGATAGGAGCATTTTGAAAACATTGTTGGAAAAGAAGAAAATGCTGGAAACCAGCATTTTCTCCTTTTCCCACAATGTTTTCTACCCCGCTGGAGGGAAACAAATTTCAAATTTGATTTTTTTTTGTGTGTGTGTGTGTCTTTCAATTTGGACCAGTCTAAAAAATGTGTTGTTCGGTAAAGGGTTATGGGAGAGGCACTCAGAACAGAAGTTCCAAGACAGTCCTCCTGTAACCCTTTAACATACAGTCCGGAGTTTTTAACTGATCCCAAGGTAGAATACCTTAATTAACAAACATTTTGGGGAGAGAGGAAAATGCTAGCAACAGTATTTTCCACTTTTCCTACAATATTTTCTAGCCTTTCAGTAACAAATTCCATCAATTTTCCCACACTGATTTTGTTGTCTGCAAATGCTTTCAGTACAAGGAATTCAAAACAGTTTTCATCTTTACAGCCATTTCCAATCCTAGAATGAAGACCCAATGTTACTGCAGAAAGTGGTAGCTACAGTGGTCGGGAATGTCTTGACAGTGTACATCAAGATCAGATTACACATTTTGTGCAGTCTGATCTTGTTCTATACAGCCTGCAAAGGCAACATAAGTCGTGAAGGAGTTATAAGCATAAAAAAAGGCTTATAGGGCTAATTTAACTCATTACCAAACGACAAAATTTCAGGCTTGTCCAAATCGAAAGTATTTGCAGTCGACAAAATGAAAGTGACTGAAAATTTGAAATTTGTTTTGTGAAGGGTAGAAAACATTATGGGAAAAGGAGAAAATGCTGGTTCCCAGCATTTTCTCCTTTTCCCACAATGTTTTCCACAGGCTTCTTTCTCAGGGTTGTCAAAAGTAGGGATTGTGTGCAAATGGTTAAATTAAAGATATAATTGGGTGTTTTGTTTCAGCTGATAAAAATTTGTAGGGGTAGATTAGAGATTAACTGTATCATTATAGGTCTTTCAACTATAACATTTTTATTGCCTATTTGATATCACACTTTCTTTTGCATGAATGCTTGTAACTGTTTAAAAGTCTGTTTGTACCAGGATGCGAGCCTGTTGTATAAATCTGTGTAGAATAAGTTCTTTTACAGTGCTAGCAAATGGGTTTTTTGTCCCATTTTACACATGGTAGACTAGCCTAAAGTCCGTTGAACAGACAAAAGCCCACTGGGACAAAAACCCACTAAGATAAAAGTCCACTGCTAATTTTGGCAGGGAGGACAAAAGCCCAATGCTAATAAAAAAAATTTGAAAATCAAATTTTTATCATTTTTGTAAGAAAACATTTTCTGCTTTTCACATAATGTTTTCTACTCTTCTGCAGACTTAAGTTACATCATACACATGATTTTTTTAAAATTAAATGCATGATTAAAACTAAAAGTGGGCTTTTGTCCCAGTGGAGTTTTGTCCTAGTGGGCTTTTGTCCAGTGGACTTTTGTCCTACACCCCCTGAGTCCATACAAACATTGTGAAGAAAAGGGATGCATGCCATTATTACTCCACCATAAAATCCCATGTTTTAAAAAACAACCCCGAGAATAATTTCTGAAGAAAATATTGCAAGAAAAGATGAAAATGCTGATAAACAGCATTTGCTGGTTAACAACATTTTCTGCTTTTCCTATAATGTTTTATATCCCATTAAAGAGAAAAACATTTACTGGAGCCACATAAGAGCTGTCGTCTACAAATGATTTTGATCAAGACAAGTCTGAAAAGTTGTAATTTGGTAAAGAGTTATCCCATTACCACACAATCCCTACTTTTGACGCCCCTGAGAAAGAAGCCTTTTGAAAACACTGTGGGAAAAGGAGAAAATGCTGGTAACCAGCATTTTCTCCTTTTCCCACAATGTTTTCTACCCTTCACAAAACAAATTTCAAATTTTCAGTCACTTTTATTTTGTCGTCTGCGATTGCTTTCAATTTGGACCAGTCTAAAATATTGTTGTTTGGTAATGGGTTATTGTAACGGTATTTCATTGTCCTGAGGCCCAAGACAATGATCTATTGGATCTGAAAACAAAAGAAATTGCTCATCAATTTCACAAAAGCCTTCTATAGCCTTCCCTCTCTATCTGTGTAGTAATCAACTGTAATTATTTTTTTACCAATTATTTTGGGATATGACTCTTTCTTTTGCCATTGGCTGTTCCAATTTTTGAAGTCTTTGATTTTTACTCTATTAGACAGCATTGTTTCGTACTCTTGTAATGAGAGTAATTACATTGAAAACCCTGACAGCTATGAAAATTTGTCTTCAACCACTGGACACCAGTCCTGTTTTATGTTAAGAAATGGCACAAAAATAACTTCTTTTGTGTGTTCGTTAGATTTGGTGTGATATGTCAAAACTTAAAGGTAGCAGATTCAATCCAAGCTTAGATCATGGTAAAAATTGCACAGCAAATCTTTCAAGACCTGTTTTTGTGACAAGGAATTGCTGATGGGTATAATCGTCTTTAGTGATAGCTCTAGTTGTTTCTTTTTCTGTAACTTTCGAAATACTTGCCAGACCAGGGCCCATATTCACCAACCATTCACTCTTTACCAAACAATCCCTGCATGGTTTTTACGGTTCAGGAATAGAAGCCTTTTGAAAACATTGTGGGAAAAGGAGAAAATGCTGGTAACCATCATTTTCTCCTTTTCCCACAATGTTTTCTACCCTATCATATAGAAAAATCATCTTTTGGGCAACTGTTAATTTGTCATCTGCAAAATGCTTTCAGTTTGGTCTGGTCCAAAATTTGCCGTTTGGGAAAGGGTTAAGAACGTTCTTTGTTTCATTCTTCAAGATTGTCTGACAGTGAAAGTAACATAACTTCTGATTGGCTAAACCGTATTGTCAATCAGAAGTTCTGTTACTTTCACACTGATGAAATACTTATGGATAAGACTAAGAATGTTCTTAAGAATGGTTGGTGAAATTATTTACTGGCTCAGGACACTTTTTTATAAGACTGAATTTGAAATATTTTCTATAAAGGCCTTATTAGACATGGAATCAACACTTCAATTGTTTATTGAATACAAGGTGTTAACAACAATTCAGATACCTGTTAACAACATGAAAATTGACTTTTTAGCATTTCAATTGTGATAACTATATTGGCCAGGAGCAACTCCCTCTTGTTGTAAATGTGTGAACAATTCAATGGCTTAATTTTCACCTATTGTCTCTTGCTGAGTGAAAACTCAATATTTTGGAATTTTGACAGGTCTATTAAAACATTGTAGCCATTGTTTAATGCTGTTTGAGTCTATACATGTATTTTGTTTCTGTTGATTGGCCTGAGAATTTAATTTTGTGTTGTCAAATGTGACAAGAATATTTTAAGAGACCATCAGCAACTTTTGTCTCATTTATAAAACTAAATAGACATAGAATTTTTCTGGTTAGAAGGACCACTGAAAGAAAGAAAAAGTAGTTGCATACTTGTTTTCTCCAGAATTAGTCTTGTTGAATTTCAGACCATGTAGATGTAAGATACAACTGCATACCTAAGCTGAATTCTATCTTAGCCTGAATGTACAGTCTGACTACATTGGCCAAAAAAAGACCCCAAATCTGAAATGTGTTTAACAACTTTCATTAAAAATATTTTCATGAACTTTGTTGCAGTTTCCAACGCTATCTTTTTATTTTCCCACCACACAATTGTAAAATGAGACACTTTTGAAAATAATATTTAAAAAAAATCCTGATCTTATTTCAACTCTACAAAGACAAGGATGTTTCACAAATACAACATGCCCGCACGGATGGCTCAGTGGTGAGCGTGTTGGACTCATGATCAGGTGGTTGTGAGTTTGATACCCAGTTGAGGTGAACTTTCTCTCCGGCGTATTTTCGCCTCTCGCCTCTGCTGAAGCACATGAGAAAAGTAGTCGGTGGCTTTGGAAAGGAAGTTGTTTTAGTACCGGTGTAAGAAAGCCAGGAAACACATGTGCGTCACCAACCGGCATGATATGACTTTAGCTGTTAAAGTGGTGTTAAACTCCAATACAACCAACAAATACAACACCTCTTACCTTCAAGGGTGACAACCTACGTCATAATGGAGATGCCGGAATAGCTGCCAGTTTGTGCGCAATTGAAGATTAATTACTTTGAAAAAGATATAATTATGTATCTAAAATTTACTTGGAATACCTACTTCATCTGGTGATGGTAAATATATTTGTCGTATTTGTAAAATCAAAATGTCATGAAACAATATTGTAGCTCTAAACACTTCAACGCAATTATTTTTAAAGGCATTTAAAGACATCTATTTTTAACTCGCACATGTGTCACCGGCTTCGGGAGTTGTGTGGAGGTAATTGCAAAGACAATGAAACTAATGAACAAAATATTAGTGTATACTAACGAAGAAAGTTGTCAGGTACCATATGCACAGTTTTGTTTGGACAGATCTTTAGTAACAATAATGTACAAGCTGAAAAACTTATCTTTTAAAAAGATAATGGCAGATTTAAAATGTCTCCGATGAGTATGCTATGACATAGGTTGTTACCCCTGTACCTCTGAAGTTTCTTGAGTGCTGCCTGTAGATCAGGAACAGCCTATATGAAACAAAAACATTGTAGGGATACTGGACAATAGCATCTTATTTTAACCCTTTACCACACAATCTCGAGTTTTAACAACCCTGTAAGAGAAGGCTTTTTGAAGACATTGTGGGAAAAGGAGAAAATGCTATATCCAGCATTTTCACTTTTTTCCACAATGTTATCTACCTGATCAAAACAAATATCACCATTTTGGTTACATTTGTCATCTGCAAATACTCTCTGAGTTAGAACCAACCTAAATTTTTGATGCCTAGTAAAGAATTGAGAATAATGTTTTTTTTGGTTATTCTCTAACCTTTAAATTTTGAAGGTAAATCATTAATCTAAGCAGCTATTCCATTCGTACCAACAGTATCTACAGCTATCTGTGGTTAAATTGTCAAAAATCGGTCTGCATTAAGATTGGGATTTATTGTTGCATGTCTGACAGACATATAAACCTGCATGCAGATCATCTGTAAGTCTGGGGCTGTCATCCTCAAGGGGAAAACTGTAAAACCAATCCTTTGGCTTTGCATAGTGAATATTTTCTTAACCATGTAAAAGACAATCCTGATTTAACCCATTATCTGTGAAAGAAGCCTTTTGAAAAAAATAGTGGGAAAAGGAGAAAATGCAGGTAACCAGCATTTTCTCCTTTTCCCACTATGTTTTTTTCTCTTCATAAGACAAATTTCAAATTTTGAGTCACTTTAATTTTGATGTCTGCAAATGCTCTCAGTTTGGGCCAGTCTGAAATGTTGTTGTTCTGTAAACGGTTAATGACTGCAAGGAAATGAGACTTTTTGAAAACATGGTGGGAAAAGAAGAAAATGCTTGCCACCAGCATTTTCTTTTTTTCCAACTATGTTTTTCTTGACAGTCCAGTAAAATACTTTACCACATAGTGCAGATTTTTTACCCTTCCAAACTCAAAGCATTTGCTGAGGACAATTTATAAGTGGATAAAGTGAGTCAGATATTCTGAGAAAGGCTTAAAAACATTGTAGGAAAAAAGCAACAATATTAGGTACTTCCTTTTCTCCTTTTCCCACAATGTTTTTAAAATACCTCGCTGGAATGGTCGTCAAAACTCAGGATTGCATTGTAAAGGGTTATTACAATTTTGTCATCTTGTGCAGATGCTTTAAAGTTTGAAGGATTTTAAATTTGTTGTGCGGGAAATGGTTTTAAGTATAATTGCTGGATGACAGAAGTGTAGACTCATTCATATTTTAAGGAATTAGTAGAAGCACTTATCTCAGTATTTTCTCCTTTTCCCATAGTGTTGTCAAAAGCCTTCTTCCTCGGGGTCCTCAGCCCTAAGAGGTGTTGAACCCTTTACCACACATTCCCGACTTTTAACAAGGAGAAAATGCTGGTAACCAATATTTTCTCCTTTTCCTACAACGTTTCTACCCTTCACAAAACAAATTTCAAATTTTCAGTCACTTTCATTTTGTCATCTGAAAATGCTTTCGATTTGGACAAGCCTAAAATATTATTGTTCAGTAATGAGTTAAACATGGAATTGTCCCAGAACTATTAACCTATTACCAACCACAAATTCCGAGACTTGTCCAAATTCAAAGCATAATTCCCAGACAACAGTATTTTGATATCCACTTAATCATTGGAGTTTGACTTGGAATGGGTTGTGAACATCGCGGAAAAAGGCTAGTGACAAACAGTAAGTCTTCGGAAGAAAATGTTTCAGGAAGTTTTTCATGATTTGCTGACTGCATGTAAAACAATTTCAGAAAAGAAGCAACTTTTGCTTTTCGAAAAAACATATAAAAAAAAGAATAAATTCCTTTCTTTTAACCCTTTCCCAAACGACAAATTTTCGACTCTTCCAAACTCAAAGAGTTTGCAGACGACAATTTCAAATCTGATAAAAATGGCAGAAAGTTCTCCAAATAGGTAGAAAACACTGTGGGAAAAGGAGAAATTGCTTGTTACGAGCAATTTCTCCTTTTCCCACAGTGTTTTCAAAAGAGTAGTACTGCAGACACGTAAAAACCAGGGCTTGTTTGGGAAAGGGTTAACAATGTTTCTCGATCTGTACCCTCATCATCAGGTGTTTTTTTGGTAGTTTGTTCTGAAAATAGCCCAATATCAAGTGGAACTTGGAACTGAAGCCATTAACTCTTCCTATACCAAAGACAATACATGTACCAAGAGCTTTTGTGGCCAGTATAGATTAAGATCAGACTGCACATAATATGCAGTTTGACCTCCAGATCTGCACTTTTGTAATCTAGAAAATGACTGTCTTGATCTTGCAGAGAATGTATTCTTAGCCCTTTAGAAAATACATTTAACCCTTTACCAGACTACAGAATTTTAGGCTTATCTAAATCAAAGGCATTTGCAGATGAAAAAAGAAAAGTGACTGAAAATTTGAAATATGTTTTGTGAAGGGTAGAAAACATTGTGGGAAAAGGAGAAAATGCTGGTAACCAGCATTTTCTCCTTTTCCCACAATGATTTCAAAAGGTTTCTATCTCAGAATCAAAAACCAGGGATTGTTTGGTAAAGGGTAAATTTATTCAGAAGTGAAAGAGTTAAAGTTTGAAGATAGACATTTTATGGTGATGGCATTGTGAAATTTGAAAGAGATAACATAGGTTTCAAGAGATTTATGCTGTTTGTATGTGTATTATGCACCAAGGTACTAGGGTCTCTTTGACTCATTTGCCGTGGCAAACATCTTCAGTGCTGTGCTATTGGCATAGGGTAGTCAGGAGGACACAAATGTGCAAGTGTAACAGGTTTATCTCTTTGCAAAACTACAAAATTTTAGAAACCTCCAAATTTAAAGCTGTTGTTGGCCACTTAACCCTTTACTCCACAGATACTCATTTCTACGCATTGCTTGTAAGAGTCTTTGGAAAACTTTGTGGCAAAGGTGACGAGCAATTTCACCTTTTGTCACAATATTTTCTATGCTATCAAAAGGTGTCATATACACATAAGAAAAGGCTTCATCCTTGCAGTTATTTAGGGTGAATTAGAGATACCATAGAAATGTCTTATGGGGCAAAGGGTTAAACAAGTACCAGATATTTTCATGCAAGAAATATGACCGAAATATTTAACAATTTCATGGTCTCTTTTGTCAACAGTGTTTCAGCTAAGAAGACAGCGCTGGTCAAAGATTAGGCAGCATGTTTCTTGCAGCCTGATATTGATTTGCACTTGCATCAAAAGCATCTGTATTTGGGAAAGGCACTTGAATTGTTAGGGAAAAAATAATGGGACAGATTGTTTAACCTTGGGATTTATAATTACTTGGAGATTATGGAAGATCATGTTAAACTTAAAACCATAAATATTTGATTTATGCACCATATGTTATTTTGTACTGGAGAGGGTTTTTGATCATCAAAAAGTGGCAGGCCAGTTTATAATTAACCCTTTCCACCTTTCTTGTTGTTTCTTTACTTTTGATGATTTGAAATATTTAGTACATGTATAGAACCCAAATGAGATATGAGAGGTTTTCTGTCCATCGGGTTTCGATTTGTACCTTTTTGGCCCTATATATAAAAGATGTTAATAAGTTACTGGTTCTTTTGTGAGTGATTTGGAATACCTTATTAAGAGAGCTTTTTTTTACAAAGGATTTCTCCTTTTCTCACACAGCTACAGCAACAGTGTGTAACTAGTATCACGAAGTAGGAATCCTTGATCAGCAAGCATGTTCTCAATTTGCAGTCTGCCAGAAGAGAGCATTTCCAGACAATTATTTAAATGTGACGCAAAAGATGTTTTATTTTGTCTTTCAGTGATGCAAAATATTTTGTAACAAAAAGAAAAATTCTCCTTTTGCTGTTATGCCTGCTTTCTACGGATGATAAAAACCTGGGCTAATTTAATGGTAAAGGGCTTTAGCATGAGTGTTGCTTTTGTATCATGCCTCATGTCAGTATCATCTGAAATGAACTTTGCACAGGGTGACAAATAACAGTGTTTTGAGTATATTTTTGGTTTATATTTAATGATCTTTATGTAAGGTTATGTCTGTAAACTGTAACTTGCAGCCAATAGCTTCTCTTGTCACTTCTGATTTAGTGCATCCACACAGCCATGTGACACACTCAAATTCCCGCTATCAATTTATCCAATTATAACTGTTTCCAGGCAACAGTGTGTTGGTACCCAGGGTCACTACAATGCAAACAATGTAGCAAAATAAGAACAATTTAGTAAATCTAAATAACATATCACAATGTGATCAAAGTAGTTGCAACATTCAGAATTTCCTATGTAAAGGCAGGGAAAATCCATACAGGCCAGTGGGCTAATAACTGCTCTGTTATTATAATTCCTTTATTCTAATGAAGCAAAACTGTGGTTTGTGACATTATAGATATTAATGATCTGGCACCAGGTCGCAGTCTCGTTTGAATTAACATTTAATGAACTAAAAGCCAGTGTCTACATTTTTTTTCCCTTAAAACAGGTTCAATTTTCTCTAACCATTATTTTGCTTAACAAGTCTAATTACACGACTCGTTATAGACAGGAAAATTATTACTACTTATTTCACATGCCATTATAGGGCCCTGTCACTCGAGTTAATTAAAATCAATAATAATTACTGCGTTCAGTCGTCTATTGTTTAGCATGAGAAAACCCCTCAATTTCCCGAGATAACGACCCCAA
Source organism: Tridacna crocea (assembly GCA_943736015.1). Lineage (NCBI taxonomy): Eukaryota > Metazoa > Mollusca > Bivalvia > Cardiida > Cardiidae > Tridacna > Tridacna crocea. The sequence goes on from OX031065.1 coordinate 26,893,425, forward strand.
TGACCTACCAATGAAAACCTTTTTTGATATATTTAATTCTTTACCAATCAACAAAATTTTAGACTTGTCCAAATTGAAAGCACTTGCAGTCCACAAAATAAACGTAACCCAAAAATTGAAATTTGTTTCCAGCAGTGTAGAAAACATTGTGGGAAAAGGAGAAAATGCTGGTTACCAGCATTTTCTCCTTTTCCCACAACGTTTTCAAAGGTTTTCTGTCTCAGGGTCGTAAAAACCAAGGATTGTTTGGTAAAGGGTTAATAAGGAATGTTGATGGAGGACTTTAGTCTGTCTCCTGATGAGAGGACCATAACATGATTTTCAAATTTAGATGGCATAGTTTCAGTGTGCAAAAGAATTTTTGTCCCGCTGCTTTTTTTTCCTGTACATTTATGGCAACTTTAAGATTAAATTGACTTTATTGAGTGAAAAAAAAATTATTACGCAGCTCCAGATGGGAGTGATTTTGCTTTCAAAATTGAATATGTTAATTATTTTCCAGTAAATCCTGTGTTGTGGGCACTCACACATGAACCATCAAGATGATCCTAATGAGTATACCCACAATGTAGGGTTTGGAAGAGAAATAATTGATTTAGAATACCACCACTCCCTCTTACCTGGAGCTCTGTACAATTTCTTTGCAAATATTTAAGAAATGAGCAACAGTTGTTCCTTTTGCAACAATGGTCACACACATTATCAGGTATCCTCAAAGCCCGGTGTGAATATGTCGCCATTAGAGAAGGCCTCTAGTTCCTTCATGAAGAAAATTAAGTTGACCAAAAGACATTTTTCAGACATGCATGAATTGGGAGCATTAGCAGGGAATAAATTTCATGTGCCTCAAAAGTTGGATTGTGTTTTAACCCTTTACTCCATAGATACTCATTTCTATGCATTGCTTGTAGGAACCTTTGGAAAACATTGTGGCAAAAGGTGAAATTGCTCGTCACAAGCAATTTCACCTTTTACCACAATGTTCTCTATGCTATCAAAAGGTGTCATATACACATAAGAAACAGCTTCATCCTTGCTGTTATTTAGGTTCATTTAGAGATACCATAGAAATGCCTCATGGAGTAAAGGGTTAAAAAGGTTAGAAAACATTGTGGGAAAAGAAGAAAATTCTGGCATTTTCTTCTGTTCCTACAATGTTTTCAAGTCTTCTTCCTCAAGGTTATTAATATTCAGGGTGTTTTGTAAAAGGGTGAAGGGAGCATTTCACATCTTTGGTCAAACAATCAATGAATAGATTCATTGGAGCGTAGACTAGAAAGTGGGAGTACCCAATTAAAAGTGCTTTGCGCATACTTTCTTTATTTGACATTATTAATGAAGAATCTGTATCGTGTAGTTCGACAACTGTATGCAGAGAGGATTATTTTTTGGACACAAATGTTGTTAACGATACTTGAAAAGACAGCAGAGATTTTTAAAAGCATTTACAATGATACAAAAAGATCAGAAGTGTAATGCCCAAATGGTGAAATGTGGGGATCAGCTTATTTGCATGCCAGGTTACATAGGTAAAATAAAGGAATAAATTAGGTGGAATTAAAACATGTTCATGTGTGAATTTGAATTGAGAATATTTTGTGTTGTCTTCTTGAAAAGTTGATATTCAGAATACTTGTAGGATGTTTTATTTATATATAATTATATATTTTAAAATTCTTTTACATATTCTTTCTCTTTTTCTCCATGTGCTGTCATTTTCCATATTTATAGGCATCACTGAATTCTATACTGGAAGTATGTTTACTTTTTAAATGGTTTCACAACTATACTTGCTTTTTTCAGCCAATTTATACCATAACCAAACAGCAAAATTCAGTCTGATGGTAGATCTCTGTTGTCCAGGTTGTAGTTATTTGGCATAAATATTTTTGTATTCCTGATATAGATGATTGGGGTTTTGTTTATTCCGCCCTCTGTTGGTTAATGTGTGTTACTTGCACTGGACCAAAATCTAAAAAAGTTGTGACTAAGTGGGACACAGCTTTTTAAAAGCATTTTCTCCATTTGCTACCATAACGTCTGATGATCCAAGTTTATGAAGAGAAAAACACAGTTGCCATTATTTGCTTGTGATTTAGTATATCAATTGTTTATGTATCATATTCACTTGATTGTTCAACTGGAATGAAATCTGTGATAAGGCCTCCTTGTTTTCTAATTTATCTTTTCAAGAATTTATCTTATCTGTATAGATTTTTATTACCTTCCCAGTGGAGGGTGTGTGGCTTTATCAAGGGAGGTTACTGTTACAAGTTATTTGGAATTATTCTCAGTGTAAATGTTGTGGATCAGGGAGCACAGCTATTGGATTCTTGGGTCAGGCTGTAACATTGTACTGCATTACTAAATGTTAGACTTGATCACATTCCTAACTTTAAATTATCATGATAAAGGGGGCTATGGAAAACATTGTAAAGAAAAAAGAGAAGGTTGGTTACCAGTATTTTCTCCTTTGCTCACAATGTTTTCTATCCTATTACAGACAAGTCATTAAAATGAGCATCATTAGATGTTGTCTTCAAATACTTTCAATCTTGACAAGCTTGTATCTGTTTCCGTGGTAAAGATTAAATCAGAATCCTTCGGCGAATGGTTAACTCACAGACAATAGAATTGTATTTAGTAATTTCTATCCCCATGAACAAGTTTTTTGTGGGATATTTGAATCATGTTTTGTGTCTATTATTGCTCTTCTACAGTTGTCAACCAGTTGGTGGAAATCTTAACATTTGCCATGACCTGTATGAATTTTTCGCTCAGCTGTTGTGGAAGAAAACAACAAATTATTGTAATAGCCCCATAATTGTATACATCTGTGTTGTTATTGTGTGACACCAAATAATCATTACCAAAAGATATTTACTTCAAGCTTTAACAAATTATTAATCGTATTTAGAAGAAATCAAACTACAGGGACCATTAACCATCAAAATATTTTGACACAATTATGCTCCTTTTCTAGCTTAAGAAATTTCTGAAAATGAAGAGGCTTCAGGTAAGCATCAACAATCGCACGTGGGGATGTGTTCTTCTTTCTGGATCCTGTGACAAGGCAACAAATGTTTATTTTTTTTCCCAATTTGGTTGACATCTTTCAGTAAAAGCACTACTTAACCCATTACCATACAATTCCTACTTTTGACTCCCCTGAAAAAGAAGCCTTTTGAAAACACTGTGGGAAAAGGAGAAAATGCTGGTAACCAACATTTTCTCCTTTTCCCACAATGTTTTCTACCCTTCCCATTGCAAATTTTAACTTTTCAGTCACATTTGGACTAGTCGAAAAATTTGTCGTATTGTAAAGGGTTAAGTTGCTGAGTAAGCAAGAGTAAGTATGCTATTTCCAGGTGGACAAGGCCCCTAGAAACAATGAAGTTGCCAGCAATGATTAGCATGTTCCTTGTACCTGCTAAATGTTGCCTTGGGTTTGTCAAAAGTTTTAACTCTTTACCCGATGACAAAACTTTGGGCTGGCCCAAATTGAAAGCATTTGCAGAAGACTAAACATAACTGAAGAATTAAAACTTGTTTCCAGCAGGGTAGAAAAATATTGTGGGAAAAAGTGAAAATGCTGGTTACCATCATTTTCTCCTATTCCCACAATGTTTTTTTAAAGGATTCTATCTCAGGGTGGTAAGAACATTAGGGATTGTTTAGTAAACGTTTACCAGTTCTATATGTGGTGATTACTTTGAACTCATTGATCAGTTTTCAGCTGTCACTATTATTATGAACAGTGAAATACATACAGTTTTAAAAGTAATATTACTGTCTTTAGGTAACTGTGAAATAGCATGAGTGTTCAGTCGTTTCTAGTTTCATACAAGGGTGTTGTTTCATTTTACTCTGCTTGCAAAGTGAAAATTGCTGACATGCTGATAGTCTTTTGGATGAGAAGTTAAAGCAAGGTCTCATGTGATGCTCACTCTACATGGAACACATTACAGAACCAGGCATGATGGAGAATGTATCTTACACAATCTGCTGTCACCTAATAGCCTTCATGGGATGCATTGCACTGTCTGCGATCACATAACAGCCTCACCCTCAAGACCAACTTGTGGCACTGTCACATAATTGCCTTCTTATGGCATCACCCACAAGAGCAATAATTGGTGGCACCAATAAAAACCAGCCAATCAATATAACATGACTTTATTTAAGCACAAAATATTTCTACCATACTGAAGACATTTGCTGTCAGAAACCTTCCTTCGAAGGATAAAAGATTTCTTGGGATATCCAGACTATTGGGAAGAGAACATGTTTTAAATCCGAAGAGACTTTTGGCAGATTTTAGCCATTATTATTGCAAAAAGTACTTTGTAAACAAAGATTTTCCAAATAATATTAGGAGATGACCTACATTTGCCCTTTGTACTGAGTCTTAATTTATAGGTTTTTTAAAAAAACATTGTGACAGCAGGAATTAATGCTTTTTATGAGAGAAATATATCAAACTGCAGCGTTTTCATGTGATGTATGTTGTATGCATTTGTCCATAAATCATAAATTTTATATGTGTGTAATCATCAACATCTTGGCATGTTGCAAACATATATGATGTTTCCTATGTAATGTGAAAAACTTAAAAAAATGGGATGAAAAAAAAATTATCCTGAAGAAGGCACATGCCAAACTTTTAACCCTTTACCAAACAATCCCTTGTTTTTACGTGTCTGCAGTATAAGCCTTTTGAAAACACTGTGGGAAAAGGAGAAATTGCTTGTAACAAGCAATTTCTCCTTTTCCCCCAGTGTTTTCTGCCCCTTTGGATAATTTTCACCCATTGGTATTATATCTTCAATTTGGAAGAGTCTAAAATTTGTCATTTGGGAAAGAGTTAAGCTAACCCCAAATCAAATGAGTTTAACCAGCTGTATCAAACTGTGTTGGAAACTATCATGAGAAATGAGGAAAATGATGGTTACTAGCATTCTTTTTCTTATGGAATGATTTTAAAGTCTTCCCCAGCAAGGTTATTAACCCTTTACCACACAACTTTTATCTACTTTTAAGAAGATACATTTTGAAATCATTGTGGAAAAAGGAGAAAATGCTAGTAAACAGCATTTTCTTCTTTTCCCACATTGTTTTTAGAGGTAAATTTCACAATTTGAGCCAAATACAATCCTTTGTCTGAAAAATTTTTTAAGTTGGTTGAGTTTAAAATGTCATTTGGTATAGTTAGAAATCTGGACTTTGTGGTAAAAAGGGTTAAGGGTTCTACAGTTTAGTTTTGGGATATGAAAAGTTGATTAGAGGCCTCTATGTACATGTGCTTGGCTATGTGAAAAACAGGCAATGGCAGGCACTTCATTGTTTGTCTAGCAAATGTTTATTCAGTTAATTAGAGAGAGGGGCAGATTTTTGCTGAGATTTTTTTTTTATTCTTCTCATTTCATATATATAACTTGTCCAGGAGTATTATGATTTAGAAGTGGTGGAATTTTGTATGGAATTAATATGATTTTCTGTAATTAAGTATACCTCTTGTTTTATTATGAATAATCATAGGGGTAAAAAAAAAATTGTAACTTTATTTTTGAAGTTGAAAGTACTTGATGACAACAGATTAATTGTTGCTTCTGTATCATGAAATTTGACCATTTCCAAACAATCCCTGGTTTTTACGGGTCTGGAATAGTAGCCTTTTGAAAACATTGTGGGAAAAGGAGAAAATGCTGGTAACCAGCATTTTCTCCTTTTCCCATAATGTTTTCTACCCTATCATAGACAGAAACCATCTTTTTAGCAAGAGTTGAATTGCTGTCTGCAAATGCTTTCAATTTGGTCTAGTCCAAAAGTTTGTTGTTTGGGAAAGAGTTAACAAAAAAAAATGCCAATAAATTCAAAACTGTGCTACAAAAGCTTTTGAAAACACTGTTGGAAAGGAAGAAAATGCTGCTACCAGCATTTTCTGTTTTTCTCATTGAATTTTACATAATTTTTCGGAAACATCCATCATTTGAAACAAACAAAATTATCTTTTTCAAATACTTTCAGTTTGGACAGTTGGAATAGGATTAAACTTTGAATACTTGAATTGGGTGTAAAGACAGCCCAATTGATGACATGAACAAGGCAGCAGAATGAGTCACAGACCTTTGATTAGACTGCATTAAGTTACCATGTGGGCTGATTGTGGCCTACACTGTCCTCAAAATGAATACATGTAATTGTTAATTGATTCCACTTCTTGACCTGAGAAGGGATGCTGAAAATGTTTTCACATTTTGGGTCACCATCCCTCTTGAAAATGTGGTTAAAAATGGTGCCTTACTGAATATTTCAAACACATGGCTGCCATACAGAAGACTAATTATCATAGGATCATTAGTTTGACTTTATGTTCAATATGATTGGCACTTTTGTTACTTTCCTACATGTGGCAGGAATTTAAATGTTTCTTAATTTAAATTAATATTTACTAAATGCCACACAAGTTTTTTTCATAGACTAAAATTATGTTCAATGGACAAAGCATAATCTAATGTGTCAAAGGGTGAACTTTGTAAAATCAAGATAACATTTTTTCTGATATGTTTTTCACACATGTTACAATCTACCCCATTACCATGATGTCTTCAACTAAAACAAATGTGATTGAAAAGCAATATCTGAGCAAAACATGTTAACAGTTTGCTTTTTTGGTTTGACATTATAAAACATGAATAATGGTATATATATGAAAGCATTTAAAAAGCCAAAAAAATTGTGACCCATCGCAAAAAAAAGGACCATCTGAGAATTTTGTGCACCAAGTAGATGAAAACAGATCAACAATAGTGCAGCTCAGTTTAAGTTGGCATTTTAAAAATGATTGTATAACAAGGTACAATGAGCACTTTTGGTACCTGTAGAAAGTGTCATTAAAGCGAAAAGTGTAAACTCTGGCCAGCCTGCGCAGTTTGCACAGTCTGACTACAGCTGACACTTTTTCGCAGTTCCCAGAAGATCCTTTTTTGTGTGATTACCGTAGTCACATTTATATAGATGAGGTTAAAGACAAAAAGTAATGGTAAAAGACATATTACCGCCTATGAACACATAAAAACACATGGGTGTTTATATTTGAATCCATGGGTGTGCCTTTTAATTAGCATCTTATTTGATCAGAAGTTGTTTGTGAGAGAAATATACTTTTAGTTAAAGATTTAAAAGGTATTATACAATCAAGAGGATTTACAAAAAAACAAGGAGTGTGATATTGTGAACTGGTATTATGTTTTTAAACCATTCAAATTAAAAGGAAAATAGTAATACAAGTCTGTTTGTACCAGTATATTTGAGTTTGTTTAAGAGTAGGAGCAATAACTTGTACATAGAAATTGCTCCTTTCCTCAAATTAAAAAAGAAAAATGTCTATTTTAGGATATAAAGAAAAAAAATCATAAAAAACTGGTTTGTTTTATAAATTTTGCGTGTGTTCAACCTATTCCAGGAGGTTAAAATGGAGTTGATTGTACAAATATATTGAAACAGCATTTGAAAAACACAGTGTCTTGTGTCCAACTTCATTTATTTTGAAACCCCTTTGGACTAAATGGACTTTTTTGAAAGACTGCAAAACTTGTAACAACATTACCAACAAAACAGGGTGTTATTTTTGCATGTTTCTGTGTGAAGTGTCTGTCAATTACATGTAACTTAAGCCACTTTTGCATCATTTGATTACACCTGGTTGACTGCAACTTTTAAGGCTAATAGAGTGCAAATAAACTCTTTCCTTCACATTCAAGATACTAGGGACAAGCAAAAAAAAAGGACAAAATTGGCTGCTCAATACAGTGGCTCTCTCCCTTCTCATTTCAAAATATTAACATTTTAAGTTATTAAGCAGCTGTTAAAATGTTTGTCCTTTAGTCTCTTCAGAATTTCGAAGATTTTTATGTGGTACAATTTTTAACATCCTTTCCTGTTTATGAAAAATGTACAACTTATCCGGTAGATGTAGAAAAAGATACTAGCTTGGTGGAAAGACTTGTCCTGCAGTTGATGACTGTCGAACTTGTTGACTGATGTAGAAAATTATTGAACTTAATAATCTTGGTGCTCAGTGAAGTTATTTTAAGGGATGTAAGTGAAAGAAATAATAGTGTTGTCTAATATTTCTCATTTCAGATGGCCTAGCAGCAGATGAGAACAGTGTTGGAGAGCACAATTCTCACGAAGATAAGGACCCAGTGACCACACCGCTCTCCCCATCCCATACCTTTAACAACAACAACAACAACAATAACAATACCATCAAACATAAGGTGGAGGACCTCTCAACTAAAGGTAAGAAATGGTGGCACAGAACTCCGGATAGAGGGAGTGATTTTGATTTCAGAATTGAAAATATGAATCATTCTCCACAAAACCCCAAGTTGTGTGTACTCATTAGAATCGTCTCATTCAGATGATTCAAATGAGTACCCACAAAATAGGGTTTCAAAGAGAAATGATGACTTTAGAATATGATCACTCCCTATTACCTGGGGCTCTGGTGAAATGTTTCTTTCATTTCTTTCCCATATTGTCATCCCTTTTTTTGCTAACCAGCTACAAAAATGATTCTGCATGAAGGGGAACATGGGGGTGTAGAGGGGTGTTAAATGAAGAATATTTGGTATACATTGATACATGTCAAATATTTACTGTTCTTGGTTTATTCTTTCATGGCTGCTGTGTTACTTCTGGAGATGAATATGCTGCACATTTACAACATTGACTTAAGCCAGTCGGACCTGAATTAAGCATGCACTAATACAGGTGCTTAATAAACAATGGGAAGCAGACAACTTGGGTGATGATGCTTATTATGTATTGAGTTTGGCCAAGGTGAAAAGATTGTGCTAGGGTTTTTTTTTAACCATTTTCCTAACATTCCCATAATGTCAACTTTAGGGGAGATAGCTTTTAAAAAGAAGAAAAAGCTGGTAATTTACTAGGTGTTGCAATGCAAAGGAAGATTGGCTGGAAAAGGGCAGGAAACATTATGGGAAAAGGAGAAAATGGTGGTTATCAGCATTTTTTCTTTTTCCCTCAGTGTTTTCCAGAGCCTTCTCAGTCAGCCAGAGTCCTGTCCTAAGCAAGCACCTGAATGATGCAAGTATTCTTAAGTACATGTATCCCTGCAGGTGGTTGGTTATTACAACTTTGACTGTTAATATTGTGTTTTATTATCTTGTAAGTTGGTAACTAGAATTCAAAAAGGTTACTGCCTCAGCTTTTTACCCTTTTCTATACAATCTGAGTTTTAACAATCGCCAGACAGATGGCTTTTTTACACATTATTGAAATTGGAAAAGTGCTTGTGGCCTCTAGGACAAATCTCATCATTTATTTTTGCCTTGCATTTTGACAAGTCTCATCCTTTTTATCATATTGGTAAGAGTTATTCTGTGTTTTTGAACAGTAATAGTATTTAACCCTTTCCCAAACGACAAATTTTGGACCCTTTCAGACCGAAAGAGTTTGCAGACGACAATGTTTGATTTGGAGAAAATGGCAAAAAAGTTCTCATAAACGGTAGAAAACACTTTGGGAAAAGGAGAAATTGCTCATTCCGAGCAATTTCTTCTTTTCCCACAGTGTTTTCCAAAGACTTTTACTGCAGACACGTAAAAACCAGGGCTTGTTTGGGAAAAGGTTAAAATACCTTGACAAAGTGTAGCACAGTATCTCCTCATAATATAATGTGTACATGTACAATCTGCATCTGTAACAAACTCTAAACTGTAGGATATAATTTTATCCTTGTCCTAAATGAGAGCACCTGCTGGTGACAAGTTAAATGTTGTTCAATTTATGACAATTTTGTTTGTAGGAAGGTAACATAGATGGTGTGAAAGGGAGCAATGCCAGTCAGCAATTCTTTTTCAACAACTTTACATCGGATTCTTGGGTTTCTTAAAACATTTTACATTTTTAAGCAGAGCCCCATGTAGTTCAGTCGGTGGCATGCAGGTCTTGAGAATGGACTCGTAGGCTCAACCCCTAGCTCTGCCAATTTCTTTCCAAGGATTGGTGTTGGTCGTTGTGACAGGATTCAAGCCTCTCCTACCTCTGACTTGTTTTGACAATGGTTATGTGGGAAAGCAGCTGGTTGCTTTGAAAGAAAATTGTGTGGAGTACCAGTAAAAGGAATGCATGGATAGGTGCACTGAAACCCAAATAGACTTGAAATAAAGTTAAAAAAAACGGTTTTCAACACCATACAATCTATCAAGTTATAAACCAACAGAATCGTTTGGTAAGGGGTTAACTCTTCACTAATTTTTTTATGCCATTTTTTTTACCTTTCCATAATAAAAACATTTGCAGATGGCATGCAAGATGTGTTACCTGTCACCAGCAAAATAAAAATTTTCGACGATTATACAAGAATATTTTGCTGAATGTACAGGCATTGGGCTTGGCTTATATGACCCAAAGTATCGATTAAGCATCAGAGGATGTAGAGTAAGATCAGACTGCACATATGTGCAGTCTGATCTTGCTCTACATTCTCCCTGAAAGTCATCAATGGTCGCAAACAGCAGGATAAGAGTTAAAAATGATGAGATTCATATGTGGATAGGCTGAAAACACTATGGAAAATGCAAGTCATCAGCATGAAATGTTTCTTTTTCACACCAAGATTAAGTAAGCCAAAATATAGAAAAAAAATAGCCCTTTGGCCTTTATCCCACAATCCAAACTTTTAAACAATCCTGAGAAAAAGGGCTTTTTTGCAGTTTGGTAAAGAGTTAAAGGGGAGGCAACGAAAAAAAAAAATGTATTCATTCCAGAATGGTGACATTATCAACAAACTAATCAAAATTTGGCATGACATTCTAATGTATAATTGCAGCAGACCCCCACTTACATAGTGTCAACATCTGCAGCCATGATGCATTTTAGTTGCCAACAAATTACTATTTAAACTTAGTCCATGATGGCTCAAGTGTTAAGGTGTTGATTTGTTGTGTAGAAGTTCTTGGTTTATTCTTTCATGGCTGCTGTGTTACTTCTGGAGATGAATATGCTGCACATTTACAACATTGACTTAAGCCAGTCGGACCTGAATTAAGCATGCACTAATACAGGTGCTTAATAAACAATAATTCAAGATACGTTGTTTAGGAATCCAACATACATATGCTTATTAACTCTTTACCAAACAATCCATGGTTTTTATGACTCTGGGATAGAAACATTTTGAAAACATTGTGTGAAAAAGAGAAATTGCTGGTAACCAGCATATTCTTCTTTTCCTACATTGTTTTCTACCCTGCTGGAAACAAATGTCCATTTCTGATTTTATGTTTTTTTAATTTGTCATCTGCATTGTGCTTTAAAACTCTTTACCAAACGACAAATCTATAGAGTGGTCCAAAATGAAAGCATTTGCAGACTACAAAATAAATGTGACTGAAAAATTGAAATGTGATTTAGGAGATATAGAAAATATTGTGGGAAAAGGAGAAAATGCTGGTTACCCACATTTTCTCCTTTTTCCACAACATTTTCAAAAGGCTTCTACCTCAGGGTCATCAAAAGTTGTGATTGTGTGGTAAAGGGTTAATCTTTGATTTGAGTAGATAAAAAAAATCACATTTTAGGATTGTACAAGAAACATTTCTCTCAGTATTTAGGGTTTAATAAACAGTGACTTGGGGAATTGTAATTGAGATGTATTTAGATTTAACCCCTTACTCCATAGATACTCATTTCTACGCATTGCTTGTAGGAGCCTTTGGAAAACATTGTGGCAAAAGGTGAAATTGCTCGTGGTGAGCAATTTCACCGTTTGCCACTATGTTTTCTATGCTATCAAAAGGTGTCATATGCACATACGAAATGGCTTCATCCTTGCTGTTATTTAGGGTCAATTAGAGATACCATAGAAATGCTTTATGAGGTAAAGGGTTAAGAAAGCATGAATAGGTTCATTGGTAGCTGTATTTTTTTACCCAACATACAAAGATGATAATCTTTAGGAAAGACAGAATCTGGGGTAATGGATTTACAGAATTATCAGCGCCCTAGCAGATCCAGTTTCCTAATTCTAATTAATTTCTTGAAGCTGCCATCACATATAAACAGTTCTGGTTTATGATTCAGGGAATGATGGGGCAAGCGATATCTCTCCAACAACTTTTTCCCATCTACATTAAGAGATATGTGTTAACTAGCGTGACCTTCGATAAAAAATATATTCTCCAAGATAATTGATGATTATCTTGGGGCTCTGTACAGGGAGAACACTGGGAAACTCATCTTGAATTTCAAGTTTTATAGATGTCTTTATACATTTTCTAAACAATAAGATAACTGACTTGGCCTTATAAAAAGCAATTTGCAGATTACAAGTTCAAATTCATATGGCCCAACTATTTACCATATTTAATTTTTTTTTGTTAGCTCTAATGATTTTAGGTTTGTCCAAATCAAAAGCACTTGCAGATGACAAAATAAAAGTGACTGAAAATTTGAAATTTGTTTTGTGAAAGATAGAAAACATTGTGGGAAAAGGGGAGAATGCTGGTTACCAGCATTTTCTCCTTTTCCTACAACGTTTTTAAAGACTTTCACTCAGGGTCGTCAAAAGTAGGGGGTTGTGTGGTAATGGATTAATCAAAAGTTTTATAGCCCCTTAGATTAAAGCCTTTTAAAAACATTGTGTTAAAAGCGGAAAATGCTGGTAACCAGCAATTTCTGCTTCTCGCACAAAGTTTCTACCATCCAGGGATCTTTTTCAGTATAAAAACTTTCCTTTCATCACATTTTGCATACATGTTGTCACAGACATTAGAATTACAAAAGAAAAGAGAGAGAGCAACACAATTTTTTGCTACAATATTTTTACATGTCATGAAAATCTTCCAATTAGCTGTCTAGAGATATACAGCTGTAAGCGCTAAGAATCTGCATGTTTATATGTATGCATTATGTTATATTATGTTATGTAAGTGCTCTTTCACCATTTGAAGCAATGGAATGCAACCAATGGGTTTTGAAGAAAAATAATTATTGTGCAAAATACTGGGTTTAAAAAAATGGGGGGATGGGGAAGGGAGACACCAGCAAGGAATGGATCTGTGTGCAGCAACATAATAGAAATAATGTTGAAAAGTCTGTTCACCATGTTAAATGGCACAGAAACAAATAAATGCAGCCATTGAAAAGAATCAAATATTGCAAATTGGTTGTTATAGCAGAGGATCTACAAAATATCTGCCATAAGTTTCATGATCAGACAATGCTTTAACCCATTACCTGTCACACAGTCCCTACTCTCAACGACGCTGAGAAAGAAGCCTTTAGAAAAAACATTGTACACAATGTTTTCTACCCTTCACAAAACACATTTCAAATTTTCAGTCACTTTTATTTTGTTGTCTGCAAATGCTTTAGATTTGGACAAACTTAAAATTTTGTCATGTGGTAATGAGTTAAACAGTCTCATCCTAGTCTATTCTGTTCATATAAGCACTGGTATTGGCCAAAAGCATTCAAAGAGTTATTATTGTTGCTATGACTTTCATTGGATTAATTAGTCGTTGGGTGTGCCCCCACGGAGAGCCTCATAGAAAGTAATTCCATCCGACTGGTTGTATGTTTTTGTGAAAAATACTGGCGAAAATAAAGCAACCAAAAAAAACAGAAGAATTTTGATTGCTATACCATCAAGTCTTTGTTAATTACAGTGATTAATCAAAATTTCTCTCCTCTATCTGTCAAACGGAAATACTCAGGGTTTAAACTACCATGAACTGGTTTCCCTGTTCATGTTGGGTAGAGAGAAAAAGACATGGGTACCAGCTGTAAGCTCATACTACATGTTTGGTTGTTGATCAAGATTAGACTGCAGAGTATAAAGGCTAATCTTGAATCTTTGATGTCTTATTTGTTGTTGAGGGAATTTTTTATGGCTCTGTGGTAAGGTGTGGGAATTGTTACCTGGATGCCCTTAGCTCAATCCTAGCTTGAAACACTCAAGAATGTCCTTTGACAAGTAACTTCAGAGATAAAGTTAAATACAGGTGAGAGCTAGGACATATAATTGATGAATTAGCGAGCTTTCAACATGATTACTTTAACTCTTTACCAAACAATCCCTGGTTTTTTATGGCCCTTAGATGACATTTTGAAAACATTGTGGGAAAAAGAGAAAATGCTGGTAACCATCATTTTCACTTTTTCCCACAATGTTTTCTACCCTGTTGGAAACAAATTTTAATTTTTGAGTTACGTATATTTTGTCATCTGCAAGTGTTTTCAATTTGAACCAGTGTAAAAGTTTGTTTGATAAAGGGTTGATAATGAAAGCGGGAGAAAACACTGCTTATTTGATCAATCAACCAATAAGGTATGATTCCTGCAAAGAATTAGCCTTTTGTCTCAGCCATATTTTGCTAAGATTGCAAATAGCTGAAGACTTTGTTTGTTCAATGCGGCCAATAAATGATGATTATGATGATGGTGATGACCAACATGGTCATCATTTGTAATTAATATTAACATTGTAAAACAGACTGGAACTGTTCTATGAAACTCCTAGATCAAAACAAAGTGCATCTTAAAAGCTGTTTGACATCTTGCCGACAATAATTCGAGATTTTGTATTACTGTTATAAAGATTGTTGGTGGAAAAAGGAGGAAAATTCTAGTATCAAGCTTTTTTCAGCTTTTTCAAAATGTTCTCCTCTATTTTTGAAAATAAATCTCTTCATTTTAGCTTTGTCTGCAGTTTCTGTCTCCTTACCATATAGACCTGTTGTCGAAAGAGGCTTTTGTAGTATAGTGTAGACTGCACTGTAGTATGATTCCTCATTAATTATTTTACTGTCCAATATTTGATTTTTCAATTACATCAGAATTATGACTGAACTGTTTCTTCATCCTAGAATGGAACTATATTTGTAGAAAAATGAGATCATGTGATTTACTTACTATGTTCTGAAAGAGTTAGCTCTTTGCCATACGAAAAACTAATAGACTTGTCCAAATCCAAAGCATTTAAAAGTAAAATACAATGTGGCACAAATGCTGGTATTCATCTATGAAAGAATGGAAAACAATTTGGGAAAAGGAGAAAATGCTGGTTAACAGCATTTTCTCCTTTTTATACGCCCGTCGAAGACAGGACGTATTATGGGATCACCCGTGGCGGGCGGGCGTCGTCCAGTTCTTTGTCCGGAGCATATCTCCTAAACTATACTAGCTAGGGTTATGAAATTTCATGGGTGGATACATCTCATCGAGGATGAGTGCAGTGCACAAGAATCATAACTCTTGCTCGCTTAATTTTTCAGTTATTGCCCTTTGTTGTTTTTCATACTTGAATTTTGTCCGGAGCATATCTCCAAAACTATAGTAGCTAGGGTTATGAAATTTCATGGGTATATAGATCTCATCAAGGGGGAGTGCAGTGCACAAGAATCATAACTCTTGCTTGCTTAATTTTTGAGTTATTGCCCTTTGTTGTTTTTCATACTTGAATTTTGTCCGGAGCATATCTCCAAAAATATACTAGCTAGGGTTATGAAATTTCATGGGTGGATAGATCTCATTGACGGGGAGTGCAGTGCACAAGAATCATAACTCTTGCTTGCTTAATTTTTGAGTTATTGTCCTTTCTTTTTTTTCATACTTAAATTTTGTCCGGAGCATATCTTCAAAACTATAGTGGCTAGGGTTATGAAATTTCATGGGTGGATAGATCTCACCGAGGGGGAGTGCAGTGCACAAGAATCATAACTCTTGCTTGCTTAATTTTTGAGTTATTGCCCTTTGTTGTTTTTCATACTTGAATTTTGTCCGGAGCATATCTCCAAAACTATACTAGCTAGGGTTATGAAATTTTATGGGTGGATAGATCTCATCGAGGGAGAGTGCAGTGCATAGGAATCATAACTCTTGCTTGCTTATTTTTAAGTTATTGCCCATTGTTGTTTTTCATACTTGAATTATGTCCGGAACATATCTCCAAAACTATAGTAGCTAGGGTTATGAAATTTCATGGCTGGATAGATCTTACCGTGGGGGTGTGCAGTGCACAAGAATCATAACTCTTGCTTGCTTAATTTTTGAGTTATTGCCCTTTGTCGTTTTTCATACTTGATTTTTGTATGGAGCATATCTCCAAAACTATACTAGCTAGGGTTATGAAATTTCATGGGTGGATAGATCTCATCCATGGGGATTGCAGTGCACAGGAATCACAACTCTTGCTTGCTTTATTTTTGAGTTATTGCCCTTTGTTGTTTTTCATACTTGAATTTTGTCCGGTGCATGCCCCAGCTTTACAACTTGGGGTAAGACGGGCGTATCTTGCGACAATTTGCCGCTCTTGTTCAAAATTGTTTTCAAAAAAGCCTTATCTGTCAATGTCAGTAATGGTGTGGCAAGGTATTGAGGATAAGTAAAATAATGGAAAAAAAACAGAATTTAAAAAAAAATGTAAATGAAGAATGAAAATAATGAATTTCTGTAAATAATATAGGTTGTGAAACCTTAGTAACCAAAATCCTTGAACATAATAGCCAAAAAAACCTTAATTACAAAACTTGACAGCATTTATTTGGAATTCAATATCAAGGAAGGGCTGAGTTTTTTGTAATTTTCCTGATGATTTTTGAAATTATATGTGCTTGAGAAAATACTGTGACAGCTTTCAGTTTCATATGCAAAAAAGAAAAAGAGTAAGTTGTAGGCATGAATGTTTTGTAGAAGTACAGTTGTAGAGACAAATGTGGAAAAAAATGCAATTACTAATCAATTTATCCTCTACCTGACATGCCAATTTTAGGCTCTTCCATTTCAGCAGCAAATAAAGATATGATGTCAAAAATATGGACAAATGATGAAACAAATATCTGACTGAGTGGAAACCATTGTGAGAAAATGAGAAATTGCTTGTTACGAGCAATTTCTTCTTTTCCAACAATGTTTCCAAAAGCTGTCTGTTGTTGATAAGTCAAAATGAGTATCAATAGAGTAAAGGGCCAATACAATTTTTCCATGTTTCACCATACTTTTGTGATAACTAACTCTGACCCTCTCAACAAATAACCCTGAGAGGAGAAAGGTTATTGAAAACATGGTAGAAAAGGAGGAAATGCTGGGTTACTTGTATTTTTTCCATTCTCCACAATATTACTATAACGATATTACTACCATTTCAAAGGCAGAAATATTTATCAGGATATCACATATCATATCATTTACAGTTAATTTTGTCTCTCTCTAAAACATTTTAACCCATTACCACACAACCCCTACTTTTGACGCCCCTGAGAAAGAAGCCTTTAGAAAACAGCATGGGAAAAGGAGAAAATGCTGGTAATTAGCGTTTTCTCCTTTTCCCACAATGTTTTCTACCCTGCACTAGACAAATTTCAATTTTTCAGTCACTTTTATTTTGTCGTCTGCAAATCCTTTCGATTTGGACAATCCTAAAATTTTGTTGTTTGGTAATGGGTTAACTTTGTTATGCTGCTCAACTTATGCAAAAACCTTGTAAATTTGGAGCGATTTTACATTAAGATTTAATTTGTTTGAAAACATCATTGTGAAACAAGAAATTACACATTTCTATTGAATCCCGTCTGTTTTCAAAGTGCAAGACAAAAAAAAGTTGAGAATGTGTATAGATCAGGAAGAAAGGCATATCATTTACATTTGAGATTAAAGCCTTCATTTCAGTGTAGCTAATAGATCTAGATGAGGAAAGTAAAATGATGAATACCAAGAACAAAATAATTATTATGATAATCTTTGCTTGATTTTTTTTGCTGTAGCCTTTCTTCTGACATACCAGAAAAAAAATGTCGAAAATGGACAATGTTGTTTGGTTAATTCATTGCCAAACGACAAAAATTTAGGTTTGTCCAAATCAAAAGCATTTGCAGAAGACAAAATGAAAGTGACTGAAAATTTGAAATCTGTTTTGTGAAGGGTAGACAACATTGTGGGAAAAGGAGAATGTGCTGGTTACCAGCATTTTCTCCTTTCCCCACAATGTTTTCTAAATGGCTTCTTTCTTGTGGTCGTCAAAAGTAGGGATCATGTGGTAATGGGTTAAGACTTGATTTCATTCAATGGCACTTGCATTAAAAGGCCAACTGCTGTAAGAGACCACCTCTCAGTTCCTAAACAATTCATGGTGTTTCTGTATACAGATTTGGCTGTAGATGTACTAAAAGGCTTATTTCAAAGTAAAGAATGCAAATTGCTTGATGGTAAGATACAGAAGCTTAATTAAACTCAGCATGTTAGATAAAGAAAAAAAATGATACAGGCTTGTCAATTGTTTCAGAGGATCTCCTTTTGAGACAAGAGGGAGAACACCTGAGGTTCTGTAACAAAATATTCACAAAATACTTGTATTACAGTACCTTTTTACCTGTTAAATCCTTTACAAGACTGTACTTTATCTTAACTCTTTACCAAACAACAAAATTTTAGAATGTCCAAATTGAAAGCATTTGCATAAACAAAATAAATGTTACTCAAAAATTGAAATTTGTTTCCACCAGGAAAGAAAATATTGTGGGAAAAGAGAAAATGCTGGTTACCAGCATTTTCTCCTTTTCCCACAATGTTTTCAAAAGGCTTCTTTGTCAGGGTCATCAAACGTAGGGATTATGTGTGTGGTAATGGGTTAAATCCTTCACAAGACTGTCCTATATCTTAACCTTTTACCACACGGCAAAGTTTTAGACTTACCCAAATTTAAAGTATTTGCAGATGCCAATTCCGAAGTGGCTCATATGGCGTAATTTTGCTTTGACAGGGTAGAAAACTTTCAGGGAAAAGGAGAAAATGCTGGTAACCAGCATTTTCTCCTTTTCCCACAATGTTTTCAAAATGCTTCTTCCTCTGGTTATTTAAAGTCGTCAATGTGTAATAAAAGGTAAAAGGCCTACTGGAAAAAGGTACTGAAAACAAATTATTATTATATGGGAAAAAAGAATTGCACATAGCCAGTATTTTCTCCCTTTCCTGCAATGTTTTACACTCTGTTGAAGACAAATGCTTATCATTGAGCTTTTTCCATTTTTTGTCTGTCAGTGATTCCAATTTGTAAAGATCTAAAAAAAATATGTCCCTTGAAAGTCTTTACCAGTTAACCCTTTACTACACAATGACGACTTTTAACGACCCTGAGGAAGGGGCCTTTTGAAAATATGTGGGAAAAGGAGAAAATGCTGGTAAACAGCATTTTGTTCTTTACTCACAATGTTTTCCTACCCATCAAAGAAAAATTTCACTGTTTGAGCCACACTGAAATTGTCGTCTGCAAATGCTTTCAATTTGGATAGGGCTAAAGTTTTGTCGTCTGGTAAAGGGTTAAAACTTTTTGACCAATCAATTTTGAAAGCATTTGCAAGTTGCTTGAGGCTTAAATGATGGCACCTGTCTTGCAAAAGGAGTGAAACATGGTAAGAAAAGTAGAAAATGCTTGTAACCAACATTTTCTTCTTTTTCCACAATGTTATGAAAACCTCTTCTGGGTCATTAACCCTTTACCACACAAGGACGACTTGACGACCCTGAGAAAAAAAGCCTATAGAAAACATTGAAGGAAAAGGAGAAAATGCTGGTGATCAGCATTTTCTCCTTTTCCCACAATGGTTTCTACCCTTCACGAAACAAAGTTCAAGTTTTTAGTCACTTTTATTTTGTCATCTTCAAATGCCTTCGATTGGGACAAACCTAAAATTTTGTTTTTGGTAATGAGTTAATTTGAAACAGGGTTGTTTTGTAAGGGGTTTGTATCTTATCCCAAGGCAGTTTTTCATATAATGTAGCAGACATCTTGAAAATGATGTTGCCAACAGAGAAATTGCTTGTAACAAGTAATTATCTCCTTTTGCAACAATGGTTTCTTGTTTATTCATGTATAAATGCTAGATTTATTGCAACTTTCCCTTTTTTGAACAAGGATGTTTTTAAAGTCGGTTGCCACAAATTTATTTGGTGGAACAGTTTCTTGACTGAACACTTTACCAAACAATCCTAGTTCTAACTTTCCTGAAAAAGCGCTGTTGAAAATATTGAGAGGAAAGTGCATCTAGCATTTTCTCTCTTTACGACATTGTTTTTTACCCTGTCAAGGAAGGAAATCTTCATTGTAGCTTCATTTGTATTCTTGCTCAAAGTGTTTTCAATTTGGTCCAGTCCAAAATTTTGCCATTTTGAAAAGGGTTAACCCTTTACCCTGTGGCAAATTTTTTGGACTTATCCAAATTCGAAGCACTTGCAGACCACTCTTTTATAGAAGGTCAAAAAAGTTTTCTGATAGGGTAGAAAATTTCATGGGAAAAGGAGACAATGCTGGTTACTAGCATGTTCTCTTTTTCCCTCAATGTTTTCAAAAGGCTTCCTCCTCAGGTTTGTTGAAAGTCATCATCATGTGGTAAAGGGTTAACTCATTTCGAAACAACAAAATTTAGGACTGATCCAAATTGAAAGCATTTGCAGACAACAAAATAAAAACTGAACATTTGAAACTCTTGTTGTGAATGGTTAGAAAGCATTGTGGTAAAAGGAGAAAATGCTGGTAACCAGCATTTTCTCCTTTTCCCACAATGTTTTCTAAAGGTTTCTTTCTCAGGGTGGTCAAAAGTAGGGATTGTGTGGTAATGGATTAATCCATTTTCATATCAGTTGGAACTTCTAAATTCAGACCTTCAGTTACTCCTGGTGACAGCTTTGAAGTGAAGCAATAGTTTCGTTTTCTACATTATACACATTGAAAGCATTTTCCTTTCTGTCAAATATTTTCCTTTGTGGTATTTTTACTCATTTGTTATAATGTTGCAATGGATGCAATCCTGTAGTCTTGCCCAGATTCAAAGTATTTGCAGACAACAAATTAACCCATTACCACACAATCCCTACTTTTGATGACCCTGATAAAGAAGCCAGCATTTCTTCCTTTTCCCACTATGTTTTCTACCCTGTACAAGACAAATTTTAAACTTTCAGTCACCTTTAGTTTGTCGTCTGCAAATGCTTTTAATTTGGAGGAGTCTAAAATTTTGTTGTTTGGCAAAGAGTTAGATTGTGGGAATTTTTTTTTTGAAAACGTAGAAATCTATGTAGAAAATGTGGGATGTCAGTATTTTCTCCTTTTCCCACAATGTTTTTGAAAGCTCTTTTCTCTGAGGTGTGATAAAGGGTGAAGAATCTGAGATATGTACAGTTAGACAGATTGATTGCATTTCACCCTTAGAGGGCCTTTTGCCACCAAAGTTGCCTTTATGTTTGGTGTAGATCAAGATAAGACAGCACAAAATGTGCAGTCTGATTTTCTATCTATACTGTCACTCTGGACTGAGACCTTGTGAACAATAGCAATCTTGTCATTTTATTAGGATCATATTTCTAGTATGGAATTGACAGTTGGGTTTATTGGGTGCTCTGAAACTGGCTCCCAGGCAGCTGAGCACGACTCGAGGACCTTTTGCAGACATTGTAGGTTAGGATCAAAATGCACCTTCTCTGCAGTCAGATCTTGAACCCACACTGTCCCATTAGAAGGTAGAAAAAAAATTTCCCCCCAGAAAATATCTTTTGACATAGCAAAATTTGTGTTTTTATGATCAGTTTGATAAGTTTTGTTTCATTTGTTTAGTAGGTGAAGAGTTAAATCTGTACCAAACGACAATTTTAGCCCTGTCCAAATTGAAAGCATTTGCAATTTTCAATGTGGCTCAAATGTTGCAATTGTTTTTTAATAGAGAGGAAAACATTGTGGAAAAAGGAGAATTTTCTCCTTTTGCCACAATGTTTTCAAAAGACTTCTTTTCAAGGGTCGTCAAAAGTCATCATTGTTTGGGAAAGGGTTAACCAAATGACAAAACTTTACACTTGTCCAAATTGAAAGCATTTGCAGACTGAACAAAATAAAATTGACTCAGAAATTGAAATTTGACTTTAGAAGAATAGAAAACATTGTGGAAAAAGAAGAAAATGCTGGTTACCCGCATTTTCTCCTTTTCCTACAATGTTTTTAGGCGGATTCTTCCTCTGGGTCGTACAACCCAGGGATTGTTTGATGAAGGGTTAATATACATGTAAGGATTTTCATCCCTACAGGAGTTTGAAAGATAATATTAATTTATTCAGTTTTGAATTTCATATCGGTTTTTCTTATCTTTAATGAGTACAGCTGTAGCTTCCAGTTTAATGGAATTATCATTTAACATTTCAAGATACGCCTGCCATTTTTTTTCCTCCCTGCATTTTGTAGATAAAACCTTTCTTATGTAATAGTTGATTAGCTTTATAGCCTTCCTTATAAAATTCATTAACTGTTTACCAAACTGTCTAATGTTTGAAAGACCTTCACAAAGAAGGCTTTTTAAAATATTCGGTGTCAAGAGAAAATGATGGTAACCGGCATTTTGTCCCTTTTTCCCATGATGTTTTCGATCATTTCAAAGACCAGAGTTTCATTTTAGAGATACTTCATTTTTCGCCTGCAAATTATTCTAGTTTGGACAAGTCTATTTCACCGAAGAAATATGTCTATGGTATTTCTTTCGGATGGTTAGTGGTGTTTTCTGCATTATTCCCACTGTAATTCTGTTATTATAGGACAGCCTCAGCCCGTAAAAACAGTACTAGAAGTATTAGTTTTGAAAGTTTTTTTCACTTCCTGCTTTGCCTGTGGTAGATTACATGTATCTCACTCGAAATTGAAAAATACAGACAAAACATTGTTCTAAATTCTATGCCATCTGATGTTGATCTATAGGCCCTAGTCTGCGGAAGCTTTAACTCTTTACTACACAATCCCGACTTTTAACGACCCAAAGAAAGGAACCTTTTGAAAACATTGTGGGAAAAGGAGAAAATGCTGGTAACCAGCATTTTCTCCTTTTCCCACAATGTTTTCTACCCTTCAAAAAACAAATTTCAATTTTTCAGTCACATTTTATTTGTCGTCAGCAAATGCTTTCAATTTGGACTAGTCAAAAATTTTCTGGTGTGGTAAAGAGTTAGTTTGGTATCCTTGACATTTTATACATATCCCTTTACCACACAGTCCCCAGTTTTAAATTACCATTAGGAAGAAAACTTGTGAAAGTGTGGTGGTGAAGAAGGAGAAAATACTGGCAACCAGTACATATTGTTCTTTTCCCACAGTGTTTTCAAAAGCCTGTTATCTTTGAGATAGTTAAAAAATGTTTCCAAAAGCATACTTTCTCATAGTGTCATTCAAGTTCAAGATTTTTAGGTAAAATTGTTTACCCTTTACCACACAATAAAAATTAGATGTCATAAAATTGAAAGCATTTGCAGATAAGAATTCAATAAGCATGGTTTAAGATACGAAATTTGTTGATAACTTGGTAGAAAACTGCATGGCAATAGAAGAAAATGCTGGTTACCTGCATTTTCTCTTTTTCCCTCAACGTTTTCAAAAGGTTTCTTCCTCAGGGTCATGGAAACTGAAACTTTTTGGTCGAAGGGTTAAAGGTTGTTTCAGCACCTTTTGAGCAGCCAACTCACAGAAATGCCATTACTTCACCTCTCCATCTATGAAATTCTTTGAATCTTTTTAAAAAGATAATTCGCCTTTTTTTTTTCACAAATATTTTTATAATTAATTGGCATTCGAATTCATAATTACATATGTAAGCAATCAAGAAGGAAAATCAAAATAAGCTATTGGTTTTAGATTTGAATCTTGATTGCCTGAATTTCCAGAAATTCTTAAGGAAAAAATGAATATTTTATCTGTGAAATAGTCATTTTGGATGTTGATTTTAAAGAACTTTGAAAAAAAAAATTATGATGGCGTAATAAAAAGAAAATAAACATATCAGGTCTCATATAATAACCATACGTAATTGCCCCCTTTTCCTCTATTAATTGATTTTTGCAGAGGGAAGATAATTATTTCTTGGCACTTGTCCACAACCAAGATAGGTCTAGAGCACAAAATTAGCTGGCAAAAAAGCAACTTGTTTATGCTAACATTATTAACTCTTCACTTGCTGAGGTTAATATCAGGTGCTTGTTGCAGATAGTGTATATCAAAGATCAGACTGCACAGAATGTGCAGTCTGATCTTTGATCTACACTGTCCGATAATATGAAAAATATTGGTAGAAGGGGTTCTTGGATTTGCAATTATTTTTGTCTTGTGCATAGTTTGTTCATGTCGTTTTTGTTTGTACGAAAGACTGAAGGATTAATGAAGAGGAATGAAGGAAGTTGGGATATAGGAACTGTTGTGTAATCTCTTTCATTGTGGTTTCTGGGACTTATTTTATGGTTGTTTGAGTTTTGTATTATGAAAATTAATAAATGGAGACTGTGTAAGTGAAATTTGTGGTAATACTAGTTAGAGGTTTTGATTTACTTACTCTTTAACAAACAACAAAATTTTAGACTTGACCAGATTGAAAGCATTTGCAGACGAGAAAATAAAGGTGACTCAAAAATTAAAACTTGACTGTAGAAGACCGTGTGGGAAAAGGAAAAAATGATGGTTACCAGCATTTTCTCCTTTTCACACAATGTTTTCAAAAGGCTTCTTCTTCTGGATCATAAAAACTAGTGATTGTTTGGTAAAGGGATAACAAATACATAGTTTGAAAAACGGAACAGTCACAGTCCACAGCCATAAATTTTAGTTGAAGTGGATATTCTAATAAGTTTTAATGTTTTCTTATGTAAAACCAATTATTGAGGCAGGCTGTTTCTAAAAAAATGTTTTAACTGTTATCCAAATGACAAAATTTTAGACTGGTTCAAATTGAAAGTACTTGCAGACAACAAGTTAAACATAACTCAGAAATTGAAATTTGTTTCCAACAGGATAGAAATACATAGTGAGAAAAGGAGAAAATCCTGGTTACAAGCATTTTCTCCTTTTCCCTTTAAGGTTTTCAAAACACCTCAATCTCAGGGTCATTAACCCTTTACCATACGACAAGATTTTTGCCCCTTACAAATTGCAAGCATTTGCAGACGACAATTTCAATATGGCTCCAACGGTGCAACTGTTTAGTGATCCGGTAGAAAACATTGTGGAAAAAGGAGAAAATGCTGGTTAGCAGCATTTTCTCCTTTTCCCCACAATGTTTTCAAAAGGCTTCTTTCCAAGGGTCGTCAAAAGTCGTCATTGTGTGGTAAAGGGTTAAAATCAGGGATTTGGTAATGGGTTAAGTGATAGATGGGATGGAAAAAGGCCTTATGGAAATAATGGAAAGGTATCTTTGCAGAATTTGAAATAAAATAATACCATAGAAATAAAGCTAATTTAATCTTGTAACAAACACTAACATTTTGCAATGACTCTGTGAAAGATGGAATTGAACCCATTACCACACAATCCCTACTTTTGATGCCCCTGAGAAAGAAGCCTTGAAAGTTGTCATTGTGTGGTAAAGAGTTAACCCATTACCACACAATCCCTACTTTTGACGACCCTGAGAAAGAAGCCTTTAGAAAACATTGTGGGAAAAGGAGAAAATGCTGGTAACCAGCATTTTCTCCTTTCCCCACAATGTTTTCTACCCTTCACAAAACAAATTCCAAATTTTCAGTCACTTTCCTTTTGTCGTCTGCAAATGCTTTCAATTTGGATAAGTCTAAAGTAGTGTTGTTTGGTAAAGAGTTGAAAAGAATATTGCTCTTTTGGTAATGCTTTCAAATACAAACCATATAATTTAGCCATAATTATGTTTTCCTCTGATAAATTATGCTCTCAAATTAACTCTTTACCAAGCGACAAATTGTTGGACCAGTCCAAATTGACAGCATATCCAGATGACAAAATAAATCTGAATCAAAAATTGAATTTTGATTTTGGAAGGGTAGAAAACATGGTGGGTAAAGGAGAAAATTCTGGGTACCAGCATTTTCTCCTTTTCCCTCAATGTTTTTCGAAAGGCTTCTCTCCCAGGGTCAGGATTGTGTGGTAATGAGTTAAGCAAGTCTATAATTTGTTGTTTAGTAAGAAAAAAACAAAACAAAATTTTTGATATTTTTCTTTTACCAATTTTTTTTATGCTTTTTGCATGCAGTGTAGGTTAAGATCAGACTAGAAAGAGTGGTTAGTATGCATATTCTAGATTCATACTTATAATTCCATTATGACATTGACCTAGAATGCCAACAACATAAGCCCTTGGGGTTAAAACCAATCAAAACTGTAAGATTTTTTAAAACAATGTGGGAAGAATAAATGCTGGTATTTTGTCCTTTTCCCAAAATGTTTCCCATCCTATTACAGACAACAGCATGATTTGAGTAGTATTCAAGTAGTCTTATTGGAAATGTGTTTATTTTTGACAAGTCTGAAATTTTTGTTGTGCAGTTAGGAGAAGCTCCTTTGCAATGCTGATCGAGATACTGTTTTGTTCCAACTACATGGTGGTAAAAAGCCTTTAAATACTTAACCCTTTCCCAAACGACAAATTTTGGACTCTTCCAAACTGAAAAAGTTTGCAGATGACAATTTTAGATTTTGAGAAAATGGCAGAAAGTTCTCAAAACACTGTGGGAAAAGGAGAAATTGCTCGTTATGAGCAATTTCTCCTTTTCCCACAGTGTTTTCAAAAGACTTTTACTGCAGACACATAAAAACCAGGGCTTGTTTGGGAAAGGGTTAAACGCTGGGAATCAGCACTTTGTTTCTTTTTCTCAATTTTGATAGACTCTCACTCTGTGAAAATTAAACGCAATGAGCCACATTTAACATGCTCAAAGTGTCTTGGCTTGGACATAGACACAATTTTGTTGTTGCGATAGGGTTAAGTGGTAAAAAATTAAATTAACAGGCTAAGCACAGCTGATCCAGGGCGCCCAATAAGTGGAACAGAAATAATTAATTTATACTTGATTACAACCAGTCAAGCAATTAGCATTGTTTAAGAGTAGCCATGTTGGATGTCTGGTCGCCTGGTTTTTAGCTGGTTCCTACTCTCTCATGTTCGAAAATGTTTACGTTAGGGTTGTGAAAGTGTTTACAGGTGATTGAAAGATATGACTGGGGTATTTCTTTTGAAGTGTTTGATGGTTTAACCTTTTACCAAACAATCCCTGGTATTTTAATGACCCTTTGGAAAGGAGCCTTTTGAAAACATTGTGGGAAAAGGAGTAATTTTTTTCCCATAATGTTTTCTACCCTAACAACACAAAAGTTCACCATTGGAGGCACATTGAAATTCTGGTTCATTAACTCATTACCATAAGACAAAATTTTAGGTTTGTCCGAATCGAAAGCATTTGCAGACGACAAAATAAAAGTGACTGAAAATTTTTAATTTGATTTAGAAGGGTAGAAAACATTGTGGGAAAAGGCGAAAATGCTGGTAAACCAGCATTTTCTCCTTTTCCCACAATGTTTTCTAAAGGCTTCTTTCTTAGGGTCGTCAAAAGTAGGAATTGTGTGGTATTGGGTTAACTCTTTACCACACAATGACAACTTTTAAGGCTTCTGAGGCAGAAGCATTTTAAAAATATATAAAAATATATTGGGAAAAAGGAGAAAATGCTGGTAAGCAGCATTCTTCTTTTCCTACAAAGTTTTCTACCCTATCAAAGAAAAATTTGTCATTATAGCCACTATGAAATTGTTGTCTGCAAATGCTTTTAATTTGGATAGGTCTAAACTTTTGCTGTGTGGTAAAGGGTTAATGATCTTAATTTGGACAGAGCTAATACTTTTTTCATAAGTAATTTGGGTTTACCTGTAACCAAAGAAAGTTTTGGTCTAGACCAAATTGAAAGGATTTGTAGAAGAAAAAATAAATGTGAATCCTATGCTGAAATTTGTTTTCATATAGAATGAAAATAATGTTGGAATAGGAGAAAATGTAAGTTACTGGCATTTTCTTCTTTTTGCAATGTTTTCCATAGCCTTCTCTTTCAAGATCAATCTTGGGATTGTATGGTAAATTCCAAAACTCTAGAAAATCTGTCAGACTGCTTGTTTTAATGATATCTCAAGACTGTTTGTTTTAATGATATCTCAAAAGAGATTGAAAATGGGTCATGTCCAGGCAAAACTAGGTCACTGGGTCAAATCTTAGAAAAACTTTTGTCTATGCTGCAGAAGCCACATTTACAGTCCAAAACTCTTGAAAATTGGTCACACTCTTTCTGAATGATACTTCAGACAAGTTTGAAAATGGGTCATGGGAGGTAAGAAACTAGGTCACTAGGTCAATCTCAGGAAAAGTTTGTGTATGCTCAAGAAGCCACATTTTCAGTCCAAATTTCTTGAAAGTGGGTCAAACTGTTGTTCTTAATAATATCTTGGACTAGTTTAAAAATGGGTCATGTCGGGTCAAAATGAGGTCACTTGGTCAAATCTTAGAAAATTCTTGTGTACACTCCAAAGGCCACATTTTCAGTCCAGAACACTGGAAAGTTGGTCAAAATGTGATATCTTGGACTATTTCAAAAATGGGTTATGCTGGATCAAAAACTAGGTCGCTCTGTCAAATCTTAGAAAAACCTTGTCTACATTCTAGAGGCCACATTTTCCGTCTAATACTTATGAAAGCTAGAATCTTTTTCTCTACGATATCTCGTATGAGTTCAAAAAAGGGTCATATGTGATCAAAAAGTAGGTCACTAGGTCATATCTTAGAAAACCTTGTGAACATGCAAGAGGCCAAAATTTCAGTCAAAATATGATGAAAGCTAGTAGATTGTTTGTCATGATAACTTGCAAGAGACTGAAAATGGGTCCTGTTTGTTCAAAAGATTTCCGAATATCATTGCCCTCTTGTTAAGAATAGGAGAAAACACTGGTTACAAACAATATTTTCTTTTCCCACCATATTTTCAAAAGAGTCATTGAAGGTCAGGATTGTGTGATAAAGGGTTAATCTGTGATCAGTTCATTAAAGAGTTAACTCTGTACCACACAATTCCGACTTCTAATAACCCTGAGAAAGAAAGCCTTTGAAAACATTGTAGGAAAAGGAGAAAATGCTGGTAACCAGCATTTTCTCCTTTTCCAACAATGTTTTCTACCCTTTCCAAATCAAAATTCAAGTTTTGATACACATTTATTTTGTTGTCTGCAAATGCTTTCAATTTGGACTAGTCCAAATTTTTTAATTTTGGTAAAGAGTTTAAAAAAGCTTTTATCATCTTGATGGTAAACAGAAGTGTAACATAATGCATGAAATAAACTTGATCAAGGTTAATTTTTCATACTTTGGAAATGTTGCTACATAAAAGTTTAATGTGATAAGACGATTATGATTCAGGGAAAATTTCTGATACTTTCAAAGTGCTATTTGTGAAAGGGTTTGAGTTGAAAGGCAGATATAAAGGACTGAATGACAGATGGACAGACAGACACAGACAGAATGATGAGTTATCATCAATTAGAGATTGAAAATCATTGCTATATAACTTACACATCCCATAAAATTGTAGTTTAACTTTATTTTGAACTTTATATTCTTCAAATAGGTTGTGAAATACTCCTGTCTGAAGATAATGGAACTTTCATCATTAAAACACCTGCTTATCTATTAATTATATCATTAATTTGGTATTTTCCTTTGCTTGCCAAGCAACAGTGATATTGAACCCGTATTGCTTGTAGATACAGCAATTTATATTGACTGAGATGGCGGCAATTTAACCAATTACCACACAATCCATAGTTTTGATGCCCCTGAGAAAGAAGCCTTTGGAAAACATTGTCGGAAATGGAGAAAATTCTGGTAATCAGCATTTCCTCCTTTTCCCCTTTTCCCACAATGTTTTCTGCTCTTCACAAAACTAATTTCAACTTTTCAGTCACTTATTTTGTTGTCTGCAAATGCTTTAAATTTGGACCGGTCTAAAATTTTGTCGTTTGGTAATGAGATGAAACAATTGTTGTTTACAGTAAAATTCTCAATTTGTATATCTGAAGCTCTTTTAACCCTTTACTGCACAATTCCGACATTAACTCTTTACCAAACGACGAATGAAAGCATTAATTTTGCAGACAACAAAATAAACGCAATGTGAAAATTGAGATTTGTTTCCATCAGAGTAAAATACATTATAGGAAATGGAGAAAATGCTGGTAACCTGCATTTTCTCCTTTTCCCACAATGTTTTCAAAAGGCTTTCAAAAGGGTGGTGAAAACCAGGGATTGCACAGTAAAGGGATAAATTGTCATCTGCAGATCTATACTTTCAATTTGGACAGGGGTAAAGTTTTGCCATTTGGTGAAAAGGTTTATGAAAACATTATTGTTTCTTCTTATTAACCCTTTACCACATAATGATGACTTGAAACAACTCTGGAAAAGAGGCCTTTTGAAAACATCATTGAAAAAGGAGAAAATGCTGGTAACCAGCATTTTCTCCTTTTTCAATGATGTTTTCTTCCCTATCAAAGGAAAATTGCACCATTTAAGCCATGTCGAAATTGTCCTCTCCAAATGCTTTCAATTTGAACAAGTCTAAATAAAATTTTGTGGTCTGGTCAAGAGTCAATGCCAAGACCAAAATGCTGTCTGATACAAAGTTAATAATTATTATTGTTTTTTTTTCTATGTCAGGTAATGTCAAGGCAGGGGACCAACTCCATGAATGCGTAAATGAGATGCACATCAAGACACATATTGTTTCCCAGCACTCCCATAACTCCAACTACACAGCTTGTCCGCTCTGCCAGGAACCGTTCTCTGAAAAAGCTAAAATTGAAAAGCACCTTACTGCAGTACACAATGTGAACTCTGAAGGCTTGCATAAACTTCTGGCTCTTGTGGAGGAGACGAATGCCAAAATGCCGCCGATGTCTGTGAAAGAAGCTACCTTGCCAAGTCGGAGTGCAGCTCTTGCAGAGATATGTGAAATCAATCTAGATAAGCTGGAGGAGGAAGCCTCGAAACAAGCAGCAGAAGATGGTATGCATCATCCTGTGTAAATTCTATTCTATTCTGTTTCCTTACTCCTTACCAAAGGACATAATTTAAGATTGGTCCTACATTTTTTCCTAACAAAAAAATTGTAGACTGGTCCAAATTGAAAGTATTTGCAGCTGACAAAATAAATGTGACTGAAAAATTGAAATTTTGTTTGGGAAGGGTAGAAAACATTGTGGGAAAAGGAGAAAATGCTGGTTACCGTAGGGTTGGTAGAACTTGGGATTTTGTGGTTTAGAGTTTAGGAAAGATTGTTTATGAATGAGATGCTTTTTGAATCATCGAAAAATGGGTAAATTTTGGGATTTCTTTTTTCCAGAATCCTTCAGACAGCATTGTCTTGATCTATACTACTGACCAAAATTAATTGTTCATTTATTTGAAAGTTGAATTCTTTGACAAACACCAAGTTTTACTCTCGTTCATTTTGAAAGCATTATTGCAGATGACAAATTGGACTCTATTCATGGAATTTTTTTGTAATAAGGTAGAAAACATCAGGGGAAAAGGAGAAATACTGTTAACAAGCACTTCCTCCACCGTCCACAATGTTTTCGAAGCTTTTTGTTTTTGTTGATAAAGCTTGGGATTAAAAGTTTAAAAAGTAAAGAGTTGCTGGTTCATAAAAATTGATATTTCAAAGGTGTTCTATTTTCTATTTTCAGCCATTGACTTATCTCTACCAAGTGATGGTGACAAAGATGAACAATTTAGGTGCCAAACCTGCTCAAAGTCCTTTTCCAACATAGACCAACTGTACTCTCATCAGAATGAACTTGGCCATCTTGAATTAAAGCAGACACCTCGAGGACCAGGCTATCTGTGTTGGAAGAAAGGATGTAATCAGTATTTCAAAACTGCTCAAGCATTACAAATGCATTTCCGTGAAATCCATGCCAAATCAATTGCTCTTTCTTCCACTGATAAGCTGGAGTACAAGTACCCATGCCAAATGTGTACTCTAGCGTTTAAGTCACAGCAAAAGTTACATCTTCATGCTCAATTACACATCATCAAGGCGGCCGTTACATGTACTGTATGTTCCAAAGCTTTCACATCTTTGTCGTCCCTAAGACTTCATGTTTATAATACCCATGACCTAGGTGACTCGCACCTGAAACAAGTTCGTGCTGAAATGTATGGAAATGCTTTAGCTCTGGCTTCATTTATGACTGATCCAAACCTTGTCAATGTTCTCAAGTTATCTGATCAAATGAAAGAAGTGAAGATGGACTATGTTGATAATGGTGAAGGTATGAAAATGAAGTCCAATGAAAATGGTGCGGCAGATTCTGACACATCATCAAAAGAAAATTCCCCTTCGGCTACTCCACATCGGCTTGAAAATGGAATCGACAGGACTGATGTGGCTGAAACTGATCTTCCTAATAAGGATGAAAAAGCCATAGACGACTATCTAAACAGTCTGGAATTTGCTGAAGACTTTGACAATCCTAATCGTAGGTTCAAATGCCACCGTTGTCGGCTTTCATATACAAAACAGCATTATCTAACAATTCATCAGAGGACCTCATTGCATAGGCATTGGGAACGGTCAAGTTTTCCAGTGGAAAAGTATCTAGATCCAAACAGACCCTACAAGTGTGATATCTGCAAGGAATCTTTCACTCAGCATAATATTCTACTTGTGCATTACAACTCTGTATCTCACCTACATAAAGTCAAGCAAACTGAGACACCAGTCTCATCACCATCTCCTCAGGCATCACCAGTGTTGGGATTGACCTCATCCTCTCCTAGTGTCACAGATAAACAGTTTACAGTGAAATCCAGAGAGACTTCCCCTGAAGATGAAGGCCAAAGACCGTACAAGTGTAATATATGTAAAGTATCATACAATCAAGGATCTACTCTTGATATCCATATACGATCTGTTGCCCACCAAACTAGGGCATCAAAACTCAAAGACTTGGCTCTGAATGGAGAAGTGGACCTCACTAGACCTTTAATTGAAGAACCCATGGATAAGTCAATGCAGGCTCAACAACAGAAGCTTTTGAATGATCTGCTAGTAAAACAAGGTATGAGCCAACAGTCACTCCTTTTCCCTGGATTGCCAGGTTTGACTAGTTACCCAGGGTTTCCTGGTCTTCCATCCCTTCCGGGACTTCCAATGTTGCCAGGGTTACCGCCCTTATTACCTTTATCACTTCCAAGTTCAGTGTTCCCAACATCGACAGTGAGTAGTTCCCCCTCTAGTCAACCACAGTCTAGTTCAGCTGATAAACTGTCTTTTTCCTCATCTGTGGACTCTAGTAGTGCTCTGGATAAGATATCCCAGAATTCAGCAGTTGCCTCACAATCACACATGATAAGCACAGATACTGCCTCTGTGGTGTCAACTTCAGTTAGCTCAACAGAGTCACAGAAACTACTCTCAGGTTATGTACATGAGTGTACAAAATGTTCAGCAGTCTTTGCTAGCCAGGAATCATGTAATCAACATCAGATTATGTGCTCAGGAACTTCTTCAAGTCCAAGTCCAGGTTCTATAGCCCAGTCAAATAAGTATCGTGTGATGGGAAGAATAAAACCTGCTGTACAAAGAAATCTTTTGGAGAACTTTGGTTTTGAGTGTGTTATGCAGTTTAATGAATTCAACCAAAGAGCACCAAAAAGAGATGATGAGGTGAAAGACAATTCAAATTCAGAGGATAAATCAAGCAACAATCCAGGTGATAATGGTAAAGAGGATGGAAAAAGTGATAAAAATGATGATAGGCCTAATGAGGATGATAATGGAAAAGAAAATGATGACAAAGACAAGAAAGAAGTGAAAGTGAAAGAGGAACCCAAGGAGGAGGGGAAAGTTGATCTGCCCGAGATGAACAGATGTGTATGTGCACACTGCAATAAACAGTTTTCAAGTGTTTGGGTTCTTAAAGCACACAAGGAAGAAGTACACAAAGATATTGTCCCGATCCAGAAAGTTGAAGAGTTTGGTGACCAGTTCAAGACAGATTTTGAACAAAGCATTCCAGTTGAAGTTCCAGAGGTACCCCCCGCCCCAGTAACCCCTGTTCCTATTCCGCCAGTACCTGAGGAAAAAGTGATAAAGCAGGAAATGCCACCCCCACCACCTCCACCCCCAGCCCAATTACCTCCTGTGGATATGCTGCAGATGATGAACATGTTTAGTATGGGTATGATGCCTATGCCAATGCCATTACTAATGAATACACAGCCATCCCTCATGCCAATGATGATGCCACCACCTGGCCTGGATAATGCAATGAAGTCACCAGCTTTGCCTGGAATTGAGACCTCACCTTCAAATATGTTATCTGCTCAGCAAAAACAGTTCCAGAATTCTGCCATGGCCAATCAAAAGAGGGCAAGAACTAGAATCAATGATGAGCAGCTGAAAGTCCTCCGTGGGTATTTTGACATTAATAACTCTCCAAGTGAAGATCAGATTCAGGCAATGTCAGATCAAACAGGGTTGCCGCAAAAAGTTATTAAACACTGGTTTAGAAATACATTGTTCAAGGAGAGGCAGAGGAATAAAGATTCCCCATACAATTTCAATAACCCTCCTTCAACAACATTAGATTTAGAGGAATATGAGAAGACTGGTAAATTAACAATCATTGAAGAGCCAAGTCCTCCAGAATCAGAAAATCCGAGTCCAGCCTTCAAACAGCCTGACCCAGAAAAGAAAAGAGACACTGCTGATAAAACAGAAGCACCTCAACCTGATACCTCAGTGGAAAAGAAGAAAGTAGATCCTGAAAAGAAGGCAGTTATTAAATCAGTTGATGATAACAAAAGGACCTCAGAAAATGTTACTCAACCTCATAAATCTGCATTGAAAGAGCCCCAAATTCCTCATAACAGTCATCTTCCACTAGCAATATCGTCGCCAATTTCATATCCACGTTCTGGACAAGTGTCAACATCCTCCACACTACCTGCAATCTCACCATCGTTTTCATCGCCATCAATGTCACCATCCATTCCTCATGCATCTGCTTCAAAATTCACATCTCCTGGGACCAATGAAAGTATCATGCAGAGTTTTGCACATGGTATTGTTGCAATGAACTCGCCTAGTGTGTTGAGCTATCCACCAAAGTCAACTACACCAACTTCTACTGCGCTGTATGATAATCATAATTATTCACCTCCAAGTGGATCTTCTGGTAGAAGAGCTAATCGCACAAGATTTACAGATTATCAGGTTAAATGCTTGCAAGAGTACTTTGAACAGAATGCCTATCCAAAGGATGACGAGTTAGAGCACTTGTCAAAAATGCTAGAACTGAGTCCAAGGGTGATAGTAGTCTGGTTTCAGAATGCAAGACAAAAGGCCCGAAAAATATATGAGAATCAGCCTGCTGATGGTAAAGAGGCATCATCGTCGTCATCAAGTACATCTCCTTTCAGTAGAACACCAGGTCTGAATTATCAGTGTAAGAAATGTCAAGCTGTCTTCCAGAGGTATTATGATCTGATACGCCATCAAAAACGGCATTGTTTCTCTGAAAATGAAAAGCAAGAATCTCACATGATGTCAGATGATAGTGACTCTGTATCAAACGTCACATCTTTAGACAACACATGTTTCTCAGATTCAGAGTCAGAAACATCATCAATCATTGGAAAATCTCGTGAAACTGTTGGTAATTCTCTTGAAGGACCCTCCTCCAAATATCGCTGTGAAAAATGCAACATGTCATTTCATCATGCAGAATTATTCAAGGAGCATCAAGCTTTACACAGTATGAATCCTGGTTTATTTATGAATCTCAATAACAGCAGTGCATTTGGAGTTCTCCAAAATATGGCAAACACATCTCATACACCTAGTATTGACAGCCAGTCACCCAGTAAACGTAAATTTGATGATGAAATGGATGATTCAGATCAACCTAGAGACAAGCGTTTGCGAACAACAATATTACCTGAGCAATTAGACTACTTGTATCAAAAGTATCAAATTGATTGTAATCCAAGTCGTAAGCAATTAGAAGCTATATCTAAAGATGTTGGTCTGAAAAAGAGGGTTGTGCAGGTATGGTTTCAGAACACCAGAGCAAGAGAAAGGAAAGGCCAATACAGAGCTCATCAGCAGCTCATACACAAAAGATGCCCAATATGCCGTGCATTATTCAGAGCAAAATCAGCTTTGGAATCCCATCTTGCTACAAAACATCCAGATGAGATGGCAAAAGGTGAAATTAATATTGACGCTATACCTGATGCGGCAATTGAAAGTCCAGGTCCATCGTCCAGTAACTATGTGCCAACTTCTCCAGACTTCAATAATCTACTTGCTCCTCCAGGGATGTCAGGGTTGCTCCCATATATGCCACCAGGTAGCTTAAACAGTATGGGCTTTCCTCCAATGGCAGATCCCATACAGATGTCCATGAAACAGTTTTATGAAGATTCCTTTAAAAAGTATATCACAGAGTTAAGTTCGTCAAGCCATGAAACCCACAAAGCTCAACCTATGTTGCCAATTGGAATGACTTCAACTCCTCTCAAAGGAGATAGCACAGTTACAGCAATGGATGAAGATGCTCCACTAGACTTAAGCAAGCCAGTTAAATCCAGCACACCTTCCATGCCTGACTCTATGAGAGATGGTTCATCCACTAAGTCAAGCAATTCTCATAGAGAAAGGCATAGTAGTGGTCCAAATGTAGCCCAAGATATACTGAGATCTGCTGTTGACCAGAGTTATATGATGAGGCGATTTAATGAATCTGTGACAGAGAGTGAGAAAACAGATGAGGACTCCTCCAATAAAAGTAGCTGTCCTGCATCTCCAGGGCCTTCAATGGGACAAGGTAACATAGCAAACAAAAGGTACCGCACACAGATGACTAGTTTGCAAGTCAGGATCATGAAACACATATTTGTGGACTACAAAACACCTACAATGGCTGAATGTGAAATGCTGGGACGAGTAATTGGGCTTCAAAAGAGGGTTGTGCAGGTGTGGTTTCAAAATGCCAGAGCTAAGGAGAAAAAAGCCAAGCTTAATATGTCCAAAACATATGGGCAGTCGGAAATGGACTTTCCTAAGCCCCCTGAGGAGTGCAGTCTGTGTAATTTCAAGTATTCCCACAAGTACACAATACAAGATCACATCTTTACCAAGAAACATATTGACAAGGTCAAGGATTTTATTCAGACTAGAGCTGATGCGGAGAGAGAGCTGTCTACCTCATCTGGATCAATGTCGGGTGTTTCTGGACTTTTACGGTCCCAGCAATCTACTGACATCGACCACATGCGAAAGCTGATGGAAGAGGCAAATGCCCAGACACAAATGGCACATTTACAGTCAATGGGTTTGGGACCTTTAGGATTACCTCCTGGAGCTATGGCAGGTTTGTGGCTATGTTTTTTATAATAGCTGTTGTTACCATTGTTATTTTATTCTCTTTGCATCCTCTTAAACATAATTATATAACAAAAAACAATTTGAGAACATAATTATAGAGAGGAGGGATTCAGTATTGGCACAAATAAGATAAAGATCCCCAATAGGATGGTAAACATTGTTGGGAAAGAAGAAAATGCTGATTAACAGCATCTTCTCTTTTTCAGTTCAATTTTTCAAAATCTTTCTCCCATAGGGTTGGTTAAGTACTGGAGAGTACAGGGTTAAGAAAGAATACTAAGGTGTTTTACAACCATTAGTATGATGATTTTTGAAAAGATTCTTTGAAAAGGAAGAACAGCTTGTTACAAACAACAGCTTATTTTCCACAATGTTTTCTACCCTGGTTGGTAACTTGTATAAGATTAGACTTCGATATCTGAAAATACTTTTATTTGAAAATACTGAAATTTCTCTTTGAGCATATAAATTTTTGCATTTTTAGGTATGAAAATACTGATTTTTTATTTGGGGAGGGGCATATGGCATATATATTTTTGCCTTATTACTGTAACTACAGTTGGTAAAAAGTAGATTTTAAGTAATGTTGTCATCCCATTTAGTAGGTTTTCTTTTTGTCATACAGTACAAAAGAAGTGAATGGTTGAAATGGACTTGACCAATTTCTAAAGGTTCTTATATTAAGCAACTACATGATTTAACCCTTTACCAAACAATCCCTGGTTTTTATGACTTTCTGAAAACATGTCTGTAAATCCTTTCAACTCGGACCAGTCCAAAATTTTTGATTAGTCCAAATTGAAAGCATTTGCAGACAACAAAATAAATGTGAATCAAAAATTGAAAATTGATTTGGGAAGGGTAGAAAACATTGTTGGAAAAGGAGAAAATGCTGGCTACCAGCATTTCCTCCTTTTCCCACAATGTTTTCAAAGGCTTTCTTTCTCGGGGTTGTTAAAAGTCGGAATTGTGTGATAAAGAGTTAAACCTTGAGCCCATTAAATCATCTTTTGATGACGACTGCATAAGAAGGCTTTTTAAAAGAAAAAAAAAACAACATACAGTAGTAATGTTGACATTATGTAATATGGGATTAGATTGCACATTCTTTGCAGTGTAATCTTAATCTGCATTAAATTTTGCTCTTGGTACAGCTTTAATGTAAGAAATAACAAAGAAATTAAAGCTAAAGATTTGTGTATCAATATTTACAGGTTTGGGTTTGCTTAACCCTAGCGAATATTTGGGACCAGTGAAAAAAGAAGAGAAAACTTCATCCTCTGCTAGCAGTAAAGCTGACTCTGATAAACAGAATGAAGGTGAGTTTAGTTTATATAACCTACAGAACTTGCGGTACTCAGCTGATCATTTTCGGGGCAATTTCAGGGTACTTGAATTCATGCATCTCCTTAGTATATCGGATATACAGCTTGAACTGTGCAGTACCTTGCTGGGGGGAAGAAACTCTTGCTAGCAGCAGATATCTTATATTTGAGCAAAAACACTTTTGAAAGACAAAAACAGGAAAGAAATACTTATGTTTCTGTATAACCCTTTACCATACAATTTGGAGCTTTAACAACCCAGAGGAAGACAGATTGTGATAACATTGTCAGAAAGGGAAAAAAGTCTGGTTACCAGCATTTTTTTCCTTTTCCTACAATGTTTTTTACTCTTTCAGGGATATACCTTATTTAAGTTTCTCATATTTCTCTTCTAGTGACTGCTTTAAATTTGCACAATTCATAAATTTTGCTGTATGGTAAACCGTTAACCCTTTACCACACGGCAATATTTTAGACCTGTCCAAATTGAAAGCATTTGCAGATGACAATTTCAAAGTGGCTCAAATGGTACAATTTTGCTTTGATAGGGTAGAAAACGTTGTGGGAAAAGGAGAAAATGCTGGTTACCAGCATTTTCTCCTTTTCCCACAATGTTTTCAAAAGGCTTCTTCCTCAGGGTTGTTAAAAAGTCGTCATTGTGTGGTAAAGGGTTAAACAGTTAGTCAACTATTAAAATGTGCTACTACTTTGTTATTTTCTATTGGATAAAAAACGAAGCAACCTGTTAATATTTTTTTATTTTTTTTTTTCAACGTCCGCCTTTTATTTGGCACACAAAAAAAAGGGGTGGGGGGGAAATGATACAGTTAAACCCATGTATTATTCCTTTTCAGCCAATGACTGAACAGACTTGTCCTGACCCACAAAAATGACACACAATGACAAAGATGGGAAAGGGAAATAATGTTAATTTTCAATTCTACCCTTTACCTCATAATCTGAAATATAATAATCTCAAGGAGAGGAATTTTGAAAACATTTGGGAAATAAACAAAATAGTGGTAACTAGCATTTTCTCCTGTTCGCACAGTATTTTCTATCAGAGAAATTAAGCTCATTTGGACCAAGATCAATATCTCCTGTAGATGTTTTTAATTTTAAACAGTGTAAAATTCATTACTTTGGAAAGCATTAAAGATAGTGAAACTGAAAATATGAGATAATGTTACAAGAAAGTAGACTATGTCGATTTTTAACCCTTAGGTTGTTAAGTCTGACTCACTGATCTTTAGCGGATTGCATAGATCAAGATCGGACTGAACATTCTAAGCAGTCTGATCTTGAATCTACACTGTCCAATTAGGAGATCTATTTCCCTCGCAAATACCTTTGAAATAGCAAAACATAAGTTTCTACTGTCGACTTGAAAGTTTTATTGGGAGTCATTTCGCAAGATAAGGGGTAAACATTAGAATACAAATTTCTGTATCTTGTACACACACCTTGGAAAGAGATCATTGTGATAATGTATGAAAGCTGTGATTATAATTAAGATAAATTTCGTAAATTTATGATCTAGAAATTTATTACAGTCAAATTTTTTTTTCCCGCTGAAAGCTTCATGAACATTTTTGATAAGGGCTAATTATAAGTTTACACAGGTGCAAATAGCAGTTTGTAATTTTAATTTGATGAAGGATAAAATTTATCACTCTCCCCCCATGAATTTTAGATGTATCAGCTCTGTACAGAATGGTTGAAAGTCGGCACCATCGCATAGAGTACAATTTCAGTTGTTTTTCAGACAATTTAGACTAAGATTAGTCTGTACACAAAGATACTGTCCAATCTTGGAATGACACGTTGCAATTAACTCATTACCAAATGTCAAAATCTTGGGTTTATCCAAATAGAAAGCATTTGCAGAAGACAAAATAAAACTGACTGAAAATTTGAAATTTGTTTTGTGAAGGGTAGAAAACATTGTGGGTAAAGGAGAAAATGCTGGTTACCAGCATTTTCTCCTTTTCCCACAATGTTTTCGAAAGGCTTCTTTCTCAGGGTTGTCAAAAATAAGGATTCTGTGGTGATGGGTTAAGTAAGATTCAACAAAAACAGTATTGCAAACCCCTAAAATGAGAGGGTGATTTTTTTTTTATTAAGTCTGGAGAAAATATTGGTTACTAACAATTTCTCCATTTCTCAAAATATTTTCATGATCCTTTTTCCTCAGGCTTATGAAAATATGAGATTGTAAGGTAAAAAGTTTTGACAAAGCCACAAAGTGTCACATTAACTCTTTACCTAATGAGAAAAATTTAGATTTGTCCAAATTGAAAGCATGTGCACACAACAATTTGAATAAGGCTTAACCCATTACCAAACGACAATATTTTAGACTGGTCCAAATTGAATGCATTTGCAGACGACAAAATAAAAGTGACTGAAAATTTGAAATTTGTTTTGTGAAAGGTAGAAAACATTGTGGGAAAAGGAGAAAATGCTGGTTACCAGCATTTTCTCCTTTTCCCACAATGTTTTCTAAAGGCTTCTTTCTCAGGGGCGTCAAAAGTAGGGATTGTGTGGTAATGGGTTAAATGATCGAATTTGTCTGTCGTACAGTAGAAATCACCATGGACAACGTAGAAATATGCTGGTTCCCAGCATTTCCTCCTTTTCCCACATATTTTCTAAAAGCAGCTTTCTCGGGGTTGATGAAATTGTGATGTTCCTTACCCTGAATTACCTTGAATTTTTGTTGATATATGCCAGTTATTTCCCTTGTATTAGAAATACAGTTTGGTAGATTTATTTCCCTTTTAACTTGTAAAAACTTATAAATGAGTTCTTTCCCTTGTATTGTAGCCTCATCAAAGAAATCCATGAAGGGTCTCTCTGCTGCGGAAGCTCAACTCCAGAGTTTAAGCATGCTCTCTCCATTTGGTGGGATGTTACCGGGGATGGACCCAGGAATGTTGCCCTATATGTACCCAGGTTTGCCAGGGCTGATGTCGGGTGTGCCTGGGGTTCCCTCTCTACAACCCGGATTGATGCCAGGTCAGTGACCTACAGAAAATGGACCCATTGTAATAGACAAAAGTTAAATGGTAGTAAAAGTTGAAGCTGTTGTATTTCTTAATGTTGTCTCTATGTCAAATGACAGTGTTAAAATAAGACACAGGTTTAATCCTTCTATTAATTGAATTCTATTTTGGAAACTCACTGCATGTTGTATGCTCATCCTGT
The DNA here is from genome assembly GCA_943736015.1 of Tridacna crocea. Classification (NCBI taxonomy): domain Eukaryota; kingdom Metazoa; phylum Mollusca; class Bivalvia; order Cardiida; family Cardiidae; genus Tridacna; species Tridacna crocea. Next base: position 26,935,241 of record OX031065.1, read on the forward strand.
TGAAGAACTTTGATGGAAGCAAAGTTAGTGCTGGTGAAAACCTACAAAAGAATGAAAAAGTGAGCATTGACAAGGATAAGTCTGAAAGAATTAACCCTTTACCACACAATCCCGACTCTAAATGACCCTTAGAAAGAAGCCTTCTGAAAACATCGTGGGAAACGGAGAAAATGCTGGAACAATGTTTTCTTCCCTTCTAAAAACAAATTTTAAATTTTCAGTCACTTTCACTTTGTCGTCTGCAAATGCTTTCAATTTAGAACAGTCTAAAATTTTGTTGTTTGATAAAGAGTTAACCCTTTACTCATTTCTAAGCATGGCTTGTAGGAGCCTTTGGAAAACATTGTGGCAAAAGGTGAAATTGCTTCTGACAAATTTCACCTTTTGTCACAATGTTTTCTACACTGTCAAAAGTGTCAGATACACATAAGAAACAGCTTCATCCTTGATGTTATTTTGCTGTTATTTAGGGTCAGTTAGAGATACCATACAAATGCCTTATGGAGTAAAGGGTTAAATACGTGTAGATAAAACTTGTCATCCTTTTTTATCTTGATATACATTGAGAACTATATTGAGAAATAATCAGACCCAAGGCAGAATATGCAAATGCAGCGATTTGAGTCTGTCTTGCTGAAATTTCCGTTTTAATTCTATTATAGTTAGAGAATTTACTTCAGTTTACATTTCTGAATGTTAGAAGTTGTATATCCAAGATCAGACTGCATATTATTTTGTGTCATCGGATCTTGAACTTCACTATCTGCAAAAGCTGGTTTGGTTCATAGTAAAACGCAAAAGATTATTAAATCTATGGAAAATATGAATATACTTACAATGATTATCTCAGTATGTCATTTTAGGCATCCAGTGAACATGTGCAAATGGTAAAAATTTCATAAATAGAAAATGTATTTTTGAAAACATTATTGACCAATTGTTTGCTGGATGCAGGTTAACAGTACTTATTTTAACTTTTCTACAATGTTTTTGAAAACTGTGTTCTGTGGAGGTTAAAATATCATGTCAACTTTTGTAGTACTGATACAAGGTTTAACCCTTTACCAAACAACGGAATTTTAGACTGGTCCAAATTGAAAGCGCCTGCAGACTACAAAATAAACATAACTCAAAAATTGCACTTTGTTTCCAGCAGGGTAGAAAACATTGTTGGAAAAGGAGAAAATGCTGGTTACCAGCATTTTCTCCTTTCCCCACAATGTTTTCAAAAGGCTTCTATCTCAGGGTCATAAAAACCAGGGATTGTTTGGTAAAGGGTTAACCCCATAACACACAATCCCAACTTTTAACAACCCTCAGAAAGAAGCCTTCTCCTTTTCCCACAATGTTTTCAAAAGGCTTCTATCTTAGGGTCGTAAAAACCAGGGATTGTTTGGTAGAGTTAAAGAAGACAAATTCCATCATTAAAGCCACATTCAAATTATTGTTTGCCAATGTTTTCAATTTGCACAACTCCAAATTTTTGTCCTGTGGTAAAGAGCTAGTGTGGTATATGGTCAAGACACTCTTTTCAAAAAGACGGTATATTGTTAGAATTGTACCACATACTTAAAAAATTTTGTGATATTTTTCAGGTGCGGAGCACTTACTTGGATATGATCCAATGACATTTGGAACCCCTCTTCCTCTACTTCAAATTCCCCAACAGGCCATTAAAGACGTGAGTTCAAAACTCTCTGATCCCAAAGCCAGCGTCGGTCAATATACGCAAGATTGTAAATCGATATCCAGTCTACGCTTACTTGTTAGTAGTATTGACTATAGTTGTGTTCGTGAAGCTACAGTGGATGTCGGATATATATGTAAAAAATGTCAAATGGTTTATCCTGCAAAGGATGCTTGTGTGGCGCATCAACGAATTATGTGTTTTCCTCATGGCAAGTTTCCAGACGGAGTACATGCAATATTAAAGCTAGAACAGATCCAGTACGAGTGTAAATTGTGTTCAGACAAACTGTCAACAGTTCAGGACTTTAAGTCGCATTGCGAGTCGGAGGGTCACAGAGCAAAACTGCCTTCCTACCAACAACAGAAAAACAACAGCAGTGGATCCTCTGATAGTAAACATCATATCCCACCCTTGGCCCACTCATCAGCATTGAAAAGTAGTAGTAGTAGTACAGATTAGAGGATGGACAGACTAGAAAACGTAACATATAATGTTAGTGGAAGGTTATTGCATTTACATGACAGTTTTGTTATATATTATAGAAAATCTTGTATCTCAATACGCATTTATTTCCCCTGTACACTGGACTTTGAAATCTCATTATTTTTGTTTAATACCTGTTTATATCCTTCATACCTCATCTAGGTATATTAACTCTGTACCAAACAACAAAATTTTGGATTTGTCTAAATTGAAAGCATTCGCAGACAACAAAATAAATGTGAATCAAACATTGAAATTTTATTTAAAAAGGGTAGAAAACATTGTTGGAAAAGGAGAAAATGCTGGTTACCAGCATTTTCTACTTTTCCCACCATGTTTTCAAAAGGTTTCTTTCTTTCACAGGGTCATTAAAAGTGGGGATCATGTGGTAAAGGGTTAAAAGCCTTAAACAAACGGTCCTCTCTTAAAATGATCCTAGGAAAAAAGGATTTTGAAAACATTGCGGAAAAAAGAAAGCAAAGTTTTTTCGACCCCTTAAAAAAGGCACCACATCTTTTGACCGTAATGAAGTTTATTGTATGCAAGTGCTTTCAATGTTGACAAGTCATAGAATTTTATTGTTTGGTAAAAAGTGAACACATCTGCAGCTGATCTGCAGAAGTATTTTGAAAAAATGTGATGTTGCTTATACGGAGTAATATCTCCTTTTTTCATAGTATTTCTTTAACCATCTATCCCTTAAAAAACTTTTTAAATTTTGTTTTCTGCTCTGTATAACATTAACAATTCATAAACAGGGTCTAAGAATACATGTTTGGGGTGGGGGAGTGGGGTGAAAAGGGAAGTATTTACTCTTTATCAAACAACATTTTAGACATGTCAAAGTTGAAAGCATTTGCAGACAGCAAATCAGTTTTTACTCAAATTTAAGGGTTGAAAATGTTATGGGCAAAGGAGAAAATGCTTGTCTCCTTTTCCCACAATGTTTTCATAGTACATTAGAATAAAGGATTTTTCTAAGAAGGGTGAAAGTTAAATGTAGCTACATGTTTGTTTATATATTGCATAATGTAAAATTGCCAAGAAATCCTGTGACAGCGAATCCAAACTTGGCTTTATAATTAATGCCAAACATCCTTATTATGGTTATGTGTTATAAATGTATAAACTTTTTCAGTATTCATTGCAGACACTTGTTAACATATTGTATAAAATTTTGTATTTCGTTCATACTGTGTCAATTGTAAAATCTCTTTTCCATTTTCCTTTTCTGTAAGTGCTAAGCTAGATCTTTCTAATATTTTTTGTGTCCTTTTAAATTTCCAATTTTCCATGTAAAAATATGTAGTTTGTGTAACTAGTGTTTATATTCTAACAGAACTCCAGAAAGAGCGAGTGATGGTACTCTAAATCCATTATTTCTCTTCCAAACCCTATGTTGTGGGTACTCATTAGAATCTTCTCATCGAGACGATTCTAATGAGTACCCACAGCATAGGGTCTAGTTCAGAATAAATAATAATTTCAATCTTGAAATCAAACGCACTCCCTCTATCTGGAGCTCTGTTCTAAATCAGTGGTCTCATTATTGAAATTAGCATAGCTATGGATTGAACGAGCAGTCATCGTCAGATTATGGATTACCTAGATGTATTAGCTCTCTGTTACTTCTCAGAATTCACACATTCTTTAGAAACTTTAAAAAGTACTAGATTTTGGTTTGTTCATTACCAGATAGAAGTCATGAAATTTATCGTTAATCCTTTACCACACAATGACAACTTTTTACAACGCTGAAGAAGAAGCCTTTTGAAAACGTTGAGGGAGAAGGAGAAAATGATGGTGGCCAGCATTTTTTTCCTTTTCTCGCAAAGTTTTTTATATAACAAAGAAAAAATGCACCATTTGAGCCACTTTGAAATTATTCTCTGCAAATGCTTTCGGTTTGGATAGGTCTAAAATTTTGCTGTGTAGTAAAGCGTTAACTTTTCTTTAACTTTTCTTAAATTGATCTACTTAATTTAAGTAGTTATCATTCAAATATCCTTAAATATTCTGTACAAGGCAACCCCTCCATAAAAACTGTTTGATTTATATCATGTACTACACTCTTTTATAAATTCATTGTGTGCAAGGACTTGCAACTTGGTTGAACCAGTTAGAAAACAATCCTGCATCTAACAACTTCGTGGAATATGCCTTTTAAAAACATTGACAGAAAAGAGAAAATGCCGATAACCAGCATTTTCTCCTTATTGCACAATGTTTTCAAGGGCTTTCTGTCCAAGATTCATTATCTCATTAAAACTGCCAACTCTAAATGTTGCAGGGAGTTGTGAATTTGTAAGGTTTTGTGATGTTGTCTTAAGAATATCTCTTATTGATAAGAATGCATTTTTCTTTATAAAATACCTCATTTTTTTGTATAATTCTTACAGCTTTAAGCATTTCTCCTTCCTGAATATGTCACAAGTCATCAAATACAGTATTGACTTCTTAAAACACTGAAAAACATTGAGGAGAGCACCCATTAACCCTTTACCACACATCCCGACTTTTAACGACTGAGAAAGAAGCCTTTTGAAAACATTGTTGGAAAAGGAGAAAATGCTGGTAACCAGCATTTTCTTCTTTTCCCACCATGTTTTCTAAAGGCTTCTTTTTTGGGGTCGTCAGAAGTAGGGAGTGTGTGGTAATGGGTTAACTTTTTTTTTGATAAATCTAAAATTGTTTCAAAGTTTGTCATATATTATGGTGCTTTTCTGATTATCGTAGATCAAGGTCAGGGTCTGTATTCAACCATTCTTAGATTCTTTTTTTTATAAGCTCATTGGGAGGTATTACCGCCCTGGTCTTCTGTCTGTCAGTCCGTCCATCTGTTTGTCTGCCTATCCATCTGTTATCTATTTCTTGTGTGCACAACTCCTTCTACAGTTTCTATCTGGATAACTTGAAACTTACCACAATGAATCTCTATAATGTCTAGTTGTACATGTGACTCTTAACATTTGGATCTCATCAGGCATTCTAGAGTTGTCTGCTCTTGATTTGTGAAATAACCAGTTTCTGGTGTGGCTACTCACTGACAAGTCCCTTTTGGTGTACTAGTATATGTACCACTATGGGGAGCTCATGTTATTCTTGTTCTAGATTTAGAAAGGAATATTTTCAGATTGGCTAAACCAGTTTGTGGGAGCCAATCAGAAGCTTTATTACTTTCAACTTTAGAAAATTCTAGAAAATAAGGCTAGAAATATTCTTTTGACTATTCGGTGAATGCAGACCCAGACTGAGCAGAATCTAAATGGCAGTCTCTTTATCTTCTCTGTCTTAAAGAAAAAAAATACAGCTGTTTCCTTTAATCTTAGAAATTGTTAGCATTATAAGTTTGTAGCAGTGTGGTTCAAGTTGAATTTTTTGTTAAGTTTTTAAATTTCTATAGATTGATTCTCAGTTGTTATTAATACAGAAAATATTAATACATTCTGTTGAAGATAGCTTTGGTATAGAACTGATATTTGAGGTTCTGGTTGATTTCTTTATGTGACACATTGTTTCAAGGTTTGTCCCAAAACTTTTTTGTCTTTTATTCTATTTTTTTGGTGTGTTTTTTCCTCAAACATAAAAAAGGTAAACTGAAATTTACTTTTCTGTAAATGATATTACATATATAGCTTTTACCAAAAACTCTGTTTTTAATTGATCCGGACATAGACTTGAAAGCATTTTGGAGAAAGAAAATGCTGGTAACCAGCATTTTTGTCTGTCCAACAATGTTTTATTCAAAGATAAATCCCATTGTATTAGCTGCATGTGATATGTTGTCTGCAAATGCTTTCCATTTCGGAGATACGGAAACTTTGTCATTTGGTAAAAAAGACAAAAAGATATGTTAGGGATAGTTTTAGATAGTGAAATTGTAGCTGGATGTTTCCAAATTTTTTGCAGTAAAAGAAATGTGGAAATCAAAACATAATTTTTGCCCCCAAAAGAAAAAAAATCTCAACATTTTTAAAAAAAAAACCTGAAGGTATTTTTGTATAAGTCTAAAAATTTGACTCTGAAGAAAGAACTTTTATAAGATTATAAGAAACATCTTTTTTTTTTCAAATATCTGGTTTTTTAATTGCGTCCATTCTGTTGTGAACTGAACAGTCGCTTTGGTTGTACATTATTTTGTTTACAAAAAAAGTGAAAGTTTGTACAGTTTTACATTGGTCTAAATAACTATTAGGTCATCTTCTTCGACTCCCTTTTGGTTGTTGTCAAGGATTAAAAATTACTTTAAATACTAGGTTACAGGGTTAAAGAATCTCTGTTTTATATGAAATTTTATCTGTGGATGGTAACACTTTCACTACTAAATAAATAAATTTGAATTTTCTCAAAGTCTGAAATATATTTTCTCTGCAAGATCAAGAGATAGTTCATTCATAATACAAAATACAGTTGTTGACAATGTAGATCAAGATCAGGCAGCATTTCTGTGCAGTCTGATCTTAATCTACAGTATCCAAAAAACCATTTGATGTTGTGTATGGCATGGAAAAAGTTGATTTCACTCTTTACCAGTTAACAATACTGTAGCCTGAGCCAAAATCGAAAGTATTTATATACAACAAATTAAATTTGGTTTGAATCATTAGATTTGTCTATTATCCATCAATTTGTCCTTTCAGAGACAAGTTCTAGAATTGGAGCCACCTATAATATTCAGTCTGCTCAGGCTTAATTTTGACCAGTCTAAGATTTTATCATTCAGTAAAGATTGAAGCAGTAATCTTATATACAACAGAAGGGTTGGATCAATTTACATGTTTCGGGTTAGTGACAAAATACAGGGTTTGTGTAAATGTTAGTTGTGGATTTTTTTCCCCTCTTGGAAAACAAGGTACTATTTACATGAAAAAAAAAAAGCTTGTAAAGCGCATTTGGCATCTCGTTTTTCTACATGGGGGTACAACCTCCTTATTTTTTACTATGTGTTTTCTCTTTCCCTTCACCCTTCCCCGATGAAGAAAGTTTTCCGAGATTGTAAAATTGATGTTCATACTCGTCTTTCACTAAAGACCTCTGTTATTGGTTAGGTACTTACACACACTTATTTGTTTGTGACTCAATGTGACTCCAAGTAATGAAAGGTTAGAAAATATTGCGGGAAAAGGAGAAAAAATGCTGATTGCAAGCATTTTCTCTTTTTTCTTCAATGTTTTCAAAAGCCCTCTTCTGCAGGATCATTAAAATGAGGGATGGCGTGGTGAAGGATGCATTAGAATTTCAAAATATATGTTCTTCTGAACTATCTATCTGATAAATATCCTACACTGACCATGGTGCTGAAATGTGTGTGTTACATTGTGATCTTTAACCCTTTACCCCATAAGGCATTTCTATGATATCTCTAATTGACCCTAAATAACAGCAAGGATGAAGATGTTTTTTATGTGTATATGACACCTTTTGATAGCATAGAAAACATTGTGACAAAAGGTGAAATTGCTCGTTACAAGCAATTTCACCTTTTGCCACAATGTTTTCCAAAGACTCCTACAAGCAATGCGTAGAAATGAGTATCTATGGAGTAAAGGGTTAAGTTAAGATATTCAATGATCTTAAGTTTAGACTATATGACCACTTGTTCTTTTTTAGCACTGTTCCTCTCTTATCTTTTAATCTCTAGTCTATTATTCTCCTGAGTGTGGATCGGAAATCTGAAGTCTTTCTTCAAACTTTGCAATATTCCTTTTGTTTAATGTCTGAATGTATCAGTGTTTTTACTTTTAACTCTTTACCACACAATCCCGACTATTAACAACCCTGAGAAAGAAGCCTTTTAAAAACATTGTGAGAAAAGGAGAAAATGCTGGTTACCAGCATTTTCTCCTTTTCCTACAATGTTTTCTACCCTTCCCAAACCAAATTTCAATTTTTCAGTCACTTTTATTTTGTTGTCTGCAAATGCTTTCTATTTGGACTAGTGTAAAATTTTCTTGTGTGGTAAAGAGTTAAGTGCATGCACCAGAGAAGGTTGAATTTTTTATTTTCTTTTTGGAAATGAGGTTATTGATCATATCGGGTATTTTTAGACTTAATGAGGTAGATCTGCATTTCATAATTTAATAGATCTACTCTTAATGAGGTAGATCTGCATTTCATAATTTAATAGATCTACAAATATATTTCTAGTAGATCTGCTGTAGATCTATATTTCTACAGTTTAACTCATTTTTGTGAAAAAAAACAAGTTTTCAAATCAAAAGGTTCAAAGGTAGATCTAATTGTTCAGAATGTGTTCAGTTCTTTTCCTTCTACTGGAAAATGTTTACCAACTTTGCATGCAACATGTTATCTACTTTACTTCTGAACTGCTTTCTATGATTTTTTTGAAGGTAATATGAACTGTGTTTTGGAGATATTCTGAAAACTTAAAAAAAAACAACAACAGAAATTAACTATTTCTTCATTTGCAATAAGTTCTATTCAAACCTTGTGTATCTACAGAAATGGATATTATCCATCAATATTTGTTCTTTTCATCAGATATTTAATTCTTAGACTAGTCCAAACTTGTACATTGAGAAAGGTAGTAGTACACAGTTTCTTTGTACATGTGTTTGCATTTAGTAGGAAAACAGTAGATCACAGGAGCTGTTTCTCTGTATTTTCATGTGACAGGTCTGTTTTCTCTTTTTGATCATTGTTATTAGGTACTCATACAGTATTCAGTCAATACATTCCTAGAGAAAAGTGTTGTTTCTTTTTTTTTCTTAAATCAAGCTTCATTTTTGCATGGTATATTCCATTAAAATAGCATTAGAGAAGTTATTAGTTTTCTTACTCTTATTTTCATGGTGGCAATTTATTTTTTCTTGTAGATGAAGTTTGCTGTATTTGGGAAGAGTAAGCATTACGGTGGATATTATGATGGGGATTACGGATTTTGGTGTGACATTTAATATGGGATTTTGTGGGTTTTGAAAAGGGAAAGAAATGCAAGATGATGCTTATTCCAACAAAAACAGATTTATTTTTTATAATAGACTGTGTATAATAATATCTAACTCTTTTTACCAAAGAATTGCCATATATTTAAACACAGTCTTCCATTATTATAGAAGAGTATCTTCAATGTTAAAACATGTTTCTTCTGAGTTTAATTTTGTGAATCATATCCTGGAAATATCTATAATAAGCACAAAAAATACTTCACGAATACGTAAGAAAAGATTGTGGTGAAAGGAGAAATGGCTCATACTTAGCCATTTCTCCTTTAACCACAATGTTTTTAAAAGTTGTCTGCTGCTACAAGGACAACAAAAATGTCTTCAGGAGATAACAAGCCAATAGAAATAAAGCAGACGAGAACATCATTTTATTGTACATGTACTTTTTCAATATTGAAAAATATGTTGATCCTCAGTTTCTCTTCTGGCAATCTACATGAACCCTTTGCCACATGGCAAAATTTTAGACCTATCCAAATTGAAAGACAAAAATTTCATAGTGGCTCCCATGACGCAGCTTTCCTTTGATATGATAGAAAACTTTGTGGGAAAAGGAGAAAATACTGGTTACCAGCATTTTCTCCTTTTCCCACAATGTTTTCAAAAGGCTTCTTCCTCAGGTTTGTCAAAAGTCATCATTGTGTGGCAAAGGGTTAGTATGCTGCAGAGTACAGTTACTGTGCAAGGATGAATAATCAACATGATTTAAAATTTTCAACATTAGTACATACTATATAACACTTTGGCAAAAGGAAAATATGACTTTTATGAGTAATTTCTCCTTTCCTGTACTGCAAGATACAAAAGTTGTCTGCAGGTCTGGTAGTAACATAATTCTGAAACAGTTACCATAGCTATACAGAAACAGAGTATACTATATACATAGAGATGTTACTTCTGGGTAGTTTATTGACCTGTTAACTGCATGATGTGTCAATATACAACAAAATCCTGTACCGAGAAGCATAATGAAATCACGTGTAAATCCAAAGTTATACATATACACATGTTCAAACATTGAAACATGGTAGATTTTTTTTTCTAAAATATTATCAAAACTTTATGGATTTTTTTTTTTTTTGCAGATATTGTCAGATTGTTGGAGCCATATATGATAATGTTGTTAATTTGCAAGAACATTCCAGAGCTTACATAAAACTTGCATAATTCTGTGAGCTTAAGATGGGCTCTGTTTATGCCAAAGGATGTCAAAACATGTGTTTGTTGTAGCACACACTGTAGAGCCTAAATCTAGATTATGTATAGGATATAAAGTGTGCAGCATTATGTTGGATATTCTGTCCAAACAGCTTTGTTATATCTTTACCACACAATCCCGACTTTTAATGACCCTGAGAAAGAAAGCCTTTGAAAACATTGTGGGAAAAGGAGAAAATGCTGGTTACCAGCATTTTCTCCTTTTACCACAATGTTTTCTACTGTTTCTGGGACAAATTCCATTACGTGAGCATCAGTTAATAAGTAGTCTGCATTTGCTAGGAGGCTGAGTTTTCTACTATAAATATCTAAATAGATTGTTCAGAAGTGTTTCTCATGTAGGTTTTGGTATGTTCTTGCCTTTTGTTATTACAGATGTTCAGTAGATTATCATTGCATTTATATACATATAGTTATTGATTACTTCTATAAATAACATTTGTCGATGTACCGCTATAACTATAGTGCGGTATGTACGCAATTTTAGACTATTTTGAAAATTTAACGTGTAGTCTGCTTTGCAAATGAATAAATCATATTTACCATTACTTCTTTGTTTAGATTTCATGTCCCTGATTAGTATGTTTTGATTGATTAATCATTTACCACTCAGTCCCGACTTTGAATAACCCTGAGAAAGAATCCCTCTGAAAACATTGTGGGAAAAGGAGAAAATGCAGGTAAGCAGCATTTTCTTCTTTTCCCACAATGTTTTGTTCCTTTCCCAAAAGAAATTTCAAAATTTCATTCACTTTCATTTTGTCATCTGCAAATGCTTTCAATTTGGACCAGTTCTTACGAACAAAGTCCGTAACAAAGAAACAAATGAATAAATGCATGGCAGAAATAAGGATCGGAGCGGGATTCGAACTCCGAACTCCCGGACGCAAAGCCAATACCCTAACCACTGAGCCAAAGAGATATCTCTCTGACGCAGTAGCCAGGTATTGTATTTAAATCGGGAGTATGCCATGCAGGAAGGAGTGGTCTCCCGTAACACACCCCCTCTTAAAGTCATCATTTATTGATGACTCAAAGCCTTATTAGGCAGAAAGTCCAATTTTGGACAACAAATGGGATTAATGGCTCAATGGCCAATCCCGGACGAGCCCCCATCTTACGAACGAAGTCCGTAACAAAGAAACAAATGAATAAATGCATGGCAGAAATAAGGATCGGAGCGGGATTCGAACTCCGAACTCCCGGACGCAAAGCCAATACCCTAACCACTGAGCCAAAGAGATATCTCTCTGAAGCAGTAGCCAGGTATTGTATTTAAATCGGGAGTATGCCATGCAGGAAGGAGTGGTCTCCCGTAACACAGTCTAAAATTTTGTCGTTCGGTATAGAGTTAAGGCTATATCCATTGTAAGTGACAAATGTAAACATTTCTTTCCTGCCCAGGTAGCTGAGTGGTTAGTATATGTGATTCATGACCTAGTGGTTGTGGGTTCTATACCTAGCCTCAAATCTCTGATGCATGTGAGAACTGTAGTCAGTGAAGTGGAAAGAAAGTTGCACCAGTTCTTATGTGAGAAAGCCAGGAACACTTGTGTAGGTGCTCTAACCATCATGATATGTCCCTAGCAGTTTAAACATTAAACTGCAGTACAATAACAATAATAACAACAACAAACATTGCTTACAGGCCGTTTTCTAAAACAGCAAAGATTAGAAAACCAAATTTCTACCTCGGAAGAGGCTCGAAATTCTTCGAAAGCCTTCTAAAGTTCTACCCGACTCGGTGGTAAAGTGTTGAACCCTTCACATGGAATCCCCTTGTTTGAGCCTCACTGCAAGCATTGAGTTTTTCAGCGGAATGTCTCTTGGCAAGACACTTCAGAGCCCAAGTTTAGTACTGTTGAAACCTAGGACATGCATGAATATGTGAGCCTTTACTGTGATGTGACTGAAATAATGTTGAAAGCAGTGCAACACACCAGTCACTCAAGCTAACAGGACCCTGAGCACTCGTAGTTTAGTAACACATTAGGCTTGATATCAGTGGGATGAGATTAACCCATTACCACACAATCCCTACTTTTGACAACCCTGAGAAAAAAGCCTTTAGAAAACATTGTGGGAAAAGGAGAAAATGCTTTTATTTTGTTAGCTGCAAATGCTTTCAATTTGGACAAACCTAAAATTTTGTCGTTTCGTAAAGAGTTAAGCTAAATGAACACCGTGTAATTTGAATAGTCAAGTCCTTTGATGTGGCCTGTTGTAACTATTGCACCATGTGCCTTTCACCTAACTATCCTGGGTTTTTATGTTGTGTGAAAAGGAGAAAATGCTGATGACCAACATTTTCTCCTTTTCACACAATATTTTCCACCCTTTCAAACAGAAGTCCAATTTTTAGCTGAGCACAAAGTGCTCAGAGTGAGCTGTTGTGATAGTGCCGTGTCCGTCGTCAACTTTTTACCTTGTGTACGCTCTAGAGGCCACATTTTTCATCTGATACTCATGAAACTTGGTCAGAATGTTTGCCTCCATAAAATTGTCTGACGAGTTTGAAATTGGTTCATGTTGGGTCAAAAACAAGGTCACTAGGTCAAATCTTAGAAAAATCTTGTGTACACTCTAGAGGCCACGTTTTCTGTCAGATACTCATGAAACTTGGTCAGAATGTTTTCCCTGATGATATCTCGGACGAGTTCGAAAATGGTTCATGTCTGGTCAAAAACTAGGTCACTAGGTCAAATCTTAGAAAAGTTTTGTGTACGCTCTAGAGGCCATATTTTTGGTCCAATACTCATGAAACTTGGTCAGAATGTTTCCCCTGATGATATCTCGGATGAGTCCGAAAATGTTTTATGTCTGGTCAAAAACTAGGTCACCAGGTCAAATCTTAGAAAAACCTTTTGTACGCTCTAGAGGCCTCATTTTCAGTCCAAAACTCTTGAAACGAGTTGGAAAACGGGTCATGTTGGGTCAAAAACTAGGTTACCAGGTCAAATCTTAGAAAAACCTTGTTTAGGCTCTGGATGTTACATTTTCAATCCAGATTTGGTCAGAATGTTTGTCTTGATAATGTCTTGGATGAGTTTGCAAATGAGTCATGTTGGGTCAAAAACTAGGTCAATAGGTCAAATGTTATAAAAACCTTGTGTAAGTTCTGGAGGACACATTTTCAGTGTGATACTTCTCAAACTTGTTCATAATATTTCCCTTGCTGATACCTTGAATGAGTTTGAAAATGGGTCAAGTGGAGTCAAAAACTAGGTCACTGGGTCAAATATTAGAAAAACCTTGTGTACACTCTAGAGGCCACATTTTCTGCCCTATACTCTTCAACCTTCGTCAGAATGTTTCTTTTGGTGATGTCGCAAAAGTGTTTGATAATGGGTAATTATTGGGTCCAAAACTAGGTCACTCGGTCAAATCTTGGAAAAATCTTTTGTAAACTGTAGAGGCCACATTTTCAGTCCAGTACTCATGAAACTTGGTCAGAATGTTTGTCTTATTGATATCTCAAAAGTGTTTGATAATGGGTAATGTCTGATAAAAAGCTAGGTCACTGGGAAACTAGTTTGAAAATGTTCATGTTTGGTCAATAGACTCAGGTGAGCGATTTCAGGGCCATCATGGCCCCAGTTACATTCAAATTGTTGTCTACAAGTGCTTTTAATTTAGACAAGTCCAAAAAACGTTTTTAAAAATAAGATTTGGTAAAGAGTTGATATAGATTTATATTAGAAAGCAACCATTGGTTTGAAAATACTGTTCTGCAAAAGACTGGTTGAGAATCAGGAATTCAGAGAATATTATTAGTTCAACTGAGTGCTCAAGGTGAACTTAGGTGATCATAATCTATCTGAGCATCGTCTAGGTGTCAACAACTACCTAGTGTGCACTGTAAATGTCTTGTTCATATCTCGGACGAGTTTAAAAAAGGATCTGCTGACTCAAAAAGAAGTTCACAGGGACCAATCTCGACCTCGTATGCACTCCAGAGACCACGGTTTCAGTCCCAACACAAAGTTTGTGATCATTGTTCAGAAATTCGCACTTTGTGTCACCGACATGTTTTAAAACTAATCAAGTTTGCTTGAGAAAAAGTAGCCTACATGTAGATCACTGGGACAACTCTAAGGAAAGCCTTGTGCACACTGAATGTTCACATTATCTTGAACCAGCATACATGCATATATGTACGAAATCGCTTTCGAACAGCTGCTGCAATTCCCAGTAGGCCTACTCGCAACAAGATGTCCCCCATTCATACCAGTATTAGTAATGAATTTATTATAATGTGCAATGTTTCACCATTTCCCCATGTATTCAGCGAAATTTAATAGCTCTATTATGGTCTCTAGTATTGATTACAAGAACGAAAATTAATTTTCCCTTGGAATGCCCCAATTCAAAAGAAAATTGACGTCACTGAGAATTGATTTCACTTAAGCCTTCTTACTCCCTTGAGGAAGAAGCCTTTATAAAACACTGTGGGAAAAGGAGAAAATGCTGGTAACCAGCATTTTCTCTTTTTCCCACAGTGTTTTCTACCCTATCAGGATCAAATTTCATTATTTGAGTCACATTTAAACTGTTGTCTGCAAATACTTTCATGTTGGACAAGGTCAAAACTTTGTCATCTGGTAAAACACATTTTTAAAACATTTAAGGTTTTGGGAAACATTGTGGGAAAAGAAGAAAATGCTTGTGACCAGAGAGAAATCTTTTGAGAAAGATGCAGCTTTTGAAAACATTGTGGGAAAAGATGAAAATGTCCTGTAGCTCGGCTGGTAACAACATTTGAGCGAGCATGTTGCCTTGCCAATTTCTCTCAGAGAATTTATTTATTTTACATGGATTGAGAAACAAGTTCTTACAACCCATACTAACCTCTCACAATTCTGCTTCCTGGGAACTACAACAGTATTCGCGCCTAATGTGTCGGCCAATGAAAAATCCCAAAGTTGACACCTGCTCCCAGATATCAAACTCAGAACCATATGGGTACGAGGATGATGCTCTACCTCACGAACACGGACACCATCATATTAAACTCATTACCAAACGACAATATTTTAGGCTTGTCCAAATCGAAAGCATTTGCAGACGATAAAATAAAAGTGACTGAAAATTTATGACTTATTTTGTGAAGGGTAGAAAACATTGTGGGAAATGGAGAAAATGCTGGTAACCAGCATTTTCTCCATTTCCCACAATGTTTTTTAAAGGCCTCTTTCTCGGGGTCGTCAGAAGTAGGGATTGTGTGGTAATGGGTTAAATCAGGGATTTTATGATAGTCATTGCAACTGCATACTTTCCTATCTTGCTGTTGAATAATCAATGTATGATGCCCTAGATATGTGGGAAAGCAGCCAATGGCTTGGGAACAACATAGTGAGAAGTTCTGGAAAAAGATAATGCTGGGAAAGCATGGATAGGTGAAGTGGCTGCAGCTGTCAGTGTAGATCAAGATCAGATTGCACAGAACATATGGTCTTGATCTTTGATCTACACTGTCCAATAAGAGGATGTCTAATCCTGAAAAAAATACCTTTGAAATAGCAGAATTTAGGTTTTTACCAGCAGTTTTGAAAGTTTCATCTCAGTTACTTAGTATGATAAGGGTTAAATTCTTAACAAACAAATCTAACAGGCTATAAAAGTTTTGTACTCTTTAGTATTAATGGCATTTACAGAAAGTGTTTGATAAAAAATTTCTCAAAAGAAGGTCCTTGTGAAGGATATGAAATTATTGTGGCAAAAGGAAAATAGCAATAGCATGTAACCAGCAGTTTGCTACAAGATTCATAACATGTTTTCCAAAAGCCTTAACAGTGTCCCTAAATATCGGGACTGTCTTGTAAAGGGTTAATTTGCATGATAATTATTTGATTAAAATGTATAAGAAAGAGTCATATACAAGCATACTGTTTGACAAAATTTTTCATTGATTTAACCCTTTACCAAACAATCCCTGGTTTTTATGACCCTGATATAGAAACCTTTTGAAAACATTGTGGGAAAAGGAGAAAATGCTGGTAACCAGCATTTTCTCCTTTTCCCACAATGTTTTTTACCCTGCTGGAAGTGAATGTCAATGTTTGATTTAAGTTTATTTTGTCATCTGCAAGTGCTTTCTATTCGGACCAGTCTAATTTTTTTGTCGTTTGGTAAAGGGTTAAATAAGCTATGGTGTAGTCTACATAATTATGTGTAAATTTACATGATTTTCCTTGATTCATATACGACGAAAAAACATAGATAAATAGTCATTTTTCTCAATTAGATATAATTTAATCATGATATCGAATTATATATTTTATCAATCAACCCAATAGATGAAGCCCATAGACCCGTACTGCAAAACAATCACGGCTGGGATTTTTTTAAAAAAAATGATAATGGTCTAGGGGAGAAAACTCGTACTGCCTAAGAGTAAGAGTAAAGCAAGAGTAGTCTCCCTTATATTCATTTCCACACACACCCGCCCTCCTTTTCCCCTGCATCATTTCTCCTAGACGCTTGACAGATAGATCAACATACTAAACACAACACTAAGAAAAATCTGATATGCATGTAACGATTTTAATCTGTTTTTGATGAATATTTCAATTAATTGTAACAAAAGAGTGTCATTGATATTGATTTCAATACAAAAGCGCTGGAATCTAAGTTTTAAATAAGAATATTTCCACCAGGTCACGAGTCCGACATGCTTACCACTGAGCCACCCGTACAGGGACAACAATTTCAATGTGGCTCAAATTATGCAAATTTTCTTTGATAGCGTAGAAAACATTGCGTCAAAATTCGACATTGTATGTCAAAGGGTTAACTAGACAGTTTTGTAGCCTTGGTTATCGTGAATTCAGCATTTTGCCAAGCTAGGGGTAGGGATCTGTACCTCTAGACCCATAGGCTTAGGATATGGATCTGTCCCTCTAGACCTAGTGGCTAGGGATACGGATCTGTACCTCTAGACCCAGAGGCTAGGGGTACGGATCTGTCCCTCTAGACCCAGAGGCTAGGGGTACGGATCTGTACCTCTAGACCCAGAGGCTAGGGGTACGGATCTGTACCCCTAGACACCTTCCATTTAAAGAGATATGTGCTCAATTGAAATTTCCATAATAACTTGTTGAAACATTGCATAATTACCATTTGAATATGTATATGTACAATGCTACAGAAAAATTTGGGGGTCACCATGCTTAATTTTGAGAAATGAGATCTTGAAAATGAGTGATACGGCTCTTTAGGACTAAAATTGGGCATTAAAATGAGCAAATTCCATACTTATCCAATAGTCAGCATCTTCAGGATTGTATAAACCCATTCAAAATTCTTAGGCTTATGATATAAACAGAAAAAGAATTGAAATGACTTAGTACATTATGCACCTGTAACAGAGCATAAATGCTAGAGTTTTCAATTATTTTCTTCACAAAAATGGCCATAAAGTGGAAACTGTCAATGATAAATTCACAAAACTTCTCAAGGATTAGGGGTTTGGTATATTCTATCCAAAAATGTTCAAAAACCATAATGTCATCATGGTTTTTTTCAAAATATTGAGAGAAAAGAAGCCATTATGAAAAATATTTTATATGAAAAAATACATCAGTACATGAACTACATTTGACATTTGTGACTGAAGTATGGCTTACATCTTCACTATACCTGAATTATGTAAATAGAACTTAATGAAAGGGTCCTTTCTTGATTTTTTCATACAAAAAAGATAAAAAACATTGTGGAAAAAAGAAAATTGCCCCTTCCCACCTTTACACAACTCTGTTGTCTTTACAGCGGATGCCTGCAAAGGAGTCCCAAACTAGCTTTTTTTCCACACATTGTGTGAAGTTTTGAAAATTTAATTCTTTCACTGTTTGGAGTCAATTTTGACATTGTATTAGGTAATCTAGATCAAGATCAGACTATGTAATAGGCTGTCTGATCTTTTAGCTGCACTATCGGCTATTCCCGGAGAAATTCCACAAATTAACTCTTTACCAAACGACTTTTACGACCCTGAGAAAGAAGCCTATAGAAAACATTGTGGAAAAGGAGGAAATGCTAGTAACCAGCATTTCCTCCTTTTCCCTCAATGTTTTCTTCCCTTCCCAACACAAATTTTAATTTTTGAGTCAGATTAATTTTGTCGTCTGCAAATGTTTCCAATATGAACTGGTCTAAAATTATGTTGTTTGGTAAAGAGATAATACACTGATTTACTCTTGGCTACTACAATCACTTGTTATCACTAAAGTATTTATTTATGCGTTCAAGCACTTTTTTGCAAGCTGTAACATGGGGGACTCCATAAGTTTTTTTATTGAGCAATTGACTAAGGCCTTCAGCACCACTCTGTTCAAACATTGTCTGCAAATGAAAATAATTCAACCCTGAATCAGCTATTCTATTGGCAATTTGTCTGGATATAACTTTCAAATCGATAAGGCACTGCAAAGTTTCACAGTTTTGATCTGCATCATTCTGGTACATATGAAACTGGAGAGACCATAAAGATGAAAAACTATGTTGCAGAAGAATTTCAGAAGTGGGTGAAGAAAACTTGAATATTCGCTCAAGACTAAACACATCATCAAGGGCATTGTGGGCTCTGTACTTTTCGTTAAAAAATTTCTCATACAGATATGCTTGTTTATAACTTTCTTCATCCGGGTATAATGCTTTCAAGAGTGGTAGGGTGTCAATACCACCAAGACAAACTCTTTGAAATCTCTCATCAAACCCCACTATCTTCACAGCGCGAACAAGTCTTGGGAAATCAAATCTTCGTAGATTGTGCCCAACTAACAGAACACAACCGATACTGCTTAGCCAATCTAGAAATAATTGCAGTACTTCTTTCAGGGGTGGTGACATAACAGGTGTTCCATTCAAGAAAAGAACTCCTCCATTAGCTGTCAGCCCCGTCACTTTTGACGCTGATGAGGAAATTTGTTTCTTTGGTCTTACGTAATGGCTAAAATGTTTCCCGTCTACACAGGCAGCTATTTGAAGAAGATCACAGTCTTTAGGGATCCAGTTTCTATGTCAAAGATGACCAAATTTTCAATTGCTGCTAATTTGTCAACTGCTGGTTTCATTTTGCACGGAGGAATCGATAAAAAATCCAAGTCTTTGGTAGTGGCAACTCCTGATTGATACGATATTCCCTCTTTCCTCTCTTTGGCACTCTGTTCTAGCCTTTTACTTAGCTTGTTATGGATTTTTTTCAGCTTATTTTCTCTCTTATTGATATATAGTTTTTGTCTTTTTTATTTCACTATCCCTTCTTTCTGCCTCCTGTCTATACACTCTTCCAGGTGAAAGTCCTACTCTTTCGTGAATACTTGAAATATAGCTATTTCCTAAATTTTTCTGTGCAACTGCACATCCAACTCTAGACATCAAATTTCCACTTGCAGAGAAATGACACCTCTTGGGAGCTTTAGAGGAGACCATATTATTAAAAGATTCAACATCTTTAGTAGATCCACCTGGGGCTATTTTTTCTGAATTTTGGCTAAAGACACTGAAAATGGCTTCCAAGTCTGACCTTAGATTGTTTCCTGATAGATCCTTTGCTAGTGTCTGATGCTTATATTCTGCTGGATTACTTCTAAACCCACACCAGTCACCACAACTGTTATGATCTCCAAAGGAATGTGGTACTATTTGTTCGATATGTGATCTACAAAGGTCTGGATTTGACTTTGTCTGGGCCAAGGCATAATTTAAGCATTTTTTAAGATAGGCAATCACATTATTAGTGAGACACTTGTGCTTTTTCTGTAATGAAAATAAGCTATTTGTCAGATGTTTTGTGGTGTGGTTCTCATCTCTCCATTTTGTTACTGAATGTGTCAGTTCTTGACGAATTCTTGCCATTGTTGTCGCATCATTATCCATAATGATGGTATTAACTCTAACACCTTCCTCTTCTACAGATTTTATCAAATTCACACCTACATCTGGTTCCATGGCCTTTGCACTGCCTGACCAATTCTTTGAACAACTGTGTACTTGGATATTTTCTTTGTTTTTGTCCTTGTCAGGGTGCTTGCACATTCTGTAGTCTGATATCCGTACACCAAATGCACAAATTTTTCCAGTAGTGTTCCCACTCCTGATTTACTGTCATAGGCTCGACCAATGCCACGCTTCTGCCAACCCATGTCGTATCTGAATACTCCTACCTGCTGTACTGTTTCACTATTTGTTGAAGATGTCCTGTAAAATAAACATAATATTATTTAGTATATCTTTATGAAAGTGGGTGACAGATGTTTCAGTAACAGACAATTAGTTCGGTAGCATAGACTTTTAGAGTAAATCGATTGGATGTTTTGGTAACAAAGCAGTCATATTGTGTTTTTGTTCTGTGACGTTCTTTACACCTAATGTATGGCTTTGTTTTGTTCAAACCTTTTACTTTTGCACTTTTAACCCATTTATCCATAAATAGATAGGTTCAAATCCTTTATTTTTTTCACTTTCAACCCTCTTCATTTGACAGATAGGCAATCCACATGGTCAATACATACAGCATGGAATGAGTTTCATAACAAAAAATTATTTATGAAACAAGGGGGAAATTACAAATTAAGGTTTTAAAAACGAAGGTTTGAATAAAATAAAGTCATGCGTTGGGTGTAAACAACGTCACGATACATAAACACAATATAATTGCTTTGTTACCGAAACATCCAGTTGATTTACCATGTAAGTCTATGTTACCGAACTCGTCTGTTACCGAAACATCCGTAAATCATGAAAGCAGATAATATACTTTTTACCGCAACACAGAAAAAGAGACTAATCCAAATTGACATCTTGAGAAAAAAAAATGAAGTAATTTGATTGTAGAAAGTCACGTTTAAAAAATGACCAAAAAATCGGGTGTCGATATGACCGAATTTTGCAATTTTTTTCCACCGGGGTCGAAATGACTTGGTGTCGAAATTACCGGGTGTCCAAATGACTATCATTTGTTAGAAACAAGTTTTTACAGCTGTATTTATATTAAACTCTCTCAATTATGTTATTTTGCTTTATTTTCTTTAAACTTATGTAAATCTTTAACTGATGTAAACGTAAAGTGTTGAATTGAATGAATTTCAAACGTTTTCTCACAATTCAAACTTTTATCCGAATATAACTACAATCCGGATTCTGAGCAGATGGAACTCAGTTATCTTTATTGTTTTATTGCCTTAGAACTGGTTCTTATGCAAAGATATACACTAGATTTTACTTAAAAAGAAAATACGGCTTACAACCATTGGCAACCGCAGAATCGTAAAGAAATCAAGAAAATAGTGTCATATCTTCTCTGCTCATTTTATGGATGTGCTATTAATTTCCGGTTCGTTCCTTTCCCATCAAATTTATTTGTAGCACCAATTTACATTCATTTTTCGCCTTAATTTGTTTACTTTGTTGTTACTATCGCTTATTTTCATCCATTTTATCTGCGCTTTTGCTTTGCTTTTTGTTCTGGGCTGATATTCGTTCCGAATAATAAGGTGATGCAAGAGAATGATGAACGACTAATGGTCAAAGGGAAACAACTCATATAAAATTTTATAATTGGTAATGCCAGAGTTGCCTCCCTTATTGAAGAGGAAGGAGCTTAATTCTGACTGCTTCACGTCGTAAGTACGTGCATACCATGGGAAGGTACGCCTACAAAACAAAGACTCCGCCCAAAACCTCGCTTTGGCTACTTCCGGCGGTGCTAAATGACTGCAGTTACAGTATGTGCTTAGTAAATGCAGTAGGCGGGACATGGAACCTCCTCTTCCTGCCTCTGGTCCTTACATGTCTGTACACCTTACAAAAAATGCCAGCCAAGAGCAAGCATAAAACCTAGGACGAGTAAACACGGTGCCCAACGTCTATAGAGACGATTGGTTTGACAAATTACTTTTTTATCTAGGTGTAACGAATTTGAATCAGTTCATATGATCAAATTGTTAATTTTAACCGTTCTAAAAACGACATGCCACCGGACAGAAAATAATCTGTTAGACTTGTTATTTTTCTAAACAGGCAGTAGGTTGTCTCCCGTTTATTTCATGTTAATTAGAACCGCCAATATTTGAATTTGGAATTCAAGGTAAGATCTTACTACAATAAAAATGTAACATTTGGTAACAGATATCATTGAGGTGACAGATGTTCAGTAAATGACATTAATTAGTAAATGATAACCACTACGATAACTTAATCCAAACTTACAAACAAAACTATGTTTTCATTCACTGACGATATCGACATGTATCGCTAAATATAGAAGGTCATTTTATAGCTCAACTTCAAAACAAAAATTCTGGCTTATAGGAAGATGATGTAGCTCTAAAGTAAAATTCATTGAATACAAAACCGTCCCCTTTACCAACCCAAAAAGCGCTGCCTTTTACTGGTTAAAAATATTGTGGAAAGTTGAGGCATTTTCAAGGATAAGGTACTCTCTTTACCAGACCAATGTTTTGTAGACCAGTGAAAATTGAAAGCATTTGCATACAACAAATTACATGTCATCCAAATGTTGAGATATGTCTTGGAATGGATAGAAAACATTGTGAGAAAAGAAGAAAGTGCTGATTACTTGCATTTTTCTCCTTTTTCCTCACTGTTTTCAAAAGCCTTCATTCTCTGGGTTAATAAAACAGTGGATTATGTGGAAAAAGTTAAATACCTGCTGGTACAATTGATTGTTTTGATTGTATGGTGTTTGGAGCCACTTTCAGTATTATTTCAGTTAAATCATAGTGGCCAGTTCACCTATTCATGCTTTCCTGGAGTCTCTTTTACCAGTACTCCACACAGTTTTCTTTTCCAAACCACTGGC
Organism: Tridacna crocea; assembly: GCA_943736015.1. Lineage (NCBI taxonomy): Eukaryota > Metazoa > Mollusca > Bivalvia > Cardiida > Cardiidae > Tridacna > Tridacna crocea. The sequence continues at coordinate 26,958,417 of OX031065.1, forward strand.
TGCTTTCCCACATAACCATTGTCAGGACAATGACCAGTCGTGGAAGAATCATGATTCCTGTGGCAATGACTATCAGCAATCCCCTGAGAGAAATTGGTCGAGCCAGGGATCAAACCCAAGACCTCTTGTTCTCAAATTTTGCGTGCTACTGAATGAGCTACCAGGGCTTGGCTTCCCTTAGGTATAAAGCATTTGAAAAGATTATGTGAAAAGAGGAAAATGTAGATGACCTACATGCTGTTTTTCCCAAGTTTTTTTTTAACAACTCAAAACAGTAACCATCCCATCACCTATATTTGTCAGTTGCAGATGCTTTCAGTATATTTTGTTTGTTAACCCTTTTCTCCATAGATACTCATTTCTACAGATTGCTTGTAGGAGCCTTAACCATTGTGGAAAAAGGTGAAATTGCTTGTGATGAGCAGTTTCACCTTTTGTCACAATGTTTTCAAAAGTTGTCATATACACATAAGAAATGGCTTCATCCATGCTGTTATTTAGGGTCAATTAGAGAAATGCCTAATGGGGTAAAGGGTTAAAGTATTAGCTTCAGGTTCAGGAAACAGTGAGAATGTAAACACTGGTTCAAATTTTTAAATCTTTACCAAACTATATTAATTTTAGACTTGTCCATATTGAAAGCTTTTACAGACAACTAAATTAATGTAACTCAAAAGTGGAAATTTGTTTTCAGCAGGGTAGAAAACATTGCGGGAAAAGGAGAAAATGCAGTTTTCAGCATTTTCTCCTCTTCCCATAATGTTTTTAAACTGCTTCTTCCACAGGGTTGTTAGAAGTTGGGATTGTGTGGTAAAGGTTTAAACAGGAATGTGAATTTACTGACTTCACTTTGTTTTAATGATAATTCTTAACCCTTTGACATGCCTTCCCTGGTTTTTACGTCTCTGAGGGAGAAGCCTTTTAAAAATATTGTGGGAAAATGAGAAAATGCTGATAACCAACATTTTCTGCTTTTCCCACAATGTTTTCTACGCTGCTAGAAACAAATTTCAAATTTGTAGTGACAGTGCAAGTGCTTTCAATTTGGACCAGTCTAAACTTTTGTTGTTGGTAAAGAGTTCAGCAATATTGCACACAGAGAACTTTTTTTAGTTTTGTAAAATACATGTATATACATGTATATGACGTAGTCCAAACTGGAATCCAGGCAGATCCGGAATCTGCCTAGACCAAACTGGAATTTGTCTATAAAAAATCAAGATTCCAGTTTAGCTAGGCAGCTCTACAATCTGCCTAAACCAACTTTTAATAATTTCTCGTTGAATTTAGGGCGTCTAAATATGAAATATCTTACTTTTAAACGTAAACCCCAAAATAAAAGAAGTGTTAGTCAGAAATTCAGAGTGAATATAAATTTTGAATGTCTTGTACTGATAAAAAAGGAGGAAAAAAGAGAGCAATTGTGGAAAAATCATGTAAAATGCTTTAAATGAAAATACCTCTTAATTGTAAACATAATTAAATCAATATATTTAAAAAAGATATATTAGGAAACAGTGCATTTTGGTCTATACAAAATTTGAATTCTAATTTGGTCTAGGCAGATTCCGGATCTGCCTAGATTCCAATCTGGCCTACGACATATATATGTACAGAACTGCATTGTGAAATAAATAAGGTTTATTTTTATGAATTTCTATCTTTTTATCTTGTCATTCCTTTTACCCCATTCCACGCAATCCTGAGTTTTAAAGGTGGGTATTTACCATTCAATCACAACTTTTAACACCCTTGAGGAAGAAGCCTTTTGAAAGCACTGTGGGAAATGGAGAAAATATGTTGGTAACCAGCATTTTTTCTTTTTCCCACTGTGTTTTCTACTCTTTCACGATCAAATTTCATTATTACAGTCACATTTAAATTGTTGTTGCAAATGCTTTCAATTGGGACATAGGTCTAAACTTTGACCGTCTGGTAAAGAGTTAAAACATAGGAGGTTTTTGAAAAACATAGTGAGAAAAGAAAAAAAAGCTGGTGACCAGAAGAGAAGTCTTTCAGAGAAAGAGACAGCTTTTGAAAACATTGTTGGAAAAGAAGAAAATGCTAGTGACCAGAAGAGGAGAAGTCTTCTGAGAAAAAGACAGCTTTTGAAAACATTGTGGGAAAAGATAAAAGTGTCCTGTAGTTCAGCCGGTAACATTTGAGGGAGCATGTTACTGATACAAATCTCTAGCTTTGCCAGTTTCTCTCAGAGAATTTATGATAGTCATTGCAACAGGATACATTCTTATCTTGCTTCTGAATGACCTGTGTATGATGCACTAGATATGTGGGAAAGCAGCCAATGACTAAGGAACACCATAGTGAGAAGTTCTGGAAAAGAAATGCTGGGAAAGCATGGATAGGTGAAGCGGCTGCAGCTGTGATATCACCGAAAGTATTTTAATTGTATTAACTCCTAGGCTGCTCAGTGCGACTCAAGGACCTTTTGCCGACAGTGTAGATCAAGATCAGATTGCACAGAACATAATTATAGTCTGATCTTTGATCTACACTGGCTAAAAAGGGGATGTGTATCCTGAAAAAAAAAACCTTTGAAATAGCAGAATTTAGGTTTTTACCAGCAGTTTTGAAAGTTTCATCTCAATTACTTCCAGTTAGTATGATAAGGGTTAAATTCTTAACAAACAAATCTAGCAGACTATAAAAGTTTTGTACTCTTTAGTATTAATGGCATTTAAAGAAGGACATTGCGAAGGATATGAAATTATTGTGGCAAAAGGAAAATAGCGATAGCATGTAACCAGCAGTTTTCCTCAAGATTCATAACATGTTTTCCAAAAGCCTAAACGGTGTCCCGAAATATTGCAACTGTCTTGTACAGGATTAATTTGCATGAAAATTATTTGATTAAAATGTATAAGAAAGAATCGTATACAAGCATACTGTTTGACAAAATTTTTCATTGATTTATTCCTTTACCAAACAATCCCAGGTTTTTACGACCCTGAAAACATTGTGGGAAAAGGAGAAAATGCTGGTAACCAGCATTTTCTCCTTTTCCCACAATGTTTTTTACCCTGCTGGAAGTGAATGTCAATGTTTGATTTAAGTTTATTTTGTCATCTGCAAGTGCTTTCAATTTGGACCAGTCTAATTTTTTTGTCGTTTGGTAAAGGGTTAAATAAACTATGGTGTAGTCTACATAATTATGTGTAAATTTACATGATTTTCCTTGATTCATCTATGACGAAAAAATACATAAATAGTCATTTTTCTCAATTAGATATAATTTAATTATGATATCGAATTATGTCTTTCATTAATTGACCCAATAAATAAAGCCTTTCAACCCATACTGCAAAACTGTCGCGGCTGGTTTTTTTTTTTTTTAAATATGGTCTAGGGGAGAAAACTCGTACTGCCTAAGAGTAAGAGTAAAGCAAGAGTAGTCTCCCTTATAATCATTTCCAACCCTTCTGCATCATTTCTCCTAGACGCTTGACAGATCAAAGTACTAAAAACAACAATAGGAAAAAGGTACCATGTATGTAACGTTTTTAATCTGTTTTGAAGAAGATTTCAATTAATTTTAACAAAAGAGTGTCATTGATATTGATTTCAATACAATAACGCTAGAATCTAAGTTTTGAATAAGAATATTTCCTGCTTTACCACTTGAAACTCGAATGGAATCACCGAGAAAGGTCTGAATCTTTTATAATCGCCATTTGCAAAGTTATGATGTTTTGCGGACGGCATAGTTTAATATCATGCTTCACAGAATGTGCCATCTGATTCTGGGTCTACACAATTGTTTCGCTAACTCTTTCAGCGCTAATTAACTCAAAACTTTCGACGGCTCTAAATACTATGTATTGAAACTTACTAAGATTTTGATTGTATAGGCATGACTACACCAGCGGACTGTATAGATCAGAGATCAGGCTGCACGCTCTGTGTAGTCTGATCTTAATCTATGTTGTCCGCAAATGTTTCTGCTTTCACCTATAGTACCGTGGAAAGGGTTAAGCCTATTGGATAGTGTCAAAATCTTAAACAAGATAGATAAAGTTCCGATGGACTGTTTGTTCAAATCGTCGAAAGAGGCTCGATGTCTTAGGCCTCCACGAAAAAGCTGAAACCTAAAAGCGCCATATACAATGATAATTGCGGTCTGTACAGATCATGATCAGACTGCATATAACGTGCACATAACGTGCACATAACGTGCAGTCCGATCTTTGATCTACATCGTCCACTTTCCTTAGACTTTCATTACAATTTTATGAAACTTTAAAACTGCAATTGTTGGATATTTTTCTTAGACTGAAGTTGTTTCTTGTGTTTATTTGGCGCTCTATGGGTTGGTAAAGGGGACGGTTTTGTATTCATTGGATTTTACTTTAGAGCTACATCATCTTCCTATAAGCCAGAATTTTTGTTTTGAAGTTGAGCTATACAATGACCTTCTATATTTAGCGATACATGTCGATATCGTCAGTGAATGAAAACATAGGTTTGTTTGTAAGTTTGCATTAAGTTATCGTAGTGGTTATCATTTACTTATTAATTTCATTTACTGAATATCTATCATCACAATGATATCTGTTACCAAATGTTACATTTTTACTGTAACTACTGATCTTACCTTGAATTCCAAATTCAAATATTGGCGGTTCCAATTAACATGAAATAAACGGGAGACTACCTACTGCCTGTTTAGAAAAATAACTAGTCTAACAGATTTTTTACTGTCTGATGGCATGTCGTTTTTAGAACGGTTAAAATTAACAATTTGACCATATCATCTGATTCAAATTCGTTACACCTAGATGAAAAATTATCGTTTGTCAAACCGATCGTCTCTACAGACGTTGCCGTGTTTACCCATCCTTGGTTTTATGCTTGCTCTTGGATGGCATTTTTTGTGAAGTGTACAGACATGTAAGGACCAGAGACAGGAAGGGGAGGCTCCATGTCCCGCCTACTGCATATACTATGCACATACTGTAGCTGCGGTCATTTAGCACCGCCGGAAGTAGCCAAAGCGAGGTTTTGGGCGGACCATTTGTTTTGTAGGCGTACCTTCCAATGGTATGCACGTACTTACCACGTGAAGCAGTCTGAAATAAGTCCCTACCTCCTCAATAAGGGAGACAACCCTGGCATTACTAATTATAGAATTTTGTACGAGTTGTTTCCCTTTGACCATTAGTCGTTCATCATGCTCTTGCCACACCTTTATATTTTGAACGAATATCAGCCTAGAACAAAAAGCAAAGCAAAAACGCAGATATAATGGATGAAAAGAAGCGATAGTAACAACAAAGTAAACAAATTAAGGAAAATGAATGTAAATTGGTGTTACAAATAAAATTTGATGCGAAAGGAACGAACCGGAAATAGCAAATAAACTTGGCAGAGAAGATAGGGCACTATTTCCTTGATTTCTTTACAATTTTGCGGATGCCAATAATTGTAAGTCGTATGTTCTTTTTAAGTAAAAACTGGTGTATATCTTTGCATATGAACCATAAGTAAGGCAATAAAACAATAAAGATAAACGGGTTCCATCTGCTCAGTATCCGGATTGTAGTTATATTCGGATAAAAGTTTGAATTGTGAGAAAATGTTCGAAATTCATTAAATTCAACACTTTACGTTTACACCAGTTAAAGATTTACATAAGTTAAGAGAAAATAAAGCAAAATAACATAATTGAGAGAGTTTTATATAAATACAGCAGAAAAAACTTGTTTCTAACAAATGATAGTCATTTGGACACCCGGTAATTTCGACACCCAGTCATTTCGACCCATTTTCGTCATTTTCGACCCCGGTGGAAAAAGTTTGCAAAATTTGGTCATATCGACATCCGATTTTTTGGTCATTTGTTAAACTCGACTTTTTATAATCGAATTGCTTCATTTTTATTTCTCAAGATGTCATATCATCATAATTTTGTATTGATGTTTTTAAAGGTGGCCCTTCAGAATTTGGGTCGAAAATTTTACAAAAATGCAAAAAAATCATCCTTACATTGCCAAAGCCTTTTAATTTGCGTTCATAAAGCCCTGGTAGACGAAAACCATCCGACAGCACGAGAAATTAGAGGTTTACTATTGCCCACATTCTATATTTAGATGATCAATTCTCTCATTTACATACAGGAATACACAGACAAAGTTTCAAACAAAGCGTCCGGAGAAGACATTATGGAAAATAATTATGACATGTTTGCTATGTAATGGAATTTAAGCGTTATTAGTCACGGGCTAGTAACTTGACATTCCCACAATGCTTTATTGATTTTTTGCGCAAAAACTAAAAATACCTTAAGAGGCTACATAGCCTTTTAAGGGAACACAATCAAAAATTTTTTTTTTGTAATTTTATGAGTCTTAATTATTAATGATTTGTATTATTTATTCATATAAATTTCAGTGATATATATATTGTTTAATTTACTGAGATGTAAAAATTCTAAATACCCACCTTTAAATGGGAAGTGTCTAGGGATACAGATCCATACCCCTAGCCTGGCAAAATGCTTAACTGACGATAACTAAGGCTACAAAACTGTCCAGTTAACCCTTTGACATTCAGTGTTGAATTTTGACGCAATGTTTTGTACGCTATCAAAGAAAATCTGCATAATTTGAGCCACATTGAAATTGTTGTCCCTGTACGGGTGGCTCAGTGTTGAGCATGTCGGACTTGTGACCTGGTTGTTATGATTTCAATACCAGGTTGGTGCAAACTTTCTTTCAGGTATATTTTCGCCTCTTACCTCTGCTGAAGCATGTGAGAAAAGTAATTGGTTACTTTGGAAAGAAAGTTGTGTTAGTACTGGTATGAGAAAGCCAGGAAACACATGTGCGTCACTGACTGCCATGATATGACCTTAGCTGTTAAAGTGGTGTCAAAACCCAGTACAACCAAGAAATTGTCGTCTGCAAATCTTTCAATTTGGATGAGGCTGAAACTTTGTCGTCTTGTAAAGGGTTAAAATGGTTTTGCATACTGTAAATTACATGTAGCTAAAATTATTAGATTCATGATATAAAAGAGCAGAAAACACTGATGGAAAAGGAGAAAATGCAAGTAAATAAGGTTTTTTCACCCTTGATTATTTTCAACTCTTTTTGAAATCAAATCTCAAAGCATGGAGCCAAATTCAAATTGTCCTCTTCACATCTCTAAACCTATCCAAAGCAGTCTCGACTTTTAACAACTCTGAGGAAGAAGACTTTTGAAAACATTGTGGGAGAAGAAGAAAAAGCTGATAACCAGCATTTTCTCCTTTTGCAACAATGTTTTCCTACCCTGCTGGAAACAAATTTCAATCTTAGGTTGGTTAACATGTATTTTTTTGTCTGCAAATGCTTTGAGTTTGGACAAGTCTAAAATTTTGTCATTTGGTTAAATATTAAATAATGGATGACTGATATGGATTAAGATTTATTGCAAATTAACAATTTGTGGTTTAACCCATTACCAAACAACAGTATTTTAGACTGGTCCAAATCGAAAGCATTTGCAGACGACAAAATAAAAGTGACTGAAAGTTTGAAATTTGTTTTGTAAAGGGTAGAAAACATTGTGGGAAAAGGAGAAAATGCTGGTTACCAGCATTTTCTCCTTTTCCCACAATGTTTTCTAAAGGCTTCTTTCGCAGGGGCGTCAAAAGTAGGGATTGTGTGGTAATGGGTTAAGGAATATTTGAGTTGGGAAAAGGTCTAAGCATGATTCAACTCTTTACCAAATGACAAAATTTTGGACTAGCCAAAACTGAAAGCGCTTGCAGATGACACAATAAACATAACTCAAAAATAGACATTTGTGTCTAGCAGGGTAGCAAACTGTGTGGAAAATGGAGAAATGCTGGTAACCAGCATTTTCTCCTTTTCCCACAATGTTTTCGGAAGCTTCTATCTTAGGGTCGTTAAAAACTAGGTATTGTTTGGTAAAGGGTTAAAAGAAAATCTGAGAGCCATTAGAGTAGGTATTCACTGAGGTTTGGTCTTTTTTAGCTGTTTACATGGCAAGAAAAAATAAAGGTTGTTTAAAATTGAAACTATTTGCAGATGACAAATTGAGTATTGCACAAAGTAGAAAGGTTTTCTTTGAAAGGATAGAAAATATTGTGAGAAAATGAGAGAATGCTGCTTTTTACTGATTAAAAATATTGTGGAAAGTTGAGGCATTTTCAAGGATAAGGTACTCTCTTTACCAGACCAATGTTTTGTAGACCAGTGCAAATTGAAAGCATTTGCAGATGAAAAATTACATGTCATCCAAATGTTGAGATATGTCTTGGAATGATTAGAAAACATTGTGAGAAAAAGAGAAAATGCTGATTACTTGCATTTCTCTCCTTTTTCCTCACTGTTTTCAAAAGCCTTCATCCTCTGGGTTAATAAAACAGTGGATTATGTGGAAAAAGTTAAATACCTGCGGGTACAATTGATTGTTTTGATTGTATGGTGTTTGGAGCCACTTTCAGTATTATTTCAGTTACATCATTGTGGCCAGTTCACCTATTCATGCTTTCCTGGAGTCTCTTTTACCAGTACTCCACACAGTTTTCTTTTCCAAACCACTGGCTGCTTTCCCACATAACCATTGTCAGGACAATAGCCAGTCGTGGGAGAATAATGATTCCTGTGACAGTGACTATCAGCAATCCCCTGACAGAAATTGGTCGAGCCAGGGATCAAACCCACAACCTCTTGTTCTCAGGTTCTGCATGCTACCAAATGAGCTACCAGGGCTTGGCTTCCCTTAGGTATAAAGCTTTTGAAAAGATTATGTTAAAAGAGGAAAATGTAGATGACCTACATGCTGTTTTTCCCAAGTTTTTTTTTAACAACTGAAAATAGTAACCATCCCATGACCTATATTTGTCAGTTGCAGATACTTTCAGTATATTTTGTTTGTTAACCTTTTAATACATAGATACTCATTTCTACGGATTACTTGTAGGAGCCTTTGGAAAACATTGTGGAAAAAGGTGAAATTGCTCCAGATGAGCAGTTTCACCTTTTGTCACAATGTTTTCAATGCTATCAAAAGGTGTCATATACACATAAGAAATGGCTTCATCCTTGCTGTTATTTAGGGTCAATTAGAGATACCATAGAAATGCCTTATGGGGTAAAAGGTTAAAGTATTAGCTTCAGGTTCAGGAAACAGTGAGAATGTAAACACTGGTTCAAATTTTTAAATCTTTACCAAACTACATATTAATTTTAGACTTGTCCAAATTGAAAGCTTTTGCAGACAACTAAATAAATGTAAAAGTGGAAATTTGTTTTCAGCAGGGTAGAAAACATTGCAGGAAAAGGAGAAAATGCTGTTTTTTTAAGCATTTTCTCCTTTTCCCATTATGTTTTCAAACTGCTTCTTTCACCGAGTTGTTAGACATTTGGATTGTGTGGTAAAGGTTTAAACAGGAATATGAATTTATTGACTTCACTTTGTTTTTATGATAATTCTTAACCCTTTGACATACAATCCCTGGTTTTTATGACCCTGAGGGGAGAAGCCTTTTAAAAACATTGTGGGAAAACGAGAAAGTGCTGATAACCAGCATTTTTTCCTTTTCCCACAATGTTTTCTACGCTGCTAGAAACAAATTTCAAACTTATAGTTACAGTTATATTGTCGTCTGCAAGTGCTTTCAATATGGACCAGTCTAAACTTTTGTTGTTGGTAAAGAGTTCAGCAATTACAGACAGAAAACTTTTTTATTTTTGTAAAATACATGTATATATATGTACAGAACTGCATTGTGAAATAAATAAGGTTTATTTTTATGAATTTCCATCTTTTTATCTTGTCATTCCTTTTACCCCATTCCACACAATCCTGTGTTTTAACGACCCCAAATAGAGAAGGCTTTTGAAAACACTGTAGGCTTTCTAAAACATTGTAGGAAAAGAAAAAAAAAGATGGTAACTAGGCGCGAAGTCTTTGAAGAAAAAGAAGGCTTTTTAACCCTTTACCACTCAACAACCACTTTTAACACCCTTGAGGAAGAAGCCTTTTGAAAGCACTGTGGAAAAATGAGAAAATGCTGGTAACCAGCGTTTTTTTCTTTTTCCCACTGTGTTTTCTACCCTATCAGGATCAAATTTCATTATTATAGTCACATTTAAATTGTTGTTGCAAATGCTTTCAATTGGGACATAGGTCTAAACTTTGACGTAGGTTTTTGAAAACATTGTGGGAAAAGAAGAAAATGCTGGTGACCAGAAGAGATTGCACAGAAGATACAGTCTGATCTTTGATCTACACTGGCTAATAACGGGATGTGTATCCTGAAAAAAAAACCTTTGAAATAGCAGAATTTAGGATTTTACTGGCAGTTTTGAAGGTTTCATCTCAGTTACTTAGTATGATAAGGGTTAAATTCTTAACAAACAAATCTAAAAGACTATAAAGTTTTGTACTCTTTAGTATTATTGGCATTTACAGAGAGTGTTTGATTAAAAATTTCTCAAAAGAAGGACCTTGCGAAGGTTATGAAATTATTGTGGCAAAAGGAAAATAGCATGTAACCAGCAGTTTTCCTCAAGATTCATAACATGTATTCCAAAAGCCTAAACAGCGTCCCCAAATATAGGGACTGTCTTGTAAAGGGTTAATTTGCATGATAATTATTTGATTAAAATGTATAAGAAAGAGTCATATACAAGCATACTGTTTGATAAAATTTTTCATTGATCTAACCCTTTACCAAACAATCCCTGGTTTTTAAGACCCTGATATAGAAACCTTTTGAAAACATTGTGGGAAAAGGAGAAAATGCCAGTAACCAGCATTTTCTCCTTTTCCAACAATGTTTTTTACCCTGCTGGAAGTGAATGTCAATTTGTGAGTTAAGTTTATTTTGTCGTCTGCAAGTGCTTTCAATTTGGACCAGTCTAATTTTTTTGTCGTTTGGTAAAGGGTTAATTAAGCTATAGTGTAGTCTACATATTTATGTGTAAATTTACATGATTTTCCATGATTCATTTATGACGAAAAAATAGATAAATAGTCATTTTTTTCAATTAGATATAATTTAATTACGATATCGATTTATATTTTTTATCAATCAACCCAATAAATGAAGCCCACAGACCCGTACTGCAAAACTATCGCGGCTGGGATTTTAAAAAAAAAATATGGTCTAGGGGAGAAAACTCGTACTGCCTAAGAGTAAGAATAAAGCAAGAGTAGTCTCCCTTATAATCATTTCTCCTAGACGCTTGACAGATCAAAGTACTAAAAACAACAATAAGAAAAAGGTGCCATGCATGTAACGTTTTTTAATGTGTTTTTGAAGAAGATTTCAATTAATTTTAACAAAAAGAGTGCCATTGATATTGATTTCAATACAATAACGCTATAATCGAAGTTTTGAATAAGAATATTTCTTGCTTTACCGCTTGAAACTCGAATGGAATCGCCGAGAAAGGCTTGACTCTTTTATAATCGCCATTTGAAAGGTTATGATGTTTTGCGGACGGCATAGCTGAATATCATGCTTCACAGAATGTGCCATCTGATTCTGGGTCTACACAATTGTTTCGCTAACTCTGTCAGCGCTAATAAACTCAAAACTTTCGACGGCTCTAAATACTATGTAGATCTATTGAAACTTACTAAGATTTTGATTGTATAGGCATGATTACACCAGCGGACTGTATATATCAGAGATCAGGATGCACGCTCTATGTAGTCTGATCTTGATCTATACCGCCCGCAAAAGTTTCTGCTTTCGCCTATGGTACCGAAAGGGTTAAGCCTATTGGATAGTGTCAAAATCTTTAACAAGATAGATCTAATTCCGATGAACTGTTTGTTCAAATCGTCGAAAGAGGCTCGATGTCTTAGGACTCCACGAAAAAACTAAAACTTCAAAGCGTAATATACAATAACACTTGCGTTTGCGGTCTGTGTAGATCATGATCAGACTGCACATAATGTGCACATAACGTGCAGTCCGATCTTTGATCTACATCGTCCACTTTCCTTAGACTTTCACCACAATTTTATGAAACTTTAAAACCGCAATTGTTCGATATTTTTCTTTGAAGTTATTTCTTGAATTTATCAGTGGCGCTCTTCGGGTTGGTAAAGGGGGCGGTTTGGTATTCATTGAATTTTATTTTAGAGCTGCATCATCTTCCTATAAGCCAGAATTTTTGTTTTGAAATTGAGCTATACAATGACCTATATTTAGCGATATATGTCGATATCGTCAGTGAATGAAAACATTAATTGTTATCAGAGTCTTTATCATTTACTAATTAATGTCATTTACTGAACATCTATCACCAAAATGATATCTGTTACCAAATGTTACATTTTTATTGTAGTAAGATCTTACCTTGAATTCCAAATTCAAATATTGGCGGTTATAATTAACATGAAATAAACAGGAAACTCCACCTGTTTAGAAAAATAATAAGTCTAACAGATTATTTACTGTCTGGTTGCAGGTCGTTTTTAGAACGGTTAAAATTAACGGTTAAAATTAACAATTTGATCATATAAACTGATTCAAATTCCTTACACCTAGATGAAAAATTATCGTTTGTCAAGCCGATCGTCTCTACAGACGTTACCGTCTTTACTCGTCCTCGGTTTTATGCTTGCTCTTGGCTGGCATTTTCTTGTAAGGTGTACAGACATATAAGGATCAGAGACAGGAAGAGGAGGTTCCATGTCCCGCCTACAGCATATACTAAGCACATACTGTAACTGCAGTCATTTAGCACTGCCGGAAGTAGCCAAAGCGAGGTTTTGGGCGGAGTCTTTGTTTTGTAGGCGTACCTTCCAATTGTATGCACATACTTACAACGTGAAGCAGTCAGAAATAAGTCCCTTCCTCTTCAATAAGGGAGGCAACTCTGGCATTACTAATTAAAAAGAAATGTAAGAGTTGTTTCCCTTTGACCATTAGTCGTTCATCATTCTCTTGCAACACCATTATATTGAATGAATATCAGCCCAGAACAAAAAGCAAAACCAAAAGCGCAGATAAAATGGACGGAATTAAGCGATAGTAGCAACAAAGTAAACAAAATAAGAAAAATGAATCTAAATTGGTGTTAACAACAAAACTTGATGCGAAAGGAACGAACTGGAAATAGCAAATAAGCTTGGCAGAGAAGATAGGACACTATTTCCTTGATTTCTTTACCATTCTGCGGTTGCCAATGGTTGTAAGTCATATGTTTCTTTTTTTTTTTTGAAGTAAAAGCTCGTGTATATCTTTGCATATGAACCATATCAAAGGCAATAAAACAATAAACATAAACGAGTTTCATCTGCTCAGTATCCGGATTGTAGTTACATTCGGATAAAAGTTTGAATTGTGAGAAACGTTTGAAATTCATTCAATTCAACACTTTACATTTACAAAAGTTAAGAGTTTACGTAAGTTGAAATAAAGCAAAATAACATAATTGAGAGAGTTTAGTATAAATACAGCTGTAAAAACTTCACTGTGTTGTAAGCTGTACGGCACAAAATGTGTAGTCACTTCCAAGATGGCGGACTGTTTACTTGGAGAAAGGTGGGTGTCACATTTTATCATCAATAACTTTTTTTCTTGAAACCTTCGAGACATGATACTTATAATATATTGTGTGGGAATGATGTGGTAAGCCTCGGTGCTATATAGCAAAGAGCCAGTGCCATTATTCGATACGTTATATCGGCGTAAACATTGCCATTGGGTAAAATTTGAATTTGAAGTGAGGAACTTGCATCGTTTTTAGTTATAGAATGGAAAATAAGCTAATGCAGTGGGTGAAGGCTGTTGTTTCTGTAGGTAATCATCACGTGCTTTCCAATGATTACGGTCATTTTTGTGAAATATGTCTAGAAAGACCCGAAAACATGTGTTTTGTATATCGCTAATGCAGCGGTGTAGTCCACATCAACAATTTTACACACAGCGGTGTAGACACGGCGTTTTCTGAACGGTTTAGACACACACAAGCTTTATATACTGTACGGTTTAGACACAAAATCTGATTCTATCTGTGGTCTAGACATGAACTGCAAAGACTTTGGTCTTTTGATATTTGTGTTACATACCATTTACCTGCTTTAAAAAAAACTTTGTCTATCTTATATTCCAGTTGCACGCCATTCATGTGCTACCAATGCTCATTTGGAGGAGATTTAGAGACTCTTGTTTGACACTTCATGGAACAAAAGTAACATCAGGGCTTTTGGAAATACATGTACAATATTATTGCTATCCTGTATTTTCTAAAAGACAAACTTATATCAAATAAGATGCCACGGGAATTATTCATGTTTTGAAAGTGTTTCACTAATCATCGACTGTCTTTCTTTCAAAATATGGGAAATTAAAATTGCTTTGGTACTTCGCGAACGGGTCTGTATATTCACCTACCAGATGTAGCCTGGCATTCAGGCCCTGCATTTAAGTCATTCTAATAAACAAGGTACACAACTACAGCAAAGTCACAGAAATATGTGTTGTTACTTGCCCTTCTTCTGAAATACGTTAAATCAGACATTCAGAGCATTAAGAACACAGAGTTTCCATTTTGCAGTTTTACTTGATGATTTTGTTTTAATGAAAAGGTTCTATTTAATGGACTGACACCAGTCTACTACCAGATGTAGTCCGTGGCCAAAAGAAACATTCCAGAAACGATAAGAATAAATAAAAAACTTTATGAGATAACTAATCTTGATGGGTAACATTCGATTTTATAAATATAAATCCATGACCCGTATATAATGAAATCAAATTGTACAATGGTAAATGAAAATTGTGAATATCGATCACATGGAATTCCATCTTACGATTTTTCCTTTTGGGGTAAAAAACAATAATTACGTAATTTTTACTGCAATGTTTTTTTTTTTTTTTTTTTTGATCCCCCATTCCCTGTTAACCTTCTGGTCATATTTTACTCGAACAGTGGCACAGAAACTAAAAACTTTAGAGAGATCCTTATACTCATTTTAAACCAGTTTTAACTCATTTTGTTTTTATTTTATCAAAATATAGTCATTCTTATATCTTCATGCCAAATATTTCGCCTGACAAACTTGCTTAGATAACAATCGATAGAAAATGCATTTCGCTGAGTTGCGGCCTTCCATCTAAACAGACTCATCGTTTCTGGTTTTTGAATCGAAGATTTTCGATATCCGTTATACACTCTGATAGATTTGTATAATGATCATACATTCTGTCTCGTGACTATATTTGACCTTCGCCCTGCGTATACTGAGAAAACAAAAGAAAATGTAGGCTTCTCTGTTGCAGCCTCGATTTTCAGACGGAGGTCGTGGCCTATATGCAAGCAATCTCCGAGCAGACTTGTCGTTCGTTACTCTCACATACATCTCTGCGATGGGCTAAATGACAAGAATGTTGTCAAACCGAGGAAAAGATGTTTTGTTACTGTTTAACTGTTTCGTGTGTAAAATTATAAGGTAGACAATTGAAATATGATTCTGGATACATTATAGGTGCGTTCAAACTGATGAATTTACCTGTATAAAATGGAACTATTTTTTTTCGAGCCTCTTTACTGATCAGAATCTTACGCCAAGTTTAACAAAAATGGCTGCGCCCAGGAATGATGACAACAGTTTTAATACACCGATAAATCTTAGGTTATAAGATTAAAAAACAAATTATGGTCCTTTAAAAGACATTTAAGCTTTTCAGAAAATCCATCTTTTTCACATTGCCTACCACTTAGTCAGATTTGCCGTATGCTGTTTCAACAGCACAAAAAGTAATCGATATTGGTCTTTCTTTCACCGGCGTTTGTGTCGCCATTTTGAGTTCTGGTCATGTGACGAAAGTATCGCGTAATGACGGACTACTTTCTGAGCCCACTACAGAGGTGAATGTAATGATCCGGAGTGCAAGAGAGTGATATGCAAGTTACACCGTATCCGACTTTAGGCAGAAAGCAACGATAAATTTCCATGACGCACTGTCATTGTTTACAGCTTCGATCGTCAGCCAGTTATTTCCGACCAATGCTCGGTTTCTAACACAAACCTCCGCGTTTGTATTTTTTTATTTTAGTTACACCATACATGTCAGTAATTTATCCTTGCGTACAATAAGGACCGATTTTCTGTATCATGCTATGTTTTTTTATTAATTTAACAGCATTTCTGCTCACCGGCCTTAGACGGGCATCTTTAACTAGATATTAAACAAACAGATACCAAGATACGAATCAGCGACGGTATTTAAAACAACTTCGAAATGAAAATGATTGTCAAGTCCAGGATGGTAATTATCATCCTAAGTGAATGATTGAAATTATGGCTGCCACCATGATGGAATTGATTTATAAGTGCACAGACATTAATTAGTAATTTCATAATTTATTTTTTCGTGATATAATACTCACTATTACATAAATAATATCGTAAATAATGTCTTGATGCACACTTTTGTTCCCAACTATCTCTTTTCGTTCCACGATGATCCTTTTTCGGTTCCAGATGGTTCCTTCCGTGGGTGTCGGTAATAAGGGAGACTGTCTCGAACTGTTGGTGCCAATTTTCATGATTCTGGATTAACGCCAAGTTACGTTATCTTCAGAAAAGAAGATTCAAGACCAAGCCAATTGTGTCTAAACCATACATATATTGTGCTTTAAATTGTGTCTAAACCGTTCAGAAAAAATCGGGTCTACACCGCTGTGTATGAAATTGTTGATGTGGACTACACCGCTGCATTAGCGATATACAAAACACATGTTTTCGGGTCTTTCTAGACATATTTCACAAAAATGACCGTAATCATTGGAAAGCACGTGATGAATACCTACAGAAACAACAACCTTCACCCACTGCATTAGCTTATTTTCCATTCTATAACTAAAAACGATGCAAGTTCCTCACTTCAAATTCAAATTTTACCCAATGGCAATGTTTAAGCCGATATAACGTATCGAATAATGGCACTGGCTCTTTGCTATGTAGCACCGAGGCTTACCACATCATTCCCACACAATATATTATAAGTATCATGTCTCGAAGGTTTCAAGAAAAAAAGTTATTGATGATAAAATGTGACACCCACCTTTCTCCAAGTAAACAGTCCGCCATCTTGGAAGTGACTACACATTTTGTGCCGTACAGCTTACAACACAGTGAACTTGTTTCTATCGAATGACAGTCATTTTGACACCCGGTAATTTCGACCCCCGGTAATTTCGACCCATTTTCATTATTTTGGACCCCGGTGGAAAAAGTTTGCAAAATTTGGTCATATCGACACCCGATAATTAGTAGGTCCCTTTTTAAACTCGACTTTTTATATTCAAATTACTTCAATTTCTTTATCTCAAGATATCAAACCATGATCATCATAATTTTGTGTTGATGTTTTTCAATAGGACGTGTCTAGGAGTACAGATCCGTAACCCTAACCTGCCAGGCTAGGGGTATGGATCTGTATCTCTAGCATTTCCTCTTAGGCCAGGCTAGAGATACGGAAATTATTACAAGGTTTGATGGAATCTTGAAACAGAATTTGTTGTTGTACAGAAATTAGCCCTGCCAGGTGTTTGCTATATTAAACTCTGATGGCAGGCCGGTCAGAAGGAAATTTTATTTGGTCCGGCTAGTTAGGTGAGCGACAAAGTCGCGAGGCCATGCTAGGGGGGTCCGGGGGCATGCTCCCCCGTAAAAATTTTGAAAATAAGACGCTCTCTGGTGCATTCTGGAGCATTTTTTTAGGTTTATTTTACATATTTTTTTCAAGCTCAAAATTCTCTACAATGACCAGCATACTGTTGAAAAGGACATAAAAACATCAAAACATCATAATCACATCTGATGTTTTCTGATCTCCCGAAAGAATTTTCTTCAGATCTTACAGTCATGCACACAATTATGTTTGTTTGAAAGTCTATAAACTCACAAATTGCAACATCAAGACAGATAAACACCAAAAGAGGGTCATGACGCTTTTAACTCATATCAAACGACAACATTTTAGGCTGGTCCAAATCGAAAGTATTTGCAACAACAAATAAAAGTGACTGAAAATTTGAAATTTGTTTTATGAAGGGTAGAAAACATGGACATTTCCAGTTTTGTTTTGAGGAAAAATACCTCACTCTCTTTCTTTCTCTTTTTTATGTGGAAAATTGGTCCAGCAATTTTTCATTTTCAGCCGAAAATTTAGTCCAGCCATGGCTGGACCGCTTCCGACGGCCTTGGATGGGACATGGAAAGTTTAAGTTACTCTTTTAATTATACATGACTCAAGCAGTGGCAAATATGGGTTTGATGCTTCACTGTACAGTGCATCGTACATAATGAAATATTTATGCAGTTTTTATGCACCTGTTTGGGTCAGGCTTTGAACATATGCAGAGGTCAGTCAGCTGTTCAAGTTGAAACACTTAAAAAAGCTGAAAAAAAGGGGGAATGTGCAATTTTCAAAACTCTCAGTGGACTTAAAGATGCATCATATTCTATTAAGCAGAATGAAATATTGACAGTGATGATCAACCTGATTAAATTTTAACGAACCGCCCACCATCATCGACAACTGCAAGCAGTAAAAAAATCATACTGAGCACCAATATTTCCCATATATTGAGACAACTTGGTCTACATCGATGCAAATAGAGAAAGGTCAATATATGTTTACAGATTCAAATGACATTTTTTGCCATAGATGCTTAACAAAAGACCAAGTGTTTATATATATATTAGATGTTGAACAGAAAACAGTGCTGTCAGTACAAAATCTGATTCTAGTTGAGCAAGACAATTTAGAGCATCTGAAAGCTGTGGATGGCCATTACTCTGTGTGAATTTCTCTGTTTATTACAATGTTTTGTTCTTCTTGATATACAATTTTCAGCATTAAGCTGTCGGTTATGTGTCGTCTGCAATCACTTTTAAGGTAGGTGGACAAGCCTAAAATTTTGTAATCTGTTGGAATTAATGCGATAGCATTTTTTGGTCTTATTTTATGCTGAAAAAAAAAATCTTACAGCTCTTGATAATGGTGAATGTGGTAAATATGATGAAGCTTTACATCCATACCAATGGCTGTGACTTTTACAAGTTGCCCATCAATAAAATTTATGCCTGCCTATATAATGAATAAATTTCTAGATACTTAGATTTTTTTTTTATGCTTGATCAAACTTACTCTTGAAATATCTATTATACACAAATATTAAAGGCAGAACTAGAGCATGTGAAAATACATGAAATTGGCAAATTTGGTGTTGACATCTTTTAGATTAAAAAAGTTACAAGAAAATGAATGAAAATTTTCTTCAAAAGGGTTTCACAAATTAGTCCCGTGTAATACAGGTTTTATAGCTGCAAAAATTCCAAAGAATTGCCCATTTTCCCAATTTTCATATCTCATAACTTTTGATCTAAATAAGATAATTAAAAATTTTAAGAGTTGTTTAAGATTGAAATCTTTTGTGGTTGCTATGAGAAAAATTACCAGAATTGTTTCACTCGGGACACATTCAGCAAGTTTCATGTGAGATTTACCCTCAATTATCTAATGCTGAGCAACCAAAAGAAAGGGGGGGGTTTATTAAAAAAAATATGAGAACTGTTTCCACAAATCCAAAGCAATAAAGATTTTTTAAAAAATATGTTGGAACAATTCATATAAAGTACCAATTGCATAATACTTAGTAACATGAGTTAATCAACTAACCAGAGGGTCCTTATGATTTGAAAGTGTGAAATATATCCTTTAAATCTGAAAGACTTACAAGAAAGACCCTTATAAGTCTGCTGAAAAGAGAAACATGATTCAGTCAGAAAGTTATATGATTGAAATAATTATCTTGTGTATTACATTCTAGATATATATCCCTCAGAGAAAATGTTATGTGTTGTCTATAAATATTATACTTTGCAAACATTTGTTTCATTCTATGTAGTGAAAAAAGAAAAAGTCAAGTTATTGTCTTCATCAGACTGATAGGTACAATGATGTAGATATTGGTTGAAAGCCGCACTTAACTCTTTACCACGCAATCCCTACTTTAAACCTTGAGAAAAAAGCCTTTCGAAATTGTTGTTGGAAAAGGAGAAAACGCTGGTAACCAGCGACAACATTTTCTACCCTATCAAAGCAAAATTGTACCATTTGAGTCACTTGAAATTGTCCTCTACACATGCTTGAAACAATTTGGATAGGTCTAAGATTTTGCTGTGTGGCAAGGATTTAATTACTTAACCCTTTCCCAAACAATCCCTGGATTTTACGGGTCTGGAATAGTAGCCTTTTGAAAACATTGTGGGAAAAGGAGAAAATGCTGGTAACCAGCATTTTCTCCTTTTCCCACAATGTTTTCTACTCTATCACAGACAGAAATCATCTTTTCAGGAAAATTTGAATTGTCGTCTGCAAATACTTTCAATTTGGTCTAGTCCAAAAGTTTGTCGTTTGGGAAAGGGTTAATGTACAAACATTATTTCATACTTAATAAAATGAAAGTGGAAAAATATAAAATAGATAAGGGGGTGTGGGGGGAGAGTTGCAATCAGGCTTGAATCTACCATGACGGCATTATAAGAGGGCATGGCGAATTAACTCTTTACTAAACGACAAAAGTTTAGACAGGTCCAAACTGAAAGCACTTGCAGACGACAAAATCAACGTTACTCAAAAAAAAAGATTTGTTTCCAGTATAAAACATTGTTGGAAAAGGAGATATATGGTTACCATCATTTTCTCCTTTTCACACAATATTTTCAATAGCTTTCAATCTCAGGTTAGTGATAAGTCGGAATTGTGCAATAAGGAGTTAAGCAAATTATAGAGAAATAATTAAGTGAAATTTTTTAAAACCAGTGATTTGAAATCCAACCAAATTACTGTCAGTACTTAATGTATCAAACAATTTTTGCAAGTTTCAAAGAAATGTGACCATAATAACAACTGCAATAGGCAAACAAGACTAAATCACCAGATTGATGCTGTTCCTAAACTGTTTGCTTTACTTTTGAGCATTTTTGATAATACACATGTACAAGTAGGATGTGCAAGCCCCAAAATAATTGGATAAAGGATGTTGACTTTATTTGGTAAACAAAAAATGCGAATTTCCAATATCAAATGGCTACTAATGTCAGACTAGTTTCAAAATTGACCTGGTACAAATATTTGATGATATAAAGCAACTGTGCAAGTCTCATGTAAATTGCATAAACAAGCATTTTAAACTTGCAACTTAAAAATGGCTACTTTTCCCTTAATAATATACAGATTATTCTTTAAATCAGTAGTGTTCAAGCCATGAATGATATAAACAAACATACATGCAGTAAGTTTCATAAAAATCTGACCATAGATGCGGATTTTATTTGGTATACAAAAAATGTCATTCTTCAAATGGCTACTTTCCTCTCACTGGTTCAGATTTTTATGCTCCCCGAGGGGCGAGCATATAGTCGCTGCTTCGTCTGCCCGTCCGTCTGTCTGTCCGTCCGTCTGAAGCGATTTCTCCACAATCCCTGGACCAAATTGGATAAAACTTCATATATGAACTCCTTAGGGTAAGGTGCCAACATGGCTCTCCCGGATTTTCAATTTGACCCCGTGTCATGGAAAAAAGGGGCTTAATGCAAAATTGCAATTTTTACCAATATCTCATTCAGTTTTTGTCAGAATGTCATGAAACTTCATGGTTATATTGTTTATAGAAAGTTTTAGCATGTGCCCTTGCTATTTTTAATCTGGGCGTTTTTTAAGTTGACGTTCTGTTATGGAAAAAGGGGACTTCTTGCAAAATTCCCACTTTTACTAATATTTCATTCACTTTTGGTCAAAATTTCATTAAACCTCATGGTTATATTGTTTTTTTCAAAGTTTCACCATGTGCTCTTGTTTCTTTATCTATGTGTTTTTCAATTTGACCCTCTGTCATGGAAAAAGGGCATTTCTTGTAAAATGAAAAAGGGGCCCTAATGCAAAATTGCAATTTTTACTAATATCTTGTTCAGTTTTTGTCAAAATTGCATGGTTATATCTTGTTTTACAAGTTTCAACATGTGCCCCTTGTTTTTGCAATCTATGAATTATTAATGCGCAAATACGTCTTTCCTGGTTTCTCAAATTAAGGCTGCATCAGGGAAAAAGGGGACTTCATGGAAAAAATTGTTTTTCACTAGGTTCTCCTTTATCAGTGCTCAAAACTTTGTGAAATTTCAAATCTGAACTTGTTGGAATGTTGCCCAGGTACCTCTCTTCCTTTTTCTCAATTTCTGGCTGCGTCTCGGGAAAAAGGGGGCTTCATGTAAAAAATTGTTTTATGTAATATTTAATACATGACTGCTCAAAATTTTATGAAATTTCGAATTTTGAATTATTATTCAAAACTGCCACAAACCACACACCTGTTGTATTTATTTCAATGATCCAATATTGTCTTATGGGAAAAGGGGGCTTAAAGGGGGCTTATTGGGCTTATTGTCCTCTACAAGTTTGTGTTGTATATCTCTAAGATAGTAATTGCCTTTTCACTTCAAATTTTGGGGAGCATGAACAGGTTCTTTTAGGATAAAAGAAGTGGATTTATATCAATTTTATATATTTTATGACAAGCACTTGTTTGGGGATCATAACCCGTCTCTGACGGCTCTTGTTTTTTTTCAAAGTGGAAAGAATTCAAGCTACTGGGGTATTGATACTATAAACACACTGTTCAAATTTTCACAAGAAAACTCCACCACAAATTCAGATTTTCTTGTGCAAATAAAAATTGTAAACCTTAACTGTTAATAGCTACTTCTGCCTTACTGATTGTTGGATTGTTCTCCAAATCAGTAGGTTTCCAGTTATTGATGATATAAGCAAACTGTGCAAGTTTCACTACTCTGACCATAAAGGAAGGCTTTATCACATACTAGTAGTCAAGATTTGTAAATATTCAAAATCAAAAGACCCAGATGCTACAGAAGTGCAACTTTTTGTAAAAAAGTTTTCGTGGCAAAAGGTTAATTTTAAAAATTGTGCAGGCAGTTTGAAGGTTGTGCTGTAAAATTTAATGCTAGAAAAATCTTAACTATATGCCTACTATCATGTGTTACATTCTGTTCTTATCTTTTTGCTCCTACTGTATCAATATTTTTCAGTGATACCTTTTGTTAATTCTTTTCTATCATATTCATATTTTTTCAGTTGTATGGTTACATAAGTCATATAAAATGCTGATCATGAATTTGATATATATGAAAAATATTTGGTTAACCTTTACCATCATATTCAAAGGTTAATGACCCCAAGGAAAACTTATAAAAAAATTCAGAACAGAAGAAAATGCTAGTTACCAGCATTGTGATCTTTTCACCTAATGTTTAACATCCTAACACAAATTTTGTCATTTCTAGCAATCTGCACATTCATGTACATTTATTTTTTAACCTTTAGTTTTTCTAGCAAAAGGTTAATTTAAGACCTGTGCAGGAAAGTTGTCCTATGAGATGCCTTGATTTAAAGATTTTAACACTTACTATATACTACTGTGTAAATAATTATGTAACCACTAACCCGAGTTGTAATGACCCTAAGAACGAAAGCTTTTGAAAACATAGTGAGAGAAGAAAAAATGGCAAGTAACCAGAGTTTTCTTCATTTCCCACAATGTTTTCATTTCATTTGTTTCACAGATGAATTTCATTACTTGTGCCACATTAACTATGTCCTTTGGAAATACTTTTCTAACTTGGATTTGTCTATTACTTTGTTTTGTGAAAAGGGTTAATTACAAATCCTGAAATTCATATCTATGAAATTCACCCTGTTAACCCATTATCATACTTCTACAACTGTTAATGATCCCAAGGTAGGAAAAAATAACAAAAACTTCTGTAGGAAAAGGAGAAAATGCTGGTGACCATATTGCCTCCTTTTCCAACAATGTTCACCATTGTATCACACCGCATCTAATTTGCATTTGCATCTGTTTATAATTTGGACTGGTCCAAAACTTAGTTTATTAAGAGTTAAAACAATGATTCATAACCATTTGGAAATTTTTGCTTTTCTTCCTAAACTTTCAAATCAAGCAGCTGTTTCTCACATGAATTTTGAATATTTAGCATTGTGATCCATTTTAGCATTTGTATAATAACTAGGACTTTGTAAATATGTTGTTTCCAATGAAGTTATAAAATTGTAAATAAAATTATAAATAATTTCTTATATTTTGTCAATTTTGAGAATAAGCAGTTGTGTTATTTTGCGACTTGCATTTTTAGCTCACCAGAGCAGTAGTGCTTGGGGTGAACTATTGTGATCAGTCAATATCCGTCGTCCGTCTGTCCGTATGTCCGTCCTTACGAGCCTGACATTGTGGGGTTAGGGGTCATTTGTCCATTTAGTCTCTATGGGGTTCCTTCCGTCCATCTGGTAGGTTAGGGGTTAGGGTTGTAGGTTTAGGGTTTGTGGGGTTAGGGTTAGCTTGTGGGGTTAACTTTGTGGGGTTATTTGGGTGTATTGAATAAAGAGCAATTCTACCTCACAAGGTCCGTCTCGTAAGACCGTTCGTCCATCTGTCTGTCCGTCCCTCCGTAAACAATCACTAAAAAATCTTCTCTGAAACTGCCTATCAGATTTCAATCATCCCTAGGTGATGCACTTTCAGAATACTCCAAAGATTTGAATTCCATGAAGAACTCTGATTGCCATGGCAAGCAAAAAAAAAAAAAAACCTCAAAAATCTTCTTGTCCAAAACTGTAAGGGCTAGAGCTTTCATATTTGGCATGTAGCATCATCTAGTGGCCCTCTACCAAAATACATCAAATTATGGCCCTAGTATTGAAAATGGCCCTATGCTATGGGTTCTAGGATTTCACATAGAGATAAAGAAGGAAATCTTTAAAAATCTTCTAGTCCCAAACAGAGCTTTCTGTATGGAATGTAGCATCATCTAGTGGCCCTCTACTAAAATATTTCAAATTATGGCCTCAGTGCAGAAATTGGCCCTATGTTGTAGGGTCTCAGATTTTTTAAGGAGATAAAGAATCAAATCTTTAAAAATCTTCTTGTCCCAAACCGTAAGGACTAGAGCTTTCATATTTGGCATGCAGCATCATCTACTGACCCCCACCAAAATACTTCAAATTATGGCCCTTGTGTGAAAATTAGCCCTATGTTGTTGGTCTTGGATTTCATATAGAGATAAAGAAGGAAATCTTTAAAAATCTTCTTGTCCAAAATGGTAATTGCCAGAGCTTTCATATTTGGCATTTAGCATCATCTAGTGTCCCTCTACTGAAACACTTCAAATTGTGGCCCTGATGTAAAAATTGGCCCTATGTTGTGGGTCTCGGATTTCAGATGAGACATGAAGAAGGAAATATTTAAAAATCTCTTTGACCCAAATGGTAATTGCAAGAGCTTTTATATTTGGCATGTAGCATCGTCCAGTGGCCCTCTACCAAATTACTTCAAATTTTGGCCATAGTGTTGTAAAAATGGTCCTATCTTGTTGGGTCTTGGATTTCGCATAGAGATAAAGAAGGAAATCTGAGAAAATCTTCTTGTCCCAAACTGTAAGAGCTAGAGCTTTCGTATTTGGCATGTAGCATTATCTAATGGCCCTCTACCAAGATACTGTTGCTTCCCTACTGTATTTTAGACGAACTCTAATATTTCCTCAAGAACACACATTATCTTTCAATCTGATTGAAACTATATTGCATTTTCGCGACTGGTTTATAAAAGAAAGATACCGGGCAGCGTCGATCCGAGATCTGACAGAACATCTGCAGTTTTGTATAAATCTTTACTGTCCAAGAAAGCACTTAATGATGCTGTAAGTGTGATGAAGCTGTAATTTCACAGAGCAAGACGCCATTTTTCGACATTTCCCGTTCAATTCCTTAGTAAGTAAGACAAAGTTTTAATTTAGTCCATGTGCTCCATTATTTAACGGCTGACTCAGACAGTTTATATTAGATTAGCAGCTATATTAAACGTGGTTGTCAGACCGCCTAAATTTATTACGCTGAGTTCCTTTCATGGAATCATTTCGGCATTGGAGAATCTTGTAGACTCCCTGTTGCAGAAATTTCACCATCAGCCACCAGGCACGGTGATCCAGTCGGCGACATACACGGTTTGAAACCTAGGGGTCGCAAGTTTGATTTCCATACCGGGAAAAAGGAATTTCTATCCGAAGATTGACGAAGTCATTGCGATGAGACGTACTCCTCTCCTTCAGAAATTTTTGATGTTAATATGGAAAAGCAGCCGGTGGCTTGGTTAGAGTGTTATGCAAAGTGACAGCCTGAATAGAGCACTGGCAGCCGTTATGTAGCCAAGAAATCGGGGTGAAACAAAGCCGAATCTCCCATTTTCTTGAATTTCTCTACTCAGATATATTTCCTTTACTTTATTGTTCAATGGAAGTTTTCATCAGTACTCACCAACCATTCTTACGAATATTCTTAGTGTCATGCTGAAGAATTTTCTAAATTTAAAAGTAACAAATTGCTGATTGGCTAAACCATCTGGTTCAGCCAATCAGAAGTTGTGTTACTTTCACATGCAGAAAAGTTTTAAGAATTAGACAAGGAATTTTCTTCAGAATGGTTGGGGATATATCGATCCTGTTTCCCAATTCTTCTCTGTTATTTCAACGATGATCTTGGGAGGGTCGACGCGGAGGCGACTGGCAGGTCTTAAAATAGCACAGATAGAAAAGGTTGAAATCACACAACCAATATCCCCTCCCGAAAGTTTTCCAGTAAAGAAGTAAACAGGACATTAGAGATGACACAGTGCATTAAGATTTCCATATAAATTGTCTGGAAAACATTTACGCGGGCAATTTACCGGCGATATATGTTTTTGACGTTTGCTCAATGACAGAGAATTCCCCATGCCAATTTAGGAATCGAAAATATGAGGTTTATTAAAGCCTGCGCTCATTCAACTGCACAGAACTTGTAATTTTTCCTTTTTCTTTCCGTGACCTTTCTAAGATACACACTTATACTTACACTTACACACACCAGAGAGCGAAATAAAAAATGCGCAGCTGTTAAAATTGATAGACCGTAGAGTGGTTCAGAATATAGACAAATTACCGACATGTAATTAATGTGTATAAGGGATAGATATATATATATATTGAAAATTTTCCATTTAACCATTTATCAAACAAACCCTGGTTTTTACGACCCTTAGAAAGAAGTCTTTTGAAAACATTGTGTGAAAGGCAGAAACTGCTGGTAACCAGCATTTTCTCAATTCGCACAATGATTTCTATCCTATTGGGAAAAAACTTCAATTTTTGAGTAACGTCAGTTATTTTGTCGGCTGCAAGTTCTTTAAATTGGACCAGTCTAAAATTTTGTCGTTTGGTAGAGAGTTAAAACCGGAAGCGTTACATCAGTGATTTTTTAAAGGTATTTCACAAATACTATTTTTGTGGTATTTATCGAAGACGATACCATTATGAGTTCAATATTAAGTTTTTAAGGCCATATATCGTATTTTGTACAAAGCCGAAGAAAATAAACCCAATTAAACTGACTTCTTCTCGAGCAAATGAGTTTTTCGGTAGCACTCAGACATGTAATTGGAAATGGAATGTTGAAATACACTGAGTGAGGCCATCGGTCGTCGAAATACTAATTTTTGATTGAAATAGCTTTACACCCTCAAAGCCTTTCATTGGCGCAATGATACAAAATTAGTGTACCGATCGCTTGGTACTGGGGTTTTTCGCTCCAAAACCAGTTTGTCCCATAACTTGTTCATCCCATGATTGCGCGCTGCTCCATTTGATTGGGCATGAATATTTTTACATCGAATAATTGATTGTAATGTTTGGAATTAAATGCTATCGACAAGAGGTATTTCAAAATCAAAGTTTTCGGGTAAAAACCAAATTCGATTGTTTCTCTCACCATCCTTCATGTAGCCTGTCGAGGGACGCTACTCCTGACTGCTAAGGATCAAAGGGAGACCACCAATACATTGATGATCTCATTATCTCCCGCTAGAAGACATCCTACAAATACACATCTACGTAATATGGGTATACTTAGTACAGAACCGGACTGCGCGACAACCGCTACACCGGCCATTTATAAAACAGGCCCTGCATGCTTGGGTAATAGCTTCGGTGTTAGCCCTACTTTTCCCTAGCATATTGGAACGGTGATGCGTGATAGCAGACAGGTCGAAACTACGAAGAATATGACATGCGCAGACAACGCAAATATGCTTAGCTTTGTCATGAGCAGTCAGAAAGGTTTCCATTTTCTTAGTAGGTTGATTCTCAAGTCAATATTTGAATAATATTTTTCTTTTTCTTTCAAATTATTACTTCCACACAATGGCTTCCTTGACAAAAACCACTTCAGCGTTCTCAACGCCTTGATTTTGTTCGTTTTTATGAATACAGTTCTTGAAAAGAAACTTTAGGGAAACCAGCATTTCTGCAGGGTTTTCCACAGTTATTTATAGGAAATACCGAGGCTATTTCCAAAGTCTGTAAGGGCTGTTTTTGGAAGTCGATTACGTCAGTAATCGGTCTTCCTATGTGAACGCTCAGGCATTTGGGAAATCACCCAACAACACCAATATTAAACCAGCGAAAAAAAAGTTCTATGAAATTCAAGAATTTAAACATATAAAACGATTGAATTTCAGATAAGAAATGAAATAAGTCAAACTATTGCACTAAACAGATATTTTCTTTGAACTGCTATGACATTTCGATGAATAATTATCAAATCTTAATATTTGTTAATACACAGATCCTATATTTTTCTATATGAATGCGGACGAATCTAGCCATTCGGCATTACTCAGGTGTTGAGAGGGTGTCGCACCACTGCTAGACTGCTTCCGGTTCGTAGTCGTCCCAAGTGAAAATTTGCAGTGGCACTTTTGTTGCACTGTTGTATGGGGCTAAGAGGGCTTGGTGGTATATAATTTAGATTTGCTTCAAATATAGGCATTGGGGGACCACTCAGACGTATTTTTATTGTATATTGAGTGGACCATTTTGTGTCACTAGAGGATCAAAAAATTGGGGTCATGGCGGTGAACAGGTGTTTTTGAGAGGGAAAATTCTAGGGTGCCCGTTGTTTTTGAGATTTAGCGAAAAACGCAATCGGTTGACATGTTGTTTTTAATGCATTTTTTCGAAGGACTATGGACGTACTTTAGACAGCAAGAGACGGGAAAGCAAAATTTTTGCCATTAAGCGATCTGTGAGGCTTCAAAGATGACCAATTTCACTCTATTTTCAACATGGCCAAAAACCACAGGTGTGACACCAGAGCCATCAAATCGGCCGAGATGTTACGATTACCAATCGGGCACTATTTTATGAATGATATGTCACTCGGACCCATGTTCACATAAAAAATAGCTTTCGTTAAAAACGCATCATTAATATTCTTACCTAAAAAATTATTGG
The DNA here is from genome assembly GCA_943736015.1 of Tridacna crocea. NCBI lineage: Eukaryota > Metazoa > Mollusca > Bivalvia > Cardiida > Cardiidae > Tridacna > Tridacna crocea. Next base: position 26,987,838 of record OX031065.1, read on the forward strand.
TTTGTTACACGTTTATTTTTCAAGGCATTTACATTTTCAACAAATATTTGCTTGAATGTCTGAAGTAACCTAATTTATTCATACGCGCAACGTGACTTTCATCCACACCACAGCTTTGAAACGGCGGCGAGTGAAACGCAAAGAAACAAGTCACAATTTGATCTGAACAAACCCAAGGCTGCAAAGGTAAAGTTCAATGTATTTTTTTTTCTTTTTTGAAATGTGTTTTTGTTTTAAACGTGAAGGACAATACGTCCTTCCTGAAGTATTGTTCAGAAACGAAGTAGGTCAGTGGTTGTTTATAAAGATAACAGTCGCCATTTTGATTGATTGTAAGCTCGTGAAAGCTTTACGCCTGCGTTTCAGAAGGCTACATTAGTATATAAATATGAATGATTTGTATTCCATTTGCTGCCATAACTAAATGTATTGCTCTTCGTCGAAGAAGAATATTTAACAAATCCCAAATGTCAACAGTCCTTACAGTGACTGGAAATTTCGACCGATAACAATTTCGTCCCATTACAATTTCGGCCCATTCTCCTAACGTGAGTTTACATGGTTTGCATTTGTGTAATAAATCTTACACCTTTATAATCTTCTAAACTTACCTTTCAGCACTAGGATTTTGTAGCCCTAAGGTGAAAGTGTGTTGAAATGTTGGAAAAATATAAAATGGTGATCTATTCTTCCCCTTTCATATAGTTAATTTTGACTTTAATGCTGTCAACCTGGATCTAACATATATATGCATTTAAATCTTTAAATTGGCTCAGCCAAAAGTATTGCAGCTTTTGTACTTTCACTTAAAGGTGGCCCTTCAGATTTTTGGACGAAATTTATACAAAAATATTAAAATTCATCCTGATACTCCCAGTACTTTTAAATTTCATTCATAAAACCCCAGTAGTCGAAAACCATCCGACAACAAGAGAAATTAGAGATTTACTACGGCCCAGGTCAACACTGACGGGAACCATGGTCTGTTTTTAGATGAGCAACTTGCTCACTCACTTACCGGAAATACACAAATGATGCTTCAAACACATCGACTGAAGAAAAAGTTTATGGAAAATAACATGTTTGTTATGTTATGGAATTTAAGAGTCATTAGTCACGTGCCAGTCACTTTACATTCCCACTATGCTTCTTTTGATTTTTGGTGTAAAATCTAAAAATACCTTAACCCTTTACCACACAATCCCGACTTTTAACACCCCTGTGAAAGAAGCCTTTTAAAAACATTGTGGGAAAAGGAGAAAATGCTGGTCACCAGCATTTTCTCCTTTTCCCACAATGTTTTCTTCCCTTCCCAAAATAAATTTTAATTCTTTAGTCACATTCATTTTGTCGTCTGCAAACACTTTCAATTTGGACCAGTCTATAGTTTTGTCGTTTGGTAAAGGGTTAAGAGGCTACATAGCCTTTTAAGAGAATACCATAAAAAAATGTATACAAAAAGTGTCATGGTATTGAAGTTTTTGAAGTTAATCGACATAATATTTAGTAGATTCATTCAATTTGGCTGGCAAGTATCTTGCAAAATTGATACCTGCTTCTGTAGAGAAAAGGGTTAAACATTAATATTGAAAAAAAAAAAACTAAATGAATGTGCATGCAAAACCGAACAAAAGAAAACATTTGAAAACATTGTGGGAAAAGGAGAAAATGCTGGTAACCAATGTTTTCTTCTTTTCCTATAATGTGTTCTTATCCTTTACTGACAAATCTTATTACTTGTGCCACATTTACTATGTCTCTTGGAAATTCTTTCAATTTTGATCGGTCTGAATTGTGTTGTGTGGTAAAGAGTCAAATCTGATTTAAAAGGTTTTTTGAAAATTGTGTTTGCATAGGTAAAAAGGCTGTACAGTATGTGTGCTTAACTCATTACCACACGAGAAAATTTTAGACTGGTCCAAATTGAAAGCATTTGCAGACGACAAAATAAAAGTGACTAAAAAATAGAAATGTGTTCTGGGAAGGGTAGAAAACACTGTGGGAAAAGGAGAAAATGCTAGTTACCAGTATTTTCTCCTTTTCCCATAGTGTTTTTAAAAGGCTTTTTTCTTAGGGGCGTCAAAAGTAGGGATTGTGTGGTAATGGGTTAACCCATTACCACACAGTCCCTACTTTTGACGCCTCTGAGAAAGAAGCCTTTTGAAAACACTGTAGGAAAAGGAGAAAATGCTGGTAACCAGCATTTTCTCCTTTTCCCACAGTGTTTTCTACCCTTCCAAGAACAAGTTTCAATTTTTCAGTCACCTTTATTTTGTCGTCTGCAAATGCTTTAGATTTGAACAAGTCTAAAATTTTGTCATTTGGAAATGAGTTAACTCTTTCCCAAACAACAAAATTTAAGAGGGGTCCAAATTGAAAGCCATGCTGATGACATAATAAATGTGGCTCAAAAATTGAAATTTGTTTAGGGAAGAATAGAAAACATTGTGAGAAAAGGAGATAATGATGGTTACCCACACTTTCTACTTTTCCTACAATATTTTCAAAAAGCTTCTGTCTCAGGATCGTTGAAAGTCGGGATTGTTTGGTAGTCTTAAGAGTTAAAGGTATTAACCAGTGGCACTGTTGAGTTGATGCAGAATGCAAACCATTTTAGATATGTCTGTTTGGACTACTTTAGCTTTTAACAATTGCCACAGTCAGGGAGATTTGTCTGAAATGATTATGATCCTTGATTGAACATTAAAACCAATATTTTATCATCTACAAAAGATGTGAAGCATTCTTTAACCTTTTACCACTCAGTGATGAGTTTTGACACCCCAAGGAAAGAAGCCTCCTTTTCCCACAATATTTTCTACTATGTCATAAGAACAATTGCAGCATTTGATTCAGATAATGAGATTGAAATTGTTGTCTGCAACTGCTTTCAATTTCGACAAGGCTAGAATGTTGTCAATTGGTAATGGGGTTAGACCTGGTTTGTATGTGTTAGCATGATGCTTTCAAGTGGGATAAAGCAGTTAAGCTAAAGAAATGCGGGCTGAGCTTAACGGGAAGCCATAACCCCTATCTTGCCTATTGCAACATTGGTCATATTTGCTAATAGTGTAGACCAATGATCAACCTGCATAGCCATTCAGTCTGATGTTGGTCTGCACTGTTGGCAAATTTTACAGTGACTTAAATTCGGAAGCAAATCTGGAATAGTCTATTCTGGGAAATCAGCAGCATAAGAGGTAAAACTGACCCTTGAAAAGATTTTTGAAAAATGTTTTTGTTAAAGAAAAAATTGCTCAACAGTAAGGTGGGTAATTTTAGACAATCAAGGCCCTCTTCAATTCTTTGGACAATAACTTGATGTTGCATCAATCTACAATATGCATCTTTGATAAAAGAAGAATGTTAAGTTAAATACTGTTCAGATTTTTGTATGGCTATCATTTGGTTATATTTCTTTGTATCTGTTTTAGGAAGAGATTGTGCAGGTCAGAGGGACAGACGTCCAGGTCAAGACAGTTAAGATCTCAAGATGGCACAGATGACTTAAAGGTGTTACTCTGGAGGGAGTGGAGGGAGATGAGTTCAAAGAACCTAATGGGTCAATACATATAGCTAACAATTGTTGTTGTCAATACATACAGAGACGAGATGTCAGTGTCAACCAAAACAAAGACTGAAATTAAGGTATTAAATCCACTCTAGTCTTCCCAGGTTATCCCTAGTGCTCATGGTGAACAGTTGTGATGGGTTGGTATTTTGACTATTGTGTGTCTGTTCACCATTAGCACAAGCACATTTACATGTTGCTCCTGAAGTTCTATTTGACAAAGCCCAGAAAAGCAATGTCACAAACTGGCTTTCAGTATCTTTAACAGAATCACTAAGATGTAAAACGATAATTAAACTTTTGACAGTATTGTCCTCAAGTTAACCCATTACCACGCAATCCCTACTTTTGACGACCTTTGGAAACAAGCCTTTTGAAAACATTGTGGGAAAAGGAGAAAATGCTGGTAAGTCGCATTTTCTCCTTTTCCCACAATATTTTCTACCCCTCACAAAACAAAGTTCAAATTTTCATTCACATTTATTTTTGGTCTGCAAATGCTTTAAATTTGGACAAGCCTAAAATATTGTCATTTGGGTAATGAGTTAATCTCTTTCAGACCTTGCATGGCCCAACGTAAGATCTGGAAAAAGATTGATCTTATGCCGTTTGTTTACTAACATGTTGGGACATTCTTATTGGTGTATCAGCATTGATGATAATTCAACATTCTTTTTCAGGAGACTGAAATAGGGCTATCTTGACTCACTTGTTTCCTCAGTCATTTGCTATTGAAAATAATAGAACCACTGTGATTCTCTAAAATTCTCAAAGTAACTGTGACTCAAATTATATATTTCCATTATCACCAGAAATTCTAATTTCTATGGGCATAGATCAAGAAAAGTGCAGAGATACTGCAGAAAATCCTTACATTGCTAATGCATATTTCAGCTGATTGTTAGAAAACATAGTTAACCCATTACCACAGAATCCCTACTTTTGACGACCCTAAGAAAGAAGCTTTTAGAAAACAGTATGGGAAAAGGAGAAAATGCTGGTAACCAGCATTCTCACAATGTTTTCTACCCTTCACAAAACAAATTTCAAATTTTCAGTTACTTTTATTTTTTGGTCTGCAAATGCTTTTGATTTGGGGAAACCTAAAATATTGTTGTTTGGTAATGTTAACTGCTACTAACACAAATTAGTGTGAAAAATAGCCCAGAATATTTTTTTGTGTGGGAATTTCATACTAACTTGTTTGTTTGATTTTCAAAAGTAAATTCTTTTTTTTTTTTTAATTTCAATGGCTTTTTTTTTTTTTTCAGACTTGCCAGGAGCCATCCTCCCAAGTAGAAGGGGAGTTGCAGGCATACATTGCAGAAAACAAGTACACCATCATTAAGAGCGACTACGTAAAGCACTAAACTACAGCAGTGCAGACTCCGACTAATCTCTACAAAAGAAGATGTTTACGTGCGTGCGTCCGTTAAACTTTTTCTTTAACCCTTTCCCAGACCGCAAATTCAAAGCATTTTGCCGATGACAAATTAACAGTTGCTTAAAAGATGATTTTTCTATATGATAGGGTAGAAAACATTGTGGGAAAAGGAGAATATGCTGGTTACCAGCATTTTCTCCTTTTCCCACAATGTTTCCAAAAGGCTTCTATTCCTTTCCCATAAAAACCAGGGATTGTTTGGGAAAGAGTTAAAAAAAACTTCTCCTCAGAAACTATAGACTGGATTTCTACCAAATTTTACAGGAATGTTCCTTAGGTGGTCCTGTTTCAAATTCCTTCAAATAATTGTGTTCCATGAATAATTCTGGTTGCCATGGCAACCAAAGTAAAAAACCTTTAAAAATCTTCTCCTCCCAAACCACTAATTGGATAGCATTATTTTTTTGCAGGAATGTTCCTTAGATAGAGGTCTACAGAATTCCTTAAAAAAAAAAGATCCGTCAAAAAACATGGCTTTTATGGGAGACTCATTTTCCTTTTATGGTATAAAGTAAAATCTTTGAAAAATTTTTTCTCTCATACTATTCATTTTGATTTCATTGTTGTATTGGAGGTTAGTTCCTATGCTGGTAAGTCTTTACCATACAGTCCTGACTTTTAATGACCCTAAAGAAGAAGTCTTTAGAAAACACTCTTGGAAATGGAGAAAATGCTGGTAATCAGCATTTTCTCTTTTTCCCTCGGTGTTTTCTACTCTATCAAGGAGAGAAATCATCATTTCATCAATGTTTAATTTGTTGTCTGCAAATGATTTCAGTTTGGTCACATCCCAAATTTTGTCGTTTGGTAAAGAGTTAAAGATGGTTGCTTTACATAATCTATAATCCTTTTCATATAAAACAAGAGAACCTCTACACTTTGATTAGTTCTGGTAAAGGTTTGTTGACCTACTGGTGACCTAGTACAAAAAGGGACAGGGCTTCACTGTTGTGATAAAGCATTTTGTTATCCAATCAAACTGATCCCTAACAAAGAAGACTTTAGAAAACATTGTGGGAAAAGGAGAAAATGCTGGTAACCTTTTCCCACAATGTTATCTACCCTTCACAAAACAACCTTTAAATTTTCAGTCACTTTTATTTTTTCATCTACAAAATGCTTTCCATTTTGACAACCCTAAAATGTTGTCATTTGGTAATGGGTTAACGATAACCAGAAGACGAAATTTTTATAACTGGCCATAATTGAAAGATGTTGCAGACAACATAATAAATCTTCAAATTAGTAAAACTTGTATCAAAAAGGGTAGAAATTATTGTGTAAAACTAAGAAAATGCAGGTTACTTTTATTTTCTTCTTTTCTCACGTTTTCATTGCTTTTTTTCTTTTAAAGTGACCTAAAATGCAGGAATGAATGGTAATTGTTAAAAACTTCTCTTCACCGTTACAGAAAAATCAGGCCTGTGGAGCGATACAGGCGCTCAAGCGCCTCTAGTTTATAGACTTGAGGTAGAATGCTTTCGGAAACATTTTCGGTATACGAGAAAGTGCTTGTAATGCATATTTACTCCATTGGTCACCATGTTTTCTTTCTTCAAAAGGCTACTGCACACTTTGAGCAAAAGTTCATTTCTTGTTTGCAAATCTTTTCTAGACTAAATTTTTTTTTATGTAGATAGAGTGATAGATTGATATTTTACATGCACATCATCTGGCTAGTCAGGTTTTTGTGTATATATTTTCACTTGATTACTTTTTGGTACATGTTCATTATGTTTTTGCCACAACCTTTATGTTTACATGCTGTATCTTACTATATTTGCCTGTTCTTTAACCAATTAACCCTTTACCAAATCATCCCTGGTTTTCACGACCCTGAGATAGAAGGCTTTTGAAAAAATTGTTGGAAAGGGAGAAAATGCTGGTTACCAGTAATTTCTCCTTTTTTCACAGTGTTTTCTGCCTTGCCTGAAAGAAAACTTTAATTTTTGAGTTGCCTTTATTTTGTTGTCTGCAAGTGCTTTCAATTTAGACCAATCTAAAATTTTGTTGTTTAATAAATAGTTACTAGCAGACAAAAGTTAAATTGTCCCAGATTTCAGCAGACAATTTCGAAAAACGGCCAAAAAAGTGCAAAAGGTACTGAAAGGATAAATATAAACATTATTGGAAAGAGACACTATTTGGATTATATGAAGAAAGCATTGTGTTGCAATGTACCAGTGTTTAATAAATAGTTACTAGCAGACAAAAATTAAATTGTCCCAGATTTCAGCAGACAATTTCAAAAAACAGCCAAAAAAGTGGAAAAGGTACTGAAAGGATAAATATAAACATTATTGGAAAGAGACACTATTTGGATTATATGAAAAAAGCATTGTGTTGTAATGTACCAGTGTTTATCTGTAGATTCCTTTGACATAGTGAGCAAGTTGTTGGCTAAATACATGTACTCATGTTTTCTTTTTAAAAATCATCATCAAGTATAAGATTTTGAGCTTTTTTTACTTTCATTTATTTGCAACTCAAAGCATCAGCAGAGATGAAAATGCTTGTCACAAGCATTTTTACCTTTGGACACAGTGTTTTCAAAAATATACCGAACAACTTTAAAAATCGGGCTAGTTGGCTATGGGTTAAGTTTTGATTCAAGGGCCATTTATTTCTCTTTATACAAGTGGTACGGTCCCTAAATTTGTCTTAAAAGTATTCTCTGCATTAAACAAGTTTAACAGTATGAGAATATACTCTAGCTGAAGTATTAAAATATACTTTCAATGTTCATCATACTACCAATTAAAAAAAATATCAGAAAGATCTTTACAAGCTATTATTACTTATTTTGATGTTTCGAAAATATAAGAAAAATATGAGATTTTTGTTTTGGTCCCTTGAAATATTATGCAATAAAAGCCACATTTTCTTTTTTATGCAGTGCAAAGTTAACTCTTTACCACACGACAACATTTTAGACTGGTTCAAAATGAAAGCATTTGCAGACGACAATATAAAGGTGACTGAAAAATTGAAATTGGTTCTGGGAAGGGTAGAAAACACTGTGGGAAAAGGAGAAAACACTGTGGGAAAAGGAGAAAATGCTGGTTACCAGCATTTTCTCCTTTTCCTACAGTGTTTTCAAAAGGCTTCCTTTTCAGGGGCGTCAAAAGTAGGGATTGTGTGGTAATGGGTTAAACTTCCTAGTCTTTTTGCGAGCCTTTTTGACAGGTCTTAATTGGGACAAAGCACTGGGATAAGAATGTAACACTTAGTATTCAATTGTTTTCTACTTTTGCCACAATATTTTCAAGCTGCTTCTCTCCAAGAGTAGTCAAAAGTCGTCATTGTGTGCGAAAGGGTATTGACATGTCCTGCTTGAGATGGAGGTGTTTATTCACAAATATACTGTTTACTTGTTTCAACTACCTTTACATAATATTCATTTTGTTGTGGTACTCGATTCATGTTACGAGAAGATGATACTTCTTTCAAATTAAAGTGAAAAAAAAAAAGAAGCTTTGTTTCTGTTCTTCTTTTTGTTTAACTGTTTCACCTTAAATAGTATTGAGTTTTTTGACTATTTCACTCTGCACATGATGAGAAACTTTTGGTCACATCCAAATTGAACGCACCTTCAGACCAGGGAGAACGATTTCTTCATTTACTCAATCTAATTCTAGAATCGACTTCCATGAGTACTTTCAGTACTTTGATTATAAGTGACTGGTGCATAGAATATTTGCCATAGCTGGATGAATCGTATCAGGTAGCGTTTCATGGAGTAAACGTTTCTGTTGAAATTCGAAGTCATGGATGTCATTTTGAAGGCAGTCCGACTTTGTACACAGAATGCCCAAATCAGATAGAAGAATCTGTATTTGAAAAATACCATTTAGCGGAAGATAATACTCAAGCTTTTAGCGATAGGCCGAAGCAGGGGGATCAATGAGTACATCGATTAGTGAGTGATTTATACTCGTAGGTCTGTCCTGACCGTGTATGTCCTGGGAATGGAACAAAGCAATTTTTCCTACCTTTTCATGCGGGGGCTTTCGCAAAGATATATTTTCCACGGCTGACCCGAAAACCAAATGTCTTCTACCTGTCACAAATGTGTACACGTGGGTCGACAAATTATAGACTAGCAATAATTTATAAAGAAACCATGCTCTGTGAAATAGCCGTTAACTACATCTGCAAACATTTTCGACGCAAAAATTGGCGAAGTTTTGTGCTAGTGGTCAATTTTCTGCGGTTCAACAGATCGATTTGCCCCATAGTCAATCTGGTTATTTGACAAAGCGCATTCTACGTCCCTGATGTGATCTACATATGCAAAAAGTTTCGACCTAGATCAGCCTGCGCTATCCGCGCAGGCTGATCTAGATCGAAAGTTTTCGCCAGTGTTCAATTTTCTGCTGCTTAACTAACCAGTTTGTGTAACGTTATGATTCATTTGGTTATTTAGCAAAGTGCATTTTATAGATCTATGCATGATTATGTGCATCTTCGCAAGCCAAGACCACAGTATATAAACGAACTGTACCCAAACCGGATCTTGCGAGTAAATTCCATGAATCGATTGGTGAAAACAGATGGGTACCTTTGAATAATTGAGAATGACAGGTTGTTGTGACTTTCATGCAACTTGCAAACATTTGCATCATTGAATGAAATAATGTATCTTTCAAATAAATACACCACTTACCATCTTTGGCCGTGTAATTGCTGATAAAGTGCAATACTCGTCTTCACTTCTTTTGCTCACTACTATACATGCTGTTTTCACAAGGCAATTTATGTATAATTCGGTCTATTTATCCGATACCCATTTGTAAAGTTTTGTTTCTAAATGTATGCTCTTCACAAAACAGCCAATATATGCCGACAAAATTTGTTAAAATTACCTGAAAATGTATGGAAATTCTGCATGGCGAACGGTTTGATACTGTACCCTTCTTGCAAATATCAAGTAAATGATCTGTACATTACTTGCGAGTTGGCTGAACAAATTCTTGCGAGTACCATACAGGGATTTCCATTGCTTTATACCTACACAAGAGCGAAGCATCCATTACGCACGTTACTAGAGTGCTCAATACAAACTTTGTTTCGCAATTTATTCCTTACAATGTCATTTCAATGCAGTTGTACTGAAGAATCTTTGAAATTTTGTGGCAAAAGGTGGAACTCGTTACAAGCAATTTCAACCTTTGCCACAACACTTTGTATGCTGTATAAAATCTAATATATCACAAGTAAAAAAATATTAGCTGTGATTATATGTGAATCATTTCTAAGTATACGTTCAAAATAACACGACTTTGTCTCATTGGCAAAAAAATAACATGAGCTTCGCACAGCAGTGCATATACGCCCAAAGGGGCTTGTCAGTGAAATGGGTTAAAATCTAGAACCCTACAGAGATCCAAATTTGAAAAGTCACATGCAAAACCACACATCATAGAGATTTGACATTGTAGTAAGTTTCAAATCATTCCGATGGAAACTGTGGGTGCATACAAAAAATGCTAACGGTGACCGACCGTGGCCATAACATAATGCAACCCTTCCATCGTATAAAAAAATCAAAGTGCTGTCAGCACTGTAATCCGTCGACACTGAACAATCTCAAACCTAGCCATTCGACCCCTCATCTACCCATCATGTGTACAACCTTATCCTCGTACCACCACATATGAAATACGCTATTTTATATTATAAAAGTGGAACAATGATTTTGTTCTTCTGTCATCATCAGTGCCATTTCTGAACACCATTCGTTGTATGTTTTGTTGAACGATTATGTGTCACAAGGACTATGTGTCACATTTTATTTGCGTCTTTAGTTCATGCAGAGTGTACTGCCCAGCTCTTTTATTACAGCAGGGTATGGGTGGAGCTGTATTTTATTTCCATAAGTTAGTGTTGAAATCGGTGATCAAGGCGGACCAGAATAAAAGACAATATCAAATATGAAACACGGGGAGATATGTAACGGCTGCGACAGGTCATTGAACATCTATTCTTGTGGCTGTAAACAGCCACTGAAGATCAGGTTTTTGAGAGAAAAGCAGCCAAACATAATAGTATAAAAAGACTCGGGTTTTATTCTGCTTCCTTTTCATGAACTACAGGAGGCCCTTCGGATTTTGGGACAAAAATTTTACAAAATACAAAAAAAAAAAAATCTTTATACTCCCAAAGCCGTATAATTTTCTTTCATTAAACCCCAGTAGTCGAAAACCATCCGAAAACAAGAGAAATAAGAGATTTACTACAGCCCAGGTCGACACCGACGGAACACACTGTCTCTTTTTACAATTTGCTCATTTACATACTGGAAAATACACAGACGAAGCTTCAAACATAGCGTCCGAAGAAGACATTATGGAAAATAAATACATGTTTCTTATGGAATTTAAGCGTCATTAGTCACATGCCAGTCACTTATTTAAAATTAACATTCCCACCATGCTTTTTTTTTTTTTTTGCGCGAAATCTAAAAATAGCCTAATGGGCAACGTAGGCTTTTAAGGGAATACCACCCCTAATTTTTTGTAATATTATGATTCTTAATTATTGATAATTCGTATTGTTTTTTCATATTAATTTCAGTGATATATATATTATTTAATTTTGTGTGATGTGAAAAACCTATATGCCGACCTTTAAGGAACAGAACGAATTCATGCAATAAAATTTCACAATTCGTATTCATCCGCTAATAGATAAAAAGAGGGATTCATCTGCTTAAATAGATAAAAAGAGGAATTACCATTTCCTGATACGGCATCTTGGACTCATCCAATTTGGGAGAATTTAGGGGAAAATTTACAGATCTGCTTAATAAAAGTATAATTTTGAAAAAGAATAGAACATGTAACGAGAAAGGAAGAAATTGTTCGTTGAGTGTAATTTCTTCTCAAATTCTTACAATATTTTCTTAAGTCATTGACTGATGACTCATTTCTATGAGGAATAGGAATAACCACTATAAAACAGTATTTTGCATTAAACATTCAGATTCTTCAAGAAACTTGTGAACATCCCTCACTGGTGTCTTTTTTTATGGGGCTTTTTTAAAATGGTGACACATAAACAAGCCTTCAAACTCACTGTCTTAGTATCACCATTAGGTTGCAGAGGCCTGTTCCATAGCTTCAAATCTTTTGGAATACTTATGAAGTTTTTTTTTATACGAAATTGTTTCTTTTCTTTGTGAGTCAAATTCTGAAATTTTGATCTTGAGGTTTTTCCTATATGGATTTCCAAATTATGATTTATTTATATCACAAAAGCTTGTGGTTGACAGTTTGCTGTAAAGGCATCTGAATTACTCCATTTTATACAGATTTATACCATCAGGCATCAGATTTGTTATCCCAAGAACCGTACAGAATATTTGAAAAAACTCCCAAGACATCGTACAGATAGATTTCGTAAACTCGCAAGTAAGGGTACGAATCATCAGCAAGAAACGTACAGTTGACCCACTTTACATAGAGGCATTAATTCTTATTTTTTATGTTCAAAATCGAACTTTAAAATGCCCAATGCCGCAAATGTCTTTTTTAATTAATTAATTGCACCGGTTCAAACTCAGAAAACGTGTTTCAGCCAGCCTTAACATGATAAAAGCTGATTTAAGATCGGGTCTACTGCAAATGACGCTGTAGCCTGCGGTGAGTATTGAGAATTTCAATGTTTTAAAGCTAAGAATGATTATATAGCAGTTTATGTATTAACTATAAAGGTTTGGCATAAACTATAAATAAAGATTCACACATTCAGCAGTATGAAAGACGCAACAATTTTTATCTCGGCTGTCTCTAATGCAAAGTGGACATCACTGAAATTTACTCGCAAGATCCGGTTTGGGTACAGTTCGTTTATATACTGTGAAGACTGACGATTCACTACGTAAATCTACCCTTGGCGGATCGAGCTTGATTTTTACATTCACCCAATACGCTTTTTCATTGGATGCAGCCAGCTCTAGCTGCAACGAATGAAATCACTCGTAGCATTTCATCTATGATAAAAACAGAACAAGGTCTCTACCTTTCGAATAGGAGGTAAACATGGAAACCCACGTGGATGTCTGCTTATCGCTTCACGTGTATTCGTAAGCGGTTTGTAAAACGATGATGTTTCATTTGCTTTTAGAAATATGATGTGAAGGGGGGTAATAACCAACATGCAATAGAGGGCGCATCGCAGGAATCTCGAAATCGGGCTCAATCAGCCAAGGTAAGATCCACGTTGTGATCGTAAACTTGGCTCGCAAAGATGGATTATCTGATAACTTGTTTGGTATCATGCACCAAGGAGATGCATTGAATTCCTTTTCAAAGAGCGTGCCTCAAATATATTTTTGTTTATCAGTGTGTGTGTTTGTGTGTGTGTGTGTGGGGGGGGGGGGGGGGAGGGGGTTGTTTGTATGTGTGTGTATTTTGTGAAAGATCGAAATTTATTTCATCTCGTGAACATCATCGGTACATTTCGCCCCAGGCTGCACGGTTCATAAAATTATTTACGATGATTTCACTTGATGAAAAACTGAAAATTTCGATCTTTCAGCCAAAAAAAATCGTCGGTGTACTTCCAAAACCTAGTAACTACAGCTTGTAACAAGCTGTAGTTACGAGGTTTTGGAAGTACATCGACGAAATATCCTTTATGTCAACTCCACAATAATTTCCATACTTTTAAAGTGTTACAATTTGTATCTATATGCATTTTAACATCCGCTTTGTTTACCTTTGGCAGCCATTGTTACTTTAAAGAGGAGTGTAAAAGTTATTAGATTCTTCATTGAGACAGGCTGGGGTAGACCTGTCTCTTACATTCTGCACTTAACGGTCTTTGAACCCTGGAGAATCCTATAACCATATTCTCTAGATTTCAATCGGCACTGGTATCCTCCCACATACATGTTCAACGTCTTAAGTTTATGATTTAGCTTTACAACTTTTTCAGTCAAATTCCTGACATAGATTTATAGATTTAAATGGAAATTATCGAGTCTTGAGGTAAGAAGCGGAGGAGGGGTCGAATAGAACGTGGAAAATGTTTCGACAGTTAAGGAACTTTAAAAATAACTAACCGTGATAAAGGTTACGTTTGTATCTGAAGCATTAATAACTTGTGCAAAACGTGTTTTCTTAATAGCTACCTACTGTCATACACTTCTTATACAAAATGTCTGTCTGAAGAAAAAAAATGTACATTCTGCTGGAATATATTGTATGCGTGTGTGTGTTTTTGTCTGTCTGTGTGTTGTGAAGTTCATCAGAAACATCGAGGGCTCAGGTGTTAGGATGCCAATGACAACATGATTCCTTTGTTTTAAACAATTTTGTCTCTTATAGTTTCTGGATCTTACAATTTTTAGGGCAGCATTGCTACCATTGATACCATTGAACAAAGTTTCAAAAAAAAAAAAAACCCATAGTTCTTTTTTTTTCGTAAATGTCTGGATGGCTATCCTTGGAATTTAGAACTTGAAGTATTTTTTTGGAATGGTCGATGAATATGGCCCATAAATGTACCCATGTAGAGGGCTTATAGCAGTTTGGAGGCTGTATTGTTGTATTTTGACCTTCTGAAAAAGGAGCAGAAAATTGGCAGAATTGACGTGTACATAAGATGTACAGCCATTATACTGAATTTTAATTATGACTTTTTTTCTCACCCTCGAATAGCATACGTTGTTTTTAGGAGGGTCCTAAAAGACTACTTTGCGGTTGAGACAACAGCATGAAAATACAGATTGACTTTGCTCATGATCTTTTTAAAAAAGAGTCAACTAACTCAATAACAAATATGAAAAGTTTTTAATGTATTCTCAGTTGGATTTACAAATGGAGGAAAGATGCTACGATGTTGCCCATGCAAAAGGTATGATAACTTTTTTGTTTATATGTACATTTTTTAAAAAGGGCACTACCTTGCAGATATAAGGAATTCGATAAGTATTCCAGACGTCCTGGGTTGATTCTCAACAAGGAAAATACATGGATAAGTGAGGTGTCGCCATGAAAATTTCATTGAAAGCGGGTATAGTTTAACACTATGAAATGCTGTGGAAATAAGACTGCTGGAGCTCTTTGTCGTTAACCAGGGCCCGTATTCACCAACCATTCTTGAGAATATTCCTAGTCTTATTCTCCAAGGTTTTCTAAATTTATAAGTAACACATATTCTGATTGGATAAACCGAATGGTTTAGCCACTCAGACGTTGTGTTACTTACAAATGTAGGAAATTCTCGAGAATAAGACAAAGAACCTTCTTAAGAATGGCTTGTGAATGCGGGCCCTAGTGTTTGGTGTTAATGAGTTCTATATACATGAAATAATATTTCATACAACGCTTATCGACAATGTTTGAATACATCGGTAACTCACGTGTGTGATAACTTAGGTTACGTTGCACTTACTCGGTATTGAGAATGTTGGAGCCCGTCAATAACCAAATTACATGATAAATGAACTGTAAAGTTATGTTTCACACCATCCATACCGAGGATATCGTTGCTCCTTCTCGACTAATATAGCTTGTGATGAATGCAGTGTAAAGTAGGTTTTTCATTCCTTTGTAACCGAGAATATTGCAGCTCTTCCTCGATAATCCAGGGCTGTAAAGAATGGGTTACGGTATAAGGAACCGTTTGACGCATTGCATGCCGAGGATCTTAAAGCTCCTCCTCTGTTATTGAGGTGCATATGAATGAAGCTTACGGGTATGTTGTACACCTTGTTTATCATGGAGACTCGAGCTTCTCCTCGGTATCTCTGATGCATGAAGAATGTTTTGTGAGATAGCGTTTCACACCTTGCGTGCCGATAATTCAGGGGTGTAAAGAATGGGTTACGGTATAAGGAACCGTTTGACGCATTGCATGCCGAGGATCTTAAAGCTCCTCCTCTGTTATTGAGGTACATATGAATGAAGCTTACGGGTATGTTGTACACCTTGTTTATCATGGAGACTCGAGTCTCCTCGGTATCTCTGATGCATTAAGAATGTTTTGTGAGATAGCGTTTCACACCTTGCGTGCCTATAATGGTGAAGCCTCTCTAAAGCAACCAAGGAAACAGATGAATGAAGCGTAAGGTGGTGTTGTTTCCCTTGGTTATTGGAGATGATGGAGCGTCTCTTCGGTAACCAAGATGCATTTTAATGACATGTAACGTAATATGGCAATCTTTGGTTATCGAGGATAGTAAACTCCCATCGGATAGAAGGGCCAAAGCAGATTTAAGAAACCAAAAAAAAAAAGAACCCACACACACACGCGCAAAGAATTTTGATGAACCTTTATGTAACTGTTGGTAATGAACATTGAACGGACTGCAGTTATAATATAAATCTATTAACAAATAAGGTCGGCGGTCAACTATAGGGGACAAAAATGATTCTTTCCACCTTTCCCCACAATATTTGCTATCTTTAAATTAAATAGACGATTTTTATATTTTAGCCGTTTAAAACTTTTCGTCTGCAGGTGCTTCCGAAACGGACGAGTCTAAAATTTTGTTATCTGTTAAAGAGTTGAAAAAATACATTCAAATAATCGCAGGTTTGAACAACCGACTTTTGGCATATATGATATTCTAATTATCGTGTTCTACCAAAACCCTGTGGAACATAAGAACACTTAACAATATAATTGAAACCTGGTGTGACTAACATGGATTGTAACGTGGATACTGGACGTTAACGAAAAATTATCCTTTTTCCACAATGGTTTTATATGCTGAATTTATAATTTAACCTTGACTCTTGAATGCACTTACTACCCATACACGAATGTCACTCGGCACAGCTCGTCCGATTCCGTACTAGATCAACGGATCACCCGAGGTTTGCCAAATGACACGGATGTGTGCACAGGCGTTGGTCTTTTTGCAACAGTGGTTTCAATAATATAGCAATTCCTGGTTATTGCAACAGTGGTTTAGATAATAGCAATTCCTGATTATTGCAACCGTGGTTCCGATAACAGCAATTCCTGATTATTGCAACAGTGGTTTCGATAACAGCAATTTCTGATTATTGCAACAGTGGTTTCGATAATAGCAATATCTGATTCTTGAAACAATGTTTTCGACAATAGCATTTCTTGATTATTGCAACAGCGGTTTCGATAATAGCAAGTTCTGATTCTTGCAACAGTGATTTCAACATAGAAATTCCTGATTATTGCAACAGTGGTTTCGATAATAGCAATATCTGATTCTCGAAACAATGTTTTCGGCAATAGCGATTCGTGGTTATTGCAAGAGTGGTTACGATAATAGCAATTTTTGATAATTGCAACAATGTTTTCGACAATAGCATTTCCTGGTTATTGCAAGAGTGGGGTTACGATAATAGCAATTTTTTATCATTGCAACAGTGTTTTCGATAAAAGCAATGTCTGTTCTTGCAACGGTGTTTTTGGATATAGCAACTCCTGATTATTACAAGAAAGTTTTCGACAATAACAATTTCTAATTCTTGCAACAATGTTTTTTGACAATTTTATGCAGCAAAACGATGACAGTCATCTCAACATTTGATCAGACGACAAAATTTTAGGCTTGTCCAAATCAAAAGTTTTTAATGGAGTTTCAATCACGATATAGAATTAGTTTCTGAAAGGGGGAAAGCGTTTTGGAAAAGGGAGAAAATGATGCTTACAAGTGTTTTGTCAATGTTTTCAAGAACCCTTTTCTACGTGAACCTAAAGACACGGGATTGCTTGGAAAAGGAAAACAAGGGGTTTAATTGAGTGTAACCATGGCGTCATATACAGGTTTTTACCATCTACCTGTTGTGGATAGTATCCGTTGAGAACGCAACACCCTATTTAACTACGTGTAATTTAACTGTTAACTAATTTTATATGGAGTTCACAACTACACGTTTAAACACTATATTACCAACACCAATATTTTTGGTCTTTCTACAACATGTAAGCTATAGTTATCATTCAATTCGTAGATAAAGTATGTAATTCATTCATACTTGTCACACATGTAAAGATCCATACCCAACCTATCTTTGTCCTGATATCAAAACGTCCAATTTTTTGTCTATTGAGTGTATTTTCTCTTCTAAACTTATTACTTTGGTCTGTAGATTTGTCTGTTCTTCTTGCACCTGTTCTACTATCTCATGCACGTCACTGACTGACTTAGAGATTTCAATAACTCCAACAGCACTTTCGCCAATGGACAATCTTTCATTCTTGGCTTCCCTCATGGTATAAATAGCCTGCAATAATTTACCGTAGATTCGTAATCTTCTGTTTCCATCTATGACTCCATGTCTGCGCATTCGCCATAACGACAAAGCGTGTTTTATGACGTCAGATGCCGCATTCTTACGGATTTTATCCAACTGAACTCTTGTGACAAAATTATGAACATATTTCTCTGGTCTAGTTTGCTCCAGTTTTGAAGCCAAAACGGCGACAAGTAAAGCTGTAGTACCGACTCCCATTAAACCAGTCAAGACGGAAACGAATCGGCCGCAGTAAGTACTCGGCGTCATGTCGCCATAACCAATTGTCAAAAAGGTAATGGCTATCAGCCACATGGAGTTCAAGTAGCTGCTCTCTGGGGAACCAGGGTGGTAATAAATTTCGCATGTACGCAGAGACCAGCTGTCTACCACCAATATAAATATCATCAAAATTGAAAGCATGGTACCCGGCATAGTGGACATCAAGGCTTTAAACACGAATGCCGTGTTTATCTTGACTTTATTTAGAGCACCAAGACTTTGAGTAGAAGTGTCCGTCAGTAGACGATGATGAACAACCGTAAATTTACCGACGATGTAAAATCGACCAAGCATAAGAATAGAAAAAATGGCATCCAAAGACACCATCCGATATTTGCCGTCGACGCCATATGAGGGCACAAGAATATTTCCTGGTATAGGATGTATACAACATACTAACAATTCTAGTAACACTTTCAGGTAAGTCCATGGAAAGTCCATCGCCAGCCTCCAATCATCCCAACTATTGTCCGTCATTTGTAGCTTGATCCCGGTCACGTGATACGAAATAATAGCACAGAGTAGAACTAACGTAGTTAGGGATATCACAGACTTTATAATGATGGAACCAGGGGACGTTTTGGTTACAACACCCTGTATAAACAGTTCTGTCTCAACCAACATCAGAATAATACCCAACATTGCCATGGTGAACTCAACATTAACGATCATCCGTCGACGGTTCACAAGCTGTTTTCTACGGCCAAGTTTGTATCCTATGTTGTCGAATCGGCTAGTGATCCCAAGGGCTGACGTCATGGCGTCACCGGAAGAAGAAGCGCTGATATTGTCTTCTTCAACGTATTTGTTGTATTTACCGTTAGTTCGATTGACGAGTGGAATTCCCGGATCCTCTATGATACTGTTTCCACTCATCTTATTCTGAAAGTAGAAAACAAACAACTTAGGCGGATCGCATTTAATTACCTAAAGACAAAATACGAGTCTTGTCTATAACTCATTGCTTTAGGCTTGTCCGAATCGAAAGCATTTGCAGACGACAAAATAAAAGTGACTGAAAATTTGAAATTTGTTTTGTGAAAGGTACAAAACTGGGGGTAAAGGAAAAAATGCTGGTTACCAGCATTTTCTCCTTTTCCCACGATGTTTTCCAAAGGCTTCTTTCTCAGGGTCATCAAAAGTAGGGATTGTGTGGTAATGGGATAAAAACGGTTGCAGCAATAAAGGATAATCAACTGGTTGTGAATGATATAAAAAAAATCTGTCAATAGTAAGGGATGTGATGCTGTTGAAAAACGAGTCCGTCCAAAGGATTCGGGATTTTAACTGCACCACAAGTCATGCATCTTCGCGAGCCAAGGTTACGATCACTACGTGGATCTTACCTTAGCTGATTCAGCCCGATTTCGAGATTCCTGCGATGCGTCCTCTATTAGATGCTGGTTATTAACCCCCTTTACATCATATTTCTAAAAGCCAATGAAGTATCGTTTTACAAACCGCTTACGAATACAATCATTCAACATGAAGCGATAAGCAGACAAACCGTGGGTTTCCATGTTTACCATCCTCGGATACCCCGGGGTCTCCCTATTTGCCACGCTACATCGACCCCTGGGACAATTGACTAATAAAACCTTGAATCAGCCACCGAAAATCGATACGAAACGTCATAGCGTACAGTCCACTCGCCCATCATAAAATGATGATGGAACCAATGAAAAGCCAGCATGGTAAAGCGAGGAAAATTCAATTAATTGTCCCAGGGGTCGATGTAGCGTAGCAAATAGGGAGACCCCGGAGTATCCGAGGATGCATGTTTTACCTTCTATTCAAACGGTCGCGACATTATTCTATTTTTATCAAAGATGAAATGCTACGAGCGATTTCATTCGTTGCAGCTAGAGCTGGCTGCATCCAGTGAAAAAGCGTATCGGGGGAATGTAAAAACCAAGCTCGATCCGCCAAGGGTAGAGTAGCGTAGTGAATCGTCAGCCTTGGCGTGCGAAGATGCAAGTCATGCGAGTGACAGATTTTTTAATATCAATCACAATAGGTTGATTATTCTATTTACTATATTCGTAGCTCACCCTTTTTGTTCTAATTATTATCAAGAATGGTACAAAATGAGCAATATCGGAAAAAAAATAGTTCCGGCAAATATTTTAAACTATATCGTCAAACTATATTTATCTGCACTAGTTGCTTTTTTTTTTCACTGTGAAATCCTTGTAGTTCACTAATAAGAATATAATTAAACGTTCTAATCGTATTAAATAATAGATTTTGTATCTGAGAGGACAAAAAAAAAACACGATTTATCGATGTAACATCCCCCACCCCCCTTTACGCTTTCTGGTAAAGAGGTTACACGACACTTTTGGACGTTATCATTCCGAAAGTGTGTGCGTTTAAAAATGGTTGTAAGTCTAAAAAAAATCTGGTATATGTTGTAAAAGTATTTTTAGAATTAAATGTAGCTCATATGATGTAACATGGAGAAAATGCTGGTAACCAGCATTTTCTCCATTTCACACATTTTTTTTAGAGAAGATTCCGTGGGATTGTTGTGAACATAAAGGATCGTTTATTATGCGGTTAATTGACAGTATTCTTCCGAGACAGTGAGTGTCTAATATAACGAATTTTTAATCTCTATTCCCTCAATATCTGCACCTTTTCGACCTTGAAGTGTTATTAAGCGTCTGGCGAAATAAAGCGCATTACCGCACAAACCCACTACAAATATCATAATTCAATAACTAGCAGACAGAGAGTTTCTTAAGGGCTTTTATCATCAGTTATTAGACGGTGTTGTTTTTTATTTTTCTTCGTAAAAATTACTAAGTTAGCTTTTTCCCATTTCCCCATTTGCATGATCTAATGTAGTAACTGTTGTCTTTTGAAGACCCGAGGGAAAGAATGGTTTTGGAAACACTGAAGAGGCAAAGGAGAAAAATCAAATTCATCCGACATTCAGTATGCTGTCTACAAATTAACCATTTTCCAAACGACAAAATTCTAGACTAGTCTAGTTTGAAACCATTTACAGACGACAAATCAAATGTGAATAAAACGTTGAATTTACTTTTGGGAAGTGTAGAAAACATTATGGGAAAAGAAGAAAATGCTGGTAATCAGCATTTTCTTCTTTTCCCATAATGTTTTCAAAAGGCTTCTCTCTCAGGGTCATTAAAAGTCGGGATTGTGTGGTAAAGATTTAAACTTCGATATAGAAAAGTCTTATATTTTGTTACCTAATATAGAGTAAGGGTAAGACTGCATACGGGCATAGTTAGCCCAAAATATAGTGTATACAAATGTTATACCGCCGTGCGAAATGCCGAGGCGCAATGATACATAGTTTGTCTACTGATCTCTTGGTCCTGGGCTTTTTCGTTCCAAAACCAGTGCGTCCCATGGCTTGTTCATTCCATGAATTTTCGCTACTCCATTTGATTGGGTATGAATATCTATAGATTGAAATAATTGATTGTAATGTTGGGAATTAATAATTAACGGCCAGATTTATTTCAAAATTATAGTTTTCAGGTACAAACGTTTTATTCGATATTTTCACATGGTTTTTTCTTTCTATCTATGACACATCCTACTGTCAAGGGATGTTACTCCAGACTTCTAATGACCAATGCACAAATAATCCTTACTTTGTCATGAGTACTTTTCCTTCAACCAATATTATATGGTATTCATTTGCTTTGTTATATGACTTTAAAGCCAGTTTTTGAATATAATTTCTCTGTTTCCTTCAAAAAGTTGAATCCACACAATGGTCTCCTTGACAAATACCACTTCAGCGTTCTCAACGCTATTATTTTTACGTATAGGCAGTTGTATGTGTATGTCCTTGACTCAGTTATGTCCCTGTATTTATTGATATCATGGCGCAAAAAAGGACACCCAAGATGTAGATAGTGGGTGTCTGTGGGACGGACCAGCTGTCTCATGGCAATAATAACACTGGTTTGACCCTTCACCAAATAGCCATATGTTTAAATAACCCTGTACAAGAAGGTTTTTTGAAACTAGTGTTGGAAAAGGAGAAAATGCTGGTCCCTTTTCCAATATTGTTATCAACGCCTTTTACAACTTAAACCACCTTAACTAATTAGCAAACAACAAAATTTTTGGTTTGTCCAAATCGAAAGCATTTGCAGACGACAAAATAAAAGTGACTGAAATTTTGAAATTTGTTTTGTAATGGATAGAAAACATTGTGGGAAAAGGAGAAAATGCTGGCTACCAGCATTTTCTCCTTTTCTTACAATGTTTTCCATGAGCTTCTTTTTCAGGGTGTTAAAAGTCGGGATTGTGTGGTAAAGAACTAAATTGGTCTTCTGCATATTATTTGAAGTTGGACAAGTCTGAAATTTTATCACTTGGTTTAAATTTAACCGGAATTTGACTCTGGTTAAAGTTAACCAGACCTTTATACAATCGCTAACCAACAATTTAACCCAGACCCCCTCTCAACCAAACTTCTAACCCAGTGCTTAAATTCAACCAACGTTTATACAACCGGGTGCTGGTAACGAGTTAGCTCTTGAGTACGCTGATCGGTTACTACATGGGACTTCAAGATCCAAAATCAGAACTTGCAGTACAATTCTTTACCAACACTGGTCCTGCATTTGCTAAAGAATGGATGGCCAATCCGCGCAGGCTGACCTTGGTCGAAACTTTTTGCTTTTGATAAATTGTCTTTTTCGAAGATAATTCTAAACACGAATATGCATATCTTTTCGGAAGAAACTCGGGGATAAAAATGAAAGAGACATAAAAAAACAACTGCACCATACTGTCAGTGATTTTTCTCTTTGCCAAAACAATTTCAAGGCACACAATATGATCTCAACTTTACATAGCAGTAAATAAATGGAGTAAATGTATTCAATAAATAGGGAAACATCCAGAACGTTCATATTCAAAGCTGTTTCCATTTAGTACCATAGGCACTCGAAGAGTGATCAGGTCAGCATGCACCACAGGCATCCTTACACCGAATCACAGGCATCCTAAGTGTGGCGAGGCTATTTATCAATAATAATAATCCCCATCCGAAAATAAATCCATTAAAAATCAAATGCAGACTGGTGTCTGAACATACTGACCATGTTATTCCAAGGTTTTATTATACTTGGTATACGGGGTATACTGGAAACGGCCTGTCTGTCCGTGTGTCTGTCCGTCCGTGTGTCCATCTGTTTACAAATAATTACCTGTTTCTGTTAAAGCGCCGGCGGGGTTATTTAGTCACATACAGTGACCCGTCTGGTTTAAACAGTAAGCTTGTTTTTCTTCGATACCAAGAAATAATTTTCGGGTTTAAGGAGAAGGGGATGTTCAAAGGAACTCGCACTTCGGGTGCCTGGGATGAGAATGTGGTACAAACTCCATCAGAAGACTGTATTCTACCAGGATCGACTACAAGTTGTAATTGACTCTGTAAGAAAATGCTGCCCAGGCTGTCCAAAATGTTGAGAAATATACAATGACACGAACGACCTTGCAATATATGGTATCTTGATTTTTTTACTCAAGAGACTTAATTTATTTAACACTTTAACTGATCAAAGACTAAAATGTTTTGATTAAGATAGGGACATTAATGATGCGGTTTTCAAAGTTCTTTTTGCCTGATCAGTCTCGTGATATCAGACAGTGTAAATTCAAGATCAGACTGCACGTTCTGTGCAGTCTGATCTTGAATCTACACTGTCCGCAAAAGTCACTTCTAGACGGCAAAGGATTAATTATTTCAGAGTTTAAGGGAGGCAATAAAATCTGAATAACGTCGATGGCTGCGCCAGATGTTGGTAATGTTATTGCATCCTGAATGCATTCTTAATTGTGACATAATCCCGTGCAATAATAGCGCGATTGTCGTTCTCAAGTTGGCCGAAAATCAATGACATTTTGTTCCTGTTTTTTTCCCCAGCATAGGTGAAAACGCTGGCTTCAATTTACTTTTGGTTTTTATGTACTCAAATAAATAATCGAGCAATTTGGGACTGATCAGAAAAAAATGTGAACCGGTGTATATTGCGAGGCTCCCGAGTAAATTTATGCCAACGATAAACAAAGCTTTGCTATCGCTATTCGATACTCGATGACGCTTATTCACACCATAGCAAACGAATAATGATTTAGAGGATATTTGTTATTTTTTTCCGGTGAAAGATGGAAATTTATTTCATCGAGTGGACATCATCGGTAACATCGTGAAAATATTACTGATGGTGTTGACGAGATGAAATAAATTTCCATCTTTCACCGAAAGAAACAAATATTCTATTTATTTCATGTTTTTGACCCCTTTTAGGAGGAGCTTTATCAAAATCCAGTACAGTTCTTTTCCGTTTTTCCCGTGGCGTACCCCTCCCGTATAGCAACGCATTACAATTTTACGTCAAGGGCGAGAAATTAAGGTAAATGACGTCATATTTCCATCTGGTTGTGAGGCACATGCAACTAACCTAGGCAACAAGAACATGAAAATCGGTATTTTCACTGGTTGTACCAGTGCATGATCGAAAAATATTTTCAATATTTTTTCTCGATATCCGACCGGAAAGCATGAAAAGGGTAATCTTCTTCTTGTTCTAGTGTTAACTCGGTATTTCTTTAACCGTTTACCTATAGCCCATGACTTTGTGTCGACATTTCACTTTGGTCACATGATGTTTTTGCACCACCTGCTCTTTTTCTAACGATGATTTGGAAAAAAGTTTTTTGAAAAATTTCACTATGCATCCACATGCAAAACTATCAGGAAAAGATTCAACTGCTCGCTTGGTTAATCTTTATTACTTCTCATTATGTTGCATATGACGAAACTCTTTCACATCTCAAAATGAAGAGAAATAATGATCGGTGAACTCGCCTGTTTTGTTTCATGCTTCCCGTAGGATGTCGAGAAATAGCGGTGAAAATATTTTTCGATATTCCACCGGTACGACCAATGAAAATACCGATTTTGATATTGTAGTTAACTAGGTAAAATGCGCATGACTCACTACCAGATGGAAATATGAGATCATTTACCTAACATTTCTTGCTCTTGACGTAATATTGTAATGCATTGCTATGCCGAGGGGGTACGCCACGGGGAATAACTGAAAAGAACTGCATTGGAATTTGATAAAGCTTCTCCCAGAAAGGATAAAAAAAAAACCATGAAATAAATAGAATATTTGTTTTTGAAATCAATTTTGATCTTCCACCGAACAAATATCCTCTATTTCCATAATTGTTTTGCATGTCGTTGAAAAATGACAATTTCAATCAAAAGTTTTGTTTTGTTTTTTTCATTTTTTTTTTCAATGTGTAACATTAACCAATTAAACATCGTCGGTAACTTAGATGTAGTTGCTGCTGCGATTGCTATGTCTATAAAATTTATAAAGAGGTAAAGCAATGGGTAATCAGTAAAACTTTTAAGAATTATTTCCGGTGGTAACACAGGTCTGTATAATGTTGTCATAAATTTTCAATCAAAAAGGTCAACATCAGCACGCAGAATAAATATTTCAATTTTTTTTATCAATTGCAAAGCTTTATATGTTCATTACAGTAAATCAGTATATAATTCTAACGTACGTTGTACTTGTATTTAGCTACGCCTGAAATAAAAAGAGAAGAAAGCAGAGTTTACACACTGAATTTGACGGAGTTCTTTTCTTGTTGGTTACTATAATATTATTGTATTAAGCCCCCTGACAGAGGATGCAAGTCTCGATGTCGCCCCATTGGCGTCACACCAATGCAACATTCTACGTTAAGTAGGTCAACCATAGTGGGTATGTTTATATTTCCGTATATTGTCTATATATATCTATCCACACCGCGTGAGAAAAGGGCAGGTGACTGTTGTATAGCTAAACTTATTCAAATATGAACAGCCGGTCTTGATCCGGGATATCGTAAATCCCACTCCTCAAATCGTTAATTCTTTATCTGACGATAATTTTCTCGATTCGTCCAAATTGAACGCCTTTTCAGACGACAAATGTAATGTGAACCAAATAATTTAACTTGATTGTAAAAGGATAGAGAGTATTGTGGGAATAGAAGAAAATACTGATTACCACCATTTTTCCTTTTCCCACAATATTTACAAAAAAGCGGTTTTTTTTTTCACCAGTTCCGGTTAACACTCGCGCTTGTGTGGTACAGAGTTAAACTTCTTTCTCAACTCAAATATTTGATAAATCATGCAAAACGGTAGGGATTTTTGGATCACCTTAGCAAATGGTACCACATGGTTAGCTGTTGTGATACCTTGCCACCTGTCCTTTATGTCGTTTGTCAAAACATCCCCGGAACATATGGTCGGTTTAATTCAAAAACCATGTTTCATAGCTACGATATGCGGCCACTCAAGTTCCACTTTTATATCAAGTGGTGTCTGGGCGGGGTTAAAACGATTCCTCAAATTCCAGTTTCTTCCTTCAAGCACTAAGGGGTCTGGCACATACTAGTATACAGTTAAAAATACAGTTACATGATAAACAATGATTGGCGTCCTTATGAAAAATCAAAAAAGAGCTTTTAACCCATTACCACTCCATCCCTCCTTTTGAAGACCCTGAGAAAGAAGCCTTAAGAAAACATTGTGGAAAAAGGAGAAAATGCTGGTAACCACAATGTTTTCTACTCTTCATAAACCAAATTTTTAATTTTCAGTCACTTTTATTTTGTTGTTTGCAAATGCTTTCGATTTGGACAAGCCAAAAATATTGTCGTTTGGTAATGAGTTAAACTCATTGTTTTGCTTGATCCACTCAGGCGCATTTGTGTTTAAAGATTGCTTATTGTCCAGATATGCTTTAGGTTCATATATATAACCATAACTGTCTGTATTATTGTTCAAATCATCTATTTCATATTACTTATTAGTATTACAAATGGACGCAAATACCAAAATACTATTTCATCTCCAACCCCCTAGAATCTGCTCCTCTAGAACCGGAAGTCGCATGCCATTTACCAAATACATGTATGTAATTTGGAGCTGTAACATAATTTCTAGTTTGGTTTGCTTACTTCGATGTCATCAGCAATTTTTGTTCAAAGCATACCATTGACTACAAGAACGCTAAAATCAGGCATATAAAACAAACCAACAATTACAGTAGATTTATGGTCACATTTCGATTTCGTTTTCCCTCTCAGAAAATACAGTACTGTCGTTTTGTCATTGTCAAATCCAATACGAAATTTTGGTCGTTAGGCAATGGACGGAGTTTCTATATAGGCCAATTTTGTCAGATATACCTGATATTATGTAGTATTAGCTTTCCTTGCGTTTGAATTTGATTGGAACAGCTCGAGAAACCTTGATAGTGCGTAGCGAGAAGCAAATATATGTACACTAAAAAGAAGTAGGAGATATTTGTTTTTTTTTTCGGTGAAAGATCGAAATCCATTTTCTTGCACTAGATCTATACAGAAATGAAGAAAATTCTTCTTCCTGAAACTGCTTGTCAGTTTTTGAAATAATTTCATAGAGATGTTCCTTGGGTGACCCTTTTCAAAAAGTGTTTGTGAAATTTTGATTCGTCGAGAAACATGGCTCTGGTGAATTGGTGTTACTTGCACTATAGGGAAATGAAGAAATTCTTAAAAATTCTTCTTCTCTCGAACGGCTGGTCAGATTTTAAAATAATTTCACAGAGATGTTCCTTGGGTGACCCTTTTAAAAAAGTGTTCGTGAAATTTTGATTCGTCAAGAAACATGGCTCTGGTGAATGGGGACTACTTGCACTAAATGGAAATGAAGAAATTCTTAAAAATTCTTATTCTCTGAAACCTGTCGTCAGATTTTAAAATAATTTCCACAGCAATGTTACTTTGGTGACCCTAATCAAAATCTATTCACGAACTTTTGATCCGTCAAGAAACATGGCTGTGGTGAATGGGGGCTAGTTGCACTATACGGACATGAAGGAATTCTTGAAAATTCTTCTTCTCTAAAACGGCTCGTCAGATTTTAAAATAATTTCACAGAAATGTTCCTTGAATCACCCTTTTCAAAAAGTGTTTGTGAAATTTTGATAGATCAAGAAACATGGCTCTGGTGAAAGGGGGCTACTTGCACTGTACGGAAATTAAGAAACTCCAAAAAATTCTTCTTTTCTGAAACTGCTGGTCAGATTTTGAAAGGACTTTTACAGGTGACCTTTTGAAATTACTTTGCAAAATAATGATTTTGTTTCCAGTGTTTCAATACCTCAAAATAAAAGAATGGCTATGGTCCTCGCAAAAATTCAGATGAGCGATCCAGGCGCATCTTGGCCCTCTTGTTTCACTATGCTACTTTCCTGGACTATTTTCGCGGCATTTGTCGAAGACAATACCACTATGAGTTCAATGCTAAATATTCGATATTGAATTCTGAAGAGGATTATCGTATTTTGTGCAAAACCGAATGAAATAAACCCAATTTACACAAATAATGCAAACTACTTTGGCACCAGTACTCTTCCTTACACCAAAAAGATGTATTAATTAGCTCAGGAGAAGGATTTGCAAGTTAATGTTTGAATAGTAATTTCTCTTTTTTATCTTTTTAATGTATAATTCTACACAATGGCTTCCTTGACAAATCCTACATTAGCGTTTAGAACGCTTTGATTCTTCAACTGGGCTAATTGTCTTCGTTCTTATTGGGCGTGTTAGTAATTTATTAAAGAACCCGAAGGATAAAGATGCACGCAAACGTTTTAACAGCTCGTCCAATGAAGACATGGCCGACCACTTAAGAATTACCACCTCCTAGTCGCATGTCTAAAGACAATCCATTACAGGAATAAAGTACTTTGACACCACTAAAACATATATTAATATAGGTATGACGACCTCTAGCATACTCTATGAAGAGATGAGGCCAAGGCCCGCATGCGCATTGACCTTGACTCATATACACTAACCATTCCAAATTGAATATTTTTTTCACCATATATACGAAGCTTACACAGAAACAGAATTTCTGAATGGGCCAAACCAAATGGTACAGCCAGTCAGGAATAGCGTACCTCTGAATTTAGGAAAACTTTTTAGAATTAGACAAAGAACTGTCAATGACGGTACGGTCAGAAGGATATCAATGCACTGGTCTTCGATACCCACTTATTTTAAAATTCACTATATATCAGTGAAAACTTAGCAAGACTAAATCACAAGGGTATAACGTTTTGGGATAGCTTGAACGGTCAAACGGTTTGGAATCTTAGTCCCGGATCGTAATCATTACTGCGACATCAAGCTATGGAAAAATGTTGCAAGAATATAGAATCAATAACTACTATTTTTTAACTATAATTTAAAAATTTTGCTAAAAACTTCAACTTATTTAATTGCCCGTTCAGCAAAAGAGGGCGCTAAAAATAGTATCCTACAAAAGAAGCTTCATGTCGTCGTGCTCTAACTTTCTAAATCAAACATGCAAATAGCAATTGACAGATCTGTCAGTTGACGTGAAAACAAAGAAAGGTAATATTACACTTCTGTGTACCCATTGGGGAATATCGTCGGTTTACTTCGAAAACCTCGAAACAATAGCTTGTTACAAGCTGTAGTTACGAAGTTTTCGCAGTAAACCGACGATATGTGGATTTATCATACATAACCTTTTAGAGATACTTTTCTATCTTTTATAACGAAAGAGTTTGGCACTAGTACTTGTTATCATACGGGAGTACTTTGGGTAAGCACATTGACCCGTCCGGAAGCATATTCAGCTGTATAAATACTGTCTTTCGTGACACCAGAACATCGTGCTATAACCACTACATCAAACATTCTTTAAGTAAGTGACATGTCTGTCAAGTAAGGTGAAAAGAAAAGAAGGCTGCTAGTATGTCACACTCGTTCCTCTTTCGGCAAAATATGACTTTTATCCATGAAAATACTGCTTAATAATTTTTTATTTTTGAAACAACCAGTATTGGAGCAGAAAGGGCCATATTTCGAGGCAAGTAATATGCCTTTTTGGGGACGCTATAAAAGTGTAGAATATTGCGGGAAAATGATTCTACATTGAGCAGTTGGTCCCTTTTCGTTCACAGTTTTTAACAGCTGGGCCGGATTTGAACGTTAAAAAGGTCGTGACTCTGTGGCGTCTCTCTGCCGATATATCATCCTCGGAACCCAGGTTTGCGCATTACGTTAATCTCCATGCATAACGGAATGAATCAAAACTGGGTCAACGAGGATGCCGATATATACAGGGGTAACAACCTACGTCATAGCATATGTCATCGGAGACATTTTAAATTCGCTGTTTTCGTTTTAGAAAGGGAAGTTTTTTAGCTTGTACATTATTGCTATTAAAGATCTGTCCAAACAAAGCAGTGTATATGGTACATGACAACTTTTTTCGTTAGTATACATTAATGTTTTGTCCATTAGTTTCGTTGATTTTGCAATTACCTCCGCACAATTTTCGAAGCCGGTGACACATGTGCGATCTAAAAATAGATGTCGTATACAATGACGTTAAGAATAATTGTGTTGAAGTGTTTAGAGCTACAACATTGTTTCATGGCATTTTGATTTCACGAATAGGACAAATATATTTACCGTCACCAGATGAAGTAGGTATTCTAAGTAAATTTTATATACATATATCTTTTTAAATTAATTAATCTGCACTTTGCGCACAGAATGGCGGCTATTCCGACACCTCTGCTATGACGTAGGTTGTCACCCTTGATATAAGCACAATATTTGTTGAAAGAAAACACTTAAATGCAATGTATTACAATTGCAAATTTGTTTTGGTTGGAATATCTATCAAACAAACGGACAATGTGGATCCAAGAATAGACTGCACGTTCTATGCAGTCTGATCTTGGATCTACACTGTTCGCAACAGCTTATCACACTTTGCCTGTCATTCTATATAGTTAAAACGGTAAGGTCAAAAGTCAATTAACTTATTAGTGTGATGAATATAAGCCTTTATTCCCGGAGACACGCGATAGGTCAACTGACCATGCTTAGATGTTTCCTCTCAGCTTCGGTCGATTTTCACAAAGAATTCTTTCTAGTCCAATGGCTCAGTTGTTAAGGTAGTAAACCGGGAGTTGTAAGTTCAAATCCAAGCTTGGTCAAAGCTCGTGTTGAGAACTGATGATGAGAACTGATTGGTCATCGTTTTTTTTCCCTTCGTATCTGTTTGGAACCTGTTTGCATAAGAAAACATTTGTAGGCTTGGAAACTTTGATAGAGCTTGGATCGTAGTCTACCTTCTCTGAAGAGAAACGTCAGTTACCGTCATTGATTGCACGGTAAAGCCAACGTGATATAATTGAAATATTGTTGAAAACGGCGGTCAGATAATTTTTCTAGCACCATCCGTTTTTTCCGATATTTATACCGTAATACCTATACAAAATTCCGTATTTGATATTTTTATCAACAAAATTTTATTTGCTGTCCAAAACTTAAACGTCATGTCTTACTATCTAAGGATTTGTAAATGGACCATAATTATGGCAAAAAGCATGAAAATACAGAAATAAATTTTGTTAAAAAAAAGTCCTTCCCTCCAGCTTTCCTCCCTTCTCTGTGTCTATTTCTGCCTCTGATTGTCTCTCTTTCTATCTGTGTATGACTTGGAGCCATCTTCCCCCCCCCCCCTCTCTCTCTCTCTCTCTCCCTCCCTCTCTCTCATGTCCTATCTCTATCTCCAAATCTTTCTCATGTCCTATCTCTATCTCCAAATCTCTCTCATTCACCTCCAATTTTTCATTTAAAATGTCTGAATCTTTCTCTGTCTCTAAATTTGTCTCTCTAAATATTTAAGTCTTTCTCTCTCTTTAAATCTCCATCTCTAAATTTATCTTTAAACCTCTCTGTCTCTCCCTAAGTCTCATTCTGTTTGTTTTTGCCTATCTCTGTTTACCCCACATACCTATCAGTTTCAATAATTCAGTATTACATAATCAACAACGCAGACTTGCAAATCTGAGAATTTTGTCAATACAAATAACTACAATCAATTTGTCGTCTGTCATAGGGATAATTTACATATCCTATGTCGTCTGCTGAATCATTATGCATTGCTGGATTTATTTATGAGCTACGCTCAGTAAAAAGGGGGATAAATACATGTACATCTCCAAAATGCATTAACTCTATACCAAACGACAAATTTATAGAGTGGTCCAAATTGAAAGCATTTGAAGACGACAAAAAATGACTGAAAAGTCGAAATTTGAAGGGTAGAAAACATTGTGAGAAAAGGTGAAAATGCTGGTTACCAGCATTTTCTCCTTTTCCCACAATGTTTTCAAAAGGCTTCTACCTCAGAGTCGTCAAAAGTTGTCATTGTGTGGTAAAGAGTTAAAACAAGCGGGACGTCATACGGTTAGGCACCATAACACACACACATAGTCTAACAACTGAATTATGAGGTTGTCTTGTCATTCAGAAAATTTACCAGTAACAAAAAGTTTCGACCCAGGTAAGCCTGCGCTCATTGCGCAGGCTGACCTGGTTCGATGCTTTTTGCAGAGGCAGAAAACCCACAGAGCATGACATCACGTGATTAAGAACAATAAGCGACACACATAGTCTAACAGTCGACTGAATTATGAGTGTCATATGTTGCAAAAGAACTGATCTATAGCAAATAGTTTTGGCCCAGGTCAGCCTGTGCACACTGCGTAGGATGACCTTGGTCGATACTTTTTGCTGATGCATTAAACTTCCTTTTCACACATCATTTCTCATATTTATAAACACACACTCGCATATTTGTTTTTTCTGTAACATCCAAATGAATCCGAATCAAAATCAGGTAAAATAACTCGAATTTCACCAAAATTAAAAATCACCAAAGTTTCCTTTCAACCATTATAATGGCTTGCAACACGCAAAAAGGGACATTCGGACATCTGCGTAAAGTGTCGTCTCGGATCAGCCTGTGCAGTCCGCGCAGGCTAATCCGATACGGCACATTAGGACTACATTAGATTTTGTGCTACAGTAGACTTGCGTATAAAACAGAAAATCACATACAATCGGAAAGTGTCGTTTCGGATTAGCCTGTGCGGACTGCACACGCTGATCCGAGACGACACTTTACGCAAATGTCCGAATGCCTCTTTTCGCGTGTTGCAAGCCAGTTATAGTATCTTACAACTGTTGTTGCCTTTGAAGTCAGTGCAGATTAATATAAGACTACACAATTCAGGCTACTAAGATAAGACTACACAATTCAGGCTACTAAGATAAGACTATACAATTCAGGCTACACAAAGCGTGCAGTCTGATCGTGGTTCCTCACTAGGCATTTTTCTATTCTGAATTGCATCGAAAACAGCTTTTCATCTGGACTAGAATTGTTAATGCAAGTTATCAACCCGGTTATATATTCCTTTACTTGGCAGCGAAAGTAATGATAATAATAATAATAATAACAATAATAATAATTCGTTATTATTATTATTATTGTTATTATTATTATTATTATTATCCCGCCAGGGTAGCTCAGTGGTTTGTGTATTTGATTGGTCAACCGGAGATTACTGGTTCGATACCCGGTTGCGACGAACCCCCTATCAGGCGAATTTTCAGCTCCCATCTCTGATACATGTGAGAAAAGTAGTCAGTAGCTTTGGAAAGGAAGTTGTGACAGTGCTGGTGTGAGAAAGCCAGGAAACACTTGGGTGCGTCACTGACTGCCATTATATGATCTAGGCTGTTGAAATGGAGTTTAACTCCAATACAAACTAAATATCATTATTTTATGCTTTCCTTTATGCTATCGAGAAATATCGGTGAAATATTTTTCGATATTTCATTGTTACAACCAGTGCAAATACCAGTTTTTTTATATTCTAACTCTTCGATTGAAGGAGGAAATAGTTGTTCCCGCGCACTAGTTATCTAAGTAAATTGTGCGTGCCTCACAACCAGATGGAAATATGACGTAATTTACCTTACATTTCTCGTGTTTGACGTAATATTGTAATGCATTGCTATGCGGAAGGGGTACGCCACGGGGGTTAATCAAAAAGAACTGCCCTGGATTTTGATAAGTTCCCCCATAAACGCATGAAATAAATAGAGTATTTGTTTTTGTTTTTTTTCGTGAAATATCGAAATTTATTTCATCTCGGGAACATCATCAGTAATATTTTCACTCGTGGCTGCGCCACTCGTGTAAATGTTACTGATGATGTTCACTCGATGAAATAAATTCCGATCTTTCACTGTAAAAAACAAAAATCTTCGATATCATCACTGTTGTTGTTGTCGAAATAGTTGTAGAATCATTATCTTTATAATCTTTGTAAATATGAAACATTCAGACAAATCTTTCAAGCAGCACAACGTCGGTTTACCTCAAAAACCTCGTAACTACAGCTTGTAATAAGCTGTAGTTACGAAGTTTTCGAAGTAAACCGACTAAATGAAATTTAAAAAAAAAAAATCATGATAAATCTTTTTTAAATATCCATGGTACACGTAAACAGCTTTGTACCGTTTTGAAGTCTCGGTCTCCAAGGAAAACGAGCAAGTTTCACTTTCTTTTAAAATCAACAATTACACGGTGGTTATTCTGTAAAACACGATCTAGCACTCTTTGTCGGAACACAATCAACGCTTGAAAAGATACTTTACGTGTCAAATATCCTTTTTGTTCACCTTTTGAAATTGGAAGACCTTTTAAAAGCCGATGGAAAGGGAAGTCGTTTGACATGTTTAAATGTCAACTTTTGTCTTTTTCCAGCTAAGTATTCATGGGCAATTCATTTGCTGTTCGTTTTATTTACTCTTTCAATGAAAAATAATCTACATAAATTCGTCTTATTTCGATAACAGAAACCGGTGTCTATTGGTACCCTTAGAATTATCGAGTTTTGTGCCTAGGGTACAACACAGAGAACCCACTTCATTTCTCGGAATGCAATGACCATAAACAGGGAGACAAAGAGGATTTTTTTTCGGTAAAAAAACGAAATTTATTTCATCGAGTGAACATTATCAGTAATATTTTTCACAAGTTGAAAAATAGGTCTTTAATCGAATAAACAACAACAACAAAAAAGATCAAATTCAGTATTTAAAGTTTTTTTTTTTTTCAGTTATTCCTCATGGCATACCCCTTCGCCTCACAACGCATTCAATATTACGCTAAGAGCGAGAAACGTAAAGTAAATTGCGTCATATTTCCATCTGTTTTTGAGGCATGCACTACTTACTAGTGCGCGGGAACAGCTGTTTCAGCCTTTAACTCATCACCAAACGACAAAATTTTAGGTTTGTCCAAATCGAAAGTATTTGCAGACGACAAAATAAAAGTGACTGAAAATTTGAATTTTGTTTCGTGAAGGGGAGAAAACATTGTGGGAAAAGGAGAAAATGCTGTTGAATAGCATTTTCTCCTTTTCCCACAATGTTTTCTAAAGGCTTTTTTCTCAGGGGCGTCAAAAGTAAGGATTGTGTGGTAATGGGTTAATTGAAGAGTAAGAATATAAAAATCGGTATTTTTACTTGTCGTAACCATGAAATACCGAAAAATATTTCACCGATATTTCTCGATAAACTACCTAAAAGCATGAAATTAATGAATATTTCTCTGGATCCGCATTGAGCAACTACTCTGATAGTAGGGTTTTAATTCTTAGA